>JBBBVM010000504.1:0-1360000 GCA_037355625.1 Petunia x hybrida | reverse complement strand
TGGAAAAACAAGCTAAAGCCAAGCCTAAGCAAAACAATAACAGATATAATATTCCAGCGAATTCCTGGAGCATAGAGGACATCATGTAGTAGTAGGTGACGCAAGACTAACTTGCATGTACCGATCCCTTCAACAGCAACTTTATTGTTGTTGCCCACATAAATCCACTTTGTTCCACGTGAAATACGCCAAAACTCCACAAACGAATTGTGTTCCCTCGTTATGTGGTCCGTTGCTCCCGAGTCTACAATCCACAAAGGATTAGATTCAGTCAAAAACACTGAACTAGAAACACAAAGTTCACTAGTTTGAGTTTTGTGAAATACCTTTCTAGGAGGCTCAGAGCAATCCTTAGCATAGTGACCCTTTTTGTCACAGTTAAAGCATTTCACCTTTGCAACATTGACACGTTTGGGACGTTTGTTATTGCCTTGTTGTTCCGCCCTTGCTCTTTTAGCAGGCTGAGACTGAGTTGGTCCTCTTTTTTTAACCGAATTCTTTTTCTTAGAGCCACCTTTGGCCTTAGAGGATGTTGCCATATGCAACTCAGCTGTTGGCTTAGCAGCCTCAAGCCGATCCTCTTCAAGCTCAAGAGATCTCCGGACATCTTCCAGAGTCTTGATTAGCTGATTGTGGGTCAAATGCATCTTCATATGATCCCAAGAATTAGGTAAGGACCGTATGACAGCTTGAACTTGTTGCTCATCGGTCAACACATGATAAGCATCTTTTAACTCCCTAATCATATTTGTCATAAGCCTCAGATGAGTTCTCACTGAATGTTCTGGGCGCTTCTTGTATGAGTCAAACTTGATTGTTAAGGATCGTAGCCTTTCAATAGAACAGGTACCAAACCTATTCTTCAAAGCAACCCAAAGACCCATAGCTCTTTGGTGATCCTTAAATTCCCTTAAGATATCATCATCTAAGGTGCTCAGCAACTTAATGCGAGCCAAGGAGTCTTTCTTTTTCCAGGCGTCATAAGCCGCACGGTCACGCCTATGCTGAGCCGTGGTGCCTTCCTCAGGCTCATCCATGACGATGTTAATTGCCTCCGGAGCCTCTTCCTCTTCAAGCACATATTGGACTTTTAAGCTCCAGGTCTCATAGTTGTCACCATTGAGTTTCAACCCTTTGTTGAGCTCAGCAACAATGTTCTTAGCAGCAGTAGACATTCTTTTAACAAATAAAAAATATTTAGTGAGGATCTAAAGAAGGAATTTCTAAACGCAAGTACTATGTTCAACATACATATTCGGACAATAAGCACTAAGTTGATTAAGTTAATAAACACATATATTAATAATGAAGTCGAAAGTTCACTATGTTCCCATTCATCGTCCAAAAATTAACTACATGTAAATTAACCTAGTCAACTACTTAGCTTAATGTCTAATCATGTTTAAAACAACATTTTGTTTTCATGATCTTATAATCCCTTATGGATCTAAGTTAACAAATTAACTTAAACTTTATTATAAATTTTATTTAACATTTAAAATAAAATAAATCAAATGTTATATTAATTAACATAAATGTGTTCGTTAATAATAATGCTCAAGAGATAATGGCATAAAGCTATAGAAGATGAAAAGAATTACCCAGTTTCTTTGTTCTTCTCGACCAAGAGATCATTCAAATGCTTAACGTCTTCAAATTCTCCATTAAGAGTAGAACCCAAGATAGCAGCTACACAAATAGTGTTCTCATCCACCATCTCCACAGCTTTCTCAGGGTCCATCACATAGTAGCCATCCTCTAACTTCACTTCCTTTAGCTCTACTTCAAAGTACCTTGCAAATTTCTCCCAACATACCTGTAAAATAAATTGAATTTAAATTATATATACTGACTGTGTAAAGATATTTTGAAGTATCCGAGCAACATAGCCCTCATCCCAAGACCCTATGGAAAAAGAAAATATTTGTAATTAGAGTAAGGTAAAAAGCAATGGGCTTTAATTGGAAATCATACCTGGACATTGCCCCAGTAACAATGTTGGGCTTATCATAGGAATTTTCCTAGGGCTTTCATCTTATTCTGCCATTTTCTCTTAAATGCGAGGATCCAACAGCTCCAACAATGGTGAGTTAAATAAATGAGCTATCATGTTTACACATGGATTCTGCGTTGATAAATAATTAAACATATTAAAAGAATAATTAACAGAATAGTTATAAGAATTAATTGATCGATTTTTAAATGTTTAATCAGCTTTTATAAATCTTAAGACAAATAAACTGTTAACCTTAATATGTATGATTACTCTTTCTCATCTAAAATATTACTCCTGCCGTTCCATATTGTATGACATAGTTTGATTTAGGTTGGAGTTTAAGAAAAAAAGAAAGACTTTTAAAACTTTTGGTCTAAAATAAGACATATATATTTATACGGTTATAAATCAAGTTATCATCCTATTAATGGTAAAGTGAGAAGTTCAACAATCAATTGTTATCTAATTTAAAATTATGCTATTCTTTTTTTTTTTTTTTGAAACACTAATAAAGAAATTGTGCAATCTTTTTTGCGATGGATGGAGTAATCATTTTGAAAACCTCAATGGCATTATGGCTGAACTTGTTTTAAAATATACTATTTGATTATTTAGAAAATAAGAAGTGATCATGAATATTTACCTGTTTTAAATATACCCTTACTATTATAATTACTAGAGACTATAGTGTAGATAGATGTTTAAAACTTGCCTGAAGCTCAGTGGTGACAGGGTAATCATCCATGTCAACATAGTTCTTATTAATGATAGCCATGATAAGCTTCTCACACTCTGGTTCCATCCATGTCGTTACAAATGAAGCCAAATTTAGCTAATTGAAGATATGTATTTGATTCATATTCTCTTTCTTTTTCTACAAATTCTTTTTTTGTTACTGTTTCTATCATACACATATTATATTTGTTTGAAATGTTTTTGACTTAGATGCAACTTTCAAGTATCGAATTCATGATTAATAATCATAAATGTTTCCATCCAACATCAACTCATCGTTTATTATTTGATATGCTGCTTCCTTTGGTATCGAATTGTCCGGTATCTTAAACCTAAAATTAGCGGCAAAGTCAAAATTTCGACGTCATTTTCCATGTTCAAATATAAATATAGTTCACTCTTATCTATTTCTATAACATAGATACTGAAAGCTTAAGTCAGAAGAGATGAGTTCTACCGAACCTATTCACGTGTTATTAATAAGAAAAATAGTTACCTTCTTTTCGTTCCAGTTCATGTTGCAAATTTTTTTATTAATCCATCAAAAAAGAATGAAAACGATTTAACTTCAATATTCATACTTTATCTTTAATGAAATTGTTTATAATCACAAAATTTAAACTTCGTATAGAGTTAACTTATGACACATAAGTGTAATGGAGCGTACATGATGAAAAAAGCAACACGAAAGTATACTCTAATAAATTTACCGGGGAAGAGAAACTCGGACATAGCGAGAAGCGAAGGTGGAATGGACGGAGACATCGTTCTCCGAGGCAACTTTGGGCAGAACCATGGTGGTTATGCACGGTGGTGGACGCACTACTAAAAAAAGCTGAATCTGCGACCACCCAATCGGTCGCACATCGGTCGCCAGGTCGACCGATCGGCGACCGATCCAGGTGGTCTGAGAATTAATGGTAGCAAATTGCCCTGCGACCGATTTTCGGTCGCCACTTCGACCACTATGCGACCGAATTTCGGTCGCACAATAGCTCACATACAGTGACCAAGTATGCGACCGATTTTCGGTCGCACATCCTATTGCGACCGAAAATCGGTCGCATACTTGGTCTCATTTGTGGGAATTAATGGTGACCAAGTATGCGACCGAATTTCGGTCGCACAGAATGTGCGACCGAAAATCGGTCGCATACTTGGTCTCAGTTGTGACCTCTGTGCGACCGAAAATCGGTCGCATACTTGGTCTCAGTTGTGACCTCTGTGCGACCGAAAATCGGTCGCCAAACCTAGCAACAGCAAAAACCAGTATTTCAATAGAACCTGGACAGCAAAACACAGCAATAAAACAGCAATCCAAACATTTTTTTGAATATCCATTGATCCGTTTGAATTCTATATTATCTAGTAAGTTCAATGCAATACAAAACGCATACAATTTATCCGGTTTAGTCATAAGATGTTGCAAACATGAACAATCAAAACAACAATACCTAAACCCTAACTTTAAATGCATAACAAGTATTCCAAACACCACAACCCATGACAAGACATCAACACATTGCAAACAACTCTACCAAACAATTCCCAACATATCCCAACAATCACCATAATTAATCACAAACATCACAACCCTATATTTAAAGTTCATCAACCCAGAACAACTTATTATACATCACATTATATAGAATAAACTAATTATAACTAACAACTAACATGTAAACAATATATATAGGCTCTCCATTATTTATAAATATATATATAATTAAATTCGGATTATTAAACCAAAAAAAAAAAATTACCTCTACTTTGTATTGGATCCAATGGCAAGAAAGTATGAGTTACCAATGTGCTATCCACCCAATAACTACAAAAAGGTGAATTAAAAAGTCATTATATGAGTTTTTAAAAAAATAACACAAATTACTAAAAAATGAAATTTACCTTGAATTTGTAGGTTTAGATTGTGTTAAATGTTATGTTGGAGGTAATAGAGTAGTAATTTAAAGTTATATGGGGTTTATAATGGTGGGAAGTTGATTATGGGGTGGGGGGGCTTCGGTTTTTAGGGATTGGGTGGGTTTTGGGAATTTTGAAATGGGGAAGAAAGGGGTTCTGCCCCGTTTTTACTTACAGTTATGCGACCGACATGCGACCGATTTTCGGTCGCATAGCTGTGACTAATTTTTTAACGACCGATGTGCGACCGATTTTCGGTCGCATAGCTGTGACTAATTTTTTAACGACCGATGTGCGACCGATTTTCGGTCGCATAGCTGTGACTAATTTTTTAACGACCGATGTGCGACCGATTTTCGGTCGCATAGCTGTGACTAATTTTTTAACGACCGATGTGCGACCGATTTTCGGTCGCATAGCTGTGACTAATTTTTTAACGACCGATGTGCGACCGATTTTCGGTCGCATAGCTGTGACTAATTTTTTAACGACCGATGTGCGACCGATTTTCGGTCGCATAGCTGTGACTAATTTTTTAACGACCGATGTGCGACCGATTTTCGGTCGCCACTTTTTTTCGTTGAATGTGCGACCGAAAATCGGTCGCACAACTGTGGAGACCGAAAATCGGTCGCATGATGGTGGTCTCAGATTCAGCTTTTTTTAGTAGTGACGCAGGAGAGTGTATAAGCAGTAAATGAATAATATTAGAGAAGGAACGAGTTGGGGAGAAGTTCATCGTTCCTTCGTTGAAGAGGAATAGTAGAACAAAGGTTACTATTTATAATAAACGTGCGATAAAAGCTAGTAGTGGAAGGATTTGCATGTTTATGAAATTAGATTTCTTTTTATAAAGAGTGGAGAGATTGAAATTCATTTTTAAAGTTGGTAACGTATATATATAGGAGGTCAATATTAATTATAGTACTTGATAGTGTAAACAAATTGTACAATGTACAAAGTTTAATTTTTTTTGTTGAAATGGTGTAATAATTCTATTAGTGAGGTACCACGAAGTTCTATACACAATCTTTTCCTTTCTATTCTTTCTAACTTTTATTTTTTGGAAACAAGGTGAATGATACATTTTTTGGAAAAGATTAATCAAACCTCGTTATAACAGTCCCCATTATAACAACATTTCAGTATAACAGCCTAATTTTCTTCAGAACCGATTTTTCATATTATATTTTACCTCTCTATAACAACATTCTACCTATAACGGCAATGACGTTCATTATAGTGGTACGCTCTTTGTAAAATTACCTCTCTATAACAGCCATACTCAAATATTATATAATTTTATTTTGTAAGAGACATATTATGTATAAAATAAAATATAAAATATTTATGGTAATCATTTATTTGTATCTCATAAAAACTGTAACATTATTCAATTTCTCATACTTGTAAAAAATATTACTATCTTTTGTTTCTATAAGCTTTTTTATTTTTTTATTTTTTAATTAAAAAATAAGATCCATGAGGTTTATGCCCCATGTCTCAGGATTTACGCCTCGCCCGTTGTAATTAAAATGTTTCGCCTTGCGCCTTTGCCTTTTAAAACATTGCCTACGATGATGTTTGATTTAAAAAAATGTATTTGGAAACAGAACAGAACTTTTTGAAACAATAACTAAACAATTAATTTTTCTTCCATTAAAATACTCCAAATAATATATCCAGCAAACTATTGAAACGCCAAAGACGTGGGAAATACTATAGTTTATAGAGTTGAAGGTAAGAATAATAGCCCGTTTGGCCGAGCTTCTCAGAAGCTAAAAGTACTTTTTTCCAAGGAAAAAGTGCTTTTGAAGAATTTTGAGGTGTTTGGCCAAAAGAAAAAAAATAGTTTTGAGAAGAAGCAGAAGCAGTTTTTCTGCTGTTGGGGAGAAGCTACAAATTTCTGCTTCTCCAAGCAGAACTAGTTTATTAATTTTTTAAGACAAAAATATCCTTACCAAAAAATATTGTTTACCATACTATATTTAATTATTTTAACCAATATATTTCTTAAATATAAATAAAACTTTGTTTTATGCTTCCTTCTTTTGGTTTAACCTTATTTTTATTGATTAAAAAACATCGTATATATATTTTTTATATTTTATATTCAAACTAAATAAAAATAAAATATTAAATTAACTCTTTTATTGAAAAATATTTAAATCTTTGATACGTTTAAATAATATTAGTCGCATAATGAATCTTAGTAATACATTTTTTCGTAATTTGACATTCAAAAGTACTTTTTGTAAAGATTATCCAAATACAAACTGTTTAGAAAAACACTTCTCAAATGGGTTGGCCAAACACAAACTGCTTGTTCTTCAAAAGTACTTATCTGAATAGTACTTCTGATAAAAGTACTTTTTTAAAATAAGCAGTTTTTTAATGCTTGGCCAAACAGGCTCTAATACCCATAAATAAATGATGCTACAGGATCGGGTAGTAAAAATAAGGGAAAATAACAGCTAGTATCCAACTAACCATCCTCATATATTTTTTTAGCCCTCTTTTTTCAAAATAACCCTAAATAAACCATTAGCCCATTTCCTTTACTTTTTGTAGCCACTGGGGTTTTTAGTACCCCCTTCTCCACTCCACTAGCGCCGCCCCCCTTCCTCCTCCCCCTTTGGTCACCCCCTTGCCTCCCCCGTCCTAGATCTGCCATCCCCGTCACTGCTACTGCAGTTTCCGGCGCTGGTGAAGCCTTTTCCGGCCACCTGTCACTGGTTTGCTTCTGTTGGTTGTCCTCCACGT
Source organism: Petunia x hybrida (assembly GCA_037355625.1). NCBI lineage: Eukaryota > Viridiplantae > Streptophyta > Magnoliopsida > Solanales > Solanaceae > Petunia > Petunia x hybrida. The sequence goes on along the minus strand of JBBBVM010000504.1, from coordinate 1,352,586 downwards.
GGACCCCGTCGTTACTGGTTGTCTCCATTGTCAGTGGTTCCAGATCTGCGCGCCACCACTGCTGCTCCGACGAAGCAGCTGTGGTGGTTTGCTATGGTTGCAGCAGTTGCTCCGGCGACCTTTTCCTTTTTTTATTTTTTTTTTTGGTTGTGAAGATTATGTATACAAATTTTAATGTAATAAAAATGTGTATACACTGTAAACAAAATGTGTATACGCAAAAATAACTGGAAAAAATGCATGTATACATTGTGTATACCACATAAATCTGACTGTATACGCCATATTTTTTGGTGTCTACATTTGGTATACGTAAGGATACTTTTTGTATACCTATATTTTCATTTTTATACCATTTGTATTCGTTTCTGTGTATACCGACTATAAAAAGTAAGGGCTAGTCAAAAGTAACGGGAGGGAGTTGTCGCCGCGCCTCAAAGCCAATCGTGAACTTTCCGGACTGGTTGTTTTGTAATTTTCCCTAAAAATAAATGTTGTCAAGACTTCTCCATTCCGTAAACCATTTTTTAGTTCATTCTGATGATCCTCTCGAGATGTTTAGATTTTTCCTTGCCCTGAAGCGAGTCTCACCAATCTTAATTTTGCCTTTTAAAACATTGCTTCCAGGAAGTCGGGCACGTGGTGTCTTACTTTGACCAAAAAAAACTCAATTCCAAGTTAATAATCAAAGAACTCTTTAATTTGGTATTCAAAAGATAAATGAGATATGAGATTATACATAATTTTAGCTAATATTGCAGAATAGGAAATCAAGTTCAATTTCTTATCCACCTTATGGTGTAATGAAAGCGTGCAGAAAATTGTCAAGGTACATTAGTAACATGCTTCAAGAACGAAGGCGAAGTTCTGTAAAAGAAAAAGACGTGAAATACTATCCTGGTTTGTAACTTGAAATTTTCTTGAAAACTTGTCTCATAACATAAAGAGATCCTAATCGAAGTTCCAAACAACTTGGTACGATAAAGAGCAATGACAATCAATGGTTGTGACTTGCACGACTCAATTTGCTTAAATGATGAAGGAATTTTACATTCTCTGGCAAAAAAACAGTGACAAAACTTCTTTAACATGAATTAACAAACTACAGAAAAAATGAAACGGGTACTCAAGATGTAGGCAATTGAACTGTTATAATGATTCCGGTAACAAAACAAAATTGTTCATTTATTTCCTTGTGTGACAACTCTGCATATCCTGCAACCAAAAATTACTCTTTGCTTCTTTGGAATATCTTATGTTGTTTAAAACCAGCACCTCTTCTATATTTCCTCAGGACCATTGACATCCTGGAATTCAAGGTAACAAAGTTAATCCAACAATTGTAGGTATCAAGTAAATCTGATAGCTCACTCGCCTTTAGACCATGCACTTACCTTATTTGCAATCACAGCTCCATCTGGAATTTCTAACTTCACTCCAGATTTAGCATTGACGGTCACTTTCCCCTAAAAAGTAGGAAAACATCAAATTTTAGACTCTAATAGATCAAAAATGGAAATGCCTTCAACTCACGGAGCAGAACATCTAACAACGAAAGAAAACAACTCCAACAGTCAACAGGTGAGCTCAAAGGTAGAGGAGAATCAGTTTGGTTCATTACCTTCAAAGTAACGCCAGCTCCAAAATACACGTCACCAGTGACCTTCAAGCTATCTAGCTCAATAATGCTGGGAATCGACTTGAAGCGACTTAAGAAGTTGGCAACCTGAGAAGATAAGTAGGTTAATTAGCTGCATTCAACAAAAGATTGACCAAACTTACATGTTACATCTAATTGCAGGAAATAATCTTAACCTTCTTGAATTCAGGTCCCAACTCAATAGAGGGGTTAGAAGGATTAGTCCTGGCTGGATTCCGGACGACACAACCATCATCAGTCAAGGTGTAAAGATCAGACTGTAAAGATTACCCAGGTGAGTTAGCATAATAAAAATCAATATTTATTAAAAGGATTATCAGTAATCATCAAAAAGAGAAATTAACCTGGACTAGAAGCAAATCTGAAGTTGCTTTCACTGGAAGGAAACGAGATCGAGGAACATTAACTCCAATAGCCCGATCAAAGAACTGGTTAGAAAGTAAAGCTTGTAAGACCCAAACTTGACCAAAAAGAGGAACCATGATAACAAAAATATCAAGACTTAAGGAAATCATATTAGTAATCTAAAAGCGTAGGGTTTAGGTTGTACCCTAATTGCAGCACCAGCAGCAGTTTCAAGCTGAAGAACTTTAATCCCATCCACTTCCTGCAAATTAAATTAGCTACATTGGGCTCTCATACAAAGCATGGAGACATTGGAACCACAGCCTCAACTAGCAGAAACTGATACCTTAGGGTTCGGAATTATCTCCATCTTGAGTGCATCTGCTTCTACTAGTCTTTTAATAGCTCTTAGATTCACCCACCTGTTTGTAAGCCAGGGTTCTGTCAGTGCATGTTTCAATAGAAAATAAGTAAAAACATAAAGCCTAGACTAGACTTCTCTCCACTTACAAGTTGTTGGTGTTAAAAATTTTGAACTTTTCTATCGACTTGAATTCATTGACCTGTATCAAACAAGTTTCTTAAACATCAGATGTACCACCTCTAGGATGGAACAGAAAGAATCACGTAAACCTTAATTTTAAAAAGAAACACGACATTGAGAAAAACGTCAACTCAAACTAATCTTGTAATACCAACAATCATCTTTTAGGAGCTGTGAACAGGTCACAACTTAACATCTGTATACAAAAACATGCAACAGAATTAAGATTTTTCATTTGAAAGAAACACCTTCCCGGGGAAAGGTATTGCAGAGTAATCTGGATTGTTCAGGGATAAGTATTTGTTCAGTTACATAAGAGCTTGTCCAATTAACTCTCGAGTAAATGGTACTTTGAAACTCCATTGCACTCTTCATGTACTCATAACAGTACATGTAGAGCAGAAAAACAGAAGGTCAGAGAAGAAATAGAAGAGGCACAACTCACATGTTGATCAGGAACTTGTGCTATTTCCAGAAGCTGCACCACCACAAAAACATAAGCTTACAAAGCAAGCTGTGCAAAAGTTACTAATAAATTGCAAGATAGAAAGATCTGATAGTATTTTGCAGCAAAACAATCACCCTAAGCTATCACAAAAAACTAAGAACTAAAACAAAGTGATAGCACACTTGAAGGATGAGCTTGTCTAGATGCAACTCAAACTGAAGTGTGTTCATCTGCTATTGCTAGCCAGAAGTCGAGACAAAATTAGACCATGAATTCTGAATGGAGGTGGCACAATGAGCAAACAGGTGTTATGGTGCGAGCGTAAGGAGATGGGTGAAAATTAAAGCTCACTGACAACATCAAGGAATAATCTTCTGACCTGCTACACCATCCCACTCTTCTCTTTTTTATGTCAATCTATTGGGCAGACTTGCTAGTATTATGATAGTGTTTAGAAAGGGGAGACAGCTAGAAGACAGTAAAACGTGAAATGTTGCAGTGGTAACTTAAGTTTAAAGAATAATCATATGACAAGTCATGGACTTAGCCCAAGCCATGTCCAATAGAAACGACAACGAGAAAGATATCTAAGTTAAGAACTTAAGATCATCTGAGGTTGTTCCTCAGATCAACTTTCAAAGACTAGTTTGTGTTGGTTAATCCAAAATATAAGGTAAAGCTGAAAACCCGAGGTTATCACCTACTAGATAAGATAAACATGAGTTTTGAATTCCGATATCCACCATATGTTTGTGAAGGCTGCTTAACAGCAAGCATAATAGCAAGAGCTACGGTGATTATAATTACTGCAGAAAAAGCACATTTCACTTGCAAGTACTACCTTTCTGATCTCCTGTGTACTAGGCTAGGAGGGATAGGAAGGGTTAGGACGCATAATGGAGACTTCATGAAGTGATGCCTCCCTCAACTGCTCTAAAACCAGCACTCAGTTGTGCTAGTGAAGGAGAAAAGATATTGGTGGTGGTTCTAACGTTGTCTCAAAGTGTTCATGTCTTCCAGATGATGAAGTGCAGAGACAAGGATGTTATAGCAAATAAACATCAACATCTTACAACTTTTTAAGGGAAAGGGACTTATGAATAGGTCATCAATTGCTTTTGAGCATCAAAGTAAAAAAGTTAGCTCATGGTAAACCACATACCTGTACTTTTCCTTCGTACGAGATTAAAGTGCCACCTTTGACATCAGCTAATGTTTTGGGCGTCACCTGCAGTAATGTCAAGCTTAATACTACAGAAAAAAAAAAAAAAGCTTTTACCTATCAAAACACAGCCTTAAAAGGCATTCTAGTCAGTACCTCCATGCAGTACTCATTCTGGTTATGGATCAAATGATTTAGGATTTCTGAAATGTATAGAATTAAGGAAATAAAATTGCACTTGGTGGTGATTGAGAAATGCTTATCCACTACTAGAAGCTTCTTATGATTGAGATGTTCAGAAATAAACTCAAGTTCTCTTTCACAGTTGAAAATCATAAAAGGATACTCAAATCAACCAGTGCGCCCAAGTTATCTGAATTGGCAACAAAGACATATTCCTTTCCCTGTAACAGATTCAAAAGATAAAATAACCGATGTTACACAAACAAGTAAATGCAAATAAGACCAGCCGAATGCAAGACAGAATCAGAAGCAGTAACATGTAGAGCAGAACCTTAGATAGAAGTGCATCAAGCTTGCCGCTATTCATCAAAGAAGGGAAAACATCACCATGACCTGGGGGGTTCCTGTACATGTGAACAGTCTGCATGAGCAGAGTGAAATGCTAAAATGTAGTCAACAAAATAGTAAGGGAGTACAAGAACCAGTTGAGATGCAGTATGAAAAATGAGGAATTCAATTAACGAAGCCTTTGTTTTAAATGAATTGCTTTATGAAAAATGATTTATGTCACACCCAAATGAATCAGCATTTGAACTCTGATTCTTGCTGCAGCAAAGGTAGTGGTATACTTTACCACAAAGATAAGACAAGAACAGAAATTCCTTGAATAAGTATAGATGCAGAATGAAGGCAGGAACTTGATCATCAATTACAGGCTTAACTAAAGTAACAAGCAAATGCATTACTTAATAAAGAGCAATATAGAGCAACTGAATCATCACTTAAAAAGATGATTCTTATGATGCGATTTTGTTCTTATAATTCAATACAATACCCAAAAGCAAATTTTTGTAACCGTTCCAAATAGAGATCTGGTTTAGTTTTTCAATCATGATCTCAAAATCCATGCACATAAAACAGTTTAAATACCATCCATCTTTTCCAGCATTGCCTTTGCAAGGAAGTGGAGCAAAGTCTTCAACTACCAAACGAGGGTACTGGCTCTGCAACAATTTAAAGAGTAAAGATTAAACAAGCCTATTAAAATCCAAATGTTGGGTGAAAAAAAGAAGCTAGGTGGTACTTGATATCATTGATGTTAAGTCCAACTAACCTGATTGAATGTGTGAATCTCAATCTTGGAGTTTGAATATTTTTCAACAATCTACAAAGAGAAAGCAAAGGCAAATCAGCAGATGAATCAAAACTGGAGAACAATCATAGATTAATATGCATCACATGATATTACTTCACCTTCGATGTATCATCATGGGTGTTGAATGAATTCATCAAAAGCAGGGGAACACTGCATCCATACTTGGTATTGAGAGCCTACAGACAACATTCTTAGTTGGTGAACAGCCAACACAAACTGTCGTGATGAATAACTTGATCCATAAAATCATATATACCTCAATTTGTTTGACAATCAAGTCGAGGAATGTCAAACCGTTACGAACTTCAATAACTGATCTGCATTAGAGAAATACAAACTTTAGATTTTGAGAAGATATAAAGGTTGATAAAAACACCACAGAAACTTCCATTTTTCAATGAGAACATCATCACGGTATGCGGTCAAATTTGAAAGCAAGTATTTCTGAAGCACTTCTTGACAAAATTTTCAAGAATCAATCATCATCATATACATTGCAAAGAGCTTAGGAAACGAATGCAAGATAAAAGGTAAATTATCTTATCAGAGACACATCTAGAGGCAGAGTGTCGTAAGGAGATACCTCCTAAGGAGCCACCTTTTGTTGTTGGGAAAGAATAATTACTGTTTTTGTCTACCTTTTGTTGTTTCTTTCTTTCCATAACAATTTTCCCTTTTTAATATATATTTTAAATATTTCGGATATATATTTAATATATATTTAATATATATTTCGGATATATATTTAATATATTTTAAATATTTCGGATATATATATTTATGTATTAAGTTTTTGGATAGAAAAAGTTATGGACAACTAAAAGTAAATATTTGTTGATGGGCGGATATTTATGTAAACTTCCCTTAGTAATTTAACCATATTGTTTTCTCTCCTATCTGTGTTCTGGAAAAGGTCAAAGGTGTCACAGGCAGAAATATGGTGTAGTATTGATCTTTCAGTATTATAATTCTGCCAAGTTTTATCTAGTTGCAGGCAGCATTTGAATTGTTTCACATCTAAATGATGCAAGCTGAGTTGGAAATGCGACCAGATCAACCAAAGTAAGTAGTTGCTGTCCACATTTGACAACACAAAGCATAAGAAAACTATCAAACACCGAGTAGAAATAGAAACCAATAACTTATTTTTAATACTTTATAGCCCTCGCTTAGGAGTGCATGTGCAAGGAAACATGTGCATAGGTAAATGAAATACTAGTAACAAGATTCAGAATACCATTCAGAAAGTTTCTTGGACCTTACTGATGAATCAATAAAATAGTGTTGCTAAGAAAAAGATAGAGAAAATTAAGAACCCTGTTCTGGATCCACCAACAGATTCACTCTCCAGTGATATGTAGTAGAACGAAAAGGAAGCTTGGAACAATATGTGCTAACAAAGATGAGTTCAAGTCCACTAAACAAAACAAAAGTAAGCCACATATTATAGCATAAAAGTATTATGATGACTTTCAGACAAAGAAAAAAAAGCTATATTTTCTGCAAATACATACTTTGGACCGGTGCACCCCATTGTCGTTCCCAAGCCTCCATTGAGCTTCAGGACAACAAGTTTGTCTAAGAGCTTCTTTGTTTCCGCAGGATCTGCAATGATAGAGATAGTGAAGCTTCTTCAGAAGCATTTTCAATTGGATCTGATTTTCTTAAGAAAATCATCTTCACACCAGAGGCGGATCTAGCCCCTCACCGCATATTCAACTAAACTCATTGCTTTTGGCTCTACCATATATCCATATGCAAAAAGAGTTATAAAATATGTGTTCACAAACACATACATGAAGCGTATATACACACATCCGCCTCTAATTCACACAGAAGCGTATGCAGGTCAAATAGCATGAGTTCATCTTAACCAGTACTTCTGATGCAGTAAAAACACACCAAAATTTCAACAAATTTTAGATACGAACTAAATTTTAATAGCACCATAAGTTATGTGCTAAGATTTTTAAAAGTCGAACCTATCACATTTAAATCCTAGATCCGCATTTGAGTTCTCACATCTTGATACTGTAATAGTAACTAATTACTACAAGAAAGAGAACAATTTTAGCAAAATTACAATACCTTCAGAGAGAGGTGCTAACTTGTCATAAGGCACCACAACTTCATCTGTTGGCGTCTGGATCTTACTCCACTCAACGTGTTGCGCCTCACCACTACAATGTGAAATGCCACAAATAATAATAGATCATAAGTTGATTTGCATTTATTTTTAAAGTTTTGCAAGCTAAAAACTAACATTATGTGTAATGCCTCCAAAATTTATTCGATATCCGAGATAATCAAAATCAATAAACACCACTAAGCAGTAAGCACTACTTACAATTACCTGATCCACGAAAAAGATCGATTGAGCATTAAGTTAACCACATTAGTACAGTGAATTAAAATGATTAGAACTATAATAATCAGTACAACAGAGAAATCACTCAAATTTTTTACCTTAGATAACGAGTGACAAGGTTAATAAATCCAGATTTCTCATTATCACTGCAAAAAAGAATCAAAAAGTACATCAGGTTTGGAACGAAACTGCCGGATTCAAAAGCAAATGACGCTATCATACAACAACGAAAATGCAGAAAAAATTAATAAAATGAGCGACAAAATGGAGATAAATCGAAAATGCTGCTGTCACGTAACTAAGAAATGTAGCAAATAAGAGTTTAAGAGTATAAAAATAAAAATTACACTATCAGGTCGCATTTACCTATTCTAGGAGTAACATGCATTATTTCGAAGATTACAGATCTCACTTTTTATACGAAGGCTTACGTGTTGTATCATATTGATGTAGCAAGTAAATCTTAACAAAATTACATATATTCACACACACACACACACACAGAGTAAAGTACCTGATTTGGTTAAGGGAAGCAACAGCAGATTTGAGATTGCTGAGTTTTTCTGTAGCTGTAGCCATTGAGAACTTTAGAAGTTTCTAGAAAGAGTAATTTGGAAGGAAAGTTTGATGAGGAAAAAAGTGTGAGGAATAGAGTGGAGTATTTATAGTGTGTGAAATGAACAAGTGGCGCGGGTAAAATGAATCTGTAAGAAAGAGAGAGTTAAAATTTGTGGGTGAGAGTATGGAGGGGGATGTAACTTGTTTTGACAAGACACTTGTAATGTTGGTTATAATGCTTACTTTATTATTGTTATATGATAGAATTAAGTAAAATGATGTGTTAATTTACTATAGTATAATTAATCTTGGTTTTTGTTTCACATCTGTTCTATTTTGGTATCTCATTAATGTGAATTCATTGAGAAACATACAATTTGGGGTTAAAGTTTTCAAACATATACAACTCTATCATTAGGATTCGAACCCGATACTTATAATTAAAGATGAGTCTACTTACAACCCATTTACTGTCTTTGGTCCGCTGGTGATTATAGTTTATACGTGAAAATAAATACAGTATGTACTTATTGAGTTGATGTGACATTTGAGTATGTTCGTTGATGGTTTGCAGCAACTATGTACATGCTAGCTAGATCCCCTTTAATCTAATTAAAGTAGTGTACCTTTATTGTTTTAAAGTTCTCGATCTGCCTTAATTAGTTACCCTGTACTTTAGAGTTTGAAGAATGCCACAAAAACAAAATTCCTAATGGTATAAAACCACGAGGCAATATTTTGCCTGTTTGAAAATGTATACAAATGGATTCTATGGGCAGACTTGAGGATTTTGATAGGTTAAAGTTAAACTGTGATTTGATGATGACATTGTTATGCTTTATAACATACATTTTTCTAGAAAACACATTGTAGGTTCAGACGCTAGTTTTTCAATATTGGAATATTATATTACTTCTAGACAAAAATTTGAGATCAAATCTGGTGAAAATAGAGAGAGAGCGAGACAGAGAGAGAGAGAGAGAGAGAGAGAGAGAGAGAGAGAGAGAGAGAGAGAGAGAGAGAGAGAGAGAGAGAGAGAGGGGGGGGAAGAGGGGGGGGGGGGGGGAATACGAGACTGTTGAATTTATAATGGATATTTTTAGATAGATTTCGAGGCTTATAGATCTTGTCACTCTGTATCGCTGCTTTATTTCCATAGTTGTGAACTTGTGATCATGCTTGTCAAAGGTAATTAAAATATAGTAAGATTTAGAGTCAGTATGTTTAAAATAAGTGTGATATGATTTCATTACATGTATACATTTCAATTTTTGTGTACCGTATGAGTCAAAGCACTCCACAAAAAATCTAGATTCGTCTCTAAATAAAGTATGGAACGTCACTCTAGTGTGCAATGATCGATACCCAGCGGAACAGCCTGGCAGATTTCCGCATTTAATTTGGAACAAAAATTCTTAACTTCAGTGAAAAATTTTCTGCTTCAATGTAATTAATATGCTGCCACCATTATCTCTATATATCCCTTCGGATCTCATATTTAGTACAACGACAAATGTATGGTTACTATAGAAATTGCCCATCTTATAATAATAAGGCACCATCAACCTCATACTACTAAATATTACTAGTATTAGTACTTTTATTCCGTATCAAATTCATAAAATGTTAAGTACTATGTGATGCAATAAAATATAGTCGATTGTCACAACGTCCAAACTTCGTCATTCCCAAGAAGAAGATTTCCACTTCTTTATTACAAATGAAAACCAGCACTATATATGTGTTCCCATTGCTTGCACTTGCTCTCTCTATAGTAAAAAGCAGAACTAATATTAGAGCTCAAGAAGGCAATGGAGAAGTTTGGGAAGAGATTTGAAGGAAAGGTGGCGATTATCACAGCTTCTACTCAGGGTATCGGCTTTAGCATAGCTGAGCGTCTCGGTTTAGAAGGTGCTTCAGTTGTTATTTCCTCTCGTAAACAGGTCTGTTTGTTTAATTGATTTAAGTTATATAGACGGACAGAACTAAACGTTTAATTGATTTAAATTATATAGACGGACAGTATAAAGACTTTTTACAAATTACACGATCAGTCTAGCTGCACATTTGAGTAGATTCATTATTACAACATTCAGTGATGAGTTTAAGTTTTATGTGCGGATATATGGTGTAAAAAGAACTGATTGATCGGATCAATCAGTTATAAGGTAGTTACATGTATAGTTCTATGATTAACAAATGGTAGTAATATGACAAAATGTAACTAAACAGCTTCGTTCATAGAAAAATGTAGATGAAGCAGTTCAAAAACTCAGCGACCAAGGAATTGACGTATTGGGCTTAGTATGTCATGTGTCAAATGCACTACAGAGGAAGCATTTGATAGAGAATACTGTCCAGGTATGATCGGTACTGTATCCTCTATCCTGATCCTGGCCTTTTGAGTATATCCCTATTGAATTTCAATATTCAAACTTCAAATAAGTCAGAACTTTGAAGCCATTTTTGTTTTTGTCCAATTGGCACTTGCAATCTTTTCCATGGCTCATTTTAATGATGGCATTTGCAATCTTTTCGATGTCTCATTTTAATGGGGACAGAAACTAATTTACCTTAGCTTTTATTACTTTGAAACTCTGAAAGTTGAAGTCATTGCAGTTTTTAGTTGAACAGTCTGACTTTTGTTGATCAAAATTTGTTATTCTCCAGAAATATGGTAAGCTAGACATAATTGTGTCAAATGCTGCTGTCAATCCTTCAGCTGATGCAATACTACAATCTAAAGAATCAGTCCTTGACAAGCTGTGGGATATAAATGTGAAGGCCTCTATATTATTACTACAGGTACGTCATTTCATGTGAATATATTCAAGAGAACAGTCAATTAGATGCACTTGTTACTTCCTAGAACATTCATCACCGGCCTCTATTGATTTATAGCAGACATTAAAGAAGCACTAACAATATGGTTCTAATCGCGTCCTTCCATTTACTTCAGATTCCATTGCAACCATATAGAGTAATATTTTTTAGCAAAAGAAATATAGAGTAATATTTTGCTCTTATTACCATTTACAGGATGCAGCTCCTTACCTGCAAAAGGGTTCATCAGTTGTTTTAATCTCCTCAATTGCTGGTTATGTACCACAAGCTTCCTTGGGCATGTATAGTGTGACAAAAACTGCCCTTCTTGGGCTTACCAAGGTAATTATGTTTCAGTTGGTATCCTTAGCACAAAAAGCAAAGGGAAATACTTAGTTGCCCCAATGTTTACGACAAACCAAGTAATTTAACCTTAAGATAGCTTAAAGTGAGAATATACACGCTAATCAAGGATAAAGCGCAAAAAAGTTCATATACACAGCACACGTCGTGTATTATTTTACCTGGTGAAAATTAACGCAAAGGGCAGATAAATTTTTTTTTTTTTCCGGAAACAGCTCCTCTCCTCTTTTGGTAATGTTCTTGTGAAATGACAGGTTCTTGCATCTGAAATGGCTCCAAATTGTCGTGTAAATTGTATAGCTCCAGGCATTGTGCCTACACATTTTGCTGATTTCATTGCAAGGAATGCTGAAGTGGTAAGTTCTAATTATCTCAGATCTCTTACACTTCTAATTGGTTAAAATCTTTTGACGTTTGCTTTCTATTAACTGGATATTCGTTAATTATCCTTTAAGAAAAGGGAAATTGAGGGTAAGACATTACTGAATAGGCTTGGAACAACACAAGATATGGCTGCAGCAGCTGCCTATTTGGCTTCTGAAGATGCTGCTTATGTAACTGGAGAAACTCTGGTTGTTGCTGGAGGAATGCCCTCTAGACTATAAAAGTTAAGAATGCTTCATTTCGTGGCAATACAAAAGAGCTAATTTACTTAGCGACATAGGAATATCTTGTCCCTATAATGAATTATCCATGTAATGAAAAGTTAAGTTTTCCTACTTGTAACAATACTAGAGTTGGAAGAATTGCATAAATTTATGTATGAAGAATGCTAGACTTGGCTTGCAATGGAGAGAGTAATGTGCACCTGTAATTTGATTTCTTTGGCTAAAGGACATCTTAAATTTTAGTTCTCAAAAATCAAATGGAGCTAAAAGATATTACAAGAATAACATACTTTTCCCGAAAAATAACAATGATGTCATCTTAGAGAGTGCTTAAGCTTTCGTCGAGCAATTAAGCTAATCCTCGACATCTAGCATGGGAAATGATTGCCTACGCCCACTTATATTTTGAATACAAAAATTTCCCTACAAAATCTTTTTGAATACAAAAATTTCCCTACAAAATCTCATCTGTTAGCATAGAGCATAATTATTGTTGTTATTGTCTCTACTAATCTCGACGAGTTCTATAGATGAATATTATTCTCCCCTTGTGGCGTTTTAATGGTTCTCGCGGAAAAGGAAAAAAGAGTTCGATTGTTAGAATACACCATAGGAGTAGTTGATAGGATAGCCATGTCCAGTATAAAATTTCCCATGTTGCTGTGTTGAATCTTCTATTATACTGATTGCATCCAACACACTATAGAGAACCAAGAAAGTAATGGAATGACTTATAATACAAGGTTAGATGTGTAATTTTTAGTATCTAACAAAATGTAGGGAGTTGGAGTTGTCCAATTCTAATATAGGATATTAGAAGTTAAGACTTTTTTGTTTCTTTATGTATTTCACTTTTGGCTTTTAATAATATATGGGTAGGGGTCAATGCCTAATCAAAAATTTACAAAAAAAAATAAGAAAAAAAAACAAAAACAAAAACTATACAAGAGTTCCAGCTTAATTATGTGCACGAGAGGTTTATGAACTATTTTACACTATCAAGGGCAGTAAATATTTACCCATACCGGATGTATACACCAAACCATGTTGATTTATAATGGTTAAGTGATTTAGTAGTGAAAAGCTATGCAATAATTAATTATGGTTAGGTGAGGAGATTCCATTTTCAAACACATGGCACCAATCCATTGGTTTGGTGTATACACCCGGTGTGAGTAAGTTTTTTCCATCAAAGGCAAGGTAAATCTTCGTAATAAGCTGCATGATATGGCAACTGATAAAATAGTGACTTATTATAATCGATTGCACTGATTTTTTTTCCAGGACTTTCTTTCTTTAGGAAAAATACATAAGTTGCTAATTGAGCCTGTCGGGAAAGTCCATTTACCCACATGAACTTTACAAATTGATAAGGATAAACAAACCAAAGCTATCCATGATTCCTAGTTTAAGTCGTACACTTATCTGTATCATATCAGATTCTTACGTATCTCTATAGCAGTCCTATGTATAGATGAACTTCTCCCTTCTCCCTATTGTACTTGTATATAAACACCTCACATACTGAATATACACAAGTCCTTTTACAGCAGTTTTTATCTTCTATATGGTATCAAGAGCCTCCAAATAAACTCAAATGAGTTACCTTATTTTTTCTCCAGAATGGGTGACAAAACTCCACAATCTTTCTCAACCTCATCTTCATCCATTGTTCCAGCCATGGCAAACAACATCATCCAACCCTCTCAACTTATTTCCTTCAACCCTGCTTCTCAACTCTCCTTGAAACTGTTGGGGAGTTCAAACTACTCTACCTGAAAACCTCAAGTCACCACTCTTCTCTTTGGTTACGACCTTCTTGGCTATATTGATGGTTCAACGTCTCCTCCGCCTACTCACATCTCTGATGAGTCCAACAAGGAAATTCCTAACTCTGCCTTTCACCTTTGGCTAAGGCAAGACAGTTTAGTTCGCAATGCCATCATGGCATCAGTTGATCCAACAATTGTACCCTTAATAGCGCATGCTTCAACTGCCACGCCTGGGATATACTTGAAACCACCTATGCCAACAAATCTCATTCTCGCATATTCAGTCTTAGGGATACTCTTGCAAACATCAAGAAAGACTCACGTTCGATTGGTGATTACATGAAAGAAATCAAATCGATCTCTGACGATCTTGCATCCAGTGGCTCTCCGTTGTCCAATGAAGAACTCGTCATCAAAGTTTTAAGTGGTCTAGGTTCCGAATACAAGAAACTCTCTACTGCAATAAGAGCCCGAGATAACCCAATTTCCTTTGAAGAACTTTACAACAAACTGTTGGCACACGAGATGTTTATCAAACATTCTGAACCAAAGATTGAAACCCCGATCATTACAGCTCAATTTCATCGAAAATCCCAGAACCCCAATTCCAAGCACAAAAACCAAGTCACATTTAATCGCGGGGTCCCATCACAAGCCAATCCTAACTCCTACTGCAACAACAATCCTTCCAACAATACTACCTTCAACTCCTCATCCACTAATCTCAATACGCAGCAGCGGGTCCAATGCCAATTATGTGATAAATATGGTCACATAGCCAAAGATTGTCGCTCAAGATCTCACAATGCATTGGGCTAACTTTGCCAATCTCATGTCTTATGCTCCTAATCCTACCAACAATTGGATTGTTGACTCTGGAGCATCGTATCACATTACCAACAGTTCTCAATCTTTACAAGCCTCCACGGAATTCCCAGGCACAGATGAAATTATTTTTGGAGATGGTAAAACTATTCCTATCACTCACATAGGCCATACGACTCTCTTATCCCCTTCAAATTCATTTAAACTGAATAATGTTTTGTGCTCTCCTTATATTAAGAAAAGATTAATTTCAGTTGCTCAATTTTGTCGTTAAACTTAACCTCTATTGAATTTTTTCCTCATTATTTTGTTGTGAAGGATTTGAACATCAGAGCATGTCTTCTGCAAGGTCGGAGTAATGGCGATCTCTACGAATGGCCATCCACAGCAACTAGTTCATCCACATTTTTCCCCAGAGTTCATTTCACTACACAAGTATCACCATCTCTCCATCTTTGGCATGCTCGACTTGGTCATCCTCAACCTCGCATCACCAAAGCTTGTGTGTCGTCCTTTAGGCTTCCAGTAGCAAATAATGAATCTTTTACTTTCTGTAATTCATGTCTTTGTAATAAAAGTCACCGCTTGCCTTTCGGTGCAAACACTATTTCTAGTTCAAAACCATTTGATGTTGTTTACTTTGATGTTTGGGGTCCTTCTCCTATTTCGTCCTTTAATAATTTTTGTTTCTATGTGGTGTTTGTTAATTATTTTACCAAATACATATGGTTGTTTCCCATTAAAACAAAATCAGCGTTTAAGGACATATTCCTCAACTTTATTCATATGATTAAAAATCAGTTTGATATGTCCAACTAAACACTCTACACAGATGGAGGAGGTGAATATACCGCCCTTAGGTCTCTCCTGCTAAACCATGGGATTCAACACTTAATCATCCCACCATACACTCCCCAAATAGTTGGTGCAGCAGAAAGAAAACATCGACATGTTGTCGATACAGCTCTAACACTACTTCATCATACATCTGTACCTCTTCAATTTTGGTCCCTTGCCTTCCAAACAACAGTTTATCTTATCAATCGACTACCCACGCCAATACTTAGCTTAAAATCACCGTTTGAATATTTATTTAACTCTTTTCCCAACCATCACAAACTTAGAGTCTTTGGATGCCTTCGCTACCCTTGGCTAAAACCATATGCCACCTCCAAACTTGATCCAAAATCTAAACCTTGTGTCTTCATGGGGTATTCTACTGGCACTAACAGTTTTGCCTGCCTTGACCTCTCTACATTCAAAGTATATCTCTCCCGACATGTCACTTTTGTTGAACATGTCTTTCCCTTCAAATCAGTATTTCCCTCCTTTGCTCGTGCATCATCTCAAAGTACAGACTCTTGGCACTATCCACCAGTGAACTCCTCTTTACCATCTACCTCACAAGCTAAAATCGATACACCTATCCCACCTCCTACCTCTCCCCATTTGGACCAGGTTGTTGATCAAGTTGCTGCACCGTCCATTCAAGAGATCACACCAGCTTCCACTATTGCGGGTGACATGCTATCTGAGACATCTGTAAGTTCATCTTCTCCTTCACCTATACCCTCTGCACCTGCTTCATCTACTGCACCAAACCCAAGGTTCCAATCTTCCACTTATGGCATGGTCACTAGAGTACAAAATAATATTTTCAAACCTAAAGCTGTTTTTTATTATCTTACTACATCGTCGCCTAAGCAGCTTCCTCTTGCTCCTACTTCATTTTCCCAAGCTAAAAAATATTCTGAATAGCAGGCTGCTATGAATGATGAGTACACTGCACTTCTTAAGAATAACACTTGGTCTCTAGTCCCTAACTCTCCATCGCACAATATTGTTGGTTGCAAGTGGGTTTATCGTACAAAACATAAACCTGATGGATCTATTGATCGTTTCAAAGCTAGGTTAATAGCCAAGGGTTTTCATCAACGTCCATGGGTCGACTTTCATCACACCTTCAGCCCTGTAGTAAAACACACTACCATAAGGCTCATCCTAGCTCTAGATGTATCGTTCAAGTGGCCTTTGCGCGAACTCAACGTTAATAATGCTTTCTTGCAAGGAACTCTAAATGAAGTGGTCTATATACAGCAGCCTCCCGGCTTCGTCAACTCCAAATATCCACAACATGTCTGTAAGCTCAATAAATCCATTTATGGACTTCGTCAAGCCCTTAGAGCCTGGTATAATGAGCTCAAAACCTTCCTTCTTTCCTGCGGGTTCCTTAGAGCAAAATCAGATGCATCTTTGCTCCTAAAATGCTCTCGCAACTCACTTCTCTTTGTCATGGTTTATCAAGCGCAACTCACTTCTCTTTGTTATGGTTTATGTTGATGACATTGTCATAACTGGTTCTAACTTCTCTCAAGTCCAAGCAACAATACAATTACTAGGTGACAGATTCTCTATCAAAGACCTTGGTCGTCTTCATTTTTTTCTTGTCATTGAAGTTCTGCCAAATGCACATGGCCTAGTTTTGACTCAAAGTGGATTTATTGCTGATCTCTTAGATAAGTTTGGCATGCTAAATTCCAACAGTGTGGCGACTCCAATGTCAACCAGTGAAGTTCTTTCATTACATGATGCCTCCACACCGGTTGATGCCAAAATATATAGGCAAGTTGTTAGTTCATTACAATACTTAACCTTCACCTGCCCGGACATTTGTTTTGCAGTTAATAAACTTGCTCAGTTCCAGCATGCGCCGAGTTGAAAACATTGGCAGGCTGCCAAACGACTATTGCACTATTTGAAGGGCACAATCACTTACGGTCTGCAATTTAATCATAGCAGCTCGCTTAAACTTAAAGCATACTTTGATGCAGATTGGGGTGGATTTCCTGATACAAGACACTCGACCTCGGCATATATTATCCTTCTGGGTAATAATCCCATTAGCTAGTGTTCTAAAAAGCAATATACAGTTGCTAGATCTTCCACAGAAGCTGAGTATAGGGCTGTTGCCTCGGCAGCTGCTGAGCTCAAATGGATAATCAACCTGCTGAAAGAGCTTCATGTTCCTATCTCCCGTCCTCCTAAGGTGCTTTGTGACAATATTGGTGTTACTTACCTTAGTCACAATCCAATTTTTCACAGCAGAATGAAACATGTAGCCATTGACTTTCACTTTGTTCGAGAACAGGTGGAACGCAATGAGCTCTTTGTCAGTCATATTCCAACTGGTGATCAGCTTGCTGATGCTTTAACTAAAGCCTTACCCAAGCGATCATTTGCACAGTTTGTCGACAAGATTGGTCTCAAGAAGATTGAGCCCATCTTGAGGGGGCATTCCTAGTTTAAGTCGTACACTTATCTGTATCATATCAGATTCTTACATATCTCTATAGCAGTCCTATGTATAGATGAACTTCTCCCTTCTCCCTATTGTAATTGTATATAAACACCTCTCACATACTGAATATACGCAAGTCTTTTTACAGCAATTTCTATCTTCTATACAAATGTACTTATAGCCGCTAAACATGTTCGAAGTGAATTTATTTCACCCCTTAATGGGTTTGTACCAGCTATACGGCAACCTTTTGAGGCATGTGCGCCCTGTGGTGTTGCCACATATTTAAAGATTTAAAGATTTAAAGTTTTATTGTTTCAATGCAAATATAACTATTACAAAATCTATTAGTTTCTACATTCCATATTATAAGGCATAATTTGATTTGTATCAGAGTTAAAAAAAATAAAAACTTCTAAAAATTTGAGGTCTAAAATATGTCATATATATTTTATACAACTTTAAATTATCTCATTAAGAACAAAATGAGAATTATGAAACTAAATTATATTTTTTAATTAAGAACACTGCCATTCTTTTTTGCAACAACTAATACCGAGTAGTAACCAAGGAAGTACTAACTTTATTAATTTTATTTACACAAGTACATTTTCAAACCCATTCCTAATTTCACGGGTAATTTTCACAAATGGTCACATAACTATGGCTTTTATGCATAAAAGTCACATAACTTACATTTCTTACCCAAAAGTCACATTACTTCAAGTATTTTGCAATAAAGTCACAATGCCGGAAAAGAAAAAACTTCCGGTGGATCTTTTTTTTTTAATCCCAAAGTCAACATCCTAACTTATTTCTAAATAAAATGGATATTACTAATAGGACCCGACCCGGACCCAATACCCAAAATCCATCATCAATCAAATAAAATCCAACCCATTTTTCTAAATTTTGGCTGATGCACATTATATTAATTCACATACTCTCTTAAGTGACGTATGTCATTTGGATCTAAATATTATTTTCTTGTTCACTTGGTCTCTTGTTTATTTATTATTATGATATGATTTATAGTCTTAACAATAACAAATAGTTGCCCATAAATAGTGCTTAAATATTGAGAATTGCAAATAAAGTGAGGTGAAATATTTGAAAAAATGCGTTGGATTTTATTTAATTGATGATGGGTATTGGGTATTGGGTCCGGGTCGGGTCTTATTAATAATACCCATTTTATTTAGAAATAGGTTAGAATGTTGACTTTGGGAAAAAAAGATCCGCCGAAGGTTTTTACTTTTCCAGCATTGTGACTTTATTGCAAAATACTTGGAGTGTTGTGATTTTTGAGTAAGAAACGTAAGTTATGTGACTTCTGTGCATAAAAGCCATAGTTATATGACCATCGGTGAAAATTACCTCTAATTTCACCATCCTAAACGAACCAAAAACAAAATCACCATTTCAACCCATTCCCTAATCTTTCTGCAATTAGAGGATGCGGACGACAATGTGAAAGTTTTACACTATTTAGTCTCTCCATGGTTAACAGGTTAACTTTCTTTTCCTTTTTTAAGTTTCTTTTGAATCTTTCACTGGACAATTGGGTTAAGGGTTGCATTTTCAACAAATATCTTGAGTTGGATTGTTAATATACTCTACATATAATTAGGCCTGATGGTTATACAAACTTACCCTTTTGGTTATGTAGTACTCCTTATATTTGACTATTATCTCTAGTAATTGACTCCACCAATTTGATTCTTCACAAAGTAAACTTTTCAAAGCAAAAATGTCAATTTAAGTAGAACTTTTTTTGGTAACAAAGGAACCCGCAGCCGTGTGCCCTCTGGGTAAACCCCACTGCAGTGTAATAGCCCGCAAACTACAGAAGAAGATGTAAACCGCTAGCTCGACCAATAAAGCATGCAGGGGGAATCAAACCCAGGACCCCTATTTAGGAGATCCCCTACTCAACCAATTTGACCACCACCGAAGTGGCTTTGAATAGATTTTTTCCGAACCTGCTATTTTGAAAAGTTTGTTAAGCTGAGGGTCTTTTGGAAACAGCCTCTCTGTCTTACTCCGGGTGGAGGTAAGGTATGCGTACACCTCACCCTCCCCAGACCCCGCTTGTGGAATTTCACTGTTGTATTTGAATAGATTTTTACCCTTGAACTTTGTTTAACCTAAATCCAATTTTAAGTCAATTAACAATTAAATTTATATTTGCGGAGTCACGGTCAATAGTTGAGATTGAAGATCTACGCAATAAATCAAATAACACTAGTACAGAGCGTTAAAAGTAAAGCATAAATATAAATAAGGAAGAGTAAACGTATCGTCTCCTTTGACAGTTGGTAATCGCTATGTTGGATGATCCAATTGTCGAAGTAGTGATTAAAGTAAGAGCAAAGAATATGACTTTATGGCAGAAAGAGAGTACGTTTGAGCGCAAGAGAGAAAGTAGTTTTATTGATCGTAGATGCAGGAAGTCAAAAGTTGTTACAATCGGCTAAGACAAATACTATTTATAGGCTTTGGGTGGCGCCTGTTGAAGTAGTAGCCGTTGGGGATAGAACCGTTCAGACGAGTAACCGCTGGGTGCCTTATCCAGAAAGGCTGTAACCGCTGGGTGACCGTTTGGTGAATGGTCACATCCAATACTGCTAACAACCGCTTGTTCAAATTATACTGACTGTTGATAAATCTCGTAACTTCCCGGGATCTGCCAGTGGGAAGTGTCTGTCCGATGAAAGTCTGTCCGGTGAATGTCTGTCCGGTGACACGTCAGCTCATGCTACATGGATGACACGTGTCACTCACCAAAGTCTAGTAAGTTTTTATCCAATACAGATAGTCACCGCACTTCTCGGTCAGAGCATCTGTCCGAGGAGTGGATGAGAATTTTGGCGGGAGTTTTTGCAAACTTTTTGTCTTCACATGATGTAATCTTGATGACGTGCGACTCTGATCCGATTGACGATAAGCCTCTGTGACGTGCGCATTAAATGCGCCGTATGAAAAAGTAACTGTGACCTGCACGTCTGCGGCTCTGCAGTTTACTCTGAAATGACTACTGCGTTCCCCGAGGGTAAAAAGCAATAATTTTAACCGCCTGTTTCCACGTGCGCACGTCGCTTGCTGATTATGAAGTGACTGCAGTTCTCTAGGATAATGATGATGCTGTAAAGCATTGATTAACCCTATTCCCCTCATCGACGGTCAGATCTAAGTGTGGATTATTCGATAGCCTCCACGTGTCTTCGAGGGAAGTTGGGGATCTGTATCAAGAATCCTATAAATAGGAGCTCACTTGACGAGAAATCTTTTACCTACTCTTATTTCTTCTGCATTGCTCTTTGAAAAACCTTTGAATTAACTCTCGAATTTTTCTCCATTCTTCTTCTGAAAACATGTCTTCAAGATCCAGAAGGAATTTAAATTTCGACGCTGCTGGGAGTTCGTCGGCCACTCCCAGGCCGCGGGCCTCCCAGGCTACTGCCGCTGAGATAATCCCTAAAAAGTGGGGTGAGCTTGAGGCAGATTGCAACGTTAAATCCTTCCATAATAGGGAAGATGACACACGCAACTGGCCGGCATACAGGTTCAAGTCAGGGATCACGACGGAGGTGATCCCTCGTGTGAGGATAGACTGCGGCTGGGGTGATGAAATCCCTTTACTACCAGTTGCTGACGGGGAGAACATCACCTCCCATAGACCTGGGTGGACAGCCATGGGCACTTATCCCTTTACGGTGGGGTGCAGACTGCCTTTGCATCCGGTGCTAGAGAGACTTTGCAGGGAGTATCTTCTCTGCCCGGGGCAATTGAGCCCCAGCGTGTACAGGATAGTCATGCTCTTAGATTGGTTTGCGGCTGAAACTGACCAATCTTTTGAGTACAAACATTTTATTTCTCTGTACAGCGTCCAGATTTTCAAGGACGGCTACGTGAACGTCAGGATGCGCGGGAGCAAGGGCTTGGTGCGCAGCTCCGAAGATACCAGCGACCGAGGCTGGGTGCATCGGTATCTATTTGTGCGCTCCTCGGCCCTGACGTTTGATGACAAGGCGCACCTTCCAGAGGTCTGGAACAAAACACGTAAGTCCCCGAGTTTCTGTATCTGTATCTCGTCTTTCCTTCTTTTTCTGATCGAAATCTCTTCGTGCAGCGACCAAGCAACCCTACGACAGGTTCATAACTATAGATGAACTGAAGGCGTGGGTTGAGCCGATTCTGGCAAGATTTGAACCAGAGAAGAGAGAGTGGGCACACTTTGCTTCTCTTAAAAGTTTGAGTGTGAAACACCACGGTAAGGATATCCCTATCTTTTCGATAGCCTTTTCTTCTTGAACCCCTCTTACGACTGACCGTTTTACTTTTATCTTGCTACAGGTTTGGGCACTTCGGGAAACTTTTTCCCTGCTCCTCCTCAGGACGAACCCACTGAGCCTGTTGCCGACCCCATTGATGAGGCTGAGGCTATATTGGCTACTGCTGGCGCTCTGCGCAGCAGGGAGGGAGGCGAAGCACTTCTGTCCGAGGGGTTGAGCCCCTTGACGAGGAAGAGGAAAAGCCATGGCGAAGGGGGAGCGCGGAAGAAGTCTGCCCGTAAGGCTTCCGCTGCTTCTGGACAGGCATCGTCAGCCGGTGGCGATCCTTCAGCTAGGGCGAGTGTCCCAGAGCCCATGGGAACAGACACTGGAGCTACTGCTGAAGTCCCTGAGTCCGTACAGGGAGAGGGTCCGGCCCAGGAGGTTATACATCTGTCGGATACTGAAACCGAGGCAGATGTTCCTCTTAGGCGGAGGCCTCACCTCCGTAGTGATCAGAGAAGGGCCGAAGAGGAGGCCGTCCGATCTCCGCCGAGGAGTCCCCGAGTTGGTGACGGGGAGGAGGCAGGTCCTTCTCTTGCGGACAAGGGCAAAAAGAAAGTTGGTGAAGAGGAAGGAGAGGGAGAAGTGAGAGAGGAAGGAGAAGAAGCTGGGGGAGAAGCCTCCCAAGAGTGTAGCCAGGGTCCTCGAGTTTTTCGTTTTGAGGACTTCGAAAACATGGCTTCTGAGGGAGCAAATCCGGTCTTTCTCCGCGAATGTGAGACCATAGACCCGGAGGCGGAAGGTGATTCTAACCTTTCGTCCACCAGGCTTGTTTGGCGGTCAGCTATTGCGGGGCAGACGGAGCTGAGTGATATCAAAGGGGTTCGCTACAAGTTTGGGCCGAACTACCCTACTGAGCAGGCTAGGGAGCCCAAGTTTTGTGAGAGGAAGCATTCCCTGAGAATTGCTTCGGATGTCAATTTTGTGGCCAGGCCGCGCAGCTTAGTGAAAGCGGTTTCTTCGCTCATCGGCCCTCGAGAGGAGTGGGTGCTAAGAGACCTGACCGATGAGGAACTGGCTTTCCAAATTGCCTCCGATTCCGCCCGGGTAAACTTTCCCGCTTTGTTTTCTAGAAGTAATTGTTAGCCCCAGGTTTTTAATCATGACTTACTTTATGTTTCAGTCAAGCATGCTGGCCGCTGAAATCATGTTCCGCTCCCGGCTGAATAATGCCAATCAAGTAGTGGAAGTGAAGAAAGAACTGCTCGAGGCTCTGAAGGACAACAAAACCTTGATTGAGCAGTGTAGTTTCCTTGGTAGGGAAGTTAACCGGTTAACGGATGTTAACAACAACCGCGTGGAGCAGATCGACGCCCTTACCAGGGAAAAGGACCGTCTTTCTGAAGAGAAAGAGGGGTTCGCACCCTCTGTTGAGAGGTTGGAGAGACTCCTTGAGGAATGCCATGATTGCTTGAGCACTGCTAATGACGAACGTGCAACTCTTGAACTGAATCTGCAGAGGGCAAGCGAAGAGTCAGCCAAAGCCCGTTCTGATCTCCAAGCCGCCAAAGATCAGGCTGCCCTATTAATGGGTGTTCAGGCCACATTGACTAAGGATCTGGCGAACTTGCGTGATCAGTCAGAAATTAAGGCCAAGCTTGCTGCCCTTGAGGCCAAGCGCACATTGTTAGCGCAAATCCGGTCTGGGCAGGTTGACGTTGACGAGATGTTGCAGGCGACGAAGAGTGCTGTTCGGCGAGTACAACAGGCATTGGGTCTCTCTCCTGAAGAGTCAGACGGCGGTGATGATGAAGATGATGAAGATTTAGGGAATGATGACGGGACTAACGGAGCTGGTGCGTTGAGTCCCGGTCACGCCCCTTCAAGTTAATATTTGCTTTTCTGAATTGATGTACTGTCCGGCGAGAGCCGGACTTTCTTGTTGGATGGACAGAAGTCTAATAGAGACTTTCTGATCCTGGGCCGGTACGTTTGGCCTTTTTATACACTCTGCGAACTTCTGTCAGCCATTTTTGGCGTTCTGTAAATTCTCAGTTTAATGTATATATGCAATTTTTAGACCCATTCAGTGACTATGTTTAGTTTGAATTTTTGATCCTTCTGTACGCATATGCTTGTGGCTTTCATGCCTTAGAACTGATTTCCAAACTTTATTAAGTTCGTACTTTTTTTTGAGTTCTTCCAAATGTGTTGAACTTACTCCTTTATTAGGCAAGGGTCGCAAGCTGTAGGTAGTTTGACCGAGCTCTGGTCGTTTAAAGTAGTTCTGGTCGGACTGTTTAGCCTTGTGAACGACTCCTCTTATTTGCCGTGGAAGTTTCGTCACATGAGAGTTTTGTTTTGTGAATGACTTCGCTTATTTGCCGTGGAAGTCTCATCACGCAAATTGAAAAATTTGCCTGCCCTTAAACAAGGTCTTATGCCTGTATGAGGGTCTTTTGCCTGTATCTGTATGAAGGTCTTTTGCCTGTACCAAGGTCTTTCTTGGCCTATGGGGCCCTCACCACCCCCCTTGTTTTCATGTTGGAACACGTAAAGTGACAATATGAAAGGAGTTTTCGGTGAGCTATCTGTCGAACACATATAACCAAACTAGGAGTGTGTCCGTTGTGGGATTCGAACCCACAGCCGCGAAGTTGAAGAACTTCGAGCTCTGCCAGTTGAGCTAAACGGATCTGGCCTTGTTCAGGCCGTTAGTACCATTTAGGAAGAATGTATAACAAAAAGTAAGAACTTTGTGTAAAGATAGAAAAGGTAGGCGTAAAGTGACTGACCGTTTTTATCACCTAGAAGTGATACCTTTTCAGATGAATTACATTCCAACTGTTTGGGACGATTGAGCCGTCTGGTCGTGCCAAGCGATAAGACCCTTTGCCGGCTGAAGCGATTACTTTGTAGGGTCCTTCCCAATTAGGGCCAAATTTCCCCGAGTTCGTCTCTTGCGTGCTCTGGGAAACCTTCCTGAGTACAAAGTCCCGACTTGGAAGCTTCGTACGCGCAGTCCCCGATTGTAGTATTTCTCGACTTGTTCTTTTTGTGCAACTACTCGTATGAGGGCCAGTTCTCTGCGTTCTTCGAGGAGATCCAATTCTTCGGAGAGATTAACTGAATTTGATTCTTCAGTGGCATGTGCATATCGCAGACTGGGTTCCCCTATCTCGACCGGGATCAGGGCGTCTGCACCATACACTAACGAGTAGGGGGTCTCCCCGGTACTCATTTTTACTGTGGTGCGGTAAGCCCATAATACTCCGGGAAGTTCTTCTACCCAACATCCCTTTGCCTGCTCGAGGCGCTTTTTAAGTGACTCAACAATGATTTTGTTGGTAGACTCGGCCTGCCCGTTGGCAACAGGGTGATATGGGGAAGAGGTAATTCTCTTGATGTGTAAATCTTCGAGGAACCTAGTCACTTTCTGGCCGACAAATTGCGGACCGTTGTCCATGACTATTTCCTTGGGTGCTCCAAAGCGACATATGACAAAGCGCCAAAGGAAGTCGACGACTTCTGTTTGCCGTACCTTTGAGTATGCTGCCGCCTCGACCCACTTTGTGAAGTAATCGGTGATGATCAGCAAGAAACGCATCCCCCTTGGTGCCGTTGGAAGAGGACCAACGATGTCTATCCCCCACTTCATGAATGGCCACGGGGAGACTATTGAATGCAACGGTTCGGCTGGTTGATGGAGAAGGTGGGCAAACCTCTGGAATTTGTCACATTTTTTGACAAATTCATTCGCATCCCTTTCCATCTTATCCCAATAATACCCTGCACGTATCAGCTTCCGAGTTAACGCCTTACCACCGGAGTGGTTTCCGCAACAGCCCTCGTGGACCTCCCTCATGACGTAATTAGTCTGGTTAGGCCCAAGACATTTCGCGAGGGGTCCTGCGAACATTTTTCGGTACAGCTCGCCGTTGAGAATGGTGTATCGGGCTGCTTTTATTCGAAGTTTGCGAGCAGCCTTTGCATCTGTAGGGAGAGTCCCATGGACGAGATAATTTGTTATCTCATTCCTCCAGTCCCAGGTAGTACTGATGGTGTTGACTTCGAATATCTCCCTGTCCATGGAAGTGTAGAGAAGTTGAACAACGGCCGAAGAGCTAGCTGCTCCCATCTCTGCAACAGATCCCATGTTTGCAAGAGCGTCAGCTTCGTGATTCTCTTCCCGTGGGATTTGGACTGCTTCCCAGTTGTCGAACTGTGCCAGGAGTTCCTTTACTCGGCCAAGATATGCCAACATCCTGGGCTCTCGTGCAACAAAACCCCCATTGATCTGATTAATCACCAATTGAGAGTCGCTTTTTAGCTTGACTATGGTTGCCCCATAGCTTCGCGCCAACTCTAGTCCTGCAATAACGGCCTCATATTCGGCCTCATTGTTAGTAATAAAGGGGCATTTGATAGCTTGCCTTACCGTCTCTCCGGATGGAGCAACGAGGACTAGCCCGAGTCCTGATCCCTTCACGCTCGAAGAGCCGTCTGTATGGAGGACCCAGGTACCCGGAGCCTGTCCGGCATAGAGAATGACTTCCTTCTGTGCTTCAGGGTATATATTCATACTGAAGTCTGCCACGAAGTCTGCTAAGACCTGTGACTTTATTGCTACCCTGGGCTGATAAGTAATATCAAATTCGGATAATTCTATAGCCCATTTTACCAGTCTCCCCGAAAATTCTGGTTTGTGCAGGACATTCCGTAAAGGAAAAGTAGTAACTACAACTATAGAATGACTTTGAAAGTACGGGCGCAATTTTCGGGCAGCGATTACTAGAGCTAATGCTAGTTTTTCTAAAGGTTGATAGTGAGTTTCTGCATCGATTAAAGCTTTGCTAACATAGTAGATAGGAAGTTGCTTACCTTTTTCTTCCCGAACTAGTACCGCGCTTACCGATGATTCTGAGACTGCCAGGTAGATTAGTAGCTGCTCGCCTTCCACGGGTGTGGTAAGTAGTGGAGGATTAGATAGATATTTCTTTAGATCCTTCAATGCCTGCTGACACTCGGGAGTCCATTCGAACTCCTTATTTTGCTTTAAGACATCGAAGAAGCTTTTGCAACGATCAGACGACCGGGAGATAAATCTTCGTAGAGCTGCTACTCTCCCCGTCAGTCTCATTACGTCTTTCTTATCGCGAAGTATGTCTGGAATTGATTCAATAGCCTTAATCTGAGCGGGATTGACTTCAATGCCTCGCTGAGAAACAATGAACCCCAGAAATTTTCCCGATCCAACTCCGAAAGCGCATTTCTCTGGATTCAACTTCATGTTGTACTGATCCAGAATTCGAAAAGCTTCTTTCAGATGAGCCGGATGGTCCTCTGCCCGTTTGGATTTTATCAGCATATCGTCAATATACACCTCCATGGTCTTTTCGATGTGATCATGGAACATGCGATTGACTAGACGCTGGTAGGCCGCACCTGCATTTTTTAATCCAAAAGGCATAACTTTATAGCAATACGTACCTCGGCAGGTTATGAATGCCGTCTTTTCCTGGTCCTCGGGACCCATCAGTATCTGGTTGTACCCGGAATATGCGTCGAGGAAAGTTAACACCTCGTGTCCGGCTGTTGCATCGATCAGCTGATCTATCATGGGAAGAGGATATGAATCCTTTGGACAGGCTTTGTTCAGATCTGTGAAGTCAATGCAGACTCGCCACTTGCCGTTCTTTTTAGGAACGACAACCACGTTTGCTAGCCAGTCCGGGTATTTGACTTCACGTACCGAACCGATCTTCAACAGCCGGTCGACCTCGTCGTTGATTATCTGATTCCGGAAAGCTCCTTGCTGGCGCGTTTTCTGCTTAACCGGGCGGTGATACGGATCGACGTGCAACCTGTGAGTGATGATGTCAGGAGAAATACATGTCATGTCTGCATGGGACCAGGCGAATGTTGCATGCCGCTCCTTGAGGAACCGCAGGATATTTCCCCGCAGGCGTTCGCTCAATTCGGTCCCCAAGTACACCTTTTGCTCTGGCATATCAGCGAACAGCTCTTCAGATTCCAAGGTTTCTACTGTTGGCATGTGATTTTCTTTCTCATCCATTTTGGCGATGAACTCCGGGACGTCGTACTTAAGTTCTTCAGATGCAGCATCAGGTCCCGGGTGCTGTAATTGCTATTTGCTCTCCTCGGGTAGCTTGAGGGCTACCGAGTAACAATCTCGTGCAGTGCGCTGTTCCCCTCGGACCTCACGTATCCCCCATTCGGATGGGAACTTCACAACTTGATGGTAGGTAGAAGGGACAGCCTGCATGTCGTGGATCCAAGGTCTGCCCAAAATGATGTTGTAGGCTAGATCCGCGTCGACAACATGGAAGGTCGTTTCCTTCGTTACCCCCTCGGCCAGGGTGGGCAATGTGATCTCCCCGAGAGTCTTTTCGCTTGAGTTGTTGAAGCCGGAAAGAACCCAAAAGATCGGCACAATCTTGTCTGATAGCTGTGTTTCATTCACGACTCGTGCCTGGATGATATTTGCAGAGCTGCCCGCATCAACGAGCACTCTCTTCACGTCGAATTCCGCCACGCGTAGTGTTATGACTAACGCGTCGGCATGCGGAAACTGAAGCCCATCGGTGTCAGACTCCTCAAAGGTGATTGCTGCTTCTGACCGTGGCCGCTTGTTGTTGGTAATGGACACCTTTGCGTACTTCTTTGCTGTGAAGGTGACTGAATCTACCTCGATTCCGCCCGAAATAACGTTGACCGTCCGTTTCGGAGAGGAGGCTCGCGGCGGACCTGGCTTGTTTTGCTGGGCCTTCGTGTGAGTTTGCTTTCCTTTCTCCGTCAGGAATTCCTTCAAGAGTCCCTGTTTCAGCAAATGAGCAATTTCGTACCTTAAGGCTTTGCAGTCTTCGGTAGTGTGCCCATGGTCACGGTGGAACTCGCAATATACGTCTTGGTTTCGTTTGCTGGGATCAGTCTTCATGTCTTTTGGCCACCTGACTTTTTCTCCCATATTTTTTAGTACTGCCACGACCTCTGCTATTTCGACGTTGAAGCTTGGCAAACTCGGCAGGCTGGCAGACTGGGAACTTTCCCCTCGGGACAGCCCTCTGTTACTGTTGTTGTTGCGGTTCCGCTTTTCCTCCGGACCCTCTGCCTCGAGTTTGGGGCCTTCCCTGAGCACCTGTTCCGATCAGTTTATCCTCATCTATACGTACCTTAGAGTTGTAACGATTGTAGACGTCTGACCAACTGGCTGCCGGGAACTCGCGAAGAGACTTGTAGAGCCTTCGCGTGGCCTCCGAACTCCTGACGTCCAAGCTGTTGGTGAACGCGATTGCTGCCCATCTGTCTGGTACTTTGGGGAGCATCATACGTTCTATCTGGAATCGATCCACATACTTGCGAAGTGATTCGTCAGATCTTTGCTTGATTTCGAAGATGTCTTCTAATCGGGTCTCCGTCTTCTGAGCACCCGTGTGTGCCTTCACGAATAGTTCGGCCATCTCTGCGAAGGATGCAATAGAATTTGGTGGTAACATTGAATACCATCGCAGGGCTCCGTCTGCCAGGGTTTCTACGAACTTCTTCAATTGCACGGACTCGATCTCTTCATCGGTGAGATCACTGGCCTTTATGAAATTGCTGAACATCATGAGGTGATCGTTGAGATCAGATGTTCCGCGATACCTTGGAATATTTGGCATTTTGAACGTCTTAGGTATCGCCTTTGGGGCCGCTTCCTTCTTCCAGGGCCGTTGTGAGTAGCGCTGAACATCAACTTTCTTCAGCGTAGGTGGGGCGCCTGGGATCTGGTCGATCCTCTCATGGAGAGCTTTTTGGAGTGCTTCCTGGCTTTCTTTGAATTGCTTGGTGAGATTTTCCACGACCAGGCTCATATCTGTAGGTGTTGCAGATTCCGCATTTGGATTTTGGTTGGCTGGAGTCGCAGGATCCGCGGTTCCGCTACCGTTGTTGCGCTCCTCTTCTCGCCTTGAAGTATGGGAAGATGGGGCATTGACGTTGGGCGCTGCTGCATTGGCCCTTGCAGTTGAAGGATTGTTTGCCCGGAGAGAGTTTAGTGCTTCGTTGATTCGTCTGTTTATTTCTGTCTGCTGCTGCATAAAATCAAGGAAAGTTCCTTGCAGGTTCCCTTGGTCAGGGGAGAGACTCCTATGTCGTCGCCTCCTTGGCGGAGTATTGCTCTGAGAACGCCCCCGCCGGTCTTGCCTGACTGATTGTTGTCGCCCATCAGACGAAGAGTCGGGAGAGTAATCGGGAACCAAATTGTGTACCTGTTGCACGCCATCGTTGGATCTATGGGAAGGGGAGTTTACCTGGTGTCCGCCTACAATGGTTTGTTGGGGACTATTGCCTGCCATGTTAGTTATGAAGCAAAGAGATAAACAGAGATAGATATAATATCGAAGGTAGACTTTTTAACCTACGAAAGCTATTGACCGGCTCCCACTGTGGTCGCCAAATTGTTTAACCTAAATCCGATTTTAAGTCAATTAACAATTAAATTTATATTTGCGGAGTCACGGTCAATAGTTGATATTGAAGATCTACGCAATAAATCAAATAACACTAGTGCAGAGCGTTAAAAGTAAAGCATAAATATAAATAAGGAAGAGTAAACGTATCGTCTCCTTTGACAGTTGGTAATCGCTATGTTGGATGATCCAATTGTTGAAGTAGTGATTAAAGTAAGAGCAAAGAATATGACTTTATGGCAGAAAGAGAGTACGTTTGAGCGCAAGAGAGAAAGTAGTTTTATTGATCGTAGATGCAGGAAGTCAAAAGTTGTTACAATCGGCTAAGACAAATACTATTTATAGGCTTTGGGTGGCGCCTGTTGAAGTAGTAGCCGTTGGGGATAGAACCGTTCAGACGAGTAACCGCTGGGTGCCTTATCTAGAAAGGCTGTAACCTCTGGGTGACCGTTTGGTGAATGGTCACATCCAATACTGCTAACAACCGCTTGTTCAAATTATACTGACTGTTGATAAATCTCGTAACTTCCCGGGATCTGCCAGTGGGAAGTGTCTGTCCGATGAAAGTCTGTCCGGTGAATGTCTGTCCGGTGACACGTCAGCTCATGCTACGTGGATGACACGTGTCACTCACCAAAGTCTAGTCAGTTTTTATCCAATACAAACTTTATTCTTACTGTGGCACATCTGCATGAATGATGTTTCTTACTTTTCCAGGGCCTTTCAGCTAGTGTGTTTGAGGTTCTAAGTTCTTCCATGAAGGGGCTTTACAGCAAGGGCCAGCAAATAGCTCCAAAAATGATTGAATCTTTACAAACAAAGAGTGTGCGTCGTCGAATAATAAATACAGACCATATGGATGTTGTTGATCAGGCCATGGCAATTCACTTTCAGGAGGAAATAATCATGGAGATCCTCAGCAGGCTACCTGCACGATCTCTTCTTTGCTTCAAATCTGTTTCAAAACGCTGGAATACATTGATCTCCGATCCTTTCTTTAAGATGAAGCATCTTAATTGTGCCAAGAATGACCAAAATTCTCAAAAACTTCTTGTTAGCTATTTTTGCCCCAACGATGGCATATGTTACTTCTACTATTGTCCTTTATCGTTGGAACAAACGGTTGAGGATGTAGAAAAACTAGTTTATCCTTCAAGGTCTAGACACTTATTCGGAATCAAGTGTTGTTGCGATGGCTTGGTTCTTATGGAGGTTGGTGATAGTATGTTTGATGAGCACGTAATACTCTTGCTGTGGAATCCCTCCACAAGAGAATCAATAGTACTTCCGAATCCGAAATTTCGAGGGGACGATTCATCTCATTTTGGAATGGGTTATGACCCAAATAACGGTGACTATAAGATCCTCAAAATTAGCGAATATGATCGCAAATTTAGTGAAATTCTCGCACTGAAAGGTGATTCCTGGAGAAAAGTTGATAAACATCCCCATGGCATTTGCAATGTGGTGTCTAGTATGAAGTCTTTGGCATTTGTACACAGTGCATTTCATTGGATCGGTTATTCAAGAAGCTATTCTCTGGTTTCATTCAGTATTTCAAATGAAGTGTACGGGGATATACCCTTGCCAGAGCAAATATTATGCTTGGTGGGCGACATCTCTATTGGTGTTTTGGTATTGGACGGAATTCTTTGTGTTCATTCTGCTTGTAATCGTCAAGGGAAGGAAACTTTTAAGTTATGGGTATTGAAAGACTATGATGTCAAGGAATGGGAGTCATTGTTTACAATAGAAGATCCCTCGATTCGTGAAGTCACACCAAAATATAGGTTTGCGAATGGTGATGTGCTTTTCTTGTGCTGTCATGTTCAAAGAGGTGGTAGAGAGCATGCATTTAGGACATCCTGTGGACCATTTCAATTATGGCCTCAAGGTGGCTTGCTGGATGGAGTTGCTTTCTCAGAAAGCTTGATCTTTCCGAAATCACTGACTTATTAGTTTCTAATGTATGATCAAAGCACTTTTTTTTTCCTCAATTATGATGTTACAACCTTGTATTCTTACAATCGTTGCAAGCTTTGGCTTCAGTTCCCTCTCATAAACACCTTCTGGATGATCATCTTGGCAATCGTTGAAGAGCTTCTTTGCTTGTTTTGGGAAACGCTGCTATTTCTTCCTTGCCATAGGTAGTAGACAGTCCCAGCTAAGCTCATTCTAGGAACACAAGTAATATTATCTTAAAAGAGGTCCTTTCTGGTTGGTTGAATTCAGTGATTTTACAGATGGATTTCAAGGCTAATAAAACTTGTCACTCCCCTGTGTATTCCAATCTAATTCAGTTCCATAGTTGTGATTATTCAAATATATGTTTCTTGGCTTGATTTTTCAACTGTGTTTATCCACCTTGGTGGGGGTAAGGTCTGCGTACATCTCACCCTCTCCAGACCCCCACTTGTGGGCTACGCTGGATATGTTGTTGTTGTTGTTGTGATCATTCAAATGTATGTACATATTTTAAAAGCCAAACTAATCAGTTCAATTGACTCCACATCACTCTGAATTGCGGCGATTGGTGCCCAATGGAACTACCTATCAAAATTTCCTTTACAATATGAAGAAATCAGTAAAGTTGAATTTGAGCTGCTCACAGTAGTCTACCCATGTGGTTTCTAAATATGTAATTTTTAATTCAAAGAACTTAATTTCTATGTCCGAATTCACTCCAAAGATTGGTTTGTTTGACCCTTGTACTCTGAATCACATAAATTTATACGGAGTGATTACTAATCTGCATTTACTATAAACTGCATATTATTCCTTGTGTTTGATCTTCAAGTAGATATTAAAACTCGTCTCTGATTCTGTGATTCCTTGAGCTCATCATCTTAACAGAGATGGTCAAAAAGGTAAATATAATGTAAATCCTGCTAGTACTTCAATTTTTATGTGATGCCAAGAAAATATCGTCGGTCTTCACAACGTCCAAACTTTTTCATTCCCAAGAAGAAGATTTCCACTTCTTTGTTACAAATGGAAACCATCGGCTTCCTTCCTTCCACTTCTATATATATGCTCCAATTGGCTTGCATTTCCTCTCCCTGTAGTAAAAAACAGAACTAATATCAGAGCGCAAAGGGCAATGGAGAAGTTTGGGAAGAGATTTGAAGGAAAGGTGGCGATTATCACAGCTTCTACACAAGGCATTGTCATTAGCATAGCTGAGCGTCTCGGTTTAGAAGGTGCTTCGGTTGTTATTTCCTCTTGTAAACAGGTCCGTTTGTTTAATCGATTTAAGTTATATAGACAGACAGTACTGTAAGTTGAATTGATTTAAGTTATACAGGCGGACAGTATCAAGACTTCTAAACAATGGTGTAGCTGAAGATGTGATAGTAGATTAATTTTCACGACATTTAGTAATGAGTTTAAGTTTTATACACGGGTAGATGGTGTAATTTTGATCAGATCAATCACTCATAAGGTAATTAAGCGTAAGTTTTTATGATAAGTATTTGGTAACATAATAAAAATGGTAACTAATCTGCTTCGTTCAATAGAAAAATGTAGTTGAAGAAGTTCAAAAACTCAGCGATCAAGGAATTGAAGTTTTTGGCTTAGTATGTCATGTGTCAAATGCGCAACAGAGGAAGAGTTTGAAAGAGAAGACTATTCAGGTATGATCAGTTAAAAATGTATCCTGATCCTGCCCTTTGGTATATATATGACTGTTGAAGTTTAAAATAGTAGATTTAATACAGAATGTTAAAGCCATTCTGGTTTTTATGTCCAACTCTTGTTGATTGAAACTTGGTATTCTCCAGAAATATGGGAAGTTAGATGAAATTGTGTCAAATGCTGCTATCACCTTCAGCAGATGCAATACTAGAGAGTAAAGAATCAGCCCTTGACGTGAAAGCCTCTATATTATTACTACAGGTAAGTAATGTTACATATTAATATATTCATGAAAACAATGGTTTAGATGTATGTAATTCATCTTAGACATTAAAGGAACAGTGAGATACGTTTCTGCTCACATCCTTCAGTGTTTACTTCAGATTCCATTCCCCCAGTACTTATTTCTAGATGTTCTTGCCAATTGGCACTGCATATAATATTTTGCACTTATTAATAGTACAGTACCATTTACAAGATGCAGCTCCTTACCTTGAAAGGTGATGTTTGGCATTTTATGCCTATATTTCCTTAATATTTCCTCACGTTTGGATACTTTATTCGCACGTTTTCTAGTTGATGAATGTGATTTTGCACTGATTTTATGTCGTATGATTGTAGGTTGTTGTGAAGTGCAATTGAAGCTTTAAAGAGCATGATCGAGCAAGAAAAGACTGGAATTTGATTGAGGATTGGATTGAGCACACGAGGGCACGACGCGACGCAAGCTGTGGACGATGAAAGCAGGAAAATGGCCTAGCGCGGTTCCAGGCGCGGCGCGCCTCTATAGCGCCCACTTTTCTGGCGCGTTTTGAGGCGCGGGGCGTGGCCGTTGCATGCAAGATTTGACGGACTCTGCTTGGTTGCGCGCGTTTTGAGGCGCGGGGCGCCAGCTATAGCGCCCCTGGAGCGTTTTTGGAAGTCTTATTTCGTCTACGCTTAGGCGTAACTAATTGCTAGGCTTTTGTAAACATTATAAATACTCTTTTACTTAGTTTTTGATGGGAGTTCAGACTTTGGAGCAATTGTTGAGCACCATACATCATTGAACAAGGGTTTAATTCCTATTATTTCATCTATTAATCTTTTCATCATTATTTCATCAAATCATTGTCTTGTGATTATGAGTATGCGTGGCTAAATCCTTCGTTCTAGGGTTAGAGTGTTTCATGAAGGTTGATGTTTGAAGATTGAATTGCACATATTGAATCCCATAACGGATTATTTATTCTTTCTTGATTTCACTTGTTTAATTATTAGGGCCCGATAATTAGGCATTATCTATGGTTCTTAGATTGAACTCGAAAGAGAGAATTTATGAACGTAATAAGAAAGAGTAGGGCTAGATTGTGAACCTGGGCATCGGGGAATCAATTTGTGAGTAGGATAGACATATACTTGCTCGCCTAGCTTAACTAATCACAGAAATCGTTAATGCGTGCACGTGATTCAACCCATAGACATATAGGGATTGGAGTAGCCTGCATAGACCGTGAAGAATCGAAAGGTTTTCACGGGTACATTTAACCTGTTAGTTA
This sequence comes from Petunia x hybrida, assembly GCA_037355625.1. NCBI lineage: Eukaryota > Viridiplantae > Streptophyta > Magnoliopsida > Solanales > Solanaceae > Petunia > Petunia x hybrida. The sequence continues at coordinate 1,316,551 of JBBBVM010000504.1, read as the reverse complement.
GTAATCCGAAATTCGAGGAGTGGAATCAATTGGAAAATTCAACTGGATTGGTCGTAGCTCTGACCCTGGACCGTCTCATTAATATTGTTTACAACCAAAGTTGCCCCATTGTTTGACTGAATTTCCACCATTTAAATTACTATTCTTTAGTTAATAAAATTCTCACCATTGGAAAAGATCCCTGAATAGTTGTTAAGAAATTGTTTGTTAGGAGTCCAGTCTGAATAGTCCTCATGGGAACGATACTCTACTTATCACTTTATTACTTGTCGACCACGTATACTTGTGTGTGTGTTGGGAGCAACAAGTTTTTGGCACCGTTGCCGGGGACTAAACAATTGACTGGTTTCTTTTTGAACGATTACTTATTATCTATTCAGGTTTAATTTTTTGTTGAGTTTCTTGTGCTGTTTCAGGCAACAGGTTTTGCATGCAAAGGAATAGAAGGGACGAACCACTCGAACCTTTTGATCCCGAGCCTGAAAGGACCTTGAGAAGGGTAAGAAGAGAAGCGAGAGACCGAGAAGCACTAGCACTTGTACTTGCTTCCTTGCCCACTGAAATGGCAGAAGAACGAGCAATAGCGATGCGAGATGTTGCTCTTCCCAGCCTAGGGGGAGTGGCGTCTAGCATTGTGAAGCCCGCTATCACCGGGAACTTTGAGATTAAGCCCGGCATGATTCAGTTGCTGCATACGACTGGGCAATATGCTGGATTACTTCATGAAGATCCGCAGCAACACATTCAGAATTTCTTGGAGATCAGTGATACTTATACAGCGACGGGAGTTCCTACTGATTATGTCCGCTTGACATTGTTCCCATTTTCACTGATTGGAGCAGCAAGGAGGTGGTTAAAGACCGAAAAGCCTGGGTCTATCACTACTTGGGATGATTTGGCTAAGAAGTTCTTAGCTAAGTTTTATCCATCTGCCAAGACAGCCCGGCTGAGGAGTGAAACTATGTCCTTCAGACAGATAGAAGGAGAATCTTTGTATTCAGCCTGGGAGCAGTTTAAAGATTTACTGAGAGATTGTCCACACCAAAACCAATCAAATGAGGTTCTTGCACATACTTTTGTTGAGGGGTTGACTGCGCATACTAAGATCGTGGTAGATGCTGCTGCTGGAGGCCAAGTACTGGCCTTAAACTTTGACCAGATCTATGAATTACTAGACAAGTTTTCGCAGAGCAATCCTGATTGGCAGGGAGATGGTAGAGCCACTACGCAGAAATCTGCTGGGGTACTTCAGTTAGATGCAGTTTCAGAGCTGAGGGCGAAGATGGATGCTATTTCAAATCAAATTAGCAAGCTAGCTCTGCCGCAGACTCAACAACAGGCAGCTCCAGTGCAACAACTTCAAGTCTTTTGTGAGGTTTGTGGAGATGATCATGCCATTGATGTCTGTCCATCTAATCTAGAGTCAGTGTATTATGTGGGCAATCAGAACAGGCCACAGGGTCAGAATCGCAATCAATATGGTAATAGCTACAACACCAACTGGCGTAGTCACCCAAACTTTTCTTGGAGGGATAATCGTGAGCAGCTACAAGCCAATGACAGACCTCAAAATAATTTTCAAAATGCACAACCGCAGGGGTCATAGTCGCAGGCTCAGCCACAGCAGCCTAGTTCAGTTGAAGATATGCTCAGAAAAATTCTTGCAGGACATCAAAAACTCATAGACGATTCAGCAGCTCAGGCACAAACAATAAAAGATTTGACCAATGCTCAAAAAGATCTTGAGAGACAAATGGGGCAGCTAGCTGGAGCACAGAATAACAGACCTCGGGGTTCTTTGCCAAGTGATACAGAGTAAAATCCTAAAGAATTTGTGCAAGCAGTTACTTTGAGGAATGGAAGAGCTCTAGAAGAAGTTCCCCCAAAGCCAAGGAAGCCTGTTGGCGAGTTAGAGCCTAATGCTGATAGAGAGGTGGAGAAAGAAGCTGAGAAAGTGATAGAAAAGCAGCCCGAGCCTGCTATTGTGAGACCACCACCACCTTTCCCTCAGAGACTTCAGAAGCAGAAAGTTGATGCAACATGTAAGAAATTTTTGGAGATCTTGAGTCAGATTCAGGTAAATATTCCTTTGGTGGAGCTTCTGCGGGATGTTCCCAAATATGCTAAATACATCAAGGATTTTGTTGCTAACAAGAGAAGACTAAATGATTTCGAGACAGTTGCACTTACTGAAGAGTGCAGTTCTAGAGTTAGAAGCAAGCTTCCTCAGAAATTGAAGGATCCTGGCAGTTTTACTATTCCCTTGAAAATTGGGAAGCATGAGGTTGGATGAGCTTTGTGTGACTTGGGTGCTAGTGTGAATTTAATGCCTTCATCAGTTTTCAGAAAGCTAGGCCTGGGTGAACCACGACCGACTACTGTGACTCTGCAACTGGCTGACAGGTCTTTGACATGCCCCGAGGGGATTATTGAGGATGTGCTTGTACAAGTGGGTCAGTTTATATTGCCTGTTGACTTCATTATTCTTGATTATGAAGCTGATCCTGAGGTTCCTCTCATCTTGGGAAGAGGATTTTTGGCTACTGCTGATGCTGTCATTAGAGTTAGAGTTGGAAAGATTATTATAAAGGTAAATGGTGAAGAGGCTATATTCAATGTGTTCAGAGCTACCCAGCTTCCTTCCCATTATGAAGAGTTGTCCATGGTGAAAGTGGTAGATGTAGAGTTGACTGCTGATGAGAGGTCATTCTTGGCCTCTAATGTTGATTCTCTGGAGAAGGCACTCTTGTGTGATGATGATGATATCCTGAAGGATGATGAAATTGAAGAATATGTGGAGATTCTTAATATGGAGAGTAAATTCATCCCAGGGTGGAAGAAATTTGAGGAGCTTGATAGACCGTTGACCTTAACTCCTGCTAAACCATCTATTGAGAAGGCTCCGACTCTTGAACTCAAACCTTTACCTGCTCATTTGCGTTATGCTTATTTGGGTGAGGGTAATACCTTGCTCGTGATCCTTTCTTCTTTGTTGTCTGATGTGCAGGTTGAAAAGGTGTTGAGAGTGCTGCGAGAGCACAAGAGAGCTATTGGCTGGACCATTGCTGATATTAGAGGGATTAGTCCTTCCTTTTGCATGCACAAAATTCTTTTGGAGGAATGCCATAAACCATCTATAGAGCAGCAAGGGAGATTAAATCCAATCATGAAGAAGGTGGTGAAGAAGGAAATTATCAAGTGGCTCGATGCTGGTATTATTTTTCCTATCTCTGACAGCAAATGGGTGAGCTCAGTGCAATGTGTTCCAAAGAAGGGGGGCATGACAGTGGTGAAGAATGAGCATAATGAATTGATTCCTACAAGAACAGTCACAGGGTGGCGAATTTGCATTGATTATAGAAAGCTGAACAAGGCCACCAGGAAAGACCACTTCCCACTCCCCTTTATTGATCAAATGCTGGATAGACTTGCTGGGCACGAGTATTATTGCTTCTTGGATGGGTATTCGGGCTACAATCAGATTGTGATAGCTCCGGAAGATCAAGAGAAGACTACATTTACTTGTCCATACGGCACCTATGCATTTAGGAGGATGCCGTTTGGATTATGTAATGCTGCTGGGACTTTTCAGCGATGCATGATGGCTATTTTCACCGACATGGTGGAAAAATTTGTTGAGGTGTTCATGGATGATTTCTCGATAGTTGGTGATTCCTTTGATGACTGTTTGAAGAATTTAGATGCTGTGCTGAGCCGTTGTGAAGAAACAAATTTGGTGCTGAATTGGGAAAAATGTCACTTTATGGTTTAAGAAGGCATAGTACTTGGGCTCAAGGTGTCAAAGCAAGGGATCGAGGTAGATAAAGCGAAAATTGAGGCTATTGAGAAATTACCACCACCTATCTCTGTTAAGGGGGTGCGTAGTTTCTTGGGACATGCAGGTTTCTATAGGTGTTTCATAAAGGACTTCTCCAAAATTGCTAATCGCATGTGCAAGTTGTTGGAAAAGGATGTGAAATTTGAGTTTAATGATGCTTGTCTCAAGGCATTTGAAGAATTGAAGAAAAGGTTGGTGACTGCACCAATCATCATTGCTCCTGATTGGTCTTTGCCATTTGAATTGATGTGCGATGCGAGTGATAATGCTATTGGGGCTGTTCTAGGCCAAAGAATTGGAAGAATCTTTCACTCCATCTATTATGCAAGCAAGACTCTTGATGCAGCCCAATCCAATTATACCACCACTGAGAAAGAGTTGTTGGCCGTTATGTATGCTTTTGATAAATTCAGATCATATTTGGTTGGCACTCGTGTTGTTGTCTACACTGATCATGCCGCAATCCGGTATTTGTTTGAGAAGAAGGATTCCAAGCCTAGGCTAATTCGATGGGTTCTCCTATTGCAAGAGTTTGATGTTGAAATTCGAGATCGCAAGGGGACCGAGAATTAAGTAGCTGATCATTTGTCAAGGCTGGAGAATAGAGATCATGTAGATGAAGGGCCTGAGATTAAAGAAGTATTCCCTGATGAGCAGCTTTTTGCTTTAGCGGCAACCGAGGTGCCATGGTATGCTGATATGGTGAACTTAATTGTGAGTAATGTGTATCCTCCTGGGGCTACAGCTGAGCAAAAGCGCAAACTCCTTCATGAGAGCAGATTTTATGTGTGGGATGAGCCTTATTTGTACAAGATAGGCCCTAACCAATTGGCTAGGAGGTACATTCCAAGGGAAGAAGTTGAGCCGATTCTACAGAGCTGCCATTCCTCTCCTTATGGTGGCCATCTTGGTGGAGATCGAACAGCTGCAAAGGTACTTCAATCTGGGTTCTTTTGGCCTACCTTGTTTAGAGATGCTCATGCTTTTGTTAAGCAGTGTGATCGTTGCCAAAGAACGGGTACTATTTCTAGGCGTCACGAGATGCCTTTGAACAATATTTTGGAGATTGAGCTGTTTGATTGTTGGGGGATTGACTTTATGGGTCTGTTCCCGCCTTCCATGGGCCACAAATACATTCTTGTGGCGGTTGATTATGTGTCTAAATGGGTGGAGGCTGTGGCACTTCCAACAAATGATGCGAGTGTGGTGGTAAAATTCTTGAAGAAAAATATTTTCACTCATTTTGGGACACCGCGAGCTATAATCAGTGATGAAGGTACTCATTTTTGCAATCGGTTGTTCAATAAACTGTTGGCCAAGTATGGGGTTCGCCACAAGGTGGCAACTGCTTATCATCCCTAAACTAGTGGCCAAGTGGAGGTGTCAAATAGAGAGATCAAGTAAATTCTTGAGAAGACTGTGAATGCCTCGAGGAAGGATTGGGCTATGAAGCTAGATGATGCTCTTTGGGCCTATCGGACTGCATTTAAAATGCCTATTGGAACTTCTCCATATAGGCTTGTTTATGGTAAGGCCTGTCACTTGCCCGTTGAGCTAGAGCATAAAGCATACTGGGCGATTCAAAAGCTCAATCTTGATATGGTATTGGCGGGTGAGAAGAGAATGCTTCAATTGCATGAGCTTGAAGAGTTCTGTTTCCATGCTTATGAGAATGCAAAATTATATAAGGAACGGACAAAGAAGTGGCATGACAAGCACATTGAGCGTCGTCAGTTTGAGCCTGGGCAGCTGGTGTTGTTGTTTAATTCGAGGTTGAAGCAATTTTCAGGCAAGTTGAAGTCAAGATGGTCGGGGCCGTTTGAAGTAGTTCGTGTTACCGCACATGGAGCGGTTGAGTTGAGAGCCCCCGATTCGGAGAAGACGTTCTTGGTGAATGGCCAAAGAGTGAAGCATTATTGGGGAGGTTCGGTGAATCATCGTACCTCCATTACCTTGAGGGATCCATGAGTGATAATCGTCGTGCCACGATGTTAAATAAGGCGCTTCTCGGGAGGCAACCCGAGGTTGTACTTGTAATAGTTTAGTTGTTTTGTGTTTTATAGTGTCACACAGTTTTTGTTTTGTTGTGTCGTTTTTGTAGGTGTTGGGAGTGCTAAACGAGATGTAGTCGATGTATTGTGGTTCGGTTTGCCACTTGAAGGAACATCGTACTGCATCTCGTTCGAAAAGGACCTCATCTGGGATCTGGGGTGCTTTGAGGCATGCCCCGCGCTTGGGTTCGCGCTTGGACTAAAATTCGGTACGAAAAAAATTGCATGGGCGCGTTTGGGAGTGCCCCGCGCCTCCCAACGCGCCTCAACAATCAGTGAGGGCAAAAATCTTGGGCGCTATTGTCACGCCCCGTGATGTTTGGCATTTTATGCCAAGGTTTCCTTAATATTTCCGCATGTTAGAGCTTGTTATTCGCTCGTTTTATAGTTTGTGAATGTGATTTTACACTGATTTGATGTCGTGCGTGTGTAGGTTGTTACGCAGTACATTTGGAGCTTTTAGGAGCTTGATTGATCAAGAATTGATTGAAAGTTGATTGAAGATTGGATTGAGCACACGAGGGCACGACACGAGCAAGATTTCGGACCAAGGAGCAAGGATTTTGGGCTGGCGCCATAGGCCACGCGCCGCGCCCCTTATCGCGCGCAGTGGCTCGCGCGGTTTTTCGCGCGCCGCGCCCCTAAGGCGTGGAGAAATTGGCGTCCTCTGGTTGTTGTCATGCTTTACGAGGCACGGGGCGCCCGTTATAGCGCCCCTTGTGCGCGTTTTTACCTCCTATTCCGTCTAGCATTGGGTCTAACTTATTACTAAGTGTTTGTAAATATTATAAATAGTTCTTTGCTTAGTTTTTGAAGGGAGTTCTTACTTTGGAGCAATATTGAGAGCACCATACTCATTGAACAAGAGTTTATTCCTAATCTTTCGTCTATTACATCAATTACTTCATTATTACATCAAATCTTTGCCTTGTGATTATGAATATGTGTGGCTAAACATTACGTTCTAGGGTTAGAGTTTTACATGAAGGTTGACTGTTTGAAGATTGATTCCCATTGATTGAATCCCATAACGGGTTACTTATCCTTTCTTGATTTTACTTGTATAATTGTTAGAGCTCGATAATTATACATCATCTATGGTCTTTAGGTTGAACTCGAAAGAGAGAATCTTATTATGTAATAAGAAAGAATAGAACAAGTTTGTGAACCCGGGCATCGGGGAACCAATTTGCAAGTAGGATAGACATATACTTGCTTGCCTAGTTTAACTCATTACAGAATCGTTAATGCATGCATGTGATTTAACCCATAGACATATAGGGATTGAAGTAGCTTGCATAGATTGTGAAGAACTGAAAGTTTTCATAATTACATTTACTCTGTCAGTTACTAACCCGGGATTTAAGAAGTGGAATCAATTGGATACATCAACTGGATTGTTCGTGACTCTGACCCTGGACCGTCCTTTTAATATTGTTAACAACCAAAGTATTGCACCATTGCTTGACTACACTTCTAGCACTTTAATTACTGTTTGTTAGTTATAAAAACTCTCACCATCAAGGAAGAAAACCCATGGATAGTTTGTTTAGAAATTGTTTAGTAAGTATTAGTCTGCACAGTCCTCGTGGGAACGATACTCGATTTTATCACTTTATTACTTGGCGACCACGTATACTTGCGTGTGCTTTTGGGAGCAACAAGTTTTTGGCGCCGTTGCCGGGGACTATTACTGACTAATTTCTTTTTGAACGATTACTTAATTCTATTCAGGTTTAATTTTTTTTGTTGAGTGTCTTGTGCTATTTCAAGCTACAGATTTTGCATGCAAAGGAATAAGAAGGACGAACCACTCGCACCTTTTGATCCCGAGCCTGAAAGAACCTTGAGAAGGGTAAGAAGGGAAGCGAGAGATCGAGAAGCATTAGAAATCGTACCTGCTTCTTTACCTATTGAAATGGCAGAAGAACAAGCAATAGCAGTGCGAGATGTTGCTCTTCCCAGCCTGGGGGGAGTAGCGTCAAGTATTGTGAAGCCCGCTATTACCGGGCACTTTGAGATCAAGCCCGGCATGATTCAGTTGCTGCATGTGACGGGGCAATATGCTAGATTACTTCATGAGGATCTGCAGCAACACATTCAGAACTTTCTGGAGATCAGTGATACTTATACACCATCGGGTGTGCCTACTGATTATGTTCGTTTGACTCTGTTCTCGTTTTCACTGATTGGGACAGCAAGGAAGTGGTTAAAGGCTGAAAAGCCTGGGTCTATCACTACTTGGGAGGACTTGGCTAAGAAATTCTTGGCTAAATTTTATCTGTCTGCCAAGACAGCCCGGCTGAGGAGTGAAATCATGACCTTCAGGCAGTTAGAAGGAGAATCATTGTATTCAGCCTGGGAGAGATTTAAGGCTCTATTGAGGGATTGTCCACACCACAACCAATCCAATGAGGTTATTACACACACTTTTGTTGAGGGGTTGAATGCACACACTAAGATCGTGGTAGACGCTGCTGCTGGAGGTCAAGTACTGGCTTTAAATTTTGATCAAATTTATGATTTACTTGAAAAGTTTTCGCAGAGCAATCCTGATTGGCAGGGTGTTGGTAGAGCTACAGCGCAGAAATCTGCTGGGATACTTCAATTGGATGCAGTCTCAGAGCTAAGGGCGAAAATGGATGCTATTTCCAACCAAATCAGCAAGCTAACACTGCCGCAGACACAACAACCAGCAGCTCCAGTGCAACAACTTCAAGTCTTTTGTGAGGTTTGTGGATAGGATCATGCTACTGACGTTTGTCCATCTAATCCAGAGTCAGTGTACTATGTAGGTAATCAGAACAGGTCACAGGGTCAGAATCGCAATCAATATGGTAACAGCTATAACACGGGTTGACGTAATCACCCAAATTTTTCTTGGAGGGATAGTCGTGAGCAGCCTCAAGGCAATGAGAGATCCCAAAATGCACCACAGCAGGGGTCACAGTCGCAGACTCAGCCACAGCAGTCTAATTCAGTTGAGGATATGCTTAAGAAAATTCTTGCAGGGCAGCAAAAGCTCATGGATGATTCAGCATCTCAGACACAAACAATTAAAAATTTGAGCAATGCGCAGAAAGATCTTGAGAGGCAATTGGGGCAGCTAGCTGAAGCACAAAATAATAGACCTCGGGGTGCTTTACCGAGTGATACAGAGAAGAATCCTAGAGAATTTGTGCAAGCAGTTACTTTGAGGAATGGAAGAGCTCTGGAAGAAGTTCCCCCAAAGCCAAAGAAGCCTGTTAGTGAGTTAGAGCCCAGTGCTGATAGGGAAGTGGAGAAAGAAGCAGAGAAAGTGATAGCAAAGCAGCCCGAGTCTGCTATTGTGAGACCACCACCACCTTTCCCTCAGAGACTTGAGAAGCAGAAAGTTGATGCAACATGCAAGAAATTCTTTGAGATATTGAGTCAAATTCAGGTAAATATTCCTTTGGTGGAGCTTTTACGGGATGTTCCCAAATATGCGAAATACATCAAGGACATTGTTGCTAACAAGAGAAGACTGACTGAGGTTAGAAGCAAGCTTCCTCAGAAATGGAAGGATCCTGGCAGCTTTACCATTCCCTTGAAAATTGGGGAACATGAGGTTGGTCGTGCTTTATGTGATTTGGGTGCTAGTGTGAATTTGATGCCTTCTTCCATTTTCAGGAAGCTAGGCCTGGGTGAGCCACGACCCACTACTGTGACTTTGCAGCTGGCTGATAGATCGTTGACATGCCCCGAGGGGATTATTGAGGATGTGTTGGTACAAGTGGGTCAGTTTATATTACCTGTGGATTTTATTATTCTTGATTATGAAGCTGATCCTGAGGTTCCTCTCATCTTGGGAAGAGGATTTTTGGCTACTGCTGATGTTGTTATTAGAGTCAGAGCTGGAAAATGATCATGAAGGTAAATGGGGAAGAAGCTGTGTTTAATGTGTTCAGAGCTACCCTGCTTCCTTCTCATTATGAAGAGTTGTCCATGGTAAAAGTGATAGATGATGAGTTGACTGCTGATGAGAGGTCATTCTTGGCTTCTAATGTTGATTCTTTAGAAAGGGCACTCTTATGTAATGATGATGATATCCTGAAGGATGACGATACTGAAGAATATGTGGAGGTTCTTAATATGCAGAGTAGATTCATCCCAGGATGGAAGAAATTTGAGGAGCTTGATAGACCGTTGACCTTAACTCCTGCTAACCCGTCTATTGAGAGAGCTCCTAATCTTGAGCTCAAACCTTTACCCGCACATTTACGTATACTTATTTGGGTGAAGGTAATACTTTGCCCGTGATCCTTTCTTCTTTGTTGTCTGATGTGCAGGTTGAGAAGGTGTTGCGAGTATTGCGAGAGCGCAAGAGAGCTATTGGCTGGACTATTGCTGATATTAGAGGGATTAGTCCTTCTTTCTGCATGCATAAAATTCTCTTGGAGGAAGATCATAAGCCATCCATAGAGCAGCAGAGGAGGCTAAATCCGATTATGAAGGAGGTGGTGAAGAAAGAAGTTATCAAGTGGCTGGATGCTGGTATTATTTTTCCTATCTCTGACAGCAAGTGGGTGAGTCCAGTGCAATGTGTTCCTAAGAAGGGGGGCATGACAGTGGTGAAGAATGAGCATAATGAGTTGATTCCTACAAGAACAGTTACAGGGTGGCGAATTTGCATTGATTATAGGAAGCTGAACAAGGCCACCAGGAAAGACCACTTCCCACTCCCCTTTATTGATCAAATGCTGGATAGACTTGCTGGGCACGAGTATTATTGCTTCTTGGATGGGTATTCGGGCTACAATCAAATTGTGATAGCCCCTGAAGGCCAAGAGAAGACTACTTTTACTTGTCCATATGGCACCTATGCATTTAGGAGGATGCCATTTGGGTAGTGCAATGCCCCGGGGACTTTTTAGCGGTGCATGATGGCTATTTTCACTGACATGGTGGAAAAATTTGTGGAGGTATTCATGGATGATTTCTCAGTGGTTGGTGACTCTTTTGATGAATGTTTGAAAAATCTTGACGCTGTGCTGAGCCGTTGTGAAGAAACAAATCTGGTGCTGAATTGGGAAAAATATCACTTTATGGTTCAAGAAGGCATAGTACTTGGGCACAAGGTGTCAAAGCAAGGGATTGAGGCTGACAAAGCGAAGATTGAGGCTATTGAGAAATTACCACCACCTATCTCTTTTAAGGGGGTGCGTAGTTTCTTGGGACATGCAGGGTTCTATAGACGTTTCATAAAGGACTTCTCCAAAATTTCCACTCCCTTGTGCAAATTGTTAGAGAAGGATGTGAAATTTGTGTTTAATGATGCTTGTCTCAAGGCATTTGAAGAGTTGAAGAAAAGGTTGGTGACCGCACCAATCATCATTGCGCCTGACTGGTCTTTGCCATTTGAATTGATGTGTGATGCGAGTGATAATGCTATTGGAGCTGTTCTAGGCCAGAGAATTGGAAGAATCTTTCACTCCATCTATTATGCAAGCAACACGCTTGATACAGCCCAGTCTAATTATACCACCACTGAGAAGGAGTTGCTAGCCGTAGTTTATGCTTTTGATAAATTCAGATCTTATTTGGTTGGCACTCGTGTTGTTGTCTACACTGATCATGCCGCAATTCGGTATTTGTTTGAAAAGAAGGACTCCAAGCCTAGACTCATTAGATGGGTTCTCCTATTGCAAGAGTTTGATATTGAAATTCGAGATCGCAAGGGGACTGAGAATCAAGTAGCTGATCATTTGTCAAGGCTGGAGAATAGAGATCATGTAGATGAGGGGCTTGAGATCAAAGAGGTATTCCCTGATGAGCAACTTTTTGCTCTAGATGCAGCTGAAGTGCCATGGTATGCTGACATGGTGAATTTCCTTGTGAGTAATGTATATCCCCCTGGGGCTACTGCTGAGCAAAAGCGTAAACTCCTGTATGAGAGCAGATTTTATGTGTGGGATGAGTCCTATTTGTACAAGATAGGAGTTGATCAACTAGCTAGGAGATGCATTCCAAGGGAAGAAGTAGAGCCGATTCTACAGAGCTGCCACTCCTCTCCTTATGGTGGCCACCTTGGTGGAGATCGAACAGCTGCAAAGGTACTTCAATCTGGTTTCTTTTGGCTTACATTATTTAAAGATGCTCATGCATTAGTGAAGCAATGTGATCGTTGCCAAAGAACGGGTACTATTACTAGGCGTCACGAGATGCCTTTGAACAATATCTTGGAGATTGAGCTGTTTGATTGTTGGGGTATTGATTTTATGGGTCCATTCCCACCTTCTATGGGCAATAAATACATCCTCGTAGCAGTTGATTATGTGTCTAAATGGGTGGAGGCTATTGCACTTCCAACAAATGATGCGAGTGTGGTGGTGAAGTTCGTGAAGAAGAATATTTTCACTCGTTTTGGGACACCGCGGGCTATAATTAGTGATGAAGGTACGCATTTCTGTAACCGGTTGTTCAATAAGTTATTGGCTAAGTATGGGGTTCACCACAAGGTGGCTACTACTTATCATCCCCAAACTAGTGGCCAAGTGGAAGTGTCTAACAGAGAGATCAAGCAAATCCTTGAGAAGACTGTGAATGCCTCGAGGAAGGATTGGGCTATGAAGTTAGATGATGCTCTCTGGGCCTACCGAACCGCATTCAAAACACCTATTGGAACCTCTCCATATAGGCTCATTTATGGTAAGGCCTGTCACTTGCCGGTTGAATTAGAGCACAAGGCGTATTGGGCAATTCAAAAGCTCAACCTTGATATGGCCTTAGCGGGTGAGAAGAGGATGCTCCAATTGCATGAGCTTGAAGAGTTCCGGTTCCATGCGTATGAAAATGCTAAATTATATAAGGAACGGACAAAGAAATGGCATGATAAGCACATTGAGCGTCGTTCTTTTGAGCCCGGGCAGCTGGTATTGTTGTTCAACTCGAGGTTGAAATTATTCCTGGGCAAGTTGAAGTCGAGATGGTCTGGGCCTTTTGAAGTTGTTCGTGTTACCGCACATGGAGCGGTTGAATTGAGAGCCCCGGATTCTGAGAACACATTTTTGGTTAATGGTCAAAGGGTGAAGCGTTATTGGGGAGGTTCGGTGAATCACCGCACTTCCATTACTTTGAGGGACCCTTGATTTAGACCCGTCGTGCGACGACGTTAAATAAGGCGCTTCTCGGGAGGCAACCCGAGCTTATACTTGTAATAGTTTAGTTTTTTTTATTTTATAGTGTCACGTAGTTAGTTGTTTTTGTGTGTCGTTTTTGCAGGAATCGGGTGAGCTAAACAAGGTGAAATTAATGCATTGAGGGGTACGGGACGTCTCGAGACATGTCCCGCGCTTGGGTTCGCACTTGGAATCGGAAATTGGTGCGAAAAAACGTGCTCGGGCGCATTTGGGAGTGCCCCGCGCCTCCCAACGCGAAACAATCAAGCTGAAAAATAAAGGAAAAGTGTCCGCTGTTGGCCCGCGCCACGGGGCTTAACGCGGAAGGCAATTTTTTTTTTAAAATTTCGGGTCAAACGGGTCTTGACCCGCGACCCGGTCTCCCCCATACCCTTATCCCCGATTTCTACACCTCTTTCTTCACTATTTTCACTATAATCACTCTCTAAACACTCCCTAATTCACCTCCACCACTTGGAATCATTCCCAATCTTTGTGCAATCAACTCTAACACATTCAAGTAAGTACATTCCTACTCTTCCCTCTCAATAACATGTAAGTTGCACTCATTCTTGTTCATGGAAAGTCTCTTAGCTAGTTACAAGTTTATACATAAAATTCACTCTTGTTGTGCTTAAATTGTTAATGGTGCTAGATAGATAATTTGTGACTTGTAAAAAGAGATCTCCCAACCATTTCGGAGGGTTGGCACATTCCAAAACTCATTGAAATTGATAGTTCCAAAGTGTGCACACCAAGTGTTTGTGAAAAAGCCTCAATGATAAAAATTCAATAACATTGTGAATTCTTGAGTAGCAATGCATTCCTTAGGCTAATTATGGACACTAGGTGTTGCACACACATAAGAATTGATCATGATGCACCCACACTAGCTTAATCTTGAAAAATCAAAACTGTGGCATACTTTGTCCGAAGCTAGTTGTGTTCAAATGTGGGTTTGCTCGTGCCATTGAGTTAAGTGTTTGACACATTAGAGTGTGTGATAAGTGTGGGGTGGTACCCTACCAATTGAGCTTGATTTGTATTTTTGGTGATTAGCTATCCATCTCACATTGATCTATTGTTGTGTAGGTACCATGGTGACCACGCCCCATAAAGCTGGTTCTTCATCCGCCTCGGCCCCGAAAAGAGCACTCCAAGCCGGGCCTTCTTCTTCAAAGCAAAAGGGCAAGGAACCGGCCAAGCCCAAGGCAAAGGCAAAGGCTAAAGCAAGGATGCCTAAGGACGCGGTACCGATACCACGTCCCGGAGGAAAGACCCAATATGGCATCACTTTTGTAAAGAGAGGTGCATGCCAAACATGGTACAAGAATGTGAGGCTTGCGTGGTACATCCCCGAGCAAGCAATTGATAAAAGGAGGGTTATGCAGAAGTATCGAGGGGTGGCTGAGGCGATTATTGCTTTAAAGTGGGACTCGGTATTTGAGAGTCCGGGGCACGCCAACCTTGATTTGGTGCAAGAGCTTTATGCCAACTGGGAGCCGGACGACGCATGGAAGGAAGATGATATGGTAACTGTGAGGGGGGTGAGAGTGAAGCTGGATCATACGGCATTGAATGCCTTTCTGGGGGTCGAGGACCCTGATTATGATGATATGAAGGATTTCATCAAAAAGCCGGACTACAAGGCTCTGCGAGACACACTTTGCGGCGAGAGCTACACTCATAAGTGGGCGCACAGTGCTGCCGGGAGACACAAGTATATGAACTTCTCGCAGTTTCTCAAGCCGGCTCGTGTGTGGATGAGGTTTATCAATGCACGCATACTACCATCTTCTCATTATTTCGAGGTCACCAAGACTTGGGCGTGCATGGTCTACTTCTTTATGACTGGGAGGCCAATGAATATAGGCTACTACATGTTGCGGGTGATGAGGGAGCAACGGAAGTTAGATTCTTGTAGTCACCTGTATTTTGGAAACATCTTGACCCGATACTTAGAGGAGGCTGGTGTCCCCGTAGATGAGATTGGGGATCGCATTGTCCCTAACATAGGGAAGCCTTTTGATATTTCCTCGGTCAAGGGTGTGACCACTACTGCACCGGTGAAGCTGACGGCTGACGAGTGGTGGGAAGCAGACGCCAACTTGTCTGCGCGTCAGTATTTGATGATGGAGCAGATGGCCCGGCGGTCGGGCGTGGATTTTGCAGCTATTGATCGCACTGTCCCTCTACTGGAGACCTCGAAGTGTTTGCTAGGCATGACTCGAGCAGTAGTGGTGCCTCCGGAGGAGGATGAGAACACGGATTCAGATGTTGTTGCTAACGATCCGGACAGTGAGGTTGAGGCGACTGATGCTGAGGGCGGTGGCTCTGATGAGGAGGAGGCCTAGGTCCACACTCCTGCTCACCACCCGGATATCAGGGCAGTTTTCTTTTACTTTTTCACTTACTTCTTTGTCGCACTGGGGACATCGCTTAGTTTAAGTGTGGGGTGGGGGGTACTGCCCTTTATCTAGGGATGCATGTACCGTAGGATTTTTCTTTTGTCACTTGACTTTATTTTGATTTATTTCTTGCTTTAATATATGAAAAAGAAAAAAAAATTAGAAAACCAATGAAAAAATTCCAAAAAGATTTTTCTTTTAGTTTTATTAGTGGTACATGTCATCCGCCCCGTGGTTTTTCTTATGGCCACGGTTCTTTTCCATGGGGAGGCCTTTGAACCGGGTAGTCTTTTATTTTTAGGATTAGGATAGTTAGTTGTAGATGACCCTAGACGAAGGAACTAGGTAGAATGCTAGGTGCCTTTGATTTGTTTGATACCGGTGGACTTGAATTGATTGCATGTGCTATTTGTGGTGTCCTTGGGTTTTAATTGTGATGCATGCCTAGGAAAAAATGGAACAACCCCCTTGAGATGCTTGAGTCCGCTTGCTTGACTTGATTGTGAACCTTTGTGCATTAGTGCTTAAATTTCCGCGAGTTGCATTCTAGATGCTTGATTGAGAGTTGTTGATGGAAACTTTTTGTGTGGATCATGTGCAATGTGTGTGTGAGGCATGATCTTGTTTGCTCCATGTTGCATATTAATGTCTAGAACTTGCCCCGCGTGTGTGCAAAGCGAAATCCTAGGTTTGCTCTAGTCGGAAAATGATACAAGGCCTTCTTTTGGTTTGCCTACCCTTACATATATACCTTGAAAAAAATGTTGTTGTGATTTTTTTGACCCTTTTTGTTGGCACCCACACCCCGAGCCTACCCATTTGTTCTAAATTATCTCTTTTGGCCCTTTACTCCTTAAGCACTTTAGTTAATATTGTGTTATCATGTTGGAGTTGTGGTTGGATGTTGGGAGGTTTTTTAGTGGAGCTAATGAAGGGGAATAATTGTTAAAATTGTGAAGTAGTGAAAAGCATTGGCAAAGGTGGAAGATAATGAAATTGAAAAAATGAAATGAAAAAGAAAAGAAAAAAATAGCAAAGTTGAAAAGAAAAAAATTGTGAAAAGGAAAAAAAAAAGAGAGAAAAAGATATCCATCCCTTGCTAGTGTGTGCTTAAAAAGAAAAATGCTACTTGTTGAGAAGGTGTATGTGTGGAAGTGTTGATTGGGTGGCTTGTTGAGAATTGTGGAGAAATACTTGTGATGTATTAAAGTGCTTAGGGAGGTAGTCACTATTACCATATGTATCCTACCAGCCCCTTAGCCTACATTACGACCTTTCTAAAGTCCTAGTTAATCCCGATTGGAGTGAGCCTACATTAGTGGAGTCCTACACTACGGGCAAGCCTATGGTACATTGTGTGTGGCATGTGAGGTTTTCATGAGAGTGAGTGAATTCATTTGTTATTGCCCCCATTCTATTCATGATATTTGTTGTTGTGTGTGATCTTTGGGGGGGGGGGGGACACTCACTTTCATATTGGTGAGGGCACGTGGTTTGCATGAAATAGGTAAAGTTGATGGTTCTTGGTTGAGTAGATAAGTGTGATTTTGTGAGAGCATGGTTGCATTAAGTTGAGTTTGTGCATTTGAGCTATTTTGGGGTGGTTGTTCTTATATTTTTGGTTTTGGTAAATTGTTGGCATGTTGTGGATCCATGGTAGTCATGTGTGCATTGGTTCAATGGTCGGTATCAACCATAGTCATAGGCAGACCTGTTTTACCTAGGTTGGAAAGTGAGATGTGACTTGCTCGAGGGCGAGCAAAGGTTCAAGTGTGGGGTGGTGATGTTTGGCATTTTATGCCAAGGTTTCCTTAATATTTCTGCATGTTTGAGCTTGTTATTCGCTAGTTTTATAGTTTGTGAATGTGGTTTTACACTGATTTGATGTCGTGCGTGTGTAGGTTGTTACGCAGTACATTTGGAGGTTTTAGGAGCTTGATTGAGCAAGAATTGATTGGAAGTTGATTGAAGATTGGATTGAGCACACGAGGGCACGACACGAGCAAGATTTTGGACCAAGGAGCAAGGATTTTGGGCTGGAGCCATAGGCCACACGCCGCGCCCCTTATCTCGCGCAGTGGCTGGCGCGGTTTTTAGCGCGCCGCGCCCCTAAGGAGTGGAGAAATTGGCTTCCTCTGGTTGTTGTCACGCTTTACGAGGCGCGGGGCGCCCGTTATAGCGCCCCTTGTGCGCGTTTTTACCCCCTATTCCGTCTAGCATTGGGTCTAACTTATTACTAAGTGTTTGTAAATATTATAAATAGTTCTTTGCTTAGTTTTTGAAGGGAGTTCTTACTTTGGAGCAATATTGAGAGCACCATACTCATTGAACAAGAGTTTATTCCTAATCTTTCGTCTATTACATCAATTACTTCATTATTACATCAAATCTTTGCCTTGTGATTATGAATATGTGTGGCTAAACATTACGTTCTAGGGTTAGAGTTTTACATGAAGGTTGACTGTTTGAAGATTGATTCCCATTGATTGAATCCCATAACGGGTTACTTATCCTTTCTTGATTTCACTTGTATAATTGTTAGAGCTCGATAATTATACATCATCTATGGTCTTTAGGTTGAACTCGAAAGAGAGAATCTAATTACGTAATAAGAAAGAATAGAACTAGTTTGTGAACCCGGGCATCGGGGAACCAATTTGCAAGTAGGATAGACATATACTTGCTTGCCTAGTTTAACTCATTACAGAATCGTTAATGCGTGCATGTGATTTAACCCATAGACATATAGCGATTGAAGTAGCTTGCATAGATTGTGAAGAACTGAAAGGTTTTCATAATTACATTTACTCTGTCAGTTAGTAACCCGGGATTTAAGAAGTGGAATCAATTGGATACATCAACTGGATTGTTCGTGACTCTGACCCTGGACCGTCCTCTTAATATTGTTAACAACCAAAGTATTGCACCATTGCTTGACTACACTTCTAGCACTTTAATTACTGTTTGTTAGTTATAAAAACTCTCACCATCAAGGAAAAAGACCCCTGGATAGTTTGTTTAGAAATTGTTTAGTAATTATTAGTCTGCACAGTCCTCGTGGGAACGATACTCGATTTTATCACTTTATTACTTGGCGACCACGTATACTTATGTGTGCATTTGGGAGCAACACCCCGCGCCTCCCATTGTGCGAGGACAACCAGTGCGCGCAATTTCGTGAGCGCCTTAGGCGCGCGCCGCGCCCTCCATGGCGCCAGGTAAAAAAATTGCAAAAATCTGGGTCAAACCGGGTTTTGACCCGTGACCCGGAATTCCTTTCTCCCTTTTCACCCGATTCTCCTCTCCTTTTCTTCATATTTTTCACTCAACACACTCCCAAACTCTCCAAATTCAATCCTATTTCTTGCAATTCATCTCAAGTTCTTCTCCAATCATCCTAAACTCTTCAAGTAAGTGATTCTCCTCCTTCTCTTTCTATTACATAGTAAGTTAACATCATCTTGCCATGTTTAAATCCCTAACTAGTGTGCAAGCATGTTGACTAGAATTTGGTCTTAAATTGCTTATATTCATAATTGTGCTTAATGTTTGGCTTGTATACTTGCAAAAAGGGATCTCCTAACAATTTGGGAGGGTTGATACATTACTTTAGCCATTGATATTGTAAATTGAAAATTGTGCACACCAAGTGTTTGATAAAATGCCTCGGGAACGAGACTAAGTCCTCTCGAATGAAACCTGGCTTCGACCCGAAGCGATAGGTTTGGTCTACTACAGTAATGAAACCAGCGATGTGGATCCCTTCGGACCTGGAGAATGTGTGACGCTGGGTCGGGGTTTGGTGAACCAACTTGTCGCTCCTCTAGTTGATTTCCCACGAAGGAATCGTAATCTCGCTACTTCCCCTTTTCCAAATCAGCCGTTCATTCAACACTGCTACAACTGGAGCACGCATTTGTCGACACAGCGTCTTTTTTTAGAGAAGAGGTCAAGGGGCTAAGTGACTCTCGAAAGTCGGCGCAGGCCTATTGGGATCCCAGCAGTCAAACAACTATGAAAAATGCTTAACCTTGTGAATTCTTGAGTAGCAATGGCATCATTGCTTAAGTTGAACATTGGGTGTCACACATGTGTAGAATTGGCTATTTTGTAACCCCCACTAGCTTGATCATGAAGTCCACGCCCGTGGCAATTTTTGCAATGCTTGTTTTCGCTAAGTGTGGTGTCGCTCGTGGTTATGCGTTGAATTGTTGATAAATTTAATGAGCGATAAGTGTAGGGTGGTGACCCACCTAATTAACTTTGTGCTTGAATTGAAATCTCACATTGGCATTTTTGTTTGATGTAGGCACCATGGTTAGAACATCCAACAAAATGGGTTCTTCCTCCGCCTCGGCTCCTAAAAGGTCACTACAAGCCGAGGCCTCATCGAGCAAAGCAAAGGGCAAGGCACCGGCCAAGCCCAAGGCCAAGGCCAAGGCTAGAGTTCCCAAAGATGCGGTGCCTATCCCAAGGCCCGGTGGTAGGACGAGGTTCGGCCTCTCCTTTGTCAAGAAGGGCGAAAGCCAAACATGGTACAAGAACATGCGGCTTGCGAGATATATTCCCGAGCAAGCCATTGATGAGAGGAAGTTGACGCAGAAGTTTCGGGGTGTGAGAGAGGCTATTCACGCCTTGCATTGGAACTCGGTCTTTGAGAGTCCGGGCCACGCTAACCTCGACCTTGTGCAAGAGTTCTATGCCAATTGGGAACCAAATGAAGCGTGGAAAGATGACGACATGGTCTCCATTCGGGGTAAGAAGGTGAAATTGGATCACACTGCATTGAACACCTTCTTGGGGGTAGAGGACCCAGATTATGACGAGCTAAGGGAGTTCATAAAGAGGCCTGACTACAAGGCCATGCGAGAGGCACTGTGTGGCGAGGGCTCCACTCATCGGTGGGAGCGGTCTGAGACAGGTAGACACATACACATGCTCTTTTCGCAGTTTTTGAAGACAGCTCGAGTATGGATGAGGTTAATCAATGCATGCATTCTACCTGCGTCCCATTATTCTGAGGTCACCAAGACTCGGGCGTGCATGATCTACTTTTTCATGATCGGGAGGCCGGTTAACATTGGCTACTATATGCTGAAAATGATAAAGCAGCAAAGGAATACGAAGACTTGTAGCCGATTGTACTTTGGGAACATTCTCACCAGGTATCTAGAAAAGGAGGGAGTCCCGGTTGATGAGGTCGGGGATCGCATTGTCCCCGATATTGAGAAGACTTTTGATATCGCAGCGGTGAAGAGTGTGACCACCACCGCCCCAGTGTGACTGACAGCGGATGGGAGGCGGGACACAGACGCCAACTTGTCTGCGCGTCAGTACCTGATGATGGAGCATATGGCCGGGCAGGCCGGCATAGATATGGCTGCGCTTGATCGCACAGTTCCTTTATTGGATTCTTCGAGACGCCTGCTGGGTATGACTCAGACGGTTGGTGCTACCCCCGGAGGAGGTTGAGAACACTGATCCAGACATCATAGACCGTGATCCGGACAGTGATGGTGTGGAGACAGATACAGAGGGAGGTGCCACAGATGTGGAAGAGGAGGATTAGGACCGCACTCAGGGAAGTTTTCTTTACCCTTGCACTTTCTTATTTTTAGCACTGAAGACATTGCTTGATTTAAGTGTGGGGTGGGGGAACTCCCCTTTATTTTTGAGGTCAGGGATGCATGTACCATTAGGATTTTTATTTTTGTCACTTGAATTTATTTTTATTTGTTTCTTGCTTTAATATATAAAAAAAATGAAAAAAAAATTAGAATACTAATAAAAAATTCCAAAAGATTTTCTTTTTAGTCTTTGTTAGTGGTACATGTCATCCACCCCGTGGTTTTTTTTATGGCCTCGGTTCTTTTCCATGGGGAGGCCTTTGAACCGGGTAGTTTTTATTTTCTTTCTTTTTAGGATTAGAATAGTTAGTTGTAGGTGGCCCTAGACGAAAGGAATAGGTAGAATGCTAGGTGCCTTAGATTTGTTTGATACCGATGTACTTGGACTTGAGCATGTGCTACTTGTGGTGTCTTTTGGTTTTAAATTGTGATGCATGCCTAGAAAAAATTGAATGACCCCCTTGAGATGCTTGAGTCCACTCACTTGACTTTGTTGTGAACCTTTGTGCATTAGTGCTTAAATTCCCACAAGTTGCAGCCTAATGGCTTGATTGAAAGTTGTGATGGAGCCATTTTGTGTGGACTGTGTGCAATGTGTGATGTGAGGCATATTTGATTGTGTTCCATATTTGCATATTAGTGTCTAGAACTTGCCCCGTGTGTGTGCAAAGCGAAATCCTAGGTTTGCTCTAGTCGGGAGATGATACAGGCCTTCTTTGATAAGCCTTTTACCTTGATTTGCCTACCCTTATATGCACCCTTGATTGTTGTGTGATCCCTTTGACCTTTTGTTGGCACCCACACCGCGAGCCTACGCTCTTGTTCTAAATTGCTTTCTTTTGACCCTTTACTCCTTAAGCACTTTAATTGATAATTTCATATTATTGTGGAGTTTGTGGTTGCAGTATTGGGAGGTTTTTGAGTGGAACCAATGAGGGAAATACTTGATAAATTGTGAAGTAGTTGAAGGAGCATTGGCAAGGTTTGGAAAGAATTGAATAGAAAAAAAAAACAAATGAAAAAAAGGAAAAGCTGAAAAAAAATTGAAAAAAAAGGAAACAAAGAAAAGAAAAGAATATCCATCCTTGCTAGTGCGGGCTTAAAAGAAAAAAATTGCTACTTGTTGAAAATGGTGTGTGTGAAATTTGTTGGGTGGTGAATTGGGTGGCTTCGATGAGATATGTGCTTAATTTGAATGTGATGTATTAAAGTGCTTAGGGAGGTAGTCACTATTATCCATATGTATCCTACCAGCCCTTAGCCTACATTACAACCCTTCAAAGTCCTAGTTAATCCCGATTGGAGTGAGCTTACATTAGTGGAGTCCTACACTACAGGCAAGCCTATGGTACATCGTGTGTGACATGTGAGCTTTTCATGAGAGTGAGTGAATTCTTTCTATGCTATTGTCCCCGTTCTATTCTTGATATTCATTATTGTGTGTGATATTTGGGGGACACTCTCTTGCTTCATTGTTTGGTGAGGGCACATGGTTTGCATGAGATAGGTGAAGTCGTGGCTTCTTGGTTGAGTAGATAGGTGTGACTTTGTGGGAGCATAGTTGCAAAGAGTCGAGTTTGTGCATTTGAGTTGTCTTGGGGTGGTTGTTCTCGTTTTTTGAATTGTTATATTGTTGGCATGTTTGTTGGACCCATAGTAGTCATGTATGCATTTGTTCAATAGTCGGTATCAACCATAGTCATAGGCAGACCTGTTCTACCTAGGTTGGGAAGTTATTCGTGATTGTTCGAGGGCGAGCAAAGGTTCAAGTGTGGGGTGGTGATGTTTGGCATTTTATGCCTATATTTCCTTAATATTTCCTCACGTTTAGATACTTTATTCGCACGTTTTCTAGTTGATGAATGTGATTTTGCATTGATTTTACATCGTATGATTGTAGGTTGTTATAAAGTGCAATTGAAGCTTTAAAGAGCATGATCGAGCAAGAAAAGACTGGAATTGGATTGAGGATTGGATCGAGCACACGAGGGCACGACGCGACGCAAGCTGCAGACGACGAAAGCAGGAAAATGGCCTGGTGCGGTTCCAGGCGCGGCGCGCCCCTATAGCGCCCACTTTTCTGGCGCATTTTGAGGCGCGGGGCGTGGCCGTTGCGTGCGAGATTTGACGGACTCTACTTGGTTGCGCACGTTTTGAGGCGTGGGGCGCCAGCTATAGCGCCCCTGGAGTGTTTTTGGACCTATTTCGTCTAGGCTTAGGCGTAACTAATTGCTAGGCTTTTGTAAACATTATAAATACTCTTTTACTTAGTTTTTGATGGGAGTTCAGACTTTGGAGCAATTGTTGAGCACCATACTTCATTAAACAAGGGTTTAATTCCTATTCTTTCATCTATTAATCTTTTCATCAAATCATTGTCTTGTGATTATGAGTATGCGTGGCTAAATCCTTCGTTCTAGGGTTAGAGTGTTTCATAAAGGTTGATGTTTGAAGATTGAATTCCACATATTGAATCCCATAACGGATTATTTATTCCTTCTTGATTTCACTTGTTTAATTATTAGGGCCTGATAATTAGGAATTATCTATGGTTCTTAGATTGAACTCGAAAGAGGGAATTTATGAACGTAATAAGAAAGAGTAGGGCTAGATTGTGAACCTGGGCATCGGGGAATCAATTTGTGAGTAGGATAGACATATACTTGCTCGCCTAGCTTAACTAATCCCATAAATCGTTAATGCGTGCACGTGATTCAACCCATAGACATATAGGGATTGGAGTAGCCTGCATAGACTGTGAAGAATCGAAAGATTTTTACGGGTACATTTAACCTGTTAGTTAGTAATCCGGGATTCGAGGAGTGGAATCAATTGGAAAACTCAACTGGATTGGTCATAGCTCTGACCCTGGACCGTCTCATTAATATTGTTTACAACCAAAGTTGCCCTATTGTTTGACTGAATTTCCACCATTTAAATTACTGTTCTTTAGTTAATAAAATTCTCACCATTGGAAAAGATCCCTGAATAGTTGTTAAGAAATTATTTGTTAGGAGTCCAGTCTGAATAGTCCTCGTGGGAACGATACTCTACTTATCACTTTATTACTTGTCGACCACGTATACTTGCGTGTCCGTTGGGAGCAACAAAAAGGGTTCATCAGTTGTTTTAATCTCATAATAATTGCTGGTTACATACCACCAACTTCCTTGGGTACGTATAGTGTGACAAAAACTGCCCTTCCTGGGCTTACCAAGGTAATTATGTTTCAATTGGTATCCTCAGCACAAAAAGCAACCGGGAAATACTTTCCCCAATGTTTATACTAAACCAAGTACATAATTTAAACTTAAGAGTTACAGCTTAAACTGAGAATACATATAAGCTAATCAAGGTTAAGCGAAAAATAGTTCAGACACACTGCACGTCTTGTATTAATTTACTTGGTGTAGGGCAGATAAATATTTCCGGAAACAGCTATGTCCTCTTGGTTCTCCTGTAGTAATTTTCTAGGGGAATGAAAGGCTCTTGCATCTAAAATGGCTCCAAATTGTAGCATAAATTGGAGTTAATTTTACCGCTGGTCACTCAACTATTGTTTCATTACCACAAAGTTACTTTTGTTTGTTTTGTTATCCAAAAATCACTCAACTATTGCTTCATTACCACAAATTCACTTTTATTTTTTTTGTTACCCAAAAGTCACTCAACTTTCCTCCGGTCTACACCAAAGTCACTCTAGCCGAATTTTACTTAAAGCTCACCAGAAAAATAATGTGGCATCATTAATTAAAAATAATCTTTCTTAATTATATTAACCCAATTCTTTAACCCATTACACTAATTTTATCCAACCCAAGACCCAAATTGATTTCACTACTATTTTACGCAATGGGAATTTCACCAATTCTCTTTAATGTCTCCTTGTTTGGTCGCTCATCCACCCTAATAGCCATCACAATGTGCTTTTTTGGAGCAATGTTTCTCAACTACCAACCACCTCGTATCTTGTTGTATCTTCCGAATCTCACTGTATCTGCACCGTATCTAACTATTTCTATACTGTTTCTGCATCGTTTCAACTGTTTCTGCAGCACTGTATCTAACAGTTTCTGCACCGTTTCAACTGTTTCTGCAGCACTGTATCTAACAATTTTTGCACCGTTTCTACTGTTTCTGCAGCACTGTATCTAACAATATCTGCACCGTATCTAACTGTATCTCATAGTATCTACGTTGTTTCAGCACTGTTTCAGATTATTTCAGCACCGTATCTCATTGTATCTACGTTGTTTCAGCACTGTTTCAGATTATTTCAGCACCGTATCTAACTATTTCTCGGCTGTATCAAGCTGTTTCTTTACTGTTTCAGCATTGTTTCATCCCGTTTGCGCATTGTTTCTCACTGTTTCTAAGCTATTTTAACCTTTTTAGCATTATTTCATATTATTTTTTATATTTTATTTCGGAATTTTTCACAAGCGGTTTCAGACTGTATCATATTGTTTCATCAACTTTCATACTATTTCAACTCTGTTTCAGACTGTATCATAGTGTTTCAATGCCGTTTTGAGACTGTATCATATTGTTTCAATGTCGTTTTAGACTGTTTTAATACAGTTTCAGGCTGTATCATAGTGTTTCAATACCGTTTCAGACTGTTTCAACACCGTTTCAACTCCGTTTCAAACTGTATCACTGTGTTTCAATACCAATTCAGATTGTTTCAACTCCATTTTAGACTGTTTCAACCTATTTAAGACTGTTTCAACAGCATTTTAAAGTGAGTTTCTCCTTTGTTAGATCAAAATATATGAAAAGTTGGACCCACCCCCAAATCTTATTCAAATCGGATCCAAAACTGGATTTGATGATGATGCAGCGACTATGAACCAATTTCAAGTTAAGATCTAAAATCAGTAGCCAATTTCTTCCTTAAAAATTATATTAGATTTTGCGACCATCTACGTCATCAGGTCATCAGATCTAGATCCCTGTACGTGTAACAAACAACCAAATCGGAATCGGAGCAGTCGAGATCGGAGCAATACTCGAATACTAAAACTCCGATGACCGGCGAAATGCTCAATCTTTGATCCTATGTTGGGAAGGAGGTTTATCGGTCTGTAAGAACTGGAAGATAAAGAATAGCATTTGAGCATAGTAGGGAGACGTGGCTGAACGGAGCAGCTTAATCGACGGATGCATAGTGCCGCCACGTTTGGCCTTACAAACAACGCCTTCGTCATCTCTATTAACTTTCTTTTTCCTGTTTGGTGATGGATGAATTAGCACCTTATTCCATTTATCT
Organism: Petunia x hybrida; assembly: GCA_037355625.1. Classification (NCBI taxonomy): domain Eukaryota; kingdom Viridiplantae; phylum Streptophyta; class Magnoliopsida; order Solanales; family Solanaceae; genus Petunia; species Petunia x hybrida. The sequence continues at coordinate 1,290,216 of JBBBVM010000504.1, read as the reverse complement.
CTTATTTTGTGTATCTTTATTTCTGGGTAGATGAGGGGGTAGGGGGAGAGTGGGGTTGCTTACCTTGATGAAGATCAGAGAGAGAAATTAATGATTTCTTCTTTGCTGGAAAAATGCGTACGAACTAGTCTTTTTGACAAAAGGGTGAGGAGTTGGGAAGGATTTTTGGGGTAGGGGTTGAAGTTAGGGTTTGTTTGAAAAATTGTGATTTATCTTGTTTATTGTGAAATGTGCTAAAAGAAATATTGCTATGCATTGTAATTTAGAAAATCTTGCTATTTTTTGGTAATTTAGGGTGAAAATTTGTATATTTGTGTAAAAAAAACCCATTAGAAAATGCTTGGTAATTTAATAATTTATGGACTTATAAGCATTTATGTACTTAAAAAAGCCAAAAGCCAGAAGTTAGGATTTCCTAACTTCTCAAAAAATGGCTTAAAAAGCTGCTTTTAAGTCCACCCAAACAGGCTCTATAACTCTAAATTTTAAGAATGCTTCATTTCGTGGCAATACAAAAGAGATAATTTACTTAGCGACATAGGAATATCTTGTCCCTATAATGGATTATCCATATAATGAAAAGTTAAGTTTCCCTACTTGTAAAAATACCAGAGTTAGGCTCCCCCTTCTCTCTACCCTTTCCCTTTCTATCTCTACTAAACCTTCCTATTTTCAATCCATGGATCTTGATAATATTGAACAAAATGCAAACTTTCATTCTATTCCTCCAAAGCCCCCAGACCCCATTTTACTACCTACAACCCTATTAAATGAAACAAAACTTACCTATTATGACAAACTAGTAAAACCCATTGTAGCTCCTACTACTACTACTACTTCTATTATTATCCAAAACCCAAGCCTATCTCGTAGCACACAAATCCGTCCAATAGATGAAGATGGCTTGAGTGACTGCATCTCTTTTACTCAGGAGGAAAAACAAAGAATTTATGCGCCTTGGTTAAACTCGGTCATAATCAATTGCTTGGGAAGCGGCTACATCACCAATATTTAAATGAAAAACTCAAGCACATGTGGAAACTTTCAGAAGATTTTCTACTAATCGATTTAGGAGAAGACTATTATATTGCAAAATTTCATAAACATGAAAGCCTGCATAAAGTTCTCACTGAAGGACCCTGGTTTGTAAATGGCTTCTTCCTAACTATTCGATGCTGGGAACCAAACTTTGTTGCATCTGATGTGCAACTATTGTCTACTGCCATTTGGATCCGTCTTCCCAATTTGCCTACGGAATTTTTCGATGAAGGTATACTGAGAAAAATAGGCAACAGCCTTGGCAAATTATTAAAAATTGATTTCAAAACTTCAACAGCTCTTCGAGCTAGGTATGCCAGGTTGTGCATCGAAGTCCCCTTAGATATTCTAGTTAAAAGTTCTATTTTTCTAGAACACCACAAACAATGTGTCGTTTATGAAGGCGAAAACCTCCTATTTAAAAGTTGTGGTCGTTTAAGTCATCTTCAAAACTCTTGTCCATACTCTCTTTCTAATGATCTTCCCTCTACGTCATTAAACACCCAAACTACTCATCAACAAAAACTAAAAACAAAGGAAGGGGTTTTTGAATGGCAAACTGTCTCTTTCCCAAAAAAGAAGAAAAATCATAAAAATCACACTTCTTTTTCGAACTCCCCTACTATTGAAAACTCCTACAAACAAGGATCCTTAACAGTAATACAACCACGAATGGTAAGAGGCCAGGTATGTCTCCTAACTTGTCTTATTTTAAGGAAGTACCTAAATTATCTAAAAATCCTAAGTCTAATTCTACTCCTATAAATTTTAAAAATAATAAATTTTCTACCTTAATTTCCCTTAATCAAGAACTTACTACTAATGCGATTGGTAATGAGATGCTAACTGATGATTCCCAAGCTCATGCTTTGTCTATAGCTACTGAAAATATTTCCACTAGTCCTATTATCGAAGCCATGCAAATTTTGTCAATTCCTATGCACTCTTTGGCTTTGCAAGATGACATCAGCGCTGGCCCACTTGCATACGTGGAGCTGCCGAACAAAGAGATCTCCTACATTACAAACACAAAAACCAAAGCAAACACTATTCTTGCTTCACCAAATTCTGCCAAAGAGTTTACTACAACCAAAAAATATTCTTCTACTCCTTCTTGTCACGTAAACAATCCCCCTACACTTACTACACCGCCCACCCAAACTACTCCAAACATTGACTCTCCTGACAATCCAATTCCTAAAGCCTGCCCTCTTTTACCTATGACCAACTTTAGCAACCCTCACAAGTTATTAACCATGCATAATGATTACACAAATTCAATTCCCTCTCACTCTATAACCCTAAACTCCAATGACGAAATCCTCTCTCAGGAAACATCTTCGACTCCAAATAAAGGAGCTATACAAACTGCATCAAGTAAGAAAGAAGGAACTTTCCATAATGAATCAAAACATGCTCCCTCAACTAAATCAAATACCACCTCTACTTCACCCTATGATTTTTACTCTTCCTCCTCCTCAAAATCTAGTTCCACAGTCATGGTTGGAGTCGACCCTTTGGGGACAGGCGATCTCGATCCCAATAGAAATCATGGGAAACCAGCTCTTGCTGTGATACAAAACCATGCTTATCTTGCAGCAATTGTAAGCGAAGGAATGCATCTTACGATGCAAAATTACATGAACAACATGTGGCCACAATTCATGCAAGGGATGCACCACCAGGAACCTCCTCTGCACGACCTCCCATTTTTTCCTCCACGTGTCTCTCCTCTAGAGAATCCAATCTTCATCCCTTGGGACCTAGCACAGAATCAACCAATACAGGGTCAAAGAATGGAGAATATGATGGCACCACAGATGAACAACTTGGGAGTAAATGTACCCCCCATGCAAATGGAAATTGTGAATCCTCCTCCACAACCACCCATGCAGATGGACATACCACCTCCTCCAGCGCCACCTCCTTCTCCGCAACGCCATCCCAATGCACAAGAACAAGAAGGAAACATGGGGAGAGTGTTAGAACAATTCGCAGGAAGGGGGAGGGAGAGTCAAGTGGAGTTCGTAAACCTAAAGGAAATAGCTATCATGTTATTCAAGGAAAGGGTAGACAAAAAGGTAATTTTCATTGGTCATCACTCCCTTTACAAGTGCTCACTGGATGTGAGAGCACCTGCCAATCGGATAGTGGGGAAATACGCAGTAGTATTGAACCCAACTCTCTGAACTGATCCAGAAATGGATATGGTATATGATGTAAACCCTAACCCTAATAATATGGTTAACATGAATAGGCAACTTAATATTATAATTTGGAACGTTAGAGGAACTAATAATGCAGAGTTTAACAGAAACTTTGAGGTACTTCTAGATATTCATAAGCCAGTTGTAGTAGCTTTGCTTGAAACAAAAATGGACTACCATCATGACCTGCGTGTTAGATTTGATTTCACGGATTATGCTGAAGTACCAGCTGTTGGTCGCTCTGGTGGAATTATGTTGCTTTGGAAAACCGACCTAGTAACTGTTACTAATGTTAACATCAATGGTAACGAGGTACATGCTATGATCAAGGTAAATAATTCTACTTTTCAAATTCCTTGGCTTTTCTCTACTATTTATGCTAGTAACTCTTGTATAAATCGCAATATGTTATGGCATGATCTGGCTAGTATATATGATAATTATAAGGGTCCCTGGCTTATTGGTGGAGATTTTAACCAAATTTTATCTCAAAACGACAAATTTGGAGGGCGCCCTATTGTAGCTAAAAATGCTAATAGTTTTTGGAACTGTATCAACTACTGTAACTTAGTTGATTTAGGGTTTAAAGGTCCTAGATATACTTGGTCCAATCATAGTAAACTGAAAGCAAATCTTATTATGGAACGATTAGATAGATGCTTAGCTAACAATGATTGGATCACCTTGTTTAAAGATGCGTCAGTAATTCACTTGCCTAAAACCTACTCTGATCATCATCCTATTCTTATTAGTCTTAATAAAAAACCTATTAATAATGGTAGGAAACCATTTAGAATAGAAACTATGTGGGCTTCTCATCCAGATTTTCACAACATTGTCAACTCTGCCTGGTTGAATAATACTTTCTACGAGGCCTCTAAAACCTTCGAGGAAGAGATCACTACTTGGAATAAAACTGTCTTTGGCAATATCTTCAAGGAAAAATCTATTCTCTTGGCTAGGATTAATGGTATCCAATCCTCTCCTAAATATTCTACTAGTCACTTCCTCCAAAACTTAGAAGATAAATTAGTAACTGATTTTAACAACCTTTTGAAAAATGAGGAGGAATTTTGGCGCCTCAAATCTAGAAAAAATTGGTTAAACCAGGGGGATGCCAATGCAAAATTTTTCCAAGTTACCACCTTAAATCGTCGTAGGAAGAATAAAATTACTCATTTTCAGGACGACAATGGTAACCTTATTTTTGACTATACTGCGATAGCAAACCATGTTACTTCTTACTTTGCTCAACTCTTTCATACTAGCCACCTTTCTAGCAAACTTGATCCCCTCAAGGTTGAGTCTGCTTGGTATAATAAAATGGATCTTTCAAATCTCGATCGTCCTTTAACTGATAATGAGATTACTCAGGCAGTTTTCTCCTTTCAACCTTATAAAGCTCCGGGTCCAGATGGGCTACATCCTTTTTTCTTTGAGAAATATTGGGATATCATTGGCCCCTCAGTTAAAAGATTTTGCTATCAAGTTTTCTCTTCCAATACTATCCCCCAATATGCAAACTCTACTTATCTCTGCTTAATCCCTAAATTCAAAAATGCTGTCAATCTTAAAAACTTCAGACCTATAGGTTTGTGTAACACAATTTACAAGATTATTACTAAGATTATTTCAAATCGTATCAAACCTCATTTGGATAGTTTAATCAGCCCCTGTCAATCTAGCTTCCTGAAGAACAGAAGAGCTTCCGATAATGCTATTATAATTCAGGAAATTTTAAATAAATTCTCCCATATGAAAGGCGCAAAAGGCGAAATGCTGGTCAAAATTGATCTAGAGAAAGCTTTTGATCGCCTTGAATGGTCCTTTATTCGTACAATGCTAACCTTCTTTAAATTCCCTCCTAGGATCTCTAAACTCATTTTATCCTGCGTCTCCTCCTCATCTATTTCAATCCTCGTTAATGGATCTAAGACTCCCTCCTTCTACCCCACTAGAAGTATTCGTCAAGGCGATCCCATGTCCCCTTATATCTTTATACTATGTCTGGAACTCCTTTCAGTTTATATTAACCATAAGGTCGACCTAAACATGTGGAATCCTATTAAATTATCTCCCCAAGGTCCTGAAATCTCCCATCTCTTATTTGCGGATGATCTTACTTTTATTCCTAAAGCAAATGGCACGTCGGCCAATTCTATTAAAGAAACTCTAGACCTTTTCTGTGACCTTTCTGGGAAAAAAGTTAATACCTCAAAATCTAAAATAGTTTTCTCTCGAAATGTCACTCCTCAGGTCGCAAGTCATCTGGGCTCCACCCTAGAGATGAGCATTAGTAAGTCTTTTGGTATATATCTTGGCTTTTCTATGCTCAGTAGTAAACCGAGACATAAAGATTACCAATTCCTTATTGATAATCTCCAATCAAAACTCTCAAATTGGAAAACAAATTTTCTTAACATTGCAGGAAGAGCTACTCTTATCAAGTCAACTCTGAATACAATTCCCAATCACATAATGCAATACCACTTCCTTCCAGCCAGGACCCTCAAGATAATAGATAAAATCCAAAGAAATTTCCTATGGGGTACCACTTCTTCTAAGAAAAAACTTCATCTTATTTCTTGGAATACAGTTACTAAACCTAAACACCTGGGAGGCCTGGCTATAACCAAAGCTAAAACTAAAAACTTAGCCTTGCTAACTAGTCTAGCTTGGCGTTGTTTTTCTTCTTCCTCCTCCCTTTGGGCTCGTGTAGTTATTAATAAATATGTTTTTAATCGAGTTACTCAGTCCAAATCTTTTATCTGGAATAATATTTCTACAGTCTGGCCAAATTGTAATGACCACTCTCATTGGATTTTGGGCAATGGTAAATCTATATCTTTTTGGAATCAAAGCTGGCTTCCTAATAGAACCCCCATTAGAAAATTCATTAGTGGTCCCCTAACGGTGGCTGATACCAACCTTAAGGTTGCTGATGTTATCCTTAATCCAGGTCAAGTATCTTTTGACCTACCTGATGAGATTACAAATTACCTTAATCATCTCCTCCCCAACTCCAAGTATTCTGATATAGATTACTCTATATGGAATCTTAATAGCAATGGCCTTTTCTCTATCAAATCCACTTATGGTATAATTGAATCTCAGGCTCCCATTAGCCAAGATTTTAACTGGATTTGGTCTATAAATACTCTCAATAAAATCAAATTTTTCCTCTGGCAATGCCTTCATAATAGGCTTCCTACTCGCTCTTACCTGCACAAAATTGGTATAAATATAGATCCTACCTGTCCTGCTTGTAGACTAAATGTTGAGGATCTTTTCCATATTTTTGTGGACTGTCCTATTGCTAGGCACTTTTGGGAAAGTTGCTCTATTAATATGAACCTTACTGTTTGTAGAGATTGGATGTCTATGCTTAAGGACCGTTCCCCTAAACTAAATTCGAGCTACTACAGCTGGCATGAATTTTTATCTTTTGCCATTTGGAATCTATGGCTCAACCATAACAATAATAATATCAATAATTTGAACAAATCCATAAACCTTGGCCATATCCACTCCAAAATCCTAGAATTTATCCTCCTTACTAAAAAGGATATTAGAAGTAAATGCCATCTTAACATTAGTGTATCATGGTTTCCTCCTCCTCCAGGTACAATCAAGCTTAACATTGATGGTGTCTATTCTCAAATTCAAGATAAAGCTAGTGTTGGTGGTGTTTTCCGTAATAATTATGGTGATTGGATTCTAGGCTTCCATAAAAAAGTGCATGGGCAAAATCACTTGCATGTTGAACTGTTAGCCTTATTTCATGGATTAACCCTTGCAATCCACCAAAATTTTACTTCATTAGAAGTCGAAACTGACTCAACTGACGTATTACGCTTACTAGATAAACCAACCCCTACTTATGCTTCCATTGTTTTGAATTGCAGGTCAATGATGATCCAGCTGAACATGCCAACCATCAGGCATAACTTTCGGCAAGGCAATAGAGTAGCTCACCTCTTGGCTAAAGGAGCTTCCTACCAGTCTACCATCTTTTCTATCCACTATGCAGTTCCTCCGGATTTTGTCCAGCGATGTTTGTTGGAAGATAGTGTGGGCACTTCTTTTATTGTTAGGTCATCGGATAATATTTGTGTTATGTTGTCTACGTTAGGGAATTTAAATGCGCTCAATGCCATTTCTTCCCATAGTAATGTTGTTTGTGATAATAGTGGTACGACTTCTCGTATCAGTCGTACAAACGCTTGCGGTAATGTAACGTAATTTTATCTAATATTAAGTCATGTTTCTACCAAAAAAAAAAATACCAGAGTTAGAAGAATTACATAAATTTATGTATGAAAAAGAGATAATGGTCAAAACCCCCCTTAAACTATCACTTTTTTGTTAGTTTCATACTTAAACTATGGGTTGGTTACGTTACCCCCAATTTTCATATTCAAAACCCCCTGCAGTGCTAAGTGGCATCGAGAGTGGCTTCACCCTTTTTGTTGTGTGTGGAGAAATAAAGTAGACCAATATAAAGTATTCATGTGGCATTTCTCTTCAATTTTTAAAATTTAAATATTCTTGTACTTATTTATTTTTATTTTTGTCGTTTTCCTTTCTTCTTTTCTAATTAATTATTTTCTTCTTCATAACTCTACTATTTTTTGCCAATAACAATAAACTAGTTGAGACCCATTAACCTTAGAATAATAAGAATACGAAAAATAATTTATTCCAATTGATAAATTCAGTTGCAATTTACAACCAGATTTTGTCAATAATGATCATTTTAATTAAAAAGACATAACCCTTAAGAGGTATTGTATTATTTTAGTATTTTAATACGCAACGTTCTTAATTGAGTTTATTAAGGTTGAGTATATTCAATTCTATATAATAACTAAGTTTATTATTGTTGGTTAATATTTAGTACTATTTTAGAAATATGGGTTTTCAACTACGGTAAGATTTTTTATTTTGACGGAAAATTAAAAGAAAAAATTAATGAATTTAAAAAAAAAAACACCAAATAAGAAATAAAAACAACTACTTTAAAAAAATTAATTATATGGATGCTCTATAAAGAGAGTGAAGTCGCTCTCCACTTGAATATGAAAATTGATAGTTTAGGGGGTAACGTAACCAACTCATAGTTTAAATATGAAATTAACAAAAAAGTGATAGTTTAGGGGGTTTTGGCCATTATCTCTATCAAAAATGCTAGACTTGGCTTGCAATGGAGAGTAATGCACACCTGTATTTTGATTCCTTTGGCTAAAGAACATCTTATATTCTACTTCCAAATGAGCTATAAAATATTAACAAGAATAACAAACTTGTCGTAATGAATAACAATGTTGTTATCTTAGTGTTTCAGCTTTCATCGAGCAATTATGCTAAATTCTCAACCACTTAACAAGTTAAGAGCAGAGTCCAAAATTACACACTATTACGTGCTGTGAGCTTGTGACTAAGGACCTAAGATCAACGAGTTTTCTAGCATAGAAAAGGAATTTTTACATAAAACTATAATTTTTAAAAATTATTTACAAAATATAGCAATATTTTAACTAAATTATCCTATATAGAGGAAATGAATAGTTAATTACAAAATCTAGCAAAATATAGAATAACATAGCAAAACCTTACATTCTTCCTCTCATTTCTCCCAATTTCACTTTTCCTCCTCGCCTTTCCAAATTTCACTTTCTCCCAATTTCTTTTAATGGAGTCAACCACATCGTATCTCGATGTATCTCAACTACCAACCACCTCGTATTTTGCTATCTGTATTTCAACTACCAACCACCTCGTATCTATCTAATTTTCGTTGTATCTCAACTACCAACCACCTTGTATCTTGTTGTATCTCAATTACTAACCACCTCGTATGATACAAAAATTAACAACACGAAAATAAAATTGACAAGAATTGAAAGAAGAAAGGAAGACCCACTTTTGATTAGAAAATATTAGAGAAGTAGATTAGGAAAAGATTAACCTAAACACCCCTCTAATCTTCCAACAAAAGGAACCAATGCTATTTGATCCTCAATTAGATGAAATTTAATTGCAAATCAAGGACAAATGTGCTTAAGAAAACTAGCTTAGCCAATAACCTCACAATGTTAATAATCCAAAAACTAAGTAAACTAATGACAATAGTAGTTTATATAGTGTGGCATATTTGCCTTAATTACCCCTAACATTGGGCCTTTAAGTTATTAGCTGAAAAATGGGCTTCTGATCCTCGTCTCAGCGCGTTCGCGCGGGAACGGGCGCTATCACGCTGAGCAATAAATCATAGCCTCGCGATCGCGGCTATGGTCTCGCGATCGCACAGGCGAAGGTCTTCAACCAGCCTCTTGCGCGATCGCGTCTGTGGACGCGCGATCGCGCTGCTCTGCCTTCTCATCTTCCGCGATCGCGTCTGGCTGCTCGAGATCGCGTGAGTCTTCTTTTTAGCCTTTCGCGATCGCGTCGGTACACTCGCGATCGCGATGAAAAATTTCAGTTTCTGAGGCAGAATGTAGGCAGAACTGCCCTGAAGCTTCCAGCACTTGCCCCAGCAGCTCAAACTGTGCAAGCATGGACTGCAGCTGCTGCAATTCCCGTGCTTGGCTCCTTGTAAATGGTTTAGCCGGGCATCGGGTTGCATCATCGTATCTCGTTGTATTTCGCTGTATTTCAACTACCAATCACCTCATATCTCGTTGTATTTCGTTGTATCTCAACTACCAACCACTCCGTATCCTGATGTATCCCAACTACCAACCACCTCGCATCTCGCTGTATCTAGACCGTTTCTGTATTGTATCTAATTGTTTCTAGACTGTTTCGATATTGTTCTATCCTGTTTGTGTGTTGTTTCTCACTATTTTTGAACTATTTCACCTTTTTTTTGCATTGTTTCACTCTATTATTTATATTTTGTTTCAGACTGTTTCACTAGTTATTTCAGATTGTTTCAGTGCGGTTTCAGAGTGTTCCAGCGCTATTTCATATTGTTTCAGTGTTGTTTCAGATTTTTTTTCAACGACGTTTCAAACTGTATCAACATGTTTCAACAGTTGTTTTAGATTGTTTCAACAATGTTTTAGTAAAACGAAGGCCGAGTAGCATCAAAATAAACTCTACTTACAGAAGTATGTGCTTTATTATCAAGATTGCTCTTTCTAGTATCCAAATTACAAAATAACATATGTGTACTAGTTTCAGGGATGAGTATACTGTATAAAAATGAACTGTTGGGAGTAATAACACCAGTAGCAGAACCATAGCGATACAGTCATAGCAACGATCAGAACGCATCTAACAACCAAATGGGACAAGGACTCGGCACAGGAGAACAAATTGACATTGTTTGCCAAGGCGAGGGTGATGATACTGAAACAGAGCAATAACTACACGGAAGGAGGAGGGACCACCAGCTTTTCACTTTCCGGTTAGCGAGCAGCGGCATTGCTGCCAACTCCGCCTCCTTCTCTTTCTCTTTTTATCTTCTTTCAATTCCTCTAACGAACAGCCAGATCGGAGGAGAAAAGAGAGAACAACGAATGCCGCAGCAGTAGCTCCATCGTTATCTCCTCCATTTTCGGCTGCTGCAACGGGTAAAATTCTTTGAAAACTGTATCCGTTAAATGGAATTATACCGCGGGCAACATCTTTGAGTAGATGTAAAGGATAATATCCAGTCTTCTGCTTTTTCCGATTAGCGGAAAATTCATCGTCGTCATCGCTGCCGGAGTTACTAACTGAAGGCTTGATCGAAGATGACTTTTTCCAGTTTCCGATTATGCTTTTACTCACAGACATGATGACCCATTTTTTACTTTGATTATTTTGGTTTATTTTGATTATTGTGAAAAGTGTTGGGAAAAATATTGCTACGTGTTCCAATTTGGATAATATTGTAGATTTGTATATTTGTGTGAAAAAACTTATATTAAGGGTCTCAACTAAACTCAACTGAGTTGTATAGATGAATATTATTCTCCCTTGTGGCGTTCTAATTATTTGTGGAGAAAAGGAAAAAAGAGTACGATTGGTACAATAGACCATAAAGTTGATAGGATATCATATCCATAGAGTTCCCATGTTGCTGTGTTCAATCTTTTACTACATACTTACTGAAAAGAACGGAATGATCTATACCAGAGTTCAACTTATGTGCACGAGAGATACATGAACTTTGAAATAATCAAAACAAGGTAAATCTTCATAATAAGTTATCACGCAACTGAAAAGATAGCACCACATTATAACCGATTAAATTGCACTTCTTTTTTTCAAAAATTTCATTTCCTTTTGTAAAAAATACATAAGTTGCACCTACGGGCGTCGTCCTTATACCCCTTAAACATGTTCGAAGTGAATTTATTTCCCCCCTTAATTCTTAAACATGTTCGAAGTGAATTTATATCCCTTAAATGGGTCTGTACCAGCTATATAGCTACCAGCATGACACACGCGGCCAGTGGTGTTGCTACTTATTAAAAGTTAAAAGTGTTTATCTTTTCACACAAATATACTAACTTTTAGACAATTTATTACTCCCTTCGTTTCATATGTAAGACATAGTTGGATTTGGATCAATATTTAAGAAAAAAATAAAGATATTAGAAAGCTGAGTTCTGAAACATATTATCGATATTTGTGTGATTATATATTATCTTTTTTTTTATTATACTAGATTAATGTTGCTCGTGCTCAACACGGGCCCAACATGAGAAATGACGTTTGAAATGATATATATCAGCTTGTTCACGTTCTAAAACTTGAAGATAAATAATTGCAATACCGAAATAAAATTTTAGTCTATGTCAAATACAAAAGGCATATCCAACAATGATGAGTAACGAAAATAGTCTTGAGTAATATTGTGACAAATAATGGGGTATTATAAATACTGATCCACATAATGAAAACATGTAGCATCAACTTCTCATAAGATACAGAACACATTTTTAGCGCTACTTGCCACCACCAGTCTCATCGTAGATTCGTACAAGACCCTCACCTTTATAGAGCTTAGGATCCTCGAGTTTAATCCTTTATCATTCCTAAACACTCAGAATAATTAGCTAACCATATGTTCCCTTAAAAAATCTCAACATGTCGGAAACTTGGATGTGCAAAATCAAAAGCAAAAAAACTAAACCCCTTAGAAGTACATGGCGTAAAACATGACAGGGAAATAGTCAACCAATAATACCAAGCTAGCACTGCATTGCTTGGTGATGTAGGTAATCAATACGCGGAAAGTAAAAGATAAGAACGAGACGTATCTCGATCTTTAGTCTCAAGTAGCAACGGAGAACTTGTTCCGTTACACCCCGAGAGAAGGACAAGAACACCTACGCTATGCAACTACCCTCGAGCTAACGCGAGCACGCAAGTAGAATGGTCGGAGAGGAAAAGCATTCATCTAGATCCGCTAGAAGAACTACAAGTCCAAAATCAAAGGGTTTCATTCAATAACCAAGAGCCTTGCTCATGTTCAATGTTTTAACATTCATCAACTATCATAACTAAGTGTAAATAGGCTAAGCATGGATATTTATAGTGTTCCCAAGCTTGCAAAATGACTAATATACCCTTACTAATAAGGTTCACAAACATAGGCCACGTAGGGCAAAACGGTAAAATAAACATGTGTCTTCACAGCTAGGAGGGGCGCCTGGAATCTGGGAGGGGCGCCTGGCTAGGCCTTCAGCTGGGCGGATTTGACTGGGAGGGGCGCCTGGCTTCAGGTGGGCGCCTGGCTAGGCGGGCGCCTGGGTGGGGCGCCTGGCTAGGCGGCCCGCCTGTGCACTTTTCAGCTCTTAGGCAGTGAGCTTGCCAGGCGGGGCGCCTGGCTCTGCTGTGCCATTTTCTTCCTTAGGTGTGAGGCCTAGTTTGATCACCCGGAATGGCTTCCACTCGCTCCCTTCTTCAAGTCCTCTCCTCTCCAAGTATAAATGCACCTCTTGAACATCCTTGACTTGGCTCCGAGTGAATGGTCTCCTAGTGGTGGATTGCCCGGCATCATCCTCTCCTTCTTGAGGAGATTTCGTCCTCGAAATTGAAGCATCATCATCCACGACCTCTTCATTACCTACATCCAAAGGAATCAAGTCACAAATATTGAAAGTATTAGAAACTTGATACTCACTTGGCAAGTCGACCACATAGGCGTTGTTGTTTATCTTCGAGAGCACTTGGAACGGGTCATCTCCACGGGGTGCCAACTTCCCTTTCCTAAGGTTTGGAAACCTTTCTTTCCGGAAGTGCACCCACACATAGTCACCCTTCTTGAGTTCCACCTTCTTGCGTCCTTTGTTTTTCTTGGAGGCAACCTTAGCATAGGCTTCCTCCAAATTCTTCCTCGCCTTAGCATGAAGTTCCATCAAAGCCTTGGCTCTAGCTTTCCCTTCAAAATTAACAACCATTTCCCTTGGCAAAGGGGTTAGATCAAGGGGAATCAAGGGGTTAAAACCATAAACACATTCAAAAGGAGTCATGCCAATCATTCTATGCACGGTGCGATTGTAGGCAAACTCCATGAGAGGTAGCTTGTCAATCCAAGTCCCACCCTTACCTCGGGTCATGGCCCTAAGAAGAGCACCCAAGGTACGGTTTACCACCTCCGTTTGACCATCGGTTTGGGGGTGGTGGGAAGTGGAAAACAAGAGTTTGGTGCCAAGGGCACCCCATAAACTTCTCCAAAAGTGACTTAGGAACTTAGTGTCCCTATCACTCACTATAGTTTGAGGCACACCATGTAGCTTCAAAACATTTTCAACAAACAAGGAAGCTACATGTTGGGCGTCGTCACATTTCTTGCACGGAATAAAATGAGCCATCTTTGAGAACCTATCCACGACAACAAAGATGCTATCGTGGCCCCCCCTAGTCCTTGGTAATCCCATGACAAAGTCCATTGATATATCCAACCATGGACTAGTAGGTACGGGGAGTGGGGTGTATAGGCCATGGGGACTAGACTTGGACTTGGCAAACTTGCACTCAAGACAAGAATTGCAAAGTCTCTCAACATGTGTCCCCATTTTGGGCCAATGGAATTGCTCCTTAAGGATGGCTAATGTTTTATCCCTACCAAAATGACCCATGAGTCCTCCACAATGTGCCTCTTGCACAAGCAATTCCCTCCATGAGGACTCGGGTATGCACACTTTTCCATTTTTAAAGATGAATCCATCAGACCATTGGTATTTTTCAACTCTCTCCCCTTTCTCTAGAGCATCATAGACACTCTTTAGCTTTGGATCATGAGCATACATCAATTTGATACTCTCGAATCCCATTAGCTTAGAGGTGAGAGTGGTGGCCAATGCGAACTTTCTAGAAAGCGCATCCGCCACAACATTGTCCTTCCCTTTCTTGTATTGGATCACATAGGGAAAGGACTCAATAAATTCAACCCACTTGGCATGTCTCTTATTGAGCTTCTCTTGGCCTCTCAAATGTTTGAGTGACTCATGGTCACTCTTGATTACAAACTCTCGAGGCCAAAGGTAATGTTGCCAATGGGCAAGGGCTCTCACAAGGGCATACAACTCCTTGTCATATGTAGAATAATTCAAGGAGGCCCCTTTCAACTTTTCACTAAAGTAGGCGATGGGTTTGCTATCTTGCATTAATACACCACCAATTCCCACCCCCGAGGCATCACATTCAACCTCAAACGCCTTCCCGAAGTCGGGCAATTGCAATAGGGGGGCGGTACTTAACCTACCTTTCAACTCTTGGAAAGCCTTCTCTTGAGGCTCTCCCCAAACAAATGGTTGGTCCTTCTTCACCAACTCGGTGAGTGGAGCGGCGATGGAGCTAAAGTCTTTCACAAATCATCTATAAAAGCTAGCAAGACCATGAAAGCTCCTCACTTGAGTCACGGTAGTAGGAGTAGGCCAATCACGTATGGCCTCTACCTTAGACTCATCCACCTCCACTCCTTGGGCACTCACAACAAACCCAAGGAAGACAACCTTCTCCACACAAAAAGCACACTTTTTCAAATTGGCATAGAGCTTTTCGGCTCGTAGTGCCTCAAGAACTTGGCCCAAGTGGCCAACATGCTCATCTATTGTCTTACTATAGATCAAGATATCATCAAAATAGACAACGAAAAACTTGTTAATAAAAGGCTTCAACACATGGTTCATGAGTCGCATAAAAGTGCTAGGTGCGTTGGAAAGCCCGAAGGGCATTACCAACCATTCATAGAGACCAAATTTGGTCTTGAATGCGGTTTTCCATTCATCTCCGGGTTTCATCCGGATTTGATGGTAACCGGACCTAAGGTCGATTTCGGAAAAGACACACGACCCACTCAATTCATCCAACATATCATCAAGTCGTGGAATAGGGTGACGGTACTTTACCGTTATCTTATTCACGGCTCGGCAATCCACGCACATTCTCCACGATCCATCCTTTTTGGGCACAAGAATAACCGGTACGGCACATGGACTTAAACTCTCCCGGACCAAGCCTTTAGAGAGCAAGTCATCTACTTGCTTTTGCAATTCTCTTGTATCCTCCGGATTACTCCTATAAGCCGGTTTGTTTGGGATTTGAGACCCCGGAATGAAGTCAATTTGATGTTCAATCCCTCTCAAGGGAGGGAGTCCACTTGGCATTTCATCCGGGAACAAGTCTTCAAACACCTTCAAAACACTTTCAATGGCACTAGGTAATGGGTTAGAAGAATAATCAAATTCGGAAGAAAGAACCATACCTTTGTGCACAATGCATAGAAGAAGCTTGTTGCCATCATTTCCTTTTAAGAGCTCGCCCGGTTGCATCATGGCACATATGCCACCGGTAGATGAAGTAGGTGGGATTGCCACCATGCTTTTGGACAAAGGGCTAGTCTCAATGATTGACTTTGCCTTTGCCACCTCCCTCAACTCCTTCATTTTCTTGTAGTCATCACTCACTTGCTTAGGAGTGAGAGGTTTAAGCACAAATCTCTTCCCTTCATGTTTGACCGTGTAAGTATTGACACGACCGTCATGCACCACTTGCCTATCGAATTGCCAAGTCCTCCCTAAAAGTAGGTGGCACGCTTGCATGGGCACAACGTCAAACAAATGCTCATCAACATAACTCCCCATTTTGAATCGAATCATCACTTGCTTCACTACCTTAAGCTCCCCACATTCGCTTAGCCATTGTAGCCGATAAGGTTTGGGATGCTTCATGGTAGTCAACTTCAATTGAGACACAAGTGATTGACTCACTACATTTGCACAACTCCCGGAATCAATTATCATAGAGCAAACAACATCTTTGACCCGGCACCTAGCATGGAACAAATTTTCTCTTTGCAAGGTTTCACTATCTTCAACAATCATGGCCCCTAGGCTCCTTCTCACAACCAAGAAAGTATGAGGATCCTCCTCCTCCACCGTGTCATCAAGAAAATCATCCTCCTCTACTCCCTCATCTCCCTCTACTCCCTCTACTTCCTCATCTTCCGATTCACTCTCTTTCTCATAGGCATGATTATCAACAACCATGGTCCTTTTTGTAGGACAATCCCTAGCAAAGTGCCCATATCCCTTGCACTTGTGGCATTGGATTGAAGAAGAAGTAGGAGCATTCAATTGAGTTTTAGAGTTACCTCCCACATTAGATGTGTTCTTCTCATATGGCTTCTTCACATCCTTGCTAGCATTTGCACCACTTGTTCCAGTTGCACTTGGGAACCTTGCACTTGTAGTAGGAGGCTTCCAATCCTTTGGTTTGCTTGTTGGAGTAGTAGTGCTACTCTTGTAGCGAAGGGATTTCTCCTCCTTTAACCACTTCTCGGCCTCAACCGCATCTTCACATAGCTTGTAATGATCATCATATTTGTGGAACTTCAATTGTGAAGCTATGTCTCGGTTCAAGCCCCCTTTGAAACGGATCAAGGCCGTCTCATTGTCTTCATCATCTAAGTCAAGGATCATTCGGATTTGCTCAAATTCATTGAAGTATTCACTAACCGATTTGTATCCTTGCTTTAACTCATAAAGACGCCTTTGTTGTTCAACCCGGTATTGGTTAGTCAAGTACTTCTCATCCATCACACGGATCAACTCTTCCCAAGTAAGATTAATAGCCATACCCGTCCTCCTTCGATTCCTCTTCACCGACTCCCACCAAGTAGAAGCAAAAGATTCAAAGGAGGATATTGCATACTTGGTCTTCTTCACTTCGGGCATATCGTTAGTGTCAAAGATACGCTCCATAGCCAATTTCCAACCAATGTACTCCACCGGGTCACTACTTTCTTTGAAAGAAGGAATAGTGAGCTTCACACTATTAAGGTTGTTGTTGTTGTCACGACCCCCTTGGAATGGCTCCGGTTGGCCCCCATAGTGATCATCATAAGCAACATAGTCCCTCCTTGCATTCCTCCCTCCATATCCTAAGGGTGGCCCTCGACCTCGGCCTCTACCCCGATCCACATTTCGACCCCAATTCATACCTTGCCGGGGTTGAAAGTAATCATCATACCCATAAGCCTCATCAACATGCTCGGCTTCCTCCCCTTCTTGAGCTTCAACGGGTTGCTCAAGAACTTGGACATTGCGGACGGGTCTTGGAAGTGGAATGTCTCTTTGGGGGTTGTCTAAAATACGGGGAATGCCCGTTCGTTGGGTATTGCCCAACACTTGATCCATCCTCTCTTGATCCTCCTTTACCCGTTGTTGTTTGAGCAATTCAACAACTTGTTCCGGGGTAAAGGTAGGGCTATTTGAGCCTTCTCCGGTTTCAATTTGGACACTCGGGGTCCTTTTCTCATTTTGGACACTCGGGGTCCCATGTTCTCCTTGTGTACTCGAGGCTCCCTTTTCAAGAGACTCGATTCTTTGGTTCATGAGGTCCATCTTGGAAAGAAGATTAGCCAAGGCCTCCTTAATGAAATCTTGTCCGTCGTTAGCCATGGTACCTACAAAGAAAGAAACAAGAGTTAGTTTAAACACCTCACTCGCTCCCTCACTTGTGTTCACTCGGATCACTCTTTTGGGTGACGGTGGATATTTCACTCGACTTGTAATTCCAAAGCTTCACGTAGATGACTACAACTCCTCAACTCAACTAAACTATTCACGAGTCACGCACACTCCGGGGTGAGTGGAATCAATGGGACTCAATGAACGCTAGGCACTTTGAAGTGAAGGACTTGAGTAAAAGGTTCTACGCTTTTCTTGGAATTCCTACTCTCCTTTCTAGGCACGAATTCACCTAAGAGCAATTAAAGGGTTAGCACTATTCAAGTAGAATGGTTACTCAAAGTAGTACTAACTAGATGTGATGTTATCAAACAAAGGGAAATACCTACGAAAATCTACCCGAAACAATTTGTTCAGCACCCAGGAGGGGCGCCTGAAACTCAGGTGGGGCGCCTAGACTGTGCAGTATTCCAGGCGGGGCGCCTGGGTCTAGGCGGGGTGCCTGAGACTTAGGCAGTGAGCAAGTCAGGCGGGGCGCCTGGCTTAGGCGGGGCGCCTGGCCTGAAGCTTTTCTCAACTCGTTCCAAACTCGTTTCAAGTCGATTTTCAAGCCCCAAATCCGATGTTTTCAACTTGTTTTCACAATCCAATGATACCTAAAGTTGTGTTTGGTCTTCCTTAACAAAACCCAATCAAATTATCAACCAAACAATCAATCAAATCAAGGTTCAATCTCAAGAACTCATGAACACAAGGGTTTAACAAAAGGGTTTCAACAAGGATTGTGATTCATCAAAGTAGGTGTTATACATGTTCAAATCCCACAAAATTGGTACCGAATCGTTTGTTTTTCAATGAAGTTCAATCCCCAATATCAAGTTTTCAATCAAGCATCAATCCAACCCAAGAATCAAGCCCAAATCATCAAGAACAAGCTCATCAAGGGTTTAAGGGGTTTTGGGGTTTCAATTTTTCAAACTTCACCAATTCCAACAATTTTGATACCTAAGCAACGGGAATTCAATCACGATCAAGAATCCATAACACCCATATCACGAATCATCCAAACCAACAAGTTACACCAAATTTTTAGATTTTCAATTTTTCAATTTTTTTGTAATTTTCTCCTTTCTAATAACTTCAACAAGGAAACTAAAAGAGGATACTAGGCACGAAGAATCAAGGGTCGGGGGTTCGTAGAAACGAGACCCGAGCCTTGCTCTGATACCAAATGATGTAGGTAATCAATACGCGGAAAGTAAAAGATAAGATCGAGACGTATCTCGATCTCTAGTCTCAAGTAGCAACGGAGAACTTGTTCCGTTACACCCCGAGAGAAGGACAAGAACACCTACGCTATGCAACTACCCTCGAGCTAACGCGAGCACGCAAGTAGAATGGTCGGAGAGGAAAAGCATTCATCTAGATCCGCTAGAAGAACTACAAGTCCAAAATCAAAGGGTTTCATTCAATAACCAAGAGCCTTGCTCATGTTCAATGTTTTAACATTCATCAACTATCATAACTAAGTGTAAATAGGCTAAGCATGGATATTTATAGTGTTCCCAAGCTTGCAAAATGACTAATATACCCTTACTAATAAGGTTCACAAACATAGGCCACGTAGGGCAAAACGGTAAAATAAACATGTGTCTTCACAGCTAGGAGGGGCGCCTGGAATCTGGGAGGGGCGCCTGGCTAGGCCTTCAGCTGGGCGGATTTGACTGGGAGGGGCGCCTGGCTTCAGGTGGGCGCCTGGCTAGGCGGGCGCCTGGGTGGGGCGCCTGGCTAGGCGGCCCGCCTGTGCACTTTTCAGCTCTTAGGCAGTGAGCTTGCCAGGCGGGGCGCCTGGCTCTGCTGTGCCATTTTCTTCCTTAGGCGTGAGGCCTAGTTTGATCACCCGGAATGGCTTCCACTCGCTCCCTTCTTCAAGTCCTCTCCTCTCCAAGTATAAATGCACCTCTTGAACATCCTTGACTTGGCTCCGAGTGAATGGTCTCCTAGTGGTGGATTGCCCGGCATCACTTGGTTACATTAGTGACACCGCCCAGTGTCTTGCCGCAATATATTGAACCAATAAATGAGCCACTTCCAACATTGTCTCTCTTTTCATTGTACTACATAAGTAATTGAAGGAAAGAAGAAGCAGTCAGTCACATGAGTTCAATATAATTACCTCCAAATAAATAAAGGGAGCAGACAAAATACCTTATTCAGGCAAAATAACACTTCTCTAGTAGGTCCTGTCTCAAATTTAGACTGTACAATGTACCATTAATTGCTATAGTTAGTTTAGCTTCACATCATGTCCGCACTTTTAAGAATGTGCTTTTTTGTTTTGAGTATCTAATCTTCGTGATCCTTCATATGGAGAAACTTATCACTTGTTTTAACAAAATCTAAAGTTCAGTGAGCGGCTCAGTTATGTATGGATGGCATCATGTTAATTACACACAAAATAAAATAAATAACTAACAGAATCTAGAAAAAGATGGTAGTCATATTTTAGAGATTCAATAGTAGATATATCAAAAAAAGAATGTGGTAGTTATCCAAAAGAAAACAACCACTAAGATATCTAATAAAAGTTTTAAGAGAGAATCTTATAGCCGGTTAAAATCAAACAATCACGGAAACAAAGACATAGTCAGCAAGATGCCAATCACAAATTCAGAAAGTTGAACTTTTTATCCAGTGACTGATGGACTGTGAAATCATCAAAAGTTAACATCAAGATAAATGCAATTCTACTATCAAATACTCCCTATTAACAAAGATTTTTTTTAACAGAAATTAATTGAAACTATTACGCCAGAAATGTAAAGAATTGATCATTATCTGAGACATAATGTCTAATTTCTCATTACCAAAAAAAATGTCTAGTTTCTCTTTCATAATTTCAATAACCAGTAAGCAATATTTCAATAAACAGAAACCAGAGCTCGAGTAGAAAGTTATAAAATCTATAATTCTCAACATCACCGTGAGAGCCAAATGAAAACAACATTTGTGCTGTAAAAATTTATCTTGTTTGAATCCACCTTACCCTACAATGATTTTCCCTTATTTAGATCACAAGAAATCATGCTATCCCAGAACACATAAACTTTTATTCCCTAAAGAACACATTAATTAACTTGACTGGCCTGAATTTTGCGAGCTCAAGAAGAAACTTTAAAAAAATTAAATTAAAAATAAATAAATAAATCAACCTGGACACAGATAGAGTGTCTTGTATCTAAGAAAAGTTTTTGCTTTGCAGAGAAACAATAACAATTTCAAAAGAGTAGAAGGGCACATCACAGGACTTAAAAAAATTCAAGTTTTACATGTAGTAAGAACATCAAATATTTTAAGTGTTAGACCACCACGACACAACTTTATGTGACATAATTGATGCTTAATTGTTCTACTATAAGTGTTCAATGTAAACGCTTGAAACAACACCTTCAAATAATTTAGTTAGTAAGCTAAATGGTGATGCAGTAGTTTTAATCAGACAAAGAGAAGATGCAGTTTATTAGTAAATAAATTTAGATAAAATACCTTAAAATAGATCAATATCATTACTCATCAAAGTACACTCCAAACAACTCGTTGGAGTTGCTTAAAGCAACATATTAAACAAAGCAGTTGTAATGCACCTGCGCCTATATGCACAACACCGTGAAGACTATTAAATCTAGTAACTCTTTTCTTTTTTGCCATTAGAACCATCAGTTAACAAAATCTCTAACTCAATTATTGAAAACTTAACTTCAAACTCTTTAGCCTTTATTGACATATATTCCATATGATTCTTTCAACTTGATGAAAAACCCGGGGGGAGGGGGGAATTCTTAAAATTTCTAACTGAGTTTTTCCTATTTTAATCTTTGATGTGCAGTTTCTCAAGTGAGATCATTCAAAGAGAGAGCAAGAGTAAATAGTATAGCATTAAAGTTCTCATTGTATACATATCAATAAAATAGTTACAAAGATTACAAGTGCCTGACAAGGCGCACGCATACCTTAAGCAATTTCATCTCCAGCGAATATATTTGTTTAACCAACCGTGCACAACGCTGTAAAGAGATAAGCAAGACATTGTCAAAGAGTTTCAGACTATGCATTTAAGAAAACTTCACCATGCAAAATGCATACGACAATCAATTTTGATTTTCTTGTTCAACAAACCTTACACATATTGATATTAAGCAAAGAGAGATGCTCACTACCACAAATTAGAAAAGAACTCGTACGAAGTTAGCCTCAATCATCACAATCACAAATCTAAAAATAGATTCCACAGTAAAATCCCCGATTTAATACCATAGATCAAAACCATAAACTTGTAGAGTAGCAAGTTTGCAGAGATAGTGGGAGAAAAAAAAAGAAGATAACGTGAATATGCAAATGAGGCGAAATTACTCATATACATGTGCTAAATTTCAGCCAAACACATCATGGCAAAGATGAAAAGTAATACAACTCCAATAATTGTAAAAGATATGCATAAGAGAAAAGCGGCTTGGCGGACGCCTTGGCAAACTTGGGTTCAGCAGTCGATGAAGCCCACTCGGGGACTGATTCAGTGGTTCGGTTGCTATCTGCACAGATGAGAGAAATGAAACTGCAGGTCAATTCGGTGGACCACAAATGGGATTGGCGGAGTAAGTTCATCTCTTACTTCGACTCAGGGACTGTCCCCCAAGGTAAAAAAGAAGCTAAAAAGTTGAGGACTCAAGCGGCTTCATACCATATGATCGAGGGTAACCTGTATAAACAATTATATTGTGGCCCGATGGCCAAGTGTTTGGGTCTAGAAGAGGCTAGATATGTGATGGACGAGGTGCACGAAGGCGAGTGTGGCAACCACTCGAGGGGAAAGTCCTTGGTGCGCAAATTACTAAGAGATGGGTATTATTGGCCCACCGTCAGTGCAGATGCAAAGGCTTTCGTACAAAAATGTGATAAGTGCCAACGGCACGCACGAATGATCCATCAACAAGCTGAACCTCTGCATTCGGTCGTGTCACCATGGCCTTTCATAAAGTGGGGGATGGATGTTGTTGGTCTTCTACCGAAGGGAAAGGGTGGTGTTCGATTTATCCTAGTGCTAACCAATTATTTTACGAAACGGGTGGAAGCAACAGCTCTCACCGAAGTCAAACAGAAGCAAGTAATCGATTTCATTAGGAAGAACATCATCTATAGGTTCGGTGTCCCGAGAGAAATTGTTTGCGACAATGGTAAACAGTTCATGGGAGCAGCCATCACTGATTTCTTCAAACAATGAGGGATCAAAAGAATTGCTTCGACCCCCATCATTCAAGCGCCAATGGCCAAGCTGAGTCTTCGAATAGGATTATAATTGAAAATCTTAAGAAAAGACTCGATGAGAAAAAAGACCCTTGGCCCGAGGAGTTGCCAGGCGTGTTGTGGGCCATGCGGACAACAGAAAAGAACAGCACCGTGAGACTCCTTTCTCACTTGCTTATGGTATGGACTCTCTCATCCCCGTGGAAGTGGCCGAACCAAGTCTTCGGTACGCTCACACCACCGAGGATGCGAATCAGCAAGCCATGCGCATAGAGTTGGACTTGCTCGAGGAGAAAAGAGAGTTGGCTTTGGTTCGACTAGTGGCTCAAAAAAGGCAGATCGAAGCATATCTCAACAGGAAGGCCAAGCTTAGAGACTTTAAGGTTGGCGACTATGTGCTGAAGGCTACGAACAAATCAACGAAGGAAGAAAATGAGGGAAAGCTTATCGCGAACTGGGAAGGACCTTATAGAGTTAGAGCAATTATTGGGAAAGGATCTTATCAAATTGAAGATCTGCAAGGTATGCCCGAACCCTTAAATTGGAACATTTCCAATTTAAAGCGGTACTATTTCTAATCGAGGTAAATATTCCCTAATCTTTGTAAATTTGCCCACAGTCTCGAGCCGAATGACGCTCCTAGGGCTTCGATCGAAATGTACTTACTCCTCATCTCATTTTGCTTGACCTTTTCAGGAAGCAGATAAAACGATTTCCAGTGCTCGGATCTTCATCAAGATTCACACCTGAACACTGGGGGGGAGTAAGAGGGTGAGTTGCAACCGAGGTCGAAAATGCGCCTCCCAACCGAAGTCCATCTATTTGACAACCGGGGACTGACACCCGAGAAATAGATTTAGTACATTGTAATTACGCCCGGTAGTGGCATGTTGTAAATTTTTGCGCCCAAGGTCTGCTTCGACTTGGCTTTATGTCAAAGG
Source organism: Petunia x hybrida (assembly GCA_037355625.1). Classification (NCBI taxonomy): domain Eukaryota; kingdom Viridiplantae; phylum Streptophyta; class Magnoliopsida; order Solanales; family Solanaceae; genus Petunia; species Petunia x hybrida. The sequence continues at coordinate 1,265,817 of JBBBVM010000504.1, read as the reverse complement.
CCTATTTTGGCTCGTTAGATATTATCAATGAAATAAACTTGATTCCACATCTATTTATTTCTATAACTTTGCACCCCGAAGCTGCACTATATGCATCGACTCGAGGACGAGACGTCGTTCTAAGTTTGCATCGGTTTAATCCAATTAAGTCTTGCAAGCGAGTTATCTATTCTAAAGTGTTCGGTACATGCAAAAACTAACACTTAAGATAAAGGATGCTAAGTCATTCCATTTATAAGCCCGTAGGCTGAAAGTATTTACATCAAAAGGACTCGAAGGTCCATAACAAAAGCATAAAAAAGCCCGAAGGCTTACAAGCAAAAAACGCAAACAGAAGTCTAAGCCTCGGGAGCGTCACCTCCATCCTCGGAGTCCCCCCCGGCATCTTCATCCTCTTCATCACCGTCTTCTTCTTCGTCCTCGCTCGAAGCCTCACTTGATGGGAGATCCTCAATAAGGGCCCGAGCTTGAGCCGCTTTCTCCTCGGCTTTAGCGATCTCCTCCTCCAAGTTAAGCTCACCAGCGCGACATTGCTTGAGCAACCTCAATCGAGAATTGATGACGGCACATATTTTGTCCAGCTCTGCCCTTTTGGTCCTGATCTTTGCCTTGGCCTTGCGATCAGCGACTTCCTCCCGAAGAGCTTCGACCTCGGCCTCTCGAGCTGGGAGTTGGGAGATTTCACTCTCCAACCTCTGAAGATGGAGCGTGTGGCTTCTCAGTTGCTCATGATGCTTCTTGGCCATCTCCTCAAACTTGCCCCTAGCTTGAGCCAGCTCGGTATTAAGTCTAACAACTTCAGCATCCAGCCTCAAATGCTCAACTCGAAATCCATCACCGAGGGCTCGGATTTTTGCTTCGGAGGCCGCCTCGACTTCGACCAAATCGGACTGGGACTTGGACAATTTAGCTTCCAGCTCGGCTATTTGCGCCCTGAAGCTATCCTTCTGCTTGTCCCAAGCACGAGCCACGCGCTGCACCTCCTCGACCCTCGTAGTCTCGAGCTCAATTGCTCTCAACGATAAGACAAATCCCTGGGAGAAAGTTTATCAAATATCAGCATGAGTGAACACCCCAAAGGAGAATTGAAATCAAAAGAGCAAAGCTTACTCTGAGAGCATTGGCGGCGAGGGTAGTGACTAGCTGAGCTGGAGGAAACGGCTGCACAACCGTATCTTCTTCTGGACCGAGCAGAGGCATAAGGCTTAATATATCGCCTCGAGTGCTCGACAGCAAATTTGAAGAAGTTGGCTCCTCGAGCTTTCGAAAAGACCCAACCGAGGATGAAACCCTCGCGGGTTCGGATTGCGCCCTAACCACGCCAACTTCGGCTCCCCCCTCGGTAGCAGCAGACCCAGCCTCTCCAACTTTGGCTTTGCCCCTGGCCTTAGCAACCGCTGCCTCGGTTTTCAGCTCCTGATCCTCGAGGTCTACCACCTCGACCGCTCCTCGAGTTACCAAGTTTGCGGCAACACCGTCATCGGGCTCATCAATCAGCCCCCTGCGCGATCCCGCCACCGCCTTGGGCCTTGTCGAAGCGGCCACCTCGATGCGAGGAGTTACAAAACGAGAGGGTTTCTTGGAAACTGCCCTCTTTCTCTTCACACCTACGAAGAGCAGCAGAGAAGAAATTTGAACAAGGAAGCGAAGAAAAATGAAAACCAACAAGGCAACCGAAGATGACACTTACCTTTTGAGGACCCCTGGCCCGAGGATCCCTTCGAAGTCTTTGAAGGTTTTGAAGCCTTCAATTCCTTCAAGACGCCTACCAAGCCCGCCACCGAAGCCAGCTCATCATCTGACTCGGTATCCTCATCATCCTTCTTTTTTCCTTTGCCCTTCTTCTTCTTGTCCTTGTCACACCCCGTTTTTCGAACTTGGTTGGGTTCGAAGATCGGGTTTGACTAAGGTTATTCGTTTGGAACAAGTTTGGAGTGGCCACCTAACATATTCTTTTACTAGGCGTATTAGGGCACTTAATTGTGTCTACCTTTGTTATAGTTAACTATAGGTAAGGTCTACATAACATAAATTCTAGGTAAGAAGTCCTAGTGTCCTGAAAAGAAGGTCTTAGGCACTTTTCGAGGACCCACGAAAGGTGGTTCCCGACCGGATTTAAACTTTTGGTGTTTTAGTTTGCAATATTAAATAAAAGAGATAAAAACTAAATTAAAATATATAAAAGATATCATGGTCTGCAGATAAATTTGAATGAGGTAAAGCAGACATATTTCTAAAGGAAAGTTTGACATGACGATCAAGTGTGCAATTCTAGCCTAATGGACATTCTAATCCTCAAAAAGGACAACATCTCAATAAAGTCTTTAATTTGGGACGTTTCTGCAAAGCTCAATTGCAAATTAGTACTCAGTCACGGAAAATTCATTGAAAGAGTAACGCACTGCAAAGGCACAGTTTAAATAATAATGCATAAATAGGCTTAGTTTTGAGTCATATTGCATAAATAGCATTGAATCTATCTAAATTAACTAATTAATAGTGAAAAGTTAGAAAATTGATCTAATAAGTTAGAAAATCTCTGCTTTGAAATAACACGAGTTTTTTTTTTAATTGACGAAACATGGGAAATTAGTTAGAGTTAGAAAAAGTATGCGCCACCAAAGGGTGGTAATGTGACATTGTTGGTCACATACCTTTAACTTCGATGGCGATTTTAATGTGAGGTTGGTTTAAAATATTTTAGCTTTGAATAAATAGATATTATAAAATAAAGTAGAAAAATATATAAAATATTTAGAAACTTCTAATAGTGAATATTATAATATGACCCAAATAATCTTAAAATAAACATATGCATAAATATATACGATATTTAATATTAATAGATATTGTAATAGGCATATACTCGTTGAAAGACCAACTTAAATTTTATAAAGAAAATAATATGATTTTTGGGACTTGACCTCCAAAGTTCCAACCTCCCTCGAGCTATTAATTAACTTGGAGAGAGTCAGGCATATTGCATGAACACCTTAACTTTAATAAATTCGGAAAGAAAATATCACTGTTAAGCCCATACATTTTAAGAAAGGATAATAAATGTGACAAATCAATATTCTGGAGAACGAACATGCCTCTTAACTAAGATGAATTGAGTTAAAATATTACTTATGCAACTAGACAAGTTTAATAGTAAAAATATATGACATGCTATAGTAATCTCAATTGAAGTTGAAACATATAGATATGCCTTAACGCCAATAGCGCAAATCCCTCAAATTAGAATTATGCAACCAAGTTTACTTCGTGCACCATAAATTTTATACTCCCTCCGTTTCAAAAAGGATGAACCTATTACTATTTGAAGGGTCAAACAAGATTATGTTTGACCACATGTCTTACAAATATTTTCTAACTATTTTGAATTGTTAACTATTGTGACTTATAGTATTTTTCATGTAGTTTCTAAATATGTAAATTTTATTTCAAAAAAATTAAAAATTCGATGTGCAAATTCCCGGTCAAAATTAGTCAATTTGACCCTCGTACTCCGCAAAGATTCATCCTTTTTGAAATGGAGGGAGTAAGAAACAAGAGAAAATGGCACAAAAGGGTCCCCTCAAGTGTCCAATTGAGAAAAGGGACCTCTCCTTTTCACTCTTTTATTTTTTACTTTCTTCTATTTTCTAAGTGTAATTAAGATTTAAGTGGGGGGGCAGATTAATATTTTAAAAACTTGTGGGGGGGGGGGGGATTTCAACCTAAAACTTAAAAACTACCCACTACCCCCACTACCCCCACTACCTCCCCTTCATATTTTTCAAACACCCCAAACACCAAACACCACAACTCCCCAGCCACACAAATCCCAAAACACCCAAACATTTCCCCTTCCCCCAATATCCCGCCGTCAGTACACTGCCCCCATTTTCACGCAACCCACGGCGATTTCAATTTTCCGGCCGTCATCTTTCTCCGATACCCATTGTAAGTATATTCCGACACCTACATTGCATGATACTCCATAAAATCATCACTTTTTCTTGTTTTTCCTCTTTGTATTTGAATGAAAACCCTAAAATGTAAATCGTAAAATCGTGGTTGTTTCTGGTGGTTTCCTTTTGAATTTTGCTTGTGTCTGAATTGTTTTTAGTGTAGGAAGTGTTGATTTTGAGCGGGAATGACTGATTTTGGCGATGATATGTTTAAACACGTCGACTGTTTTTTCAAACATTTTGGCGTATTATTTATGGTGTTTAAACATCATATGAGGTGTTTGTTCATGTCACCGGTTGTTTAACCGGAGAAGACGTTATTATTTGAGTTTTGAATTTTTAAACATAAAATTAAATGTTTAAACATATTCGTAAATGTTTATAATTTGGAACATAAGCATTATTGTAGATGTTTGCAACATCACTGCATATGTTGTTAAACACTAACATGAATGTTTAAACATCACTTCAGATGTTTCAATTTCACGGTTAAACATTCAACAGTGATGTTTAAACATTTTTTCTGATGTTTAAACATAACTTATGATGTTTTAAACACCACGTTGGATGTTTAAACATTCATTATAATTTTAAAATGGTGAATTTATGCGTAATGATTTGGCTTGTATTTTTTTTAAAAATAGTTGTGTGTTTGTTGAACTAGTTTAATTGTTCGCTGTTTGCAGGTATTAAATTATGGGACCAAAAAGAAGGAGGTTGGTAAAGGCAGCGGCTAAGAAACAGCCGGCTGACACGCAAAGAAGACTTGACATGGATGAACATGAAGAATCTCCTCGCAGCAAAAGACTGAAAGGCAGGGCTGGAGATGCACCCTCGCTTGTACAGGTTCCTTTTCTGAGCCCAAGCAATAGTCGTGATCTAAGTAGGGACCAATCTGAATATGAAGAGGGAAACAGAAGTGGAGGTGATGATCAAAGAGGGTCGGGGTCGGGGTCTGCTGAAGAAGTTGAAACATCTACTCCTACTCAGAATGAAGGGGACGAAGAAGAAGAAGAACTTGTTCCTACTCTACAGAGGTGTATGATGAAATCCAGAGAACAAAGAGGCTCTGCCGAAGGAGGAGAAGCATCTACTCCTACTCAGAGTCGAGAGAACGAAGAACAGGAAGAAGTTCCTACACTACAGAGGAGGACGAGGAAATCCACAGCTGGTTTGTCACCAGTGGAGCAGAGGCCTAGTTCAGTATGTGCAGTTCAGGATGGTGAAGGGGAACATGCAATGGAGGTAAGAATAGTGTTGAAAACATCTTCTTAGATGGTGGCACATCGTTATTTTTTTTAAACATCACTATTGATGTTTAAACATATGTATGAAATGTTTCACACATACACCTTAATGGTTTAAACATAAGTACGAAATGTGTAAACATACACCCCGATGTTCTAAGCATAAGTACGAAATGTTTAAACATACACACAGATGTTGTAAACATAAGTACGAAATGTTTAAACATACACCCTGATGTTATAATCATGACTGAGAAATGTTTAAACATAGCAGTGATGTTCGAAACAAGTATTTGCTATTCCTCGTTACTCTTGTCAATCTGCCTAACTTATAAAATATTAGATGCAGGTGGTTTTATCTGATGAGGTTGCCCCAATTATAAAAACTGACATGCCTGATATGGTATTGCCTACTTGGTTGGACACGCATGCGGCTTTCACGACGAAGAAAATTACTATAAGGTCATCAATTTCAGGAAAGATGGCTGAATTCCGTAAATGTTTAAAGGATTTGAAACTTGAGGACAGATTTAGGAAAAGCTGTTTTGGTCACTTTCTTAGCATGCCGAAGGGACTGTTTGCTCCGAAGCTCGTTCACAACGTCCTACTCCGTAGGGTTATTTGTGAGAAGAAGCACGAGTTATGGTTCAATTTTCATGGGTTGCCCTTACGCTTTAGTCTTCTTGAATTTGCACTTATGACTAAGCTGAGGTGTTCAGAGTTTCCATCAACAGAATACTTAGAGGATGTCCGTGAGAAGGGTAAAGAGTTGTGGGATTTGGTGACAGGGAAAGACAAAAAGAAGGCTGCCTCAAGTGACCATATCATGACATTGATAAAGTCTGATAAAATTAAAAACAAAAATGTGAAGTTCAGTTTGTGTTTGGCTTGGTTTGTGCATGGTATTTTATGTGCAAAGGATACCCGTTGTGGTGTTGAGGAAGATGTTGTTTGCTTGGCAAGCAGACCTGAGGAATTTAACAAGTTCCCATGGGGTAGAAAAAGCTTTGAACTGACGATGGCATATCTTGGTAAGGATTTTGCAACACTTGGAAATCCAGAAAATAGCTATAACCTTTATGGATTTCCCTGGGCCTTCATGGCCTGGGTGTTAGAGGCTATCCCTGCGGCTAGGTTAAGGCAATATCCAGAACAGAAGACTGTACCAAGGATGCATCGTTGGTTATCTGACAAAGTTGAAAGAGACCCTGAACAAGTGTTTCAGCGTGTGGAGACCCCAGTAAGGCACCTTTTACATTTTGACTTTTATGAGTTACACATTTAATATTATGTTGAAACATTTCTGAGATGTTCATCACATCATAATGAATGTTGAAACATTTGCATAAATGTTTCAATATTATATTATGTGTTTAACACATTCGAAACATAGTTCAGATGTGTAAACATTTCGTTATGTGTTTGCACATAATACATATGTTGCAAACATTTGAAGTGATGCTGAAATTTACTTTATATTAACTTATGTTCTTTGTAGGAGGTGCACCCTTACCTTGTTCCTACACCTGTGGAGTTGAGGGATGTTCTTGATGGCTTTGTGCCATACCGAGATGTAGAGGACGCATTGGTTGATGGGTTGATGCAACAAATGAAGGGGGTTACAATGCTTAGGAAAGAAAATGCTGAACCTAATACCCCTATGGAACATGTTGTTCTTAGCCGTGGGTCGATGTTAAATGCATACAGTGGTGGAGGTGTAGTTGATCTGTTAGGAGATGTTGGAAGAGAATATAGTGGCAGTGCAGGTGATTTGTTTGGATATGCCAAGAGAAGGGAAGATACTAGGGCTGCAGTTGTTAGAAGAGAAGTTGGTAGGATTGAAGGAGTAAGAAGAGAAGAAGGTGGCAGGGGAGGGACAGTAAGGAGAGGTGAAGGTGGCAGGGAAGTAGTGGGTAATGCTACAGGAGAGTGTAGCTGCAAATGCTCCCAATGTAAAAAAGAGAAGAAGTTGTTAATGGACAAAGTGGATGCAATTGAGAAGGTTCTTGTGGAGGTGAGGGACTGGACAAAGAACCAAGTGCCTGCCAAGAGAGTTGTGTTCCCTGGGAGAGCTCTGAAATCTCCATTTACTAGTGGAAGAAAGAGGGGAAAAAATGTGATGAAAAAAGTTGATATGTACAAAGTTGTAGGGAAGAAGCGAAGAGAGGCGCTGGATGCCTTTTTGGAAGAAAAGAAAGAGGAAAAGACACCTCTCTGTCTTGGTCATGAATACAACTACAAAGACCTAGAAGGGGTGATGAGTATGCAAACCAAGTTGGAGGACCAGGTATATGAATCTACTTCAATTTTTTTTCCTATAAACCAACATTTATGGATATGTTTAAACATTTATGTTTATGTGTACGCATATTGGTGGATGTGTAAACATCTCATTACAATTTTAAAATTTGTACCTGATATGTGAACATAACAATAATATGTTGCAACATTGACTTCATATGTTTTAATTTTTATAAACATCTCATGTAGTGTTTAAACATCTGAAGTCATGTTTTGTTTACTCTGCCTTGAATCATTTTTAAACATTATGTAAACATACAGTAATATGTTTCAACATTGACTTCATATGTTTTAATTTTTATAAACATCTCATGTAGTGTTTAAACATCTGAAGTCATGTTTTGTTTACTCTGCCTTGAATCATTTTTAAACATTATGTAAACATACAGTAATATGTTTCAACATTGACTTCATATGTTTTAATTTTTATAAACATCTCATGTAGTGTTTAAACATCTGAAGTCATGTTTTGTTTACTCTGCCTTGAATCATTTTTAAACAGTATGTAAACATACAGTAATATGTTTCAACATTGACTTCACATGTTTTAATTTTTATAAACATCAATACGGATGTTTAAACATATGTTGGTGTTTAAACATCTCCTGTAGTGTTTAAACATCTGAAGTCATGTTTTGTTTACTCTGCCTTGAATCATTTCTAAACATTATGTAAACATACAGTAATATGTTTCAACATTGACTTCACATGTTTTAATTTTTATAAACATCAATACGGATGTTTAAACATATGTTGGTGTTTAAACATCTCATGTACTGTTTAAACATCTGAAGTCATGTTTTGTTTACTCTGCCTTGAAACATTTTTAAACATTATGTAAACATACACTAATATGTTTCAACATTGACTTCACATGTTTTAATTTTTATAAACATCAATACGGATGTTTAAACATCTCATGTAGTGTTTAAACATCTGAAGTCATGTTTTGTTTTCTCTGCCTTGAATCATTTCTAAACATTATGTAAACATACAGTAATATGTTTCAACATTGACTTCACATGTTTTAATTTTTATAAACATCAATACGGATGTTTAAACATATGTTGGTGTTTAAACATCTCCTGTAGTGTTTAAACATCTGAAGTCATGTTTTGTTTACTCTGCCTTGAATCATTTTTAAACATTATGTAAACATACACTAATATGTTTCAACATTGACTTCACATGTTTTAATTTTTATAAACATCAATACAGATGTTTAAACATAACTTACGATGTTTAAACATCGTACGTAGTGTTTAAACATCTCAAGTGATGATTCAGTATTCTGCCTTGATTTTTATTTTTATTTTTTTGTTTTAATCCAGCATGTTGATGACATCTTGAGTATGATGAGGGTGAGAATAAAAACATATTCGATGTGCTTCTTGATTTGGAGTTTTTAAGGAAGATGTGTGAGATGTACAAGTTCGAAAAAGCAACAGCGGTTGCCTTGGTTGCACCAATGGATATACAGTTGACGACTGTCCATTTTAAGGAGGAGTTGATGGAGTATGCAGAAGGTAAGAGGCCAAACCCAGGGGCTAGAAAGTGGGCTGGATCCAAGAGGATCATGAGTGTGTATAAGTTGGAAGAAGATCATTATGTTACCTTGGAGTTACAAGTGGAGGAAGCAAAAATTTTAGTGTACGACTCTAACTATGGTGACAACAGTGATGATGCCTTTGCCGCACTCATTCAGCCAATCACTTGCATGGTCCCCATTTACATCAAACAGTGTGGGATGTTCCAAAACTTGCTGGAAGAGATCCTGAACAAGAACCCATGGTCATACGAGCGTGTGACAGATCTTCCGGCAGCCCAGACCCGCACTGCATCTGCTGGGTATGCCTTAGCTTTCATCGAGCACGTTCACACAAAGACTCCTTGGGACAGTCTTAATGAAGATAACATGGTGAGTCTCAGGTTGAAGTGGGCTGTCGACATGTTTCATGGCAAGATGGTACCATGATTGTTTGTGGTTGTTGAACAATTTAAATTTTTTTTTGGGTTGTAATTAAGGATAATTTAACCTTTATTTAGTACTTATTACTTTTGTGTTATGTAAGGACAATCTAGATCTATGCTTTTGTTAATTTTATTAATGGTAATGTTTATGTTTCACTGTTAGGAAGATTTGTATTATGTTCAAACATAAAACTGATGGTGGGACATCTGTATTATATTTCAACATTATAACAGATGGTGGAACATCTGTATTATGTTTTAACGTGTAGTTATACTTGGTGCCAATGTGTGTGAATGTGCAGTTATTTTAACGTGTGAAAGGGCAGGTGTATGTGAATAGACACTCGTGAAGCAAACAATAACACCGTATAATAACTTCATCCAGATCATATAACAAAAATTTCATACAACTTCATAAATATTCAAAACATGCATAAATTGAACCCAACATAATAGTTTAGGCAGCAATGCAGTTTTTAAAAAAACATCATCAAACATGTTTAAACATCTCAGAGAATGTTCAGACAACTCGGAAGAATGTTGAACATCGTTTGACTATGTTTACAACATCGAAATCGATGCGCAAACATCACTATTAATGTTCAAACATATAATGTACATGTTGCAACATACCCATCGATGTTTTAAACAATCGGACTACTGTGTAAACATATATACTAATGTTTCAACATTACAATCAAATGCTTAAACATCTTCTTAGAAGTTTATACTTAAGTTTGAGTTTTCAATAAGAATGAGTTCAATTATCAATGATTACTTACTTTGAAGGTTTTTTTTTTTACCGTTTTAACTCCTAAACCCTTCAAATTTCGATTAAAACATAGGTTAACTCTGCTCATTTGATAGATCACTGCAAACTCCTTTATTGATGTTCATATAGATGAGTGAATAAGTTAAATTAGAGTTCTCACTCCAATTTTGTTCAAAATCACTCACAAACACATATGAACGACTTCTTATTGATAGTTATAACTATCAATATGTTCGCCTATCAATCAAAATACATGTAACCACATAGTTGTTTGTGTTATCTCACCTAACACTATCACCTTTCACTCAAACACCTCAACCCTAAATGATAAAAACATCAATCATCAGTGTTATCATTTCAAACACCTTAAATATCGATGGAGTAATACTTTATTGACTTAATTGTTAAGTTTTTCATTTAAAATGTGTAGATATTCATCTTGTCACTGAGAATATGGTCGAACACTTGCAAAAATAGATTGCTACATCAAAACATATCAACAAATGTTTAAACATTTAAGTATATGTTGTGAACATATAATGATATGTTGCGGACATCCGTCGCGATGTGTAAACATAATTAACTATGTGGCGTCATCTTCTTTGATGTTTAAACACCTTTCAGGATGTTGAAACATCGAATACGATGTGTCAATATTTTTCCGTGGTGATAAACATTTGATGGTATGTTGAAACATCAAACATGTTGTTGTAACATATTACATTATGTTGGAACATCATCTGTAATGTTTTAACATAGCTTATTATGTGGCACATCTGTTTTTTTGTTGCAACATTTAACTTGATGTTAGCACAGCCAACGTTATGTTTAAATTTATACGCAGGATAATGTTTAAGATCCCGCCTTCTTGTAACATATTGTAATTCTTATACTAAAATGACACATCTTACATAATAATAAGACACAAATCGACTAGTTAATTATAAAAACTTAATGCAATACATTATACGTTCGATAACCAAGATTACATGGTATATAAAACTTAGAATAATAAAACGTTAAATAAGGAAATTAGATTATACATAACAACTTAAAATATATCATAAACTTCATCCGCCCTCAATCTCCAGGTCCAGTTCATCCAAAATTTGTGTACTTATTTGCATGACCCTTCTGTGTTCCCTCGCGTGCCTGTACCTTAAACGCTATAAATCTGCTCGTACTGTTTCCATGGCTCGATTCATCTCTGCCATGTCGTCCTTTAGAATTGCAACTTCCCAATTTATATCGCCTCGTCGTTCTCTTTGTGGCGCATTCTGTATTGGTGCTGCCTGATCACTATTGGCAACCTGCAAGGGGTCGTTTGATCCTGCTTCAGATATTTTTATGCTATTGAAGTTGTTGGCGATGGAAAATTTGTATATAGTGTTGGGTATTTATAGGCTGTCATTTTGGTTTTTAAAAGTCACCATTTTTACTTGAAGAGGCACCTTATGATAAATTGTCAGACATGAAAGGGTGTCATGTGGCAGTTACAAGAGAACACCTTTCAATACACAGTTATGTTGAAACATCATCGTGATGTGTAAACATCGGGTACGATGTTTAATATATTAAGTGGAATCTGAAGCATTTTATAATATGTTTACATATTTACTTATGTTTGAAACATTTGAACAACTGTTCACATAATTGATATATGTTTGAGAATAGGGAGTGATGTTCTGCGCATAATATCAGATGTTTCACATTATTTGGATGTTGCGCACATAAAATTGAAATGTTTGCACATACTAACGGTGTTTATACAGATACGGTCGTATTTTTACTTTTGAGAAAAATAGAGAAAATGTAATTCTACATACGACGGTCATCATAGATAAAATGAATATCTTTAACAAATATTACAAATTAAAACACGGGCCACATAGACCATTGTCTTAAACAAACATTACAAACAAAAAAGATTGTCTCAAAGCATGCCACCAAATAAAGCATTGTCTTAAACTGAAAAAACATCACTTGTTCCTTCTTCATTCACAACTGGAGGTCTTGTAACAGTTGGGCAGGTTGTTTTTTTATGGCCAAGCCTTTTGCAAATGGAGCAACGATTCTTCCTCGAGGCAAATCGTTCCCCAATTGATGGAATCCTTTTTATCCTCCTTCGTCCACGCTTGGGCTTCACGTAAGGGATGGAAGGTCTACTCTCAACTACCTCAGTAGGACAATCCTCCCAAAATTCTTCATCTGGGACTGCATGGACAGTTTCTGCATAGGCAAGCAAGTAAGAATCAACAGAATAATACGGAGAAGTGTAATCATAGATTCTTCTCCCATAATCTGCACCAAACTTCATCCGGATTGCTGCCATAGCATGTCGACAAGGTATCTTGTCGTAATCAAACTCCCTGCAGGTACAGGATTTGTTATGTAGATCCACAGTAGCATCTTTATCAGTTGTTCCACCCCCAGAAACATCAAATTCAACGTTATTCTTTTGGTGGACCACAAGCTTGCTGCCGAGTGAATTATTGAGTGATATTTTAGCTTCAATCATTTTGACACATGTGTTGGAACTCTCTAAAAATTCCATGCGCCTATGATGAAACTTTTCAGCATAGGTTTTAGTGATAGCAGTGAATAAGGCATCAATTGGGAAGTCCTTCACATCTCTAAACATAGCATTAACGGACTCCGCAATATTTGTAGTTGTCACCGCATACCTACAATATTTGTAAAGAAAGAAACTCTTAAAAAACATATACAAAAATTTATGAAACATCAAATGTTGCAGTCATCAAAATTTTAAAAATCGTAATCTAATAGAATGTTTCAAACATCACCATAAAATGTTTTAAACCCTAAACAAAATGGTTAAACATTACTTCAGATGTTTAAAAAAGATAAGCCTACACATTTAAACATCAATCAGAATGTTTCAAACATCTATTTTAAGTGTCAAACATCAAAGATAATGTTTACACATGTTAACAGATGTTGAAATCGAGAAGCCAAAACAAATCAGCATTATTAAGAATGTACCAAACATCAATCAGCTGTCACAAACATAAGCTAAATGTTTCAAACATCACTCTGGTGTTTCACACATATGGAACAAAGATTAAAAGTCTTCCATGTGTTTAGCAGTTCAGCTAAGTCTTTAAAAAACAGAACATGTTTAAGCAGTATTTTCTCTACTGACCTGTTTCCAGTAAAGTGGCATCTGCTCCACTTATGAAGCCCAACTTTCTCCACTAGATATTTGGCAACCCTTGAATCCAAAGTTTCAATTTCTTTAAAATGAGTTTTAAACTCACTTAAACGATATGCCTCTGCAGCCAAATAGTATTTGGAAAGGAGATCTCCACAATGAAACGTCGAGCGGAGGTTCTCGCCAAGGTGCCTAATGCAATAACCATAATGAGCTGAAGGGAAAAACTTGGAAACAGCCTTTTCTATGCTTTTGTGCCTATCAGAAACAATGCACAACTCATCACTATCGGGGATCACACCGAGCAACTGTTCAAAGAAGTATTCATATGCGGCATCACACTCTTTGTCAACTACACAAAATGCAACAGGATAAATGTGATTCTCAGCATCCTGTCATACAGCAGACAACAAAACTCCCCCATATGGGCCAGTCAAAAAAGTCCCATCAACTGCAAGGACTTTTCTAATAGTAGCAAACCCCCTAATCCAGGCACCATAAGACACAAACATATACAGAAACCTCCCTCGCTCATCAGTTACCAGTCCAGTCTTGCTTCCTTCATTTAATTTCCTAATCATGAAACAATATGCATCAAGACAAGCATAACCGTGTTCGTATGTCCCCCTTGCCAAGCTCTTTGCAACACTACCTCCATTTAGACATTTCCAATAGCTTATATTACAACCCAAATCTGCCAGAATTGTTCTCTTAATATCTCTTGTGCTCGGTGCTTTGCCATCAATAAATCTACTTTTCATGTACTCCCCAATGACGTCGCATGTGGCGTGCGGATGGTGGCTTTTAGCATGCTCGGAGCCACAGGTGTGCTCACCATTGTAAACGGTGATATAAAAAACATCCCCACTTTTATACTTAATGGCTCGCAACCACCAACGGCAATTCCTGTCTATGTATCGAGCACAAAATACTTTTTTCTTGTTCTTCACTGTCTCGAAATAAAAAGGCTTCTTAACTGCCGACAACTTCAACAACACAACCAACTCACGCTTGTTCGCAAATGTTTGGCCCTTGTAAAAACCAGTGCCGTCGTTGCTCAGTTGTGATGGCAGTGAACTCATGGCAGGTCCAGAATTACCTACCCCACTTTCACCTTGTTCTGCTTCTCCTACTTCCTCCTTTTCAGCCACATCCATGTTCAATGGAGCATCCCCAACGTCTTCCACCCCCTGATTTTTCATTGGTTTTGAATTTGATAATTCTTCCGACCTAGGAACCACATTTACTCTAAGAGTTGGCCTAGCACCAGTGGCATCAACGTCGGCCATAAATAGAGAGACATCATTATCATTCCTTATTCTAGAAGGGGCAGTCTTTTGCTTTGCGACGGTCATCATGTACGTAATACACAAATCCCTCGGATCCTCACTTATCTCCCAACGTTGAATTATTTTCTCTACCAAATCAGCATAGGTAACCTGGGTCCTACTCACAAGAATCGGCCTACACTCTTTAACTGCTGGAACCCAAGTATAACATTTGGCCTTCTCCACCCATTGACCGAGATAATCCACTCCTATTAATGCCGGCGCCATTTTATTGTCAATGAGTCCTAAACATGCAAAAAAAGAAATATATTAGGTCGTTATAGTATTATATTTAGCATACATATCATATAAAGCAAGGAACACGAAATATTATAGTAATGTTTCAAACATTATGTCAGGAATTCATAATGTGTAAACATCATGATAGATGTTTCACTGACTGTGACTGATGTTTGGAACATCTCATTATTAAAAACATAACTATGTTTAAACATATAACAGAGTGTGCACAACATCAAATATATGTTTACACATTTTTACAGATGTTTCATCAGATGTGCCAGATGATGAATAAAGCAATTCAAGTAGAAAAACCTTATGATTTAAGCATCCAATAAAAACACAAGATGTTTAAACATATATGCAACATGAGGACGGATGCTGTTTAAACATCATAAGTAATGTTTAAACATCCATGCAACATGAGGACGAATGCTGTTTAAACATCATAGGTAATGTTTAAACATCCATGCAACATGAGGACGAATGTTGTTTAAACATCAAAAGTAATGTTTAAACATCCATGCAACATGAGGACGGATGTTGTTTAAACAACATATTAAATGTTTAAACATCCATGCAAACTGACGACGGATGTTTCACCAGAAGAAAACTCATACGTGAAAAATAGGCAAAATCGACAAAATGCTTTTCCCAGTTCCATTTAAACAACCTAAAGCTTAAGGAAAACTTACCAGAGCAAGAAAAGGGGAGAATACCCGTAAAAAATGGTGAAATAATTACAAAATTTTATCAAATTTGGGAAATGCTAGATCTGATCGAAAGGGCCCAATGTAGTTGGAAAGGTTGGTTGTGTCTTCATGGGGGAGCTGAGATTGAAGCAAAAAGTGAAAAAAACCGACCGGCAGGTCGCCGGCGACGGCGGACGAGAAATGGGGTAGGGGAGGCGGCTGTGATGTTTGGGTGTTTGGAGGGAGTGTTTTTTGCTATTTTGGGGTGGGTTTGGGGTTTAGTAAGAGTGGGTGAAAGTGCAAACTTATAAACTTGGGGGTTTTTTTGAACTCAAGTTTTAAATTATTAACACTAATCCTAAATAAGGCCCCTACACCTATTATTTAAAACTAGGGGTCTTTTTTCTTATTAAAACACTTGGGGAAGACCCATGAACCAACGGACCCAAGAAACAAGGTGCTGATAAACTCACATTAGTACACATCATTCATTATTATTCATAAAATATTAAAGTAATGAGGTCAAGAGTTAACCTTTTCCTAATACAAAGAAAGCAACGTCACCTCTGTCACTTTTTTATAACAAAGCTTACCTCGGTGTTGCAGCAAATAAATTAGTAGCAATAAAAGATAAAGACTTCAAACAATAAGATAACAAAAAGAAGAGAGGAGAATAAAGATAAAGAGTGTTTAAGGTAGAGAAAGAGAGTTGTTAAGTTGTAACATGTGTAAAGCAATAAAGAATCAAAATAGGTTTATCAGAGTAGTTAGTGAGAGAAGCTCCCCCTCTCTCTACCCCTTCCCTCTTCAATCACTCTACTTTCATTTACTCTTTTACTATGTCTCTATCCCATGATACTATCTCCTCTACTACACTCCATCTAATACCTCCCAAGCCTCCAGATCCAATAGACACTAACCAAGCATTGAATGCTAAGCCTACGTATTACGAAAAATTAGTTCAGTCCAATGCCAAATCATGCCTCATTCCTTCTATTTCACTCCTACATTTATCATCATCATCCACACATCCTTCCATGAAAAATCCACCCGTCGATAAGGATGACTCCTTTGACCATATTTCACTTTCACAAGCTGATCGGCAGAGAATTTACTCCCCTTGGGCAAATTCTGTAATAATAAAATTACAAGGGAAAAGGTTGCATCATCAGTATTTATTTGAAAAGCTTACAAAATTATGGGGCCTTATGGAAGATTTCCCTTTAATTGACCTTGGTGAGGACTTTTATGTAGCAAAATTCAATAAACATGAAAGTCTACACAAAGTACTCACCGAAGGACCATGGTTTATAAATAGTTTTTTCCTATCTACTCGATGTTGGGAGCCAAATTTCGTTGCAACTGAATTTAAACTAATGTCCACTGCGATTTGGATACGTTTACCAAATTTGCCTACTGAATTTTTTGATGAAGGTATCCTGAAAAAAATTGGTAGTCGAATTGGAAAACTTTTAAACGTTGATTTCAAAACTTCAACGGCATTACGAGCTAGATATGCAAGGCTATGTGTTGAAGTTCCTCTTGATACTCTTCTCAGAAGCTATATCTACATTGAGCATCACAAACAAAATATTATGTATGAAGCTGAAAAATTCCTTTGTACAAAGTGTGGTCGTCTGAGTCATCTTCAAGAATTTTGTCCTTTCAACCCTACAAACTCTACTACTACATACCATGACCCTTCTATTCATCAACCTCAACAAAAATTCAAAACCAAAGAGGGGGAGCTCGAGTGGAAAATTGTGTCTTTCAATAAAAAGAAAAAATTGTTTACTAAAAAATCCAGTGATTTTGAGTATCCCTTACCACCTGGGAAACCTAATTCCTTTGCTCAATCAAGCCATGCAGCAGGTAATCAACCAGGTAAGTCTTCTAAACAAATTTATGAAAAAAATCAACTTTAATTAATAATTCTCTTAATAAATTTGATGCTTTGCAATTATCTAATTCAGAATTAGAGTCACAAATTAATGCCTACGAAAATAATAAAAAATTTCCTTCTTCACTGCCATCAGTCAATGTCCCTTTGCGAAGTCCTAAATCCCCACCTCCCCTTTTGTTCGATGTGGCTTCCCATATGGAATTAAATGATGACGTATCTCTAGTGTTGAAACCAAATGCGGACAAACTAGCTACTACTAACAACACCACTGACACATCTCCTAATTCCTTACAACTACATCCTACTCTCACAACTACACATTCGAATTGTGAAATCCAAGCACCGGCCACTTCACCCAAACGCCCTTCGAATAATGATTTCCCTTCTCTTTCAAATCCTAGCAGCTTACACACCATTTCCAATTCTCACACGCAATCTACCATGCAATTAATCACAAATACTAACCCCTCCCATACATTATCAGTGCCTATATTTACTAATGGTGGATCTCACATTTCCAATACCACGAGAAAAAGCTCGTCTTCAAATCAGACAACTCCTAAAGGAACATTCACTCAACAAAAGATTAAAAATCATGAATCCTCAAAATCCTCCACCACTACCTCAAGAGCAACAGGAACAACCTCTGATTTTCACTCTCCCCCCAGCCCAAAATCAAGTGCCTCAATCATGGCTAGAATCAACATTATGGGGACAAGCACTCACGATCCCAATGGATCTAAATGGCCAACTTGCTCTTGTGGTGATACAAAATCCTCAATACCTTGCTCTCATTGTCAGCGAGGGCATGCATATGACAATGAACCAACACATGGCCACACTTTCTCCAGGGCATGAACCAACAAGCTCCTCCATTAATGGATCTTCCTTTCTTCCCACCAAGGGTCCTTCCACCACAAAACCCTATCTTCATCCCCTGGGACTTAGCTGCGAATCAACCTCTATTCACCTATGTGGAACTGAACGGGGCTCACAATCACTTGAACATGCATGTGCCACCCCCTCCTCCAATTCAACCTCCCATGCAGCCCCCCATGCAAATGCAAATGGATGCTCCTCCCCCAGTGCCACCAAACTCTCCTCGACACCATCCCAATCCACAAGAACAAGGAGAAGATGAGAGAGATCCCATGGACATACTCGCACCAAGGGTGAGGGAGAGTCACACGGAATTCGTAAACCTAGGAGAAATAGCGATACTACTGTTCAAGGAATGCATCGACAAAAAAGTCATTCTACAAGGTCATCAAGCTTTATACAAATGCTCCCTGGATGTGAGGGCTCCAGCCAACAAGAGAGCAGGAAAGTATGCAATAGTTCTCAACCCAACATTGAGGACTGACCCAGACCTGGACATGGATGTGAACCAAAACTTAATCCCTAATATGGATAAACAAATTAACATTATTATTTGGAATGTAAGAGGTGCTAATAATTCTGACTTTCGTAGAAACTTTGATGCTCTCCTAGCTATTCATAAACCCTCAGTTGTGGCACTTCTTGAGACAAAAATGGAGGATCACTATGATCTTAGGGTTCGCTTTGATTTCTCTGATTATGCTGAAGTTCCTGCTGAAGGTCGATCAGGTGGGGTTGTCTTATTATGGAAAAGAGATATGGTAAGTGTTAATGATATTCAAATCCGAGGTAATGAGGTGCATGCAATGTTAAAGGTAAATCACCCTCTTTTTCCTTACTCATGGTTATTTTCATCAATTTATGCTAATACTTCTTATGTAAATAGACTTTCTTTATGGCATGACCTTCAAAATATTTACGATTCATATAAAGGTCCATGGTTAGTTGGGGGTGATTTCAATCAGATTTTGTCCCAAAATGATAAATGGGGAGGTCGACCTATTAATAATAATTATGCAAATCACTTTTGGTCTTGTATTAATTATTGTAATCTAGTTGATCTAAGTTTTAAAGGTCCTAAATACACTTGGTCGAATCACCATAAAATCAAAAGGGGCCTTATAATGGAACGACTAGATCGTTGCCTAGCTAATAATGATTGGATCACTATGTTTAAAGATGCCTCCATTGTCCACCTCCCTAAGACGTATAGTGATCATAACCCTATTCTCATTAGTCTTAATAAAGTGCCTCAGTCAAATTGCCAAAGACCATTTAGACTTGAATCAATGTGGACATCACATCCTGATTTTATTAATGTTGTTAAGCATGCTTGGTTTGATAGAAATCTTCAAGATGCTACTCAAATTTTCTCAAAAAATATAGTTCACTGGAATAAAAATGTTTTTGGTAACATTTTTCGAAGTAAAAACAAACTTTTGGCACGTCTTAATGGAATTCAATCTTCCCCTCATTATGCTACTAGTACTTTTCTTCAAGATTTAGAATCCAAATTAGTCCTTGACTATAATAATATTTTAAGAAATGAGGAGGAATTTTGGAGACTCAAATCTAGAGTCGACTGGCTAAATTACGGGGACGCAAATACAAAGTTCTTTCATGTCTCAACTCTTAATCGGAGAAGGAAAAACC
Source organism: Petunia x hybrida (assembly GCA_037355625.1). Taxonomy (NCBI): domain Eukaryota; kingdom Viridiplantae; phylum Streptophyta; class Magnoliopsida; order Solanales; family Solanaceae; genus Petunia; species Petunia x hybrida. The sequence goes on along the minus strand of JBBBVM010000504.1, from coordinate 1,245,703 downwards.
GTATTGTTTATTTTCATGATAATAATGGAAATCAAATTTTTACTCAAGAGGAAATCTCAAACCATGTAACGGATTATTTTGGTAAACTATTTTCCACTAGTCATTCCTCTACAAATCTTAATTCTATAACTACTTCACCCTCATGGTTTTCAAAAACTGATCTTTCAAACTTGGATAAACCTTTAATGGATGAGGAAATTACAAAGGCAATTTTCTCTTTTAAACCTTTTAAAGCACCAGGCCCCGATGGTTTCCATCCATTCTTTTATCAACGTTATTGGAACATTGTTGGCCCTTCCGTTAAAGCTTTTTGCCACAAAGTCTTTAATGAATGCAAAGTTCCCAATGATTGCAACTCTACTCTAATTTGTCTTATTCCTAAAATTGAAAATGGTTTACACTTGAAGAACTTCAGACCCATCAGGCTATGCAACACAACTTATAAAATTATTACTAAAATAATCTCAAATCGTATTAAGCCTTATCTAGATGATCTCATAAGCCCTTGTCAAGCTAGTTTTATCAAAAATAGAAGAGCCTCTGACAATATTATCATCATCCAGGAACTCATCCAAAAATTTGCTCGAATGAAAGGCATGAAGGGGGAAATAATGGTTAAAATTGATTTGGAAAAGGCCTTCGATAGAATAGAGTGGTCCTTTATTCGTAGCATGTTAGCTTTTTTCAAATTTCCCCCTAAGATTTCTAAATTAATTTTATCTTGCATTTCAACTTCTAATATTTCAATTTTAATTAATGGTACTAAAACCAACTGTTTTTCCCCTACTAGAGGAATTCGCCAAGGTGACCCTATGTCACCCTACCTCTTTATTCTATCTATAGAACTTCTTTCAATTTATATAAGTCATCTAGTTGATATAAACCTTTGGGGCCCTATTACGATATCGCCTAAAGGCCCTAATCTCTCTCATCTTATCTTTACCGATGACCTAACCCTAATGGCCAAGGCTAATAACAAATCTACCCTAGCAATTAAAAACACATTAGACATATTTTGTAATTTATCAGGAGCTAAGATTAATACCTCGAAATCAAAAATTATCTTCTCCAAAAATTTTGATTCCCATGAAGCTACTCTTTTAGGTTCTATCCTAGATTTTAAAATTGGACAACATTTTGGAAAATACTTAGGGTTCCCAATCCTCCACCTCAAACCTAAGCATCAAGACTACCAATTCTTGGTCGATAGTTTTAAATCCAGACTCTCCAACTGGAAAGTTAACCTTCTTAGTCTAGCTGGTAGAACCACTTTGGTTCTTTCAACTCTTAACACTCTTCCAAATCACATCATGCAGCTTCACCAAATTCCTAGGAAAACTCTTAAAACTTTCGATAGGATTCAAAACAATTTTATCTGGGGCACGACTGATAATAAAAAGAAGATGCACCTCCTATCATGGGATACTATTACCAAGCAAAAGTCATTAGGAGGTCTATCTATTACAAAAGCTCATGTTAAGAACAATGCTCTCCTTATTGGCCTCTCTTGGAGATTCCTTACGTCCCCTCAGTCTCTTTGGTCTAGAATCCTAAGTGCTAAGTATATTCATACTCGTCCCTCAAAAAATCAATCCTTTATTTGGAGAAATATTGCTAAAAATCTTCCTTTCTGTTACGAGAATACTCATTGGGTGTTAGGAAATGGTGCTAACACTTTATTGTGGGATAACTCTTGGCTCCCTAATAAAAATTCCTTGCGTAGGCTCATTAGTGGTCTCCTAACCCTACCTGAAACTACTGCTAAGGTCTGTGAGGTTTATAGAAATAATGGGTGGGATTTCTCCAAGATCTCCTTTGACCTCCCAACTCACATTAAAGATATCTCTCTCTCCACTGCTACTCCTAATGGAACCCTAAAGCAAGACTACCCTATTTGGAGACTAAATGATAATGGGATCTTTTCCCTAAAGTCAACCTATAAAATTCTCCTAGGCCACACTTCTACTGATATTGACTTTAAGTGGGTGTGGGATATTAACACTCCTCGTAAAATCCAATTTCTTTTATGGCAATGCCAACACAATAGGCTGCCTTGCCGGTCGTATCTTCACAGGATAGGCATTAATATTGACCCTATATGCCCTATGTGTAAGCTTGAACCTGAATCTCTATTTCACATTTTCTGGAATTGCACCATTGCTAAAACTTTTTGGACAAATTGTGATATCTCATTAAATTTGAATCTGAATTCTGAATTCTGAAAATTGGCTAAGGACATTGAAAGAAAGTTCTCCTACTTTGAAATCTTAACTTTACTCCTGGCTAGAGTTCCTATCTTTTGCTTTGTGGGGTTTATGGCTCAACCGAAATCACAACAATATTCATAACCTCTCTGATCACGCCCAACTACGCCCTATAAAAGGGACTAAGCGGTCGCGGCAAATATAGCTCGGTATTTAAAGCCCCGAGGTCGAATCCCACAGAGAACACTCGTAATTCAGTCGTTAATCTAACTAATTTATCTAATCAACCAACTTCAAGAGTTTATATTTTAATGATGGTTTTAAAATAGAAACTAAATAACAATAAGGTAAATAGCAAAATAATAAAAAGTAATCAAGCAAGGATATTAAAAGCCTAGAATTGATTTACACCGACTCCTACCTATGTGATTGACTAATGAATCAACGAATTCAACTTGGTTCTTCCTATTGAACACTTGCTTCAAATTCACAACTAACCACTTCCGTGCACTAGCTATGACTTTCACTAACTAATCTTCCAATTAATTAATGAAGATGATTAGAACTACAAGTATGGTTCACAATCGGGCTCGGTGGTCACAACTCACTCTATTGACAACCTAAGTAATTCTTTGGTTTTAGGTTGAAATATTGCTAAGCATTTAACCCTAACTCGTGAATTTATTCCTAAACGCACAAGGATAAAAGGAGCAATCAATTGGGGGCCCTTCCAATCAATTAGCAAACAAAACGTAAATACTTAGATAGGAAGAATAATCAAGTTTCATTCATCAAAATCAATTAATCAATTCACATAGTATTGGAGTGGTTCAATCAACCCTAGAATGGGTAATTTAGCCACTCATGGTCATCAAAAACAAATCAAGAATAATCATGAATGAATAAACTACAAAGGAGAAGAATTAATGGAAGAAAGCACTCTTAATCTTCAAGTCTTTAATCCCACGCCTCCTTGTGTGTTCCTTGCCTCCAAGAGTCCAAAGTGCTTCCACAATGGTGGTCTTGCTCTCCCAAGTCAAGATGGGGGCTGAAAATAGGTTAGAAAACCTTTTATACCTCGTGTGAAACTCGTGAACAAGTTTGCCCTTCGCCACTTTTCGCCAGAAAATTTGCCTCATGGCTGGATCATGGCCTTACGATGCCTGGGCCATGCACTTGCGAAATTCTGCTTTAAACTTCATGGCTGAATCATGGCTTTACGATGGCTGGGCCGTGACATTTCGTCTTCAAATTCCTTTCATGGCTAATCCACGGCCTTGGCACCTTACAACGCTGTAAATTAACTCCATTTTGCTCCAAATCATCAAACTTTAACACTTTTTCATGTTACTTGATTCCTACACATTCAAACACCCAATATAAGCACAAAATACTATTGTTCACGCTAAAATAATCCACAAAAGCACCAAAATATGATGTAAGTAATACTAAAATATATGCATTTTTAGCCTAACATCACCACCCCATACTTAAGATTTTGCTCGTCCTCGAGCAATCTAACTCACAACCCACTTGGACAAATCAACCACTAATACAAGACTCCAAATGATATTACCACACACCAGGCTTCAGTCATGCTCAATACACAAGAGTTCTTCTTTCACATACCTTAGTCTAACTCAAAATGCTAAAGCCCTCAGCAATATCAAGATCACAAACCATCAAGCACATTTGAGAACAAGATTGATGCACTAGCTTAACTCTTGCGCAAGTACCATACATTCAAGGGTCCACAGTGTGTGTGTGCTCGTTCCCCCCTACAACTTTAATAATGAAACAGCGGACCTAAGCGGCAAGTGTATAGAGAGTTCGCTCAATTCAACATATTTTTACTCATTATCACATGCTCAAATTACAACTTCCATCTCAAATCTCAAGGGTCAACAATGGGGTATTATTCATACATTTCACAATATTTGGATGATTGGGGCCCTAGAAATTCAACCTCACTAGGGTGCCTTTGGCGTGTTCATACTCGAGGCTTTTGTATTCACCCTTAACCGAGCATGGGAACATTGCCCCCATCCTTTGTTCATCTCTACTTTTTCTTTCTTTGCACAATTTCTTTCTAAATTTTTTTTTCTTTTTTTTTCTTTCTTTTTCATCTACCCCTTGCTTCATACCCTTTCATAGGCTCTCAAATGGTTGTTTTAAATTATTTTAGCTCACTTACCTCTCAGATTTTTTCTTAAGCTCACTCTCTTCATCTTTGCTAATCAAAGGTCATGTTTACACTACCAACATACATAGGGGAAAACAAAGTGCTCAATAATTCCATAGTGGACACCCTAAACTTAGTCAAGTGCGCTTGAGTTAATGCTAGGAATCAGACCCTTCTCTACTCTCATAATGGTTCGTTTTTTTCCATCGTACAATGTGTCATCAGGCTTCCGACACAATGAATCCAACTAGGCAATTTATTCTTTCTTCTCTTTGTTATTACAACTAACTATTATTCAAAAATCATCAAAAGTACCCGGTTCAAAACAAAAGGCATCATCGGGAAAGAACCGTGGTCAAAAGAAAACCCAAAGATTAAGCCACTAATCTAAACAAAACACAAAAAAAAAACTAAAGCAGTAGAAATACAGCTACAAATCAAGATACTCCACCCCACACTTAAAATTGTGCAATGTCCTCAATGCACTCAGGTAACTAATCAGGGGTGGTAAACGAGGTACTCAGACTTCCCTCACTAGCGCGCAATTTCTTTTTCAAGCAAACAAACTTATTTAAATCGGCTAGTGTGCTGAAATGGGATGCAAGCACCCAACACTTAGAATTGAAGCCATAGCGACAACGAAGGCAAAAATAAAAGCCACAACCAGCAAATCAAACAATTGCGTTCATGGGAAAATCAAACGATGTGCACATAGCAAGTATCGCATAGAAGTGTAGTCATTTGAAAGAACTTGCCTTAAATAATCCCACGAGGCTAGATACTCCTGACGAGCCCCCAAACTTCAAATTTTAATCCTAATGTATTCAACATATGCCCCGTGGTTGATTCGGTTACTCAGACTTGGCCGAATTCACAAAAATACTCACTGGGGCATTTTGTCAAACACCGTGCGTGCTCTGTGATGTATAACATGTATATGTGCAATTTGTTTGTGATTCCACCTCCCAACTCCGGGAGCTTACTATTCCTATCAAAATTAGTGTATCACCACACTCTCCAACCATATGAACAACACATTTAAATTGTATATGCACCCAATAAACCAAAAGCAAGATAAAGTGCTAGTTGAACTAGTGAACAAAAACATGTATATGAAGGCTAGGGCACCATCGAAATCAAACACAAGTAGGTGAAACTCATAATGATAATCAAGAAAACATACCTTAGACTTGTAGAGGAGTGAAGGAATCAATGAGGGGAGGGGGGGGGGGTAGCGACTGGGGAACGGGGTAAGGGAACGGGAACAGAGGATAGAGAAACGAGAGACGAAGAGAGAGAAAAGAGAAGGCCTTACCTGTCGTCGCCGGCGAGAGCAGAGCCGCTGGAGCTGCGGCGGGGGTGGGGGAACGGGCGTCGGGATCGCAGGGGTAAGGGGAAGGGCTTTTGAACGTTTGTTCTGTGCTCTGTTTCTTTTGTGTGCAATGTATAGTGGGTATTTTAGGAGTTAGAAAATATTTTGACCCAAACTTACCTGAGGCATCGTTTTTCCCATCGATTTTTAGGCTTACAACGCTGTAAAATTTTTTTCTTTTTTTTTACTCAGCTGAAATTTTCTACTCCTCATGGCTCTACCATAGTAAGGCTATGCCTGGGCCATGAGTTTTTTTTTTCTTCATTGCACCTTAAAAACCATCAATTCCCTATTCTTCAAATTATCTTCCAACCTGCAAAACACCTCCAAAAACAAATATTAATACATTAAATGTGCTAAAATCTAAATCCCTTTTTTTTCATTTTTTTTTTTTTTGTATTTTTGATTTTTTTTTTACTTGTATACAATTACAATCACGGGTTGCCTCCCGAGAAGCGCCTTATTTAAAGTCGTGGCACGACTTCAATCAACTCAACCCATGGCTCATCCAGGCTCGCATGTATGCACACACGAACAATTCACCTCATCACAATGTCCCTTCAGCATTTTGCCAATGTCAACAGCTACTTCTTCATCATACAGCTTCAAGGTCATCTTTCCCTTATCAACATCAATCACTGCTCTACCAGTAGCCAAGAATGGACGGCCTAAGATAATTGGAACATCTTTATCAACGGGGCAGTCAAGAACCACAAAATCTACTGGAAACATGAAACTACCCACATGCACAAGTACATCCTCAACTATTCCAACTGGGTGCTTTTGTCTTCTATCTGCCAGCTGGATTCGCATTGAAGTCTCTCTCATACCAGTCAAACCCAACTTATTGTATACTTCCAGCGGCATCAGATTAATGCTTGCACCAGAATCACACAAGGCCTTACCAATTGTGAGATCACCAATCGAGCACTGGACTGTAAAACTACCAGGATCTTGCTTCTTTTTAGCAACAGGCTTTGTGATGACAACACTACACACCTTATTCAACTCGACCATCTCTACCTCATTAAATTCAACCTTCTTAGACAAAAGTTCTTTTAACAATTTAGCGTATCCAGGAACCTCTCGCATAACTTCCATAAAAGGCATAGTAAGCTTCAATTGTTTCAACAAATCAAAAAGCTTATTAAATTTCAAACCTTTTTGTTGCTTTGCCAACCTTTGAGGAAAAGGAGGTGGTGGTATTTTTGCCTTGGAGTTCTGCTCCCTTGACACTTTACCTTGTTCAACCACCCTATCAGATTCTATATTAGGTTCTTTAGCAATTACCTTCTCAGTACCAGGGAAAGGTTTTGGAGTGATCTCTTTCTCAGCATGATCATTGCCAGCCAGTTTCTCAGCAGGCTCAATGTTTTGGCATGGTAGGTAGTGCTCCTTTAGCTAATTTTTGCTTCTTGTCCAAGTCTCTGCCATTCCTCAAAGTGACTGCCATCAATTGATAAGGATTTGGATCCTTAGGATTTACCACTGTGTCTCCTGGCAAGGTACCCTGAGGTCTATTGTTCAGAGCAATGACTAGTTGTCCCAACTGCGTCTCTATCCCCTTAATGGCAGTGTCATGAGCTGCAACTTGATCTTGCAACTTCTTGTGTACTCCCACCATGGACTGCACCATACTCTTAATGTCAGCTATATCATTAGCTTGCTGTGTAGGTAATACTACCTGCTGGTTATTATAAGCTGCTTGTCTCTGGTAAGGAACTTGTTGTCCCTGCTGTCTGGCAGTGTTGTATGGAGCTGGTTGTTGTGCCTGTCTAACTGGATCCTGTTGATTGTATTGCTGCCTCTGCCCATAATTCAGAAAATTCACATCTTCAGTATAACCCAATAAATCAGAGTCAGCAAAATTACCAGGATCAGGTGTGTCCACTTGGTTAATGGGTTTCAGCATGTTTTCATTAAATTGTTTCAAAGCCACATCCAGCGTAGTCTGAAGCCTTGACATTTGCTCTTCAACCCCATTATCAATTCCAGCAGTCAAAACATTTTGGCCTGAACCAGCAGATGCATCTCTAGCCAACCAGCCTGAATTTTGAGCCATGGTATCGAGGAGAGCTTTTGCTTCAGTAAATGTTTTACTCAAGAATGCTCCTCCAGCAGCTGCATCTAAATTGCCCTTGATTTGATCACTCATGCCCATGTAAATTCTTTGTCCCAACATCTGATCAGGAATTCCATGATGGGGACACTTTCGCAAGCAGCTCTTGAACCTCTCCCAAGCTTCTGGCAGAGTCTCGAGCGGGGTCTGCCTGAACATGAGTATTTCATCAACCAACTTCGCAGTTTTGTTTGGTGGGAAAAATCTCTTCATGAACTTGATCACCAACTCATCCCACGAAGTGATAGAATTGACTGGCAAAGAATCAAACCAGTCACTAGCATCATCCGTCAAAGAAAACGGGAATAACATCAATCGCACGACCTCAGCCGGAACTCGAGCATGCTTCTGAGTTTCACACACCATCATGAACTTTTTCAAATGCTTTTGAGGATCATCAGTCAATTTACCCGCAAAAAGTCCTGCATTGGACAACAGACTGACCATAGTTTGGGTGATGTAAAAACTTTCAGCTTCAAATTCTGGAAGACGAATAGCAGAAGCCAAGTTTCCAGCCACAGGCTGAGCAAAAGCATTAAGTGCCAAATCTTCAGCCATCCCAATATCTTTGGTTTCTGATTTTCTAAGTGTATTGCCAACAGTATTCGCCCTTTTTAAGGCGTGGAATGTCCTCTCAATCTCTGGGTCAAACGGTTTCAACTCCACAGACTGAGATCTTGTTTTACGCATACACCTAAAACACACAAATTCCAAAGAGTTAACTCAAGATGACAAAAGTGAAGTCAATTGAGAAATAAAACTAGTTATTTTAACAACTAAAATAACACCGTGTTCCCTGGCAACGGCGCCAAAATTTGATCACGCCCAACTACGCCCTATAAAAGGGACTAAGCGGTCGCGGCAAATATAGCTCGGTATTTAAAGCCCCGAGGTCGAATCCCACAGAGAACACTCGTAATTCAGTCGTTAATCTAACTAATTTATCTAATCAACCAACTTCAAGAGTTTATATTTTAATGATGGTTTTAAAATAGAAACTAAATAACAATAAGGTAAATAGCAAAATAATAAAAAGTAATCAAGCAAGGATATTAAAAGCCTAGAATTGATTTACACCGACTCCTACCTATGTGATTGACTAATGAATCAACGAATTCAACTTGGTTCTTCCTATTGAACACTTGCTTCAAATTCACAACTAACCACTTCCGTGCACTAGCTATGACTTTCACTAACTAATCTTCCAATTAATTAATGAAGATGATTAGAACTACAAGTATGGTTCACAATCGGGCTCGGTGGTCACAACTCACCCTATTGACAACCTAAGTAATTCCTTGGTTTTAGGTTGAAATATTGCTAAGCATTTAACCCTAACTCGTGAATTTATTCCTAAACGCACAAGGATAAAAGGAGCAATCAATTGGGGGCCCTTCCAATCAATTAGCAAACAAAACGTAAATACTTAGATAGGAAGAATAATCAAGTTTCATTCATCAAAATCAATTAATCAATTCACATAGTATTGGAGTGGTTCAATCAACCCTAGAATGGGTAATTTAGCCACTCATGGTCATCAAAAACAAATCAAGAATAATCATGAATGAATAAACTACAAAGGAGAAGAATTAATGGAAGAAAGCACTCTTAATCTTCAAGTCTTTAATCCCACGCCTCCTTGTGTGTTCCTTGCCTCCAAGAGTCCAAAGTGCTTCCACAATGGTGGTCTTGCTCTCCCAAGTCAAGATGGGGGCTGAAAATAGGTTAGAAAACCTTTTATACCTCGTGTGAAACTCGTGGACAAGTTTGCCCTTCGCCACTTTTCGCCAGAAAATTTGCCTCATGGCTGGATCATGGCCTTACGATGCCTGGGCCATGCACTTGCGAAATTCTGCTTTAAACTTCATGGCTGAATCATGGCTTTATGATGGCTGGGCCGTGACATTTCGTCTTCAAATTCCTTTCATGGCTAATCCACGGCCTTGGCACCTTACAACGCTGTAAATTAACTCCATTTTGCTCCAAATCATCAAACTTTAACACTTTTTCATGTTACTTGATTCCTACACATTCAAACACCCAATATAAGCACAAAATACTATTGTTCACGCTAAAATAATCCACAAAAGCACCAAAATATGATGTAAGTAATACTAAAATATATGCATTTTTAGCCTAACATCACTCTCCAACCACCTTAGCTATTCAAAAGTTCATAATAACGTAACTGAATTTAAACTCCTTACTTCAAGTGAGTCAACCTTTGCTATTAATAGGAACATTACAATTAGATGGCACCCCCCCCCCCCAATCCTAACTATTACAAGCTAAATATTGATGGCTCTTATCATCAAAATTCAAACAAAGCTAGCATAGGAGGGGGTGTTTAGAAATAGCCAAGGGGACTGGATCTTTGGTTTCCATTCATCTCTTCATGCATTGAATCACGCTCATGCTGAGCTTTCAGCATTAGTTTATGGATTATCTTTAGCCTTAGATCAAAACCTCGTGCCACTTGACATAGAAACAGACTCCACTGAAGTCCTAAACTTGCTTGTGAATCCCACTCCTACTTATTTGCCTTTGATTTTACAATGCAGGTTGTTGTTAACGAAGCTGGGGAGGCCCCAAATCAGGCATAACTTCCGTCAAGGAAATAAAGTTGCTGATCTTTTGGCCAAGGGAGCTCCTGGACAGTCCAAAGAACATGTTAAATATCATTATGTATTGCCTCCACCTTTTGTTAGTCAAGCTATGCTGGATGATCGTGAGGGCAAATTATCTATTAAAAAAAATATCGAATAGTACTATTAATTATCTAGCTACTCTAGGAAATCTTAATGTTTTAAATGTTCCTCTTCCACCTATGATACGAACCAAATAGGCGGAAGCGATAAACTAAGATGCGGAAGCAACAATCAAACGATAACAAGAAAGTAAGGGATTGGGGAGAATAGAAATAGAAGAAAAGAACGAATCAAACTAACAATTAGATTGATTCAATAGGGAGAAGAGACTTGAACCATTAAACAGGACTCTCACTAGCGGAGATCCACCATGGATTCAACGTAAGAGATACATGAAGTCAACGCTTCAACAAGAAAGGCCAAGCCTATTCTATCTTCTCAATTCTATCTTCCAAAACTAGCTGATTGAAATAAATGACTAAGTGTGGTATTTATAGGTGTTCCACACTCTTAATGTAATGTCAAAAATACCCCTAAAGTGGGTTAAAATAATAAAGGCCACGTAGGGCTAAAGTTGTCCAAAACATAGCAAATAAACTAGGAATCCCGCAACCCTTCACAAAAGTAGGCGCCCAGCCTACTTTAACTAGGCGCCCCGCCTGTTCTTGGTGTGCTGAAGGAGTAGGCGGTCCGCCTGGTTTGCAGAGGCGGTCCGCCTGGTTGATTTCCAGAGACTGATCAAAAACTAGGCGGCCGGCCTAGTTGAGTAGGCGGTCCGCCTGGTCCTGTGGCCTCTTGAGTTGCTTCCAAACATGCTCCGGATGCCTCTTCAAGTGGCCTAGGTGATCCTCCTCCCTTGGCGCTCCTTTGCATGATCTTTAAGACACTTTCGGGGGCCTTGGCGGTACTCTGTGTGCACTCAAGCTTGGCTCTTGATGGCTGGCGTTTTGGGTCTTATCATCCTCCCCTTCTTAAAAGGATTTCGTCCTCGAAATCAAACCATCAAGCCTACATTCAAAACAAGCACAAACAAAGCTTCCCACTACAAAAGTAGGTTAGTGGCAAAAGTGTGGGAAAACACACTCTTGTGATAGAGCCAAGCATCAATAACAATGATAAAGCACATGTTTCCAAAGAAAACAATAATAACTTGGCTTCCCCAATGGTTACACTCAACACATGATTCATCAAGGGGATCAATAGGATAGAGAATATGCAAGATCAAGCCGTTAAAATTCCTATGATCCCTAAGGCCAATAAGAACAAACCAAAACTTCCCACTACAAGAGTAGGAAAGTCCACCAAGAGTGAGCACAAGTGATGTGAAAATCACACTTTTATGATAGAGCCAAGTATCAATACTAATCAAAAAGCTTATGTCTCCAAAGGAAACAACAAGTTCTTGGCTCATCAATGACAAGTACTCACTACCATAACAAGCAAAGAGATCAATAAGACAAGGAACACGCAAGATTAAGCAACTAAGTTCCTTATGACCTCCAAGCTTATGGTCATCACATCGAGCTTTGGCATGCTCAACACCCAAGGTGTGATTAACATGTGGGATGGAGTAAAACAAATAGTTCAATTGGCAACTAGCATCAAATACTCCACTCCCCTTCTTGGAAGCACTCTTACACACACCAAGAGTGGCTTCCTCACCTCCAAATCCATCTCTAAGACAATTTCCCTCACTAGAAGTTCCAAACAATGGATTGTCTATAGAGCTCAACTTTCCAAACCACGGAGGTTTAAATCCACACTCTTCTCTAGTTTGATACTCACCATCACCTTTTTGAGAATCCTCTTCAAACAAAGGGTTTGTGGAAACAAGTCCACTACCCATCAAAGGTAAAGCATCAAAACTAGAGTCTTCATCCACACTTGAGGAGTCATCAAATACAATTCGGTCCATCTCATCCACTAGGGACTCCTCAAGGTCGCTACCAACCTCACTACAACACATAGGTCCACCATTACCAAGCAATTCATCAAGGGAAAGGATAGGGTATTCATTCAACTCATCTTCCCCTTTGTCAAATATGGGTGGGGTGTCATAACAAGGTTCACAAGCAAGGTCAACTACACATTCCTCACTAATGAGAGGTTCAATGAAAAACGAGCTCACATCATGATGTGGCTTATCCTCCCTCTCAACTAGCGGTTCACAAGCACACACAAGTTGACCATTCGACTCTACACTAGTTGCAAACACATTGTAATCATACAAATCATCAACTAGTGTTGAGTTAGCACAAACACTACCATGAGACAAGGAAGTAACATGTTCAAGGGACGAGCTATCACTTACCTTTGAGTGGCCATCTTGCTCAGTCAATGCATTTGAAGTGTCATGAATTATCTCTCCACCTTGAAGCTCACATTGAAGAGTTTCTTCACCTTGTCTATCCTTCTTGGGGCATGATTGAGGCTCCATTGATTGGCCTCCAAGAGTACCTATACAAGCATTCACAAAAGTAGGAGAAAAAGATAAAGGGTTAAGGTTAGAATAAGGGGTGTCCTCACTTTTTTTTCCCTCTTTCTTTTCTCTCATTTTCTTTTCAAGGTTAGGTGTAGATTCGGGTGGTGACATCCCACTCACATCACTCAACACGTCCTCTCCTTTTTCCACTCGAGGAATGTCACCGGTCACTCCCTTACTCCTCTCAATCTTTTGTCTCTCAAATTCGGGTGAGTTGGGACGTGGCCCAAGAATACCCATAGCCGGAGTAGGTGGACTTTTTACATCAACCCGGAATCTAGGACTAAGAGACTCATCACTTGAGATCTCTTTCTTCTTTGTTGGCGAACCGCTTAGCTTTGGAGCTTGGGGTTTGGGGTTCACCTTGTTGACAATTGCCAACTCTTTTCTTGCACTAGTCCCACCATTGCTTGTGATTGTAGGACTTCTTGTTTGCACTCTTTCAACCATAGGATGAGATTCTTGCTCCTTTTCCCTTTGCATAGGCCTAGAAGGTACACTAGGAGGTGATTTGATCTTTATCCCAATAGGCTCAAAGTCATACATCGTTGGGCATTGGCCGAGGTAATACTTATCACTCACATTACTATATCGCACCTTCTTGCTTTGCAACCATGACTCGCCAAACCACACATGACAATGTTGCATGGGGTACACATGACACCAAATATAATTCCAATATCCCCTATGCGATATACACACCCGAGCTTGCTTGGAAACCCACACTCCGTAGTAGTCATAAGGATGCTCTAGGGCATAGCAAGGTAACCTTAACTCATCAACCACCGAGGTATTAATGCAATTGGCATCGGTGCCACCAATCTTGAGCAAGTACCCTCCATAACCTTCCACCTCAACAGGGAACCTCCGTAGACCCAAGTGTAGTATAGGATCATCCAAGTAAGATCTTGGAACCTCTTGATACCCATCACTATCAAATCGAAGCTTACTTATCCCACTTCCCCTAGCAACAAAACTAGAACAACTTCCACTTCCCGTCACTCTTCCAACACTAGAAGTGTAGTTGAAAGTCGAGGAAGGAGCACTACTATGGAACCCATAATTGCCTCTCGCCTTGGTTCCATAGCCCCTAACACCACTCCTACCACCACGACTAGAGCAATGCACTCCAACCACGGTAAGAGCAATTTTTCTCATTCCACCCTTCACATGGGAACTAGAAGATGTAACTCTCCCATTTCCCATGGAGCAACCACCACCACCTCCCATACTAATGGAAGGCCTTCTACTACTCTCTTGCTCACCACAAGCAACATCAAGAGAAGATGCATATGAACCATCCTCATAATCAACCTCATCATCAATTCTCTCTACGTCACTATCATCATGTTCAAATTCATCACAAGAAGAGTAAGTAGGATCATCATACCTCGAAGCGTCACCATCTTCAAATTCTTGACTTGGAGCATAAGATTCTTCACATTCGTCTTCGCAAGCCCCATAGTCTTCTTCATCTTCATAATCAACATAGTGACCCGCTTCATCATCATATGAACCTTGGTTCCCGGAATCGTCATAGCAATACCCATCATCATCACCATAGGAACCATAGTCTCCATCATCTCCGCATGAGTCATATCCTCCACAATCATCATCATCCGAAGCCATAATTGTAATCAAAGAGTTAAGGACCTCACAAATTCACTCCCTCACGTGTATCACTCAAAAGATGTCACTCAATTTTCTTTCCACTCGTGTATACACTCAAGGTCGTTGGCTTTTGTGACCACTCTCTATTGTTTTCACCACTCAAGCCTTTTTCCACTCAAGGCCCTCTTGTCTCTTAGTAATTACAATGGCAAGATCAATCAACTAATGCGCCCAAGTAATGGTTCGGAATGGAGTTAAAGTGACTCGATGTACGGAAGCTAGTTTAGTGCGCACTTGAAGCAAGCAAATTCTACGACTTTAAGTATAGACTTCAAGACACACAAACACCCTAAGAAATCAAAGATTAGTGTTAATAAAGTAGGACTAATACCTTAGGAACACTAACCAAGAGGTACGGAAGCAAACGGAACACAAAAAGACGCAAAACGAAGCCAAACGGAGCCTCCCCAGGAGTGGGCGGTCCGCCTCTGTAAAGGGGGCGCCCCGCCTACTCAAAATCCAGAGAGGAGCATAAAAAGAGGCGGTCCACCTCTTAGGAGTAGGCGGTCCGCCTACTAGGCTTCTCAGCACGGTCCGAAAACGGGTTTTTGGCCCTTTTGCACCCAAATTTCGACGTTCCAAGGTGTTTTTTTTCCAATCCGAAGGTACCCAATGGTGTTTTCAACTACTCTAATCAATCCCCAATGATTTATATCAACACCCAATCCACAACGAATCCAAATCAAGCAATTTCAATCAAGTTCAAGGGTTTTTCCATTTTGGGGGTTTTGATTTTTTTTTTCAACTTTTGATTCTCAACACCAAATCATGAAACAAGGGTACCAAATCAACGGGTAATCATCATAGATCAATCCCCGATATCAAACACCAAAGGAATCATCAAATCCAATCCACAACAAGAATTTTTTTGTAATTTTCAATTTTTCAATTTTTTTGTTTTTCTTCTTTTCTCAAGAACATAAACACAATAACAATAAAGTAAAGATAATACGAACAAGGATCGAGGGTTTGTAGGAACAACACCCGATCCGTGCTCTGATACCAAGATGATACGAACCAAATAGGCGGAAGCGATAAACTAAGATGCGGAAGCAACAATCAAACGATAACAAGAAAGTAAGGGATTGGGGAGAATAGAAATAGAAGAAAAGAACGAATCAAACTAACAATTAGATTGATTCAATAGGGAGAAGAGACTTGAACCATTAAACAGGACTCTCACTAGCGGAGATCCACCATGGATTCAACGTAAGAGATACATGAAGTCAACGCTTCAACAAGAAAGGCCAAGCCTATTCTATCTTCTCAATTCTATCTTCCAAAACTAGCTGATTGAAATAAATGACTAAGTGTGGTATTTATAGGTGTTCCACACTCTTAATGTAATGTCAAAAATACCCCTAAAGTGGGTTAAAATAATAAAGGCCACATAGGGCTAAAGTTGTCCAAAACATAGCAAATAAACTAGGAATCCCGCAACCCTTCACAAAAGTAGGCGCCCAGCCTACTTTAACTAGGCGCCCCGCCTGTTCTTGGTGTGCTGAAGGAGTAGGCGGTCCGCCTGGTTTGCAGAGGCGGTCCGCCTGGTTGATTTCCAGAGACTGATCAAAAACTAGGCGGCCGGCCTAGTTGAGTAGGCGGTCCGCCTGGTCCTGTGGCCTCTTGAGTTGCTTCCAAACATGCTCCGGATGCCTCTTCAAGTGGCCTAGGTGATCCTCCTCCCTTGGCGCTCCTT
Organism: Petunia x hybrida; assembly: GCA_037355625.1. Classification (NCBI taxonomy): domain Eukaryota; kingdom Viridiplantae; phylum Streptophyta; class Magnoliopsida; order Solanales; family Solanaceae; genus Petunia; species Petunia x hybrida. The sequence continues at coordinate 1,229,329 of JBBBVM010000504.1, read as the reverse complement.
TGCATGATCTTTAAGACACTTTCGGGGGCCTTGGCGGTACTCTGTGTGCACTCAAGCTTGGCTCTTGATGGCTGGCGTTTTGGGTCTTATCAACCTAGTAGGAACCTACCGTTTGCTAGTAGGACCTCGTGTAATCAAAGTCATGTACTGCCTCAAAGCAGCCGCATGAACTCTCTTTGTAACCCTCCGTAATTCTATTAATATGAATATCATGTTATTATAAAAAAAAAAAAAAAAAAAAAGGTTGTAACATGTGTAGGTAAGAGGTCCCCCAGTATGTAAAATGAGATGCCCAATTTATAGTGGAGAATAAAATGTCAAAAATGGTAGGAGAGTATATTCAGCCAGACTTTTGGGGGTCTTATAAAGTTTAGGAATTCTGTATGGTAACCTTAAAGGGTAAAATCTTGTAAAGAAGGGAAGATGTGCTAATAGTTTGTACGAATAACTAGTAAAAGGGAAAGAGAAATATTATGAAAAGAAAATTAAAGCAATTGAAACATATAAGGAAAAATCATAAGAGAGAATACTGGTGGGATGCTGAAGTGTAGGGAAAATCAGTAAATAAGCATTGGAAAAATAAGGAAACAAAAGTAAGGATAGAAATAAAGTAGCCACTAAATGAAATCTTAAACGGGGGTATTGAAGATTGACAAGGGGGAGTATTTGAAAGGGGAATTTACACTCCATGTCCACAAAAATAAATTATTTATGTGTTTGTGCCTAAAAAAAATTAGTTTACATGGAATACCCATGCACCTTATTTTATTTATAAAAATGTCCATCTGGCCTGTTTTATTTACACAATGTGCCCACCCACCCAATTTTAACTGTATACTATTTGCATTATATTGTATACCTTTTTAGTATACCAAATTAAGCATACTTCTTTTATGGATTTGAGAGTATGTAACAAGTATACCATGGGAATATACTGTATACTAGATAGGTATACAGAAGGACTTGAGAGTATAGTATAACAAGTATACCATGAGAGTATACTGTATACTAGATAGGTATTCAGAAGGATGGGTATACAGTGTAAATAAGTTTGTGGGTAAAAATGTAATGGGTATGGAGATGTAAATAAGTAGGGTTTGATGGGCATTTTTGTAAATCCCCCTATTTGAAAAGGGATTGGGTGTTATAAAAATGAGAAAAATTAGCTCCAAGATTTTTGGGAATTTTGTGTGAAGTGTATGATGGAAAAAACCTTATATAATAAAAATTCCATAAATAAGAAGGAAAAAAAAAGAGACTAAAAGACGATAGGGAATGGAAAAAATAACTATAGAAAATTTTATGGAAAGAAAATTAAAATAAATAATACAAATATGTAAATAATATGGAGAAATTATAGGGACGGAGAGAGGAAGAGACACTGGGGTATTAGAGTTAAAATGGCATGAGTGATCTTTTCTTTTGAAAAAGAAAAAAAATATATTATAAGAAGAGGATAGATTCAAGTTGATTGAAAGCCTAAGTAAGGAAAAACTAATAGAGGATCAACGTGTAATCCTGTAAAAGGATACGGATGGTTAAAGAGAAAAGATATATTTTCCTTAAATGGGTAGGTTGTATTGAGATATGGTAGTAACTTGATCAAAATTCAAAAAGAAAAATTGAAAATTGTTTAAATGGACCATTGAAATGATCAAATGACGTTTGGTCAAATAAATCGGACTATGTAACTTGTAATTGAGCTAATATTTAGTTAAAAATATTATAAATATGTTTTAATAAAATAAGTGAATGCAAATAAAATGAATTCAAATAAAAATATTAGGTGTCAGCCAGAAATAATTAAGTGTATGCAGTAGTATTATGCAATGATACAATTACGTAATATAATCACAATTAGATATATTAATAGGGGTTATGCACATAAATACATGCTATTTTATGCAAATTTTTTTAGTAAATTTTAATATGCACTTTTAAGCTAAATAAAAACAACTATGAAAAAGGAAGGACAAAATTGGGTGTCAACAGTCCTTCGAGTTTGTGGCACGATTGGGGAAACCTATCACCGAGGGGAAAACGGTCAGTAACCAAAGCAAAAGTTCTAAAACAACACAACAAGCAAAGCATCACAGAAAACTTACCATGCCTCTTACACTGCCAACCAAACTCAACAACCATCTTTATCCACGTCCTCTGCGGACGCTCACGGGCACCGATCACAGCCCTCACCCATTCAGTTAGCCCCTCGGGAGGAACGATGGCGACCTTGTTGGCTGAAAAACAAAAATAAAGCGGGATTAGCCAACATAAATGAGGACCTCCGAGGAAGAAGTAAAAAGCGAAGACGCTCACGTGTGTTGTTCCATCGCTCTGGAAAATTGGGCTCAGCAGATAGAACACTAGTCTCCAAGAGGACGTAGCGTTCACTCCAGCCTCGGTCTCCATGGTCTTCGCTCTTGTGAAGAAGCCCATATTTGCCTCGGTTGTTTAAAGCCACAACCCCGGCCTTGTGAAAGCATGGATAGTAAAGGGAGAGGAGGTGTTGTAAGGTGAAGTCCATTCTGGCTTTTGGGCTCAGCCAGTCCATGCATTGAACAACCCTCCACACGCCGGGGCCAAGTTGAGCCAAGCACAAGTCGTAAGCTCGGCAGAAATCGTCAATAATTCTATGCACCGGAAGGAAAAAGCCGAGGGTGAAAGGATAGGTGTAAGCAAAAGAGAGCCCCTCCACGTGCTGGCAAACTCTGCTCGTCGGATCGGGGATGACTACCTTCACCTTGCGGCCGAATCCACAATCCAACCGAACCCGCTCAATATGAGCTTGTGTTATGCGGGTCGGCGTTGTGTTTACCGGTATGTTTCTTTTCTTCTCCTCTTGATCTGCAGATTGCACTTGTAGTTTGAGGTCTTTGTTGTTGTCGAAGTGAGAGGGGATGATTTGGTGAGGCTCGAGGGGAATCAACAGGCCCGAGGGTCCCACCTCGGCAGTATTTCCACCTTCAACCTCGCCCACGGCATCGTCGCCCTCGGCTTCATCATCCCTATGGGTGACATCATCAGCGCCGGTCGCTTCTATGACGTCATCACCCATGATGTCATCCTCCTCCTCTAAGCTGACGTCCTCGTTTACCGCGGCGACGTCACGTCTAGCTCTTTCCTTACGCCGCTGGGAGCCACCAGCGCTAGAGGTCACCTCTCCACCACCCTCTGCCTCTATCATCTGCAACGCCGGCACGGTGGTGATGAACTCACCACTGGCTATAATGGCGGCGTAGCGTGAAACCTTTGCCCTCTCACCTGAGTCGCTCGAATCCTACCTGGAATGGGTGGTAGACATGATTGTAGTTTGGGTTCAAAGATTTCTTGAAGACGAGAATCAATCAGAGTAGATATGGAAGTTTTCGCTCTCTCTTGTCACTGTTGTTTGCAGATATTGAAAGTGAGAAGAAGAGTTTGCTGAGGAAATATTTATAGGTATGGAAAAGACGAGTGGCGAAGGAAGTCATCATTATAACGTTGGAGGAAGCAAAGAAAACGGCGTGACCATTCGAACAACCAGCGAACGATTGACACGTGCCCTTGAATTTTGATCTGAAAGGACGCGCACCGTTGACAAAATTTGAAACGCTTGGATAAGATCAAGCCACGTCACTCTCCCGCGGAATTTCACACTACTCCTCGCTAACTTCGGTAATTGACCGAGGAGTGGGGGGACTATCTGTATTGGGTAAAAATCGGCTCACCATAAGTCACCTCGACAACATGATCTGATAGCATCCGAGCACGCAATAACAAGCTAAAAACCGAAGCAAATGAGTGAACCGCCGAAGTAAGGCACCGAATAAGGCACCGAGGTCATCACCGAAGGCGAGCCGTAAGCTGAGCTTCGGTGACATTCACCTTGGTCAAGTAGCAAGGCCCCATCACCGAGGACATACATTTGAACCTCGGTGGATCTCCTCGGGTCCAGCGGCTTTGCAGCCCGCTACTTCAGCCCACTAACTCCTTTCATTAATGCCAAGAACGTGGGTCTAAGCATGACTGATGGTGGAGAACGTGGGCAAGACCCCTAGGCCTATAAGTAGTACTTCATTTTGGATTGTACGTATTCAGAAATAGATACTGAAACTCTGCCAAATTGTGTACTCATTACAATATATTGAAATCAAGTTATTTTCTCGCTTTTTACGCTTATTTCTTGCAATTTCCTGACTTTGATACGAAGATTTATTTATATTCTAACCCAAATTCGACTTGTGATCCTAAAATCGATTTAGGCTCATACAAAGTTCTTTAGCGATGGCCATAGATTTGAAGGTGAATGAAGTAAGAGTAGAATGGTAAAGTGGAATGATCAGACAAAAAAAAAGCTAGGTAGGTTGATTCTGGACCACATAGCTAATTACATCTTGACATGTGGACTGAAATGCCACTGATATGAAGAGCAAAACTAAAAATCCGCTTTGAGGCAAAATTACGTTTTTACCTTCGGTCGACCACTATGGTCTTTCTACATAATAGAAATATTATTTTATTTGGGATAAAGTGAGAAGTTTATGTTTTCAAATTTAAAATTTACTTTTTTTACAACGGATCAATAAAAAATTAGTGTTATGATTATGGAAAGATAAAATATCTACCCAACCACCTATTAAACCACTTCCTAATTTCACCAACCTAAACGAACCTAAAAACAAAACCACCATTTCAACCCATTCCCTAACAGGTATGTCCATGTGATGCGGACGACAAAGTGAAGTTTTTACACTATTTAGTTTGCCAATAGCTAACAGGTTAACTTTCTTTTCTTTTTGTTCAATTTCTTTTGAATACTTCACTGTACAATGGGGTTAAGGGTTGCATTTTCAACAAAAAAATTGATTTATATTGTTAATATACTCTACACATATAGTTAGGTCTGATGGTTAAAGGAACTTAACCTTTTGGTTGTATAGTACTATATTTGACTATTATCTCTAGTAATTGACTACCAATTTGATTCGAGTGCACTCTGGTTAAACCCCACTCTAGTATAATAGCCCGCAAACCACAAAAAAGATGTAAACCACACTAGGCAAGCCTCGTGCGACGAGCTTGCCCGAGAAAGCATACAGGTGGAATCGAACCCATGACCCCCATTTGAGTGATCCCCATCTCAACCAACTTGACCACCACCAAAGTGGCTTCAATAGATTTTCTCCAAACCTGTTTTTCGAAATGTTTGTTGAGCCGAGGGTCTTTCAAAAATAGCCTCTCTACTTTACCCCGGGTAGAGGTAAGGTCTGCGTACACCTCAACCTCCCCACTTGTTGTTGTTGTTGAACTTTAACCTTGATAATGTGTGGCACATCTGCAAGAATGATGTTTCTTTCTTTTCCGGGGCATTTCGGCTAGTGCGTTTGAGGTTCTAAGTTCTTGGAGGGGTTTTACAGCAAAGGTCGGCAAATAGCTCCAAAAATGACTGAATCTTTACAAACAAAGAGTGTGCGCCGTCAAATAATAAGTACAGACCATATGGATGTTGATCAGGCCATGTCAATTTACTTTCAGGAGGAAATAATTATGGAAATCCTCAGCAGGTTACCTGTGCGATCTCTTCTTCGCTTCAAATGTGTTTCAAAATTCTGGAATACATTGATCTCCGACCCTTACTTTAAAATGAAGCATCTTAATCGTGCCAAGAATGACCAAAATTCGCAAAAACTTCTTGTTAGCGATTTTTGCCCCAACGATGGCATATGTTACTTCTACTGTTGTCCTTTATCGTTGGAACAAACGGTTGAGGATGTAGAAAAACTTGTTTATCCTTCAAGCTCTAGACACTTATTCGGAATCCAGTGTTGTTGCGATGGCTTGGTTCTTATCAAGGTTGGTGATAGTATATTTGATGAGCACGCAATACACTTGCTATGGAATCCCTCCACAAGAGAATCAATAGTACTTCCGGATCCGAAATTTCGAGGGGACGAATATCATTTTGGAATGGGTTATGACCCAACTAGCGGTGACTATAAGATCCTCAAAATTAGCGAATATGATCGCAAATTTAGTGAAATTCTTGCGCTGAAAGGTGATTCCTGGAGAAAAGTTGATAAACATCCCCATGGCATTTCCAATGTGTTGTCCAGTATGCATTCTTTGGCATTTGTACACAGTGCATTTCATTGGATCGGTTATTCAAGAAGCTATTCTCTGGTTTCATTCAGTATTTCAAATGAAGTGTACGGGGATATACCCTTGCTAGAGCAAATATTATGCTTCGTGGGCGACATCTCTGTTGGTGTTTTGGTGTTGGACGCAATGCTTTGTGTTCATTCTGCTTCTAATCATCAAGGGAAGGAAACTTTTAAGTTATGGGTATTGAAAGACTATGCTGTCAAGAAATCTTGGGAGTCATTGTTTACTATAGAAGATCTCTCGATTAATGAAGTTACACCGAAATATAGGTTTGCGAATGGTGAAGTACTTTTCTTGTGCCATCATGTTCGAAGTGGTGGGTATGCATTTAGGACATCCAGTGGACCATTTGTATTATGGCCTCGAGATGGCTTGCTGGATGGAGTTGCTTTTTCAGAAAGCCTGATCTTTCCGAAATTACTGACTTATTAGTTAGTTCCCTCTCGTTTTGGAAAACACTGCTACTTCTTCCTTGCCATAGATAGTAGACAGTCCCAGCTAAGCTCATTCTAGCAGAATTCCCTCTGCAGTTCTTTACAGCCCAGTGCATTTCTCCCTGCCAGTGCTCTAGCTATGCCTTCCCAGACTAGTATTTTGCTCCATATTGTTGCAGCCACACCACATTCAAAGAACATGTGGCTAATGCTTTCAGAATTCTACTATATATAAAGTATTTTCTAGTTTACCTTTCATTATATGTTGACGCAATTCATACTCCTTTTTATTAGCAAGTCATCTATTATTTGTCTATTATCCTAACTTGAAGTATACATTGATTAAAACATTTCAAGTATAGATGAATAAATTTGAACTTATTTTCTAAAGTATTTTGACGTGTGCTTGTCACAGTTGTAGCTCTATTAAAGGTAAAAGCAAACACGAGATGGCTGTTATGAATGACTCCAAACTCCAAAGTATAACGAGTAAATCTAAAATATCTCCTATAGAATGCGAGAAATTTAGAGACTTGACTTAGATTAATAAACAGACCTATTGATATTACCTTCAAAAAGAATATTCAGCCTTTTAGGTCCAAACATTCCATATCCTTTTTCCAAGAAAACTTACAAACTTTCTCAAAGACCCTTCCTCGACCCCTTCCTCCACTCCACCACCATCTTCACCACCATAACCATGGCTGCGAGAAGTTTCCTCCATCGTGTCTGACTCATCTGAATCCTCTAAAGAATACTCTTTCAACCCACCCAAAACATTACTCTTATTCCTTTGTTTCCTATTCTTTTCATTCTTGCTCTGTATATCATCTTCAAAAGCATCAATAATCTCATGAATAAGTTGACGGTTTGGAGAATTATCCCATCTTATCCAGTAAAATATGTAGCAGTTAAAACAGTAACAATTAAAAGAAGGTGAATGGTCAGTGCCAACTTTTGTTATAGACTTTTGAGAAGAGCAAGATATTAAATAAGCTAAGATTTCTTTATCTTCTTGAGATAAAGCTACTGTAAGAGTTAAAATTGTAGCTGGTAAAAAGGAAAGATGGTTTGTAACTAAAGGTGGAGTTGGATGAATTGTGTCTTTTCTATGTAGCTTCTTCATAGCTTATTGAATATGAAAAACCTTTGCAAAACAAGAAAGGAGAAAGTGCGGGTAAGGGAATAAAGAAATGAGAGGTTTGTGGATGACTATAACAGAATAATGAGGTCGTGTATTATTCTTCTTTTTTATTGGGAAGAAACTAGAAAAGGCAGAGAGGGTATAGATAAAAATATTGAATTTGCGTTGCGTGGTGATTAATTCAAAAACTCTATTTTGTTTTAAGTTTCAACTAAATCTATATCCAAACGCCTACTTGGAAGGGCTTAGCCCCTAGAGCATTGCTTTTATGGATATGGGACCCTAATTAAAGAATCTATCAACACCCAATCACACCTTTCTTTTCTTTGAACCTTTGAAAGAGTTGAAGTTTGAAATCTCGGAACTAAAGCATACGCAAAGATGTGTTTAAGGTGGGTTTGAACCAAAAAAATACTCTTAAAATACGTTCCAGAAAAGTTTTCAGATAAACACTTAAACTAATGGACGAGGAGCACAAGAATGAAATCATGCGACGTGCTTCTAACCCACACATTACGTACTACGCTATGGGGCAGGGCAAGAATAAATGCCAAACCTTGAAAATGATTAATTGAGATTTTGTCAAGTTACACCTGCCCAAAAGTAAAATAATTGACAAAATTGTCTGTTCTGCTAATAGGATTAACTAACACCTTAAATGCCCTGTTTTGGTGCAGGCATGAACATTTTCCAAAAGTTTCCCTTCGACGATTCTCTAAATTGTCCATATGCCCAGTTACTTTTATATGGAACTAGCAGAAATCTACACTTACTAAACCCGAAATAATGGCAAAATGATAAATAGTATATGTATGACATTTCACTCGATTTGAAAGGAAATACCTACAAATGCATGATCAAAGAAATAGCCGTAAATGGAAACATACAATCAACAGTTAAAGCAAACATCGCTGGTTCTATCTTTCTTTCCAAATTTTTGCATTTCCATATATGTCAAATGTGATAAGACAGCTTGTAAAATGAGCACTGGAAAAGCCCCTGGAGAGGAACTGCAAGATTTTGCAGTAATCTACAACAACAATAGCTTTTTTGTTCTTAGAACAGTTTGAAGGAATGCTTGTCTTCCAATATTGCACTTTTCCGCAGGCGATTGGGGGTACTTTGTTCAATGCACACACTTGAAGCAATTGTTCTTTCGTATACTGATTACATGAAAAGGAGAACATACATCTTGCTACAGAATCTGAGTTGCATATACTATGATAATGAGAATAAAGGAATGAATCTCCTTTCAATCTGATGCAACAGAAAATCTTATCCCACTAAGTCCAATATAGAAGTATTCCACCATGGTCATGGGAAAAAAATGAACCAGCTCGGTCAATAGGGAAAAAATAGTGAGGCTATCTTGTGGTACACAATTGTTACAAATTACAATTACCTTAGGACGAATGAAGGCCACAGGCATTTAAGATGCTCAACCAATAAGGGGCAGCATCTCACGGAAAGCCATCACGATTCAGTGTTACTGGTGTTCACTCGACCAACTGACCATCTCGTCTGAACACTTTCTTCATGAGCCTCCTAGCCCAAAGACAAGTCCAAGCTTTCATTTAAATCTTGTCGTTCTGGAGGGTTATTCTTGGGAGCCTGACAGATAAAGACACAGTTTAGCCATCATGCAGAATATACCATTGTTTTGGAAGAGGGGAAAAAATACCATCGTCGCTATCACTCGCAAAATTTGAATTTCATTATCTAGCCAGACTTGAAGATCAAATGACATAATAGAACTTCAGAACCAAGGAAGAGGATAAATTATCACCACATTTCCTTAGCTCTTTAGAAGTAAAAGAAAACACTTTTATCAAGTTGGGAAGAAAAGCTTAAGAAAAGACACCTCTATAGAAATAAAAGCACTCGGAGGATCTAAACAATTGGCTTAGGAGAAGAAGGCTAGAACTAAAAACAACACCCGACAACCCCGCATACTCACAGACATGCAAAAATGGAGAAAGAAAAAAGCAAGTTAGCCATTGTATAGATTACTAGCTGTATGCTTTTCATGTCTTATATCCTTTTTTTTCTTTCGAAAATACATTAAAAGCAAAAAAGCATGTCTTCTCCGAATCACATTTATATTACTTCCTGCAAATAGTTTTGTATAGGAATGAGACACAAAGATATATGCTACAGTATTAAACTCATATGCTATTTTTTTCTTTGCCATTCTTTGGTTTTGAAGTACCTGACTTTCCTCCATCGGTACATCATTGATGTCAGGTTTTTCATCAAAACCATCCGTCTCAGATGTCGGTTCCCCACTATTTGTCTCAGTCTCATCTGGTTTGACGTCATTGTCATTGTCAGTCTGTTCTGATTCCTCGTATTTTTGTTCATCAAGCAGAGCAATCTACGTCAACCATTTAAAAAAGAAAACTAAATATCAGCACTTGGTGCATAAAATACAAGAAGCAACCCTTGATTGAAAGACAAATGTATATGATTGGCATCAGATTACTGAACTGCAGACACCGACCAACATCAATATATGGTTAACAGTATCACGTTCCACGAGTCCCTACCATGTGAAAGGATAATTTGAGTCATGAAACCTCCAAGAAATGATCAGTTATGTTTTGCTAGCAGCAAGTTTTACAAGCAATTACCTTCCTCTTTAGATCCACCACTACTGAATCAAACTCCCCTTACTGGGGCGATTTTCCACAACATCTCAATTTTGATGCAAAGTCTTAAAGAAGTTGTCGATATTGAACCTAGCAGTTAGCATATCCCTGATTCCCTGGACTAGTAAAACTTCAACTCATAGACATAACATCAGTGTTGTGAAAAGCGAGAAGCACAAAAGAGCGCTAAGGACCCGTTGGGGCTTAAAGCGCAAAGCACACTAAAAGCATGGGCTTTAGTGAAAAAAAAGCGCAATATAAAGAAACTTTAATACACACACACACACACACACACACACACACATATGGGTTTTGCTAACCTACTACATGGTTGTAGTAGGTTAGCATTGTACTCATATATGAGTTCTCTAAAATATCCCAAATAAACATTGGCACCTCATTAAATATAAGGACAATTTGGTCATTAACTCAAAATTCCCAAGCTTGAACTGGCTGCTGGCATTGCTGGAGACCATTTAAGGGTTGCTAACGAAAGGTGAAAGGAGGTTGAAAGATGGAAAACAACCAATGTCACACTATTAAAAACATTTCACCACAAGAATCAAACTTCACCTTCCTTGGATTAACAAGTAGCACCATAAAATTAGAAATGTTCCATTCTTGTGCTACAATGAACTTGAAGGTTCTATGTCTTTCATATACAGCCAATCTTAAGAACAAAAACTTGTCAACTTTCAGTATTTAATATATCAGCCTTGCTGCTATTACAGTTCACATAAGCTTGCAATTAGCAGCTCAGACATAATCAATCAATTAATCAGCTATCCCAAACAAGTTTGGTTTGGCTACCGAAACATCTACACCTATTCAGCTCTATTTGGTATACATTCAGATACTGATAACTTTTCGAGCTTACGGTCCATCTAAATTCTAAAAGTAAAGTTTTGTAAAGCTCACACTAACATAAAATTCTCCCTGACAAACATCAACACAAGTATACCTCTTTCCAGAAACCCAACTTATTCTAAATATAGTTTCTATTCAGCCCCCAACTTTCTTGTGGGTGTTAATAAGAACTGTGGAGGAAGTAATCATGAGCTGGAGATTACAGACGATGATGAAAGGAATGCAACCTGGGAACATCACAACTATGCTTCTTTTGGTACTTTTTTTGATAAGGATGCTTCTTTTGGTACTCATGGCATGAAAGGAATATAAGATTCTTCCAAAATAGCAAGAATAATGAGGAAAGTATAAAATATCCTTTTTATTCAACTTGCATTTTTGGTGTAAAAAAAGAATATCCTGTTTTACTAATTATGCATAGTTGGCAAACTTCATGGGTACCTATGGATGACTGGAGTTGAGTCGTGAACTTGTACATATTTTGACACCGGCCTGGTGCTTGCTAATGCAAATTTTCAACTTAACAAAAAACCTCTCCTAACAAAGATACTGAACCATTATCAACACCTAATCCTTTCCCCATAAATGACACTCAATGATTTGAACCTCGATCCCAAACTAATTGGAACCAGTCAGTCGCAGAAGTGTCAGAACATAAATTTATGTGTGAAAGAAATTCTAAACTCATAATTCCAAGAGTACAATGCATCCGGTGCTAAGAACCTAAAAGGCTGAACCCATCAAGTCCAAATCCTCTCCACCTCTCAAATCATCTATATGAATCATCTCAATTGGACTCACTCTATTTGTGTCAACTTCATTCAAATACTAAATACTCCATTTTTCTTCCTTATCAATTAAAAAAAAAAAAATACTCCATTTTTCTTTTTCTTTTATAATCAAGAAATTTCAGGGACCAATGGCACTTGAGACTCTGTGAATGATGAGTCCGCCCCTCTATTCTTCTCCACTTAAATACCAGGATTTATATGAATCATCTCAATTGAAACCACTCTATTTTGAATCAATTTCATTCAAACACTAAATGCTCCATTTTTCTTTTTCTTTTATTATAACCGAGTAATCTCAGGGGCAGTGGCACTTGAAATTTTGTCGACGACGATTCCGCTCCTCTACCATTCTCCACTTAACCCACTCTATTTGAGTCAATTTCATTAAAACACTAAATAATCCATTTTTCTTTTCCTTTTATAACCAAAAATAGAGGTCCAGCAGCCCACCGTTGTGGATAATGAGTCCGTCCCTCTACCCTTCTCCACTTAAATACCAAGAGTTTCACTACACCAAGTTTCGAAACCAGTAACGTGCGCCTAACTCACCCATCACAAGTCAGTTCAAGCCAATTACATGCGCCTAACTCACACATCACAAACCCATTACGTGCGCCTAACTCAGACATCACAAGTCGGTTCAAACCAGCTACGTGCGCCTAACTCACACATAACTCACACATCACAAGTCGTGCTCTTACTAAATATATAATCTTTAATGCAAATTAAACTTTTCTAAACCTAAAAACTTTATTTTAAAAACAAATCAAAATTCAATCGCACATTCAAAAATTACTTACCGGAATATACTTGAATTTACGCTTCGGGGGCTCCTCCACTGCCACGTCATCATCTTTATCGTCGCCATTTTTTTCACCATTATTATTTTGGCTAGTGTTAAGTGGGGACCACTTATAAAGTAAAAGATGAGAACCGTTACTACCGTTAACGCCGCCGTTAGCGGCGGCATTTGTACGGTGGTTGTTGCCGGAGGTCGGCGGTGTTACATGGATCCATTTTTTCTTCCATCTACGAACTGGGCCAGTAAATACAGTTGTTGGGCCCCCGTATCTTGTTGATGATCGGCCCAATCTTGCCCCTACTCCTTCCATTTTAAACCTGCAATGGATCGGTGGTGAAGTATTCTTTTTTGATAGATCTGTTGTTTTTGTTTGTTTTTTTAAGGGTTGTTTGGTTTGAGCGTTGGATTGTAATATATGAATTGTTATATAGGAATTGTTATACCGTGAATAAATATTAATACGAGTTTGTTTTTTAAGGGTGTTTTGTTTGAACTTTCGATCGGGATTGTAATATATAGATTGTTATCAAAATTTGAAGTTTTGGGATTTTAGTCTGTTTAAGCTACGTGATTCTAAATTAATAATTTATACATATTATATATAAATTTTCAAAACAAATACAAGATTTGGAGTAATGTTCAAAGTTCGGCCGAACCTCCTTTCACTACTCTACCTCCACCCCTGTTATATATATAGGAATTGTTATATGGCGAATAAATATTAGTGTGATTTTGTTTTTTTTTAGAAATCGTCTATGGTCGGGTATTTTTGGCTTTAGATGTTTTTATCCATGTATTACTTATTTTATATTTTATAATACTAGTTTTTTTGAGCGTGTAGTATCCCAATCTTTTAAATACGAAATTTAGAAAATCATATGTGTACAATTTGTACAATTAAAATATAAGGACAACAAAAAGTGATTAACTTTGGCTACACTTGTAGCTGTAACAAAACATTCTCCGTAGAAATATCAAATTCACCAGAAAGCAATCATGTTCAATGTTTTTATTAATAAAATTAACTGCATATGGAACGTCTTACAATCTACTCTATTTATAATAAACTTACTTATAGAAAAGAGATATTAAAATGTGTCCATTTCCATATATCTCCACAACTACATCGATTCTACTTGGGAGGATATATGTATTTGCTTACATATAAAATATTTTTCATGTAAATTGCTTTCTTGATCCCCATAAATGAATGTCAGAGCCTCTTTGTGCAAGTATAACTGTAATTGTGGGGACACTGGGAAGCCGATATTAAGTTTATTATAGTGTGAGATCATAATAAACTTACTATTTAAATCTAAATTTAAATTACTACTTTTAAGGATCACCAAATACCCAAGGAATAGAGAAGTTGGAACAAAGATTTTGTTGAATGTTGAATTGGGCGATCGAACTCGTGTAGTCTTAAAATTTCGAAATTCTCCTTTAAGACATCACATAGCGCAATGAACAGGTTCCAAAAATTGATACAACTACACTTGAGGGATACCAAATAAAGTAAAGAAGATAAGAAAGTTGGGACATTTGGTCAAAAGAGACACTCAAGAGTGTAAGTTGATAAAAGGAACAAAGTCTTAAATAATATGGTAGAAGGAACACAATTGATTAAGGCATTAAACACAACTTTTCTTCACTCACCTTCACCCTAAAGTTTTAGTTCTTACACTTTAGTCTTCACGTATATAAAAAAAAAGTTTGCCAAATTAGGGAATGATTTTTCCCTCCATTTATTCCCTCATTTCTCTCTCTCTCCTCTCTTCTCTTCTCTCTCGCGACCTGAAAACATCATAGCTGTTGCGCATCTTCTTTCTTCAATCTCTCTTCGTTTTTACTATTATTCTTGCATTCCAACTCTCCCAAACACAAAATATTATCAGATCTAAATCCTTTTCGGTTAATTAGGTATTATTTACTCTAATTGAAAAAATAATTTGGGAAAAATACGTTGCAATTCTTTGAATAACAATTTCTGGTAGGCATTACTTTTTTTTTTTTAGTTTGCTTGATGTTGAAATTCTTTGAATAATGTTTACTGGTTGGTCATTACTTCAAATTGGAAAGCTTGACGTTGAAATTCTTTGAATAACGTTTAGTGGTTGGGCATTACTTCAAACTGGAAAGCTTGACAAGTCACATATCTCCTGTAAGTGTAAACCTCCGTCTTCCTAATCTCTACTATTCTAATTTTTGTAAAAATTCAGGTTTTTAAACAGTATGTTGTTGTTTTGAAACATCTTACCGTGACGATCGCAACATCCTATAGATTGTTCTACAAATGCTCGTACGATGTATTCACGGTTATGGAACATTGTGTTAGATGCTCAGGACAATCATTTTGATGTTCCTATTGTGCTAGTCAGAGTTACGGAACATAATATTACTTGCCTGAAACATCTTACAACATGTTCAGTAAATGCTATTCATAATCTTGGAACATTTTATAGATGGTCGGAACTGGTGTATAGATGATCCACATTGGTATGCTTGTATTCTTAAACATCTTTTAATATGTTCAGATCTATTTTTGGATGTTCCAGTATCCTTTGCTGCATGGACCATATTTGATGAATGTTTATCCTATCTTGCAGATATTGTTAAAGTGATGGGGGACATACTACTAGGAGTTGATTATCTCGGTGAATCGGTGGAGCGCTCGAAATGCTATGCTTGGATTCCTAAGGTGAAAGAGACAAGACTTATCCTTGTGAGTAGGAATGTTACATATGATGAACTTGTCAAGAAAATCATACGCAGTTGGGGGGTAAGTGATGATCCTAGAGATCTTTGCATTTCATATATGTTGAGTGTTGCCGCAAAGCAAAAGACTGCTCCATCTAAAATTAGGACTGATGATGATGTTCAGCTTTATATGGCTGATGTAGACCCAGCTGATGCTAGGCCAACCCTAAGGGTTAGTGTGATTCCAAGGCCTAAAGGAATTTCAAGTTCAAATGAATAAGATATGCATGTTGAGATGAATGAAGATGAATTAAAACAAGGTGGAGAGGCAGATGAAGAAGGTGAAGAATGTGATGATGGAAAAGGTTTTGAAGAAGGTGGAGAAGTAGTTGGTAATCCTTCTGGAAGAGTACCATCACATAGCAGCCGCAATGATTTTTTTGGAGAAGACGGCACATGTTTTGTAAAGGGTATGACTTTCAAGAACAAGCGAGAATTAGTGGTGAAGTTGAGGCTTGCTGCAGTGAGGAAGCCTTTTTCTTTCAAAGCTGTGAAGAATACAAAAAAGTTGTTTTATGCCCGATGTGTTAAAGCAAATTACAAGTGGTGGGTTCGAGCATTGAGGTATCATAGTGGTGATACGTTTTATATCACAATCTACAATGGCGAGCACACGTGCGGTGTGCAGCACCTGCAAAGCCACAATACACATGCCACGACTGATGTTGTTGGTGAATACATGAAAGATAGGTACATTGAGGGGAAATGAATAACACCAAAAGACATCAGAGTTGCATTTAACAGAGAATTGGAATGCAACATTAGTTATTGGAAAAGTTTGAAGGGATGTGAGATTGCAAAGACAATAGCAAGAAGGACACATGAACACGGTTATGAAATTTTGGAGGCATACAGTTATATGGTAAGGTCCCAAAATATTGGAAGCAAGACAGCTTTGAAGGTTGATAGTTGTGGGAGGTTTAAGTATTTTTTTATATCTTACGGATCTTGGATTAGGGGTTTTGTGTATATGAGGAAAGTCCTAGCTACTGATGGGACTCATTTGTCAGGCAAGTACGGCGAGGTGTTGTTGTCTGTCGTTGCCCAGGATGCAGAGAAGCACATATTCCCTGTTGCATTCTGTGTTGTGGACAAAGAATGTGATGCTTCTTATGATTTTTTTTTCGAACAATTAGTTGACATAGCCCAGTACAATGATGAGTTGAGCGTCATTTCAGACAGGCTTAAACGCATAGCAAAATTAGTTGCCAAGTGGTTTCCTCAAGCTCACTACGGAGTTTGCATGAGGCACCTTGTTGAAAATATTCGTACAACGTTTCAGTTTGGAGACCACCTGAGGTCCTATTACTTGGCAGCAGATGCATATTGTGTGGAGGATTTCAGAATGCAATTTAAGCAAATCGAAGACAACGATCCAAGGGTTGCCAGATATCTTCAAGATGACGTGGGGTTCCATAAATGGAGCAGATGCTTTTTCCCTGGGCACAGGTACACGACTATGAACATTCATACCAATGTTCTGAACCTTGCTTTGGAATATTCTATGTTTACATGGCAATTAAGCTGAGATTATTCTAATTGACGTTCAAAATAGTATCATTGATGTGTATAACGTAATAATTGCTGTTCAGATCGCATGCTTAATGTTCGCACTTGGATTAGACGCATTTAGCATTAAGGTCTTTGTTTGTTTGTTACAATTTCAGGTTTGCAGTGATGACCTTGAACATTGCTGAGTCCACAAATGCAATGTTGAGGGATAAAAAAGAATATCCTATTGTTTCCCTATTAAATCATATCAATCGGACATTTGGTGAAAAATTTCATGTGAGAGCTATGGAGTTCTTCGAGGTTTCAACCATATGTGTCCCTTCTGCATATTACAAGTTAGAGTCATATATGCTTGCCTATGCAGAACCGATCAATGTTGTTCCCCCGGAAGAATTTTAGAATGTTCCTCCTGAGCTGCTTAAGAGACAAATATTGCCTCTTTTCGTCGACGTGGGTAAGGGTAGACGAAGGAAAAAGCGGATACCATCATTTGGTGAAATATTTTCAAGTAGGAGAAATAAATGTAGCATCTGCAAAAGGTCAGGCCACAAAAGAACTACTTGCCCAAGACGAGTGGATAGTGGACAACCCTCCCAAACTCAGAGTGTTGCTTTTTAAATTTTAATCTTGAACAATTTAAATTTTTTATCATGTAACATCTTATTATTGTAAGCCCTATTTTTTAAGCTATCAGAAATATGCTACGATATGCTGTTAAAATAATAGCCTTTCATTAAAATTCATAAAAAAAAAAGATTACATTTCAAGGGCAGGGGGCAGCGAGTGGTGGTGGTGGGGAATTGGGGGGAGGGGGGTAATGTAGTCATCTAGATTCTTGCCATACACCTCCAAATGAATGCGCAGAACTCTAGTTATTCTGCGGATGTCAGTTAATTGACACCTACGTGCTTCACGGAGGCTCTCACTTATCTCATCAATGTCACCCTGCAGATCCTTAGTCTTGTAGTATGGTTTGCGCGCCATGTTGATTTTGCTTTTTTTTTGTTACAGTTCTATGAGATTAAAAACCTGTGAAATGTATAACCTATTTATAGAGGGTGTCTTGTTCCCAAGAGTCATGTTGATTCAAACGAAGGGTTGGTTTGTCCAATTAAAAGGTGTGAAAGCGTCCCTCAAAACCTGCATACGAAACGAGGCATTAATTAATCCAGATACATCATCTAGAGAATAGTGAACGTCTTTTCAATGTTCCAAGCGAAGTTGTTGCTAAAATTGTTAAAAATTGTAAAAAAAATAGTGAATTTCGGACGGGTGCAAAATTCATCTATAAATACATACATTTTCTTGTTCCGCCATACACGCAATTATCCTCCTCCTTGAATTATCAAAATTTCTTCATAAACAACAAACACAAATGGAAAACCACCAAAACGAAGTTGTTGCTAATGGCCACTATGCCCCAACGCAACCTGACCATAACGAATATTATGGAAACATCGTCTGGGATATTGCCGGCAAACTGACATCACTGCAATCAACCATACTATGGACTGCTTGTCTGCTGATATATGGAGCATAAGGCAAGTGTTAATTCAGCGCACGGAGCGTATTGAAAGAATGCTTTTGGCACTCCTTCTCCAACAAAGAATGAATCCGGAGCAGTTTGGTACTCCTCTAAATTCTCCCAATGCTGACAATTAGTTATATATCTTGTTCTATTACATACTATGAAACATCATATGTAGTACTTTTGTTTAAGCAATTTATGTAGGACTTTTGTGTAAGCATTATATCTAGTACTTTTGTTTAAGCATTATATCAAGTACTTTTGTAAATGTATTTTGTTTCCTTAATTATGAATAAAAACTATCAGATTATGTGTTAAGTTGATCATACTTCCACTACATATTATTAGTGAACGCCTAATTTCTTTTAACAAAATACAATTAAACTTCATCAGCAACTTGAAACATCCTAACACACGTTCAGAGCACCGTATGAAGATGTTTGACATAGCAGGAGTATGGTCTTAACATCGTTATTAACATAAACATGCAAAATCTTCAACCTTTAGCATATTTATTTTATAAAATCCTAATTTATTTTAACAAAAATCATCTAAAATGCATCACCAACTTGAAACATCCTAACAAACGTTCAGAGTACTGTATGAAGATGTTTGACATAGCAGAAGGGGTATGTTCTTAACATCATTATTAACATAAACATGCAAAAGCTTCACTATTTGTACAACAACACAACACTATTTGACGAAAAAATCAACAAAAACAGAGATTTTCACGAGAATTTCAGTCCAGAACCAGTAAGAAGGCGTAAAAACCCTAGCTTTATCGAAATAGCAAAATATCAAAAAATAAACCCCGATTCACTTGAAAAACACCAATATAGTTCAAAATTTACTTTTAGATGTTACCGGAGAAATGTAGATGGCCGGCGACGAAATAGAAGACTCGAGAAAAAGACTTGAGAAGTGTGTAAGAGAAGAAAGGGGCGGGTGTTCGATGTTTAAAATGATGGAATTGATAAGACTGATCAGCCGCATTTTTAATTAAAACTTAACTTTTGGGGTTGTCATTAAAGCCCCACCTTTTTATTTGTTCCAACTTCCACGCACGCCTCTTTTTGTATAAAATAGAGCGGAGGTACATTTTTTTTGAGATATTAGAACGTGCTTTTGAACGTGTCAAACATTATTATCTATTAAGTCGTTCATTCAAAATGAAATGCGTTTCCTCTAAGTGTTTTTTTTAGGGTCTGAACATAGAAAGAGGTGTTCCAACCCTAACCCTAACCCTAACCCTGAACCCCAAACCCCAAATTGCAAAAATTCTGAACATTTTAAGAACATCCAATCTCCTGTTCTGAACCAGCTTCGACAAGTTCCCGAACTTCTTTAGTCCGTTCTGTATCACCATAACGATGTTCTTTCTGTCCCATTAAGGATTAGTTTAGAAATACTAATATAAGGATCATTTGAACTGCTTAAACAATGACTTAGTAGTTTATTATGATTCCAAAACATGCTATGTGTAAGTAAAACCAAATATATGTTGTTAATTATACCAAAATGTAATTATTAAGTTATCTGGATTAGGAGTTTAGGGTTAATTCTACTTCAATTAACAATTTTAATCATTAAGAAGTATATTCTAACGAATTGTAGCATAGACTGGACGTTCTATCCACTAGATAGACACATTACTAATCGATTTGAATAAATATACAATCTCATTCGCAAATTACACACATTCTTCGTGTATCTACCACAACTAAGACTTTAAATCATACAAGTATTGATTGTGATACATCATTTACTGTATTGAAAGTGATTACTCAATAGTATGTCTATTGAAAGTGTTTACTCATTTATTTATATTAGAGTGAATACTCATTTATATCTATTGAAAGCGATTACCTAGTTATATCTAATGAAAGCGATTACTAACTTATTGAGGATTTCATTATATGTTGTTTTAACTAAGTGGATAATCTATATTATGATGATTTAACCTTAAATATAAAGCCTTATTAATCTTGTCATGTTCTATAGTTTCTTTTTAAAATCATATTCAAGATTAAAATAATACATATTAAATTAGGCACCTATTACGAACTGAACATACAAACTCATGTTCGTGACGTAAATTAGATGTTTTTTGCATTAATATTAGAAAATTTATGTGTATTCAAAGAGATTACTCAATAGTGTGTCTATTGAAAGTGATTACTCAATAGTATGTCTATTGAAAGTATTTACTCATTTATTTCTATTAGAGTAAATACTCATTTATATCTATTGAAAGCGATTACTTAGTTATATCTAATGAAAGCGATTACTAAGTTATTGAGGATTTCATTATATGTTGTTTAACTAAGTGGATAATCTGTATTATGATGATTTAACCTTAAATATAAAGCCTTATTAATCTAGTCATGTTTTATAGTTTCTTTTTACAATCATATTCAAGATTAAAACAATACATATTAAATTAGGCACCTATTATGAACTGAACATACAAACTCATGTTCGTAACGTAAATTAGATGTTTTTTGCATTAATATTAGAAAATTTATGTGTATTCAAAGAGATTACTCTATAGTATGTCTATTGAAAGTGATTACTCAATAGTATGTCTATTGAAAGTGTTTACTCATTTATTTCTATTAGAGTGAATACTCATTTATATCTATTGAAAGCGATTACTTAGTTATATCTATTGAAAGCGATTACTTAGTTATATCTAATGAAAACGATTACTAAGTTATTGAGGATTTTATTATATGTTGTTTAACTAAGTGGATAATCTATATTATGATGATTTAACCTTAAATATAAAGTCTTATTAATCTAGTCATGTTCTATAGTTTCTTTTTACAATCATATTCAAAATTAAAACAGTACATATTAAATTAGGCACCTATTATGAACTGAACATACAAACTCATGTTCGTGACGTAAATTAGATGTTTTTTGCATTAATGTTAGGAAATTTATGTGTATTCAAAGAGATTACTCAATAGTATGTCTATTGAAAGTGATTACTCAATAGTATGTCTATTGAAAGTTTTTGCTCATTTATTTCTATTAGAGTGAATACTCATTTATATCTATTGAAAGCGATTACTTAGTTATATCTAATGAATGCGATTACTAATTTTTTGAGGATTTCATTATATGTTGTTTTAACTAAGTGGATAATCTATATTATGATGATTTAACCTTAAATATAAAGTCTTATTAATCTAGTCATGTTCTATAGTTTCTTTTTACAATCATATTCAAGATTAAAACAATACATATTAAATTAGGCACCTATTATGAACTGAACATACAAACTCATGTTCGTGACGTAAATTAGATTTTTTTTGCATTAATATTAGGAAATTTTTTAAAAAAATTGACGGTTTCAAAACTTATATATAAATACATACATTTTTGTTAGAAACGCATACACACAATCTTAAACAATTCAATCTTACATGTTCCAAGCATGTCTTTTGGTGTTTGTTATGGATGCATTAACTCTAATACATCAGATACATTTTTTTAGAGATATTAGAATAATCTCTTGTACGTGCCAAACATGGTTTTCTAATGCTAAAATACGTGGAGCAACCCGTTTTAAATACGACCCAACTTACATTAATCCGACCCGTTCCATTAACCCGCTCCAGGCAGAACTAAATTACCTTAAAACACGTGGACTAACCACAACCATTCAATAAATTAGGTCTTTTTACCCATCTCTCAAATATAAGTTAGGTCTTCTACCCTCTCTACCTCTTCTTCTTTTTAACTCAACCAGCAAAGTACCAGATCATGTCTCAAGGATCAACTTGTTCTCGCAGCTCCTCTCAACATCGTTGATGTATGTGTAGCTTACCTGCGATTCAATTCACGGCGGGCACATAGTCGAATGTTGGACGAAAATTTTGCAAGTGTCCCCGCAAAGGTATTAGCAATTGTGGATTTTGGGAATAGTGTGATGAGGAGTATCCCCAGCCTACTACATTGGTTATAAATAAGTTGAAAATTTCATTGGATGAAGTTTGTGAAGAAAGGGCCAATTTGGTGAAGGAAGTGGACAAATTAGGGGCGTGTAATACTACAAATTTATTGAAGATTAGTAAGTTAGAGGCTAAATTACAACGTTGGAATATGTATTTCTTATTGTCTTGGGCAGTTTTTTTTGGGTTTCATAGTAGCTAGGTTTATTTGATACCAATCGTTGTTCATCTAGTTGCTAAGATTTATATATTTGAACGTTTAACTTAATGTTTCGAGCATTTATTAATGGCGTTCCAAAAGTCTATTATTTTTGTAGTATATAATTCAAATTGATCATCATACAGATGTTCTAATAATGTAAACATGATGTTCAGTGTAATGCAAAACAATATTCATAAATATTCAAAACATGCATAAATTGTACTGAAAATTAAAGGACAAGACTTCAAAACACGACAATCAAAACAAACAGAAAATTAAATGACTAGACTTAAAAGGAGAGTATTCAAACAACATCATTTCTTCCTTTCACATGTGTGCCGCTGGAGGACGTGGTGGTCAAGGGTAGTTCTGGGGGTCAATCTTGAGTTCAACTCGAATACGACGGAGCATACGCTTGATAAGATTCATATCCTCACGAAATTCATCGAATCTAGTCCTTAATCGCGTCATTTAATCCTCCACATTTCCTATATACTGTCAACTGATCAACATCTGAAGTTAAGGATGCAATATCTTCACAGACATGATCGATTTCAGTGAACCTACTATCACTTGGCACTCCACTATCATGTTCTGGTGCTCTTGGGTGCCTTACTCTGCGAGGCATTATTGTTGTTTCGCCTTGTTGTTGTTGTTGTTGTTGTTGTTGTCCCAGTTGTTGTTGTGCAGATGTTATTATAGAGGCTTGGTGCCTTTTCGGTTTCATATGTGATGATTTGAGGAGGTGTCTATTCATATTGAATGGTTGGGGTTTGTACACGTGTTTTAATTGTGATGGTTACAGGAGGTGCCTAATCCTTGTTGGGGAAGTCAGAACATCTTCATGGCGGTACGAATCATCGTAAACTCGTTCCATTAGTCTATTGATTTTTGACGTTTATAATTCAAATTGATCATCATACAAATGTTCTAGCATTAATGTTTGAAAATTACTTATGCCGTTCCAATAGTCTATTGTTTTTCAAACTGATCATCATAATACACTTAACGGCTAGCCCTTACAATTCAAATCTGAAGCAAACAACGAATGCGTCACCTCAAAAAATGAAAAAAATACATAACGGCTAGTGTCGGCAAGTGGCTACAATACACTTAAGTCGGTTACTTCTTTTTACTCCTATAAATACTCGATCAAACCATTCAAAAAACTATACAACAACTATAATCTTCAATCAGAAATAAATATATAACAAAATGGCTCGCCGACCTTCCTCCTCAATAGTTCCTACCACTGCAAGAACATGAGCAACCAATACAAGAGCATCCACGTCAAGAGTAGCATCCACGCCAAGAGGAGCAACCACGGGAAGAGGAGCAGCCAAGCAAAAAGAAGGAAGAACGGGAAGATGATCAGCCAAGCCAAGAGGAGGGAGAACGGCAAGAGGAGCATCCACTAAAAGAGGAGGAAGAACAAGTCGACCATCAAGCCAAAACACTTCTGCAGCACCAGGTGCACCACAACAAGAATGGGCAAATGATATTTTGGAACAACTTCGAGCTGAAGTTTGGGGTTGGAAGTTCAAATTTGAGGAATTCTTCGATGACTACAAAAGGGACGTCAAAAAGATGAACAAAGAAATAAAGAGGATAAAAACCATGCTCCAAATAGCAACCTTGAAACAAGAAGAGACTGCATCATGTTGAAGTGTAAATGCTTATTTTGGGTTTCTGTTGTATGTTAATATGACTGTTTATTAAGTAATGTCTTTGTTTAAATGCTAATATAATTAGCATACTTTTGTAAAGCGCTGAATCTTTGAACAATCAAGAATATTTTTCCCTGGTTCTTGATTATCAATGTATAAACTTTAGTGTTCAGAACATCTGTTGTTATTTACTAGTTATTGAACATCAAATATCCATTAATGTAAACCATAAATATCTTTAAAAAAATATTTGAACGTGCAACTTAATGTTCCAAAAATAACTAATGTTGTTCCAGTAGTCTATTATTTTTTATGTTTACAAGTTAATTTGATCATTATACAGATGTTCTAATAATGTAAACGCGATATTCAGTGTAATGCAAAACAATATTCATAATTTTCCATAGATATCATCAAAAAAAGAAAAAGAAAAATAAAACAAAACAAAAGGGCAATCATCCAAATATTACACCCATCAAGGACAAAAACATAATTATCCAAATTTTACAACCCATACTAAGGGACTAATTTGCCATGGAATATTTCGATAGCAAATTGAACTAGACAGTCTTCTATCACATTGTCACACAGCAAATCCATCGGGGTGTTGGTCAACAAATATTCGAGGAACATGATGGCATACGCTCCACATGCAGTGCCAGTCAAATTCTTTGGAAGGCCTTGGATGCGCTCATACGGCCACATTTCCATATTGAGGATTTCAGGAGGGAGGTGGTTGAATTTCTCCAACTGCCGGATTTATATTGGGAACATGCACATTACTAGCCCCATTATTGAATAAAAGCGGTCTTCATTATACACCCCAATATTGCAGTCGTAGACATCGATCCTTGCCTCCTCTAAAAGGAAGGCACATGTAACATAATGCGTGCTTTCAATGTTAAACATGGCAAAGAGTCTTTTCACACCATCCCACTTCCTTCCACCCGGATATGGAAACTTACCTCTGGCATAATCATGGAATATATCCTCAAACTTATATTCTGCTAGCCATTTGTCAAGGCTTACATCAAAACCACTCGCTTCCTCTTCAGCCGCATTGTATCATTGGCACAAGTTGGTCAAGAATGAAAGATCAAGGATAAGATCAGAGCTATCATAATGCCGGGGGCAAGCCTTATGCCTCAGACGCATCAAGGCCAAGTACTCATCCATAAGCTGCAGAATAAAACAAATTAGAAGTTGTGAATAAAACTATAGCGACACATACTATTTGATGTTTGGACCAGCCAGTCGTATGTTTAACGAACATACAACACTCAGGTTCAGAACGTCGCAAAAAATATTCGTTCAACGATAACAAAACAAAAGAAGTAAAGAGATGCACTTACACTATCCCACATCCACTCTTTCATGTCTATGAAGTCCAGAAAATTCGAGTAATTAAACTCATGACACAGGAACAAGGTCTTTTCTTCCTTTTTCTCCTCCATGAAAGCGTCAAATGTAGCTTTCTTGTGAATGTCTAGTGCCTTGTACAGTGTCACTGGCAATCTCTCTTGGAGCCTGGCTTGAGTTCTCTCTCTAAATTTCCAAATATATATATATATATATATATATATATATATATATATTTGAAAAAATCTCTAAATTTAATAGAAGAACGTCACACTGATGCTCTAACACACCTAATTGGATGTTTAACTAACCTTGTCATTCTGGCTGCAGTCATTTTCTTCTTTCCTTGATTCTTCTTAGCCTGGAGCTTCCTCGACAATAATATATGCCTCTTAGGTCACTGTTGCTGCTTCTCCTTCTTTGACGACGACGCTACAAAATTAGCAAGGGACAGCTGGATCGCATCAAGCTTCTGATCCACTCCATGTCGCCATTGAAGGCAGTCATGGCACTTGCAGCTGCAGACACTAGGCTGTACATTCTCAGGTTCTCTCCTCCTCGAGCTTTCTCCAACTTCAAACAAACCCCTACCACTAAAAAGACCACCAGTAAAACAACCAGCCCTACCACCAATGTCTTCACCAACTTGTCCTTCTATGGGACCATCAATTACCTCTCTTGGAGGGGTCCTAGGGCAATTCCTAAAAACTGTCACTCGATCACCACTAACTATCGAGCTAGCCCCCTCCAACATAACAACAAGCTCATCAATTACCTCATCGCCCCCATCAACAAACGGCTCAATATTCTGAAAGATATCATCTTCCAGCTCTGCATCGATAGGGTCAATGAAAGGGTGCACCACCTACATACCATAAATATTTGTTAAGAATACAATGTTGAAGAGAAATAAAACTTCACATAACAAAGAGAGATCAGAACATCCTTATTACTGTTCGACATTTAACATCAGTAAAAAATAGAACATCATATCTAACGTGAGCGAACATCTTAAATGATGTTCTTACCATTAATAGCAATGATTTTCACAACATTGCAGATGTTCCAACATTTAGAAAATTATAGGTCAAGTACTTATCGGCTTTGCAACATTCTCAAATAGCCTTCGGGAGTCTCTTTCATTCTTTTCAGTGATCCACCTGTGCATCCTTGGCATGGTCCTCTCCTTGGGAAAATCCCTGAGACGAAGCGCAAGTATTGCTTCAAATACCCAACCCACAAATGCGCAAGGAAACCCATAGAGATTGTAATTTGGCCCGCCCTTAACCTTGCTAGCTGCACAATCAGCCATGGGCTTCGTCAGGTACTCAATGGTTAGCTCGAAGCTTTTCCGCCCCCAAGGATACTTTACAAATTCATTTGGAAGATATGCAAGGCAGACCACTAATTCCTTAATACCAGCTTTTTTGTCCTTGGAACACAATATTGAGTGAACAAACCAAGCCATGGCAAGCCCAAACTTGTAATGTTCAGGAACTTCCTCATTTTCTATCAAACACAGCAACTGGGGACCAATAACTGCCCTTGTTTTCCCATTCTCCCATGCCGTTGAAATATACTCCCACATCTCCCTGCCCCTCTCTTTCATCGTAGCCTCCCATTGCACACTTGGATAGGCTTGACATCTTAGCTTTGTCATCAAAGGAAACTCTTGGAGGCCAAAGCGAACAGGCACTCCATTGAAATTGAACCAAGATTCTTTTTCTTTATTGCACAAAACTCTTCTTAATAGAATATTGTGCACCAACCTGGTTGGAAATGATGCCTCATCCGGCAAGTCCAAGAAATAGCCAAACATACTGTTTTTGAACTTGTCATACAAACCACTAGTACGCAACACAATCCTGAAATCACGCACTCGTCCAATAAGCGACGAACATACAGTTATCTTGGATTGAAAATGCTCATGATCATCCAAGTAAGTCTTCGGTACCATTGGTGGAATGACACTGGTAACGTACTCAGGCTGCACAATATTTTGAAATTTGTTAGTTTAAGGAATCCCCACGGTAGCAAGAACATAATATCAGATGCATAAAACATCCCTTGAGATGTTCCAAGGAACTACAAAAAAATACTTTGAATATTTTTAAAGATGTTCTGATCATGTAAGCGAATGTTCTCATATCACATAAAAAAATATTGAACATCATAATATAAAGTGAAGAACAACTTCATGTATGTTCTAGACGACAACTTTACCTCTCTTGGTGGCTCTGCAGAATCAGCTCCCACGTCGTCTACGAACTTGCCCCGACCTTCTCCTTCGCTTCTCTCAAATCCAAGTACAACCTCTTCTTCTTCCCTTCCATTCCTACCTCCTTCACCAGCTTGAACATCTACAACCTCTATAACTTCTTCTACACTACCTACAGGTTCTCCACCATCACACTCCCTATTATCTACTACTTCTTGAACATTTGCAACTCCTGCAAATTCTCCAGCAAGATTATTTAGAAGCCTTCCCAACTATTCTTCTTCTTCCATATTTAAAAGGTTCTCTTTTTTATTTCCCTCTTCATCCCACTCATCATCACCAAATAATGCTTATATTTCCTCTGATAAATTACCATCATCCGGCCCCCTGACAGCTTCTTGTGGCCCTACATGTACATCATACTCTAACATCTCCTCTTCGTCCTCCAATATAATTCTCCTCTTCCTAGGAGGTTGTTTACTAGGAGGAGGAGTAGTCTCCTTCCTCTTAATTGGAGATAATGAAATCATTCCATGCGTAGAAACCATTGTAGCTGCAAATCACAAGTATATTCATCAATTAAAGATTTTCAAACATGCAATATGGATGTGTGAAACATAATATACATATGTTTTATCAAACCCTAATTTGTTAAAAGGAAATTTAATTCAAGTAAAGTCATTATTAAACATTATCATCCTCTCACATGTTCGGAGCACTGTCTCAAATATTTCAGAACTTTAAACATGCAAGCACAAACATAAACATGCAAAATCTTGACTATTTGTACAACATTTTTTCAACCTTTAGCATATTTATTTTATAAAACCCTAATTTATTTTAACAAAAATCATCTAAAATGCATCAGCAACTTCAAACATCCTATCACACGTTTAGAACAATGTCTCACGATGTTTGACAGTGCGAAGGAATATGGTCTTAATATGGTAATATAACATAAACATGTAAAAGATTCACTATTTGTACAAGAACATAACACTATTTGACGAAAAAAATCAACAAAAACAAAGATTTTCACGAGAACTTCATTCCAGTACCAGTAAAAAGGCGTTAAAACCATAGCTTTTTCAAAATAGCAAAATAGCAAAAAATAAATACCGATTCACTTGAAAAATATCAATATTGTTCAAAATTTACCTTTAGATGTTACCGGATAAATGTAGATGATCGGCGATGATGATGTTCAGAAGGTTGCGTAGAAGACTTTAGAAGACAACTTGAGAAGTGTGTAAGAGAAGATTTTGGGGTTCGATGTTTGAAATGATTACTGATGTCTGTTCAGTTTCCCACTTTTTGATTAAAGTTTTGGGGATTGTTAATTCAGTCCCAAAAGTTTTTAATGAAGGCCCCGAAGTTTTATTGTTTCTAATCTGGTCCGTATTTTAAAGTTAAACGCGCGTATTTTGTTACGCTCCATGCGCGTCCCTTTTTGTTAAATAAAGGCTTGAGAGGGTCTTTTGACCCAATCTTCTCAAGAAAGTTTGAAAGCACACCGACGGTCTTTTACGGAACAACCAGCGAATCGGCCGAGTTGATTTCAAACAAAACTCTAGCTCCTGATTTCAACCCCAATGATGTCAATTAGCATACAAGTATGTGTGCAAGAATAAGGAAATAGAGAGATGCCGATCATCCCTCAACGACCAAATATAAAAGTTGGAGCTCCTCATGAAATATGAACTTCTTTTTATGTTGTAAACCTGGAATTTTGTATATTGTTTCTCTTTCAATAGATAAATAGTATTTTCATTTGCTTTCAGCGTCAGATTATCTAAACTTGAGCATTTAAAGTTCAGTTATATGAATCTCAAGAGGATTATGACAATAATGGCAATTGGCAAGTAATAATGCAAGAGACCTAATTGCATTATTATTATGTTTATAGTATGGATTATGGATTTTTCTTATCTGATTAATATTTATTAAAATGTGTATTTACATTTTGTAGATAAATAGTGTTCATATGAAGATAATTAGGTAATTTCACTTTTCACTTAGGGTATTTTAGAAACATAAATATTTAATAAGGATATTTTAATAACATGAATTTACATTAGGGAATTCTCACTTTTATAATAATATGATAGATGATATATCTTGTTCATAGGTTCTCCTAAAATTAATACATGCATTAATTATACATTGCTTGGTTTTCGGTATTGGACATCGCATATTTTATGCGAATTTAATATGTGTAACAAACGGTGTCTAAAACAATACGAATTCATATATCATGATTAGTTGTATGCGTCAAACTAAGAGGTCGCTTCATTTGATGGGTTAGGTATATAGTATTATAACATATGAATTGTTTGTACGAGGAGTAATAATAATGTTAATTGCTTAAAACCCCATTAAACTATTTTGACTAGTTTCATATTTAAACTATTTTACATATCATTACCTCCCTCCCCTCGGCATGACAAATGGTGTTGTGGTTGTTACCACCTTCAGAAAAAGCGCGTGAGCCTTCCAAAAATTCTAGACAACCCAATTCAGCCACAAATTATTAATTTCTTATTCCTTTGCTACTTTTTCGTTATTTTATTTTATCTTTAAAATTAACCTTCTTTTCTCATTTCCACCCCAAACACAACCATCTCAAATTTTTTTGTTCTTCTTTGATAAAAGCTCTAATTCAAAATCTTATTAATTACACACCCTTCTTTTTACAACAACAACAACAACATGTCCAGTATAATCCCACTAGGTGAGAGGTACGCAGACCTTACCTCCACCAAGTGGAGAGGTTGTTTCTGATAGACCCTCGGTTAGTAAAAATATTTTCGAAAATACGTTTGAAACAAGATGAAAATATCATGCTAAAGAGAATGATGAAACTAACACATATTCACCAAAATAAACAGAAAAAAAGTAGATATAAATATGAAGCCTGAGATGGTACTAATCTTACAGCATATTATAATATAATATCTAATAGGAGACAAGGCACTCGACCACTATCGAACCTTCTACCCTAATCCTCGACCTCTACGCTCTCCTATCTAGAGTCATGTCCTTGGTGATCTGGATCTGGGTCATGTCATGTCATGTCTAATCAGCTCGGCCCAGTTCTTCTTCAGTCCACATCATAGGCCTAGCACTATCAACCTCTCACACCTCCTAACCGGGGCATCTGCACTTTTCTCTTCACATGACCGAACTATCTCAACCTCGTTTCTCGCATTTTGTCTGCCACTGGGGCCACGCTCACCTTGTCACGCATGACTTCATTCCTAATCTTTTCCATCCTGGTGTGAGCACACATCCATCTAAGCATTCTCATTCTGCCACACTCATTTTCTGAATGTGTGAGTTCTTGACTGGCCAACACTCTACCCCATACAACATGGCTGGTTCAACAACCATTCTATAAAATTTTCCTTTGACGCTATGAGGCACTATCTTGTCACATAGTACACCGGAAGTGAGTCTCCACTTTATCCAGCCTAATTCTATACGGTGTGTGACATCATCATCAATTTTCACTTAGCTTTGAGGATTGAAAAAAGATATTTAAAGTTTCCTTTCTTGGGAATGATTTGAGAATCAAGCCTCACTTCACATGCGACTCATCTGATCCATCACTAAACTTGCATTCCATATATTATGTTTTCGTCCTGCTTAGCCTGAAGCCTGAATCCTGAAGCCTTTAGACTCTAGTGTCTGTCGCTACACCTCTAGCATCTCATTGACACCGTTGCGTGTCTCATCCACCAAAATTATATCATCAGCAAATAACATACACCACGGCACCTCTCTCTGAATACTCTGAGTTAATTCGTCCATCACCACCTCAAATAAGAATGGGTAGAGCACTGACCCCTGATGTAGCCCTATCTCGACTGGAAAATGCTCTGAATCTCCTCCCACTGTTCGCACTCGGCTCTTGGCTCATTCGCACATGTCCTTAATCACCCTGATGTAAGCCACCGGAACACCTTTTGATTCCAAGCATCTCCATAAAACTTCCCTAGGGACCTTTTCATAAGCTTTTTCTAGGTCTATGAACACCATATGCAAATCCCCTTTTTTGTCCCTATACTGCTCAACCAACATCCTCAATAAATGAATTTCTTCCATATATGATCTCCCGGGCATGAATTCAAATTGATTCTCGAAAATAGACACATCCCTACTCATCCTCTTCTCCACCCCCCTTTCCCAAACTTTCATAGTGTGGCTTAGTAGTTTGATGCCCCTATAGTTGTAATTTTAAAAATCGCCCTTGTTCTTGTACAAAGGTACCATTCAACTCCATCTCCATTCTTCAGGCATGTTTGTTGTCCTAAGGATGGCATTGAACAACCTGGTCAGCCACTCCAAACCTGCTCTGCCCGCACTCTTCTAAAATTCTACTGGGATCTCATTTGGCCCAGTCGCTCTTCCCCCTCGTATCTTTCGGATTGCGCCCTCAACCTCCTCTACTCTTATACGCCTACAATACCCTAAATCGCGGCGACTCTCTGAATGAGATAACTCACCTAGCACAATCTGCATGTCGCCATCTGAGTTTAAGAGTTTATGAAAGTACGTCTGCCATCTTCGTCTGATATGGGCCTCCTCCACCAGTATTGTACCATCCTCATCCTTAATGTACCTCACTTGGTCTAAATCTCGAGACCGTCTGTCCCTTGCCTTCACGAACCTATAAACCTTTTGGGCTCCTCTTTTTTCATCTAACTCTTTGTATAGGCGATTAAACGCTGCTGATATAGCCGTAGAAACCACTAACTTTGCTTCTTTCTTCGCAGTATATACCCTTCTTTATTCTTCCTCTTTTCTTCCATATCAGTGCTCTCAAATAACTTCAAGCATGTAGCCTTTTTGACTTCTACTTTCTCATGGACCTCTTCATTCCACCACAAGTCCCATTTATATCTATAGGAGTTTCCCTTTGAAACCCCCTAACACTTCTCTAGCGGCTCCCTTAATGCACTCTGTTGTCCTAGACAACATACTATTCGCGTCCCGACAACTCTCCCAAGCACCCATAGTATCCAGCTTCCTTCCCAACTCCTAAATCTTCTCAACGGTCAAGGCCCCCCATTTAATTCTAGGACGCTATGACATATCCCTCTTCTTCCTCGGCCTTACAATATCAAGCTCCATAACTTGGAGCCTATATTTGGTAATAATTAAGGTTCTCACTCGGGAGAACCTTGCAATCCCTACACACACCTCTATCACTCTTCCTTAGTGCTCCCGAACTACAAAAGGTGACTAAGTGCTCATCTTTTTTTTTGGAAACTCGAGGTCGAAGGCTTTAGCAAAATCCAAAAGAGCGATTCCTCCTTCATTTCTATCTCCAAACTAAAACCGCCATGCACCCCATCATAGGCCCCTAAAAAGACCACGATATGACCATTAAAATCCCCTCCTATGAGTAGCTTATCATTGACAGGGACACTCCGTGCTACCTCGTCCATGTCCTCCCAAAAATGCCTTTTAACTTCTTCATCCAAGCCTGCTTGGGGTGTGTAAGCACTAATTATGTTGAAGGTGAGCCCTCCTACGACAAGCTTGATAGCCATCAATCTATCATTCACCCTCCTGACCTCTACCACATGATCGCAGAGATCCCTATCAATTAAGATACCTACTTCATTCCTATTCCTCGAAATTTCATAGTACCACAATTCATACGCGTCTACATCCCCCGCCTTAGTTCCCACCCATTTGGTATCCTGGACACAGGCTATACTAATCCTCCGGTTCTTTAAAATCTTCAACAACTCTATAGATTTTTTTGTCAAAGGCCTAATGTTCAAAGACCCAATCCTCAACCTAGGAAAATCCCTAACACACACTACTAAAAATCAGGGGTATTCCTACAGCATTTTTCGGACTGAAACTCGGTCTGAAGACCCTACCCGACCGCTGCGGTCGGACAAATCAATTAATTTTTTTTAATGAATTTTTTTTTGTAAGTGTCTGACCTCGGCGGTCGGATAGTAATAAAAATTTAATTTTTTTTAGAGTACCCGACCGCGGCGGTCGGATACCCGAAATAAAATAATGGATCACAGCCTTTTTCTTCCTCATTCTCTCTCTTCCTCATTATCTCTCTTTCCCCAATTCCCCCTCTACCTCAAACCCGACCCCCACACCCAAATCTCTCAAAAACACTCACTAATCTCAAATCTAATACTAAATCTTCACCCCTCTACCTCTACAAATCCGAGGTAAGTGTATTTTTCATTGTTTTCCTTTTTATTTTTCCCTAAATCCGAAAATCCTAACTTTTAATTTTTTTTTTTCAGATCCGCGGAGCAGACCACTCCGGCGCCGCTGCGGAGCAATCCACCCCGGTGGACCAGTTTTTTAGGTAAGTGTTTCAGTTTTTATTTATTTTTTTGTTTTGCAATTTTAATTATTGTTTAATTATGGTTTCACGAAATTGTTGGGCGTGATATTTGAGTTTTGAGTAGGATGAAATTGTTGGGAGTTTCTGAAATTATTGCTTGAATTGTTTGGAATGTGGGGAATGACTTGTGATCTTTTGAAAGCAAAAATTCATGAAAATTGTAATGTGCACTTGAAGTTGAAATTGGGCTTAAAGTTGTAAGCTTGTATTCTAAACATGAGTAGGATGAGTGTTCTTTTCATGAAAGATTTGCGGATATTTGTTGTATGGGTTTGAGGATATTTCATGAAAGATTTGAAAATTTGATTAGTTTAGATTCGCCTAAGTTAATAAGATTCACAAAGTATTTGAACCATTTGTTACTAGGAATTTAGGAGATGGAAAAATTTGATTAGTTCCTTTTGGCTCAATATTTATTTTTGTGTCGGTGGTGAGTTTGGCCTCGGTGGGCTTGAGTTGTTAGCAAGTGATAAGTAGTTTTTTAAATTATTGGAATTGAAAAAAGTATTATCTTGAATTGAAAAATTGCAATAAAAGTTTGTTATCTTTAACTAATATATAGCTAGTTTTGACCATGTTTAAGTGTTCAAATATTTTGAAAATGCCAAGATTGGAGCAAGTAAACGTTGATGGAATGAATATAGCTAGTGGAATGCCTATGAAGCTAATACAATAGCTTAATAAAATTTGTTTCAACTTGATTATATTATTAAAGACATTACTATAATACTAGATTTCCAAGTAGAAACATAGTTAGAGAGTTAGGAACATAGAGAGAAAGTTAGGTTCTTTTTATCTACTAAATTGCTAAAGTTTGAATCTTTTTAACTATTTGTTTAGAATGGGATACTTGTTTTACAAAGGGACAAATATAGAACTTTCTCGTAGCATAAATTGTAAGTAATTGAACTACTATCAAACTTAACAATAATTTAAGAGACATTAGCTATAAGTAATATAGTAGTTACACAACTTAAAATATCTTAATTATATTTTTAAATAAAATAAATTATTTCTAAATATCTATTTTTTTTATCTTTGATTCTATTTCATTTGATTTTTGAGAAGTGTT
Source organism: Petunia x hybrida (assembly GCA_037355625.1). Taxonomy (NCBI): domain Eukaryota; kingdom Viridiplantae; phylum Streptophyta; class Magnoliopsida; order Solanales; family Solanaceae; genus Petunia; species Petunia x hybrida. The sequence goes on along the minus strand of JBBBVM010000504.1, from coordinate 1,193,837 downwards.
ATTAATTACTAAATGATAATCTTAGAGAACAAATTAGTTAGTAATATAAAAGTAACTGACTTAGATATAATACTACTAATACTAGTAAGTTGTACAATTACTTAATCTTATGAAAATCGGTAGAGTATCAAAGTAATTTTTTTTAATCTTTGCAATTTAATATGTATCTCAAACTTGTAATTTTTGTGTAGATATGGAATATGAAAGTCGTAGTTGGATGTATAATAGAAATAATCCCGGGCGGCGGGGGATGAGGGAAGAATTTGCAGTAGGTGTTCAAGAATTTATTGAAAAGGTGAAAACACTTGATGATTTTATACGGTATGGCTAGATTAAGTGTCCTTGTGTGAAATGCAAGTGCACAAAAGGACAAAGTTTGGAAAATGTTGAAATGCATCTTTATAGGAAGGGTTTTATGCCAAATTATTCTGTTTGGGTTTATCATGGAGAGTCTAGGGATATGGGTGGTGATGTTAATTTTCAAAATACTTATGGCGGTGGGAGTGGTCCGTTTATGGAGAATGATCTTGATAATTATCGAATGAACGATATGGTTAATGATGCCTTTAGGATGTACCTAGAGGAGCCATCCCAACCAGGTACATCGCAACCAAATACTGAGCATGTTCCTAATGATGAGGCAAAACTCTTCTATAAACGGTTAGAGGAAGCTAGTCGTCCATTGTATGAAGGCTCAGTGCATTTCAAGTTGTCAGTTGTTGTTAGATTGTTAAGTATTAAATCTGATTTTAGTATATCTCAAGCAGCCATGGATTCTATCATTGGCCTTATAAATGAACTCAATCCGACTAACATGGCATTACCAACTGATTATTACAACACTACGAAGTTGGTTTCCACATTAGGCCTTTCTGTACAGAGAATTCATTGTATTGTCAACGGTTGCATGTTGTTTTATAAGGATGATGCAGAATTAGATACATGTAAATTCTGTGAGGAGCCTCGTTACAAGCCGGTTCTAAACCCTAAAAAGAAGCCGATACCTATTAAGTCGATGCATTACTTACCCCTTATACCTAGGTTAAAGAGGTTGTATGCGTCGATGAGCTCTGCTCCTCATATGAGATGGCACCATGATCGTACAAAACAGCCAGGCATTCTAAGCCATCTGTCATATGGTAAGGCATGGAAACATTTTGATCAGGTGTATCCTGCATTTGCTAGTGAACCAAGAAACATAAGGTTGGGTCTATGTTCAGATGGGTTCACTCCTTTTGATGTCTCGTCTACACCTTATTCTTGTTTGCCCGTATTTGTCACGCCGTACAATCTTCCGCCAAAATGTGCATGACTAGTCCTTATCTGTTTTTGAATTGCATTATCCCAGGGCCACATAACCCAAAAGCCTCGATTGATGTATTTTTGCAGCCTTTTATTGATGAGTTAAAGTTATTGTGGCATGAAGGTGTGGAAACATATGATATATCAATGAAACAGAACTTTCAACTGCATGTTTCTTTGATGTGGACTATAAATGATTTTCCAGCTTATGGAATATTGTCTGGGTGGTCCATTGTTAGTAAGCTCTCTTGCCCTTATTGTATGGAAGATACAAAAGCATTCACTTTGAAAAATGGCGGTAAGATTACATAGTTCGACTGTTGCCGTCGATTCTTGCCAATGGATCATCCGTTTAGGAATAACAGTAGTGCATTTATGAAAAATCATGTTGATTTTGAGGAGCCTCGAAGGTTGTCAGGAGGAGAAATATGGGATAGGGTTAAGGTGTATCATTAGGTAACTGACCAACGACTATCTAAAGCACCTAGTTATGGTATTGATCATAATTGGACTAAACAAAGTATCTTCTGGGAGTTGCCTTATTGGAAGGATAATCTTCTTCGACATAACCTGGATCCCATGCATATTGAGAAGAATTTTTTCGAGGCTGTCTTTAATACTGTGATGGATGTCAGGAACAAGACAAAGGATAATGTGAAGGCCAGGTTGGACCTTGAGGAACTTTGTAGGCGACCTGAGTTACACTTATCTCAAGTTGGCAACACGATTTGGCTTCCCAAGGTCAGTTACACATTCGTATTGGATAAGAGAAGAAATATTTGTGATTGGGTAAAGAATTTGAGGATGCCTGATGGATATGCGTCAAAGTTAGAAAGGTGTGTTGATATGACAGAAGGAAATTTGACTCACATGAAAAGCCACGATTGTCACATCTTCATGGAAAACTTGCTCCCAATTGCATTCAATGGCTTGGCTGATAAAGTTTGAAAACCCCTTACAGAGACGAGCCTATTTTTTAGGGAGCTGCGTTCTAAGACATTGAAGGAAGAGAATCTTAAGTCGTTGGAAAGTAACTTTCCTATTGTCGCGACTAAGTTGATAAAAATATTTCCCCCTGGTTTCTTTAATGTAATGGAGCATCTTCCAATTCACCTCGCGGAAGAGGCACTACTGGGAGGCTCGGTGCACTGTAGATGGATGTATCCTTTCAAGAGGTAAGGTCCCTTAAGTTATTATTAACTCATTTTTTTAATTCATCTTAAGTAAATTAATTAATACAATATATTATGCAGAGTATTGGCAAGTGTAAGCGGGACGTGAAAAACAGGAACCAAATTGAGGGGTCCATATGTGAGGCATATCTCGCTAGAGAAACTTCTCATTTTTGTTCGTATTATTTCGATCAAAATGTCCCATGTTTGCGAAGTAGGCCAGATCGACATGATGTTGGAGACAACAATGATCCGAATTATCCACCATTTTCTATATTCAATCAACGTGGTAGAGGAAAGTTAATGACCGAAGTATGCAAGTTCACTAACCGGGACAGAAAAGTAGTGTTAGCTTGGATAAGCTTGAAGTTTTGACTGATGACTAAGGAACAGATCCAAGGACATGTTCCTTTGAATCACTGCAACTAAATAAATAATCATGCAAAATTATTTAAGCTGGAATATTAATTATTATCCTAAGTCTAATGTTTATCTTGATAATTATGCAGGGTTACACGAGATATGAAAAGATTGCATAAGATTGGATAAGGGCTAAAGGATCTCGGGTAACCAAGGGAAGAGTTCAATTAGGACTCAAATTCGTGGAAGCCTTGGAGTTCTAATTACTCAAGACCTCTTGGATTTTGAAGCTATAAAAACAGGAGCATTTCAGTTATTGAGGGGTGCACAAATACAGAGAGAATCGAGCTATAGCATTTGTTGACACCCAATTTTGTCCCGGATTTTAATAAAAAGTATAATAATTTTAAAATTAAGTTCAATTTTGAAGATTGCAAATAAATAGCTGATTTTAAGGGGAAATAGCCAAAATCGCAAGTCTTCCCTTCATTTGCAGCGTGCTGTATAATTATTTATTTAATTTAATAAAGGACTAAATCTGTTCTTAAATTTCAATTTAGGATCGTTTCTGCAAAGCCCATATTACACAAAATCCCCAACCAACTATCCAATCATCTTCTTTTTATCCACACCAAAAAACCCTACACCCATATAGAGATATATATACACACACGGCATGAAAAAAGGACCATAGGCACCAACGGCTCCTTTTCATCTTCTTCTCCACTACTATACACAAAACCCACAGCGCCTATACACGTCGAGGCACACGCACAGCTCCCCAAATCCTTTTCCTCTACACATCAACGCATAGATCTGGAATTGAAGAATGAAAACAGGGCACCATCGGGAAATCCCATTGACACCGGTGGAAAACAGAGTTTAATCGGAAAATGATGTCTCCGATTGTCCTGGTCTTTTGTACTTGTTGCTAGATCGAAGATTGAAAGCGGGAGTAAGGGGTAGCAGTGACGCCGTAAACGGCAGTCGCTCCTCCGCCGTTCCTTTGGGGTCACTGATTTAATGTTGTTCATGTTTGTTTCATCGGAAAAACCCATTTCCGGCGACCCTATTCTCTGTTTCCGGTGACCTGTGTTGAAATCGAAACGAGGACCTCGAGGTGGGAGTAGCAGCGACGCCGCTACGGCTTGGAAGTCGCTCCTCCTCCTCCGTTCACTGGTGGCGCTACCCTATCTGATATTGCTTTACTCCTCGCCGGAAATTTGGCCGGCGTTTGTTCCTGATTCTGTGATCATCGCTTGGGCTGTTATGGTTGTCCAACTGTTTCTTTTAGTGTTGATATGTATTTGACTACGTTCTACATTGTTGACTTTGATTTGTTGCTGCCATGGCTCGATCCCTTGTTGCTTGGTTCCCATAGCTCTTTGTGACCTTTGCCTTGACTGTTACTGATCTTTCCTTTGAGAGAGTTTTGCAGATCCTTTAGCACTGGGACTGATTCAAACAGATACTACACCATTTTGGCCAATGAAAAAATACATATACACGTATTGAGGCCACACAAGGAATTGACGGACAATAAATTGACGGATTTTGAACATGATACTACACTTGAACCGTCCCGTTCCCGTGTCCCTAAAGCAAAAGGCGATGATGAATGCACTTTAATGCAAAGCAAGTTGAATAGAGTAGTGGGTTTGGTGCTTTGGCATGGCAACACGGCCCGGGCTCCATGTTTGCAACCGTACCAAATCCCGAGCCTCTATTCGACGCGCCATACAAACCTGAGCCTAAATTTTGCAAAACAACCCCCGTTACTATTATTATTATTATTATTGTTATTATTATTAATATTATTATATATTCTATTATTATTATGTATTCTATTATTATTATTATTTTTATATACTATATTATTATTATTATTATTATATATTTTATTATTATTATTATTATTATTATTATTATTATTACTTTATTATTTACTTTATTTCATTAATTATTATACCTTATTATCGTACTAATCCAATTTCACTTGTTTGTTTTGCGAGGTACATTTTGGCACGAATAATTTATGGACGAGTTTGGCTAACTCACGAATGGGGATAGTCTGTTGCATTGCAGTCGTTTAGATTGAAGTCGGACTCGAGTATCCAGAAATAAGACTTAGAAATTTAGAAAAACCAAGGCTCCCGCGAGTTTGATCAATTTCCCGGTTCTATCTTTAACTTTGCATTCCTTTCCTTAGATATTTATGTAAATAAAATGTGTGAATTATTTATTTGACAATAATATTTGATTGTTTGTATGTCGCTTTACTTTATGTCCATTACCTTTTATTGTGAAGTCGTTATTTAATTTATTGCAAATTGGGGCCATCTTAGCAAATGCGTGCAAGTAAAAGAACGTTTTGCAAATAAGCTTTTTATTCGATTAATTATTTTTATTATTATATTATTACTATTTTTAAATAATTCTTTCGAAAGAAAAGCACACTTGTAAATATTTGGAAACCTGTCGGATTAACCGTTTTTAACGGAATTTCGGAAGTGCCTTAAAAACCTTCTTCCGAAGTTAATAAAACCTCTTACCTTTAGAATCTCTGAAAGAAAGACCGTCTTTTTTATAAAAAAACGGAGTTTTTGCACGCATTTGCTAATTTGGTTCCCTGTTTTCCTTAAATTGGGTGGCGACTCCAAAAACTCCAAAAGAGTTTGCCCATCCTGTCGATATTCCGGAATTTATCCTTTTCGGGGGGTAATTTTTGGGGTTCAACAGCATGGCGACTCCGCTGGGGAGCAATAAAGGTTTTGACCATAAAGGTTTCCAATTGTTTGCAACTAGCATGCCTAATTTATTTGCTTTTTTATATCTGTTTGTTTGGTTTGCCTTATAAAGCATGTATTGTATTAATTTGTGCATAATCTGCATTCCGTTCATATTTCCTCCCTCATGGAGCCTGTCAATTCTCTTTCACCTCCTCGATTTCATCACGGGGTACCCGCTTGACGGGTAGTTATGCAGGAAGGGCATTGCCCTTACCTCACTCTTTCAAACTTCTTTCGTGTCACCAAAAGTTAGTTCGGGATATTGAGATTGCCTGGTTTTGTCATGGCCAGTTCTACTGCGTTGTGAGGCCAGGTCTATCCCGCATAGGTCGATTCAGCCTCAACCGTTCGCCCACTCTTAGAAGGAGATTAGGTCATGCATGCATATACACCTTAGTTTGGGGGAAAGTTCGGCAGATTTGGTTGGTTTGTGTTTTGGAGATGGCCTGGCGTAGTGAGATCTAAGAGGCGAAGCCCCTGGTGTCTTTAAAAGGATCAGTGGGGTCCCTCTCGTGAATGGCTTTGCGTGTGTGAAGGCCTATGTTGATTATCCAGCTGCAACTTTGTAAAAATTGAAGTATGCTTGTCGCATACTAGGAGAGCGAAACCCCTGTGTCTTTGAATGACCAGTGGGGTCCCTCCTTGAAGACCAGTGCGGTCTTGGCTACCTAGGAAACTGAGAGGCTTGATTAAAGCCGAGGACCAGTGAGGAGCCCTACGAACAAGGTCGGTGAGCCTTGCAAAACCTAGGAAGCTGAGAGGCTTGTCTAAAGCCGAGGACCAGTGAGGTTTTATTTTGAAAGGCCAATTGGCGCCTTTCGTGATTTGCAGTCTGGTATTGTGGAGGCAGTTCGAAATTTCTCCCTGGATGTTGTAAAGCAATTGAGAATCGTGCTTGGAGGAGTGTGGATGTTTGCAAAAGCTATGGAGGATTGTTTCGGGTTTTAGGCATTTGGGTTTAGAATTTTGTGCAGTGGAGAGCATGAGCTGTGTTAAAATGTTAATTGCCTGCCTTGCTTTATTTGCTCAAAATGCATTAAATACTAGGTGTTGCTTGCTTGTGTGCAATCCTATGAATGACATGCAAACTATCTTAGTTACCCTTTGTGAGGTTTCTTTTGTTTTGTTTACTTCTCTGGCAAATGTTAGATTTGTGAAGTGGCTGACCATCCACCATGCAAGGGTTTCGAGATATGATTGATGGTAGACGCTCTAGCTCGTGAACAATGCAGTACCAGAAGCTAATGGCATTGCTTGAAAGAACTTGGCGATTGATCTTAGTAGCATTATTTTCAATTTTAATTCAGATTGAGGCCCTGAATTGCATTGCACTTTAAAGCTTAGGTTAATCTGAATCAACTCATTTTGAATTTATGAAAGTTGAAATAAAATGCATCTCATTCTTATTATATTATTTACGCTTGCATGTGTTTCTGTTTCAAAATTAAAATTGATAAACCTGCCAAAGCTTTGCTTGTGATATATGGCAAAACAACTGAACAATTTGAAAACGATGCACTGAAAGTTATTGTCTGCGCTCTTTGGATATCGCACTACTGTTGGAACTTCAACTGGGGCAGCTTTTATTTGTTGGTATGTGGCGTTAAAGCAGTGATGCAGAACTACGCACGGTCTGATTCCCAAGGAGGAATACGTAGGCTCCCCTATCGGGCTCGACCCTTTAGCATTTAAATTTTTTATTTTCCCCAAAGAAGGACAACTGGGGCAATTTTTGCAAAACGAGTTAGAGATGCGGAAGACAATAACTGGGGCAGAATTTTGCAAGAAGCGGCGTTGGGTATTAAAGATGAGTTGGCAAGAATTTTGAATTGGTTAAGCAAACAGTGCAAAGTCAGACAAAGGACGTTCAGTTTGTTTTAAAAAATATGTTACAAGTTTAAGTCGAGGCAAATTTTTTTCGAAATGCATCTTTGACTTCATTTGCATGCTTATTTCACTCGCTATATTGCATTAAAATACTTTATCTTGCCTCTATTTTTCAAAGTCTATGCTATTTGAGTTCATGAGCCAAGTTTCTGAAAGCAATTTGCAAATCCAAGTCCGATGAAGACGAGGAAGCAGCAGAAGCAGCAAAATCAGGATGAAGTCCACACAAAATCAAATGCTTCCCCTTTCCTCCCCAAAGCTAACAATTTTTCTTTGAGAGCAGGAACATGAAAGCTTGCAATGAAAGGATCATTCACATTATGGATGAACAATTTATTGAACTCGCATTCAAAGTTGCCTTGCAGATTGCGTCGCATTGCCTTTTTCGACTTAAAGCATTATGCTCTGTCATGAGTTATTGCCGAACTGGCGGCATTTCTACCCCTATGACTTTCATTCCTAATAGGCGACAAAGCCGAGGCTTGTTTTGTGTTTTCAAAACTAAGCCAAATAGGGCGTCGCTTGGTTTCAGGCGCTAATCCGCACAAGGCCATCCTTGACTGATTGTCTCGCCAATTGATTTATCAATGGCTATCGCACTGATTACATTTCCGCACTACTCTGCTCTGCGCTTGCTTTGAATTATGTCTTCGCACTTGCTTTGAAATTAACGCCTTGCTTTACTCTTTCAGGATGACCATCGGCTACGAGGATTCCTTTTGTTGGACTATCTCGCCTATTGATTCGCCAAATGGCTCTTGCGTTGCTCTACATCTCCGCATTACTTTACTTTGCACTTGCTTTGAATTATGTCGTCGCACTTGCTTTAAAATTGATGCCTTGCTTTACATTTTTCAGGTTGACCATCAGGCGGGGCTTCTCTCTTGTTGGACTTTCGCGCCTGTTGATTCGCTAAATCGCTTTAGCGTTGCTTTACATTTCACGCTAAATTGCCTTGCATTTGCTTTCAATTATGCCTTTGCACTTGCTTTCAATTATGCCTTTGCACTTGCTTTATATTATGACTTGCTTTATTTTTAGTATAACAGGTCAGCCCTGAGACCCTCCTTGCTTTGTGCCGGACCGGATCACCAGCTGATTTGTAGACAATCAATTCCAAGACTCTCCTTGCTGCGTGCCCGACCGGCTTGCCAGTTGATTTGTCAAGATATTCAAATTGCTTTGCACTTGCTTTCAATTATGCCTTTGCACTTGCTTTATATTATGACTTGTTTTACTTTTAGTATAACAGGTCAGCCCTGAGACCCTCCTTGCTTTGTGCCGGACCGGATCACTAGCTGATTTGTAGACAATCAATTCCAAGACCCTCCTTGCTGCGTGCCCGACCGGCTTGCCAGTTGATTTGTCAAGATATTCAAATTGCTTTGCATTGCTTTCAATTATGCCTTTGCACTTGCTTTATATTATGACTTGCTTTACTTTTAGTATAACAGGTCAGCTCTGAGACCCTCCTTGCTTTGTGCCGGACCGGATCACCAGCTGATTTGTAGACAATCAATTCCAAGACCCTCCTTGCTGCATGCCCGACCGGCTTGCCAGTTGATTTGTCAAGATGTTCAAATTGCCTTGCACTTGCTTTCAATTATGCCTTTGCACTTGCTTTATATTATGACTTGCTTTACTTTTAGTTTAACAGGTCAGCCCTGAGACCCTCCTTGCTTTGTGCCGGACCGGATCACCAGCTGATTTGTAGACAATCAATTCCAAGACCCTCCTTGCTGCTTGCCCGACCGGCTTGCCAGTTGATTTGTCAAGATGTTCAAATTGCCTCGCACTTGCTTTCAATTATGCCTTTGCACTTGCTTTATATTATGACTTGCTTTACTTTTAGTATAACAGGTCAGCCCTGAGACCCTCCTTGCTTTGTGCCGGACCGGATCACCAGCTGATTTGTAGACAATCAATTCCAAGACCCTCCTTGCTGCGTGCCCGACCGGCTTGCCAGTTGATTTGTCAAGATGTTCAAATTGCCTCGCACTTGCTTTCAATTATGCCTTTGCACTTGCTTTATATTATGACTTGCTTTACTTTTAGTATAACAGGTCAGCCCCGAGGCCCTCCGGGCGGAGTGTCTCACCAGTTGATTTGACAAGTTGCTCCCGCATTGCTTTACATTCCGCAGCAAATTACTTTGAGTAATAAGGATCAGCCCAAAGGTTCTCCGGGCGGAGCGCCTCGTCAGTTGATCGAAGGAAGAACTTATCGATGATACCGCAACCCGCATTTACAATTTTATCACTTTATCTATTTCCTATTCCAATTATTACAGTTTATTAGCAGTTGCACGCTTACCGTTTGTTGAGATTATTACAGGATTTTTAGCAGCACCGCAGCAGCATTTGGAGCATAACATGAAGCTTTTCTTAGCAGTGAACCGGGGCAATCGTTGATATGAGCTAGACTCGTCAACGAAGACCTGAAGAATCGCACCCGCATAAGTCATCCACCCTAGAGGTAAGTCTCTTGTTAACCCTGAGTCTGAGATTTGAGATTAAAGACAAGATGGCTCGGTTGTTGAGGTGCAGTGGAAGCTATGTCCGTGTAAACCCCTCTTTATGGGTGTGTCGTCGACCACATCTTCATAACTTGAGTGATTACAAGCCTCTCTTCCCGCGCTTGAGCGGTCGTTACTGTCTCGTCTTTGATTTTCAAATCGCGTCGAACTACATATGGCCTGATTCTCTTTCAGCCCGAGATATGTAGGCAACTCGCAAACCGGAGTTCGGCCATGTCCATAAGCCTCGCATTTTGATCCCAGGAATCAGAGTCTTGGCTTTACCGTGACAAAATTGGCTTTCACGTCAACCTTCTTTACCCTGGAAACTCTTTCATCCTTTCCGGGTAAAGAGGGGCAGCTGTTGACACCCAATTTTGTCCCGGATTTTAATAAAAAGTATAATAATTTTAAAATTAAGTTCAATTTTGAAGATTGCAAATAAATAGCTGATTTTAAGGGGAAATAGCCAAAATCGCAAGTCGTCCCTTCATTTGCAGCGTGCTGTATAATTATTTATTTAATTTAATAAAGGACTAAATCTGTTCTTAAATTTCAATTTAGGATCGTTTCTGCAAAGCCCATATTACACAAAATCCCCAACCAACTATCCAATCATCTTCTTTTTATCCACACCAAAAAACCCTACACCCATATAGAGATATACATACACACACGGAATGAAAAAAGGACCATAGGCACCAACGGCTCCTTTTCATCTTCTTCTCCACTACTATACACAAAACCCACAGCGCCTATACACGTCGAGGCACACGCACAGCTCCCCAAATCCTTTTCCTCTACACATCAACGCATAGATCTGGAATAGAAGAATGAAAACAGGGCACCATCGGGAAATCCCATTGACACCGGTGGAAAACAGAGTTTAATCGGAAAATGATGTCTCCGATTGTCCTGGTCTTTTGTACTTGTTGCTAGATCGAAGATTGAAAGCGGGAGTAAGGGGTAGCAGTGACGCCGTAAACGGCAGTCGCTCCTCCGCCGTTCCTTTGGGGTCACTGATTTAATGTTGTTCATGTTTGTTTCATCGGAAAAACCCATTTCCGGCGACCCTATTCTCTGTTTCCGGTGACCTGTGTTGAAATCGAAACGAGGACCTCGAGGTGGGAGTAGCAGCGATGCCGCTACGGCTTGGAAGTCGCTCCTCCTCCTCCGTTCACTGGTGGCGCTACCCTATCTGATATTGCTTTACTCCTCGCCGGAAATTTCGCCGGCGTTTGTTCCTGATTCTGTGATCATCGCTTGGGCTGTTATGGTTGTCCAACTGTTTCTTTTAGTGTTAATATGTATTTGACTACGTTCTACATTGTTGACTTTGATTTGTTGCTGCCATGGCTCTATCCCTTGTTGCTTGGTTCCCATAGCTCTTTGTGACCTTTGCCTTGACTGTTACTGATCTTTCCTTTGAGAGAGTTTTGCAGATCCTTTAGCACTGGGACTGATTCGAACAGATACTACACCATTTTGGCCAATGAAAAAATACATATACACGTATTGAGGCCACACAAGGAATTGACGGACAATAAATTGACGGATTTTGAACATGATACTACACTTGAACCGTCCCGTTCCCGTGTCCCTAAAGCAAAAGGCGATGATGAATGCACTTTAATGCAAAGCAAGTTGAATAGAGTAGTGGGTTTGGTGCTTTGGCATGGCAACACGGCCCGGGCTCCGTGTTTGCAACCGTACCAAATCCCGAGCCTCTATTCGACGCGCCATACAAACCTGAGCCTAAATTTTGCAAAACAACCCCCGTTACTATTATTATTATTATTATATATTCTATTATTATTATTATTTTTATATATTCTATTATTATTATTATTATTATTATATATTTTATTATATATTTTATTATTATTATTATTATTATTATTACTTTATTATTTACTTTATTTCATTAATTATTATACCTTATTATCGTACTAATCCAATTTCACTTGTTTGTTTTGCGAGGTACATTTTGGCACGAATAATTTATGGAAGAGTTTGGCTAACTCACGAATGGGGATAGTCTGTTGCATTGCAGTCGTTTAGATTGAAGTCGGACTCGAGCATCCAGAAATAAGACTTAGAAATTTAGAAAAACCAAGGCTCCCGCGAGTTTGATCAATTTCCCGGTTCTATCTTTAACTTTGCATTCCTTTCCTTAGATATTTATGTAAATAAAATGTGTGAATTATTTATTTGACAATAATATTTGATTGTTTGTATGTCGCTTTACTTTATGTCCATTACCTTTTATTGTGAAGTCGTTATTTAATTTATTGCAAATTGGGGCCATCTTAGCAAATGCGTGCAAGTAAAAGAACGTTTTGCAAATAAGCTTTTTATTCGATTAATTATTTTTATTATTATATTATTACTATTTTTAAATAATTCTTTCGAAAGAAAAGCACACTTGTAAATATTTGGAAACCTGTCGGATTAACCGTTTTTAACGGAATTTCGGAAGTGCCTTAAAAACCTTCTTCCGAAGTTAATAAAACCTCTTACCTTTAGAATCTCTGAAAGAAAGACCGTCTTTTTTATAAAAAAAACGGAGTTTTTGCACGCATTTGCTAATTTGGTTACCTGTTTTCCTTAAATTGGGTGGCGACTCCAAAAACTCCAAAAGAGTTTGCCCATCCTGTCGATATTCCGGAATTTATCCTTTTCGGGGGGTAATTTTTGGGGTTCTACAGCATTGAAATAGTCTTTATCTTATTTTGTGTAATCATTAAGCTACAGGGAACAAAGTAAAGAACCTGTTCCTTAGATTGAGTCTTGTCAAAGTTCAGTCTTAGTTCATCTGTAGTAGGTACTATCGAGTTGTATCATTTTAACTCAAGTCGTGTACTTGAAGAAACTTCACTGATCGTGAAAGGGGTCACTAGAGGATTAGAGTTAGTCCTAGGTTAGTAAGAAGGTAGTCTTGTATCCAATTGAGTCTTTTACATAGTGAAGTTGAAATCCTACTTGGAAGAGTAGGTCGTGGTTTTTTATCCCTAGTTAACGGGGTTTTTCTACGATAATATCAAGTGTTCATTTACTTACAGTTTTAATTCCGCATATAATAAAGTAAAGGAACACATTGAAGAAACTGGTCCTTAAAATAGTAAGTGATGTGTCTTAGGAAATAACAACCAGCTACAATACATGTGTTGTTGAATTGTCCCGATGTCACACCTTTTTACAAGTATGATTTTTTTTACATTAAAGCATAACATTCAAGTTTCATCATTAATCTAACTAATGAGAATTTTCTTGGCGCATCATCCAGTCACTTTGTTGGAGAATTTAGCGTTGTTGCTGTTTATGAAAAAATTTCAGATTGGTTTAGAGAATTTGTAAGTGTTATATAAACAAATACATAAGTTTTTTTTGCTAATATATATATATAAACAAATACATAAGTTGGTTTAATGTGTACAACTATCTTAAACTTTATATAGGTACTCAATCCGGATAATGGCATAAACTTTTCATTGTTGCATGACATATCTCACGGGTCTTATTATAAATACAAGAGGATGTCTAAGTACTTTGTTAATGGGTACAAGTTTCATACTAAAGAATGGTCCTTAGGGAAGAAAACCAACAACAATGGTGTGTGTGTGAAAAGTGGTACTGGTGACCAGGATGTAGACTTTGATTACTATGGTGTGATTGAGGAGATTTTAGAAATAGAATTTACAGTAGGTTGGCCTCGTAAAAGATTGGTGCTTTTTTCGGTGCAAGTGGTTTGATCCGAGTCCTAAGGGTAGGAGGGTAGACCCATGTTCTAAAATAGTTGAAGTTAATCACAAAAGGTCATATGGACATTATGATCCTTTCATCATTGCCCAGAATGTCAAGCAAGCGTGGTACGTTTCTTATCCACCGACAAAGAACAAAGCCAAATCCAAAGCCAAGGCCAATTGGTGGGCTGTTCTAAAAGGCAAGCCGGTGGGAAGAGTGGAAGTAGATGTTGTATTAGATGTTGCATATCAAAATGAGGTTTCAACCATTCCCTTGATTGCGGATATTGAATTAGTCGATCAGTTGTAACATAGTGAAGGCATCTATGAAGAGTTTAATGAATCGGTGGTTAGACGTGGAAAAAAAACAACTAATTTTGGAGAAGGAACATCTAGGGCAAACGAGGAGGATGAATATATGGATGACGCTGAAACAAGTGAGGAAGAATTTGTTGATGACGATGAGGCGAGCGAGGAAGAAGAAATAGCCGATGACCTTGAGACGAATGATGATGATTGATATGTTCGTTGTTTGTTGTTGTTACTTTACTAAAATTATTAGCACTAATTTATAAATGTATTCCATATAAATTTATAATTTTCTTATATTGTGCTAATTTATTGTGCTTATTTTACAGATATGGCAACAGAGAAGGCTAAGGGGAAAAGAAAGGTTCAAAGTACATCTCCTACTTCAGGCCATACTACTCCTCCTGCTCCTGCTCCTGTACCTCATATCCTTCCTACATCTCCTCCGTCTACATATGCTCCAAGTTTTTTCACTCCTCCCGCTGCCTTTCCCCTGGCATGCCACTTTCTACATCTCCTGGTTATGTTGTTCGTCCGCATGGCATGAGCTCATCAATGCCTTCGCCATCTTCCAGTCCATCACCATCCCCTTTATAATCTACTCCTTCTGGATCTACTGTACCACCTTCTGATCCGAGCTCTATGGACGCTTGGTACCACCTACTGTACCACATTATCATCCGAGCTTGCCTTTTTACATTGGTGCTCCAGGATCATATGATGATGACGGGAGGGTGAGGATTTATCCTGAGGATAGTCGTGGGTAAGTATCATTCACTTTGTTAGTTTTTAACTATTTAATACTACTGTAAAATTTAATTTTTTAGTATATTTATTAACACTAGTAATTTTTATCTAGTTTTACTCCCTCGCACGTGGCTACTCCCATGGTCACAGTATGCATTAGATCTAGATGGAGTGAGTCATGGCCATCCTGGGGTAAGGTACCCTTCTCCGTAAAGCTGTCCATGTTTGACGATTTTAAGGTAATAACTATGTTTTATTTTTTAATAATTTAGTTAAGTGTCACTTTTTTAAAAATCTAATATTTTTAATTATTTCAGACAAAGTGTAGGTGGCATCCTGCCTTTGATAGCGTTGTCCGAAGCAATTTCCTCGAAAGATGCACAGATAGAGTCAAAGGTAGCCTGTATGATTGTCGGGCTAAAGGAAAGAAGCCCGGTTGAATATACCCGCACGTTTGGTTAAAATATCTGCAATACTGGGATAGTGATGAATTTAAGAAGAAGAGCGTGCAAGGAAAGGCAGCAAGAGCCTCCGAAAAGGGTGGATCGCAAAAGCTTTAAATATACACTTATGTATAAATAATATTCTCTAAAAGAATATTTCCTCCGGTCCAAAATAAATTTTGGCTTATGCACACTTTTTAAGAAAGTGAAAAGTGTAATAATTTAAGATGATTTTACTATGTTCTTTACTTTTTCTTACACTATTTAAAAAAGTTGTTTAGAACAATGAACGAAGTAAGGGTATATTAGAAAAAAATACATTAATTTCCTCTTGTTTTTCTAAATAGACACTTATTTTGGACCAAGGGAGAATAGCTAAATGCCACTTATTTTAAACTGGAGGGAGTAATACATATATGCACACATCAGACTGACATTATTGGAAAGATAATGCAGAACAAATATCAAATACAAAGTAAAGCATATAGTTCCAGAGCGATTCATTTACAAGCCAAATTGTGACTACTAGATAAACATCGCTTGTGCAAACTCCTTTGTACATCACTATTTGACTTTAAAGTTTTTCTTGCACGTGCACATAGCACAAAATAATTTAAAGTTGGATACAAATTAAAGTTGGTTAGAAAAGAAGAATTAAGGACAGGTTTAAAGAAAAGTATGATAAACTAGTCATGGATGTGGCAATTTGAAGACGTAAATCTTGCAAGATAGCTATCATTCTCTTATTCCTTTTCTCCTTTTCTTTTCGGCTATTAAATAGATTGGCAAGTCTAATGATCTTAGAAACCGTCTAGGTACATTGAATCTCAATTTCTAACTACACTTGAGCTCCTTTTCCGCTTATTAATTGTTTTCAGTAAAGAAAGATTATTAGTTTAAGTTATCTATTTAATTACTAGTTCGTATAAGATTATAGAGAATCAAACTTTGTGTAAGGAGATTCAGTCAAAAGTAGTATTGTGTCGGATAATATCAAATGGTTCTTTAGATTCACACCGTGTGACCTATAAAATAATTAAAAGTTGAGATCTACTTGAATTCTTATAATTATTAAATAATCAAACAATGGAAACAATATATTAACAGCAAAGTTGACGGAAAGACGGAAAGTTACCACTTTTTTAAAAAAAAAAAAAAATTAGAGCCAAAGTTAATGCCACTTTTTTTTTTTTTTCAATGTTGAATGCTTTTCCGAATTCGATCATTGGACATGTAGTATGTTGGCAAAATATAAAGTACTATTATTGTCTTGACAAATTTCATTCAAAATTTAGTTAGTTAAGAAATATTTGCTTTATATTAATTAACCTATAGTATCTTTTTGCTCGCAAAAAGTAAAGTGGAGAATCTTTAATGAAGCAATAGGTATTTAATGAAGATTCATTTTGTTTTATTTGTACACTAAAAGTTAATTAAGAACATACAGGTATGCGGGTTGACGGTGCCATTAGTATATTGCTTCTATTGTTTGATTATTTAATAATTATGAGAATTTAAGTAGACCCATTTCTGGTGTCCGAAAATCTGATTGGAGCCTCGACTAATTCAGCTTCATGCCGCTGACCTATTTCTGGGGGAAGCGCTCCTTACCAGGATTTTTTTTTTATTTTCAGGGTTTGAACACGAGACCTCTGATTAAGGGTGGATGGATCATATCCATCCCACCACAACTCTGGGTGGTTCCATAAAAGAGTCCCACAAAAAAAAAAAAACAATAAAATTTTTAGAAAATTGGGAAATTATAAATCTGCATTTTTAGAAGACAACTGGCTTGTGCTGGATCACTTAACTGCAAAGAAAGAACAAAATAAAATAAAGTGCTAGTCTCTTGAAGTTAGCTCATTTTGGATGGAGAGAAGCCAGATAACTACTATTATCAAGCTACGTTCATTTCATAATTAGTTCCAAAACCTTTGAGCTTATTTACATTAGTAATTTGACTGAGAAAAAAAGGCTACATGTAGATTCATCTATAAGTTTGTTTTTCGTATTTCTAATTCATCAATCATTTCATTCCGATTCAACTCTTAATCTATCCTCTCTTTCACAATCCGTTCTTCTATAAGTAGGACCTGGACTAAGTTCTAATAGATCAGGGTCCCATTTTACAGATGCATCACCTCGAGAATTGACTCCCTTAAATTGACCACTTAACCAGAATTTAGCCATGTTCCAATCCATTGATTCGTCAGGTTAATCGTTAGGTTAGCCATTTTTCCAAAGTATCACCAAAATTTACCATAAATCTTTTCCTTAAGAAGATGAAGTATAGACTAGACTTGCTAACTTTCTTTAATTTCGATAGCGTGGTAGAGAAATTGGACGACTCATCAGGCCGATCATCTGAAGACTATAGGTCTGAATCTTTTCCCTACCTAATTACTTGAGTCGTCTCAAATCCCTTCAGTAGATTAGACAACAACTACTCAATAAGTAGAGCAAGTGTCATCCATTTAAAGCTGCAGCCAAGTTTCCCATTTTTATGCCATTAATGTTGGAAGCAAAATTTTCTCTGCAGTAGAAAGAAATTGATGTCTTGGGGACAAATCCTACTGCTCTCTTCTTAGCCAAATTACCCTTGTAAGAAGAATCAAAACTACTCCTTTGATCATCATCTAACAGCTCACTGATTGTTCTCTTGTAAGAGCCAAACCACTTAGCATACATGTAACCAAGTTTTCTCCATGGTGGCACGTAAATATCTATTTTCTTCATAGATTTCTTCATAGCTCTACTCATTAATCTCACTACGTGCTTCAAATCTTCAACTTTTCCTACAAATATTGAAGGAAAAATCTCGAGCAATGAAGTATAGCAAGTTGTTGCTCTAGCAATTTCAAATTCTCTGGCAAGATGAACTTCGATTATGTAGCGCTTATTGTCTATAATAATGTCGATGTACTCGTAATTTCCTGATGGGAGCTGACCATTTCTCTCCCATTTTGATTTGCACAGACCTATGTATAATCCAAGGGTGTGATTAGAGAAACTTTCAAGAAATAGTTTGTAAGATCCATTAAATAAAGCACAAATATAAATGTAAGATACTTATTTAAGTTAATAGGTTAATTGGCATTAGCCAGGACTCAAGATGAAAACGCGTCAATACATGGAAATTTAGTCCATATTATATTGTAGTAGAGCATGAAAAGCAACAAAAAATGGAGTATTCTCCTTTCTTTGAAAACCTCAAGTCCAACACCTTCAAATTAGCAAAATCGTCTTGCCTTCTATTATACGGAACTTATTGATTCAATTAATTCAAATTCGTAATAAAGAAGAAGAAATGACTAACCAGCATCAAATCCTCTATCACGCAACCGAGTCATCAAACATCGTCTAAAATCCTTCGTACTTGGATCGCCAATTTCAAGCCATGCATTTGCCACAACACCATGAATATTTCTCTTCACATCATCATTACTTTCTTCATAACCTAACAATTTACTCAATTTATCCTTGATCTCTAAATCATCAAAACAACTAATGTTTCGATTTTCTTCGAATTTCTCCCCATAATCATCAAGATCAATGTTTATCCCTTCTTCAGCTCCTCTTTCCATAAACGAACTCACAAGACCATATAAATCCGTCACGCTCTCCATCGACGAGTGCTCGCTGCCACTGCTTTCGCAAAATCTTGCCTTTGCCGCCTCATCAAACACCGTCGCCATCCTCTTAAACTTCATAACTCTTATACACGAAAAGTTTAATTTCTATGCACTGACTTTTGTAGTGACGAATCTTGTATGTATTCCTAAGAAAAGGAATTTGTCAATTTTTCGGGATCTCAAAGGGGCGTGGTAAGACAGAGGTACCAGTTAGCATATATGGAGTTTTCTCGATATGTAGAAGAAAATATGTTGCTGTAACTACACATATATATATAGTATATGCTGTATATACACATGTTAGCTATAATTACATTATTTGGTTCGATGTCACTTCGAATGGTTTCAGTATTTTGGCTTGAAGGGAACGGCATAATGTATCTGGACATAGTTTATGGACTCGTTCATTATGTTTAGCTTCATTCTCCTTTTAAATGATAATGATAGTTCCATAACTCCCTTTCAAGATTTAATAATAATTAATGAAATAGCCCTCATCAATCGGATAATGAAATTAAATGACCTAAGTTTAAAATGTATTTATCATGATATATACACACATACTCTCTCTAGAATAGTACAACTGTACAAGTATTTCCTAGTACTAGCTTTCATTCCAAAGAGAGGAAGGCTAGAGGAGACTTTGACGATCCCGTAGTGGAGACACTTTGCGTGTCCGACGGATATTTTACCCGTAGTAAAAGGTGTCTTTATGCACACGCATGAATGATACTACTATATATTTTGACCTTGTATATAATAGTACGTTGTCCATCATGGCATCTAGAGGGGTTATATTTTCCTTCACTACTTTTGTGTTGAAGAATTATCTGTTTAATGAACAAATTGACAGCCATGGAATTTGGAAATTTTTGCAGCCCATGGCCATGGATGCTTATAGCAGGATGCCGGCGTTGTACCAGCAATATTTATAAGGGGTAAATATATAAGTAGCCAGGTTATAATTACATATTCCATCTTGTTAGGCATATCAAATCAAGCCAAAACTTGTTTTTACCTAAGGTGAAAAATAAAGAGATGAGATAAGAGCTTGTAACCTAAAATATAGGATTTTAATAGTGGGACACTTATGTGCTGGTTAAAATGGGTAAGCACATCCTAACAACCACCCCGGCATTTGCTTAATAAAAGATTTGAAGGTGAGAAACGTATACTCTTTCCCTTATTTAAGTTTACTTCATTTTTGCATATGCATATAATACCAAATGCATCCTAAGTGCATACAAGTGAATATTGTCAGATAACTATAATGTACGCACACCAAGTGAATAATATATGCATACCAAGTGCATACGTAATACATAGTGAATAATGTATGCATACCAAGTCCATACGTAATAACTACATAGTGAATATGTATGCATACCAAGGCATACTTAATGAATAAATAGTAAATAGTGTATGCTAAATATGAATCATTTTTAATAATTATTGAATAAAAATTATATAATCTATACCTACATAATTATCTTTTGCTTGGAAAAATTTATTACAATAAATGGGAGTAAAATCCTCAAATCGTCGTCTTCATCTTTCAATATCAAACTATATGTTGATTTAGGTCTCATCCTAAACAAACTAGTGAGATAAACTAGTGAGATGATAACAAATTGTGATAAATGATGAATATGGAGTGAATCGAGTTAATAATAAATATAAATCGTGCAAAAGAAGGATGCATCTAGAGAAATGGAAGAGAAAGCAATTTGAAAAGTATTTGATTCTAATCCCTTAAATTAAGGCATCTATGTCACTTATCCCTTAATAAATGAGTTAGAATATCACCCCCGTAAAAAAAGTATTGGCTAGAACATAAAATAAAAAATTCTATTTGTTTATATAGCTATATTTAAAAAATATGTGTTCAGAATATAAAAAAAAATGATAGATGTTCCTCTAGTGTTATTTTCCCCTTAATGCCCCTGCGAAGCTTGGCCCTAGAATTTGATAGTATCAGCAGTGTTGTAAAGTTTGCTCATTTTCGTTCAACAGTAGTTGAATTGGTGTTCCTGGCATGCATGTTCTGAAGAAGCATACTGCTCCTACATAGTAGAATATATAAAGATACACTTTATTTTTATTTTTATTTTCTGAAAAGTTCAGTAGCGGACCAAGTGCATCATAGTGTCATTGAAGGGCCCTGAAGAATGCATGAATCAAGAGTAAACATCACTGTGCAGTGCAGTTGCTTGACTAACTGATGCACAGAAATGAGATTATAATGGAAGCTAGGAATATAGAGAACATTGTGCAGTGTCAAAGATGGAAGTAGTTGTACAGACCCAACATCTGTGACTTAGACTTTATACACATTAAGTAGGCTAACTAAGAAAGGAACATTTAGCTTAGTGATATTGAAAAGGATGTCGATACTGGATGTCATGTGATGTGGCTCCTGAGTCAACAATCCAACAACTACCTCCTAACCTAGATGACATGCAAGCAGATGAACCAACATAAGAAGCTTCAGTAAGCTTACCAGCAAAGTTAGCAGATCCAATATTCTCAGTATGAGAATCATTGTCAGGAATGTGTGCTTGCTGGAGAAGAGACACCAAGTGACTATATTGAGTCCTTGTCAAACCTAGGAGGGGGTAAGAAGCTGGATCTGATTGCCCTTGATCAAAACCACTTGCAGCAGAATATCCAGGTTGCTCAATGTACTGATGTTGTCCAGGAGAAGAGAAGCTGGTGGATTGTCCAGAATCATTGAATTGAGAAGTAGCATTAGCAGCTGACTTATTGTTTCTGGAGTGAGGTTGAGTCTGTTCATGCTGTTTCTTCTTGTAGCAAAAGTCCATTGTGTGGCCAACTGTGTTGCAGTATTGACAGTAGTATGGTTTCTTTGAATTATGTCCCCTTTTGTCATTTCTCTGAGAGTTATTCCTCTGATTGTAGTTACCTCTGTTACCAGATCTCTGGGACTGGTTGGTGTTATAGGAGGTGGTACTGCCATTGTGAGGAGGTTTGTAGTTACCGTTTGGCTGGTATCTGGCATTGGAGGCAACAAAAAAAGCTGAATATGTGCCATGTGAAATGCCAGGATGCATTTGTCTTTGCTTCTCATCAGACATGAGCATGTTATAGGCATTGCCCACTGAGGGAAGTGGAGACATCATTAATATGTTACTCCTAACACTAACATATGTTTCATTTAGGCCCATCAAAAACTGGTACAACTTTTGGTCTTCTTCAAATTTGTGAAACTGCTTCTTGGCACCACAAGTGCAATTGATGGAGTGATTCCTATTAATCAGGGCTTACTCATCCCACAGGATCTTGATCTTGTTAAAGTATGCAGCTATATCCAGGGACCCTTGGGATATAGATGCAAGTTCTTTCTTCAATTCAAATATCCTAACACCATTAACCGTCCCATACCTTTCTTCCAATTCAGCCCACACATCCTGGGCATCATCAGCATACACAACACTATCAGAAATCTCTTTGGTCATGGAGTTCAGAATCTATGAGGTCACGATGTCATTGACACGCTCCCATTGCCTAAGATTTGGAGAATCAGCTGAAGGCCTAGGGCAGCTACCATCTAAAAATCCTATTTTGTTTCTACCAGAAATTGCCCTCAACATATTTCGCCTCCATCCACTATACCCAGATATATCAGAAGATTGTACATACAGGGGA
The DNA here is from genome assembly GCA_037355625.1 of Petunia x hybrida. NCBI lineage: Eukaryota > Viridiplantae > Streptophyta > Magnoliopsida > Solanales > Solanaceae > Petunia > Petunia x hybrida. The sequence continues at coordinate 1,171,272 of JBBBVM010000504.1, read as the reverse complement.
CTATGTACATCTATAACCGAGGAATTTCCAGTAGTATTGTTGTTTATGTGCGCCATATGTATAGAATGTATAACAAAGAAATCCTAGTTTGTACGAACTTGTAGATGAACATCAAAATTGCAAAGAGATTACCAAAATTCTGATGAGAGGAAAATTGTCGCTACAATGACTAATGGAAACCCTAGGTGAAATGAAAAATCGCCGCTGCGAAGATAAAAGAATCACCACCGTCGGACAAAAATTCACCGTGAATATCTCATGATCAGCCTCTTGTCGCCGTGAAAACACCAAAAATCATCCAAATATGAACAGGATCAGTAAATCGCCAAAATTAACCGTCAAATTGTAAAAAATCAAGGGAAATGTTGAATCGCTGTGTAAAGCATCATGATTTATTGAAAAAACAAAAAATCCCGCTCTGATACCATGTTAGTTTGAGCAAAATCAATGAAATATGGATTGGAGTGGTAAGAGAGAAAGGAGAGAATGTCGGTGAAATTTTGGAAAAATGACTTTCTGAATTGACAATTACTTTGGGTATGCCCTATTTATATGTGGGCCTGACCCATTACAAAATATGGACCAAATATGGTCCCAATACTAAATCTATACTAACTACACTAATGTACACAATATCCGTTATAAATATAAACTTGTTTCTATACAGTAATACAAAACTAGCACTAAAACTAAAACTAATCTGCATTATTAACCCGGATCAACTTGGTCTCCAACAGTAACTAATGAAAGACATGATGACAAGCTGTTTGGTCCCGGAAATTTTCTTTTACATTCTTAACAAGATATATTTTCTACATGTATAACCAGTCACAAGTCCTGGTAAAATACTAGGGGAACCTGTGATGAATTTACTGACTAATTCCTAATATCCTAATATCGTACTAATACATGTTATAAGAGTACAAAATTTCCTGTTGTGATAGGGTAAACAAAGTGACAAATGAATGAGCAGATGGGAATATTCATGGGAATATAGTTGGTTCACGATATCACCCTTGCAAAGTGACGTAGAGTTGTATACTGAGCAAGTACTGATTCTAAAGAAGTGGCGAAAACTTAGTGCATGCAAATCTAGTACAGCAATTGGTACCAAGTACAATTTTGCAAAAGTAGTGCAGAGAACTTGTAAGACTTCATAGAATTGGCTACAAACAATTGCATTTACCTTCAATATAGTACCATAGTAGTACAACTTATACAAAGAAAAAGCTGAGATGGGAGATGAATTATGATGATTCAAACTAAATATTTTTGCATGCAACAAAGGAGTACCAGATCAAGCAAGAGAGATTCCCATTACCAGCTTACATCACTGTCTATGTAAAATGTTACATACTCACATCAGTTTGTCTACATCATGTACTAAAAGAGTTTAACTTCGGATAATGTAAGGAAATATTTTAACAATGAAAACAAAGGAAAAACAAAGTAAATATTTTAACAGTGGGAATGGTTGGCAAGTTGGGTTGTTGTATGACCATTGCAAAAATAATGTAGAGTCGTTGACTGAACAAATGCAAATTAGCAGATGTGGCGACTAGATGTTGCATAAAATAATACTACTGATGAGTAGATACCAAGTTGGAATGGTTGGAAAGTTGGCGTACAACCTGCATGATAGTTAGAAGGCTACGACTTGCATGAGGTTGCAAAGACAACAGAGGAAAATAGCTCATGCAAGTTAATGTGACTGCAGAGAACGAACAGGGGCGGCCCTAGCCTAAAAGCAGCACTTTTGTGGGCCCCCATTTTTTTTATACCCAATATATGTTATATATAAATTTTTATGAAAAAAAAGTTCCGCGAAGCGAAAAAATTAAAATTAAGTGAAAAATTGCATAAAAAGATAAAATAATTTTGACATAGTAATTGATTATGGGGCTTCATTGTTTTTTTTTTTTGAAATACAATAGTTAGAAGGTTTTTAAGTCAACATAAAAAAGAAAAATCATTTGACCACTTTGACATAGTAATTAATGGGTGGCCGTTAGTATATTTCTGGGAATTAAAAAAGTCATTTTAAAGTTGCAATAGGAAGAGTACTTATGTTAAGACTTGAAAAATTATCAATTGTTCTAATACATCAATAAGTATAACTTTTACTTTAGAGTTCTAATTTTTCTTATCAGAACTTTCTCACAGCAAAGTGAAAACAGGTAGACTACACTATATTTTTGTATGCTATTTTTCAATTCAAGTCCCCATTCTGCAATAGCTAAAGATCAAGCATTATTGTAGAGCTTCAGTGCATTGATTTGAAAAATAGTGCAATATTTTTCGTTAATTCAATTTTGAAGATTAAAGCCTACAACAAGCAAGCATGCTTGAGCAGAAAATTCAATCTGATATCAAATCATTATTCTTGAACCGTGTTTCTGTCTTTCTATCTTTTTATTATCTTCTTATCTAATTTATTGTAATAATTTTGCATTTCAAAGAGTCAAAAAATAAATTTTAAATATATATAATAAAAAAGTTAAGGCCCCAATTAAAATTTGACTTTAGACCATAAAGATCGTTGAGCCGCCCCTGAGAACGAATAGAGGTAACTGAATCAGGTCATTCCTCAAAATGCCATTTCTTATGCTTAAGTTTATTGGATATTTCCCATTCTTCCGTAAAACTGGAATCATACAACATAAAAATTGATCATTTAATGAACATTTTTCATTCTCAAAGGTGTTCAATAGCGCTTTTGCTACTTGTTTATGCCATTTCGTGCATGATCATTTACGGGTCGTTGGGTTGAGATAGAGTTTACGCGGGTATTAACAATGTACGTATTAGTAATTCGGGTATTAGCAATGTGGGTATTAATAATGCGGGTATTAATAATGTGGGTATTAGTAATATATGTATTAGCTATGCATATATTATAACGTAGGGATTATTTCTTGAATTACTAATATATTACAAATTAATATACAATGTTATAATTTAAAATATTTAATTAGTCCTTAAATATAATTTAAAAATATTCTTACTATTATGAGGGTTAATTTTGTCATTTTAAATTTTAATACCTGCATTATTAATACCCGCATTATTAATACCACCTTCTACCCCGCATAAAATAATACATAAATTCCCGCATTATTAATGCGGGTATTAGCTATGCGGAAAAGGAAATTGTGAACCAAACATTGTATTAGTAATGCTATGTTTTATGTGGAAAAGGAAAAGACCAACCAAACATGGTATTATAATGCTAAATTTTGTGCAACTATCAAAGAGGAAACCAAACAATGTATTAGTAATACCAAGACTTTATGAGGGTATTAAAGTAGTGCTAGGTTGAACCAAACGACCCCTTAATGCTTGAAACAACAAAACTGCTTGGATAGCAACTATCTTAACACACCATTCATCTAGTCTTGAAAGACCATATCAGATGCAGCAGGAGTGCTTGCCAGGGAGATAGGGAAAAATCACAAGAACTAAACCTACAAATAGAAGGTGAGTTTGATAAGGTTGTTTGTCCCCAACACTAGGTCCATTCTTTTTCACAGCTTTCTTCTTTTTCACTGATGCAGCTCAATTTGAGTTTCTTATATGTCACTTATGATAATGCAGAACATGTTGGCACCAAAACTGCAATTCAGATTCGGAGCTATGCTCAGAAGTTTTTTGCCAAGGTTGGTGCCTAAGCTTAAATGAATTATTGACAAGTTTACATATTAATTCACAATGCCGGATGTGTTGAGGACACAACTATTACTTAGTGTGTCCTTGTCAGCAAGCTCAGTCCAAGTCAGCAGTTAGTTAGCCTAGTCAGCTTAATTAGTTTAGCTTAATCCAGTCAGCAGTTAGTTAGTGAGGTCGGTTAACTTAATTAGGTAGTTAGCTGATTAGTTAGGAGTTATAAATATCCTGTGTAGTTAGTTAGAATGTAACAGAATTCATTTTCATTGAATGAAGATATTTTCCCCAAATTCCTCTCTCTAGATTGCTCTCATTCCAGCTGGTTCAATGCAAACCTAGCTGAGATTATGCAAATTAACATGGTATCAGAGCCTACATACGGCGAGTTTTAGGTTTTTTTGATCTACAGATTCACTGTCAATTTTACTCGATTCTCTGTTCTTACGTTTTTCTTACTGTGATTTGCGAAGTTTTCCATTAAAATCACTGAAAAATGAGTCCAATTGGTGTTGAATCATCAAACGCAGGGGGTCTCCGGCAGGACTTAGTCGCCGGAGTTATCGATCATAATCATCCCCTATATTTGCATCATCAGATACTCCAGGTGCGGTGAATATAGGTATTAAGCTTGTGGGAATGGAAAATTATAACCTGTGGAGTCGAGCCATGAAAGTTGCTCTTCTCACGAAGAACAAGCTGTCATTCATTGATGGAACCTCGAAGAAGGAGGATTTTGGAGTCGAATTAGAGCATCAATGGGAACGCTGCAATGCCCTAGTTATCTCTTGGCTGATGGGAAATGTAAGTAGCAATTTACTTAGTGGAATTTTGTTTAGTTCTGGAGATGCTCATTTGGTATGGAAAGATCTTAAAGAACGTTATGATAAAGTGAACCTCTCACGCATATATCACCTACATAAAGAGATTGCTACCTTGACACAAGGTATCAACTCAGTTTCTACCTATTACTCTAAGCTCAAAGACCTGTGGGATGAATACGACTCAGTTGTTCCACCTCCTTCCTGTAATTGTGATAAGTCGAGAGACTTTATGGTACACATTAAGAATCAGAGACTTCTACAATTTTTAATGGGGCTAAACGATGGATATAGCCAAGCAAGAAGTCAGATTCTCATGATGTTACCCACACCCACACTAAATCAGGCCTATTCTATATTGGTACAAGATGAGAGCCAAAGGCTAATTACAGGTGGTAACTATGGAGTGACAAATGATTCTGCTGAACCCACTGCATTGTTTGTTGCAAAGGGAAAGAATAATCAGCAAAGACAGAAGAGGCAACACCTGTACTGTGATTACTGCAACATTAAAGAACACAGCAGGGAGAACTGCATCAAATCAGCTGAATGCAGCTATTGCCATAAGAAAGGACATTTAAGAGAGAACTGTTACATTAACCCTGAGAACAAGTCAAAGAAAAGGGGGCCACAGATGAGTGGAAACCATGTCTCATATGGAGAAGATAATCAACACATCTCTAATGCAGTTTATGGCCAGCCTCCCAATATCAATGCACATTATGGGACCTCCAATGTAGGTTATGGACAACCTCCATTGCAAATGCAAACTATGGGCAATCTGCAGGCAACAACACAACGTACTCTGCACCCAACTACAACAACATGGCACCAACATATCATACTCAGGCTGCACATCCTTTGAACTGGCCTACATTAACAGGAGCTCCATGCTTTACCCAGGACTAAGTCAGTCAATTGATGCATATGTTGAACAGAAACACAATTAATGAAAGAAATGCCAGTGCTAACATGGCAGGTATACCCTTCTCTAACAATAACAGCAGTAGTAATAGCTGGATTATTGACACAGGTGCAACAAATCACATGATAAGTGATGACTGTTTGCTACATTGTCATGAGAAAATAGGTAGTTCAGGCAAGGTGCAAATGCCAAATGGGGACTCAGCAAATGTGTCACATGTTGGAAATTACCAAATGACAGGTGGTGAAGTCATAAAAAATGTTCTTTGTGTTCCAGACTTTAAATTTAATCTGCTATCTGTGTCCAAAGTCACAAGAGATCTTAATTGTTCTGTCACATTCTTCCTTGGATTCTGTATCTTTCAGGATCTTGTGAGTGGGAAAATCAAGGAGATTGGTAGAGAGAAGGATGGATTGTATGTGCTGACAACAAGAAGGAATCAAACTGAAGTCACAAGGTCATTGACTGCACAAGTATTGGAGAATGGTGAGCTTTGGCATAAGAGGTTAGGTCATGTTCCTATGGCTGTGTTGAGAAAGATAGGAGAGTTTAAAAATAAAAGTAGTTTTATCTTGAATAACTGTGACATATGCCCTCTAGCTAGGCAGACAAGGATTCCCTTTCCTAACAGTAACAGTAGAGCCACTGAGCTATTTCAGTTGGTACACCTGGATGTATGGGGTCCTTATAGAGTTGTAACACATACAGGGATGAGATATTTCCTGACTGTGGTTGATGATTTTTCTAGAATGACATGGGTGTTTTTCATGTGTGTGAAATCTGATGTTGTTTTTCTGCTCAAAAACTTCATACTAATGGTCCAGAATCAGTTCAACAAACTTATCAAGACTTTTAGATCAGACAATGGTACTGAATTTTTTAATCATAATTGTCATGACTTGTTCAAGATGTTTGGAATAAGTCACCAAAGCTCCTGTCCATACACTCCACAGCAAAATGGAGTGGTGGAAAGAAGACACAGGCATATACTAGAAACAGCCAGGGCAATCAGATTTCAAGGGCACTTACCTATAACATTTTGGGGTGAGTGTGTGGAGGCTGCAGTGCACATAATTAACAGGATACCTTCTATTGTGCTGAACAACAAGTCCCCTTATGAACTATTCTACAATAAGCCTTCTTCACTCTCTCACTTAAGAGTGATAGGATGCTTGTGCTATGCCACAAACCTGACAAGGAAGGATAAGTTTGGGCCAAGAGCCATCAAAGCTGTGCTGCTGGGGTATGCAGTAGGACAAAAGGGATATAGGCTATATGATGTTGCTAACAAAGTAATATTTGTAAGTAGAGATGTGATGTTTATAGAGCATATTTTTCCCTTCATGCCCACTTCCACTCATCCAGACAGTGCAGAATTGTCAAATGATATACTGGAATCTGGTGATCCAACCCAAGAGTTCATAGACACTACTTGGCCATCAGTTGATCATCAACAAACAGAACACTGTGTGCCTGTGCACAGTCCTATTCAGCAATCTGCACCTCAACCAGATTCAACCCCATCATCTCCTCAACCAGATCAGCCTCCTATGATAGATTCTCATGACAAAGCACCACCAGATGACATTGATAACAGGAAGCCTGACAGAGTGAAAAGGCCACCTGTGTGGATGAAAGACTATGTCGAGTCTACTAAGCACACCAAGAAGGAAAATGCTTGTCAATATCCTCTTTCAGATGTTCTCACCTATGCCACTGTATCTCCAAAATATCAAAGTTACCTGACATATTTTTCCACTGAAGTTGAACCAAAAACTTACTATGAAGCAGCTAAGGATGCAAGATGGGTGGCAGCAATGCAGTTGGAGCTTCAGGCATTAGAAGACAATAATACCTGGAAGATTGTTACTCTCCCATATGGGAAGAAGGCTATAGGCTGTAAATGGGTATATAAGATAAAATATAAAGCTACAGGTGAGGTGGAAAGATTTGAAGCTAGGTTGGTTGCCAAAGGCTACAACCAAAAAGAAGGCCTAGACTACCAGGAGACATTCTCTCCTGTGGTGAAGATGGTTACAGTAAGGTCTGTTATCGCTGTAGCTGCAGCTAGAAACTGGCACATCCAACAGATGGATGTTTACAATGCTTTTTTGCAAGGTGACCTCTATGAAGAGGTGTACATGGAGCTACCACAAGGCATACCAAGACCAGGCAAAGAGAGACATGTCTGCAGGCTAATGAAGTCTCTCTATGGCCTGAAGCAAGCTTCAAGGCAGTGGAATATTAAACTCAGTTCAGCTCTAATTGCTTCTGGCTTTGTACAAAGCCATAGAGACTACTCTTTGTTCACAAGAAGAGTCAGGGGTGATATTGTGATAGTACTAGTATATGTGGATGACCTCTTAATTACAGGAAGTAATGAAGGCATGATACAGCATACCAAGGCCATTCTGCAAAACAACTTCAAAATTAAAGACTTAGGGGAATTGAGGTACTTCCTAGGTATTGAATTTGCAAGGAGAAAAGAAGGGATACTCATGCATCAAAGGAAGTATTTATTGGAGTTGATTTTAGACATGGGACTGTCTGGGGCAAAGCCTGTGAAGGCCCCAATGGAGGTGAATCAGAAGTTGACAAGCATGGAATTTGATGAACATTTGAAAATGCACCTGCAGGGACCAAGGGATCATCTGTTGAAGGACCCCAGTGTGTATCAGAGGCTGATAGGTAGGCTGTTGTATCTTACTGTCACAAGACCTGATATTGCATTCTCAGTTCAATGCCGTAGTCAATTTATGCATAGACCCAAGACTTCACACCTTGAAGCAGCTATGAGGGTGGTTAGATATGTGAAACAGACACCAGGACTTGGGATTTTGATGTCAACACAGAGTGATGGCAAACTCAGTTCTTATTGTGACACTGATTGGGCCTCATGTATTATCACAAGAAGATCCATTACAGGGTATCTGGTCAAGTTTGGGTCATCCTTAGTTTCCTGGAAGTCAAAGAAGCAGGATACAGTTTCAAGAAGTTAAGCTGAGGCTGAATACAGAAGTTTAGCTTCAACTGTTGCAGAGCTCACATGGTTGGTTGGATTGTTCAGAGAGCTTGGGGTGAGAGTTTACCTCCCCATTTCAGTCTACAGTGATAGCAAGTTAGCTCTCCAGATAGCTGCGAACCCAGTTTTCCATGAGAGGACAAAACACATAGATATAGATTGTCATTTCATCCGAGAGAAGGTTCAGGCTGGACTTGTTGCACTTCAATACTTAGCCTCCACAGAACAGCAAGCACATTTATTGACTAAGGGGCTAAGTGGTCCACAGCATTTGTATCTAGTCTCCAAGCTAGGTATGAAAAATATTTTTTCACCTCCTAGCTTGAGGGGGGTGTTGAGGACACAACTATTACTTAGTGTGTCCTTGTCAGCAAGCTCAGTCCAAGTCAGCAGTTAGTTAGCCTAGTCAGCTTAATTAATTTAGCTTAATCCAGTCAGCAGTTAGTTAGTGAGGTCGGTTAACTTAATTAGGTAGTTAGCTGATTAGTTAGGAGTTATAAATATCCTGTGTAGTTAGTTAGAATGTAACAGAATTCATTTTCATTGAATGAAGATATTTTCCCCAAATTCCTCTCTCTAGATTGCTCTCATTCCAGCTGGTTCAATGCAAACCTAGCTGAGATTATGCAAATTAACAGGATGAACCCTGGTTGATATCATTGAAGTTTAATAGTCCATTTTAGGTTCCTCGAGATTCTGGTAATAGTGGAGATGGATCACTTAATGTGATGGATATCCCTCCGCCTAGGCCGAAGAAGAAGCCACTGCATCCTTACCCTCGTAAGATTGTTGATTCGCCTATAACTGACTTAGGGAATTCAGCTCAATCTAAAAGGTCTTCTTCCCCAAATGCATCTCCTCAGGGGAGAGACACTTGTTCTCCGGATTCAATTTTGTTGGCAAGTGGTTCAGATCTTTCTGAATCTCCTGTTGCTACACGACGGAGAGCTCACTTTGTACCAGCCTCTTGTGCGATGGATGCAAACTCAGGAAATATAATCTCTACTGAGAATGACAGTGAATGTATGACATCAAACACCACCAATGAAGAGGTACCTGTCACAAAAGTAGTACTAACTGATAGTTGCTGTCCATGGCTGCTCCATTAACTTTTCACTGATCTCAGGAGTTTTTGTGTATTTGCAGGAATGTGATATAGTTTTCAGGAATACTTCATACTCTGGTGAAAAGGTAGCTGTTGAAGCACCTTTGGCAAGTATCAACCTATTTGGAAAGATGGTTTTTGTACCAGATGCCCCTAACATTGATTCACAAGGTCCAGAAATCTGCAACTCATTGCCATCTAGTGTCATTGGAGAAAAAACCAAGATGCTCAGCAATGACCGTCTGCTTTATAGCTTCCGACCATCTAACAAAACAAATGCACAATTCATTGTAGCCATGTCTCCTGGCAGTATGATTGCTCCACTTTGCTTCCCATCTAACCAAGCAATTGTCATCTTTTTTAGATTACAATTCTACCAATATAGCAGCCCTTCTTGCTACTATGTCTTGGTGCTCTTGGTACCAAGATTTGTTGTATGATACATCTCATTATGCAGCCAAACAACTATGGGAGTTCTGCTCCTTGTCAAGGACAAAATAATGAAGGACCTCAGAGGGAGGGATCACCATCTAGTTCTAAGATTGGCTCAACAAGTGAAGTCGATGATGGAAAGGGGAACTGTGATACTGTTGAATCTACATGTACATCCAGAAGCGAGAAACAGGGCTGCATGAAGGATTTGTACCATACAAGAGATGTTTAGCAGAGAAGGGTGGGAACTTAACAGGGGCTATTGCAGAAAAAAGAGAGGTACAAAGAGCCCGAGTTTGCTCATTGTTCTTTTTGTTGGAGTTACATCTCTGTATGCTTCATCCTTCGACTCTTTCGTAACCCTGCACAACATGGTCTGATTTTTTGAAACCAATATCTGTTGGTCAACAAGTTTAGGCTCGCAGATAGTGTAATTCAGGTCGTCTACTGATGACATTGGTCAACTTTGAAAAGAGGCTTAACCAATTGGAAGACATTCTTTTGGCTTTTCACCGTCCATTTGGGTAACTGTATAACTTTTGTACCTGCATAAGAAGTGTGGAAAGTATGGCAGAAAATTATATTGCTAATTGGAAACAGAAGGGATAAGCAAAATAATTTTTTTTCTTCTAAAAGGATTCAATCATCAAAGCTTACTCATTTCTACGGATCAACTGTGTGTTCAGCGACAATACAAGTAATTTCAGGTTATTTCCCAAAATGGCTCTTTTGTGGTAAAATCATTTGGACATTTTTCCTTTTTTGTTCACTTCTTCCTTACGTTTTCTTGGAAATGGAATCAGATTACATGAAAAATCTTGTATTCTCAGAGGTTTTCATTATATTAGAAAAACAACATGGTTAAGGGATAAATAATCAGATTTACATGAAAATTCTTGCTACATCCTGCAAGCTATAGATGTCCATAACAAAGTCATTACATAAGTTCTCCAGTAATGAAATTACATGTTCTCTCTCTGCAAAGCCCTCCATTTCCTACTAGCAACGAGACCATTAATTAGGAGAGATTGCCAGTGGCGATAGATGTTTCCAGGAGCACAAACAATGACGTTTACTTTTTTAGGATCCTTCGGGTGAAACTTGAAAGCTGTATTACAGAAAGCAAGAGAGAGTACAGAGCTCAAGGGCCAAGAGTAGCTAGAAATCCAATTTCATATTTCCATTTAGAAGCACCTAAAGGTTTATCAAACATCGTTACAGCAAGTAGAGAAGCAGATAGAGAAAGCACAAACACATAATTCAGGATCCTTCGCAACAGCAAATAGAGAAGCAGATAGAGAAAGCACAAACACATAATTCAGGATCCATGCTGCGAAGGATAATAGTAGTAAAAAGGGAAAATAAACCTACAAAAAGTTCACTTTATAGGTATATTTCTTGAACTCTTCATTCAAGGGCTGAACTTTGTATAGCCAAGGGAAGATATTATATTGCGAATAGGAAACAGAAGGGATAAGCGAAAACTATTTCTTTTCTTGAAGGGTTCAACCATCAAATCTCACTTATTGCTACCGATGAATTTGTGTGTTCAGTGACAATACAAGTAACTTCAGGTCATTTATGAAAATGGCTCTTTTGTGGTGAAATCGATTTGTACATTTTTGCAGCATGAGGTTCATATAAACAAAGCTTGATTTTCTACAAACCTAGGTAATATGAAGTACTTTGACCTGACCTTCACCTTTGCAGCATTACTTCTAATTTGAAATTCGTACTTTTATTTTTGCATTTCAACTACACGAACTGGAAACTGTCGCAACCCGATTCAGCAATATGACCGGATCTTAGAGTAGAGCTCCAAACAAGTCTTATCAGGATTTACAGAAAATCGGGCATAGCCTTCCCTATTTCCAAGGCTATCTAAATTTCTCTACCTCAATTAAAATCTTACAACACAACACAACCGGTTAAATTAAGTCACAACCACTACTAACCTCCTTTTGTACTATAAAATATTAGGTCCATCACCAAATACAATATAAAAGTTTAACACACAATTATAATTCTTTTGATAATCAAATTACCTTATGAATCAAACAATGGAGAAACTTAAGTTACGATAACACGACTGTATATCAATGATCAAGCCTATTTTCCCATGCAAACCAATATGGGACCCATCAACATTATCAACTTTGTGCACTCTAGTTAGGGAGGTCCTTATCTACGCCAATAGATGTCCCTATAAAATAATAAAAGTGGAAGAGTTCGTTTGCGAGTTCAGTAAGTAGATAACGCTTACCAACTACCATTTTACGGGAAAAAGCTAGAAAAAATTGCCAAATATATATTGTATAAATGCCTTTCCAAATGAGAATAGATGGTCATATATCATATCAAGAATAAATCATGTATACGATAACAATACAATAATAGGTGGTAGGATTTACGTTGGGTGAGCCATACACTCTCCCCTACCCATGTTTAGAGGGTTGGGATTTTAGTCGAATGTGACTTATATAGTATTCTACTAAAATCTATGTGATTAAATATTATAGAATTATGATTGAACTTAAGAAATATTTTGGTAGCTATGCGTCGATGTTAATAGAGATCGAACCCCTCTAGGTACGTTTTCTCTAAAATGCATTTTCCAAACATCTATTGAAATGCATGAAAGATGTCTAGTGCTTTAAATGTGAACTTTAGTATGTAGTGACGAGCAAGTGCGTGCATCACCTAGTTGTGGTATTTTTGCTTAAGATAAAAAAATTATGAAAGATATGCTACTATTCACAAGACTTGAATGTTTCAAACTATGCTTTGATATGACCCGCAATGACTACTATCTAGTTTAAGAGATTTGAAGAATGAAGAATATGACCACAAATGTGGTATCTTGGTGAATCCATCAACAATGGTGTGCTTGTCATTGTCTTGCACACCCACCATGGGTGCGAAGTAAATTCCAAGAAGAATGAAGAATATGGAATAACATTCGGTGGCTTAAAGACTTTATGTTAAATGAATAGTGTGTTGGAGATGTACTATATACATATGAGTGGGTGATTGTCTTTCAAGGAGGGGTGTCAACCTCGAAACCACATGTATAGTAGTGGTTTATTTGATGTGGTCTAAGACTTAATCTTGACGCCTAAGTTGCTTACTTTGATGTCTCGTGGCTTTAATTTGAGCCCACTGTGGCTTTACTTTGATTCCATCGAAAAAATTGTTGTCATGATGTCATGGTACAATGGGTTTCAAGCGCACCCGACCTCTACAGTACTATAGTAGGTCGTAGTAGGCCGTAGATACTGCGTCGAACACATCACTATGGCAGAGTTGTGCTATATTTTATTATGTCAGACTGTACTAGAGTACATTCATGCTTTTAAATGTTGCTTACGAGAAAAATTAAAGATTAATGTTTTATAATGTTTTCATGTCTTCTGGAAAAATTGCTCCAACTTTTAGAGGTAATTATGAAACTAATTTGTATTTTATAATTAATCCCTAACTTTTTATCCAATAGATCTAGTACACACTCCTAACCACGAGAGATGAGCACCACTTATCCACCTTCGATGATGAGTTAGACACTAGAGTGGTGGCGATATGCTAAGCTATTCCATTCATCTGTATTGTTGGTTATGCCCAACTATCCTATTGTATTTTGAAACTCTAGAGACACTGTTACTATCTTTTACGTTTTATGTATATGTTTTAGCAGTACACATCGTGATGTCCCTAGTCGAGACCTATTTTATTATGAGTATGAATTCGAGCCCCATTTAAGTCTTTGTGATTTGAACCGAACGTCTTCGAAAACATCCTCTCTACCTTAAAGGTAACGTCTGCACACAACCTATCATCTCCAGATCCCACTTGTGGGACTACCACATCTTATTTAGATCAGGGCTATCCTTCTATGTCCTTAAGGCCATAGCTCTTAGACTTGGCAACTTCGCCTCCAACTCCTTCTACAACGTCCAAACTAGAAAATCGCATGGATAAGATCCTTCCCATCCTTGAGGCAATAGATCATAAAACTGGCAGTTTTATATTAGCTCCTTCTATAGTTACAATGGAGACTCTCACACAACTTACAAATAAAGGCTTTTCATGTGAGGGTCTTTCCTTAGTAGACTGAGATTGTTTATGTTATCAGTTAGAGACCTCATGTGCATTTGGTGTCTTTTCCAGATGTCTTGAAGTTGAAATCCCCTCAATTCATAGGAGATGACACCTTGGTGAACTCTCGGGCCTTTCTTGATTAGATGACAAAGATATAGACTGCCTTTGGCTGTATGAAGACTCAACGTGCGTTGTTTACTACTTTTTTCTTAGTTCACATGGTTGAAAGATGTTACAGTAACTATGAGGTGGGCAGTCTTACTGGATCACCTCCATTGATTTGATCTCACTTGTTTATGGACTATTTTCTTTCCAAGGACATAACAGTGTTTGAGTACGACATCCAATTTACAATGTTGACGAGCACCTTATTTGACCATTTTGTGAATGGTCTACACCAAACTTGGGCACGATCTTGGCAAATCATGGCATCCCTAGTTGACAGTAAAAGTTAATAACATCGAGACAGTAGATGCCACGAAGAAGATTGAGGCTATTGAGAGAGGGATATGTGCATCTCGAGAAAAAAATCATCTTTTGTGGTGTTCGAGGATTCAAGGCAAGGTTTTTACAAGCTGATGGTCATTCAGGCAGGGTTAGTTGATGATAAACTCATATTTTGCGTCATGGTGAAAGTGAATAGACTCAATAAGTGCAACACATTCTAGTCAATCCTGCTTGTGGTTTGTGATGAAGGGAAATAGGCATAGGTCGAGCATACTAGAGAGTACCCTTCCCATGCTGCGAGAGAAGGCATAAAAGAGTTTTTCCTAGGTTAAATCAGAAGTTTTGACAGAGGTTTCGTGGGATGAGTCTTGTCTACAACTACTATTCTGGTTGCAACACTTCTTGCCCGAGGCACCAATACTAAGGCTGGCATTGTTCAAGCAGTTATTGAGCATAGTCTGACGAGGCAGCCCATTACGACACAATTTCCATATAAGATGCCACAACATCTAATGCATTGGTTAAACTAAGTATTATCGCAATATTTTCCTCATACATATATGCACTTACTAAGTTCTATATTTTTTTATATGTCTACCTATAGCTTCAAACCTAATAAAAAAGTTGGAATAGATGATCTCTTCACAGTTCCCCACCTTAGGGATCTTTAGTGGTTGATAGTGATTTTTGCATGCTAGGGAAGGGTACCTTGGCGATATTGAATCTAACTACGATGATTGACTTTCATGCGATTATAAGGATGGATTATATGGCCTTGTATCATCATACACTCGATTACCATGTGTTGATCACGTTGATCATAGATACAGCATGAGATGCTTAGATATGCATATGGGCAAGATATTTAAGGTTAAGCGAATGATAAGCAATAGTTGCTTGGAATGCCTTGTGAGGGTTTGAGTCATTCATGTTGAAGACTGAATATTGAGCCCATGCCAATTGGCTGAGTTCCTATGTCTTTGGTAAGACTTACTAGGGTTATCACACATAGAGAGATACACTTTTGCATTGATTTGCTACCAAGTACATGACCTATCTCAATTTCACCCAACAGAATGGCTCTAACTGAGTTAAGAAGCAAAAAAACAGCTCCCATTCCTCCTTAAGTAGGGAATTATAAGATCGAGCATCTCACCTTAGTGTGCCCCAATCATTTTGATGAAGAAATACTGGTCAATGTGGATATGTACTGGTTACTTTTCGTTGACAAGCTCAAGATCACGAACACATATCAACCACCTCGTATAAATGACATGTTTGATCATTTCCAGGGTTCGACATCCTTCTCTAAGATAGAATTGAGATTTGCGATGTCACCTGTTTAAGATTTCCAGTTATGATATCTCTATGACAACCTTTAGGACTCGAAAAAGAATTACGTCTTCTTAGTGATATCCTTTGGATTTGGATCAGATACTGCTTTCATGGAATTGACGAACATAGTCTAGCCATTCTTTGAGACCTTTACAATAGTCTTTATTGAAAAAAGATTGGTTTATTCGCGCATCTAATAGGGGTATGTGGAGCACTTAGAAATTGCATTGCATGCACTAAACTAAAACTTTATTTCCTCCCGATGAAATACATCTTGACCTCGGTTAGATTACCGCATCAAAATATTCCCCCTAGAATATTTGTTAATACAATAAAAGAAACTCTATTATAACAATTTTTGTACATTCAATGTACTCTACGAATAGAGGAATAAAGTAACAAAAGAAATTGAAAGATTTTGTGAAATTTTTCGTTTGGAAATTTCCCAAAAAGCTAATCGTAGTTCTTTCTCTCTGTCGGAAATACAGTCATTATCCTCATTAGTAACTTGTTGAAGAGATGAAATATAACCAAGGTATTTCTTTATTATCATAGGTTGAATAGATCGGCAAAAGAAGAATTAGACCAATAATAGGATGCATTATGGGAATCAAACTTTTATAAAAAATTTCGTAGAATCGAGAATGAAGATTTAATTATGTACATGCCAGATCATGAATTAGTAACTAATTTCTATATTGAATCTCGATCTGATGGTCCAAACATCTTGGAGGATTAAGGATAAAGATTGTGGATCTCTGAGTTCCTCGTGAAAATGTCATTCTTATAAATCTAATGCACTTACTACATATAGGAAACCATAAGCTCCTCCAGAGAAAAATTCTTGTAGACTAAAACCTCACTTAGGACTGTGATATTCTTAAGCCACATCATCTTAGGAATGAGTATTACAGTTGATCCAAATAAGATCAAAGCAGTACAAAAGAGGCCAAGGCAAAGCACTCACATGGATAATTGAAGCAATTACTACTCAGTACTCCATCCGTTCCAAAATATGTGTCTGGGTTTGACTTGGTGCGGAGTTTAAAAAAATAAGGAAGACTTTTAAATTATGTGTTTTAAAATTAAAGTTATGTGTAATATGGGCCAGTGCCTTTAAATCTTGTGGTCCAAAACAAATCTTAGAATTAAAGAGTTACCAAATAAGAAAATATACACTCTTTTTTGGGACAAACTAAAATAGAAAAAGTACACTTGAATTGGTACGGAGGGAGTAGTTTTTTACTAGGCATTCATTGAAGGATTTCCTCTCGAGCCACCCAAATGATAAGATCACTCAAAAAGCGTCAAACATGTTTACATATATACTCCATAGCATATTATGAATACGTGAAGACAAACAAACATGTATACTCCACGTACAAGACTACAAACTTGCAAAGGAATTTTGGAACATATGTAGTTTCGTACCCATTAAGGACTCCAAAGGTAACACGATAAAATCATCACCAGAGTAATCGAATGACTAAAAAAAGATCCATGATGTAACATCTGGTTAGCAGAAGCAACAAGTTCACAAGTTCGGCGATAAACGCCGCAACCTCGACGATCTTCGGTGTACATTGCCATGGTTAATTTCAGGATGTATTTTGTCTGTTTTCTAAAGATTGGGCTTGAATTTGACAAGTGATTTTTGTTCTTTATACGTGGCTTCACGTGGAGGTTAAACATGACCTCGTTTAATAAAAAGGCAGATGCCAGTGTATGTAGTCATTCACCTCAAATTTCATTTCTAGTTTACAGAATTTCTTTTCAATGACCATCAGTGCTTCTTCCACGTACTATTTAACTAAACCAGGATACATGCATATCTAAAGTCTTAAAAGAAATTTCCACTAATATGGGAATGGACCATAACTGTTTATAAGGTATGTGCCTGTTAAGGCATCCTCAGAAATCTATAAGCTATATTTTAGAAAGATCGCAATAAGAAGGACCAATATCTTATATACTTGGTTCACAAATACTTAACAATTGGTACCTCACACGGTTTTTGTGCAAACTATTTAGAACATAACAAGCACCCATCAAAGCGAGTCACCACCGCTACCAACCTCCTCTACAGAAAATAGACATAGATTTTCCCATTTCTGTTACTAGCCAAATTTCAATGTCTCACCCAAAATCATGCAACACAACAAACACTTATCAAAGCAAGTCAATACCGCCACTAACCTTCATTTGTAGCTTTTATAGATATAGAAAATCGGACATTGTTTCCCTTATTTCTATAGCTATCTAAATTTCACTGTCCCAACGAAAATCATACAACACAGCAAACACCCACCAAAGCAAGTCAATACCACTACTAACATCTATTAGTAGATTTTACCAAAAAAATAGAATGAGGTTCCACCATTTCTATGACTATTCAAATTTCTCCATCTCGGCCAAAATCATACAATACAACAAGCACCTTCCAAAGAAAGTCACCACCGCTGCCAACCTTCATTTGTAACACATTAATTATATGTACATCACCAAAGTACGATAAAGAGTTTAACGCACTCTTAGAAATTTTACAAGAACCAAAATACTTATGAAATTAACTAATGGAGCAACTACTAAAGTTAAAAAAGGACGATAATAGATTATGAAATCTATTCGCCCACACATACCAGTAGAACAATGACATGTGTTAACCTACGTATAAAGAACAAAAACCACTTGTGAACTCCAAGTCCTATCTTTCGAAAAGAGACAAAATACACCCTAAAATTATCCATGGCAATGTAGACTGAAGATCGTCCAGGTTGGGCGTTTATCGCCAAACTTGTGAACTTGTTGATTCTGTTAACCAGATATTACATCGTGAATCATTTTTTAGTTATTCGATTACTCTGGTGATTTTCGTGTTACCAATTAAAGGGTACGAAACTCCATATGTTCCAAGAATTCCCTTGCAAGTTTGTAGTCTTGTTTTTTGTTCTATGATAATTTTTTAAGTTTATAATTATGATCTTGTCACAAAATTTAAGAAACATTGATGATTGATGTTTTCAGTGCATCTTGTATGTAGTGGAGTACACATGTTTGTTTGTGTTTACATATTCATAATATCCATAATATGCCATAATATGTTGTGGAGTATACACTTTTGTTTATGTTCACATATTCGTACTCATGGGTATTAAGATGATTGAGGTACTGATGAAACTACTACTGAAGTAAACAAAAGTGTAAAAGATAAAAAACAACAACATATGATAAAGAATGTTCGCCTTTGAAATTAATATGTGACTCATCAGCACTATCAACTTGGTGCATTCTAGTTTATAAGGTCCTTATCTACGTCAATAGTTGAATCTACAAAACAATAATAGCAAAAGAGTGATTTAACTAGTTTTATAAAAATAGATAACACTATTATCCACAACTATTTCTAATATGGACAAGGTAAAAAACATATCAGAGTTTTGTATTCATAAAACATCATTTATAAGTGTCTTTTTCCAACAATGGTAACTGATCACAATACAGTAATAGACATTTCTCATCTTAGCCCCACCATTAAATTCACTAGTATAAACTCTACAAAATACATGTAAAAAATAATATTGACCCAGAGATTTCCATGAGCCAACCGGGTAATTAGTGGGACTCTCTATCTCGAGAGATGGATAAAATAAAGAGATATCATCGACAGTATGCTAGTTCAATGTTCCCACTAGCGAGTACCATAAAAGAGATCCAGAGATATAAAGTGCACCATGTCTTATAAATCACCTATTAGCTAAAGGGTTTTGATGAAATCTCCACCCATACTTTAACTTTTCTTTAGATACAAAGTGTCTACACTAATCATTTTTAAAAAGATACATGGCATTTAGGTTCACATAAAAATGAAATATAAAATTGTAGTCCAAAATAAGCCATAAAAATTTGTATAGCTAGAACTCATTAATTAAGGATAACCTGTGATGTTTAATATAAAAATAAATCATTCTTTTTGGGACAGACTAAAAGAAAAAGTGTTCCTCATAAACTGGGATGTACTCAGAATCTAGGATTTTAGTAATCATAGTTAATTTTCTTCCCGAAATTGATCACTTCACTCAACAAACAACCAAAGTCCAATAAATATCTCCACTTCCATAAGATATTCTGATTTGATACCTCAACTGTTCATTTTTTCAAACTATAGACTAATCTACAACTATTTGATCTTAGGAAATGAAATATAAGTAAACTCGCGGCATTAGAGCTAACAAGCATGTGAACTCAAGTTACAATCATGATATGCGGACACAAAAATAGATTGAGAGAAAGATTATGTAAACTCTTCAAAGTGAAACCCTATCAACAATAAAAAAGAAAAAATCCTAATGCAAAGTCCGATAAAAGGTTAGAGTTGAAAATGGAATACTGAAATAATTGTAAGATCTAAAGCTCAAATGATGCTTCGAATCAATTCTGTTTTCCAAAATTTTGATTTGCAAGAACAAATCTACTTCGACAACTAATGGTTGTTGACACCCAATTTTGTCCCGAAATTTCGAAATTAATTTGATGACACTTACTTTTTATATAAATCTCAAAATATAGCATTTTGTGTTAATATAAAGCCAAAAATGTCCCTTTTCAAAAAAAAATTATAAAATTTGATGTTTTGTCGCAATTTGGCTATTGTTTGCAAAGTTTTTCAATATTAGCAACTTGATATTTTCAGCTTTATATTACCTACAACATGTAAAATATTGGGAGCATTTATCTAATTAGAAAGTTTTTTAAATTGATTTACGAAATTAGTTAAAGCTATTAGTTTTTAGTCAATGGCCAGAATTGTTGTTCATTTTAAATCTCGGCCTATCTACTCAACATTCATATTATACAACACCCAATTTTCTTCCTAGCCCAATTTTGAAAACCCCTAACCCTCTCCCTATAAATCCTAAAACCATAGCCCACAACCCCCATTTTTCATCACCATTCTCCCATCTACACAACTACACATACACATATCCCTTCCTTTTCTTTACACACCAACACCTTGTTTCTTCTTCCTCTCCATCACGCCGTATCCATAACACACACACGCACAAACTTAGTATTATCGGGACAGGGGAGTTGCGGATCGGAAAAGAGTGAAGGAGATCTGGGCATGTCTTAAAGCGACAGAAACAGTGAAGCCACCGGCCATTGTCACCGGAGTAGCAGTGACGCCGCCCTTCGCGTGCTGGTGGTCGCTCCTCCTCCTCCGTTTCATTGAGTTTCGGCTCGCCGCTATCACTTTTCTCACCGGAAATAATAGTGGAACTAGTATTGTCACTTGTTCTTGGCCGGGAATTTTATCTCTTTTTCATCGTTTTTCTCCGATCCGTTATTAAATTGAAAGGGAGAAATGGAGAAGTCTTGCAGTGACGCTACTGGCTTTCTTCCAGTTGTGTCGCTCGTCTTCCTCCTCTATCGTCCATTGGTCGTGCCGTTTTGTCGACTGTCACCTTTGCCCCACCGGAATCCGACCAGGCTGGCGTTTTGACCAACGATACTGTGTTGACTGCTTATCGTGTTTGTTGGCTGCTTATACAATCTCTCTTAAACTCTATTTTCGTTGTCTTGGATATATCTGTCCGGATTATGAATTCTTTAAAGGATTCCCTACACTACTGTTGGCCTATCTTTGATTGGAGTTTTGCTGTTGTCTTGGTTGTTCTGTTATATCCAGGATATTGACTGTTGCTCCATTTGAAATTATATGTCCTTGCTATTTTTGGGACACTGTTGATCTAAAGCACACTGTCGATTGGATTGGCTTATGCACTGACTGGATTTTCTGAGTGCAGGGATCCATTTTGGATAAATTTTATCCATTATGGAATATTGAACTGATTTGAACAAATACTACGTTAACGGCCAATGAAAAAATACATATACACATATTGAGGCCTCGGGATTGATTTGAACATGATACTACACTTGAACAATCCCGCCCCCATGTCCCTAAAGCAAATAGGCGATGATGAATGTATGCACTTTAATGCAAAGCAAGTTGAATAGAGTAACGGAATTGGTACTTGGCATGGCAACACGACCGGCCGGCGTGTTTGCAACCGTACCAACATCCCGAGCCTCAACATGACGCGCCATACAAACCTGAGCCTAAATTTTGCAAAAACAAACCCCCTTTACTATTATTATTATTATTATTATTATTATTATTATTATTATTATTATTATTATTATTATTATTACTACTACTTTATTATTTGCATTTTATTTTCATTAATTATTGCACTTTATTATCGTACTAATCCAGTTTAATTTTCATATTTTTTGTGAGGTACATTTTGGCACGAACAACTTGGGGACGCGTTTGGCTAACCTACAAATGTGGATATACATTGACTTTGAGTAGCGTCGGGATCAAGCTCGCTTTCAAATTTTTAATACCCTTTGGAAATTCTAGAAATTCAAGGCTCCCGCGAGTTTGTCACATTCCCGGGTTCTATCATTTTAACCGATTACTTATTTCAATAAATGTATCATTTGTATTTAGACATTTCATGTGTAGAATATTCAATTTATATTAATATTATTTGATTACTTGAGCTATTGTGTTACTTTATGTTCATTTCCTTTTATTTTGAAGTCGTTATTTAATTTAGTGCAAACTGGGGCCATTTAGCAAAATGTGTGCAAATTAAATATTTTTCATAAACAAGTTTTATTTCAATTAATTATTTTTAGATAAATTTTCTAGAAAAGCATATTTTGCAAATGTTTTGGAAACCTGTCGGATTAACCGTTTTTAACGGAATTTCGGAAGTGCCTTAAAAACCTTCTTTCGAAATTAACAAAACCTCTTACCTTTGGAATCTCTGAAAGAAAGACCGTCTTTTTATAAAAACGGAGTTTTGCACGCATTTGTTAATTTGGTTCCCTGTTTTCCTTAAATTGGGTGGCGACTCCAAAAACTCCAAAAGAGTTAGCCCATCCTGTCGATATTTCGGAATTTATCCTTTTCGGGGTAATTTTTGGGGTTCAACAATGGTATGGGTGACCAAGAATAGCTAAGGTCCTTAGCCAACATAGAGTAATTTTATAACTGGACTATGCAAAGCATCACGCTCAAGGTGATAAAACTTATGTGAAATCGAAGAAATTCGATAAATTACAGAGGAAAAAGAGTTTACAATAGTATTCTAGAGAGAGGGAATTAAGGTTAAGGTTTGATGGGTTTAGAAAATAAGAAGTCGACAAGAAGCAACATTGATGACGAAGCTCAATTTGGGCCCAATCTTGCTGGGTGAGGTGAGTGGAGATAGACAAGATTGAAAGGCATTAGGGCAAAGGCATCCATCAGGTATATCCTACCCAAAATGCTTGGTAGTCGAAACCCATAATCGTCATTTTCTTCAACGTTTACTTCAATTCTTTGAACTCTAATATAATACTACTCAATGGTATCCCTAGGGGTTGCATGTCATGGAATCAAATCAATATAAGACTCAGCCTCCCTCATAAGAGGTAGTCTATTCAAACCTATAAAATATTAGAAATGCCAATATTTTTATGCCAAACTCGTAAGCACTAGTTTGCTCCCTCACGGCACCTTGTTTTGGCGGTATTTGCCCAAGTGGCATCCAATACACCTAGACACTAGGCAACATTTGTGTTTTCATGACAACACTTACGTTGCCATTTTCACACACATGTTGCTCTCCGAAGACTAGCAAGGCCAATGATAGGGGAGACAAGCCAACCCTTGCCGCAACAAGTACCGATTTAATATGACTTTGCCACTACCAAGGCACAACACTCATAGGTATTGTCTTCCCTAGAAAACTTTTGGGGCATCACGCTTTGGGCTTTAACTAGCTATTCAGAGTTGCACTCGGAGACTTACGATTCCTCGAACTCGCGAGACTCTATCCAGATCTATGGATCTCATCTCCCCAGCATCAAATTCCTTAACATCCCTGGGAGAATAATAAGGATAGCTAGTCACGGACGATTGCCACCTTCGCTAGGGCGATCAGTTTCTTCACATCTAGTTAGTCGACTCAGGAAGGTGTTGTATGGACTAAAACAAACAGAGACATTGGTACAAGAGGAGGCTCGAGCAGTTCACACTTGGGCAAAGATTTCTTGCCTTGGGGCATCGCATTCTGGATAACGTAACGTCATCCACCACCCTGTCCTATCCACTCTCCCCAAATCTCTACTAAACACTAACCCGGCCAAGACTCACCAATAAGGTAACTCTGCCCTATGTTTACGTACCTTCTCTTTTCAGCAAAAAAAGAATCAAGTCCCACGTAGTTCACAGTTAATCAGTTAAATAGATCGCGTTTAAAAACCTATATCGGGTCTTACTCCACGTATTGCTTGACGTAAAAGAGATAGTGGATTTCTTTCTGTCTTTTGTTGAGAGCTTAGACGTCAGCGGGGAAGAACTCCGTGGATCGGCCGGCTCGTAGGCTCTATAGACTCACTCTCTTCGCAACGAGAGGAGTTTACTACACGTATGGCCTCTTTTAGCCTTGTCTTAAACTTTGGCGTCGTCTAGGCCTCCAGGATGCAAGGAGGGGGATAGGAATGGATTAAGAGTTCGAGAATGCCTCACATACCTTAACACTCTAATTCTTCAACCCTTTATATGGCACTAACTTTTTCGTCCTAATCTGATTTCGTGAGATAACAATAACATAGTTAATTAATAGCTTAAATATCTCAAATTCATAATTTTAACGACGAACTTTAATTTACATTGGCAAAGTCTACTTAGGTTATTGTATTCCGTGTTTTCGACTTTTTCAAATTCCAAGTACAACTAGTGAAAGAATATGATTTACATGGAGAATCTCTTGTCCACATCTCATGCTCCCCCCGGAAAAGTTGATAACCCTACATTCTCTTAAACATAGGGAATCTATTCCTCGATTTCTAAAAGTTTATTATTTTAAAATACTTCAAATTATGAAAAATAATTCCCAAAGATTCAAGTGGTGGGCCGCGATCATATTAGCCCTCAAAACTAGCAACCGTACTATTGAGGGAGGCGAACTGCAACCCTATTTCATAACTAATGATCGTTACTGTATTCCATTAGACTCATGATCACACTTTTAGGTCAATCTTTAATTTCTTCATTAACTTACTCCTTTAATCGTGTATATCAGATTAGGAATGTGAAGGCCTCTCCTTTAGATAGAGACCGGGTCCCGAGCTTACATCGTCGGCCTTGGCATTAAGCCACTATCTATTTTAGTATGCAGAATCTTTTGCTTCTCGGGTGATGTCTTGACTGCGTCCACAATTCCTTTAACCATATTTTCTTATTTTAAATTCAATTTAATACTAATCGGAACCACTATTAACAAGAACATTTATATCAAACATTATTTAATATCATATGGCACATCCATCACCTAAACAGATATAGACAGCACACAAACACGTACTCCACCCTAAATACAAAAGAGGAAAGTTGGGGTACTGAATTCTTTTTTTTGGCAAGATCAACAAATTAAGGTACTCACAAGTATCAAATATAGAAACAAAAATTTATTATCCAAACATATGAAATTGTGTACCATTTAAGAACCCTAGTGAAGGATGACCTTATCACTACAGCAACAGACCAAACATTGAAATCTTCTTCCAATTTTCGAGTAGCAGATAAGCAACTTTGAGCTTGAACAACGCCGTCTGTAACTTTTTAGATTAAAGAGCGTAATCTGTCTTCTTTTTGGGATTTAAAGCAAAACTGAAATAGGAAATATTAGCGGTTGATGCTGACATTACCTCTGTACACATGGCGCCATTTATGACTAGTTTCCAAAGTCTTACAATGTCTATCCTAAAGCTGGGCCACATTGTATTTTATTACTACTCCAATTCATTAGTACTACGAGTAGTTTAGTTTTTATGCACCCTTTTACAAAAAGACAATTACTCGGTCAATTTTAGTTTTAAAGTGTTTTTTACAGAATACAAGTCGATTATTTTAGACTTAATATAAAAATATTTTTTGTTTAAAAAACGATGATATAATTTATTTATTAGTTCATTTCAAAAAAAAAATTACAATTCTAAATTTATAAAAAAGTTAGTAAATTTAAACTTCTCACTTTATCTGTAATGAGACGATTTGTGGTCATACAAATATCTATGGCTTAATTTAGACCATAAAATTTCAAAATTTATCATATTTTTAGTCAAATTATGTCATCCTTTGTTGAACGGAAGGAATATTAAGTTTAAAGTTAAATCACATTTATATAAAGAAATGTGTCATTTTTTTGAAACTAACCAAAATAAAATAGTGTCACATATACTAAGGGATATTTCCGGAAATTAACTTATTTTTGCGGAATCAATTAGAAAATAGCTTAGTCCGACGAAAATTATTTTCAACGAGCCTTTCCGGCAGCTTGCCCAATCCTAAGTTACAAAAAGGCATTTCTTGGTAGCTGATTGAGTAATAAAAGAAACATGTCAAACAGTTAAATTTGAAGTGTTTAACTATTATGTTTCATATCACTAAGCTCATTTTACTTTTGACTATAATATCTCTTGAAATGTTGAATAGATGAACCCATAGCTCAAAGACTGCATGCTCCATCCGTTAATATATAGCTTAAATTATAGTGAAATATTTATTTAATTATGTACTCATATCTTTTTTAAATGTCACACTGTAACTTAATTAACATAGTACTTATTAATCACAGAGTAAAAAGTGAATGGAAAAGAAAAATAAAGACCCCAATTCTTAAATTTTCTCAAATATTTTTAGGTAACTTTAAAGTTTGTCAAAAGATATTTTCAGAAAAAAAGATACACAATTTTAATAAACGCAATGATAAAACTAAATGGAGCGCGTATATATATATATATATATATATATATATATATATATATATTGTATCCATTATTTTACTCTTTCTATAGGATTATCTTATAGAACTAAATGGAGCATATATATATCGTATCAATTATTTTAATTTCTCTGTAGGATTATCTTTTTAGGTAGATACGAAGGTTGAAAAGGTTGTTTTAATTGATGGCCTCTACATTAGTCCAAGGTCCACTTTCCCATACAGTCACTTTACAAACAACAACAACAATATACCTAATATTATCCTACAAGTTGGGTCTGAGACCTTACTCCCATCAAGGTAGAGAGGTTGTTTCCAATAGAACTTCAGCTAATTATGCAGCCACTTTAATTTATGTCTCTTTTTTTTTCTCCTAATTATTGTTTTCCTCACCAGGCATACAAACTACAAAATTTTGAGTCAAAGTGTTCTAATGCATATGCATATAAGAGATGAATAAATTTCATTCCGTCTGCTTTTCAGGAAACAATTTAGTAGTATCCACTAGTTTGATCTATTAAGTGATTGTTTCTTCTTCAAACATTTGTTCTTCAAATTTAGTAGCTCATTTAACCCGGATACTTTTTCATAGAAATCTCAGTATTTTTTTCGTGCTTAAACTGACCTTAGATCGATGACGTATAAACTTTTAGCACTCTACGACATCATCATTTAGTAAAACATATGATAATTATTTCACTTACTTCCATTTCATTTTTCTTAATTTATACATGAGAGCTAAAAAAAAACTTTGATGGACGTCTAAATTTCTTTTCCTAAAATTTAAAAATCAAAAGCAACATACTGAAAACAATCCAAAAAGAAATTCTTCCTAAATAAACTCAAACACATAAAAAGGAGAATATAATAGATTAAAATTAAATTATCTATATACAATTCAAATATTTCATATGGTTGAGCTGAGATATCTAATGAATGCGCACTGCATCGATACTTGCAGACAGCAAATGCTTCAAGCCACGGAATTCCTTTTAAAACAAGTATATTATTGAAGTATCAAAATATGAGTGGATCGTTACGATAGGGTGATTGAGGTATTTATAAGCTTCGCTCTACCCCCAATCCTAACCTAAGTACAATTTTACTTTTTGAGGCCCATGGCACAATACATAAGGCGGTTGACCGGCCCTACCCTTAGTAGAAAAATAATAGAAAATAGAGTTGGACCAGAGGCGATTTACATGCCATATGATATTGCATTTGTTTGGAATAAGCGGTCGTTTGCATATTGGGCCGTATTTGGAAAGGCTGCATCCATTATCCCAGGACCCATGTGGGACATCAGGCATTGGGTTCCATATATCAAGATTGGTGTATTTTTATACCCATACAGTCAGTCTCACCCACTTTCTTAGTGTCGTCGTAAGCACTTAGGAAGTGAATAGTCATTTGAGCGGGAAACAAATGCTTAGTTTTGACGGTTAGTTGTTTCGTACTCAAGTGATACACGTGTCAACGCTTGAGCGACTATCTGCCTCTATGTCTTCCCAACATTCCCATTACTCTGCCACGATCTGCCATCGACACGTCCTTTCACATCCACCATCATTACCACGTCTCCATGCTCACCATTAATTGCCTCGTTCTTTCGTGTAGCTTGACCTCTCATATATAGTGCATGCCATCCACTTCATCGTCCTTCTTACTTGCTTCTAAATTTCCAGCAAATCTTCTTATTGAATGACTAAGTTTTCCCTTCTTTCCGCTCTTTCTGATCATAAATTCGTCTTCAATGACTACCCCTCTAATTACCTTCTCGGCTGCTTCATGTTAATTTATACGTCCCTTTGAAGCCCAAGTATAAGGGGGATGGCAAAATTCAAAAGAAAACTGAGAACCTAAAAAGGACAGTTAACCTCATTATTGATGCCTACCCTTCTGACGTTACGGAAGGTATTCTTCCTGAAATAAGGTAGGACTGCAATTGAGGCTTTAGTTACCAGTACATCCCGTTGTTGAGGAGATGTGTCGCCAATACAACATCTGCCTGACCCAAGTGGGCCTTCGACGCGGCACTGCTCTTGACCTTGGACTGTTTGGCCACCAAGGCGGATATTCCGTTTGACTTCTTGCACTTACATGCTCTCTACTTCCACAAACTATACAAAAGAGGCATTGTGAAGTTCAACAAATGGAGTCAAAGGGCCATTGTTTCTGACAATGAGGACACCAATGACCGTGGTTGATGCTTTTGTTATGTTGCCCTGAAGACTTCAGACTTGCTGCAGCCGATGCTGCCCCTTTTCCAAAGATCTTCAATAAAAGTTGTAAGTAATTCTTTGCTTCTTTCCCTTGATATGTACCGGTCGTAGATTACATTTTTAACGTTTATCCTTCGTGCGGTGAATCGCTTGACCTCCTTACCCTTTGATCGTGACTATTTGGTAGATTGGGTCACAAAAATCCTTTCTCACACCCCTCCTCAGTTTAGGATGTTCAAGTCTGTTGCTGCCATAAAGTATTTGTAGACCAATAACCATGGTAGGCCTTGTTCTTTTCCTTGGCGTCGTAGCTTTATTTTATTTATCTTTTTATCTAACACTTATGAGGTCACCCAAAACTTCGGTTCAGCCGATACCAATCGTTCGTCCACTCCTTTCTCGGGAGGATCAAGCTCTAGAAAGCCTTCACCTGCTGCTCCTCCTTCTAGAGCGACTGGTGTGAAAACTGTAAGAGTCTACCCCGACGACAATGAAGAAGACCTCTGTTGCTAGTACTGAGGTTCCACCGGCTATATCTGTCTCGAGAAAAAAAAGGCACGTTATCATCGTCTCCGAGCCTGATGAGGAGGTAGACGAGGAGGCTATAGATATTGGTACCGTTTCTTCTTCCGTCAATATTGTTGCTGCCTGTGAGTTGCCTATTTCCCACGTCCCAATAATTTACGCCCTTTGTGTATAAACTTTGTGACTAATTCCTTCTTTCAGCTTCATCTCCTCATGCTTCTGTGAAAACTTCCCCGAGACCTCCTTGTGAACTTTGCCTGCGCCTTCGAATCCCCCATCAAAGCGTCGCCCAGGAAAAAAAAAGATGAAGGTAGCAAATCTGCCTGTATTGGGGGCGAGACTGAAGAACCTGCTTGGAGCATCGCTGCTGGGGAAGATAATGCCCCAATGTCGACTCTGCTCATGATATTTTTATCCCCATTGTGGAGGGGGTCAATGTGTTCCGCCATCCTAACAATGTTTTTGTGGCCCTACAGGACTTAGTGGGGCTGGAGGAGAGAAAACATTCAACCGCCTTGACTTCGAGGGGTTAGCCAGCAATATGGCTCGACATCATATAAAGGTAATTTTTCTACTTTCTGGCTCTTTCTCCCGCTTGCGTTACACAAATTTACATTAATTTCACTTTGTAGGGGTTGTTTTCCCTTCTCGAGTTGGCCGGTTGGGTCTTTCTTTTTTAAGACGAGAAGAAGATTCTTTGTGAGCAGAACGAGATTTTGTAAGCTATTGTGCACAGCCGCCTGTGCCCGTTGGCTGCGGAGGCACAATGGGTGTAGGAAGAGAAAAAAAAGCTTCAGGCTTGGGTAAATACTCTTGGCATTGAGTGCCGGCATAATGAACATCACATACATTGCTTCAGGTCTATTCAGACAAGGTGAAAGCTAAGTCGGCTCAGAAAGTCAAAGAGCTTGAGGGATCTCTCGAGGCTATGGCTATAGCCTCCGTCACCCGTATGCAGGCTCAGTTAGAAGACCAAGCACAATGTCTTGCCCGCGCTGAAGTGTGTGTGGCTGAACTTGAGCGAGGAGCGGCTAAGCTCTGGCAGGTGAACGAGTAGCTAGCTAAGAAGTGTGACCAATTTCGAGTCGGGTATGATCATCTTACGACCGAGAGTGACCAATTGAGAGCCGATGCAGCATTCCTCCTGAGGGCGTGTAATTACTTCTGGGATCGAGTTTTAGTTTTGAGGGATCGATACAGTGTCATGCTCGACTGGACGACTGTCGCCACGTATTTAGCTACGCTGAAGCACATGCAAGAAAACCTTAGTGTTGATTTGTCCTCAAAAATTGATATGAGAGTGCTTGTGCTTCATTCTCTTCTTCTTCTTTTTTCCTTTCCTTTTTGGCTATTAAATGGATTGGCAAGTGTAATGATCTTACAATTCGTCTAGGTACATTAAATCTCAATTTCTAACTACACTTGAGCTCCTTTTCCGCTTATTAGGTTTTCAGTAAAGAAAGATTATTAGTTTAAGTTATCTATGTAGTAATCAGGGGCGGATCTATGTAGTCCAGAAGGGGTGCCACGGCACCCGGTGACTTCGACGAAAAATTGTTATATACCTGTAAATTTCTTTAAGATTACGTTAAATAAAGCCAATGGCACCCGCTGAATAAATGAGGCAATGGTGCCACTGATTTATGTGTATTGTGTAAGTACTTCCAGGGCACCGCGGCTTGAGTTCGAGTCCTACTGTGGACTATTCTCCCTCTATTTTCACCTCTGCCAGTTACGTACTTGATTTCCTCCTTTTCTGGTAGCTACTTTTTCCTATACATCTTTTGCTTTTCATTTCTTTTCTTTTGTTATCCTCTACACTTATTTTTTTACCTTTCAAGTAAGTCTTTTGTTTTTCTTTGAATTTTCTTTTTCCCCTCTCATAGGCCCGTGTTTTTCTTTTTTATGTTCTTTATAATTATTCTTCCACTTTCTAAACAACAAGCTTTTCAATATTCATTTAGATTGCGATTTGATTAATTGAGTTAGAATTATTTATAGATTTTTGAGATTTTGGTCATTTATTGTGCATTTATATACTTATAATTTGATTAAAATACTTTTAAATTGTAGTATATTGCTAATTTGCCTTGGTATATATAATTAATTTTGTAAAGAATATTTACATCGATAGAAGCCTATAAGAAAGAAAATATTAGTAATTTGCTTAACCACACAAAATTATTTCGAAATTGAGGCAGTCTTTTATCCAACTTATTTGTTTGACAGGCGAACTTTTATTACTGTTCATTTTTTGGAAATTTTCTCAAATATTATGTTATGAAGTTGTTTGAGAGGAAAATTTTAGTTGAATTGATCTAATCTTTTGTTCATTGATTAGTTTGACTATCTATAAATGAAACTTTAATATAACAAATCGAATCAGCTCAGAAGACAGAACTAACAAAGTACACGGTCTAATAACGATCTTCATGAGCAACGATAACTTTATATTGGCACCCGCTAACCCAAAATCCTGGATCCGCTCCCCTGGTAGTAATTAGTTCGAAAGATTCTAGAGAATCTAACTTTGTGTAGGTGGATGCTAATTGAACAAAAAAGAGTCCCACCGAAAAACAATACAATTTTTAGAAAATGGGGAAATTATAAATCTGTACTTTCAGAAGACAACTGGCTTGTGCTGGATCACTTAACCCAAAGAAGAATAAAATAAAGTGCTATGCTTTTTGAAGTTAAGCTCATTTTGGATGCTAGAAGCCAGATAACTACAATTATCAGCTACGTTCATTTTATAATTAGTTCCAAAACCTTTGAGCTTATTTACATAATTAATAGTAAGAGGCTACAAGTAGATTCATCTATAGGTTTGTTTCTAATCCATCAATAATTTCATTCGAGAATTGATTCCTCAAATTGACCACTCTGACAGAATTTTTTCATGTTCAATTGTCAGGTTGATCGTTTGGTTTGCCATATTTCCAAAGTATGACCAAAATCTACCATTAATCTTTTCCTTAAGAAGATGAAGTTAACTGCGCCTAAACATTCCATACCATTGTTTGCCTACATATATAGCGAAAAGAAAATGAAGTGTAACAGCTATAAACAAAATCAAATTTCTATGGTTCTGGTCCCCTGGATTTCATATTGTGGTAATACATCGATAACTACAAAGATGAGCCCATTGTTCTAAACAGGGGTTAAAATAATCAAAAGGAAAGGACCACTCAATCCTCAAAATGATTTCATATCCATTAAATTATGGTACAATTTCCAATTCCCTCAAAAACAGAGGGATGTATTGACTAAAAATAGGAGACTAGACTTGCTAACTGAAGCAGAATTGCTAACTTTCTTTATATTTTCAATAGCGTGGTAGAGGAATTGGACGACTCATCAGGCCGATCATCTGAAGATTATAGTCTGAATCTTTATCTCTACCTACTTGAGCTGTCTCGAATCCCTTCTGTCGATTAGACAACAAGTATTCATCAAATAGCAAATATCATCCATTTAAAGCTGCAGCCAAGTTCCCCATTTTTATGCCATTAATGTTAGAAGCAAAATTTTCTCTGCAGTAGAAAGAAATTGTTGTCTTGGACACAAATCCTATTGCTCTCTTCTTAGCCAAATTACCATTGTAAGAAGTCCTTTGATGATCATCTAACAACTCACTGATTGTTCTCTTGTAAGAACCAAACCATTTAGCATGTATGTAACCAAGTTTTCTCCATGGTGGCACGTAAATGTCCATTTTCTTCATAGATTTCTTCATAGCTCTACTCATTAATCTCACTACTTGCTTCAAATCTTCAACTTTTCCTACAAATATTGAAGGAAAAATCTCGAGCAACAAAGTATAGCAAGTTGTTGCTCTAGCAATTTGAAATTCTCTGGCAAGATGAACTTCAATTATGTAGCGTTTATTGTCCACAATAATGTCAATGTACTCGTATTTTCCTGATGGAAGCTGACCATTTCTTTCCCATTTTGATTTGCACAGACCTATGAAGTTATTATCCAAGGAATTGATTAGAGAAATTTTCAAGAAAATAATATGTAAGATCCAGTAAATAAAGGAGTATGAAGAACAAATATAAATCTAGATACTTTTTTAAGTTAATAGGATTAATTGACATTAGTCAGGACTAAGATGAATATGCATCAATACATGGAAATTTTGTCCATATTATATCTAACTCTTGGATAATCAGTTTGTCATTTCCAAAAGAAAAGCTGGGACTCTTGTTAAATTTGTTGGACAAAAAATGGAGTTTTTTCCTTCCTTTTAAAACCTCAAGTCTTACACCTTCAAATTAGCAAAACTGTCTAACCATCTTTATACGAAACCTATTGATCCGATTAATTTATATTCGTATATAAGAGAAGAAGAGAAACTTACCAGCATCAAATCCTCTATCACGCAACCGAGTCATCAAAAGTCGTTTAAAATCCTTCGTACTCCGATCTCCAACTTCAAGCCATGCATTTGCCACAACGCCATGAATATTTCTCTTCACATCATCATCACTTTCTTCATAACCTAACAATTTACTCAATTTATCCTTGATCTCTAAATCATTAAAACAATTAATGGTTCCATTTTCTTCTAATTTCACCCCACAATAATCATCATCAATATTAATATCTTCATCATCTTCTCTTTCAAGAAACGAATTCACAAGACCATATAAATCCGTCACGCTCTCTGTCAATGAGTGCTCGCTACCACTGCTCTCGCGCAACCTCGCCTTCGAAACCTCATCAAACGCTGCCGCCATCCTCTTAAACCTCATAATTACTTTTAGGCACGAAGAACAAAAGTTTAATTTTTATGCACTGACAATATAGAAATACTAGTATGTATGGAGTTTTTTTCTTGATATATAGATGAAAAAATTATGTTGCTGCAAATTAAACATATATATAGTATATGCTATATACACACGTTAGCTATAATTACATCACTGGTTCTATGTGACTACGCATGGTTTCCGTATTTTGGCTTGAAGGGAACGGCCTAATGTATCTGGACATAGTTTATGGACTCGTTCATTGTCTTTTGCTTCATTCTCCTTTTTAGGCGATAATGATACTCCGTTCCTTAACCACTCTTTCAAGATTTAATAATTTTTTTTAAAAAAAGCCTCATCAATCGGATAATGAACTTAAATAACCTAAATTTTGAAATGTACTCCCTCTGTCCCATTTTGTTTGTCATAGTTACTGTTTCGAGAGTCAAACTTCTTAAATTTGACCGTAGATTAGGATATAAAATATTTAACTTTTCTTAAATAAAATTTACATATTTGAAAACTACATGAAAAGTACTATAAGTCACAATAAATTACAACTCAAAATATTTAAAAGATATATATAAAAACTACGGTCAAAGATAAACTCGTTTGACCCTCGAAATCCGAACTACGACAAACAAAGTGGGACGGAGGGAGTAGTTATCATGAAATATACACACTCTCTCTAGAATAGTACGGAGTACAACTGTACAAGTATTTAGTACTCCCTAGCTTTCATTCCAAAAAGAGGAAGGCTAGAGGAGACTTTGACAATCCCGTGGTGGAGACACTTTGCAAATAAATTAAAGGATGTCGATGACAGTGCTTGTTCTTCACAAAAGGTTGTTCTTCACAAAAGGTTGTTCTTCACAAAAGGTTTTCTTATGCATGTTTATATAAATAGTAGTATTTCCCTTTTTAAAAAAAAAAAAAAAAAAGTATATGCACACATCAGACTAACACTATTGGAAAGATAATGCAAAATTATACATCAAATACAAAGTAAAGCATATAGTTCCAGAGCGATTCATTTACCAGCCAAATTGTGACTACTAGATAAACATCGCTTGTGCAAACTCCTTTGTACATCACTTATTGACTTTAAAGATTTTCTTGCACGTGCACACAGTTAAGCAGGCTGTTAATTAGAATTAACTGTAATAGGGGCAAATTAGTAATTTCCCCATGTCCAAATATTTGTTAGGATAGGCAGTTAGATTTCGAAATTATGTTACAACTTCTTATAGCTGGTGTTGCTGTGTATATAAGCCTCTAAGGCTCCTTCTACAGTTCTCTCTCTCACATATCATCATCTTCATTATCTAAGCTCATTTAATGGCATACACGACACCCAAAATAATTTAAAATTGGATACAAATTAAAATCGATTAGAAAGGAAGGACTGGTTTAAAGAAAAGTATGATAACTAGTCATGGATGTGTCAATTAAAAGACGTAAATCTTGCAAGATATAATTTTTTTATTTTTCATATGGTGTCTGGTACCCTTATTGGAGTTCCGACTAATCCGGATTCGCACCGTAGGGGAAGCATTCCTTACTAGAATTTTTTCCATTCACAGGGCTTGAACCCGAGACCTCTAGTTAAATGTGGGGGGATCTTATTCATCCTTGAGAAAATCTGTGAATCAAGCATTGGAAGTAATGGAAAGTTCTAGAATATTGTATAGGCGGCTAGAGAGAATATTGGGAAATTAGGGTTCTGTATTATGAAATCAAAATGACAAAAGTGTTCAATGTACAAA
The DNA here is from genome assembly GCA_037355625.1 of Petunia x hybrida. Taxonomy (NCBI): domain Eukaryota; kingdom Viridiplantae; phylum Streptophyta; class Magnoliopsida; order Solanales; family Solanaceae; genus Petunia; species Petunia x hybrida. The sequence continues at coordinate 1,135,319 of JBBBVM010000504.1, read as the reverse complement.
ACTATGAGGGTAAAACAGGCAATGTACCAATAAATAGCCACCGGGCCTAACTTTATACAAATTATATACAAAGCATTAAGTAATACTATGGGCTACAGAAACAAACTATAACTATACATCACGTTGGGCCTGGATCATGTTGAAAATACTTGATCCCAACACCCCCCCTCAAGTTGGTGGGGGTAGAAGAGCCCACACCAAACTTGGAGAGATGATCAAAATGAGCAGGTCCTGGAAAGACCTTAGTGAACATGTCTGCAAGCTGCTGGCCAGTGGGAATATACTGAAGATAAATGAGTCATTTCCCGAACAAAATGACAGTCCAACTCGATATGCTTAGTCCGTTCGTGAAAAATTGGATTCTTGGCTATTTGAATGGCGGATTGGATGTCACAATGCACAGAAATCGGGGTGAGATCAGTAAGAAAAAAATCTTCAAATAATCGACAAAGCCAAGTAAGCTCAGCAACCAAGCGTCTGATGCTGCGATATTCTGCCTCGACAGATGATAAGGAAACTGTGGTCTATTTCTTGGACTTCCAAGAAATGGGAGAAGAGCCCAACATGATAAAGAAACCACTCACAGATCTGCGAGAATCAGGGCATGCAGCCCAATCAGAATCACAAAAAGCATGAAGCTTGAAGTCAGAATTGTTGGAGAAGTGAAGGCCCAAACCATCAGTACCCTGAAGATACCTAAGCGTGTGCAAAGCAGCAGCAAAGTGAGGCTCCTTAGGAGCCTGCATGAATTGACTTAGGAGCTGTATAGTGAAGGCAATATCAGGCCTTGTGTTGGTGAGAAAAATGAGCTTACCAACCAATTTTCTGTACAAAGTAGGATATGAAACAGGAGACCCAACATCTGCAGATAACTTAAGGCCCAAAGGGAGGGGAGAAGTAGCAGGAGAGCAAGTGGCACAATTGAACTCAGAAAGCAGCTCCATAGTGAATTTCCTTTGATTAACCAACAGACCATCACTGATTGGAACAACCTCCAGTCCCAAAAAATAATGCAAGTTGCCTAAATCTTTGATTTTGAACATAGCATGCAAAGAATCCTTGAGAGAAGTAATACCAATAGAGTCACTACCAGTGAGTACTATATCATCCACATAAACACCCAGAAATATGGAACCAGCAGTAGAAGACTTGAAGAACAAAGAGTAGTCATTCTTTGAGTGTTGAAATCCTTTAGAGTGTAAAAATTCAGAGAGTTTGGCATACCATTGCCTAGAAGCTTGCTTGAGTCCATAGAGGGACTTATTCAATTTACAAACCAGGTGAGGAGAAGATACAACCAGCCCTTGAGGAATTTTCATATACACTTTTTCATGGAGATCTCCATACAATAAGGCATTATTCACATCTAGTTGGAAGAGACCCCAGTTATTTTTAACATCAACACATAGGAGACACCTGATGGTAGTTATCTTGACTACAGGGGAAAATATTTATGTATAGTCAAGCCCTTCTTTTTTAGTATCACCCCTAATCACTAGTCTAGCCTTGAGTCTTTCAATAGATCCATCAGACTTGAGCTTAACTTTATACACCCATTTGCTAGGAATAACATGTTTCCCAGCAGGTAGAGGAACTAGAGACCAAGTGTTATTAGCCTGAAGAGCTTCAAACTCCTTGGTCATGGCTTCTTGCCAACCTGGAAGTCTTGCAGCCTGGTAATATGAAGTAGGTTCTTGCACAGTGGAAAGAGAATGAATAAGGGTTTGAGAATGGGAGGTGAATGCAGAAAACAGACTTGTTTAGGGACAGAAAGAACAGCAGAAACAGTAGAAAGAGAAGGAAGAGAGACCAAATAGTCACTGAGGTAGGAAGGGGGATGAGAAACCCTGCTAGTTTTTCTTAAAGGAACAGGAGGTGGAGTAGAGGAAGAAGGGGCAGGAACTGGAGGTGTAGAGGAAACAGGACTGTGGGGAGGAGAAATAGTATAAAAGGAAGAAGGAAATAGAACTTGAGGATCAGGAAATGATTCAGGAATAGGAACAAAGGCAAGAGTGACATTAGGAGAGTGGGGCATGCTAAAAGGAAAAATTGTCTCATGAAAAATTACATCTCTAGAGACAGTGATTTGCCTTTTGGACAGATCAAGAACTTTGTACCCTTTCTTTCCAAAAGGGTAACCCACAAATACACAAGGTCTAGCTCTGGGAGAAAACTTATCCCTCCCCCTTTTCAAAGTAGAGATGTATCATAAGCATTCAAAAGCTTTTAAGTAGTGATAAGTAGGGACAGAGCCAAAAAGGATTTCATGAGGGGTTTTGCCTTTGAGAATGGAACTTGGGAACCTGTTAATAAGGTATGTGGCTGTAAGAAGACATTCACCCCAATATTTTAAAGGTAACTTGGATTGGAAAAGTAAGGCTCTAGAGGTTTCAAGCAAATGCATGTGTTTTCTTTCTACTATTCCATTTTGTTGAAGAGTTTCAACACAAGAGATATAATGAATGATACCTTTGGATTGAAAGAAGAGACTTGATTCATGACTTAAACCAAGTTCAAAAGCATTGTCACTCCTGATTGTTTTAACTTTACAATTGAACTGAGTTTCAGTCACGAGAACAAAAGCTTTAAGGGCAGTAAAGGCATTAGATTTGGTACTAAGAAGGTATGTCCAGGTTGCCCTTGAGTGATCATCCACTAGTGTTAAGAAATATCTATATCCAGTATGGGTCTTAGCGTGGTAGGGTCCCCAAACATCCACATGAATAAGATCAAAAATAGAAACAGCCCTAGTATCACTATGGGGAAAAGGGTGTCTGGTTTGCCTAGCTAGAGGGCAAACATCACAAGGAAAAGGTTGATGAGATGGAAAGGTCACATCAATACAAGATGAAAGTGATTTCAATTTGTTGTAAGGGAGATGTCCCAGTCTATAATGCCATAAAACACAATGTTGAGCAGAAGAAGAAACAGACAAGGATTGTGAAGAAACATCAACAACACTCTTATTCAATCCAGCGTTTGTACATTTATTACAAGGGAAATGATTAGCAACTGTAATCACCTACTTTTGGCACGAATACAGATAAAATTGCCCAAAATAGTCGTATTAGATTCTGAGGACGTCTCGTCAAATTTTTCTGGACTTCTAGTGTTTATTCTTAGCTAAATTAGTCTTTAATTAGGATAGAAAATATGAAAATTGCCGAAAATTGCTTGTTATGTGTCTAATTGTAATCTATATTTAATTGTGATATTTAGTGTAGATTATGTGATCTTATGTTGATTAATTTTGTGTGTAGTTCCTTTTAAATGGCCAGTTGTAGAAAAATTGCAGCCCAATGATTTGGCCCACCAGCCCACACTCAAACCCGGCCCATTCCCTACATATATAAGCTTAAATCTATCTCATTATCTCCCTTACACCTTCTGAAGCTCAAGGCTTGGGGAAACCCTAGCCATTTTTCTCCTCACCATCAGAAAATCCCGCCACCCCTCTCTGCCACCACATTTCCGCCACCGGACCACCGCCTTCCGGTGGTCGGAAAAATACAAACCATACCATTCCGGAAAGCTTTCGAGCCCCTCTATCCATTTCTGGTGTTATTTTTTCCGAAATCCTTACCATTTGGCACAGATCTGTATTTTTAATTTCGGGTAACACTCAACTCTGGTGAATTTTGGCTCCTACGTTGTTGTGGTCTTTGGGGCTGCTATGCTATTGAATTTTTGTGATGAAGATGATGGTGATAGGGCTGTTTGGTTTTCATACGTTGATGATTTAATGATAAAGCATGTTTTGGGGTGATTTGTCTCTAATTGTTTCATGATGGCAACAAGCTATGCCTTGGTGGCAATGTTCGTTTGACCAACATATAAATTCTCACCTCCTTTCCGTAGTCCTATTTGTTCAATCCATATGTTTAGCCTAGGGATAGGATTAAGATTCTTATGTTCATATGTTTGGCTCGTTTCTAGTTTAATGTGAAGTATTTTAATTGCTTTGCTTCAATATTTTCAAGCATGTTTTGGAGCCTAAGTCACTGGGATTTGATTTGGCTCATTTAGTTTGTTTTAATTTAGTGTTTGGGGGCTGATTTTAGTAAATTTCAGATCTGTATTTTTGTGTTTAAAGTTAGTCTCATGTTTTGTTGGCGGCCCAATAGGCCCAAAAGTCAATAGTCCAATCCCATGAGGCTGACCTCTCAATAGGACAGCTTTGTTCAGCTTTTGGGACAGCATAGGGTGGCTGAAAAGATGTCATAGGGCTGCTGTACTTTTTCTGAAAATACTCAAGTATAGGGGTGTGGGCTTGTACTTTTGTATAAGTCTACACTCCACCTTTTTGGCCCTCAATTTTTTCAGCTATATAAGAGTGTCTTTACTCCTCATTTAACAACAACTACCTACTAAAAAAAAGAGGACAAGAACCAATCTGAAATACCTTGAATGAGAGCAAAAATACAAGAAAAAAAGAGAGTGAAAAAGAAAGTAAGTTGGAAGAAAAGATTTAGAACCAAAAGCCTTCATACCAAGGGACTTTTGGGGTATAAATCTTAAGTTTTTTAAGGGTTTAAAAGGTTTGTCTAGTTGCTGAATTTTGGTGACCTTGCTGTGTTCGTTTGCTTTGGTTTAAGCTTTGTGGGATCTTCATTACAGTGCTCTAAGGTCTCGTTATATAGGTAAACACAAAGTTTAACCTTTGTATTTATTTTGATTTGTTTGGCATGAGTAAAGATGGAATGAAACTAGTATGTTTTAAGTCTTGAACTTTGCTTATTGTGTTAGAACTCTTTAAAACTTGTTCTTGTGCTAAAATGGAAAGACTATTAGTACTTGTCAGCATGTTTACAATATTTATAAAGGTTGCTCTTGGTACGTTTGAATAAAAGGGAAGGAAAGTGAACGACAATTTGAAACTAGCAAAAGGCGGACTTTATTTTGCAAATATAATACATTTTTTAAAGCTGGACTATTTCTGCAAATATGACCACGAGGTGTAATATCTTTTTAAATCTGGACGAATAGGCAATGACTAGGACGTCTAATTTGAAAATCTGGCCACACCTTCACTTCACAAGAAAATAACTTATTTGGAATATAGGAATGAAGGTGATTATTTTTGCAAACGGATTTCAAAACGGCCCAGTTTTCGCAAATAATTCAGCCCACATCTTCGTTAAACGAATGGCACTTTTGTTAAGCTTTTCTTTTTTCAAAGACGGCCAACAAGCTGTTCTAATTTAATAAACAGCCTACTTCACAAATAGTTTTCAAAAGTGAAGGCAAATTTTGGAGTCCCAATTTGTCACTTAATAATAGTTAGCAGTTATACTTAATTAAATCGAGTAGGCAAATTGATAAGAGCGAAAAGACCCATGCAATTAGGTAAAACAATAAGTATGATTTGTGATCTACTTATTAGGCTAAAAGAAAAACTAAAACAAGACAAGCCCACTTTAAGTCAATTATATTTTTTGAAGTTAATTGAATTATTTTAAAAAATAGACCAGTCCTTTGTGAGGTTGGAATGCACAATACATTTTATTTATTTATCTTGAATCAAAGTGTAAATTCGTCCGGTCCTCTGTGAGGTTGGAAAAGAATGATACGCTTTAAATTCTTCTTAATCAAAGTGTAAATTCAAATCAACGGCAAAAGATAACAACCATATTTTAATAAATTAAAATTGCGACAATAAAGCAACTGTGCTCGGCACAGGACTCGAGGGTGCCTAATACCTTCCCGAGAGTCAACTGAGAACCTTACCCGAATCTCTAACGCAGACCATTAGACGAGTCAGAGGTGTTCCAAGGTACCTTTTGGTGACTTGGCACACCTTAAACTTGTCAAGTGGCGACTCTGAGTTTCTCTAAATAATTTTGTACCTTTTTGAACACCAGTCACGAGCCTTTAAATAAATAAACTCGCACCGCAGCAGTTTAAGAAATTAATTTTTTTAGGGCGTGACAGCTTGGCGACTCCGCTGGGGAAATTAGTGAAAACTAGAATCTCCGGCTTTGATAAAATTGTCGCATGTTTTAATTTATTAAATATTTGGTTGTTATATTCTTGCCGTTATCACATGAAAAGCTGAATGTTACTGTTTTAATATTATTGAACTGTATATAAACTGTCTTCCTCCGCAACCCTCTGAGTCTCTGAAATACACACACACGTGCACTTACCAGATTGCTTGTGGCATCTGGGACTTCTTACTAAATTGCCCATGATTTAGGAGGAAGGCGTGACGGGGTTTTAGGCCGGACACACTGTCTCCGGATGGCCCTGATGCGCTTTCCGCCCGGTTTGTCCACCGGGTTCTTCAGCCAGTCTAGACAGTGAGTCAGTTGTGTCACCTAGAGTTAAACCTTTAGGCCCAATTATCTGCATCATATTTGACTTAATGAGGTGCGGTACACCGGTATTGCACTTGTCTAGGCTGACCCCTTTGTATCAAGATGGGCCCGTGTCCCGAAAAAATATTATTGGTATCTTATGTGTTGCATTTGTTGTAGAAAGAGGGTTGTTATGCTGACCAATCACCGGGGATGGGTGTTAAATTTTGAAAAAAAAAAATGAAAAATGGGTTTAGTCCCATGTCTTAAAATATCTTTAGTTGTCATTTTACGCCGTTATAAAGGCGATTTTTTTTTTTCAAGAACTTTTAGAGTCTAATTTTTGTCCGGGTTTGATCTAAAGTATTAGAAAATAATTTGTCATAGTTTTACGCCGTTATAGTTTTGCGCCGGTATAATGACAAAATTTTGGGACCCTTTTTGCCTTTGAGTCTGTGTCCAAGTCAAGTCCGTATTTTTGAAAAGTAATTTATCGGGGTTTTCTGCCGTCATAATGGCCAATTTTTGTAAACCAATTTTGCATCTAATTCGTGTAATATTTTGTGTCTTTGTGTCGTCATAATGGCCAGATTTTGTAAATACTCTAAGATTCATTTTCAAATCAAATCGAAGAGTTTGTTTCAAAAATCAAGTTTTTATGCTCATCTTTGCATTGTCGTAATGTCCGATTTTGGAGTCACTTTTTGGATTAAAAAAAATGGTTTGATTCATAATCCGTTCTTAAGTTATGTTCGTGTCTTCGGTTAAGTCTTGGTTTTTCATTAAAAAAAAACAAAACAAAAGAGAGAAAAATTGTTGTTGTTTAGGGTCTGCTTTCTTTTGTTTTGTCTAAGGTCAAGTGAGGGTGCAGACGATAAATTGCAACTAGCTAAGTTGTATTTGCGTCGATCCTCGTGGAATAATCTGACTCCGCTCAAATGTCGAGTCTCATTATTTTCACCGTCCGGGTGGACCCACCCATTATCATGTCAGTTTGTATATATCTTTTGACTCGTGCATCATGTCAAGCAATTTATTTTGAGTCTGTCTCGTGTCGTTTGTCTAAATTAAGTTTGTTGAGTAAAAAAAAAAATTCAAGTTTATCCTTGTTCGGAATTATGTGTCGCTTTGATTTGCGTCATGATTTTGTCTAACGCGACATATTTCGGGGATACAATCGGTGCACGCGGCTTATACCGTGAACCTTTTCGGGATGACGCATAACAACCTTAGGTTTGCCAGTGTGCATTTTTGTGCTAACCCGATCTGTTTGTCATAAAGAGTGTTTGGGGTTCTGCGGTAACTTGAGAGGACATTTTGGCTTCATATCACACGTACAGAACAAGATCAATGGGACCCATGATCATGACGTCTGAAGGTGGGAATTCTGAGTTCGAAGATTATGAGCATTTGATTGAGCTGAATGAGAGGTTGACTGAAGAAGTCAAGAATCTGAAAAAGTTGGTGTTTGAGCAGAATGAGAGGTTTACAAAAGAGGCCAAAAATATGAAAGAGTTGGTGGTTGAACTGTTTCATGCTATTACCATGGGACATGCACCTCCTCCCGTGCCATCTAATCTCTCAGGAATTGCACCGACCATCGTGCATCAAGCACATGGTCTGCCTACTACAGTTGAGGACCCTCAATATTCTCCCGACTTTCCTTACTACAACAGTGCCGCAAAAGTGGCAGGATCCTCCACAATGTGTCCCATGGCACCACCACCTCCATTTGCTCCACCATCGGCCTCCGCTCCACAATTCACTGTTCGAGTTAGGTCAGAGAGTCTTCGCAATGAAACAGAAAAGAAGCGGGATCCCAGAAAGTGGAACAAGAGAGAATTTAAACAACCTCTGTTATACTCCCGAACTCCACAAAAGCATCATCAGCAGCATTACTCCCCAGATAATCCAAATTACTCCGCTCCTCCACTCCATAGAGCGCAGCAATATGCTCCGATATTTTCCTATCCGCAATGGCGCGCACCAACCCCACAAGCCACATATAACACCCCACACAACCATTTCCAAGCTTCGCCTGACTTTTCCAACCAAAAGCTAAAGAATCCGTGTTCCTGTCCAAGCACAAGTCACAAAAAATTGCGACGGAGGGGAGAGACTAAGTTCACCCCATTGGGGGAAACTTACACTAATTTGTTTGAAAAGTTGCAACAAGCCAATCTGTTGAAACCAATCTCGGGAAAAGTGAACCCTAATGGAAGAGTTGATCATTCACGCCATTGTGCGTTTCATTCTGGAGCACCTGGACATGACACGGAATCCTGCTGGGAACTCAAAAGGGCAATCCAGGCAATGATAGACAACAATCAGATAAAAGTCGTGGGGGATGAAACACAGAATGTGAATCAGAATCCTTTACCAGCTCATGATGTTCAAAACAACGTACACATGGTAGGGATGGTATGCATAGAAGAAGACATGAAAAGGAATGGCGCCAAGCAGATTGTGGCAGTTGTTCCTTCCAAAAACATCAGACGCCATGACTCATCTATTGTTGCATCAATCGATAGGCCAAATAAATCAGCTGTCCATGCAGCAATGCAAGATGTAGTCGTTGAGCCAATTCACTGTCTTACACAGTCATTCATTTTTTCCAAAGAAGACATGTCTACCCTGATGGTATTTCAAGAAAATGAAGCAAAGAAGAAGATGTTGTCAAGTTTGAAGCACGCCAGTGGAAACAACATGGTACAATCTGATGACGGCTTCGACAGGGCATGAGAGCAGTGCATTGGACATGATATGAAAATGAACAATTGAGAAGCATTTGTCAACTTATTTTGCCGAACTTTCTGTGCACTTGGTTATTTCAGGGTTGTAATCCAAGTGCATTATTTTGCTTATTTTGATGTTCAAACCCTCATGTCTTTAATTCAATAAAAAGCGAGATCCACTCCTTGTCTCAAATATTTTGTTTTTTCTGTTCCTTATTTTTGTCCTTTTAGTTTTTTTTGAAGTTTTATTCTTGTCAGCTTTAGTAACATGACATATGTGCGGAATTTGTGTCTTGATCTAAACACATGGTCTAATATCAGGCCTAAGAACTGACTGGACGGTGAGGATGACTGTGATAAAGGAATTATGCAAAGAGTTGAAAATGGTGCATAACCATTTTGGTCGGAAGTTTCAAGTGTAATTTTCAAGATCACTGTTGGAGCGAAAATCAAGGATACCGAGTGATTAAGTCCCGTCTCTACTTGTGACTTTAGGTCGACTTATTTTGTTGTATATCTGTGCGAGGCATTCTCGGGTCGGGATGACGAACGACTTTCGTTTCTACTACCCAAATATTTTACCAATTTAATAGTCTTTGAGCTTTGTGTATTTTTTCTTTCGGCTACCCTCCTTTGAAATAAATGTTATTATACCAGTGAAAGAAAAAAAAAATAGAAAATCAGAAAACAACAACACAAAAGCTAGCATTAAGTTGCTAGAGCTACGTCTGACCTGATTCCTCTCAAAAGGATACGTAGGCAACCATTCGGGTGCGGTCGCAACAGGAGAAAACTCCTATTTCCCTGTTTTCTTTTATTGACGCAAAACTTGCCTCCAAGTTTGCGGCCAACATCAAAAGAAATTTAGATCCCCATTTTATGCTAAACTGGGGCAGAAGTTTGTTTTTATTTTATTTCATAAATAAAATAAAATAAAAACAAACTTCTATTTTTGTACCATTCATTCATATGTTTCATAGGATGTTTCGCGTACCAGTTTTGAAGTCAGGGAAGATGTCTTTTTTTTTTTTTTCCTTCTAAAGAAAATGGAGAAAGCCAATACTCCTTTTGCTTTCTTTGTGTTAGTATCGGGGAAAAGTCTCAATATCCCCTATGTTTGCATATCATAAAATTCAAAAGATAATTCCTCAGTTTTTCAATGAATTGGGGCCTCAGTCATTTATTATTTTAAAAGAAATGACTCCAAGGGTTGTAATATTTTACCAAGTCGTTTCATGAGATGCTTTCGTACCGCTCTTCAAACCAAAGGAAAAATTTGAAAATTAAAAAAAAGAGAAAAAAAAAAAAGGGAATCCCCAATTTGCTTAAACTGAGGGGAAAAAGTTTGGTTTATTTTTCAAAAGCGGTGATTTCAAAATTTGTAATGTTCATCTAGCCGTCTCATGAGACGTTTTTGAGCTTTGATGCTAAATACTTTTCTTCCTAGCCTAACCAAATCCCATACTATGGTCCAAATAAAGACCTTTTTGACCGATCTTTGAGAATGTAGCGCATTGATGTACAATCAAAATATGAGTCTGCTCGGGGAAGTCGAAGTTTATTTTGATCATCGCAATCAAGAGAAGGGAGTACAATTGCCATTAGGACAGAAAATTCTGTGAGAAGTCAAAATAAGGGATGGCAGATTGGCTCAAAAAGAAAGAGGAGAAAGATGAGATCGACCGAAAAAGGGGATAAGAGGTCGAATGGAGATAAAAAAAAAATGGAAACAAATGAACAAAAAAAAAAAAAAAAAAAGAGAGAAGAAAAATGAATCCTGTTGGTGAAAATCTGAAAGGGCGCCACAGGACCACTGTGAGGAAAAAGATGAAAGAGAGAGACCAGTTGGTGAAAACCCGAAAGGGCACCACTAGTCGAATGAGGGATGTCTGATTTCTCATCATGATCGGACCAAGCAAGCAATTGCCTCTATATTGTCGAACTGGGGTAAAATCAAGGATAGAACGTGTTGAAAAGGTCAAGACTTTATTCCAAGATGTATGTCATGTTCCTTGAGCTCGTCATTTCACCCCTAAATAATTTTTCTTTCTATCATTCAGGGACATCTTTCGATGTCTCCTCTTTGAATTTCTTCAATTTGTCTTTACTTTTTTTCGTCACTTCTCTCCTTTGAAATCATTGAAACGAGCAAAGAAAGTTTCGCAAAGCTTGTTTACAGGTTTCTCAGTTGTACCAGATCATTGTTCGGAGCAATGGAAGCTCGTGCCGCACCTCGTATGAGAATGACACACCAAGATTGTACCAGGAAAGTCACCATGGAACGACATGCTGTTTCTACCTTGGAATGACTAAAGATTGGGAGAAACTATTTGGCATTGGTGGACTTTTGGGGTGGATCAAAAACACATCAACAATATCAAGATATTGTTTGAACAAGAACCCCAAGTTTATTTTGCGAGGACATGATTCAGGGCCTGTATAGTCATGATGAAGAAAGCCATTGTGATATTTGCTGTAATGTCAGCAAGATCAAGGATCACATGAATCGGGAGCATTTGTTCTGAGTTTCAGACAAAATCCCATTTTTGAAAAATGGCTGAGGTTTTCAAATCTCCAGACAAGACCCCATTAAGATAATGGGTTAGAGTTTGCAGCTTTAAAGTCAAAGCCACATGTGAAAAATGTGTGAATTGTACAGCCTCCAGACATGGGCTAATCATGAGCGGGTGAACAAAGAGGACATAACTCACCAGGAAGATGTCAACCACAATAACATACTCCCTCAAGATAATGCGGAAATTTCCCTTTCAAGTCAGTTTTTGCTCAAAGATAGCGTCAGTTTCCTTTTCAAGTCAGTTTTTGCTCAAAGATAGCGTCAGTTTCCTTTTAAAGTCAGTTTCCGCTAAAAGATAGCACCCATTTCCTTTTTGAGTCAGTCCCGCTCAAAGATAGCGTCAGTTTCCTTTTAAAGTCAGTTTTCGCTAAAAGATAGCACCCATTTCCTTTTTGAGTCAGTCCCGCTCAAAGATAGCGTCAGTTTCCTTTTAAAGTCAGTTTCCGCTAAAAGATAGCGATCATTTCCTTTTCGAGTCAGTCCCGCTCAAAGATAGCGTCAGTTTCCTTTTAAAGTCAGTTTTGCTCAAAGATAGCACCCATTTCCTTTTCGAGTCAGTCCCGCTCAAAGATAGCGTCAGTTTCCTTTTAAAGTCAAATTCCGCAAAAAGATAGCGATCATTTCCTTTTCAAGTCAGTTTCGCTCAAAGATAGCGTTTATTTCCTTTCCATGTCAGTTTCGCTAAAAGATAGCACCCATTTCCTTTCCGAGTCAATTTCTGCTAAAAGATAGCAACCATTTCCTTTTTGAGTCAGTTTCGCTAAAAGATAGCACCCATTTCCTTTTCGTGTCAGTCCCGCTAAAAGATAGCACCCATTTCCTTTTCGAGTCAGTCCCGCTCAAAGATAGCGTCAGTTTCCTTTTAAAGTCAGTTTCCGCTAAAAGATAGCGATCATTTCCTTTCCGAGTCAGTTTCGCTCAAAGATAGCGTTATTTCCTTTCCATGTCAGTTTCGCTAAAAGATAGCACCCATTTCCTTTTCGAGTCAGTCCCGCTCAAAGATAGCGTCAGTTTCCGCTAAAAGATAGCGATCATTTCCTTTCCGAGTCAGTTTCGCTCAAAGATAGCGTTATTTCCTTTCCATGTCAGTTTCGCTAAAAGATAGCGCCCATTTCCTTTTCGAGTCAGTTCCGCTAGAAGATAGCAACCACTTCCTTTTCAAGTTAGTCCCGCTCAAAGATAGCAACCATCCCCAGCTTCAGGTCAAAACCCGTCAAAGCGGCATTTCAACATTCAAGTCAAGCCCGTCGAAGCGGCAATTTCAACATTCAAGTTAAAGGCCGCCCGAGCGGAAATTTCAAGTTTCAAGTTAAAGCCCGCCCGAGCGGCAATTTCAAGTTTCAATTTAAAGCCTGCCCGAGCGGCATTTTCAAGTTTTCAAAACCCACTTGATTGGTGGGAGCTTCAGACCAGTGCATCAGCTTGGGAAGGATGAAGAGTAGTCTAGGAATTGTAACTTTTACATATTCCAATGTTGTAATTCCATTTTCCTTTGTAACAGCCATGGCCACCAGCAAGCGACCAGTAATCAGCAACGACAGCCTTTGTGTGCCTAAGAGTGTCTAGTATCAGCCCCAAGTGTGTCTAGAAGAGTCTCTAGTTTGTCTTAGTAGTCTAGAGTGTCTAGTGTTTGTCTTAGTGCGTCTAGAGGAGTCTAGTGTCTGTTTGAAAGCGGTAATCCCAGCTACCGCACGTGAGGAACTACACTGACCTGATTCCTTAGTCCGGGGATATGTAGGTAACTTTGTTCTCGGTTTGAACCGAAATTCAAGGTACGGTCACCATTTTGGAAAGCATGCTCTCGGCTAGAACCGACAAGCCAAAATTAGTTATCGATTACTTCTTTGTCCGAAAACTCTTCGTGTTCCCGAACAAAGAGGGGCAGCTGTAATCACCTACTTTTGGCACGAATACAGATAAAATTGCCCAAAATAGTCGTATTAGATTCTGAGGACGTCTCGTCAAATTTTTCTGGACTTCTAGTGTTTATTCTTAGCTAAATTAGTCTTTAATTAGGATAGAAAATATGAAAATTGCCGAAAATTGCTTGTTATGTGTCTAATTGTAATCTATATTTAATTGTGATATTTAGTGTAGATTATGTGATCTTATGTTGATTAATTTTGTGTGTAGTTCCTTTTAAATGGCCAGTTGTAGAAAAATTGCAGCCCAATGATTTGGCCCACCAGCCCACACTCAAACCCGGCCCATTCCCTACATATATAAGCTTAAATCTATCTCATTATCTCCCTTACACCTTCTGAAGCTCAAGGCTTGGGGAAACCCTAGCCATTTTTCTCCTCACCATCAGAAAATCCCGCCACCCCTCTCTGCCACCACATTTCCGCCACCGGACCACCGCCTTCCGGTGGTCGGAAAAATACAAACCATACCATGCCGGAAAGCTTTCGAGTCCCTCTATCCATTTCTGGTGTTATTTTTTTCGAAATCCTTACTGTTTGGCACAGATCTGTATTTTTAATTTCGGGTAACACTCAACTCTGGTGAATTTTGGCTCCTCCGTTGTTGTGGTCTTTGGGGCTGCTATGCTATTGAATTTTTGTGATGAAGATGATGGTGATAGGGCTGTTTGGTTTTCATACGTTGATGCTTTAATGATAAAGCATGTTTTGGGGTGATTTGTCTCTAATTGTTTCATGATGGCAACAAGCTATGCCTTGGTGGCAATGTTCGTTTGACCAACATGTAAATTCTCACCTCCTTTCCGTAGTCCTATTTGTTCAATCCGTATGTTTAGCCTAGGGATAGGATTAAGATTCTTATGTTCATATGTTTGGCTCGTTTCTAGTTTAATGTGAAGTATTTTAATTGCTTTGCTTCAATATTTTCAAGCATGTTTTGGAGCCTAAGTCACTGGGATTTGATTTGGCTCATTTAGTTTGTTTTAATTTAGTGTTTGGGGGCTGATTTTAGTAAATTTCAGATCTGTATTTTTGTGTTTAAAGTTAGTCTCATGTTTTGTTGGCGGCCCAATAGGCCCAAAAGTCAATAGTCCAAGCCCATGAGGCTGACCTCTCAATAGGACAGCTTTGTTCAGCTTTTGGGACAGCATAGGGTGGCTGAAAAGATGTCATAGGGCTGCTGTACTTTTTCTGAAAATACTCAAGTATAGGGGTGTGGGCTTGTACTTTTGTATAAGTCTACACTCCACCTTTTTGGCCCTCAATTTTTTCAGCTATATAAGAGTGTCTTTACTCCTCATTTAACAACAACTACCTACTAAAAAAAAGAGGACAAGAACCAATCTGAAATACCTTGAATGAGAGCAAAAATACAAGAAAAAAAGAGAGTGAAAAAGAAAGTAAGTTGGAAGAAAAGATTTAGAACCAAAAGCCTTCATACCAAGGGACTTTTGGGGTATAAATCTTAAGTTTTTTAAGGGTTTAAAAGGTTTGTCTAGTTGCTGAATTTTGGTGACCTTGCTGTGTTCGTTTGCTTTGGTTTAAGCTTTGTGGGATCTTCATTACAGTGCTCTAAGGTCTCGTTATATAGGTAAACACAAAGTTTAACCTTTGTATTTATTTTGATTTGTTTGGCATGAGTAAAGATGGAATGAAACTAGTATGTTTTAAGTCTTGAACTTTGCTTATTGTGTTAGAACTCTTTAAAACTTGTTCTTGTGCTAAAATGGAAAGGCTATTAGTACTTGTGAGCATGTTTACAATATTTATAAAGGTTGCTCTTGGTACGTTTGAATAAAAGGGAAGGAAAGTGAACGACAATTTGAAACTAGCAAAAGGCGGACTTTATTTTGCAAATATAATACATTTTTTAAAGCTGGACTATTTCTGCAAATATGACCACGAGGTGTAATATCTTTTTAAATCTGGACGAATAGGCAATGACTAGGACGTCTAATTTGAAAATCTGGCCACACCTTCACTTCACAAGAAAATAACTTATTTGGAATATAGGAATGAAGGTGATTATTTTTGCAAACGGATTTCAAAACGGCCCAGTTTTCGCAAATAATTCAGCCCACATCTTCGTTAAACGAATGGCACTTTTGTTAAGCTTTTCTTTTTTCAAAGACGGCCAACAAGCTGTTCTAATTTAATAAACAGCCTACTTCACAAATAGTTTTCAAAAGTGAAGGCAAATTTGGGAGTCGCAATTTGTCACTTAATAATAGTTAGCAGTTATACTTAATTAAATCGAGTAGGCAAATTGATAAGAGCGAAAAGACCCATGCAATTAGGAAAAACAATAAGTATGATTTGTGATCTACTTATTAGGCTAAAAGAAAAACTAAAACAAGACAAGCCCACTTTAAGTCAATTATATTTTTTGAAGTTAATTGAATTATTTTAAAAAAATAGACCAGTCCTTTGTGAGGTTGGAATGCGCAATACATTTTATTTATTTATCTTGAATCAAAGTGTAAATTCGTCCGGTCCTCTGTGAGGTTGGAAAAGAATGATACGCTTTAAATTCTTCTTAATCAAAGTGTAAATTCAAATCAACGGCAAAAGATAACAACCATATTTTAATAAATTAAAATTGCGACAATAAAGCAACTGTGCTCGGCACAGGACTCGAGGGTGCCTAATACCTTCCCGAGAGTCAACTGAGAACCTTACCCGAATCTCTAATGCAGACCATTAGACGAGTCAGAGGTGTTCCAAGGTACCTTTTGGTGACTTGGCACACCTTAAACTTGTCAAGTGGCGACTCTAAGTTTCTCTAAATAATTTTGTACCTTTTTGAACACCAGGCACGAGCCTTTAAATAATAAACACTCCTCGCAGTTTAATAATATTTTTTAGGGCGTGACAGCGACAACTGTACAATTGTTCAATGGTATAGATGGAAATGAAACAGAGATGGAAGGAGGTGGTTCAGCTGATAGACTTGCTTATTGCAGCAGGTAGAGCCCATTAGACACTTTACCAATTGCTAGTGGCCTCTTCAGAGAAGGGCCCTGCATGTAACAAGCAGTAGAAGTGAAAGCAACAGTGCAAGTTAGTTGGTTGCACAATTTGTGAAAAGAAATGAGATTAAACTGGAAAAAAGGAACATGTAATACATGATGCAGAGTAAGAGAAGGAGAAAGAACCAAAGAACCAACAGAAGCCACCTTAACCTTATAACCATTTGGCATAGTAATAAGGTAAGGTATATCCAGATTGGTAACATTGTAAAGCAAGCTAAGATCAGATGTCATATGGTCACTAGCACCAGAATCTAGTATCCGTGGTTTTAAAGAATAAGAGGTTAAGGAAAAACACTGTGCAATACCCCTAGACTCAAATAAGGATACAGTACCTGCCAGATTAGCGGCACCAAGACACTCAGAGTTAGGAGCAGCCTGATTCCCAACATGAATACCTTAAAGAAGTTGCATCAGATGACTGAGTTGCTCCTGAGTAATACCTCCAGATGCAGAGTGAGCAAGCTCAGAATAAGAAGACCCAGACTCAGAATGAGAGAAACTAGGGTCAGACTGCTAAACCATAGCAGCCTTTCTTCCCCTCTGGAAATTCTGGTGTGACCCCTTTGCCCGGTTGGATTGATCATTGTTGCGTTTCAGTTTATTACATCTCTTAATGAGATGCCTAGATTTCTTACAATATCTGCAAAAAAGAGGTCACCTTTCCTTCCTCCAGAATTATAGTCATAGGAATATTTCCCTCCTCTAGAGTTATTTCTGGAATTATTAGATGCACGAGAATACTGAGTGGAACTAGAAGGGAAACTGTTGGTGAATTGGGAAGAACCAGCATTGAGAGAGGCAGATTCAGTGAGAAATTGAGCACCTGCCTGTACCTCCCTTTGCTTCTCTTCATGAATCAACAGGGAATAGACTTTAGAAGAGAGGGAAATGGAGATATCATAAGAATGTTCCCTCTTGAAGCTGTGTATGAATCATTTAGTCCAATGAGAAATTGATAGGACTGATCATCCTCTTCCATGGCACAGTTATTTTTCCTAGCACCACAAGTGTATCTACAATCATAGTAGGTACATTGCAAGTAGGACCTTAATTCACTCAGCTCATCCCACAGTTCTTTAAGTCTAGCGTAATAAGTGGCAATATCATCATTGCCTTGACTAACCCCAATGATATCCTTCTTAAGCTGCTAAATCTTAGCCCCATTAGATTGACCATAACGATCCTTTATGTTGTCCTACATGTCTTTGGCTGTGCGAAAGTAGATGACACTATTTGCAATTTGCTTAGATAAGGCAGATACAATCTAGGTACCTACCTGTTACATCTCTCCCAGGCCTTCAGATCAGGAGAATCAAAAGAAGGCTTGGGACAGGATCCATCAATGAACCCAATCTTATTGCGTGCAGATAAGGACATGAGCATCCCTCGGCTCCAACTACCACATCCTGATCCGTCAAACGGAACAGGCACAAGACTAATGCTAGGAACATCAGAAGATGAAAGGAAATAGGGATGGGAGGAGTCGATCACAGAAGGGATAACACCTGCAGTGTTCGCGCTAGAAGTACTAATCGGTGCCATCTTCTAGAAGCCTCGAGTTAGGGTTAGGGTTTTGAAGCGAAAATCAGCAAATCGATCTCACAAATTCACAAAGGAAAGCAGAAAATCAGAGTAAAACATTAAGCAGGTGTGTAAATTCAGTAGAAGTACTAGACTTCTTCAAAAAAATTACTCGAAGAAGCAAGAGCCTTGAACTACACTGTGCTCCGCTGTACAAATCGCCTAAAACTGACCAGAAAAGCAGAGATTACCACCGAAAAATGAGAGAACCACCGGAAAATTAAAGAGAACCGCCGTAGAAGTCACGAAAAACTCAGCGATTGTGACGAATCGCAAAGAGAACGTCAAATCGATAAAAAAATCTCATATAGAACAAAAAATCCAAAAAATGAAACCCTAAAATTTATAGGGAATGATCGATAGACTATGAAAAGTGAGGATCTAAGTTTTCTCGCTCTGATACCATGAGAAAATCTGTGAATCAAGCATTGGAAGCAATGGAAAGTTCTAGAATATTGTATAGGCGGCTAGAGAGAAAATTGGAAAATTAGGGTTCTGTATTATGAAATCAAAATGACAAAAGTGTTCAATGTACAATTGACCCTTCTTATATAGACTATGAGGGTAAAATAGACAATGTACCAATAAATAGCCACCGGGCCTAACTCTATACAAATTCTATACAAACCATTAAGTAATACTATGGGCTACAGAAACAAACTATAACTATACATCACGTTGGCCCTGGATCATGCTAAAAATACTTGAGCCCAACATAATAATTAATATTTTTAAAAAATGGGAAATTATAAATCTGCACTTTTAGAAGACAATGGCTTGTGCTGGATCACTTAATAAAATAAAGTGCTAGCTAGTCTCTTGAAGTTTGCTCATTTTGGATGGATAGAAGACAGATAACTACTATTATATCAAGCTACGTTCATTTCATAATTAGGTCCAAAACCTTTGAGCTTATTCATTAGTAATTTGACTGAGAAAAAGACTACAAGTAGATTCATCTATAGGTTTGTTTTTCGTATTTCTAATTCATCAATTATCTCATTCCGATAAACTCTTAATCTATCCTCTCTTCACAAATTGACTTCCTCAAATTGACCACTTAAGCAGAATTTAGCCATGTTTCAAATCCTATCCATTGATTCGTCAGGTTGATCGTTGGTAAGCCACATTTCCAAAGTATCACAAAATTTTACCATTGATCTTTTCCTTAAAAAGATAACGTTAATACTAGACCTAAATTATCCCAAACGGCCATTGTTTGCCTACAGCAGAAGCAAGTGAAGTGTAACAGCTATAAACAAAATCAATTTTCTTTGGTTCCGGTCCTCTGGATTTCTCATATTGTGGTAAATTAATTACATCGGTAACTACAAAGTTGAGCTCATTGTGCAAAACAAGGGTAATATACTAATAAAAAGGAAAGAACCACTAAATCCCCAATTAGGAGAAAATGTTTCAGGTCCATTAAATTATAGGAGAAGTCAAATTTTCCAATACCCCCAAACATAGAAGGAAGTATAGACTAAAAAGAAGGTAAGTATAGACTTGCTAACTGAAGCAGAATTGCCAACTTTCTTTGCATTTTGAATAGCGTGTCAGAGGAATTGGACGACTCATTAGGCCGATCATCTGAAGACTATAGGTCTGAATCTTTATCCCTACCTAATTACTTGAGCCGTCTCAAATCCCTTCTGTCGATTAGACAACAACTATTAATCAAGTAGAGCAAGTGTCATCCATTTAGAGCTGCAGCCAAGTTTCCCATTTTTATGCCATTAATGTTTGAAGCAAAATTTTCTCTGCAGTAGAAAGAAATTGATGTCTTGGGGACAAATCCTACTGCTCTCTTCTTAGCCAAATTACCATTGTAAGAAGAATCAAAATTATTCCTTTGATCATCATCTAACAACTCATTGATTGTTCTCTTGTAAGAACCAAACCATTTAGCATGCATGTAGCCAAGTTTTCTCCATGGTGGTACGTAAATATCCATTTTTTTCATAGATTTCTTGATAGCTCTACTCATCAATCTCACTACTTGCTTCAAATCTTCAACTTTTCCTACGAATATTGAAGGAAAAACCTCGAGCAGTGAAGTATAGCAAGTTGTTGCTCTAGCAATTTCAAATTCTCTGGCAAGATGAACTTCAATTATGTAGCGCTTATTGTCCACAATAATGTCGATGTACTCGTATTTTCCTGATGGAAGCTGACCATTTCTCTCCCATTTTGATTTGCACAGACCTATCAAGTTATAATTCAAGAATTGATTAGAGAATTTGTAAGATCAAATAAAAAATAGTAGAACAAATATAAATCAAGCTTCTTATTTAAGTTAATAGGACTAATTGACATTATATTAGTCAGGACTCAAGATGAAAATGCATCAATATGTTGAAATTTAGTCCATATTATATTGGAGTAGTAGCATGAAAAGGAAATTTTTTAGTGAAAAGCTTTGCCATTTTCCAAAAAAGAGGCTGGGACTCTTGTTAAGTTTGTTGGACAAAAAATGGATTTTTTTCTTTTCTTTGAAAACCTCAAGTGTCACACCTTCAAATTAGCAAAATGTCTAACCATCTATTACATAGAAACTTATTGATCCAATTAATTCACATTCGTGATGAAAGAGAAGAAGATTAATTTACCAGCATCAAATCCTCTATCACGCAATCGAGTCATCAAACGTCGTTTAAAATCCTTCGTACTCGGATCGCCAACTTCAAGCCATGCATTTGCCACAACTCCATGAATATTTCTCTTCACATCATCATCACCTTCTTCAAAACTTAACAATTTACTCAATTTATCCTTGATCTCTAAATCATCAAAACAATTAATGGTTCCATTATCTTCTAATTTCTCCCCATATTCTTCATTATCACCAATATTAATCCCTTCTTCATCTCCTCTTTCAAGAAACGAATTCACAAGACCATATAAATCTGTCACGCTCTCAATCAACGAGTGCTCGCTGCCACTGCTTTCGCAAAATCTTGCCTTTGCCGCCTCATCAAACGCCGCTGCCACCCTCTTAAACCTCATTATAACTTTTAAGACTGATAAAACGAATTCAATTTTTATGCACCGGTAAAATGGATTGTAAAGATGAGTAAGTGTAAAGAAATATTTGACAATGTATGTTGTATTTTGTTGTTTGATATATAGATAAAGAAATATATAGATAAAGAAACTAATGTTAGCTGCGAATATATATAGTATATACTATATAGGTTGAGGTAGACATCATTGGTTCTGTGTGATTTAGCATGTTTTCGGTATTTTGGCTTGAAGGGCACGACCTAATGTATCTGGACATAAATTATGGACTCGTTCATTGTGTTGTCCTTATAATTTCATAACACCCTTTCAAGATTTAATATTAAAAAAAAGAAATAGCTTATCAATCGGATAATCATGAATTTAATGCACTACAATAAAAAATGTGGTTATTTATCATAAAATACACACGCACTTTCTCTCTCTCTTCTAAGGTATTAGTAGTAGGAGTATACAAGTAATCTGATCTTTTGACTGTGATTCATTTTAAATTACTATTGAACTATAAAAAGTTGTGATTTATCATGTACTTTGTTTTGGATCCAAATATATGTATATCTTTTCTTTTTTTTAATAACAAGATCAAGAAAATGATATTCGAATTCTTAAAAAAAATCGGATTATCATGATTCATGACTTACATATACTGTAAATCCTACTACTCTTTTCTGGTACAAAAGGATTGCGTTGATAATAAAAAGAAAAAAAAGAAGCCTAAGTAGTAGAAAATCTCAACACTTAGAAGAATTGTCACTCCCTTTCGACTAGCATTTCTACTACTTGGAATGAGACTTCCATATAATTTTCATTAAAAATACGTGGTTAACTTTGAGATGATGCCACCTTGATAATTGTTTCTCATGCAATTATACTTGATTAATTTTGTCTACGCTGCGAATGGGAAAAAAAATATTTTAGGCCAAATATAAGAAATTTATTTGAAAGGAAAATTGCTGTGAAGAAAAGTTACCCTAAGTCCAATGTTGATCGATCAACCGTGGCGGATTCAGAATTTCAAAATCATGAGTGCTCGTCCAGAAAGAGTTTTTAGTAGAAGAGGCAAAAGTAGTTTAGCTGTGGGTGCTCACTCAATACTTATCTAAATTTTTAGCTAAATATTATGTAAAATATATTAGATCTAGCTAATGACAATGGGTGCTTGAGCACCATAATTAGCCATGTAGATCCGCCATTGTCAACCAGTAGCAACACCAAAGTTGCTATATGTTTATCAAAAAAGAATGCAATATATCGTATGCCACGCATATTTATTCGACTATGAACACACACTCAAGTTACTTGAGAAACGCAAACTCCTTGGAATGTTATATAGATCCTTTTTACCAAGTTTGAGGGTTCCTAAGCACTTCTCAAAACCTTTTGAGGTCGTTTGGTAGGGTGTATTGGGCAAAATAAGCATGATATTAGGAATAGTACCCATTTTATCCATTGTTTGGTACAATTTTGAATCATGTATTAACTAATATCATGACTAATTAATACATCAATTTGGATATTATTTTATCCCACAATAACTAATCCATATATTAGTTATACATGGATAAAGGAGCAAAATGACAAAATTATCCTTCTCTTTTCCCTAGAAGCCAATTAAAGTCAAACATCAAAGGGCATAATTGTAAAATCATTTTTTTTACCTATAAAACAAATTAAATATTGTAAATGATAACTTAAATCTCCAATTTTGTGCAATGTACCAAACACCAAATAAAAAATAATTCATATATTATTAATCCATGTATTACTAATCCCTGCATTATTAATCCTTATATTATTAATCCATGTATAACTTATTTCTCTACTAAACGACCCCCTAGAGGTTCAACTGAAATGTCCAGACCATTTGTTTTGCTTTATTATTCGATAGTAACACGAGAATTTTTTGCAGCGTGTTCAGAATAAAGTTGTCTTTTTGCCCCCTAAAAAAAAGAGTATGATGAAACAGCCATGGATGTGGCGATAGGAAGACGTAAATCTTGCAAGATAGCAATCACTTTCTTTCTTTCTTCCCTTTACTTGTGTATTAAATTGATGGGTAAGTTCAACTGAGCTAGAATTTCGTCCAGATACATTGAATCTAATTTTCTAAACTACAATTAGGCCCCATTTTGCACTTATTATTTGGTTTAAATGGCGGATGAAGATAGATCAATAAATTGGGTTAATTTCACCGATGGTCACTGAACTATTGTTTCATTACCACAAAGTCACTTTTATTTCATTTGTTACCCAAAAGTCACTCAACTTTGCTCCGGTCTACAACAAAGTCACTCAAGCCGGATTTTGTTTAAAACTTGCGGGAAAAATGATGTGGCATCATTAATTAAAAATAATTTTCTTAATTAATTTTTCATCTATTAATCTAATTTCTTAACCCATTATTCTTATTCTACCCGACCCAAACACATTTCACTACGTCATCGTCTTGCATAACCATTTCATACCAATGTCATTTCTCTTTGTCTCTGTTTCATATTGAGTTAATTAATTAATCAAATTGAGTAATGTTAGGCAAATTGGTTATGCAAAAAGGAGAAATGAGGAACGGGGAATGAATAAAAATGAACAAGCTTAGATCAGTTTGGTTAGGTTTTTCATTTATGAAATAAAACTAGTTATGCGATTTTTTAAAATTTTAAAACCAAAATAATAGCTCGTTTGGACTGTTGTTATGTATGTGGTTTCATAATATATCTATTAAATTGTACTTTATGTTTTATTGAGTTCAACATTTTGATAGATTATATTGTTTGCAGTCGTTTCATGCTATAACATACTAGTAGTAAATAAAGAATGAATTTACAATATTGCCAAGAAAATAATAAGATACGGGATAGAGTTACTATAAAAAAGATAAGATAAATGGTAATATATTAAGGGGAAGAAGAGAGAAAAAAGACACGGTAATGACGTGATCGCACAAAATCGATCGTTACATAAAATGGGCTCTTCATCGTTATGTAACGACAGACTAACGATACGATACGATACGATACGATACAATAAAATTTTAAAGTAACAATTAACACAAACATTATTTTATAGTAACAGTACAGTAACAATACGATAACAACCATCCAAACAAGCTGATACCAAATAAAGTTGAATTTTTATTTTTGGTTTTTCTCTTTTTCTTTTCGATTTTTGCTTGATATCCCAACGATTATATGGTAGATAATATTTATCAAATTTCAAATTTTCACTAATAAAATAGTTATTTGTATATCTTCATGTAAGATATGACACTCTAATTTATAGGTTTGTCCTTGCTTTTGATTACTACATTAAAAAATAATTGACATACATATATAAAGCCTTAAAAAATGACGTGTCTGACGATAATACAATAACAATAACAATTCAGTAGGTCTCAGTTGGAAACTAACCGAAGATTACTTCTTTGAAATGTCCTGTTAAATTAGATTGTCTTGTTAATTTTTAGGTAGTTAAAATATATTTCTAATGTGGCTCCCTGGCATAATGTGGCAAAAAAGAAGTAGTGAAATTCCTGGCAAAAACGTAGTGAAATGGGTTTGGGTTTGGTAGAATAAGAATAATGAGTTAAGGAATTAGATTAATAGATGAAAAATTAATTAAGAAAATTATTTTTAATTAATGATACCACATCATTTTTCTGGCCAGTTTAAAATAAAATCCGGCTTGAGTGACTTTGTTGTAGACCGGAGCAAAGTTGAGTGACTTTAGGGTAACAAATGAAATAAAAGTGACTTTGTGGTAATGAAACAATAGTTCAGTGACCACCGGTGAAATTAACCCTCAATAAATTATATTATCTATGTTCATAAATTCTAATGAAACTCATAATTTTAGCAGACCGGTGTATTTGTGCCGGATCATTTATCTGCAAAGATGTCTCAGCATTTCACCACAAAGAAATTGAAGTCTTCTTGAAGTAACTACTAGTTAGCATTCCTTCCATAATAATCAGTGGCTTTGAGCTTAATCAAATTAGTAATTTGACTGAGAAATAAAGAATAAACACCATTAGATATATTAAATAAACTAATACCAAAGTGAACAGGTAAAAAAAAGCACCAAAACAAGTTACTTCGGTATCAGAATCTCCAGACAAAATACACTTAAGAGAAGGCTTCAAGCTGCTTGCCATAGGGATATGACCAAGAAGCAAGTTCAACAGCAAGCCACAACCTAACTTTGATATTTGAAATAAACAACCATAGCTTCAATGAAAGTATTTTAAGTAAATGGCTCAATGAATTGGGAGCCATAGCAACATCAATTTATAATGAGTTATACACATTAGATAATTACATAGATAAGTAATCCTATGAGATAGGTATTATACAAGAGATAAACATAATCTAAAGGATAGCTACTAAGAGTCCTAATACACCTCCTCAATCTGGACTGGCAGTAATGATGTTCAGATTGTCACGCAAAAGAGAAAACTGAGATGAAGATAACCCTTTTGTAAAAATATTAGCAACTTGTAAGCGAGTGGGCACATATTGAACAACTAGATCACCCTGAGCAACTTTGTCACGAACATAATGAAAATCAACATCAATGTGCTTTGAGCGATCATGGAACACTGGGTTACGAGTCATATAAGTAGAGCTGACATTGTCACATAATACACGAACCGGTTCACGGAGATAAACATCAAGCTCACAAAGAATATGACGAATCCAAGTGGTCTCAGCAACAGTATAACCAATAGCTCTATACTCAGCCTCTGTGGAAGATTTAGAGACTGTTGGTTGTTTCTTTGCACGCCAAGATATAGGGTTAGAACCCAAGAATACAACAAACCCTGTGGTGGAACGACGACTATCAGGGCAGCCAGCCCAATCAGCATCAGAATAGGCTATGAGTAAGGAGATGGAAGAAGAGGCACGCAAGAACAACCCATGTGTGATGGTGCCCTGCAAGTACCTAAAAATACGCTTCACACAATGCAAGTAAGCAGTACGAGGAGCATGCATAAATTGAGAAACAATACTGACAGCATATGCAATATCTGGGCGAGTCATTGTCAAGTACTGAAGAGCACCAACCATACTCCTATATTCACTAGGATATGATAGTAACTAACCATCCATAAGAGATATAGAAGTACGAGAGGCAATAGGGGTATGAACAGGTTTGCATGTATGCATGTGAAATTTAAGTTGCATGTAAGAAATATACTTTTGCTAAGACAAATGAAGTCCATGAGATGAGCGAACTGCTTGAATACCAAGAAAATAATGAAGATCACCCAAGTCTTTCATAACAAACTGACGAGAAATACAACTAATGAAATTATCAAGAATATGTGAACGACTGCCAGTAAGAATAATGTCATCAACATAAAGCAATAATATGAGCACACCAGAAGAGGATCGATGAATAAAGATTGAAGTATCTGATTTGCTACAAACAAAACCATAAGCCAGGAGAAATGCACTAAAACTATGAAACCAAGCACGTGGCGCTTGTTTCAAACCATAAAGAGCTTTAGTTAGTTTACAGACATGATGAGGATAGTCAGGATGAGTAAAACCTGGTGGTGGTTTCATAAAAACTTCCTCTGTAAGAACACCATGTAGGAAAGCATTTTTGACATCAAGCTGACGAATAAGCCAAGAAAAAGAAACAGCAATAGAGAGAACAAGACGAACAGTAGTAGCACGAACTACAGGACTAAAATTTTCATGGTAATCAATACCAGGTTGTTGATGAAAACCCTGTGCTACAAGGCGTGCTTTGTACCGCTCAATGGACCCATCCGAATTATATTTAATACGATAAACCCATTTACAACCAATTAAGTTCATGTTAGGTTGAAAAGGACGAAGAACCCATGTTTTATTTGCCAACAATGCATTAAATTCATCAGCCATAGCCTGTTGTCACTTTGGATTTTTCACAGCCTGAGAGAAACATGAAGGTTCAGTTTCCTGTATAGTAGTATTCAAGGAAAAATTTGTTTAGGCTTTTTGATCCCCGATTTAGCACGAGTTTGCATTGGATGAGAAGTGACTATAGAGGCAGGCTGAGTGGAAGTGCTTGGAGGACATGAAGTAGGCAGAGAAGATGGGAGACCACTAGAGCAAGGCTCGATAGAGGAACTAGGAGTAGGAACTGGTTCAATTGGGCCAGAGGTAGAACATAGAAGTGAATCCTCAGAATTTAGAGGGGAGTTAGCTGAAGGACTTGAATACTGTAATGATGATAAAGGCGATGTAACAACTAGAATATTTGGAGAACAGAAGGATGAAGAAGTATTGATTGAACATGACAATGAAGGATATGGAAAGACTAACTCACGAAAGACAACATGTCGACTGATATATACACGAATTGTTTTAGGATCAAAACAACGATAACCCTTATAGTTAGGAGCATAACCTAAGAAAATACATTGTACAGAATGCGGTGTAAGTTTGTCAGCTACTCTAGCAGACAAGTTTGGAAAACATTGACAACCAAAGACTCGAAGAAAATTGTAGTCTGGAGGCCGTGTGTGAAAAAGTTTTTCAAATGGAGAGTTTCCTTTCAAAATAGGGGTGGGCAACCTGTTAATTGTATAAACGGCGTAAAATACAGCATCAACCCAAAATTGAGATGGTAATTTAGCCTCTGTGAGAATAGTATGTACCATTTCAATAATGTGCCTATGTTTTCGTTCGGCAACCCCATTTTGTTGTGGAGTGTCCGGACAAGATTTTCGAAAAGAGATGCCCGAGTTAGAAAAATGCCGCAGAAAATTTTTGTTATCAAATTCACCACCTCCATCACTTTTGAAAACCTTTATTTTGGTCGTAAAAATATTCTCCACAAGTTTTTGAAAGGCACAAAAATGATGAAAAACTTCTGATTTTCTTTTCATAGGATAAAGCCATGTAAAACGAGAAAAATCATCAACAAATATAACATAATAGCGAAAACCCAAATTTGACAAAACCGGTGATTGCAAAACATCTGAATGAATAATGTCTAATGGAAAAGAACTACAATGTTCAACTAATTTAAAAGGCAAACGATGTGATTTGCCCAACTGACAAGAAACACAATTATCACTAAAAGAGTTAACTAAACTAATATTATTATTTTTCATAAGACTAGACAAAATACGAGCTCCACTATGACCCAAACTATGATGCCAGACATCAGCAGACTGGCGCAAAGCTACAAATGTTTGAGGATGAGAGGACTGAGATGAAGAGGATAGAGGATAAACATCGCCCCTACTGTTAGCCCGGAGAAAAGTTTGCCCCGTGGCTTTGTCCTTCGCAGAAATAGAAGATGAGTCAAAGTTAACAACATAATTATTATCTTTACATGACCTTTTAACAGAAATTAGATTATGGCGAAGCTGAGGAACATGGAATATAGAATTCAAGTGTAGAGGGCGAGATGAAGAAGGCATTTGGGCATAACAAATGTTAGCAATGCTAAGCAATTGTCCATTTCCTACCAAAACATGATTAGAACCAGAGTAAGGAGTTTTTCGTATAAAATTACCTTCGGATGGAGTCATGTGAGCAGAAGCAGCGGAATCAAAATACCAAGTAGCATCATTTGTTTCACCAACAGACATCGCAGCAAAAGACTTGGGAAGATCATTAGCAGTGAATGAGTGATTGAAGAGATTAGGGCATTGCAAGGCATTATGGCCGGGAGATTGACAAATTTGACAAACAACCGATGAGGGTAAGGGACCCAATATCCTAGTGGATGGTAAAGATGTACTAACAGGTTGTGAATTATAGGGAATAAAAGATGTACCGCCAATACCTGACACAGACTGACCAGTGAAGCCATGGCGTGCACCATTGTTTGGACCAGTTTGTTGACCCTGACCATTGTATCCACGACCTCGTCCACCACGGCCTCTACCTCGCGAATATGAAGCTCGTCCTCGGCCTCAATTACCTTGAGATGAGGCTGGATTACCTGATACATCATAGGCTCCTAATGGCACCGTTTGAGTACTAAAGGCATGATGGGAGACTGGTAAATCAGTGTCACAAAAATGTTTTAAACGTTGTTCATGAAGGAGCAGTTTAGAGTGCAAATCTTCAAGAGAGTTTAGAGCGCAAATCTTCAAGAGAGGATAAACATGATCAATGAAATCTTTATTAGAAACTGGAGAATTTATTGCTGCAAGTGAATCTGCCAGTTGCTTGGCTTCCCTTAGATACTGATCAATGGACATGGATTCAGATTTCTTCATGGTGGTGAGTTGACGCTTTAATTCAACAGCCTTCGCTTGACTAACATCCATAAATCTACGATGTAGGGAGAGCCAAATATCATGTGAAGTAGGCAAAAGGTGAACATCAATAAGTACCTCACGAGACAACGTAGCAAAAAGCCATAAACGGATACTCTGATCAATTCGAACCCACGAACGATAGTCTGGATTTGCTTGTTCAGAACCAGAAACATCAGAAATTAGTGGTGAATGTGGTGGAAGAGAACCATTAACAAAGCCTAATAAATCATGAGATATAAGCAGAGAAGTAAATTGTGTACGCCACAGAGTTCAATTTTATTGTTACCAGATTAGTAACATTAGGGACAGCCAAAGCAGAAAAAGATTGAAAATTAGATGGGGCCGCAAGTTCAGAATATAGAGAAGTGTATGGAAGTCCCGTAATATCAGGTAGCTTGGTAGGAGTTGGAGGTGTAATGGTAGAAGTTGAAGGTGCTATGGTAGATAAAGAAGCGGTAGTAGAAACGGAAGGCATAGCATGTGTAGAAAGAGGTGATGTAGTCATTGAAGGTGCAGACGTGATGATAGCAGGAAGAGAAGTGGTGGATAAAGATTGAGAAGTCATTTTAAATTAGAATTAGGATTAATGAGAAAGTGGACTTTGGTTACGTGAAGAAAGAACGATGTGAGTTGTCAATATAAAAGAATATTTGGCGTGGAAAGTTGGTCTTTGACTTGAGAAGATTAAATCATAAAATTGGCATATGAGAATTGAAAAGTCAGTGAAGAATGGCGTACAAAGAAGTGATTAAATTGAAGAGAATCTTCTGGCTAATCTGATACCATGAAAGTATTTTAAGTAAATGGCTCAATGAATTGGGAGCCATAGCAACATCTATTTATAATGAGTTATACAAATCAGATAATTACATATATAAGTAACCCTATGAGATAGGTATTATACAAGAGATAAACATAATCTAAAGAATAGCTACTAAGAGTCCTAATATTCAATTCATGTAGTTAAGTCTCATTTCAAGAACAGGCTTGTAATGTAAAAACACTAAAATTTGTAATGACAAAATGGAAGAAACCATAATTTAGCTTATATAATATATCCCCTTGTTTAGACTTCTCCCAATGCTATGGCGCGTAATTAGGCAAAACTCGGAGTTATACAACTACATCAACATTCATTTCTGTTAATTCACATCAACATCCAAAATATGCGGCGCGGGGCCAAAGCGCCCAAGTCTCGACGTAATCTGCCTAGGGTGGCGCGTTCGGGGGTGCGGGGCGCCAGCTACAGCGCCCCTGGAGCGTTTTGGGACTTCCTATTTCATCTAGGCTTAGGTGTAACTTATTACTAGGCCTTTGTAAACCCTATAAATACTTTTTTACTTAGTTTTTTATAGGAGTTCAGACTTTGGAGCAATTTGGAGAGCTCATAACATCTTGAACAAGGGTTTTTCTTCCTTCCATTAATTTATTTCATCATTATTTCCTTATTTCATCAAATCCTTGTGTTGTTATTATGAATATGCGTGGCTAATTCTTACGTTCTAGGGTTAGAGTATTTCAAGAAAGTTGATGTTTGAAGATTGATTTCCATATATTGAATCCCATAACGGATTGCTTATTCTTTCTTGATTTCACCTGTGTAATTGTCAAGGCCCGATTATTACGCATTATCTATGGTTTTTAGATTGAACTCGAAAGAGGGAATTTATTAACGCAATAAGAAAGAGTAGAGCTAGATTGTGAACCCGGGCATCGGGGAACCAATTTGTGAGCAGGATAGATATATACCTATTCACCTTGCTTAACTAATCACAGAATTCGTTAATGTGTGCATGTGATTCAACCCATAGACATATAGGGATATGAGTAGCCTGCATAGACCGTGAAGAATCGAAAGGTTTTCATGGGTACAATTAACCTGTTAGTTAGCAATCTTGGGATTTAAGAAGTGGAATCAACAGGATAACTCAACTGGATTGTTCGTAACTCTGACCCTGGACCGTCTCATTAATATTGTTTACAACCAACTTTTGCTCCATTGTTTGAATTCACTTCTACCATTTTAATTACTGTTCTTTAGTTAATAAAATCCTCACCATTGGAAAAAGATCCTTGAGTAGTTGTTAAGAAATTATTTGTTAGGAGTCCAGTCTGAATAGTCCTCGTGGGAACGATACTCTACTTATCACTTTATTACTTGTCGACCACGTATACTTGCGTGTGCGTTGGGAGCAACAAGTTTTTGGTGCCGTTGCCAGGGACTAAGTTTGACTGATTTCTTTTTGAACGATTACTTATTATCTATTCAGGTTTAATTTTTTGTTGAGTTTCTTGTGCTGTTTCAGGCAACAGGTTTTTACATGCAAAGGAATAGAAAGGACGAACCACTCGCACCTTTTGATCCAGAGCCTGAAAGGACCTTGAGAAGGGTAAGAAGAGAAGCGAGAGACCGAAAAGCACTAGCAATTGTACTTGCTTCCTTACCCATTGAAATGGCAGAAGAACGAGCAATAGCGGTGCGACATGTTGCTCTTCCCAGCCTGGGGGGAGTTGAGTCTAGCATTGTGAAACTCGCTATCACCGGGCATTTTGAGATTAAGCCCGGTATGATTCAGTTGCTGCATACGACTGGGCAATATGCTGGATTAATTCATGAAGATCCGCAGCAACACATTCAGAATTTCTTGGAGATTAGTGATACTTATACACCAACGGGAGTTCCTACTGATTATGTCCGCTTGACATTGCTCCCGTTTTCACTGATTGGGGCAGCAAGGAGGTGGTTAAAGGCTGAAAAGCCTGGGTCTATCACTACTTGGGAGGATTTGGCTAAGAAGTTTTTAGCTTAGTTTTATCCATCTGCCAAGACAGCCCGGCTGAAGAGTGTAATTATGTCCTTCAAACAGGTAGAATGAGAGTCTTTGTATTCAGCCTGGGAGCGATTTAAAGCTCTATTGAGAGATTGTCCACACCACAACCAATCCAATGAGGTTCTTGCACACACTTTTGTTGAGGGGTTGACTGCACATACAAAGATCGTGGTAGATGCTGCTGCTGGAGGCCAAGTGCTGGCCTTAAACTTTGTCAAATCTATGAATTGTTAGACAAGTTTTCGCAGAGCAATCCTGATTGGCAGGGAGATGGTAGAGCTACTATACAGAAATCTACTGGGGTACTTCAGCTAGATGCAGTTTCAGAGCTGAGGGCGAAGATGGATGCTCTTTCCAATCAAATCAGCAAGCTAGCTCTGCCGCAGACTCAGCAGCAGGCAGCTCCAGTGCAACAACTTCAAGTCTTTTGCGAGGTTTATGGAGAAGATCATACCACTGACGTATGTCCATCTAATCCAGAGTCAGTGTATTATGTGGGTAATCAGAACAGGCCACAGGGTTAGAATCGCAATCAATATGGTAATAGCTACAACACCAACTGGCGTAGTCACCCAAATTTTTCTTGGAGGGATAACCGTGAGCAGCTACAAGCCAATGACAGACCTCAAAATAATTTTCCAAATGCACAACCACAGGGGTCACAGTCACAAGCTCAGCCACAGCAGTCTAATTCAGTTGAAGATATGCTTAGAAAAATTCTTGCAGGGCAGCAAAAACTCATGGATGATTCAGCAGCTCAGACACCAACAATAAAAGATTTGACCAATTCTCAGAAAGATCTTGAGAGACAAATGGGGCAGCTAGCTGGAGCATAGAATAATAGACCTCGAGGTGCTTTGCCAAGTGATACAGAGAAAAATCCTAAGGAATTTGTGCAGGCAGTTACTTTGAGGAATGGAAGAGCTCTAGAAGAAGTTCCCCCAAAGCCAAAGAAGCCTGTTGGTGAGTTAGAGCCTAATGCTGATAGAGAGGTGGAGAAAGAAGCTGAGAAAGTGATAGAAAAGCAGCCCGAGCCTGCTATTGTGAGACCACCACCACCTTTTCCTCAGAGACTTCAGAAGCAGAAAGTTGATGCAGCATGCAAGAAATTTTTGGAGATCTTGAGTCAGATTCAGGTAAATATTCTTTTGGTGGAGCTTTTATGGGATGTTCCCAAATATGCCAAATACATCAAGGATATTGTTGCTAACAAGAGGAGACTGACTGAGTTCGAGACCGTTGCACTTACTGAAGAGTGCAGTTCTAGAGTTAGAAGC
The DNA here is from genome assembly GCA_037355625.1 of Petunia x hybrida. NCBI lineage: Eukaryota > Viridiplantae > Streptophyta > Magnoliopsida > Solanales > Solanaceae > Petunia > Petunia x hybrida. Next base: position 1,101,783 of record JBBBVM010000504.1, on the reverse strand, counting down.
AAGCTTCCTCGGAAATTGAAGGATCCTGGCAGTTTTACTATTCCCTTGAAAATTGGGAAGCATGAGGTTGGTCGAGCTTTGTGTGACTTGGGTGCTAGTGTGAATTTAATGCCTTCATCAGTTTTCAGAAAGCTAGGCCTGGTGAACCACGACCAACTACTGTGACTCTGCAACTGGCTGACAGATCTTTGACATGCCCCGAGGGGATTATTGAGGATGTGCTTGTACAAGTGGGTCAGTTTATATTGCCTGTTGACTTCATTATTCTTGATTATGAAGCTGACCCTGAGGTTCCTCTCATCTTGGGAAGAGGATTTTTGGCTACTGCTGATGCTGTCATTAGAGTCAGAGCTGGAAAAATGATTATGAAGGTGAATGGTGAAGAAGCTGTATTCAATGTGTTCAGAGCTACCCAGCTTCCTTCCCATTATGAAGAGTTGTCCATGGTAAAAGTGGTAGATGATGAGTTGACTGCTGATGCGAGGTCATTCTTGGCTTCTAATGTTGATTCTCTGGAGAAGGCACTCTTATGTGATGATTATGATATCCTGAAGGATGATGACATTGAAGAATATGTGGAGATTCTTAATATGCAGAGTAAATTCATCCCATGGTGGAAGAAATTTGAGGAGCTTGATAGACCGTTGACCTTTACTCCTGCTAAACCGTCTATTGCGAAGGCTCCTACTCTTGAACTCAAACCTTTACCTGCGCATTTGCGTTATGCTTATTTGGGTGAGGGTAATACCTTGCCCGTAATCCTTTCTTCTTTGTTGTCTGATGTGCAGGTTGAAAAGGTGTTGAGGGTGTTGCGAGAGCGCAAGAGAGCTATTGGCTGGACTATTGCTGATATTAGAGGGATTAGTCCTTCTTTCTGCATGCATAAAATTCTTTTGGAAGAAGGCCATAAGCCATCTATAGAGCAGCAGAGGAGATTAAATCCAATCATGAAGAAGGTGATGAAGAAAGAAATTATCAAGTGGCTGGATGCTGGCATTATTTTTCCTATCTCTGACAGCAAGTGGATTAGTCCAGTGCAATGTGTTCCAAAGAAAGGGGGCATGACAGTGGTGAAGAATGAGCATAATGAGTTGATTCCTACAAGAACAGTCACAGGGTGGCGAATTTGCATTGATTATAGAAAGCTGAACAAGGCCACCAGGAAAGTCCACTTCCCACTTCCCTTTATTGATCAAATGCTGGATAGACTTGCTGGGCATGAGTATTATTGTTTCTTGGATGGGTATTCGGGCTACAATCAGATTGTGATAGCTCCTGAAGATCAAGAGAAGACTACATTTACTTGTCCATATGGCACCTATGCATTTAGGAGAATGCCGTTTGGGTTATGTAATGCCCCGGGGACTTTTCAGCGGTGCATGATGGCTATTTTCACAGACATGGTGGAAAAATTCGTGGAGGTATTCATGGATGATTTCTCAGTGGTTGGTGATTCCTTTGATGATTGCTTGGAAAATTTAGATGTTGTGCTGAGCCGTTGTGAAGAAACAAATTTGGTGCTGAATTGGGAAAAATGTCACTTTATGGTTCAAGAAGGCATAGTACTTGGGCACAAGGTGTCAAAGCAAGGGATCGAGGTTGATAAAGCGAAGATTGAGGCTATTGAGAAATTACCACCACCTATCTCTGTTAAAAGGGTGCGTAGTTTCTTGGGACATGCAGGTTTCTATTGGCGTTTCATAAAGGACTTCTCCAAAATTTCTAATCCCATGTGTAAGTTGTTGGAGAAAGATGTGAAATTTGAGTTTAATGATGCTTGTCTCAAGGCATTTGAAGAGTTGAAGAAAAGGTTGGTGACTGCACCAATCATCATTGCACTTGACTGGTCTTTGCCATTTGAATTGATGTGTGATGCGAGTGACAATGCTAATGGGGCTGTTCTAGGCCAAAGAATTGGAAGAATCTTTCACTCCATCTATTATGCAAGCAAGATTCTTGATGCAGCCCAGTCCAATTATACCACTACTGAGAAGGAGTTGCTAGCCGTAGTGTATGCTTTTGATAAATTCAGATCTTATTTGGTTGGCACTCGTGTTGTTGTCTACATTGATCATGCCGCAATATGGTATTTGTTTGAGAAGAAGGACTCCAAGCCTAGACTAATTCGATGGGTTCTCCTATTGCAAGAGTTTGATGTTGAAATTCGAGATCGCAAGGGGACTGAGAATCATGTAGCTGATCATTTGTCAAGGCTGAAGAATAGAGATCATGTAGATGAAGGGCCTGAGATTAAAGAGGTATTCCCTGATGAGCAGCTTTTTGCTTTAGCTGCAGCCAAGGTGCCATGGTATGCTGATATGGTGAACTTAATTGTGAGTAATGTGTATCCTCCTGGGGCTACAGCTGAGCAAAGGCCCAAACTCCTTCATGAGAGCAGATTTTATGTGTGGGATGAGCCTTATTTGTACAAGATAGGCCCTGACCAATTAGCTAGGAGATGCATTCCAAGGGAAAAAGTTGAGCCGATCCTACAGAGTTGTCATTCCTCTCCTTATGGTGGCCATCTTGGTGGAGATCGAACAGCTGCAAAGGTACTTCAGTCTGGTTTCTTTTGGCCTACTTTATTTAAAGGTGCTCATGCTTTGGTGAAGCAGTGTGATCGTTGCCAAAGAATGGGTACTATTTCTAGGCGTTACGAGATGCCTTTGAACAATATCCTGGAGATTGAGCTGTTTGATTGTTGGGGGATTGACTTTATGGGTCCATTCCCGCCTTCCATGGGCCACAAATACATTCTTGTGGCGGTTGATTATATGTCTAAATGGATGGAGGCTGTTGCACTTCCAACAAATGATGCGAGTGTGGTGGTGAAATTCTTGAAGAAAAATATTTTCACTCGTTTTGGGACACCGTGGGCTATAATCAGTGATGAAGGTACGCATTTTTGCAACAGGTTGTTCAATAAATTGTTGGCCAAGTATGGGGTTCGCCACAAGGTGGCAACTACTTATCATCCCCAAACTAGTGGCCAAGTGGAAGTGTATAATAGAGAGATCAAGCAAATCCTTGAGAAGACTGTGAATGCCTCGAGGAAGGACTGGGCTATGAAGTTAGATGATGCTCTCTGGGCCTATCGGACTGCATTTAAAACGCCTATTGGAACCTCTCCATATAGGGTTGTTTATGGTAAGGCCTGTCACTTGCCCGTTGAGCTAGAGCATAAGGCATATTGGGCAATTCAAAAGCTCAACCTTGATATGGCCTTGGCGGGTGAGAAGAGAATGCTTCAATTGCATGAGCTTGAAGAGTTCCGTTTCCATGTTTACGAAAATGCAAAATTGTATAAGGAACGGACCAAAAAGTGGCATGACAAGCATATTAAGCGTCGTCAGTTTGAGCCCGGGTAGCTAGTGTTGTTGTTTAACTCGAGGTTGAAGCTATTTTCGGGCAAGTTGAAGTCTAGATGGTCGGGGCCGTTTGAAGTAGTTCTTGTTACCGCACATAGAGCGGTTGAATTGAAAGCCTCGGATTCGGAGAAGACATTCTTGGTGAATGGCCAAAGGGTGAAGCATTATTGGGGAGGTTCGGTGAATCATCATACCTCCATTACTTTGAGGGACCCATGATTGATACTCGTCGTGCCACAACGTTAAATAAGGCGCTTCTCGGGAGGCAACCCGAGTTTGTACTTGTAATAGTTTAGTTGTTTTGTATTTTATAGTGTCACGTAGTTTTTGTTTTTTTGTGTCATTTTTGTAGGTGTCGGGAGTGCTAAACGAGATGCAGTTGACGTATTGAGGGGTATGGGATGCTTTGAGGCATGTCCCGTGCTTGGGTTCGCACTTGGAATCGAAAATTGGTGCGAAAAACATTGCTCGGGCGCGTTTGGGAGCGCCCCGCGCCTCCCAACACGCATGAAGAATACCTGAAGCAACAAGGCCAGGCGCGCGCGATGGGAGTGCCCCGCGCCTCCCAAAGCGCCGAGGCAGGCAGTAGGCTCAGAAAATCAAGCGCCTTTGAGGCGCGCCGCGTGGGCCACCGCGCTAGGCAAAAAAAAAATCGGTAAAATCCGGGTCCAAACGGGTTTTAACCCGCGACCCGGATTTCCTCTCCCCTCTTTACCCGATCCCCTCCCCTTTTCTTCATTATTTTCTCTCAAAACACTCCCAAAATCTCCCCCAACTCACTCCTAATTCTTGGAATCAATCACAAGTTCTTCTCCACTCAATCTAACATCTTCAAGTAAGTAAATTCTCTCCCTTCTCTCTCCATTACATGTAAGTTAACAATCTCTTCCCATGTTAAAATCTTTTAACTAGTATGCAAGCTTGTGATTAGAATTTGATCTTAAATTGCTTAGATTGATTATTATGCTTCATGGTTAGCTTGTGTACTTGTAAAAAGGGATCTCCCAACAATTTGGGAGGGTTATCACATTACATTAGCCATTGAAATTGAAAGTTGACTATTGTGCACACCAAGTGTTTGTGAAAAAGCCTCAACTATGAAAATTGCCTAATAATGTGAATTCTTGAGCAGCAATGCTATCCTTAGGCTTAAGATGAACATTAAGTGTCGCACAGGCATAAAAATTGGCTATTTTGTACCCCCACGAGCTTGATCATGAAGTCCACAAACGTGGCAATTTTGTGCAATGCTAGTTTAGCTAAGTGTGGGGTGGTGTCCTAACAATTGTGCTTGAATTGAAATCTTGTGCTTGAATTGACATCCCACATTGGTATTCTTGTTTGTTGTAGGCACCATGGTTAGAACATCCACCAAAACGGGCTCTTCCTCCGCCTCGGCTCCTAAAAAGTCATTACAAGCCGAGGCTTCATCTAGCAAGGCAAAGGGTAAGGCACCGGCCAAGCCAAAGGCCAAGGCGAGGGTTCCTAAAGATGCGGTGCCTATCCCAAGGCCCGGGGGCAAGACGCGATTCGGTCTCTCTTTTGTGAAGAAGGGTGAGTGCCAAGCTTGGTACAAGAGTATGAAGCTTTCGGGGTACATTCCCGAGCAAGCCATTGACAAGAGGAGATTGATGCAAAAGTTTCGAGGTGTGGGTGATGCTATTCATGCCTTGCATTGGGACTCGGTCTTCGAGAGTCCGGGGCATGCCAACCTCGACCTGGTACAGGAACTTTATGCCAATTGGGATCCGGATGAAGCATGGAGAGATGATGATATGGTGGATATTCGGGGGGTGAAGGTGAGATTGGACCATACGGCGTTGAACGCTTTCTTGGGGGTAGAGGACCCCGAATATGACGAGCTGAGGGACTTTATTAGGAAGCCTGATTACAAGGCTATGCGGGAGACATTGTGTGGTGAGAGCTCCACTCATAGGTGGGCACGAACTGAGTCAGGAAGACACAAATTCATGTTCTTTTCGCACTTTTTGAAGACAGCTCGGGTGTGGATGAGGTTGATTAATGCACGCATCATACCTTCGTCTCATTATTCTGAGGTCACCAAGACTCGGGCGTGCATGACTTACTTTTTCATTATCGGGAGGCCGGTTAACATTGGTTACTACATGCTGTGGTTGATGAGAGAGCAAAGGCAGTCGAAGACATGTGGCCGATTATATTTTGGGAACATTCTCACCCGGTATCTGGAGCAGGCTGGAGTCCCAGTTGATGAGGTCGGGGATCGCATTGTCCCCGACATTGGGAAGATGTTTGATATCGCCTCGGTGAAGAGTGTGACCACTACTGCACCAGTGCGCCTGAAGGCAGACGAGTGGCGGGACACAGACGCCAACTTGTCCGCACGTCAATACTTGATGATGGAGCACATGGTCCGGTAGGCTGGCATGGATATGGCGGCTCTTGATCACACAGTGCCTTTATTGGAGTCTTCGAAATGCCTGCTGGGCATGACTCAGGCAGCACAGATGCCCCCGGAGGAGGATGAGAACAGTGATTCGGACATTGATAATGATCCAGACAGTGAGGCTGTGGAGACAGATGCTGAGGGAGGTGCCACTGATGGGGAGGAGGAGGACTAGGACCGCACTCCAGTGCACCACCCAGTGTAGGCCGACTGGCCTTCAGGGAAGTTTCCTTTACTCTTGCATTTTCTTCTTTGTCGCACTGAGGACACTGCTTGTTTTAAGTGTGGGGTGGGGGAACTCCCCTTTATTTTTGAGGTTAGGGATGCATGTACCGTAGGATTTTTTTTTGTCACTTGACTTTATTTTGATTTGTTTCTTACTTTAATATATGAAAGAAAATTGAAAAAAAAAAAAAATTAGAAAACCAATGAAAAAAAATTTCAAAAAGATTTTCCTTTTAGTCTTTATTAGTGGTACATGTCATCCACCCCGTGATTTTTCTTATGGCCTCGGTTCTTTTCCACGGGGAGGCCTTTGAATTTTATTTTTAGGATTAGAATAGTTAGTATAGGTGGCCCTAGACGAAGGAAATAGGTAGAATGCTAGGTGCCTTTGATTTGTTTGATACCGGTGGACTTGAACTTGTTGCATGTGCTATTTATGGTGTCCTTGGTTTTAAATTGTGATGCATGCCTAGAGAAAAAAATGGAACGACCCCCTTGAGATGCTTGAGTCCACTTGCTTGACTTTGTTGTGAACCTTTGTGCATTAGTGCTTAATTTTCCACAAGTTGCACTCTATTTGCTTGATTGAGAGTTGTGATGGAGCCTTTTTGTGTAGACTGTGTGCAATGTGTGTTGTGAGTCATGTTCGTATTATACTCTGTGTTTGTATATTGGTGTCTAGAACTTGCCCCGTGTGTGTGCAAAGCGAAATCCTAAGTTTGCTCTAGTCGGGAAATGATACAGGCCTTCTTTTGATTTGCCTACCCTTACATATACACCTTGGACTTGATTGTTGTGATTTCTTTGACCTTTTGTTGGCACCCACACCCCTATCCTACCCACTTGTTCTAAATTGTTCTCTTTTGGCCCTTTACTCCTTAAGCACTTTAATTGATAATGTTGTTTTATTGTGGAGTTGTCGTTGAAATATTGGGAGATTTTTTAGTGGAACCAATGAGGGGAATATGTAATGAATTGTGTAGTAGTTGATTATGAGCATTGGCAAGGTTTGGAGTGAATTGAAAAGAAACAAATGAAAAGAAAAAAAAAACAAAGTTGAAAAAAATTGGAAAAAGAAATAAAGAGAGAAGAATATCCATCCTTGCTAGTGTGTGCTTAAAAGAAAAAAATTTGCTACTTATTGAGAAGGTGTGTGTGAAAGTTGTTGTTTGGGTGGCTTTGATGAGACTTGTGCTTAATTTAATTGTGATGTATTAAAGTGCTTAGGGAGGTAGTCACTATTACCCATATGTATCCTACCAGCCCCTTAGCCTACATTACAACCTTTGTAAAGTCCTAGTTAATCCCGATTGGAGTGAGCTTATATTAGTGGAGTCCTGCACTACGGGCAAGCCTATGGTACATCGTGTGTGACATGTGAGATTTTCATGAGAGTGAGTGAATTCTTTCTATGCTATTGTCCCCATTCTATTCTTGATATTCATTGTTGTGTGTGATATTTGAGGGATACTCTCTTGCTTCATTTTGGTGAGGGCACATGGTTTGCATGAAATAGGTAAAGTCGTGGCTTCTTGGTTGAGTAGATAGGTGTGACTTTGTGGGAGCATGGTTGCAATGAGTTGGGTTTGTGCATTTTAGCTATCTTGGGGTGGTTGTTCTCGTGTTTTTGAGTTTGATAAATATTGGCATGTTTGTTGGACCCATAGTAGGCATGTGTGCACTTGTTCAATGATCGGTATCAACCATAGTCATAGGAAGACCTGTTCTACCTAGGTTGGGAAGTTAGTTCTGACTTGCTCGAGGGCGAGCAAAGGTTCAAGTGTGGGGTGGTGATGTTTGGCATTTTATGCCTATATTTCCTTAATATTTCCTCACGTTTGAGTATTTTATTCGCCCGTTTTCTAGTTTATGAATGTGATTGTGCACTGATATTGTGTTGTATGTGTGTAGGTTGTTGTGCAGTGCATTTGGAGCTTTTAAGAGCATGATCGAGCAAGGAATGGTTGGAAATTGATTGAGGATTGGATCGAGCACACGAAGGCAAGACACGAGGCGAGTTGCGGAGCAAGGAAGACGCTGAATTAGCCTGGCGCGGTAGGCCATGCGGCGCGCCGCCCAACGCGCCAGCTTGTTGAGCGCGGTTCTGGATGCGGCGCGGGGCCAAAGCGCCCAAGTCATGACGTAATCTGCCTAGGGTGGCGCGTTCGGGGGCGCGGGGCGCCAGCTACAGCGCCCCTGGAGCGTTTTGGGACTTCCTATTTCGTCTAGGCTTAGGTGTAACTTATTACTAGGCCTTTGTAAACCCTATAAATACTTTTTTACTTAGTTTTTTATAGGAGTTCAGACTTTGGAGCAATTTGGAGAGCTCATAACATCTTGAACAAGGGTTTTTCTTCCTTCCATTAATTTATTTCATCATTATTTCCTTATTTCATCAAATCCTTGTGTTGTTATTATGAATATGCGTGGCTAATTCTTACGTTCTAGGGTTAGAGTATTTCATGAAAGTTGATGTTTGAAGATTGATTTCCATATATTGAATCCCATAACGGATTGCTTATTCTTTCTTGATTTCACCTGTGTAATTGTCAGGTCCCGATTATTACGCATTATCTATGGTTTTTAGATTGAACTCGAAAGAGGGAATTTATTAACGCAATAAGAAAGAGTAGAGCTAGATTGTGAACCCGGGCATCGGGGAACCAATTTGTGAGCAGGATAGATATATACCTATTCACCTTGCTTAACTAATCACAGAATTCGTTAATGTGTGCATGTGATTCAACCCATAGACATATAGGGATTGGAGTAGCCTGCATAGACCGTGAAGAATCGAAAGGTTTTCATGGGTACAATTAACCTGTTAGTTAGCAATCTTGGGATTTAAGAAGTGGAATCAACAGGATAAATCAACTAGATTGTTCGTAACTCTGACCCTAGACCGTCTCATTAATATTGTTTACAACCAACTTTTGCTCCATTGTTTGAATTCACTTCTACCATTTTAATTACTGTTCTTTAGTTAATAAAATCCTCACCATTGGAAAAAGATCCTTGAGTAGTTGTTAAGAAATTGTTTGTTAGGAGTCCAGTCTGAATAGTCCTCGTGGGAACGATACTCTACTTATCACTTTATTACTTGTCGACCACGTATACTTGCGTGTGCGTTGGGAGCAACACAAATATAACAGAAATAAACATATCATAAAATCAAATGCTTAGAGGTAACAACGGAAGGATTTCACTGCTTAAAGGGACATATGGGAAAATTCACATCATAAAAGCATATAAAACTTGTTCCGGTCATGGAACGAATTGTGAAGTCACCTGTTGAAAGGGAATCGAAGTCCTCATATAATACAGTATCTCTTCTAGCATGAATTATTTTTCCTAACCTACCGCTGATAAAAACAAATATACAAGGGTTTAATGTCCTAAATATTACAATATTATCTAATATAGAATTTTTCTAGTATAAATATGAATATAATTAATGTGTTGTCCAATAAAAAATATATTTTTAAAGGTAAAAAAACTATCGATATTTTTTTTGGCAACTAAATTGATTTATTAAATACCAAGTGGGACATTACAAAATTGGCTAGCTTTAACACAACTAGCTTCTCTCAAGTGTCACTTCCTTACTAGTACTCCTTGCTTGACTACCTCTACTACAAAATTGACTACCATCTCTACTACACAATTGACTAATATCTCTACTACAAACTGACTATTTCTACTACTAATTACTACACATTAGGATCTAAGCTAGCTAAAAGTAACATTGCTGCATCTTTGCTTGAATATCTCTAGGTGCTCGAACAGTGGATATATATGATGTTTCCCTCGCTAATTCTTCTATGTTCAAAAATCCTTACATTCCTTGCATACCAGATCATCTGAATATATTATGTGTTAAGCAGCTTGACCAATCTTGCCATCTGTGTCTTTCCTTTGGTTTTTCTATTAATCCAGTCCACCAGGTCCCCCCCCCCCCCCCCCCCCCCTCCCAGGAGTTCATCTACTGGTTATCTAGCTCTACTGCATAAGTCTTGTCCACATTCTCTTAGCATAGGTGCACTCTGCAAATAGATGATCCCTGTTGTCCAGCCCATTTGCACATAGAGAGCAGCTATTATCTACCTGGATACCCCATTTGGTTAGTCTTTCTGTTGTTGGCAGCATGTTCTGCATTTGCAGCCACATGGTGACTATTGATTTTGGCCTTGCATTGTTCTTGCACATTAGGTTCTTCCATGGTACTCTTTGCATAGTTGTTAGCATCCCCATGTATATCTATCTAATGAGGCTATGTTTGCTTGAACCAGTAACTTGGGTATTCATCATATTCTCTCTTGCTTTGATCACCTTTCTGACCATCCAGCTAGCATGCTTTAGAATTCAAATTACTTCTATTGTTTTCCCTTTCATGTAGTAGATATAGATCCACTTAATCCATAGTTTATCTTGCTTGTTTGCCAAGTCCCAGTATGTTCTTGTTATTGGAGTTGTATTCCACAATTTCAGGTTAATGATGTTGACTCTTCCAGCTGCTAATGGTCTGCACATTTTGTCCCATGCTACAAGGGCTCTTCTAGTGATAGAGCTTGTTCCATACCATATGAAACTTCTACAGTGGGCCTCAATCAGTTTTATCACTTTTGCTGGCATCACAAATAGTTGTGCCCAGTGTGCTTGCACTTCAAATATCACTGATTTGACTAACTGAATTCTCCCTGCATAAGATAACTTCTTTGCTGTCCATGAGGTAATTCTGGCTACCACCTTATCAACCAATGGTTTCCATTGCATTGTGTTCAACTTCTTTGTAGCTAGTGGTATTCCTAGGTATCTAAATGGTAACTCTCCACTGGTATATCCTAGGTATTCCATAATCTGCTCCCTAGTTCCAGTAGTCACGCCTCCTAGGTATACTGATCTCTTTGTTAAATTTGCTTTCAGACCTGAAGCATGAGAGAACTTAGTAAATACCTGGTGTAACTTGGTTACTGATATGAGATCTCCTCTTGTGAACATCAGCAAGTCATCAGCAAAGCTCAAGTGTGTGATGTTTAGCTTTGCACATCTTGGGTGGTGTGCAAATTGCTTGTCTTCTTTCAGCTTACTCAACCCTCTACTCAAATATTCCATAGCAATAGCAAATAGGAAGGGTGACATTGGGTCCCCTTGTCTTAGGCCTCTAGCTCCTGCAAAGGGTGGTGTTGTCTCTCCATTCACTAGGATGGTATAGTTAACTGTTTTAATGCAGCCCATCACCCATTGTATGAATTGATTAGGGAACATCAGCCCCTCCATTACCTGCTCTACATAATTCCACTCCACTGTATCATATGCTTTCTGCATATCTACCTTAATCATGCATCTAGGCGAGATACCTTTCCTAGAGTATGCTTTAACCAGCTCATGAGCTAGGATGATGTTGTGACTAATCTTTCTTCCCGGAATGAAGCCTGATTGGGCCTCTGATATTACTAAGGCTATCACTTTCTGCATCCTATTTGTTAACACCTTAGCAATTAGCTTGTATATCACTGTACAACATGCAATTGGCCTGCACTTCTTGATGTTAGCAGGTTTAGCAGTTTTAGGGATAAGAGTTATTGCAGTACAGTTGATTGGCTTATGCATTATACCAGTACTGAAATACTCCTTCACTGCTAGGGTAACCTCCTCTCCAATAAGATGCCAAGCTTTCTTGAAGAAGGTGGCATTGTAACCATCAATTCATGGGGTCTTGTCATCCCCTATTGATTGGAGTCCTTCTATTTCCTGTTCAGACACTGGTGCACACAGCTGCAGTTGTTGGATATGATTTAGGGTTGGCCCTGTCTTCATCACTGTCATGTCTACTGCTGGCATAGTATGAGCAGCCGTGCCCATTAGACTCTTGTAAACTGACTATCTCCTCTCTTATTTCAGCTACATCAGTGAGCTCTTTGCCATCTAGTGCATTGAGCTTACTTATCTGCTTCTTGTTCTTTCTATCCTGCATAACAGCATGAAAATATTTATTATTAGAATCACCTAGCTTAAGCTAGGTAGCTCTTGATTTTTGCCTCAAAACACTTTCTTCAATCCCTGACCACTTCTCCAACATCTGCAGGTGGTCTCTCTCCTGTGTTGCCAAGTCATTGGTGTAGCTGTGATATAATTCAGCTTGGATGTCTTGGAGATCCTCCCTTATTCTACTTATTCTTGTATTAAATTTGCCGAACTCCTCATGTCTTAGCTTCTTGAATTGCTTTTTCATCTCTTTCAGCTTTAACCACACATTTTTCATTGTCTGATGGTCTTTTTGTTGTCTCCACCATGTTTCCACTATGCTCTCAAAAGCTGAGTGCTCTGCCCAGACATTGCAGAATCTGAAAGGTGTCTTGGCATTCTTTCTTACACCTCTCATTTGGATTATCATTGGAGAATGATCTTAAATGAAAGGATCTTTGTACTCTACTGTCAAGTGTCCTAGATGTTGCATCTATTCTCCATTACCCCAAGCTCTGTCAATTCTTGTACAGATTTTGTTCTCATCTTATTGTCTATTAGACCATGTGTAATATTCACCTATCCAAGGTAGTTCTGTCAGGCTTAGGTCATGTATGCATTCTTCATAGTCCTGTACTTCAGCTTGACTTACTTCAGCTCCTTGTAGCCTGTCTTGAATGCTTAATACTGCATTGAAGTCCCCCTAGATTATCCATAGTGTAGTTATTTGGGCTGCAATTATCCTCAAGTCTTGCCATAGATTCTTCCTCTTGTTTGTAGTGTTATAGCCATACACTACTGTCATTTGATATTCTTTCTTATCAACACTACTAATTACCTTACAATGGAAATATTTTGGTTCAGCTATGATGATTTGTATATCATACTCTGATATATCCCACACTAGCCAAACTCTTCCATTTACTGCTGTTGTGTTATAGTTATATTCAGCTTGCCATGAGAAAGTTAACGATCAACATTTCACTAAACCTAAAAAAAATTAAAATCAAAATTGGTGGTTGAAAAATCAAAATTTAATGGCAAAATTATAAGTTCTTTTAAATTAAGGTACAATAGTTCTTTTCCAATATCTATCAACAAATAAAAGAACCAGTGATATATAAAGTAAAAGAATAATCAATGTTGTTCACTATTAGTTATATTGAATAGGAACTCTTTAAGAAATTAGAAACATAATCGGCAAAGGCAAGTTCATTTGTTATCATGTAGTTTAGTTCTTTCTATTACGCTTTATACGATTACCAGCTATGAATTCAAACAAATTATTTTATTTTTTCTACCCACATTTATTTAAAACTTTTGATCATCATTTAGACTTTGGTACCCCATTCACTTTCTTCCAACGTTGCAGAACATATAAGCTTCGAGAAATGCCAGTGGTAGGCCCAAAACTTAGAAACTAACTATAACTCAAAAAAAAGATTAATTTTTGTAAATGCTATTTTCCTCTTTCACTAAGGTCTTCGTACTTTTATAATAATATAGAATATAGATATAGATAGATAGATTATTGTTGTTTTCTTTTACCTTGGGCTTTATTTGATTTTTATGTCAGTTCTTTATTTAAATGGTATTACTTTTTATTTTTCAAATATGTGTTCGAAATTGATTTTACCTTGTTAGGGTAAAACCTATGTACATCTTGTCCTCTGCAGACCCCACTTATGGAATAACACTTGTTATGTTACTATTGTTTGTTTTATAGAATTTGTCCAAATTTTTTAATCAAATCTTCAAATTTCTAAAATCTGATTGAGATTAGATTTTGTGAGTTTTAAGTTTCAAAACTCGTTTTTCTTTTTTTCAAGTTTCAACAAAATCTATGTCCAAACGTTAGCTTAATACTACAGTACCTAGTGGCTAATTCAATTTTGCGGCTACTTTGCAAAAAAAAAAAAATGACTATATTAAGCTACTGCGGACATTTTTGTAGAACATCGCAACTCGACTATTAAAGTATCTTATTGCATTTAACTTTTCTAACATACTGTTAAACTTGTCAAGCTATCTGATATTTAATAAAAATTAACTAAGAGTATGTTGATGAATCTAAATTTATTTACCTTTTACAATGATGTGTGTAAAAAAAGTGAAAGGGGTAAAACTAAAAATAAAAAATGCCCACCAAAGTTACATTTTTTGGTTTAATGTGACTATTTGGTTATCAAAATAATAGTAGTGTGATTTTTAAGTGAGAAAACAAAATTGTATGTCTTTAGTACAATAAATATATTATTACGTAATTATTTGTGAAAATTGCCCCCTACTTGCAATGTTGATACTACTTGGCTACTTGCAATGTTGATAGGAGTAAACATACTAAATGAAAGGATGTACATGTTCAACTATAAAAGAACGCAACATGAGACCTATCACATGTTATCTATTCATTTGATTGGGGTAAAAACAGTAGAAACTTTTTACTCCACATAGTATCAAGTAACAAAATATTGAATAATATAAAGTTGGACAAAAATGAAGGCCATTCAGCAAAAGGAGATACAAAGAAGGAAAAATTTAACAAATAAAGAAAAAAAAAAGGTTTTTTATATATATACAAATATACATCCCTAATTACACAAAAATAGCAATATTTTTAAAATTACCATACATAGCAATATTTTTTTAGCACATTTCTTCAATAATCAATCATTTCATTTTTGATAACTACACTTACACCCCACTCTCCAAAAAATGTTAAAACACTTTCTCCCACTTCTTCCCAAACAAACAGCCGCCACCCCCACCCCCACCCCCACCCCCACCACCGATCCTAACAGAAACAGTGCAACCACCCCCCACGCAGACCCATAACCCCATTCCCACCACAAGCACTCCAGCGCCATCACCCTCACCTCACCCCCACCACTCCAGAGATCAAAAGAGTGAGGCAGGCTGAGGATAGACAGAAACAGAGGAATGCAGTAGCTGTCGCCGGATCTATGGCTAGTATAATGACCCTGTACTTTATAAATATTATCTTTTAGTTATTCCCTCACATTTATTTTAATTATCGTTATAGGAAAAGTACTCACTTAAATTATGAGTTGGAAGAAGGGTTATAAAGATAATTACGGGTAATTATTGGACCAAATAGATAAAATTCTTATTAGTTGGTATTCAAGTTTAAAAGTAAAATAAAAATTAATTGTGGTTGAGTGGGGTTAGTGGTACCTTTAATATACAGTTTCATTAAGAGTACAAAATACAGATACATATTTTAAAAGTCAAAAAACCTAGACAAAGAAAAACAAATAAAACGGCTGCAATACTGGTAATTGCAGGCGGAGAATTTCCTTGGTAATTGTAGTAGTGGTTTGGATGATTTTAAGTGGTGGACACTACAGGTACTATTCTTTTAACATGTAATATATATTGTTGTTAGCTCCAAATACTGCTACTGACCCCTGCTACTATGTTTCATCCATATTACTTGATGTCAAGGGGACATCACTATTAGTTTTCCAATTGGTTGAAAGTAGAACTGAAAGTAAGTAGTATATATTGTGAATGGAAGTTTCAGTAGTAATTTAATAACGTCGGTTTTGTTATTGTGCCATGATTAAGAGGGTAAACAAAAGGAAGCAACGACTAGACAATTATGGTTAGCTACTAGTCAGTGATATGAAATTTATGGTATTAGTCATTCCTTCAACTTATGTGTTATCAATTGAGGAAGTAGTGATTCATGCGTTGGGGAACGAATTACTCTCCATTATTTTTCGAATGGTTTGCTAAGTGAAGAAACAAACTGATTAGAGAATTGAGTTACCAAGTTAGTTCATTTAACTTATTTTATTTATAGTCAGGTATTAAGGAAGGTGTTGTGATGCCTTAGATAATTAAGTTATTATTTTGTTCATTTAATAATTGAAAATAGTGAGTAGTGTAACCATGAGGGGGCAATGTAGTTAGACTATGATGAGTTAAGGATTTGCATAGTGAAAACACTCCCGGACATGACTTTAAACCGGTTAAGTTGTACAACGAGACCGTACTGTATCAATTTCTTAGGAATTGATTATTTTTGAAATCCTTCTTTATTAATTATGTACTTCGTTCTTTTACATAGAGCAAGAACGTTTGGAGGAGATTCGGCAGGGAAAGAAGATTATTGAGTAGTATTTTCCTTCTTCGGATAGAGGTAGGTGGTTCTATCCCTTTCTTTGGTGGAATTTGTCCACGCGAGATATTGTACATACGTTCTTTGTATGTGCACTGCCCTAGGTGTAACCGTTTACACCTTTTCATTGTGTTCAAATCTTTACTTGGAATATGTGTTGTTTTTCTGGATTATGTTTACTCCTGGTTGTTGTTTAAAGTATTGCAAGTTATGTGCATGTTTGACATGGAAATTTATGATTACTTTAACATGTCGGAGTTGGTCCAATTGATAATATTTCAGAGTTTGTCCATTTGATAGCCTCGGAGTTGGTCCACTATCTATTTTAGAGTTGGTACATTGGATAGCCTCGGAGTTGGTCCACTATCAAATCTTTTCGGAGTTAGCCCACATATTCTACTAGTTTATGAATTGAGTTTAGTTGTTGGTTCTTGAATGGGATTTATTGATGTTGTTGGTGTGATTGGATGAACTATTTAAATAACGAATTATAACATGTTTCTTTTTCTCCCTCCTCTATTTTGTTAATTTATTGCTTAGACTAGTTTCCTGTCTTTCATAGGAACTAGTCTATCAACCTACTAAGTCCTTTGACTTACGTTATTTTCTTTATTGTATTTCTTATTATCTGTTCGGGCAGATACAGTTCCGAGCACTAGCGAACCCCGTGGCAAGAGTTGAAGATTTCCTATGGATCAGCGGTGAGCCAACCATCCTCATTCCGTGGTGGCGCACCTTTCCGTTATTTCATTTCTGTCATTTATTGTTTCAGACATTCGGGATATTTTATTCAGTATTCATCTTATAGATGTTCATGGCTTATGGTAGAGGGCTAGACCTTTCATTTGTACTGTGGGATATTCTGCGTATTTCAGTAATAAAAATCGCAGCTTGAATTTTATTGTATTATTTCTTTAATATTATTGAGGTTAATTGCTAATATAGCGAGTGGGTTCGCCCGATGGGGTTTGTTCGGGTGCCCTCACGACCATCCAGGATTTTGGGTCGTGACAATTGGTATCAGAGCCAAGGTCTAGTATCCTGATAAGTCATGAACAGTGTCTAATAGAGCCTTGTTGATCGGTACGGAGACGTCTGTACTTATCTACGAGGGACTATGGTGGCATTT
This sequence comes from Petunia x hybrida, assembly GCA_037355625.1. NCBI lineage: Eukaryota > Viridiplantae > Streptophyta > Magnoliopsida > Solanales > Solanaceae > Petunia > Petunia x hybrida. The sequence goes on along the minus strand of JBBBVM010000504.1, from coordinate 1,084,528 downwards.
AGTGAAAATTTCCCTTCTTTCATTTCTTATCTCGTGCGTTGAGTTTGAATGTGAAGGACTAAATTTTTCCGATGTTTATTCTCACGATGGCAAGGTTCATTGTTCTAGCTGATAGGGATGAATTTGGAAGCATCAAAATAAAGGCAAGAAATATTATATGTCGAGTGCCTGGTTCATGGTTTCAAAATAAGATTCTGGTGAATAAATTAATAAGGGCATTAGGGGATGCTTTGACTATACCGGTGTGATAAGTTTTGTTGAGATTGTTTTACATTATAGGGATTTCATGATTTAGAACATTGCTCTTTGGAATGAAATTGCAGCGAAAATTTCTCTTGATAGCGGTATAAAGTTGGACTCTTTTATAAATTGTATAAGTGAAGTTCATGGAATTCGAAATATGAAAGGGAAGCTAGTTGGCCCATATAAAGCGTTGAAAGTGGTGGTTCTCAGAGTAGTTTGAAAAATGTAAAGATGCACTTGTGGAATTCTCTAATCTAGGCATGGGCTAGTGTTATTTTTAAGGCATAAACAAAAACTAGTGTCCTTGCCATTGAAGATGAGTTCATAGGAAGTTTTGTGTTTAAACGATATGCTACGATTATGGAAGGAAATAATGTTTCATCCTTTTGTGTATGTGTGTGTGTCTTGGTATGTGTTGTGCTAGGCACAACTTTAGCTTATAGAGCTTGACGAGAAGTTGAAGGTCCAACACCAAGGTTGTACAAGGTCATATTGCAATTTCCATGCATAAGTTATTGATGGCTTTTGACTTCGAGTGGGGGAGTCTATAGTGGAAACTAAGTTGAACTAGAATTGTGCGATTTCGATATATCTCCATACGTTTCTACATATGGTGGTGTAAATTGTGTGCACCTTGTAATCTTCAGACACTTATTGGAGGTTCTCGGATGTGGGACGAGTTTTGACCGGCGTGGATAGTCTTAGCTCAGGGCTTGGATGCTTTCATTAGTTTGTTTCCTCTTGATATGGTTAGCCTTCTATAGTTAGCGAGACAAGTATTACATGTCAGTAATCTATCAAATGATTGAAGAGTTGATTGAAAAATGGGTACCAAATGTTTGGCATATCTTGTGTTGGATTGGGAGTCTATTATTGAGTTTTTTTTTTATTCGGTTATGGTTGTGTTATCATGAGGACTGGGTGAGTATTCAAATGGTAGGTATAGTGATTCTTGATATCATTCCTATGTCAGGATGACTTGGCGTATCTGTTACAGCTTGATTGTGTTTTTCTTTAAGATCCACTTGAGATCTGGATAACTCTAGTTGGAGATTCGGCATTTGGATATCTTGAGAATGGTTCTTTTTGGGACTTTGAGGGGTAAAATACGAATTTCTCGCATATCTTTTGAGCTTGTAAATGCTCGAGTTATTTTTGTAGGTCTAATGTATCAAGTTTTCAAGTTTTGGTTGGGTTCATTGATGTTTGTGGTATGTAATGACATCTTGTTGTACCTTATGAATATATCAAGGCTCGTTTCCCAATGATTGAGTTAGTTCAAAATTGGTCATGATAAATTTCTGTGGGTATTCATAGTTCCTTGGATTTTGGCGGATATATATTTGCTTGTTAAGGAAGAGGTTCACTTTTGATGGTTTTTGAAAACATGGATTGAGCTTTCAGAAACCTAAGACCGATCTTTCCTTGATTTAAGACACATGCATGGAGTCCCCCATTAATTGATTCTATTCTTATTGCTCGTGAGTTCGTTTATGTGTTTCCAGAGGATTTACTCGGTGTTCCTCCTGACAGAGATATAGAGTTTGGCATAGATGTTATTCTTGATGTGCAACCTAGCTCTATTCTTCATTATTGTATGGTTCATGCTGAGCTTATAGATTTAAAAGAGCAGTTCCAGGATTACTTAGTAAGGGATTTATAAGGCCCAGTGTTTCACCTTAGGGAGCTCTTGCGTTATTTGAAAAAAAAAATGGCTTGATGCGAATGTGTACTGATTATAGACAATTGAACAGGTTTACGATTAAGAATAAGTATCTGCTGCCTCGTATTGATGACTTATTTGATCAATTGTAGAGAGCTAAATTATTTTCTAAGAATAACCTAAGATTTGGGCATCATAAGTTGAATTGAGTGTTCAGGCCTTGGATTTATTTGTGATCTTTTTATTGACGATATATTGATTTATTCCCGTGGCCGAGAGAAGCATAAGTAGCACCTGAGAGTGGTTCTTCCAACACTTTGAGAACACTAGATGCATGCTAAGTTCACCAAGTGTTAATTTTGGTTCGATTTTGTCGCATTCTTGTGTCACGTTGTGTCTAGTGAATGAATTAAAGTTGATCCAAAGAAAATTGAGGCAATTCAGAATTGGCCACGACCTACTTCTCTGACGGAGACACATAGTTTCCTTGGCGTGGCAGGGTATTACTTGCAATTTGTTCAGGGGTTTTCTTCTATTGCAGCTGCATTGACCAGTTTGACTCAGAAGGTTGTGCATTTTAGATGGTCAGAGAAGTGTGAGGCGAGCTTTCAGAAGCTCAAATCCTTATTGACTATTGCTCCAGTGTTGAATCTTCCTACTGGTTCAGGCGGGTTCGTAGTATATTATGACGCCTCTCGTATTTGTTTGGGATGCGTCCTAATGCAAAATGGCAGGTTATTGCATATGCATCGAAGTAGTTGAAAGCGAGTGAGAAGAACTACCTTACCCATGACTTGGAATTGGCAGCGGTTGTGTTTGCATTAAAACTTTGGAGGCACTATCTTTATGGTGAGCCTTGTGAAATATTCACTGATCATAGGAGCTTACAACATTTATTTAATCAGAATGACTTAAATGGTAGACAGTGTATATGGCTCAAGTTAATCAAGAATTATGATCTTACCATTCGTTATCACCCGGGAAAGGCCAATGTAGTAGCAGACGCATTGAGCCGGAAGTCTATGGGTAGTCTTGCCTATTTGGGAATTTGAGTTGCACTTCTTGACTAACCAGAAGGTTAGAGTATTCCGCCCAAGACCTGGTAGAGTATTTTCTTGTATGATGATCCAGTCTTCTCTTGCCAATCAAATCAAGGATAGACAATATGAGGATTTTTATTTACTTGAGTTGCAAGATCAGTTCCTAAGTGGGGAGCGTCATAGTTTACAGTTGTTGATGATGGTGTCCTTCGTCTCAGCGGTTGTTTGTGTGTTCCTAATATTGATGACTTGAGGCGGTTGGTATTGGATGAGGCACACAGTTCACGGTATTCCATTCATCCAAGTACCACAAAGATGTATCATGACCTTCGTGAGTTATATTGGTGGATGGGAATAAAGAAGGATGTTGTTGAGCACGTGGCTCGATGCTCAAACTGTTACCAGGTTAAATATGAGCATAGAAGACCCGCAGCTTTATCCCAGGCATTACCTATTCCTGAATGAAAGTGGGAGATGATTACTATGGACTTCATTGTTGGATTGCCTAGGACATTGAGACAATATGACTCGGTTTGGGTGGTGGTTGATAGACTTACCAAGTCTGTCACTTATTGCAGTAAAGACTACCTATTCAGCAAAGAAGTTGGCCCAGATTTTCATTGAGCATATTATTCGGTTGCATGGTACTCCACTTTCTATTATTTTTATAGAGGCTCTTAGTTCACAGCACAGTTTTGGCAGTCATTTCAGCGAGAGTTGGGCACTAAGGTTCAACTTAGTACTGCATTTCACCCACTGATAGATGGCCAGTCAGAGCGGACTATTCAGATATTAGAGGATATGTTGAGAGCTTGTGCGCTGGACTTTGGTGGTCATTGAGATGACCATTTACCCCTAGCAGAATTCACTTATAATAATAGCTACAAGTCTTCGATTCAGATGGCACCATTTGAGGCTTTGTACGGGCGTAGGTGTTGCTCTCCAGTGGGATGGTTTGAGTCTGGTGAGGTGATTGCTTTGGGTCTAGATTATGTGCAGCAGACTTTGGATAGGGTCCAGATTATTCAGGATTTCTTACGAACTTCTGAGAGTAGGCAGATGTCATATGCAAACCGGAGGACTCGAGACTTGGTGTTTATGGAGGGTGATTTGGATTACTTAAAGGTGTCACTAATGCGAGGTGTGATGAGATTTGAAAGGAAAGGCAAGTTGAGCCCTCATTTCATTGGTCCATTTGAAATTGTTCAGCATATAGGTAATGTTGCTTATTAGCTTGCCTTACCTGATCCTATGCCGATTCATCCAGTTATTCATGTTTCTATGCTTCCTACTCGCGTTAGTGAGGCAAATACAATTCAGTCGGATGCGAACCTACCATATGAGGAGGTTCTGGTTGCTATAGTGGAAAGGGATACTCGCAAGTGGAGATCAAAAGAAATTCTCTTAGTAAAGGTGCAATGGAGAAACCGTCCACATGATGAGGCTACTTGGGAGATTGAGGCGAGTATGCGAGAGAAATATCCGTACTTTTTTGATACAGCAGGTATGTGTCATGACAGTTGTTCGTCGAAATTTGCTTATGTCCTTTTCATTTGACTCTTGTGCAGTCATATGGGGCATAGATTCTTCAAGTATCGTTCGAGGACGAACGAGAGTTTAAGTGGGGGAGAATGTAATGACCCTATACTTTATAAATATTATCTTTTAGTTATTCCCTCACATTTATTTTAATTATCGTTATAGGAAAAGTACTCACTTAAATTATGAGTTGGAAGAAGGGTTATAAAGATAATTACGGGTAATTATTGGACCAAATAGATAAAATTCTTATTAGTTGGTATTCAAGTTTAAAAGTAAAATAAAAATTAATTGTGGTTGAGTGGGGTTAGTGGTACCTTTAATATACAGTTTCATTAAGAGTACAAAATACAGATACATATTTTAAAAGTCAAAAAACCTAGACAAAGAAAAATAAATAAAACGGTTGCAGTAGTGGTAATTGCAGGCGGAGAATTTCCTTGGTAATTGTAGTAGTGGTTTGGATGATTTTAAGTGGTGGACACTACAGGTACTATTCTTTTAACATGTAATATATATTGTTGTTAGCTCCAAATACTGCTACTGACCCCTGCTACTATGTTTCATCCATATTACTTGATGTCAAGGGGACATCACTATTAGTTTTCCAATTGGTTGAAAGTAGAACTGAAAGTAAGTAGTATATATTGTGAATGGAAGTTTCAGTAGTAATTTAATAACGTCGGTTTTGTTATTGTGCCATGATTAAGAGGGTAAACAAAAGGAAGCAACGACTAGACAATTATGGTTAGCTACTAGTCAGTAATATTAAATTTATGGTATTAGTCATTCCTTCAACTTATGTGTTATCAATTGAGGAAGTAGTGATTCATGCGTTGGGGAACGAATTACTCTCCATTATTTTTCGAATGGTTTGCTAAGTGAAGAAACAAACTGATTAGAGAATTGAGTTATCAAGTTAGTTCATTTAACTTATTTTATTTATAGTCAGGTATTAAGGAAGGTGTTGTGATGCCTTAGATAATTAAGTTATTATTTTGTTCATTTAATAATTGAAAATAGTGAGTAGTGTAACCATGAGGGGGCAATGTAGTTAGACTATGATGAGTTAAGGATTTGCATAGTGAAAACACTCCCGGACATGACTTTAAACCGGTGAAGTTGTACTCCTGCTTCATTGGAAGTGACGAGACCGTACTGTATCAATTTCTTAGGAATTGATTATTTTTGAAATCCTTCTTTATTAATTATGTACTTCGTTCTTTTACATAGAGTAAGAACGTTTGGAGGAGATTCGGCAGGGAAAGAAGATTATTGAGTAGTATTTTTCTTCTTCGGATAGAGGTAGGTGGTTCTATCCCTTTCTTTGGTGGAATTTGTCCACGCGGGATATTGTACATACGTTCTTTGTATGTGCACTGCCCTAGGTGTAACCGTTTACACCTTTTCATTGTGTTTAAATCTTTATTTAAAATATGTGTTGTTTTCCTGGATTGTGTTTACTCCCGGTTGTTGTTTAAAGTATTGCAAGTTATGTGCATGTTTGACATGGAAATTTATTATTACTTTAACATGTCGGAGTTGGTCCAATTGATAATATTTCGGAGTTTGTCCATTTGATAGCCTCGGAGTTGGTCCACTACCTATTTTAGAGTTGGTACATTGGATAGCCTCGGAGTTGGTCCACTATCAAATCTTTTCGGAGTTAGCCCACATATTCTACTGGTTTATGAATTGAGTTTAGTTGTTGGTTCTTGAATGGGATTTATTGATATTGTTGGTGTGATTGGATGAACTATTTAAATAACGAATTATAACATGTTTCTTTTTCTCCCTCCTCTATTTTGTTAATTTATTGCTTAGACTAGTTTCCTGTCTTTCATAGGAACTAGTCTATCAACCTACTAAGTCCTTTGACTTACGTTATTTTCTTTATTGTATTTCTTATTATCTGTTCGGGCAGATACGGTTCCGAGCACTAGCGAACCCCGTGGCAAGAGTTGAAGATTTCCTATTGATCAGCGGTGAGCCAACCATCCTCATTCCGTGGTGGCGCACCTTTCCGTTATTTCATTTCTGTCATTTATTGTTTCAGACATTCGGGATATTTTATTCAGTATTCATCTTATAGATGTTCATGGCTTATGGTAGAGGGCTAGACCTTTCATTTGTACTGTGGGATATTCTGCGTATTTCAGTAATAAAAATCGCAGCTTGAATTTTATTGTATTATTTCTTTAATATTATTGAGGTTAATTGCTAATATAGCGAGTGGGTTCGCCCGATGGGGTTTGTTCGGGTGCCCTCACGACCATCCAGGGTTTTGGGTCGTGACAGCTAGAAACAACGAAGAAGACACAATACGCTTAAGAGCTAAGCAAACACCAAAATACAATTTATAAAAAGTGTCAGGCCAGTTCTAAGTTCAGAAACTTCATTGTATCTGGATCTAAGTTCGCTTATGCTCTCCTTGCTAATACTTTCGTCATTTAGGCCAGAGGAATGTGGATCTAAACCTCTTGCAGCACCGATGGGGATTTTTCAACCGTTTCTGTTTCTTTAGATTTGTTTCATTTTTGTTCCATTTCTGTTTCTTCAAAATTGTTCAGATTTCGTTTATGTTCCGTTTCTATTCTATGTTTCTTCATATTTGTTCCATTTATGTTTCTGTTTGTACAGATTTGTTATAGTGGTTTAATAAATTTAAACTCTTGTTTTCTATTTATTATTGAAACGGTATGCTACAGTTTGAAAATGGCGTTGAAACAATATGATACAGTTTGAAACATTAAAACAGTTGTTGCAATAGTTTGATACAGTCTGAAACGATGTTGAAACAGTATGGTACGGTCTGAAACGGAGTTAATATAGTCTGAAATGAGAGTTGATACAGTTTAAAACAGTTTGATACAGTCTAAAATGATGTTGAAACAGTATGGTACTGTCTGAAACGGTGTTGAAACAATCTGAAACAACTATTGAAACAGTCTGATACGGTCTAAAACGGCGTTGAAACAGTATGATTCGGTCTGAAACGGTGCTAAAATAATTTGAAACAGTGCAGAAACAGTTGAAACTGTGCAGAAACAGTTAGATACGATGCTGCAGAAACAGTTGAAACGGTGCAGAAACAGTTAGATACGGTGCTGCAGAAACAGTTGAAACGGTGCAGAAACAATTAGATACGGTGCTGCAGAAACAGTTGAAACGGTGCAGAAACAGTTAGATACGGTGCAGAAATAGTGAGATTCAACGAGATACATTGAGGATGGATGAAGAAAAGTGAAATTGAGGAAAATGAGAGGAGTAAAACTAAAATTGGAGGGAAATGATAGGAGGAAAAGTGAAAAATGGGGAAATTGGAGGAGCAAAAGTGATAGGGGGGAAATAGAAGGAAGAATGTAAGGGTTTGGTATGTTATGGAAAAATATTGCTATGTTTTTGTTATGTTTGTAATTATCTTGTGTTTTCCTCTATATAGGGTAATTTTACTAAAATGTTGCTCTGTTTGGTAATTAAGCTCTAAAACTTGTACTTTTATGTAAAAAATCCAAAAAAAATGGGGATGAAGTATACGAAGTACTTAATAAACTAGGGAGCAATAGATGTGGCGACTGGAAGACGTAAATCTTGCATGATAGCTATCATTTTTTTTTTCATTCACTTGTGAATTTCGTCCACATACATCGAATCTCATTTCTCTAAACTACAATTAGGCCCCTTTTTGCACTTATTATTTGGTTTAAATGGTGGATGAAGATAGATCATTAAATATAATCTATGTCTATTAAATCTTAATGAAACACTCTTAGTTTTAGTAGACTAGTGTGTTTGTGCTGGATAGTTTATTTGCAAAGATGTCTCAGCATTCCACAATGAAATGTAAGTCTTCTTGAAGTTAGTATTGGATTTCAGATATATATTCTTTCTATAATAATCAGTGGCAAACCCCTTTGAGCTTATTTAATTTAGTAATTTGCCTGAGAAAAAACAATTATTAGATATATGAGACTAATAATGGAGTATACACTATAAATACCAAAGTGAACAGTTAAAAATGCACAAAAGCGGTGCTACTTAGTAGCAGAATCTCCATGGCTTTGTCTTACAGACAAAACACACTTAAGAGAAGGCTTCAAGCTGCTTGCCATAAGGATGTGACCAAGAAGATATTTAAACAAGCCACATCCTAACTTTGATAGTATTTGAAATAAACAACGGACCGTAGCTTCAATTCATGTAGTAAGTCCGGTTTCAAGAACAGGCTCGTAATTTAAAGACACTGAATTGCAATGACAGAGTTGCAGAAACCATAAATTAGCTTATATCCCAAATGTTATGGCAACTAGTGAAAACTCAAAGTCATACTGCTGAATAAACATTAGTTTCTGTCAATTCGCATAAACATCCAAAGCATTTTACCCATAGATAATGTCAGAAGAATGACTCATGAAGATCAAGCAGGACAATAATATGGATGCTTATCCAATAACAATGTCTGCTTTAGGTGATGCGGGCTGAAATTCTTTTAGCTCAGCAAGTATTTTGACTCTTGCAGATTCTTTATCTCGACATAGCACGAACATCATTCTCTCCAGCACCGGAGACTTAGCTAACAGAAGCTTTGCAAGTTGCATCTCTCTGATACAACCGCCAAAAGTAAGTACTAGCTCAACTTCCCTGAGGTGATCGAGTGTCACATCTGAGCAATTTCCCACTTCAAGACATTCTAGAGCAGGTATATCATCTACATCTCTGACATACCCCTAAGAAAGATTAACCACAGCTCAGCTCTCTGAAATAGTTTAGGAGTATGAAATAAGATAGCCACAACATAAGAAGAGAGAGAAGAGAACCTGAATTTTCAAATATTGTAAATATGGGAAGCTTCTTATCAAGCAAAGAGCACAAGAAATCTCATGCTGATCAAGCATTTCAACCGATATGTCAAGATGTTTGACACTGTTGAGATTAAAGGGAAGCCTTCTAGGTACTTCAACTACATCTTGAGCAAATAACTGGGAAGAAAATATAAAAATCAGGATGACATGATGCCAAAAGATTGAAAATGCATTACAATGAAGTCAGGAAGCAACATTTACCATGTCATTCAAGAGGAGATGCTCGACAGCTGAAAGAGACTCGAAAAACTTCACAAGATCAAATTCTACTATGTCATCACACTCTAAAGCATATGTAAGTGAAAATTTTGCCAGAAAAGGAATATTCTTTAAACAAATATTACTTGTTCGGCCTGTGAAGTCAAATGATCTCAGCTTGGGTGCATTTATTTCAATGACATCACTAAAAGGAAAAGTGTAATAAAGCACCAAATGCTCAAGGAACAAACAGTGAGAGATTAGGCTTCCAAGCAGTTTGGAAGAAATTTCAACGTCATATAGTTCCAGCCTAACTAATCTATCGAATCCATAGAAGTCTGGTGGAGGAAGCATATAACAATGTTGGAGAGTCAGATGCCTCAACTGCAAACAAGAGAAAAATGAAGAAGGCAATTGGTAGTCGTCTGTAAGTCTAAGAACAAGATGCTGAATGCCATTTCTAGAGAGGAAATATATCAAGTCATCTATCTTAGGACAGCTTCTCGAATCAGGAACGCAGAGGGTAAACTTTGTAATTGGACCTTCATGAAGTATCAAAATGTGGGAGATAATGTTGGTCATTTTATTCGGATGGTATATTAAACCCTTTCTAGTTTCCCAAACAGTTTTATCAAGCGTCAAATCTGGAAGTCTGCACCATTTATACCTCCATTTCTTTGATAGGATGCTTGTCCTCACAGCATCTCTAAAAGGCAAACACATCAAAATGGCATCAATTAGATTCTCAGGAAGGCTGCTGAGTACATCGGGAGGTAAAGTTTGAGAAGAATGCCTTTTTCCCTTAGGAGGCATCATATAACAATTTTCGCCAATAAGAACCTGTAAAAATAACCAAGAATGTGAAGATGAGCATCTCCAAAATATCTGGACAGAACTGCTGCTCACATCGTTAATTGACATTCCATAACTGTAAGAAGAACAGAAAGGTGTGTTCTCTTTGAAATCATTATCGATCCTCTCAATATCCAAGGAGGGCATTCTTTAAAGAGAGGATGCTATCCGTGAATACTTTATGAGACGGAGGACTATACAAATTTGTCATTCTATAGGAAAAATGAAAAGAATTATGCCGAGAAACACACTACCTTTTTCTCTATTAAGCTTATCAAACTGAAATTGATAGCTACACGATAAGGAGAAATGCATATGTCCAGTAATTGGTCAATTTAACATAGAAAATTAGCTGTTTCACAGCTTAGGCTAGATTTGACATCAAACTAGTAGCCTAAATAAGCTTAATATCTTTTTTCCACAATTCACATAACTATAACCTTGCCTGGCAATCATAAACACAAAAGAAACTGAAAACTCGTGTTAAACATAATAATAATAGAAGATATAGCTGCACCGAAGGCCAATTGCAATTATTGAGAAAAAGAAGATTGACCCATTGTTTCGAAGACTAACATCTAACAAAAGAGAGAGAATGCTAAACAAACAGAACAGGAAAAAGAAAATGATCGCCAGATGCACATACTAAGCTTGCCGACTGGACTTCCAAAAAAGGTAGAATTAGCCGTATCACTTGGCTGTGCTTAAAGTCTTCAGCAGGAGCTTCGCTGTATCGCACCATTGTGCAATTTTCAAGTCATCAGAAAGTACTTTGGCCTATTAACTCTTTGGGTTTGTCCTTCTTAATTCCATCTCGAGTTAAAGCTATTAAAGAATTGTTTTAGTTGACTAGAAAGAGTGTATATTAAGACATTCAGTATCAAACTGTCAATAAGTGAACTAGTGATTGTCTTCCCACCTATTCCTAATTGAAAAGGTCTTCATTATAAGAGAAGTAAAAATGATCATGACCTCTTTACACACACTGTCACTAAGTAATCATCCTCCTTTTTCATTTTGGATGCCTGACTACTTTCACAGCCTGATCAAAGAAGGATTAACACTGACTTGCTTTTTCTTCCGTTAAAAGCTTATCTACAGCATGTGCAAAATTGACTACATACAAGGGAAGACTTCTTTGATTTCTTTTTCCAACCGAGCACTCCACAAAGCCTTTGAAGTTACAGAAATCTGTCCACTCTCAATTCAGTTATGGCTAATGTCAATAACCAGAAAAACAAATACAAGAACAGGTGAAAGAATTCTAGTGAATGGAGCTTAGAGGTACATTCGGATATTTTAAATTATTGAAACCATCCTTTATTTGTCAGTGCTTTTAGACTAGTCCAGAGGGCATTTTTTGCAGTCACATTGTCAAAAATACGAATGATGTCTCTCTATAGCCAGATCATTACATATTTCTTGAACTATATCGTTTGGATCCTCATAAAATATTGCCGGATATGTGACGATCCTCCAAAAGTAACGCATTTTTGAAAGATCCGGCACGGGTGCGGCGGTATTATAGAGGATCCGAGCATCATAGTTATTGAATATCTGAAGCACCAGTGCAATTTCTGTAGTCAAAGGACTTACACAAAAGAACACAGGCTAAACATAACAAAAACAAATTTTGTGATGAGAATTACAGTAGCATACACTGTTAGTAACACTAACAGAGCTGTTATTATCATAGCTACAAACAATGTCGCTAACTCATTAACTGTATTTGTAGCATGAGAATGATAGGAGTCCTTACATACACGGGCGGACCTAGTGAATAAGTTACGGGTTCATAAACTCACTAACTTTGGCTCAAACCCTGCATATACATTAAACAATCCACCAAATATTCAAATCATGGATCACCCTCTAACCTTTGGCTAACGTCAATAGATTAATCATTCTCATGTCTCTCAATGTTTATTTTATTATTGTTAGTGTCTAGATAAGTGTCTCTCAATGTAACATTAACAATCCAAACACAGATTAAAAAGGAAAACTGAAAAACAGGATAATAAAAAAATATGAACTACTCATCCCAATCCAATTTATGTGATCCTATTTCATTTAAGTGTGCTCCAAAAATGACTGGTTTCTAACTTTGGAACAAATTTAACTTAAACTTCTCAATTTACCCCGAATGAGAAGCTTTAATTGCTTAACAAAAGTTAAAGCATGTTTAAGACCAAAAGTTTAAAAAGCCTTCATTTTTTTTCTTAAATTGTGTCCGGTCAAATAGGCTAACATAAATTGAAACGGATAGAGTATTAGACGACTCCTCTCCTTTGGGCCTTTGGCTTTTGGTACCACATTGTACAACAGTTAATTATAAGGAATATGTTTGAACAACTGAAAGAATCATTTCTCTTCATTGACAGGACCTACTGGTGATAGCCAACTTTTATTATAACCAAGAAATCCCAAGGTCTAGTGACACACGGTTCTGAACTCTACGAATAATGAACATGTCGCCCTACTCTTCTTTATTTAAACACCATGTTTTTATTTAGGCACACGCGGTTCTGAACTGTAGGAATAATGGGCATGTCACCCTACCCTTCTTTACTTAAACACCATGTGTTTGTTTAGGCAGAGTTCGAATTAGTGATGTGCGCCTTGGCTAACTTATACATCAAGTAGCACCTTTTACCACTAGCGCCTTTGACATACTGGTTCAACCCCAATAATTTTGGCTTGAACCCTGAACATGTGTTAAAAAATACATACAATAACTACAAATAATAGATTATCAACCCACTAACACAAAAGGGTTGTGGTAAAATCCCCAAGTCAAACCCATAATATTCAAAAAAATCAGAAAAATAAAAAAAATAAAAACTTGCATTCATAGTTTCAATCAACATCAAAAAAAATCAAGAATAATATTCATTGGGTACAATACCCCAGAACTGAAACCATCAATAAATAATGGACTGAAATATACATGCAAATACAGTATTAAAAAAAAAAAAAAAAAAAAAAAAAAAAACAGAGAAGCTCACCTCAACTAGCTAATCTGACAGGAAATGGTAGAGAAGTGAAAACGAAAATGAGTTTTTTAACCTTATTATAATGCCGGAAAAAAAATGACTCCTAGGCTTCTGTGCTATTTTGCAAAAGTACTAACATGACTTTTTAAAGTTTCCCGCCGTTTTTATCATTTCCTAATATGCCGTTAAACAATTCGTTAATTGGAATATTTTTAAATAACCTAATTTAGTTGAAAACATAATGAAATGTGGTTTAGACAAATTTTATAGCTATTTAGGTCGCGGATTCTGAAAAATGTCTAAATTTTGTCTAATAAGTATCATTTAGAATTGTTTCTCTGCTATTTTTGATTGTTCATATTATTATCGTTAGCAAATTGTTTTGTATTTGTTGTTATTAATTAACGAAGTTTTTTTTTATGAGGTGGGTGGACTCTACATGTCTCAATTTTATCATTAATTGTTGACTATGGTCTAAAATTACCTCAATTTAGAACGGGTCAAAAACAAAAATGATTTTTTTAGCTGACGACAAGTTTAATAGTAAACCAAAAATATAACTAAACTAAAGTTGCTAAGTTTCATATTAGCTTGATATTGTCCCTTGTAATTTTATTGGTTAACCCACTTGTCAACTAGTGTTATGTGCAAATCGGAGGGTTTGAGCATGGAATAAACCCATTTCAAATACAAAGTTTTGGAATAGTTACATATGGTATTGACGTATAATTCAAAACTGCAACAGTGATATTACTGTTAGCAAGGACAAAAGAATTATACCATGATAGACTTTGGAATGTGTGAATCTGAAACAGTGATCATTAACTAATTTAGCTGAACGATGCTATACGTAGCCTGCGAATTGCGATTGATGCACTCTTATGTCCATAAATGATTTTGGTAACCTTCCAACTTTCCCATATCTTTTTCTTCTTTTAAAAAGAAGGCACAAAACTATTGAAATAATATGGGGTTTACGAAAATACCCATCAAAATCAAAATATTTATATATTTCTACTCATAAGTTTCATATTTACAAGTCATACTCATAAACTATTTATATACCCGACCCATCTAGACTTGTATACTATTATTTATGCAGTATACTTTAAAGGTATACATTCATATCTAGACGTGTATATTATTATTTATGCAGTATAACTTAAAGGTATGCACTTATAAGGTATAACAAAGCTATACAGTAATAAATAGGTAGGTTGGTAAATATTTTTAATTTCATGGGTAGTGTAATTTTTAATGGATAGGACTTATAAATACTATGAATTTCATGGGTATATAGTGTAAAAATCTAAAATAATAATTTCATATTACACATCCTCTAACAGAATATATATATATATATATATATATATATATATATATATATATATATATATATATACACACACACTCCAATTATATACTAGTACTAGTATAATAGAAGATGTCAACAGACAACATCTAGTAATAATATTAATAAACCAATGTAACAACAATGACAATATCACCAGAGGAAAAAATGGGTAAAGTTATCTCAGTAGAATCTGAAATTTAGTAGCTTTCCCGTTGTTAAATTTTGATCTTGTGTTATTTCGTTTTAAAGTCTTGTTCTTTGTCATTAATTCCTAATAGAGCTCCAATTATAGGGTAACTCTAAACATGCCCCAAAGTTGAGGAAATAATTTGGACTTTTTTTCTCGAATAATTTAGACACATGGAGTCCACCTATTTCACGCTGAATTTTATGAATTATAAAGGGAAAAGGCAAGGATTTGCTAACGATAAGTGTATACTTATTAACTGAAAGTTTAATAAATAATGAAATCAAGTAATTCTGGGTAATATAGGGGAAAAAATTCATTTGCTCATTAACAACTTAAAATCTCAATCCCAAGCTGCAGGAACTTGACAATCCCCTTCAATTTTCTGTCTTCAATATTCAACAAATTGTGGTTTACCTATCTTCAGAATTGTATAGTAGCTACTAGCTAGTAATATGCAAAATCTGTCATTTATGCCTTTGAGTATCCAAAGAAGAAATGCATTTAAACAAAAAAGGTACTTTGTATTTTGTAAAGGTAAAACTGTTCAACATGAGGTGTTAAATGCCGCACCATTTTAATATACTTAAGCAGCTGAAAGGAGTAAATTCGAGGTGCCAATACATTATTATCTTCAAATTCAAATAATCCGGGAAACTTTTTAGCTTGGCGATGTAAATCAAATATTGATAACTCTGCTAATCATAATCACAAATTTGAAATCTTTAGTTAACTCTACTAGTAACTCTAAGAAGTGATGCAGCTCTTTCTTAAATTTTTGATTTTCAGTATTTCCGTACAAAGACATAAAAAAGAAACTAACGATGAAGGTGACTTTCACCACAATAATGCCAGAGTCCCGAATAACTCGGGGTTGAACTAAAAATTCTTTACATTTTCTATCACCATATAAATTTTGAAAGGCTAAAATTCATAGAGAATTCAGGACCTAAAGTAAATGTGTTAATGTAAGTAAATGTTTAAGTCTTACTACATTTTTTGTTTATCAACTTTTTAGTTTATAGGAAAATTAGTCTCTGGCCACGTGTTTGCCAAGCTTTTCAATACACATTATTCTTAAATAATATATATCATATTACTTGCAAGAAAGAAGTCTTGAGAAATAATTATAGATAAAAGAATAAAGTACAAGTTTTTATGAAAATATCAACATGAATCCTCGTGTGATGACTTATTTGTCAAGGTTAATATGATTAGATACCGTCTGAACGAAGATGAACAAAAAAATTTGATTGAGACAAGAAACATCTGAATGGACAAATTTGAAGCCACTTAGGTTGCGGATTCTGAAAAATGTCCAAATTTGCCCCAATATCATTTGGAGTTGCTTTTTTTTTTCTATTACTTTTGGTTTGTTGCATTATTATCTATTGTTGTTAGCAAATCATCTTGTAGTTATTATTAATTACACATACTCTAGTTTGAAGTGGATGGACCATGTGTATCCGAATTTCAACGCTACTTGTTGACTTAACTATGGTCTAAAATTACCTCAATTTAGAGCTCTGCTTGGGGTAAAAAACGCAAAAGGCTTTTTTTTAATCCAACAACAAAGATAACGTTAGACCAAAAATATAACCAAAGGTAAAGTTGCTCAATTTCATATAACATAACATTAAGGACCCGTTTGTCCATGAATAATTTTTCACATTTTTTCAAAAAGTTTTTGAAATACATGTTTGTCCATGAAAAACTGTTAGTTTTTGGAGATTTTTTCAAAAACAGTTTTTGAAAAACCAAAAACTGCTTTTGACCACTTTTTCAAGTTTTTCCAAAAACTACTTTTTCTCTACTCACAAAACTTCAACTTTTTTTCAAGTGAATTGTATGTCCAAACACTATTTCAACTTTCAAATACCATTTTTCAACTCAACTTCAAAAACTATTTTTCAAATATTTTTTCGAATCTATGGCCAAACGGCCACTAAATTTGATCATTTTTCCTTGTTAGTGGTTAACCCACTTGTCAACTAGTGTTATGTGCAACAAACATTTCCGGAGGGTGTGAGCATGGAATAAACCCATTTCTGAATACCAAGTTTTGGAAGAGTTACATATGGTATTGACGTATAATTTAAAAGTACTGTAACGTTGTTATTATTGTACGTTAACAAGGGGAAAAGAATCATACAAGCGATGATTTTGGAATATATGAATCTGAAACAATGATCATTAATTAATTTAGAGTTGAACGATGTTGTACGTAGCCTGCGAATTGCAATTGGTGCACTACTCTTTTGTCCATAAATGATTTTGGTACTAGCTTAGTAGCTTAAACTTCCAAGTTGGCTGTAATTTTCTTTTCAAAAGGAGAGAAACTGTCGAAATAATAATTCCATATTGCATATACTCCAATAGAATAATTAGATAAGAAGATGTCAGCAGACAGCATCTAACAATAATATTAATAATCTAATAACAAGAATAACAATATTACCAAAGCAAAAATGGACAAAATTATATATCACTGTAGTATCTGAAATTGAGTAGCTTCCCCGTTGTTAAACTTTTGTCTTGTATGAACCCGTTTAAAAGTCTTGTTCTTTGCCATTAATCCTAGTGGAGCTCCAATCTTAGGGCAACTCTAAACATGGTAAAAATTTCTGTTTGGCGCGCTAATTGATCTGTAGCAATTAAAAATAAATTTGTTGAGAAATAGCCACCTTTGAATAAGTCTCAGTATTTATACCGGGACTTTGAACATGTTAGTTCAAAGTCCCGGTATAAAATACTGGGATTACTTAAACACCAATCCCAGTATAATATACTTGGACTTTGAACATGTTAGTTCAAAGTTCCAGTATTTTATAATGGGACTTTATATATATAAGGCACAAGGGGACTATAAACATGAATCACATTATAAAATAATGGGACTTTGAACATGTGTAGTTCAAAGTCCCAGTATAAAAACCTGGGACTAGTCCGGGCTATTTGCCAATGTTAATGGAGTGTATGTGTGCGCGATGGCTATTCCTCAATTAATTCTGGAACGGTGGAGAATTCTTATTTAGCGCGTCCAAAAATGGCTACGCATCAAAATCACACCTAAACATGCTGGGGTAAGTGCACAAAAGGCCACTTTTGGCACTGGTCTTAGGGCAAAGGCCACTAATACCAAAATATTTACTTTGTAGCCACTTACATTACACCCACCATAAACCTCAGTTTATATATAAACAACCAGTTCGTTATTTCTCTGTTCGTTACTTTGTGGCTGCTGCTGCTGAATTCTCTTCATTCAATTTTCTTCATCAATCTCACTTTTCAATTTTCTTCACAAGTTTCGCTTAAAAATTGTAAGTATTCTACGATTCAATTTTACGTTATGCTCCATTAAGACTGAATTTGAACTAAGTTCAATCCATGTGAACTGAATTTCAGAGAAATTCGTTTAAAATTTAGTAGTTTTAATACGTCAATGTGCCGTTGATGACTGAACTTCAGTATCGCCATTGTCGTGTTAAGTATCAGCACACTAGCACTGAAGTTTGAACTAAAATTCAGTTCATTATGACTAAACTTTAGTGTTAAGTATTCTACGTTTCAATTTTACGTTATGCTGCATTAAGACTGAATTTGAACTAAGTTCAATCCATGTGAGCTGAATTTCAGAGAAATTCGTTTAAAATTTAGTAGTTTTAATACGTCGATGTGTCGTTGATGACTGAACTTCAGTATCGCCATTGTCGTGTTAAGTATCAGCACACTAGCACTGAAGTTTGAACTAAAATTCAGTTCATTATGACTGAACTTCAGTGCTTAAGGGCTGAAAGTTCATTTATAAACTGAAAAAAGCAACCTCAGGACTTGGCGATTACTTATCTTCATAGTCGTGTTAAGTATCAGTACACTAGCACTGAAGTTTGAACTAAAATTCAGTTCATTATGACTGAACTTCAGTTCTTAAGGATAGAACTTAGTTATCAGCGCACTAGCACTGAAGTTTGACAGAGCTTCCGACATCCCCAGGATTGAACTTAAGTTAATAAGCAGAGAACTTCAATCCTATAGGGACAGAACTTTCCACATCCTTGAGGACAAAAGTTCAGCGCCATATCGATTGAAGTTCAGTACTTATGCAATAGAACTTCAGTTCAGCGCCATATCGATTGAAGTTCAGTACTTATGCAATAGAACTTCAGTCCAGGGCCATATTGATTGAAGTTCAGTCCTTAAAGATAGAACTTATATGCGTAGGACTTCAATCCAATAGAAATAAAAGTTCAGCGTCATATTGATTGAAGTTCAGTACTTAACCAATAGAACTTCAGTCTAGTGTCATATTGATTGAAGTTCAGTCCTTAAAGATAGAGCTTATATGCACAGGACTTCAATCCATAGAGATAGAAGTTCAGGGCCATATTTACTGAAGTTCAATCTTTATACATAGAACTTCAGTCAATATGACCAGAACTTCAATTCTATAGGGACAGAAGTTTCAAATACTTGATGGATAGAAGTTGAGGGGCATATAAATTGAAGTTCAGTCCTTGTGGATAGTAGTTAAGCACATATAAAAACTTTCCCTACTAACACATTATTTTGGTTTACTCATTTAATGCAGAATGGCTAAAGTTTGTTTGGTTATTGCTTTCAATGGGAATTGGATAAAAGATTACAAGTACTTGGATCATGAAACAAAACTTCTACTTGTTAATGAAATGATCGAATTCAGAACTTTCATGGACAAGATTTAAGAAGCAACACATTTCACCGAAGCTGTGAATATATGGTTTGATATTCGAATGGATTCGAGCAAAAGAATGCTTGTAACTACAGAAGAAGAACTAAGGACATGTATGCACTTGTTGAAGAATGATTCTTCTTTCAAGAATAGCCGTTTCGTGATTGAAAAGCTAGAGAATCAAACTCCTCGCACAGAAGCTTCACCCCAAGAGGGGAACTTGGTAATGCAGATCGACTGCATTCAAGCAATTGATAATAATCACACTCCATGCACAGAGCTTCCACTACAAGAGGGGGACTTGATAATGCAGATCGACTCCAATCTAGCAATTGAAACACCTGGCATTGTTGAGACACTGCAAACAAATAATACTCAATATCAGTCACCAGAACCAACAGTTGAATCCCCTCGTAGCACCTCATCTGCCAAGAGCAAACGGAAAAGGTCCAGGGTAAAACAGAAACAATCTCCAGCGATGATATTAACAGGAGATGTATCATCGAAAGATGTAGCAGCATACTCAACATTTGACAACAAGGAAACCATGATGAAGTGTTTTGTCAAGATGGCAATCAAGGATCATTTTGAGTTCAAGGTTATTAGATCAAATAGAATGAGATATGAACTGAAATGCATCGATCCCAACTGTGATTGGAACATTCGAGCTAGAAGGATAAAAGATTCCTCACTGTTTAAGGTAATAAAGTTTCAGAATATGCATAAATGCTCCGTTGACGTTAAGAAGACTGATCAAAAACATGTCACGTCAACATTGATAAGTGAATATTTTCTCGAAAATATCTGAGAAAACAGAACTGAAGTTAGACCAACATTTATTGTCAACGAAATGAGAAGAATACACGGGGATGAAATAGGATATCACAAGGCATGAGTCTGATGAGCATTATCATCTCCTCCCTTCATACTTGCATGTGCTGAAACAGAGAAATCCAGGCGCTCACACAAACATAAAGATAGACAGTCTTAATTGGTAAGCATTTCTCAAAAGAGAGTTCGATTCCTATACGGAAATTCAAAACTTTTTAAGAATTAACTTTGTCCTATTTTAAGACGTTTCAGGTTTATGTATATGTTTGTTGCTTTCAAGCCATCAATAGACGGTTGGAGGTATTTTCGACCAGTCATAGAAGTAGACGCAATATTTCTGAAGGCGAAATATCTAGGTGTTCTCATCATTGTTGTAGCAAAAGATGCAAATAATCAACTCTTCCCTCTAGCTTATGGGATTGCAGACTCTGAAAATAATGAAGCTTACACTTGGTTCTTCACTGAGCTGCGAAAGACAATAGGTACTCGTCCTGAACTGGTGTTTCTATCAGACAAAAACAAATCAATCGCGTACAGAATTGCACAAGTTTATCTTGATAGCCACCATGATATATGCATCTACCACTTTGAAAAGAATCTAAACCAAAAGAACGTGAGAACCACAATGATAAATCTGTTTCAAACTGTTGCAAGAGCTTATAAGCATGAAGACTTTCATTATTTCATGTCCCAATTAGAGGGGATGGATAGAAACACATTCAACTACATAATGGAAGAACCACCTGAAAGATGGGCTAGATCTTACTCACCGAGGCGACGATATGATATGCTTACAACAAATATGGTTGAGTCAATGAATTCTGCATTACTTTAAGCAAGAGAGTTGCCCATTTTAAGCCTTTTGGATTTAATCATTGTTAAGAAGCAGAAATGGTTTTGTGAAAGAAGAACTATTGCTCAAGAGACTTTTCATAGTTTATCAAGGTGGGCAGAAGATGACATGAACAAGAAGATTCAACTGGCCTTCACAATAAATATAAGTATAGAGCACTAGACTTGCGCCAAATATGCAATCCTAATAGTGTCTAAAAATACAGATAAAGATGGGTGAAGATCAGTCCACGTAGACTGAAAATTCAGGACTTGTTCTTCCCCCTTGCATTACTTATATATCTGATTTATTTCTGTGGATAGAACTTCAGATCGTATGGGTGGAGGAGTTCAATCCCTGTGAATAGAGAACTTCAGATCATAAGGAGGTAGGAGGGGAGTTCAATCCTTGTGGATAGAACCTCAGATCATAGGGGGTTATGGGAGTTCAATCACTGTGGATAGAACTTCAGTAAAAAAGAGGAGAGGGGGTTCAACCTTTGAGGATAGAACTTCTGTACATAAGGCACTGGGGGGAGTTCAATACTTGTTGATAGAACTTCGTCCATAACAGTAAGGAAGTTCAAGTAGGGGAGTTCAATCCTTGTGGGATTGAACTTCAGTCCATATGATTTGAACTTCAATCAGTCCATTAGAACTGTACTCATGAACTCTTGCTCTGAGTTAGTAATAGCCGATTTTAAATACCATCTGTACTGACTCACAAAAGCTATTAATTTTTCATTTCAAATAGGTATTCCCCACAGGTACAGCAACATTCAATGTGCAAGATGAAGGAAAAAGCTTCAACATCGACTTAAAGAATAGGACGTGTGACTGTCTTGAACCAGACTGATGAACTCCCATGTGTACATGCAATTGCATGCATTGAGAAAAGACGTCTGGTGAAATCTAAGTTCTGCTCAAAATGGTATTCACGAGAGTTTTGGTTAAACGCATATCAAGGTGAGGTGAATATGATAGGGCACAAAAGCTCTTCGAATGTACCAGATACCGTGAAAAGCCAAAGGATAGAAACTCCTAATGTCAAAATACAACGAGGGAGAATGAAAACAAAGAGATACATCTCGATTGCTGAGGCTGTACGAGTCAAATCAAATAAATGTAGTCGATGCAAAATCAGAGGACATGATAGAACCTCATGCACAAATACTCCAGTACTCCGACCCTACTCAAGGATATATAGGTACTGCTACTTCCTTCATTATCCATAAACTTATTTTTACTAAATATTTTCCTCCTACTAATTTGATTTTGTAACTTCTTTTTGTTTCATGAAACTGCTTGGTTGTGAATGATGGTGCAGAAATACATGAAAATATTCAAATTGCTGATAGTTTCTTATCCAACATTCAGGATATGAACTCTGAATGCATTGCAGTTTATTTTTTTATTTGTTTGGATGGTATTTCATGTTCTTTAGCAATTTTTTAATAAGTTTGATACTAGTATTTGAATTTGAAGCACTTTCAGTCCATATAAGACTGAACTTGTAGGTACTTATGGAGTGTACTTCAGCCTTTCAATATGAAAAACTTCAATCCTTACGATTCCTGAATTTATATTTTTTAATTAAACTTCAATACTTATGGAGGAACGTGCAGCCTTTAACTTCTGTCCTCAGGGATAGAAGTTAAATTTAAAATTCTATCTTCGAGGATAAAAGTTAATACGGGGATATAGGAACTTCAGTCCATGATGATAGAAGTTCAGTCAATGAGGGTAAAGAAGTTCAATCCATGTGGGTACAACTTCAATCAGTACCATTTAACAATTTCAGTCCACTAATTGGACTGCGCGTGCGCGTGCGCGCACACACAGAGAGTTGATTAAGAAGTTCAGTCCATGAGAATAGAACTTCGGTCAATGAGGGTAAAAAAAACTTCAGTCCATGAGATGAGGATAAAACTTCAGTCCTTAAAGACAGAAGTTCAACCGTAGTGGGTTAAAGCTCATATTTCATGTGGGGTAGAACTTCAGTCCATGAGGATAGAAATTCAGTCAATGAGCGTAAAGAAGTTCAATTCATGTGGATAGAACTTCAGTCCATGTGGTTTGAACTTCTATCCTTGGAGACAGAAGTTAATTCCTAGTGGATAGAAAGCTCAAACTAATATTCTATACACCAAAATACAGAAGTTTGAGCTTCCATCCTTATGAGTAGAAGTTTGATCTCATGAATTAAAAACATCCAACCTTAAAAAGACAGAAGTTCAATCCTAGTGGATAGAAGATCATATTCAATACTTAGAGACAGAAGTTCAAACTCATTGTTGCAGCATTTTATTATGGACACACTTTAAACTGAAACATTGGTGAACTTGAAACACAAAAAATTCTGAAAAAGCCACAATTTATTACCAACAAAACATAAGAGACAACACATACATATTATCTTATCAGGCATCTTCAACATCAGACCCACAACTAGAACTAGAACTGGAACTTAAAGGTTCTATAACATCCTGCCAAATAGTAGCATCTAAAACCACACGATCTGAGGATTCGACAACTCCAAAAAGTATCCTAGTTCCTGCTCCGAGATTATTACTACGAACGAACTCCCTCCATCCATTAGAAAGCCACCTTTCTCTTCCCACTTTTAGGTAGTTCATCCGAAAATGAGTACCACGGCAAATTACAGTTGCTGGCACATGACGTCTGGGAAGCATAATTGCCAATAATACTGGCAAAACCTTTGCAACAAAAAGAAAAATAAACAGTGTTATTTTATAATAACAATAACAAAAATAACATTTTTGAAACACATAAATGCTATGATTAACTTACAAACTGATCTGATTCAGTATCCAATTCACTCAACACTGCATCAATGAGTGCTACCATCTTAGAATTAGAAATTATTTGGTTGTTCTGTTCAATAATAAAGAGGTCTATTTCTATTGCAATAATTATAGAAAAGACATTCTGTATTTTTGTGTAGTGTCCTTTTACTGTTGGATGAACCTAAAGATTCTTTCTTCTTTTGTTTTATAGTCTATCCCAACACAAGTCACAGAATACATGACCCCAGTAGGATTTAACAACTCCATTACAATTTCAATCAATGAGGGTAGTGAAGTTCAGTCAATTAGGGTAGTGAAGTTCAGTCAAAAACTGCAATTAATAACTTACAGAAACTGTAAGACCATAGAAAACATAACTTTTTTTACTACATTTAATGTATTTTAATACATATCCACTTAGCAGTTACTGGCTTTTTGACTATAAATAACCATTTGCAGTTAAAGAAAACTACAAAGTTTTTTGAGACTTCATCTCCTCATATAAACTACATAGTTTTTTTTTTTTTAGAAAAGAAGATATGGCGGATGAAAAGAATCGTGTGGAGGAACTAGGGCACTTTAATAAGAAAATCACATCATCTTACTTTAATAGAGATGATTTTGTATGTTAAAAGAAATGACCAAAGTATTTTTTATATTTTTCACTTAATTTTTCAGTGTTTTGTGATTTTTTATTAAGTGTGAAATATTATTGCTTTTAGATCTTTCCAGACAGTTGGAAGCGGAGGCTGCCAAATATAAATGGACTGGCATGCATAATTTGTGAAGATGGAGATGATGATGTACATTTGATGAACTTCAAAGTTGGGAAACACGCAAGGTTGTGTAACGGTTGGAAGGATATGATTATTAAGAAAGGCTTCAGGATAGGTTATATACTTCGCTTTGATCACCTATGGCACGAGATGATCGACAGTGTTCCATCTGTTGTTTTTGGTGTTTCTGTCATAAACCATCAGGATGGTGAAGGAGATGGTGATGATGATGAAAGCAGTGATGATGATGATGATGATGATGATGATGATGATGATGATGATGATGATGATGATGATGATGATGATGATGATGATGATGATGATGATGATGATGATGATGATGATGATGATGATGATAATGATGATGAAGCAACGGTACAGAATCCAATTTTAATTGAATAATTTCTAGTAGTCGTTTAAAGTTTTAATATGTATTATCTATGAGTACTATTTGTGTTCTAATTATAACTACTGTGTTTATGTATTAATTTTTATCTAATCGTGTTTTATATATTTGCATCTCTCATTAATAACTGAAATAACTGAAATAGAAGCTCTGTGTTTAAGTAAACACAGAACTTCAATCCTCATGGACAGAATTTCTATCATCATGGACTGAAGTTCTGTCCATGAGGATTGAAGTTCTAGCCACTTGCATTTGATTCTATGCTTTGATAGAATTAAAAAAGAGTATACTTGGAATATCTGTAAATGTAAAAAATTAACAATATACAAAAAGTAAAAAATATAAGAACAGAATTATTTATTAAATATATGAATAAGTGATGTTATATATATAGGCGCGGAACTTATAAAACATACTACAGCATAGAAACTTCATATAATTTAGTTATGGAGATGGTGGTGGAAGAGCAGAAAAATCAAAACAAACATGTGCTGCTATAGCTTCAATAGCCTGGGTGATCATTCGCACTTGTCGCCTTTAGACGTTACGCATATCCTGTATTGCATTCTCGTGGTCCTACATCTCACGCCTTAGGACTACAATATCCCATTTTATATTATTTGAAATCCCTCCTGGTAGTGGGGGCAAATCCTGGTGGTGGTGGTGGTGCACCTGATTGTGCTACTAGTGGTGGTTGATTCACACTACTTTCAGACATTCTTGCACTTGAAGTTTAGAAATTTCAATATAGATAATTCTAATAATAAGATGATAAGAATTAATAATCAGTTATGTATTTATAAAAAAACATCAATAACATTCTAACAGTTGCAACTTATAGTTCAAAAGGCACAATAACATTGTAACAGTTGCGACTTATAGTTCAAAAGTAACCAATACATAACGGATATAATAACAAATAGGTATAATAAATATTAAACAGTCACAATGAGGGTAATGAAGTTCAGTCCATGAGGATAGAAGTTCAATCTATAGAGATAGAAGTTCAGGGCCATATTTGCTAAACTTCAGTCTTTATACGTAGAACTGCACTGCACTTTAACACACACACACATGGGAGGATAAAAGAGGTTCAGTCCATGAGAATAGAACTTCAGTCAATGAAGGTAAAAAAGTTCACTCCATCAGAATAGAACTTCAGTCAATTAAGGTAAAGAAGTTCAGTCCATGAGAATAGAACTTCAGTCAAAGAACATCAGTACATGAGGGTAATGAAGTTCAATCCATGAGGATAGAAGTTCAGTGCATCCATGAGGATATAAGTTCTGTCCATAAGTATAAAACTTCAGTCCATCCAAGTGGATAGAAGTTGAGGGGCATATAAATTGAAGTTCAGTCCATGAGGATAGAACTTATCATGAACTTCAATACATGAGGCTAGAATTTCAATCACTACCACTTAGGAACTGCACTGCACTTTAACAAACACACACATGGGAGGATAAAGAGGTTCAGTCCATGAGAATATAACTTCAGTCAATGAAGGTAAAAAACTTCAGTCCATTAGAATAGAACTTCAGTCAATGAAGGTAAAGAAATTCAGTCCATGGGAATAGAACTTCAGTCAATGAGACTAAAGAACATCAGTACATTAGGGTAATGAAGTTCAGTCCATGAGAATAGAACTTCAGTCAATGAAGGTAAAAAACTTCAGTCCATGGGAATAGAACTTCAGTCAATGAAGGTAAAGAAGTTCAGTACATGAGGGTAATGAAGTTCAGTCCATAAGGATAGAAAAGTTCAGTCCATCCATGAGGATAGAAGTTCTGTCCATACGGATAAAATTTCAGTCCAGATGATAGAACTTAAATCCATCCAAGTGGCTAAAACTTCAATCACTACCATTTAACTATAACACATACACACACACATGGAGGATAAATAAGTTCAGTCCATGAGAATAGAACTTAAGTCCTTGAGGGTAATAAAAATCACTGCAACAACATGGCATTTACATAAATCTGTGCATAATAATCTGTTCATCTGTACATAATATTTGTTTCACCATATATTACCATAAAACTTTACACAATACTACTAGGAATTCTGAAGCTAAAAATAAAAACATCTATAACTGACACATGTCTTCATTATGTTCTCCATAATCATGGTCAACAAATTCAGGTGGAGTCTCAAATCCATTCCTAGCCTTTGCACGGCCATGAGCCCAAAGCTGACAACCAAACCGCGCCCTGTAATTATGAATTTGACCTGGTTGAATATCTTGAACATCTTTACCTCTGGTCAGTAGATCAGCATACCATATTGCAAAAGCACCACAACTAGTCCTAAAAAATGAGGCACCAAAATAAAGAGTAAGACATATAAGTAGGCAGGGGGTTATAAATTCAGTCAATTACATCTAATTTGCACTAAAACTTGCATAAAAATGACAAGACTTACCCATCTAATTGAGTTGGTGATAGTACCCACTGAGTTTTATAGGCTGCATTGAACTTATCAGTTTTAAAAGAATCATGTAGCTCCCCAAACCTGACATACTTGAAAAGATGTGGGAGCACAACAACATAACCCTTGACGTGGTCGAATGTTTTCTGTGGTGGCTTCTTTGTTTTGACCATCGAATCATATACACGTATTTTCTTCTCGTGCATATCCAAGACTGCTAAAAAGTAATGCGTCACCATTTCACCAGGTTCTGCTTGAAATCGGCATGGAAAATAGAGTTTATCAACTCCACTCCATGGAATTGAACACCTCCGTCCCATGTCATGAAGGTAATTGCACATATACGCTCCAAAACCATCAAGCCAAATTTCATTACCTGGTCTTTTCTTTTTGTCTTTGAAATTTAACTGATAAATAGAGCACATATAACTATCAAAATCTATATCAGTAATCGACAGTGTATGAGGAAACTGATACCAATGGTAGCATGCCCTCTTTTTGAGATAATACATAGCAATATCGATATGCTACAAAAAAAAAAGGAACATGTTTAGTCAACACACAGAAAAGTAATAACGAACACAGAACAAACCAAAAACAGAATATGCACTAACATTATCAGTCATAGGGTAGGCAACATTTACAAACTCCAAAAACCACTGCTTGTCTGGCTTGATTGTTTCCAACTGATATGGATCACTGTCGTAATCATTATCGCGTATATAACAAGCATGGTTGTTCCTAATTAAAAAGATACAAAATACAAAAACATGTTACTTTTATAGGCTGCATTGAACTTATCAGTTTTAAAAGAATCATGTAGCTCCCCAAACCTGACATACTTGAAAAGATGTGGGAGCACAACAGCATAACCCTTGATGTGGTCGAATTTTTTCTGTGGTGGCTTCTTTGTTTTGACCATCGAATCATATTCACGTATTTTCTTCTCGTGCATATCCAAGACTGGCAAAAAGTAATGCGTCACCATTTCACCAGGTTCTGCTTGCAATCGGCATGGAAAATAGAGTTTATCAACTCCACTCCATGGAATTGAACACCTCCGTCCCATGTCATGAAGGTAATTGCACATATACGCTCCAAAACCATCAAGCCAAATTTCATTACCTGGTCTTTTCTTTTTGTCTTTGAAATTTAACTGATAAATAGAGCACATATAACTATCAAAATCTATATTAGTAATCGACAGTGTATGAGGAAACTGATACAAATGGTAGCATGCCCTCTTTCTGAGATAATACATAGCAATATCGATATGCTACAAAAAAAAAAGGAACATGTTTAGTCAACACACAGAAAAGTAATAACGAACACAGAACAAACCAAAAACAGAATATGCACTAACATTATTAGTCATAGGGTAGGCAACATTTACAAACTCCAAAAACCACTGCTTGTCTAGCTTGATTGTTTCCAACTGATATGGATCACTGTCGTAATCATTATCGCATATATAACAAGCATGGTTGTTCCTAATTAAAAAGATACAAAATACAAAAACATGTTACTTTTCCATAAGGAATGAACTTAAGAATATCATAGGCAATGAAGTTCAATCCTATAGGGACAGAACTTTCCACATCCTTGTGGACAAAAGTCCATGGCCATTTGATTGAA
This sequence comes from Petunia x hybrida, assembly GCA_037355625.1. NCBI lineage: Eukaryota > Viridiplantae > Streptophyta > Magnoliopsida > Solanales > Solanaceae > Petunia > Petunia x hybrida. The sequence goes on along the minus strand of JBBBVM010000504.1, from coordinate 1,055,173 downwards.
GTTCAATTCTTATAGATAGAACTTAGTCCATATGCACAGAACTTCAATCCACAGGGGCAGAACTCATAGGCTAAGAAGTTCAGTCCATAGGGGATTGAGCTATAAGTTTTCAAATTCATCCCCTATGCACTGAACTTAAAAAACTACAGACAAGAAATCATAAAAATACAAATAGACTTACTCTTCAACTTCAGTGTCATTTCTTTGAAATAACAAAAAAGTTTTAAACTCTTCCAACACTGCTGGACTAATCTTCAAGTAGTGGAATGGACAACTACGTCTATAATTATCCTTCCAGTCAGTTGTCTTCTTTTTAGTCCTTATGGTAAAATATGGAGATAGCAACCACTGACTGGGATTTCGGTCCCTTTTCCCCAGAAGAACTTGCTTCTCCGACTGTTCTACCTTAGTACTTTCAGGGGTTTGGTCACTTGCCTTGGCAATCTCCATAACAATCGGAACATGCCTCTCCTATTCCTGTGTAAGCATCTCTTGTTTACCTGCTTCATCGACCGACTGACCTTTGCCCACAACACTTCCATCAGCCTGTCGTTCTTCATTCAGCTCCTCTTTCTCCTGTTCCTGAGTCATTACTTCTTCTTTTCCCACTATACCGACTAACTGTTGTTTGTCCACAAGACTTTCAAAAGTCTGTTGTTCAGTCAAATCAACTTCTCTTCTTGTTTGCTTACTTGCCTGAGCATTCTCAATAACAATCTCAAGAGGCATCTCCTGTTCCTGTGTCGTAACCTCTTCTTTGGGTGCTTCATCAATTGACTGACAGGCAAGAGCCTGCTGATCTTCAGTCATGTCCCCATCTCTTTCAACTTGGTTACTTCTCTCAGCATTCTCCATAACGACATCAACAGACATCTCATTTTCCTGCGAAATCACCTTTTCTTCTGCTGTTTCGTTAACCGACTGCCCTTTGTCCAAGAGAATTTTGAGAGCCTCTCCTGGTTCAGTCAACTCATCTTCTCTTGCTGCTTTTTAACTCATGTCAACATTATCCATTTCAACGTCATCGGTCCTCTCCTGTTGCAGAATTATGCCTTGTTCTTTTCCAAGTTCACTCTCGATACCCTGCTGCTGATTTTTTGACATATCTTGCTGAATTTCTTCAGCTCTTGGTGTATCTTCAGCATCAGATGAACCCCCACTACCACTTTCTTGAATCAGTGGTAGTATATTAAAATTAGGCATATCATCTGAACTATGTTTCTTCAACTTCTTCCTTTTCCTTTCATATGTTTTTGGTTGGATGGGTGTAGAAGTTGCACCTGATTTCTCCACAATCATATCCTGAGGGACAAAGTGTGGTGTTGACAGAACAAGGTCTCCACTTATAACTTGCAATTAAATTTCAAGCACCTCCTTCTATTCCACAGTCAACTCACCAAACATGTCTAATTCACTGTCAATTCGTTCATGCATTTATATAGGCGTTTCGCTGACTAACACACCTTGCGACGCTCCATGCAATTGTCTAGCTAAATTTAGACCTGCACCACCACCACTAACATCTTTTCTTACATCTGAACAGCTTTTTGATTTCCTAACTACATTGCCTTCACTGGAGTCTTGTCTTTCATATGAAGGAGATTTTGATTTCCCGGATAGAGCGCCATGACTGAAGTCTTTTCTTACATCTGGAGGAGACTTTCTCTTCCTTCCAACACTAGCATTGCCTCCACATGAATACAAGTTTAAAGAATTACGAAAGCTGCCATATTATTCCTTGCCCCTTCTTCCACTAACATCTTTCCTCCAACTTCCTTCATTTTCCTCAAAATTTTTAGCCCACTTCTTCATAAAATCAAGAACACGGTCAACCTTGTTATCTACACCATGAATATACTCCCTTATGCACCGTCGGTGACTACGCAACCTCTTCCGGAATATCATATCAACCTTCTGCACAAAAAAAAAAAAAAACCGATAGAACTGATAGAAATATTCAATTAAAATAAAAACACAAAAAGATGAATGCACATGATACTTGAAAACTCGCTTTAACAATTGCATTAACTAAATCTTGATCAAGCTCTACACCATGAGGAGAATCATGCCTATCATCACCAGTATCCTGACCCACATGATCATCATCCTCAGTCTCAGCACCATCATCCTCACTCTCAGCACCACCATCATCAGTCTCAGCACCACCATCCTCACTCTCATCACAGGTATCCTCACTCTCTTCAACAACTTCTTTTCCTTTTAAACGTTTAAATGCAACAACAGGTACAACAGGACCTGCTTCTGTCACATTCAATTCCACCGATCTTTTTTCTTCCTCAGACAGTACAATTGGAACCATTTTAAATTTGTCAAACCTCTATAAAAAAAAGAAACCATGAGAAATATATTAGCACCTCAGTAAAATAAGAATAAAACTTCTATATGCAGAGATAGAAGTTAAATGCCATAAAAGGATGAAGTTCAATCCTTATAAATAGGACTTCAATCCATGAAGGGAGAGGTTCATGGATAGAAGTTCAGGGAAATACACTCACACAGAGGCTAAAAGAAGTTCAGTCCATGAGGGTAGAACTTCAGTACATGAGGATAATGAAGTTCAATCTATGAGGACAGAACTTCAATCAGTACAATTTTAGAACTGCCCTGCACTTTAACACACACATACATGGCACACAGAACTTAAGTACACGCGCGCGCGCACACACGCACACACATACAGAGACATAGAGAGGGTAAAGAAGTTCAGTCCATAATGATAGAACTTCAGTAAGACTGAAGAAGTTCAGTCCATTAGGATAGAACTTCAATCCATGAGGGTAAAGAACTTAAGTACACACACACACACGTAGGGTAAAGAAGTTCAGCCCATGAGGATAGAACTTCAATAAAAGTGATTTAAACTTCAATACAGATAGAACTTCAATCCATAAAGCTCAGTAAAAATGATGTGCAGAGATACAAGTTCAAGGCCATAAAAAGGTTCAAGTTCAATCCTTATGAATAGAAGATAGAACTTCAGGGCAATACAGATAGAACTTCAATCCATAAAGCTCAGTAAAAAGATTGAACTTCAAAAACTTATTCACTTACAGATATAGAAACTTACATTAATATTATGAAAATACTACTCAACCAAAGTGTTATACTGAGGATTATTGAACCTAATAAACCTAATCATCCTTGGAAAGCCATCACTCTTAACCTTACAGAAGTTAGAACCAACTGTTGGAAATAAATCAACAAACCAAGCGCATAACACAAATGGGAATCCCAGCACATAATAGTATGCATCTTTTACTGAAGTTGCAGCACTTTTAAGAGGTCTCATCACAGACTTAACAAGTGCTTCAAAACCCAAACTCCCCCAAGGATAAACTGCACAAAGATCCTCGTGGTCAATGATATCCAAGTAATGAACTTCAACCAAGCTGGTTTTTTTTGTTACAACACAAAATGATTAACTGGAGAATATAAAACTCTGCAATCTTCACTTCATCATCTTCATCGACCAGAGATGACTTGGTCATTGATACTAAAAAATTACGAACGTCCGACAACTGAAGATTGCTTTTACCACCAAAGTACTGCTTCAGAAGCCTCTGACCCATATTCATAGCAGGTGTATCAAACAATTCCTCACAGTTTGCAGAAAATCTCAAACCAGTGTAAAGATGATATTCTTCAGGACCAAAATGTATTACATGACCAAAAATATTAAAACTTAATCTATTCGGATCACTGCTCACAATACGTGACAATAATAAGCAATTCAGTAACCTCATAGAAGTTTTGTACGATTGCAACCTCAAAAAGCTTCCAAATACACCCTCTGAAAGCTTCTTATATTGTGCTAAACTAAACCTTGAAATTATATCATCCAAATTGTGCTCCCTTTGCCAATATGCATTCATGTTGAACCAGCGTTCAAATGCATACACTAAATTCCCTTCCATTTCAGCATCCATATTGCAAAAAGCTAACAATAAAAACAAACTATCAGTCCCACATACAAAATAAACAAATGCAACAAACTTCAAACCAAAAATCTCCAAATGGGCAGAACTTCAATTAGTACCATTTAAGAACTTCAGTCCACTAATTAGACTGCACTTTAATATACATACACACACACACACACACACACAACAAAGAGGGTAAAAAAGTTAAGTCCATGAGGGTAGAACTTCAATACATGAGTGTAAAGAAGTTCAGTCCTTGAGAGGCATATAAATTGAAGTTCAGTCCATGAGGATAGAACTTATCATGAGTATAGAACTTCAGTACATGAGGCTAGAACTTCAATCACTACCACTTAAGAACTGCACTGCACTTTAACACACACACACACACACACACACACATGGGAGGATAAAAGAAGTTCAGTCCATGAGAATAGAACTTCAGTCAATGAAGGTAAAAAAGTTCAGTCCATGAGAATAGAACTTCAGTCAATGAAGGTAAAGAAGTTCAGTCCATGGGAATAGAACTTCAGGAAAAGAACATCAGTACATGAGGGTAATGAAGTTCAGCCCATGAGGATAGAAGTTCAGTGCATCCATGAGGATAGAAGTTATGTCCATAAGGATAAAACTTCATTCCAGATGATAGAACTTAAGTCCATCCAAGTGGCTAGAACTTCAATCAGTACCATTTAACTTTAACACACACACACACACACACACACACACAGAGTTGATAAAAGAAGTTCAGTCCATGAGAATAGAACTTCAGTCAATGAGGGTAAAAAGAGTTCAGTCCACGAGATGAGGATAAAACTTCAGTCCATGAGGATAGAAATTCAGTCAATGAGCGTAAAGAAGTTCAATCCATGTGGATAGAACTTCAGTCCATGTGGTTTGAACTTCCATCCTTGGAGACAGAAGTTCATTCCTAGTGGACTGAACACACAGACACACACACACATACTTGAACTTGAACTTCAAATCACTACACTGCACTTTAACACACACACACACAGAGAGAAGTTAAGTACACACACACTTGAACTTCAATAAAATGTGATTTGAACTTCAACCAGTAACATTTCAAAACTTCATTCCAATAATCCTACTCAACTTTAATACACCCAATCAAAAACTTCATTCTAATAACACACTAAACTTTACTCCAATCACTGACATACAAAATATAAAAAGTAACTACTAAATACGGAAAAAACATACAAATTTAAACTTAAATAACGTTACTTAGCTTTACAAGCACAAATTTAACACATATTTCACAAAAAAATACAAAAAAAAAAAACAAACGTCATACCTGCTAATACAAATTTCAGACTGCAACGGTGAAGAGAAATATGTTATTCAACGTACGTAATGCAACGGTGAAGAGATATATGAAAAACTGAGCAGTTTTTTGCATGAACATACAGTGAAGTAAAGACACAGTTGCATGAATAGAGGGGTAGATGAAGAAGAACGGTTTTGAAAAAAATCCTGTCAATTCGAAAAAGATGAGGGGTAATTTAGTCTTTTACGTATATGCGTGTTTAATGTAAAGGCCCAAAAGTGGCCTCTAGTGTAAGACCAAAGAAAATAGTGGCCTCAAACTAAATACCGGTGTTAAAAGTGGCCTCTGGGCGAAATTTTTACAAACATGCTCAATAGTTGAGGAAATAATTTGGACTTTTTTTCTCGAATAATTTAGAGTCTTTTACATATATAGCCAAAAGTAAGCTTAGCCTTACTTTCAAATAGACATTAAGACTGCTGCACAAAGGCTAGCCAACATTTATCATATAGAAATATGTTTATGCAAATTTTGCTCCTTAAAACTAGCGTAAATAGTGTTGAGTACTTAACAGAATAAGCTATGTTTGGGAATCCTAGTAGTAATAGTAATCTATTTTTCCTATTATATATCCACTATACCCTGATAATTAGGCAAAAGATATTCATCCTATTTCACCTACATATTTTTACTACATAATTTACTAATCACTTATAACTTTAAGAAATTAATCAACTATGATCCCTAATTAGTAGTAATATCAAATTAGTTGGGTTTCCACTATATTAATCATCTGCATCTGTTTCGTTTGATGCAAATCTATATCAATAAAAAGTACTCAAGTAATTCATCATCGGTTCACTTTTTTTACACTAGTCGTCAGCGTACCATATCGCCTCTCCATTTTTTAAAGTGCTGCTATTTCAAAACTTTACCATTTTTCATGCAAAACAGATAATGAAACAACTAATGAAAATAAATCTTAAATAAAGAGAAAAACAAAGTATACATTTGGAGTGCATAAATTAAGAATATTCATCCAATTTGCATATTGGATGCATATTGCATATAACTCATATTACATGTGAATTATTGTAATATTTATTGGCGAGTTAATTAAAGCATATTGGAATGATATTGAATATAACTCATACGACAGGTGCATATTGGATATGCATAATTTTTATAACTCATACTACAAGTGCATTTTAACTGAAACCGATTATATGTAACCAATATACTTGGACAATAAACAAAAGTTGCCATGTCTTTTGATATATAGACATCTGAATTTATTTTACTATTTACTTTACTGTTAGGATGATGTGTTTAGGCGTGAAAGTGGGAGAAAATCAAGTGATATGAGATTGATAAAATATTTATGATATATCAAAAATTAATTAGAAAGATATACTCCAAAAATTTAGTCATGACCCCATAATTTTCCCCTAAAATAGGCATTTAATGTGCTGGTATTTCATTTAAGTAGATGGCTCTAAAATGTGGGACACTTAAGGTTAAATGTTTAGAAATAATAATAAAGAAAGAATTTGTTCATTTTATGTTTATGACCTTTATGAATGTTTATGTGATGTAAATTTTCCAATAATTTACAAACGTGGAGTCCACCTATTTCATGTAGTTTCATTAAATATTAGGAAAAAAACAAGCAATTTGCTAACAATTATAAATTGTCTGAAAGTTTAATGAATAACGAAGTTAAGTAATTCTGGTATATAAGAATAAAAATTTTTATTTTCTCATTAACAATTTAAAATCTCAATCCCAAGCCGTTGGAACTTGGAAAACCGCTCTAATTTCCTGTCTTCATAGTCAAAAAATTGTGGTTTACAGATCATCAAAATTGTATAGTAGCTACTAGCTAATATGCAAAACCGTCATCTATGCCTTAGGGTGTCCAAAGAAGAGAAGCATTTAAACAAAAAAGAAACTTTGTATTTTGTAAAGGTAAAGTTGTTCAACATGAGGTGTTAAATGCCACACCATCTCAATAGACTTAAGTAGCTGAAAGGAGTAAATTCGAGGTGCCAGTATAGTAGTATCTTCAAATTCAAATAATCCAGGAATCTTTTTAGCTTGGCGATGTAAACCAAATTTTATTAACTATGCTAATCTTAACCTTAAATTTAAAATTTGTAGCTACTAGTAACTCTAAGAAGTGATGCAACACTCTGTGATATGAAAATTAAAGACACAAAAGCAAAATTATGAAGAATTAAAGCAAGACCCAATTGATTAGAAAAGGATTAAGGAACTGGGTTAGGGAAAGATAGCCTAATCACCCCCCTTAATTGTCTAACCAAAAGCACCTATACTAATTGATCCTCAATTAGTCTAAGCCTAATTGCAAATCAAGAAAATAAGTGTGCTTAAGCAAACAAGCTTAGCCAATAATCTCACTAGGTTTAATGTCATCAAAATCTAACTAATGAATAAATCCCTCTATTAGCCTATTTATAGTAGATACTAAATACAATGAAGGAATGGACTAAAAAGCCCATAATTGCTGATTCTGCCAAGCTGCCCAGACGTCCTTCACCGCGATCGCGCCTTGGGTGTCGCGATAGCGTCTTGTGAGCTGAAGCTTCTTCGCGATCGCATTGGACTCTTCGCGACCGTGCACTTGCATGAATCGCTTCATCGCGACCGCGCTCTTATGCTCACGATCGCGCAGTAGAGCTATCTGCCTCTGTGCAATCGCGTCTCTTGCTTCGTGATAGCGCTGGAGCAAATTCCAGTAAGCTCTCATTTGCTTTATTCTTGGCTTCCAAGCCCTTTTGACGCATTCCAAGCTCCGGATGTTCAGCGTGAACCCTCCTTGGCTTTGAGTACTCATCCGGATCGCATCACTCCCTCCTTCTTTAAAGGAATTCGTCCTCGAATTTGTAGCTTGCAAAATCATGACGCGAATAAGTACCAACTCAATAACTTTCCAAGCACTACACAATCAAGTGGATGAAATAAAACTCACACACTCATGCTCAAAGTGTACACTATTATGATATAGCCAAATATCAAGATCAACCATAAAGAACATTTTTCCAATCCCAACATCAAAAACTTCGCTATAAAAGCAACAATAAGCAAGCTCATTTACAAAACAATCTTCATTTTTAGACTCATTCAACTCATGACAAGCCTCCATTGACAATTTGTCACTCTTAACATTGGAGGCTCTAGCAAAATCTACTTTAAATATATGCTCAAGACTGGGAATATAGAAAGTAAAGAAATTGACACTAAAACTAGCATCTATTACTTTACCACTACAATCACTAGTGCCTCCCTCCTTCTTTAAGGAGTAATCTTCACTTTTGGAGGACTTCCAAACATTGGACAAGCTTTCAACAAATATTTTGGGAGTTAGCTTGCTAACATCCACACAATTATCACTCTCAAGCAAGTCACAAGAATCATTTTGAGAAAATAATGGATTGTTAATACTAAAATCACTTTCCAACACTTCATCTTGCTCATTTTCAACAAATAATGGATTTTCAAATAGTTTAAACCCTTGACACAAACCACCACCATAATCAAGAGTGTTATCATATGTTATCATCTCAAGATCAAGCAACTCATTGGCACACTTTTCAAATAAAGGTGGGGTGTTATAATACATTATCTTTTCACAAGTGTGCCCAACTAGTGTATGCTCACAACTTTCACTTTGACTATTAGCAATGCAAGATAAAGAATCATTAATTTCACAAAAAGTAAAGCTTTCAACCATACTCAAGTCTCTATCAAGCTCACCCAAAGAAGTACAAGAGTTAGGATTAGCTTTGTTACCTTGTAGCACACCTAAAGATTCTTCTTTACCTTGGCTTTTCAAATTTAAGCTCACTTGTTCATTTGGAGACTTCACCTTGATCTCTTCTTTTTTCTTCAAGGCATGGAACCACTTCCAAGGAAGGATTCCCCAATTTAGCATCTCCAAAGGTACCTTCAAAATACAAAAGACAACTAGAGAAAGAAAAAATGTTAGAATTGTTAGAATAAGGAACATCCTCACCCTCACTCTTTTGTTTTCCCTCTTTCTTTTCTCTCATTTCATTTTTAAGCTCCTCTCTCTTTTCTTGTGACAACTCACTCACTTCACTCAACTCAAACTCTCATTTTTTCCTCTCTTAAGTTATCACTTATCACTCCCTTACTCCTCTCAATCTTTTCTCTCTCAAGTTCATTTGGATTAGGACATGTGCCAAGAATTCCTTTGGAAGGAGTAGGGGTACTCTTGACCTCATCTTTCAATTTTTCTCCTTGAGAACCTTCATCCAACCTTTGCCTCACCCCTTTTGCCTTTGTCTTTCTTGCCATTTCTAGCATTCCCAAATAAAATTCTTTGACTTTCATTGGCGGGGTGGCGTTAAGAATAAACTTTTGGTCCCGTAAAGTGAGAGCATGCTTTCCCAACTTCTCACTATATTTGGAATTTCTAGCAAGCTTCCATGGTTTTCCCAACAACAAGTGACAAGCTTTTATGGGCATCACATCACATAGTACTTCATCATGATAATTGCAAATTTTGAGCTTTACCCACACTTGTTGTGTAATGATCACAAACCCATCTCCATTCAACCAAGGCCACCTATAGGGTAAGGGATGACTACAAGTTTCCAACTTTAATTGCTCAACCAAAGAAACACTTGCAACATTAGTATGACTCTTATAATCAATGATCATAGCACAAGTGAGCCCTCCAACCTTACAAATTGCATGGAAGAAGTTCTTTCTTTCTTCCAAAAATTGCTCCACACAAACTTCATCACACGGTTGTCTACAAAATGATTCCGTTTAAACATAGTTCTCAAAGCATTGTTAGTCCAAGATAAATCACTTGTAGTACATGTATCACCTTTTCTCACTCTAGGCCTCAAGTTGTCTTTCACATAAGAATTATAGACATTAAACCTTCTAGCACAATTAGAATATGTAGACTCTCTTTTTCTCATGGAGTAATTACCACTTATTCTCAAACCAATAGTAAGACCACTACTACTCTCTTGTTTATTTTTAGGAACACAAAGAGCGGATGCAAATGAACAATCTCTATAATAAGCTTCATCATCAATTCTCTCTTTGTCAATATCTACATTTTCATGTTCATCACAAAAAGAGTAAGTAGAAACATTGTATCTTGAACCGTCACTTTCATCATCTCCAAGACTAGAAGCATAGGAGTTTTCATGGCCACATTCATCCTCATAATCTCCACGAGCTTCATGATCACCATAGTGACTCGCTTCATCTTCATAAGAGCCATAGTTCCCCGAATCATCATAGTAACTCCCACCATCATCATAAGAACCATAGTCTCCACAATCATCGTAGCAATCCCCATCTTCTCCATAGGAGTCATAACCTCCACAATCATCATCCGAGGGCATATTTGCAACAATAATAACAAAAGGACCTCACAAATTCACTCCCTCACGTGTATCACTCGATATATGATCACTCAATTTTCTTTCCACTCATGTATACACTCAAGGTCAATGGCTTTTGTGACCACACTCTAATGTTCTCACCACTCTTGCCCTTTACCTCTCGTTGGCAAAGTCAAGTTGCTTTTCGCACTCAATTCCGATCTGACAATCGAACTCAATCCAATTCGGGATGGAAAGGAATTGTTGTAGCAAAGAACGGACAATGAAAGCTAATCGGACGGAATTAGAAAAAGTCAAGGAAATGAAGAAAGAAAGGCTCGAATCGAATTAGCACGAAATGAAATTTGAATTGGATGAAATTTTGTGTGTGATCTAGAAACTTATTGTATTTGATGATATGAAAGGGGTTTGGGTGATCTGAAACTGTTTAGGAGCTGTTCCGAGCAATCTGTAAAGTGACTGATTTTTTGTTCAGCGCTATCGCGTGATGTTGGGTGCTATCGCGAAGAGGAATAATTCTTGTTCAGTGCTGTCGCGATAGAAGGCGCGCGATCGCGAAGAGGAACTATTAACCCTGCGCTATCGCTTGGCGATCGCGAAGAGCAATAATAAATAAGCCTGCGCGATCGCGAAGAGCAAATTCTGGATCTGATGCAGAACTTGAAGCCCGAATTTCTGAAAAATTTCTTCACTTAAATCTTTACAAATCAACTTGTTTTTGCTCCAAATTTGAGATATAAGCTCCTTATATGTCCGTGAACAAACCCCAATGATCAATTCTTCAAGAACAACACCCAAAATGCAAAAGCCCCAAATCTTTGTTGATGAACCCTAGATTTTGATTCTTCAAATTAACACCCCAAATGTTGTTTGTTGTTCAATTCATTCGAGAATCAGCTTCTAGAATCACCAAGCAACAATTGGTAACAATTATTTCATCCAAAGGAAACCTAAACCTATGACTCAATTTTTTTTTGGACTTTTGAATTTTTGATTTTTTTGTGATTTTTCAGATTTGATAAACAAATTTGGGTTAGTGATTGTAAGAACAAACACTAATCCAGCTCTGCTACCAAATGATATGAAAATTAAAGACATGAAAATAAAATTAATAAGAATTAAAGCAAGACCCAATTGATTAGAAAAAGATTAAGGAAGTGAATTAGGGAAAGATAGCATAATCACCCCCTTAATTGTCTAAACAAAAGAACCTATACTAATTGATCCTCAATTAGTCTAAGCCTAATTGCAAATCAAGAAAATAAGTGTGCTTAAGCAAACAAGCTTAGCCAATAATCTCACTAGGTTTAATGTCATCAAAATCTAACTAATGAATAAATCCCTCTATTAGCCTATTTATAGTAGATACTAAATACAATGAAGGAATGGACTAAAAAGCCCATAATTGCTGATTCTGCCAAGCTGCCCAGACGTCCTTCATCGCGATCGCGCCTTGTGAGCTGAAGCTTCTTCGCGATCGCGTTGGACTCTTCGCGACCGCGCACTTGCATGAATCGCTTCATCGCGACCGCGCTCTTATGCTCGCGATCGCGCAGTAGAGCTAACTGCCTCTGCGCGATCGCGTCTCTTGCTTCGCGATAGCGCTGGAGCAATTCCAGTAAGCTCTCATTTGTTCGATTGTTGGCTTCCAAGCCCTTTTGAAGCATTCCAAGCTCCGGATGTTCAACGTGAACCCTCCCTGGCTTTGAGTACCCATCCAGATCGCATCACTCTGTTAAAGTTTTGATTTTCACTAATATATTTCCGTACAAAGACCAAAAAAAAAAACTAACAATGAAGGTGAATATTACCACAATTCCGAACAAGTAGCGGTCGAACTTCTTCGTTACATTTTCTATCAGCATATAAATCTTGAAAGGCTAAAATTTATAGAGAATTTAGGACCTAAAATAAATATTTTATACTAGTATACAAGTCACCGCAACTTTTTTATGGGGGTTATTTTTGTAAGTTTCTTATTGAGGCTATGTAACAAGTTGCAGAAGTGAGCTATTTATGTAAATCACCCTTTTTATTTTGGGAGGTTTACAAAAATATCCATCAAAATCAAAATATTTACCCACCTCTACCCATAAGTTTCATATTTACCAGCCCTATCCATAAACTATTTACATGTCCTAACCATCTAGACTTATATATACTATTATTTATGCAGTATAATTTATAGGTATCTAGACTTGTATACTATTATTTATACAGTATATCTTAAAGGTATACACCCATAAGATATAACAAAAATATACAGTGATAAATGGGTAGGTTGAGTAAATACTTTTAATTTTATGGGTAGTGTAATTTTTAATAGGCAGGACTTGTAAATATTTTGAATTTCATGGGTACATAGTGTAAAAATCCTTTTTATTTTTGGTGCATATATTTCTTTTTCTAAAGTATAGTGTGTGACTGTGTTATTGTATCGTATATTTGTACGTCGGTAGAAAGTTTCAAGATGCTACTAACCCCACGCAATGTGAACAACAGAACAAGTCAACTATTAGCTTAATTTTTTAAATGCATAAAGCTGACTTGCCTTTATGGTGGCTTTGGACACATTCTGTAAAGTGGAATGTTTAATTCAATGAATTACATGCAGGTCAAGTTTTTGCTAATCCAAAATTAGTACTTAGCAGATTTGGTTACAAGAATGATGCAGAAACTTAATGAACAAGTACTCACTAATTAAAATTCAAATGCCAAATGTTGGCACAGCTTTACACTGTCATTTTATCAGGTAAATTTAAAATATAAATACCATATTTTAAGGAGGGTTATCTGTAAATATTTTTTTAATGACCTGATGGTGCACGGACAATTTATAAAATATAATAACTTATAAAAAAATAAAAATATTACGTTAGTGAAAGTTTGAGAAATAGCATTCATTCTTTACGTAATTTTGAAATAGTCCGTCAAGAAAAAGAGTTTCTTGTACTTTGAAATTTTTGGAAATTGGTCTTTCGACCCTAATTAAATATCACCTTTAATTAGTTGAAGCGTATGATTTAAGTCCATTTGTAGAGAAATATGCTATATTCATACTATAGTACCACCTTATATGAAGTAGCACTACAAATTTAACGTGGCACTTAAGTAACTCAATGATTTAAAAAAGTTTATAGTTTCTCATATTTGTGATGATTCATATGCGAAAAGGATCAAAAGTGCACATCTAATCTAAATAGTGATTGATTGCTTGATCATAATCACAACGACTAATATTAAGCTTTAATTTGTCTTAAAAGAAATTATGATATTATTATTATTCGAGAATTAAACTTTTTATTGTGCCTCTTTATAATCTGATATTTTGACGATAAATGACAAAGCATTGTACATTTTGTTAAATCTCTAAATATGTAATGTTACGTAATAAAATTAAAATAATAATATTCATATTTATACGGAAAACTAGATTTGCATATCAAGTACTCCACATCCTGAGTTGTAGTACATTCTACGTAATCTCTAAATATGTAAAAGTATTTAAAAAAACTACTAAAAATTGGATATATCGATCACAGTAATCCGAATCATTTGACTTTATTTTTATATATTTACAAAAGGGTACTCAATTAAAATAACTAAATTACCCCCTCTCTCCTTTCTTCTTTCTTTCTCATCCATTCGGTGTCAAATACTCATTATAATCCCAAAGCTCATAGTCAAAATATCTATTTAAAAATAAAAAATTAATTTATCTTTTACCCGTTACTAGTAGTACTATTTTACCACAACCTTATGTTGGTTTTTGAAACATCCTCTCCGATAAAATAAAGAAGATATTTATGTTGCATTGGAGTTTAGATATGCCATGAGTTTTCCCTTTTTAACTTTAATTAATTAATCAAGATTAAAATAATGCATTATACTATATAGTATATTATTAATTAATCAAATAATATAACTGAAAAGCATGTAGCTCGCGGGAAACCCATTTTCGTCAATTCACTATTTACATAGCGTAACAAAACCAAAACCTCCTCTTTCTTCTCCACTGTCGCACCATTTCTCAGTCCCCTTTCTCTCTACACTTTCTCTCTCTTCAAAATAATTTCAATTGATCAAAATAAAAGTTAGTCACAACCCCGATGCACAAAGCATATCGCATTCACGTAACGTTCCGATACTAATTCCATGGCCTCGGGTGTACTATAAAACCCCCCCGTCCCACATGTACTTCCAATGACTTCTAACAGTAAACGGAAACTCGACGATATAGTTCCTTTATCCGCCGCTACCAGGATGCGTAAAGACCAAAATACCCTAACCTCCTCCAATTCTCCGCCGCCACGTCATCACTCCACGTCATCATCACCGCCGTCCTCCTCCTCCAGCTCCAGTTCCGGCAAGCTTCAATTCTTCGTACGGCTACTCTCCGGCGGAAACACACTAGTACTCCACGCTGAGTCAACCGATACAGTAAAATCAATTCATGAAAAACTCCACGTCATCACCGGTATACCGATCATCGAACAACGGCTGATATATAAAGGGAAACAGTTGCAATGGGAGCAGAGTTTACTCGAATGCGATGTTCAAAACGACGCCGGTTTACAGCTCGTCGGGCGGATGAGGAGTACCGGGCATCCACAGGCTTGGCAGCTGATCAATGACTTAGTTTCACAGATATTCGACCTCTGCAAAAGCTCCGTGAACCACCCGGTAAACCCTAACCCTAGGTTGGCTCCTTCGAGTCGAATTAAAACTAGGTTAAATGATTTTTTAACAATGACACCGCGAACTGATACTGAACAGGCGTCCGAACATTTGCAAATATTTATGTCGTCGTGTGCCCCGGCTGCTTTAGTAATGCTTTATATGAATGATGTTAAAAGTAATAGAGATATCGCTGATGAATCGATTAGAGAGTTTGTTAATTCGAGTAAAACTGTGTTGCCTAAACCTATTTATATGCAATGTGCACCGATAGTTTTGGAGTTTTGTAAGTTGTTGAGTGGTTCTGCTGGCGTTGATGATTTGTTGTATGGTTTGTGTAGGAGTAGTTTAGGGAGTATAGTTGAGTCAATTGGGATTGTAAGGTGGGAAGGTAATGGTAGCTGTAAAGATTTGATAGAATTGCGAGATGTTTTTCCGTTTGTGAGTGAGTTAGCGGTTAAGTTATCGCGCGCGTTGGAGTCGAGCGTGGAGTCGGATACCGCCTCTATTGGGCCGTCGTTGAGTGATGTGCGCGATTTTACTTCCTTTTTGCGTCCAGTAAGGAATGTGATAGGGGATCATGTGGCGATTTGCAGTCCGATCAGTTTTCCGTTGCAGGAGGAGGGGACGAGTGAAGAAGGAAGTAAAAGATACGGTATGCCGTATTATAGAGAGCAGATTAAGTGTTTGCATATAATTTATGTTGATTTGCTTGGAAAAATAGAGCTATGTTTGAAGAAAATGGAAGAACGTTTGGTTGTGAAAGAGAAAGGAGAAGGTGAGCCTTTTGTGCTTGGGTGGTCCCAGTATTTTGCAATTCTGAAGGAGATAAATGGTATATCAAAGCTTTATAAGGGTGCGGAGGATGAATTTTGGAGAAAAATGAGGCAAAGAAAAGTTTCATTGTGTTTTCTGATTGTTAAATTTGCTAAAAGATCTGAAGATCATCGGTGGATTCTAGAGCACAAGGAAGTAACTAATTTTGAGGCGAGGAGGCATTTGGCCATGATGATGCTTCCAGAAGTGAAGGACGAGTATGAGGAGCTTCATGAGATGCTCATTGACCGTTCACAGTTGCTATCAGAATCTTTTGAATACATTGCGCATGCAGATCCTGTATCTCTACGTGGTGGTCTATTCATGGAATTCAAGAATGAAGAAGCTACAGGGCCTGGCGTCTTAAGGGAGTGGTTTTTCTTGGTATGTCAAGCAATCTTCAACCCTCAAAATGCTCTGTTTGTTGCTTGCCCAAATGACCGGAGAAGGTTTTTTCCAAATCCAGGTAAGCTTCTCTTGTCTTCATTCATAAATTCATTTGACATTTTGTTCTAAAATGAGCACATAATTTTCATATTTTGTTAGTGTTTGACTGTTAAGTTCTATATGCTGCACATGGCACAAAACTTGAAACTGCGTTGACATGACGTGGTGGATACTTTGTTTGTATTCGCAATCTTTATCCATAGCTATATTCTAATGAATTGAGTTTGCATTCCAGGTGACGAATCCGAAAATACCGAAAAAAGCAAATTCGAAAAAATTGATTCTATAGTGGTTTGATCAGAAGGCATAATGAAACTTCTATTCCATAGTTTATTTGGTCCTTCTTATGTAAAAAGCGACCCAAAAACTGAACTGTGAAACCTCCTACTCTTGAGTGTATCTACTTCTTACCTTATCAAAAAAAAAAAAACATTTACATCTTGGTTATTTTCAGTTTAAAGAGGATAATCATTGCTACTCACCTTATATGTATTGATACACTATGTATCTTCTTTGAGTCGGCCTACACATCTATATTGGCGTTTCTGTGGTCATATATGATCCACAGCTTGGGAATCCTGTTAGTTCCTTACTCCTAAATTACATAATCCCGACTTATTTGTGGTGTCAGCAACATACAAGTTATCGTGATAGACACGTCCTGATCCAGATCCTTCTCCTATTGCAAACCAGTCTTTTTACATAGTCTTGAAGACCGGTAAGCGTTTGCGCTGATCGTAATCATCATGTCATCATTTCTTTTGGAGTTTATGGTTATCTATCTTTACCCCTTTTTCGTTTGATTCTTCCTTGTCCTCTATTCTCGCCCTTAAGCTTTTAGGCGAAGCTTCTCATCAGAGTTAGCGATAGGCTGTGATTGAGCATATGTTTCTTTCTACTTTAGTGATACTCAGCTCGTGAGTTAGTTAAAAACATTGTCGGTTGTCGGCTGCTGTACTCAGCAAAAGTTGGTGCAAATGATCAGATTGATTGGCTTAAATTTTTTTTAACTTGATTATGTTGGTGGTATAATTACTTCTATCAGTCTTTTTCTGTTTAAGCCTGTTTCACCATTGGCTCTCTCTATTGTTTGAAATGTTAATTTGAAACATCTCTACCTGCACTTTTACTAAGAACCTAGGCAAATTGTGATGGTACCTAAACGTCGAGGACTTGAGGTCTTCTAGTTTAAGTTGTGTTTCATTATTTCATTGTGAAAGTAAGACTTCTGACATTCTTGAGGATTGATGTACGATTGTGTATAGGCCTAACCTATCAAGGGGGAGTGAGTGAGGGTAGGACTGTTGAGCAGAATATGGGTCCAAATGTTAAGCTTCTATTAGGATGACTTACCTTTTCAATTCAGGTTCTATTTTGTCGGAAGTGCTTCTTAGTGATCCCCAGAGATATAGGGGATTGTTTGGTAATTGAACTGTCTCACAAAAGTCCTTTTCAGTGGGTAGTACAAGTCAATTTCTTATCTCTTTGATATTTGGGGATAACAATTTCAAGTGTCCTAGTCAACTAGTGTGCATCTCTACTATTCCATCATTTACCTGCTATCTAAGTTATTCAGACTCTTCAAAAGTGCTGTTGTACCCGTGTTCGACAGGCACGGAATTCACACCGGATGTGGTCAAACAAAAATGGATACTTTGACCAAAATTCATAGAAAATTTGAAGAACTTTTTTGACAATTAGACTCTCAAGATAAGGTTATTACAGATGGAAGACATTGGGGATGACATACTTTCAAAATTATGTAGAAATTTATAGTCTTTTTGTCTCTATTTCATTTTTTGTCAGCATCATCTAATTTTCTGACTTTATGTTTGAGGGTAGCTTTGGGGAAAGACGGCATTAATGGAGAAGAAGCAGAGATTTTGGGGAAGAGAGATTTTGGGGAAGAGGACTTCTCTGGGAAGAATTGAAATTAAGGATTGTGATTTTATTTTTAAAGTTTTGAAATTCTTTTAGCCGGATCCCCGTACCTGTATCTGTGTACGGATACGGTACCCCCAAATCTCTAAATTTGGATTTTGCCGAATCCGACCTCTAGGTCCGTAACCGTGTCGGATACTGTACCCGAGTCCGAGTAACTTAGCCTGCTATCTCACACTAGCACAAGTATCAGGTAAGTATGTCCACCAAGGCTTAGGTTGATGGCATGATATCACCTAATTTTTTTGTCCCTATTGGGATTTGAATTCTAATCTCCCTTGTTTTTCATCTCATTTCATTGTCTACTAGGTCACATCCTTGGTACAATTTTGATGTCCTCGTGATATTCATGAGGATGCAGTGGTTGGTATCCTTCAGTTTATAATTAATGCTCAAAGAAGTCTAATTTGAGGATAGAGGGCATCAGCAGAAAATTATCATATCATCCTTTTATAAATGTTCCGCTGGGATATTGTGGTTTGATTGGAGAGTTAGTGTCTCTGTAGACACGAAACAAAATATGGTTGTTATCTTGTAGGGCAGAACATCAAGCATGGTGGATTGTTGGTTATAACTTGTGAACTTTTATGTATCAAACAACTATTTCAAGAACTGAATTTGGAAAAGACTAGTTAGATGAAATTATGCATATCAATGCACTTCATATTGCATACAATTCAATGCTCCATGTAAGCATCAACCACATAAAATTGACCACAATTTGGTTGTAGAAAGATACAAAAAAGGCATTAAAAAAAAAGGCACCAGAGACATTGTCATTAAATTTGTAAAGTGTCAAATGATCATCCTGGACATATTCGCCAAGTTCTTCATCAGTCTCCAAGGTAGTTATATATGAAACAAGTTAGTTAGATGCATCGATGCACCAATTTCAGAGGAATATTTGCAGTCACCTAACAAGCTAGTTATCGTTATTAGAACCTCTCTTTGTCATAGCATTTGCAAATCTTTCTATGGAGTGTTTTCCTCGGAATTTCGTCATACATTGGTTTAAATTGTTATCAACAATTGCTCTTTATTAAAAAGTATATATAATATCAACAATTACGTAGAGTAGTGTTTATTCCCCACTCCCCCCCCCCCCCCCCCCCCCATCAAAAAATATGTTTCTTTTCCAAGTATTTGTGGGTTTCTCCTGCCTTTCCATACCCCTATCTGTCTGGGAGAACTCAAAGATACATGTTTTTATGTGTAGCTCATAATTATTTTTGTTTAAACTTTAGGAGATTCATCTATTCTGACATCAAATCAATCAGTTATGCCATCAGTGCGAAATCAGTTAGTGTTAGCTATTCTAGCATGCAATATCTAAATATTATTTTTCCATGATGCATACACTTCTTTATCTCAATTTAAGTTTCTTATATTTGTCTTCAAGTGAAATGAAGAATCGCATTAGTAATTCTTCTAATTTACTCTTGTCCTCCTCCTTTCACTTCTGCAATTCCATCTGGTTGTCTTCTGCAAGGCAATCTTATGCTGGGAAACAGTGATATAGAGGAGTTCAACATTTTGTAAGATGGATGACCTTACTGATTCTTAGCCAGAAAACTTTCTCACACGAAGTTAGAATGTCGTGGTTCACTTACTTTTTTTAAAAAAACACGGAGTTCATTATGCTTGAATTCAACTGCATAGGGAGTATTTCCAAGTTAAGAGTGTTGTTTTCTTTATAGATGTGTGGTTGCACAAGCTGAAAATGAACAGATTTTCCATTTATTTGGATAATCATACAGTGCTTGCCATATTTGGTTTAAGAAATGTGTTTATTGTGCAAGACACTACTATGCTCTTATTATTAGAACAAGAATGGTTAGTGCCGTCAAAGGATTGTATAAGGCGCTCTTAAGCCCGGAAACACAATTAAAGCTAGGTTGTGCACCTCGCTTAAGTGGCACTTAAGTGTAGGTGTTCTAAGGTGTGTGTCTCATCGTTTATTAGTTTTAGGCAAAATTCTTTGATAGCCTCTTAAACTTGGCACAGCTTGTAAGTTAAACACCCCAACTTAGCTAGTGAGCAGATAGACACATTTACTTGGCATATGTGTGTCTTACAGACACCAGTATGCATAAGATGGACTGCGTGGAACACACTTGCCGCTGACGTGTAAAGTAAACCAGTTAGATATTGACATTTGTAATTAGTGAGGTTTTTAACAAATGTAACCAATTAAAAACAAAAAAACAAACAAATACTACTATTAATTAGTTAAAAAAAGGAAAAGAAACCCTATGCTAGTTGCCGTCCCCTCCTTCCCCTCCCCATTTACCCACCCCCGAGGTTGAACCTTTTTCTTCTTGCTCTTTAATATTCCTATCACTACTTCAAGCACTTCACAGTTTATTTTACTTGGATAATTTTAGTGTTAGCTTTGTTTAATTTGCAGTTGACTAATACTATTGAACGACTAAAATAATCTCTAATACAGCTTCCCCAACTCTCTCTTCTTTCACTGATTCCAGCAAATACCATTCTTTCTCAATCCATCATACTTCGTGCTCTCTGACGAAAAGTGCTTGCCTCTCCGACGCAGCTTGCAAAAATAGGAGCGACCCCTTCATTTTGATATGTTTTCGTTTTTAAATTTGAAATTTTTGAGATTTCTACTTAATAGTGGTTCGCTTCATTTTGGTAGATATGAATTTTGGGTAGAATATTCTTGCTTAAAGGAGGGCACGAATGGAGGACCTTTTTCCAATGTGTTAGACCAGAATGGCCATTTTTTCCGGTAAGATATTCACCGGTGATGGGACTGAAATTTTGGTGCAGATGAAAAATGAAAATTAAGGATAAATTCGGGAATCTCCAGATCTATGCTTATTTTCAACTCCCCGAAGCATTTCGTCGATTACGACTTTGTGACACATACTATGCCATGTCATACAGTAGTGTTTAACGGACACATTTTCGTCAAGTTGATGTGTCTATCTGGTCACTAGCTAAGTTGGAGTGTCTGACTTACAAACCGTGCCAACTATAAGGGGCTATCTAAGAATTTTGCCAATCTTTATAAGAGGGCACAACTAGTCAATAGATATAGAGCCCGTTAGGGTGAGCTTAAAAGTGGCTTATAAGCTTATATTAGTAATTGTTTGGTAACTCTAAAATTCATGGGCTTATAAGCCCGTATGTGCTTAAAAAAATCCTAACTTCTCAAAAAGTGCCTTATAAGCCACTTTTGACTTATAAGCTGCTTAAAATAAGCTCACCGAAACGGGCTCATGGCTGGTAAATGGATTCATTTAATGTTACGAATAAAAGCTATGAAGAAATTGGTAGTAAATAAAAGTTTAATATAAGAAAACTAGCTCCAAAAGACATAAAACTACATTTCATCGAAAGCAAGAAATTCTACATTTTTTTTGGTGCATCTGGACTGAAAGGAACAGACGCTGTTTTGATGGCAATTCAACTCCCCTTCACTCTTTAAAAGCTAGATGCTTGGTCAGTTTGTTTAGTTGGAACTTTCTAAGCCCTGCAAATAGCACTGATGTATTTTTGGACTTTATTAGCTCTCTAATCTTTAACATAGCCTAATGTAATAGAGCTAATTTTTGTAACAACTTTTGTAACTTTGCATCCAGTGGATGCTTTTAATTAATGAAATCCTTCATAAAAAAAAAAAAGAAATTCTTTTTCTTGATAAGATAAATAATTTTAATAATAAAAAAGGAGGAAAACCCTCGTATACAAGAAGTATACCAAAAGGAAAAGAACCTAGACCAAAATATAGTTCTCTACAAATGTACCCCAATCATTTATATACATCGGAATCTCATGGGTACACCAAAAGGAAACTAGAAACAAAAAACTATTTTGCAATCTAATAAAATCGCTCTCAACTCCTTCAAAAGCCCTCATATTCCTCTCTTTGCAAAGAATCCACATAATGGCTTACGGAGCAACATCCTATGCTCAAAGCAAGAAATTTAAAATGGTTTTTATACTTAATTGACTTGATTTTACCCTTTTTTTAAATAACCGAGAAATCCCGGAGGACCGAAGTGCAACTTGGTGGATAATGGGCTCGCCCCTCTATAGTTTTTCACTCAAATATCGAGCTTTTGTCTGTGGCAAGGTTCTAACCCACACATTACGTGCTTCTGCTCTTACCACTAGATCGAAGCGCTAGGCATACGTTTTTACTTTATATATTTTACTTAATTTTATATATATATATATATATATATATATATATATATATATATATATATATATATATATATATATATCAATTCTTTATTCCAAATATTTATTGATTAGCTCTTCTTCATTAAAGCACATGGTTATAATTCTTCTTTGCGCTTAAAGCCCAACACACTTTGGCAGTTTTATGTGTCTTTGCTTTTGACTACTCAATGACCCTCATCTACATATCTGATTGCAGCATCCAAGGTGGACCCTTTGCACCTTGAGTATTTTGGCTTCTCTGGCAGGGTAATTGCCTTAGCCTTAATGCATAAAATACAAGTTGGTGTTGTCTTTGATCGCGTGTTCTTGTTACAATTGGCGGGCAAGAATATTTCGTTAGACGACATAAGGGATGCGGATCCGTACTTGTACAGCAGCTGCAAGCAGATACTGGAGATGGATCCAGAGATGGTGGATCAAGATACTCTTGGTCTGACATTTGTTCGTGAAGTTGAAGAGTTAGGATCCAGGAAGGTTGTTGAACTTTGCCCAAATGGTAAAACTACCATGGTGAATAGTAAAAACAGGGAGCAGTATGTTGATCTGATTATTCAGCATCGGTTTGTCACATCCATTGCGGAGCAGGTAGCTCATTTTTCTCAAGGTTTTGCTGACATTATTACTACCTTAAGGCTCCAGAAATCCTTTTTCCAGAGCTTAGATCTTGAAGATCTAGACTGGATGCTCCATGGGAGCGAAACTGCTGTTTCTGTGGAAGACTGGAAAGCACATACTGATTATAATGGCTACAAAGAAAGTGATCCTCAAATATCTTGGTTTTGGAAGGTATCTCTTCTGTTTCTGTACATTTCTGTTATTTGAAGACTTCACTTCTTTGTTTCATGTTCTTCTTTGTTCTCTTAATATTCAGTGCAGAAGCTTTTTTCTTTTCAAAGGTATTGCCTACCATACTTCCCTTGCTCTCTTTCCCTTTTCTTTTTTAGGGGGAGGGAAAGATGGGGGAAGGTCTAAGGCGTTCTTATTAAATTGTCTTTTTCCTAGGAGATTCTGAATCGAATGGTCACTATTGTTGGTTATTTACTACGGAAGATTCCATTTCACTTGTTTGCCTATTTATCACTATGTTTTTTCTCTTGAAACTTCAGCCATATTCTTTTTTTTTTCTAGTAGTAAATTTGATTTGGTGTATATGTTAGCGTGAGTTACACGGACACTTTCCCTGGGGCGACGTGAGTTACAGACACCTAACCTCTCTATGAAATTATGTGAGTGCAAATGAATATGATGCTATGACTGCATTCCCTTTGTGCTTTTGGAAGAAATTAAAGGCTAGGGAAAAGACCCAGCCAAAGAAAAATTATATAGTAGTTCAACTTACAACATTTTCCTAGATCGGGTGATTTGGTCCATCTTACAACCTATGCTGTGCATAGAGATGATTACCATTGTACGGGTCAGCTAAATTAACTATCAAGTGCAAATCGTTGAGTTAATCGAGAGAATGCCAGCTTTAAGTTCACATGTTAGATTAGATATTTCAACTTAAAAGAAAAGGTTAATCCCATTAATTTCTTTATTTTTCCCATTTAAATTTAAGGTCAGGATTTATTGAAGTTGATATATAATTAAGCTTTAGCTAAATATGCTTGAAAAAGAAGAAACAAATTTAGTTTGGGTTAAATAATACTATGTAAGAGCTAAAGGCACGCAAAAGTAGTGAATAGTACCCTACATTAAAAGGGTATTCTGGGTGTAGATTTCTAGGCTCCTCCAGCTTATGATGCTTTCAACTGGGACTCTGGATCTGTGTGATTGGCTTGCATTATGGTATGCAACAAAACAGCCTATGCAAGCAAGAAACAGATGGTTTGCTAATTGCAGCATTTATTTTTACCTTTAACCTCGACTACCCCCTCCTTGATACACCCACCCCCTCTTTCCTGCTGCAGTGTAGATATTTGTACTACCTATAACGTTCTATGACCTGAAGTGACGGAATGGTTATAGAAGATTCATACTGCTGGCCAGACTAGTTTGGGGTTGATAATTTTTCCTTGGCTTATGTAGTTTGGTGTTGATAGTTGAGGTACCAAAGAAAGTTTTGATGGTCCTTGTATTTCTTCCTCTGTTTATTGGTCTTCTATTGGGTGGGGGTGGGAGGACCTGTCAGGGTTTTTTTTTTCCTTTTTTTTTTTGGTGGGGGGGGGGGGGGGGGGGATGGGACTAATTATGATAGTATTTGGCAAAAGTTTCTAAAAACCAGATGATACCTTCGAAGGGAAGATAAAGGAGTAAAATTCTGTTCAAGAAGCTAATTCATGCAAAGAATCAATTGAAACAGGCTGTGTAGATAGGAAGTCATCATTTTAATGGAAAGTGGAAAGGGGAGTCTTCTGTGATTGCTCAATGCTTGGATAGGTAGAAGAGAAGCAATTGCTTACAGAATTGGTTTTCTTCTGTTGCCCAGAGGGCCAGGCCAACCAAATTTAGAGGCTCACACCTTTATCCACCTTCTTAGGTGGACTAAGAATTATGATGGACGTCGGTATTCTAGAAGAGCATTTTGCAGGTAAAATGAATACTTTGATTACTGGGTACAGGAATTTATCTGCGAAAAGCAGCAGTAAAAGGTTTTGTCCTATTGGAGAAGGTTGTAGTCTTTAATTTTGATCTTCTACGGTCATTTATGGAGATTTATTTCGCCTTTATCTTTCATTCTATAAAATTCAAGGAAGGATCTTTGGGTCGAGAACTTTTAATTTGACTAGATCTACAAACAAGTTTAACAGTGCAAAGACATGCCAATGCACATCTAGGGCCACTCTCCTTTTGCACTTAGTTGGGTCTTTACATTTTCCTTTTTGTGGATGTGTTGGAGGCATAAACTGCGGGAAAATCCTCTTGGAGTTATCTCCCAGGACTCGAATTAATGCCATTTTCTGTAGAAGACACAGGTAGACTAAGCAAACAAATAAGGTTCTGGTGGTCATTGGAAATAAATCCTGGATTACCTAATTAGTCCCAAGGTGAACTTGGGAAATTGGTTCTTAACACTTCGAATATAAATGAACCTATGTTTATGAGATCTGTTTATCAACTTGAATTTTGTTTTATGCAGATTGTTGGGTGCATGTCTGCTGAGCAGAGAAAGGTTCTCCTCTTCTTTTGGACTTCAATAAAGTATCTTCCTGTAGAGGGTTTTGGTGGTTTGGCTTCTAGACTTTACATCTACAAAACCAGAGAGTCTTATGATCGCTTGCCTTCCTCACACACATGCTTCTACCGCCTATGTTTTCCTCCTTACCCGTCCATGGATGTCATGCAAGATCGGCTTCGTATCATCACCCAAGAGCATGTTGGTTGCAGCTTTGGTACATGGTGACATCTGCAGTCTTTTGGGATCTGAATCAACTGCACATAAGATATGTAATCAGCTTGTACAAATGTATAGGATATGCTCCTATTTGGAACTTGACTATGGTAAGGCTTTTTTGTTGGTTTAAATAGCGGAAGGTTGTTAGTTCTAGTTCGGTTTTTCCCGCTAATTTAACTGTTATACAGGTATAGTATCTGTTAATAAAGAAAGCAAGAAGGGTCAAGTCTTTCTCTTAATTTCTAATTCTCTTTCTTCCTTTTCTACTTTGAGGCCTGGCCATTGTTTCAGTTTCATTCCTCACCATTTTCAGCTCATGTGAGGTCTGTTTATATTTGTAAAGCATAGAGCTTAGTTTCAATCTGTCATGCAAAAAAGAGCATGGCTTACAGAAGTGATATTGATGTACATTATTTCTGATAGTTACAGACTTGCAAGCTGGGATTTGTTCGGCAATCTGGCATTTTGCATCTGTTATTGGTGAACTCCTAGTTTTTTTTTAAAATTTAATATGCCCAGGCACCCTCTAGCTCAATGGCGTTATTTTTTTCGCTCGTTCGTAAAATTTGTGAAGAATGCTATTTAACATATTTTAAAGTGAGCAACTTAAAACTGTTGGGAATACTAGTATTTCAGATAAGCACCTTCACATAGAATCAAAACTAGATTATTAAAATGGGAAGTGCTATTGGGGTTTTATGTGATAAATGATGGCTATAATGGGAGTGAGTGTTGAGCTTCTAAAGTCCAACATATCCATAACATCTGTGTTGCAGAAGTGCGAATACTAAAGCTACATGTTCTATACTACACGATTCGATAAAATTAATTAAAACTGTTTACATTTGAGTGGGGTAATAAACACACATGACAAATGAGAAAATCGTTTGAGATGGTTTGGTCATGCTCTATGGCGAGGCAAGATGTAACAATGGAAGGAGTAAACCCAATTCTCATGAAGGTAGGTTGTTTTAGAAGACTTTTGAACTTTTGAAATCCATACATATTTAACGAAAAATATGACACGATGAAAGAAAAAGAATTATACAAGCAATACCATAGTTGAGAATATATGTTTTAATCATGTTAAGACGTGTAATCTAGATTATATGGTTTCTAGGAATCTTTTAATAATGTTAAAGATTTGTATGCCCATAGAAAAGGATAGATAACTTCTACTATAGTAGTTTTTATGTATTATTTCCTTTTTCTGTATAACATTGGTATGAGATGAGTGTAATTGGATCCACATTGTCAATGAGAATTATGGCCAATCTTGTACAATTGGAGTTAAGTTGTTAATTTTTCTTAGTTTGGAGAGTGGGGAGGGGGGAGGTTGTGGTGGTGGTAGTGTGGTTAACCATCCGACTTAGGAAATATATTGCACTGAGTAGATCCGCTAAGGAGGGTAAAGGGCTCTTTGCTGAAAGGTTCTCTAGTCTCATTACTGGAACTCGAGACTTCTGGCTAAGGGTGGATAGATCTCAACTATTCCACTCCTTGTGGTGTATATCATAGTTAATCTAAAGTATAAAGGTAGAAGGTTGGGATTTAGCATAAGAAATAGTGATACACTGAGAAAACTAAAAGTTTAGAATAATTCAAGGTGGACAAAGATTTCTGAGTTTGTAAAGACACATAACAGGTGAAAAGATATAATCCTTTATTCTTCAAAGGTAGACAACTGAAACTCCAACAAACTCATTCCTCATCATAATAGTAATACTAATATAGTAATAATAAAGTAGCAGTAACCATAACTTAAAAGATTAAAAAGACCACATCATTCATCAACCATTGCACTATATGATCAGCAGAGTTTACTCTTCAGTCTTCTCAACTGGAACTTCAGTGCTTGATTCTGTTGCAGCAACTGGTTCTTCAGCTGGAGTTTCTGTAGTCTCAACTTTTTCTTCTTCTGGTGCCTCAGTCTTGGTCACTTCAGCCTCTGGTACTGGAGTTTCAACTTCAGCAACAGCAGCTACTGTTTCCTCAGCTGTAGGTGCTTCTGTTTCAGCTTTTGGTTCTTCAGCAGCTGCCTCGTCTGCTACTGGCACTGCTTCTTCTTTGGTGGCTGCAGCAGGTTCGTCAGTTGTTGCATTTGCAACTTCTTCAGTTACTGCTTTTTCTTCAACTGGAGTAGTCTCTTCTGCTGGTGCTGGTGCTGATTCAGCCACTGGCTCTTCTACAGCTGGGGCTGATTCCTCTACCTTGGGTGCTTCAACAGGTGTAGTCTTCACTTCAACTTCAACTGGAGTAGTTCCCACTACTGTTGCTGGTGCTGACTCAACCTTCATCACCAAAGAAAGGAAAAAAGATTTCAGTGAACAATAAAAAGTTATCAAAAGCGCCAAAGATTTGATTGATCATATATTTTTGGAACTAACTGGCTCAACTAATCATGATTCACGTTAGGTAGGCCAGGAGAGAGATAAAAGGCTTTCTATCAAAAACTAATTAAGACGTTTTACATTTTCAGAGATCAAGTTCGAGAGCTCTAATTAAGAGTGGAGGGATCCCAGTTATTGTACAATACTTGCTGATGATGCTTCTGATGTTATATAAAAGCCAAAGATTTGATTGATCAAGATATTACAGATCATTGCAGAGTATTCTTTGGATTCTTGGCAATCAAATTGTAAGCTCGTATCGTAACGAAATTCGATCCAAACAACAAATAAAGGAAAAGAAAAGAAATTAAAGAAACATTCAATCTCCAGGTTTAAATGAGTTTTAAAAAATTAAAATCCTTTGTTCAAGAATGATCTATATTAAAGTTTTCTATCTATACTAATCTTTTTATTCCACAACAATGATCATTGATCACCACTAGTATTGATTCAAAGCTTAAAGGGCAACTGGTTAATTGTAAAAGAGGCTAGCTAGTTGATATTGCTCAAACTTAGGTTCTTAACTATTTGAGAAATCGGGAAGGGAATGTATCAATGCAGGAATGACTAGCTAGAAAAATACCTCAACAGTGGCCATTGGAAATGGAGAAATAAAACTTGAAATTAAGGATGTGAGGAAAACGTAAAGAGGGAAAAGGGCTTAAGAAGCAAAGTGCTTTGATTGTGAGACTGGTGATAAGAAATGATCAATTGAGAGCTATTTATAGAGAAGTAAAATCTACTTATAACAATATTTTAAAAAAGAAGTGAAGAATCTTGATGGGTATACAAATTGACATCTCACGTCACTGACATAAAAGTTAGGACAAACTTGGCCTGTCTAGTTGTAAATGTATTTGTGCTTTACCATATCTGTAAAACTATCGAAACGACTCAATAATAGTTGATTTCTTCTTTATAAAAATTTTAAGATGAGGCATTCTATATCTAGATATTGTTAAATAATGTCTATCCATTTATCTCCAAACTATTATATTTTCCTTCCTAACGAGTAGGCAAGATACTCTTCGATCAAGAATTCATAATATACTTGTTGTTTTGATAAAAGATTATAACTTGTAATATCATGATTAGTATTTTATGAAAAGTAAATTAAATTGAATGTAACACAATTGAACTCGAAAAGTTGGTCGAATTGATTAAAACCCTTATAAAAGAATAGTACAGAGTGAGTGATTAAATTTAACTTCTATACATTAAAAGCTATGTTGCAAAGAATTTTTACTTCACGTACATGAACCATAATGTTCATATTACTAACCTAAAAATAAGATAAATTATCTTTTACTATAATAGTATAAACATCCTTTATATTATCAATATCATAAGTTATTAAATCCTTAATTTATTAACCGGCTTGTGTACGCCAATGTTGTGTAATTTTTGGCAAAGGCACATGGTGGTGGAAGCCATTTGCAGTAACAACTGTCATATCTTTTTCTCTTGAGTAGTTTGTGTTGTGTTTTGTGCAGTAGGGTGCGTAGGTGACTGGGACTATCATGCTTTCATGTTCTTCTTATTTTATAGCACGATCTTTTCCCCTTTGTTTTTGCTGCAATTTGGGCTACTTTTTTGTTTAATTGTTTTTCTTAGTTCTAGCTCTATACTCCTCAGACTCCCAAAAATAAATTATTGGTTCTCAAGGAGAATGTATACCTAATAGTCAAACAACTAAAATTTATTGCACTACTGACTTATCTTGATCCAATATAATCTGTATAAGTATTATTGGATCATGAAAAATATTGGCTTTATTCACGTAATCATGCAAAACCATGCACATTACCGTGTACGAAAAGCTTTTGTCTAAGCCAACCATTCACTCTGTTTAATATCGAAGCTCACATTATCGCCTTGCAAGCTATTGTTAGAAAAAAAATAAAAAGGGAGGAAAAATAATAAAGAGTTGTGTCATTACAACTTTACAATATGCAAATGCATAACGTCAGGGAACTAATACTTCGACAATGAATTATTCCACTTGTTTTATATATTTAACTACTTTCACTATTTAAAGATATATTAGTTTTGTTGAATTGGCACCTATATTAATCAACGCAAGGTTAGTTTTTCTATTCTTTTCCCGATAACAGAAAAGAAGAAAAAACTTTGTGTGGCGATAGGTGCACCCTCAAACAAAAGTATAAAATATTTTTTAAAATAGTGAAAATAGATATACTTTCCACCCGACCTTTATTTATTGGCATAGACAAATTTTATTTATTTTAACTATCACAATTATATCTCACTTATAAATCATTGTCTGGGAAAAATTACGAAATAAGAGAGCAAAATTGCTGGTTCTTTTCTCAATGAGAGCAATAAAAAAGGTCTCATCATCATGTGTAGACTTCCATCTTTAGATTCATGTTGGGACAATAGACATGAGCGGACCAAATAACTTTTTAGGGGGTTAGGCCGGCGCCATATTCAGCCCCCACTCACAAATTATGATAATAAAGCCCTCACACTTTCTATGGTACGTACACGGATCTTTCATTTTCGTTCAATAACATATATTGGATGAGTTTTATAAAAATATAATTGATGTTTTAATTTTTTAAATGCGCTTAGAGTTAGTAATTAAACGTTATGTATACATGTATATGATAATGTCTCTCTGCTTACGCGAGGTAGGGTAAGGTCCCCATACAATTTCACCCTTCATATGATCCATTTGTGAGATCACATTGTACATGTTTTCATTGTTGCATGTACATTCATATTAGATATATATATTTTCATGTAGTCCAGTGGTGGATCTAGCAGTCTGCCATCGGATTCGGCGGAACCCATTAACTTTCATCTAGACCTTGTATTCATATTAAAAATTTCACTTAAAATGTATAATAAACTATGCAGAACTCGGTAAGCCAAAAAGATTATCGTTTAGAACCCACAAACTTAAAATCTTGAATCTGCCTATGATGTAGTCTATGTAACAGAGCCTTTAGAGATGAGAATGTGACAAGACGCCAAAAGGGGGTGGGGGGCTATTTGAGCCATAACATGCAGGACAGACGATCGACGGGACGAGGGACTCCCGTTTTTACCTTAGATCAGGTAGAATGAAACAAAGTGATATGGGGCTAATTAAACACAGTGATTAGTGATACATTTAGATTTGAATTTTTATAGGTTCTGAGGTAAGAGAACGAGCTCTAAATAAATGTCTGACTCTGTTTATATACTTTTCAAACATACACATTTAGAACTCAAATAAAAATATTATGCGAACTCACAGTCTTGCACAATTTAGATTGAATTTTTTACTAGTTAAACATAACAAGATTGAAAAATTGTAAATAGATAAATGAGCTATGCGAGAGGGGAATGACGAGGCGATAACTAAGAAGCTTTTCTGAAAAATATTTATATCAAATCAATAAATGTAAAACATTTTTTGTTCCATGGCCAAATGAACAACATCAACATTCAACAGTCTGATGTGGCAGCTCCTATTAATAATATCAACAATGTCCTCAAACTCTGTGGGTCTTACAAACCGCCCTTTCTAAAGATGTTTAGATCAGATGGGTCCCTACTCGATACGTCAGATACTTTCCAGGTACTACTCTCGTGGTCTTTGGGCCCCACTTGCATTTTGCCACGCTGGAATTATGTCATTGCCACCTAGTCCCTACTCCAAAGTCTAAATAGATCATATTGTTTAAATATTAATACTTGAATCTTTTTATTCTGTAAAGAGTGGTATAGTTGCCAAAGTTATAGATCTTTAAAAGCGATTGGTTTTTCAATCCAAGAGGAAGAATGCTACAAATACAAATTGTATACAAAATCAAAAAGTACTACCAGCATATACACAACCCCACTTGATGAATTATACTGAGTATGTTGTTGTATATGCACAACTTCAAAACTTAGCTCTCATCAGTAAACTGTATGCAAGGGCGGACCTAGTGCCAATCATGGGATATCAATTGATAACCTTTCACCGAAAAATTACACTGTATATGTATGTAAAAAATTATATTTATACAGATATATACTAGTTTTGAGTCCCCTTAGAAAAAAAATATTCTCTAACCTAGTGGTAAAGGGGTGGCAAATTTATGATTTAGATCCTTCCCTTAGTTCGAATCTCATGCACAACAACTATATTTTTTGAGTCCTCTTAGCGAAAATCATGTGCCCCACTGACTGTATGAGGATCATTTCGTTGTTATGTAAACAAAAAGACGATCTTTGGTGGTGAAAAAATGTAACTCTCTTGTTGCTTGTAACCGGAAAAGAAGTGAATTAATAGGATTCCTTGGGAGTTGAGGGGATTAGATATAGGCATATGCTTGACTAGACCAGTGTATTATTTGTTCTTTACATTTCTAAGTTCCACTTTATTTGCATTTAGATTGAATATCCGTTGCTGCTGTTTTTTATCAAAAAGAAAATTGTTCATCGTTTGAAGCATATAAAACTTACAAATTGAATCAGAATTATAAACTGATTGTGGATAAGCTTAAGTCGACTGAATTTTTCTAAAATCTACAAATTCTATTTTAAGTTGATCGAAGTTACAATTCATTACCCTCTTGTGTTTTCTGTTCATATCCTAGTCATTTCGAAAGATGGAAAGCAAATGGAGCAATGTCCTTTTTAAATTTTTGTCAAAAAAAGATATATAAATGCTCTTAAATACCTACGATGTCTGGCTAAAAGAAAATGATGTGGAAACAAGGGGGATTGGCATGGCAGGTCTCCCCAAGTCTTTTTTGTGTGGAAAAAGGCTCAAGTTTTAAACATGAATTCTAGGGTCCTCATTTAATTAGTGTTACTAACAATGTAACATTCTCACCCCAATGTTTTGTATGTTGCACAATAGTCCATGTATATAAAGTAGTTTTTTGCCAAATTTGGCCATTCCCTAGCTGCTTTCCCTCTCTCCTCTCTCCCCCGTTTTCCCTCCATTTTTGCACATTCCATTCCCGCCCAAAGCTCCACCATAGCTGCTGAGCTTCCTTTCGTATTTCGAAATAATACCCACTCCACCATAGCTGCTGAGCTTATTATCTTGAATATCCTTTCCAGTTTTAGGCAATACAAGCTGAGATCCCCCACATTTGGGTTATACGGAATTTCGTTAAATCTGGTCGTCATTTCTTATCCATTAAAGGAGAAATCTTGTTCCTCCAATTTTAATCGTATCAATCCAGTCATATCCGGTAAGTGTACTAAATTTTCGAACATGTTTTTTGTTGTTTTTGTTGATTCGGGGTTGTTACGGATTCAGTTCCTCCGAACAATCTGCGTGAAATTCCAAACACCATTTCGACTTTCCTATGGCCGTAATTGTAATTCCAAACATATCGCTGGCGTTTTACGCGGCGTATGTATATTATTGGAATTTTCACAGATAATGTTCGGAACATTCTGTAGGATGTTTGAGCGTTCTGTTGAAGTTTGGAACATCTTTCATTAAGCATATAAAAAGTGTAAGGTGATGTTCAGAACGTCTGCATGAGATGTTCCAAACGAGAAATACTGAGGTTCGGAACATCTTGCATCGAGCAATGAAAAACTGTAATCTGATGTTCAGAACGTCAGGAAGATGTTCCAAACGAGAACATTGAGGTTTGGAAACATACTGTATAAATATTTGTAATACTAATAGTTGGTCATTCCAATTTATTGCAGGTGACCATCGATGGGTGAGGTTATATTGGGAGTTAATTATCAAGGTGAATGGGTGGAGCGTTCTAAATGTTATGCTTGGGTTCCGAAGGTCAAAGAGTCAAGACCCATTCTTGTGCCTAGAGATGTTACGTATGATGTTCTACTTAACAAAATCATCGGAAGTTGGGGGATAAGAGACAATCCGAGGGATATTTGCATTACTTACATGCTGAGTGTTGCCGCAAATCAAAAGACTCCTCCCGTTACAATAAGAAACGATGATGATGTACGCCTTTATATGGCTGACGTTGATCGTAATGGTGCTAGGCCCACACTAAGGGTAATTATGGTTTCAACGACGGAGGAATGTGTTGGTTCTAATGACCAAGAAATGCCAAATATTGGAGGGCATGATTTTAGTCAGCGATTGGATGACTTACATGAAGAAGTAGCAGAAGAAGACAGAGGAGGAGGGGTAGATGAAGACAGAGCAGGCGTAGATGTAGATGAAGAAAAAGAAGAAGAAGTAGAAGACAAATATGTAGAGGAAAATCCTGCCATTTATACCCCTGTGTTTCCAACACAAAGCAGCGAGCCGATATTTCACTTCGTTGATGGCACAGGTTTTGAAAAAGGTATGACTTTCCCCAATAAGAAAGAACTTGTCACCAAATTGAAGATTGCAGCAGTTAAACATCGTTTTAATTACAAACCATTGAAGAATACTGCAAAGATTTTTAATGCTAGATGTTTAGATGTGAAATGCAAATGGTGGTTAAGGGCAATGAGGTATAAAAGTAATGATAGGTTCTACATTAGCGTTTACAATAACATGCACACATGCGGTGTCCAACATCATTCCAGTCATAATTCACACGCCTCTGCCCGGATAATTGGTGAGTTCATGAAAGGTAAATATTTAATGGGAAAAGGTCCAACCACAAAAGCTGTCAGGGAGTCCCTTAACAACGATTTTGGTTGTAAGGTTAGCTACTGGAAGTGTCTTAGGGGCTGTCAATTTGCAAAATCTTTGACACGGGGAACACATGCGAAAGGTATTGAAATTCTTGATGCTTATGCTTATATGGTTAGGAGCAAGAATCCAGGAACCAAGACAGATTTGAGGCTTTCTAGCACAGGGAAGTTCTTGTATTTTTTTCTCTCTTATGGAGCGTGGATCAGGGGATTTACTTACGTGAGAAAAGTCCTAGCCGTTGACGGTACACATTTGTCTGGCGAGTATGGAGGGGTCTTGCTGTCTGCTGTTGCTCAGGATGCAATGAGTCACGTATTCCCTGTTGCTTTTTGTGTTGTAGACAAAGAGTGCGACGACTCATATGAGTATTTTTTCGAACAATTACGCTGCATAGTTTCAGATAGTGAAGAGTTGTGCATAGTTTCGGATAGACATCCGAGCATCTCGAAAATGGTCGCCCAAGTGTTTCCTTCTGCACACTATGGAGTTTGCATGTGGCACCTTGGTGAAAGCATCCGAACAAAGTTTCAGTTTGGATTCAGTCTTCATAAATACTACACTGCAGCAAAGGCATACAGGGTAGAAGAATTCAATGATGCTATGAATGAGATCAGGGCTATTGATTGGAGGGTAGCGGATTATCTTGAAAATGTTGTTGGCTATCATAGATGGAGCAGATTATATTTCCCAGGAAACAGGTAATATTACTGTCTGCTTTCAATATGTTCCAAACGTCACATTGCGCTCTCCGAACATAACATATATGTTCAAAACATTACAGGAATATTTATTTTCAGATGATGTTCCGAACTCATTATCGGAGTTCTGAACGTGTTAGTCATGTTAGGAACATCACTAATGTTCCGCACTTCTTATTCCTATATCTGCACTTGTGCTTTATGCTAGGAACATGTTTTGACTATTATAATTTTTATTATTTTTAATAGGTTTGAAGTTATGACATCAAACATAGCTGAGTCCATTAATTCCATGCTGAAAGAGCAAAGAGAATACCCCATTGCTGCCCTCTTGAAGGATATAGGTAGGAACTTTGCGGAAAAATTCCACACTAGGGCCATGAAGTTAATCAACCACCCAAATTTATGCGTCCCAGACGTTGAAATAAAAATAAGGAAGAATAAAGAAGTGGGAGACAAGCTAGTTGTCAACAGGAAGGGAACTTATGGTTTCGAAATCATTAGTCCAGGGCATGAGGCAGAAGTTGATCTATATCAGAGGACATGTACATGTAGGGAGTTCGATCTTGATCAGTTACCTTGTGTACATGCTATGGCAGCAATTAGGGGGTTGCATGGCGATGAATATGGAAGTAGAGTGTATGAATACACTTCTGGATATTACACAACACAAGCATACATCCTTGCCTATGCAGAGCCTGTCAATGCAGTACCTCCTGAAGAATCATGGGTCGTCCCTGCTGAAGAGATACTTTATCCAGTGCCTCCGCCCCCAAAGCCGAACAACCGTGGAAGGAGAAGGGTTAACCGGATTCGATCTATTGGGGAGCGTCTTCCAAAGAGGAGAAATAAATGTGGCAACTGCAAGAGATATGGGCACAAGAAAACTACATGCCCCGTTGTTCGTAGTGGAAATGAGGCTACAAGTCAGCCTACGAATTGAGTTTGTGAATTGGATATTTATATCGTCCTCGTTATAATTTCAATTATTTGGATTATTTGGATATTTATTTGAATTGCATAATGGACTTTTCGTCCTACTTGTATAATTTATATTGTGTACATATTTGGCCAAATTTGTTTTCTTAACTTATGGTTTGCACAGATTTGCTTTACCGCATCTTTTGCGATTATGTTGTGCACATAATTGCATATTGTTCGCAACACATCGAGTTTGTTTAGGATATTACATGTGATGTTCCGAACGATGTCAAGGCATGTGAAAGCTTGTGCGGTATTTATTTCACAATTCATAGTCGTAGCATTTTCCAAGGGCTACAAGTTGGTTGCTGCAACAGTCACGTCAAAAAACACATTCACACTTGTAAATATGCGTCCCTTCATTTGCTTCGGTCACTGAAAAGGCGTGCAATATACTTTTTAGCCACTTCAAAACATCTATAAATACCTCCACTTTCCCGAACACCCAATTCACAATTCATTTCGCATTAACCAAGTATTACCTTCAGTTTTCACCAGTTTCTATATCAAGGAAGAAAAAGTTGAGGTACTCAAGTTATCCATATTTTCTACGTTTTTCCTAAAACGATTTCAACATCTAATCTGTTTATATTTCCTTAAACATAACTCCACTTTGATTCTTTTCTAAATTTTAAACATCTTTTCATGCAGATGGCCAATAACGCATTAAACGATCCATGGAATAAGTACCACCGAGTCCGAGAGCCTCCAAACAAGTCGCTTCCCACAAGACTGCTAGACGTGCATTATGAAGTTGTTGACATCAAAGAGGTAGCAGATAATTGTGAGAGGTCCATTCAAACACTCGAGACAAAACTTGAGCAGATGCAATTACAGATAGATCGGATTGATAGGATTTTGCAAAACCAATTCGGTGGGGGTCAAAACAATAACGAAGACGCTATTATATATTAGATGTTTAAGTAGTTCTACTGGTTATGAATATGCTTTTGTATCTCTTTTCAATTAATATTATTATGAAGGTCTTTAATTAGTACTGTTAAACTGTCTCCAAACCATCATGTTTGCTTATAGTTCGCAACACATCAACTGTCGTTTAGGATATTATATACGATGTTCCAAACGACAACTTTTTCTGCTACATTTCTGGAGTTAATAAAATCATACAACACGTTCGGAACATATACCATGTGTTCCAACATGAAAATATATGTTCGGAACGAAACCGATATGTTCCAGGTATAAATGATGAGCATTAACATTATACACGTCCAAATATCCAGAATAATAAATGATTTTCATTTCATCTAGAACAAAGAATTTATACTTGTTCAGTAGTGATGACCAATTGAGTGACAAATGACGATCAGTGAGCCCCTGATGATCATCAATCTTACGGTTGTTTTAGAACAACCTATTGATGTTCGTCGCATTAGACGGCCGTTCGGATCGCACAATTTTTAATGTTGCTATCTTCATCGTCTGATGATCCACCAACATACCTGGAAGAGTGTCAAATGACGATCATTTTAACTAGAAATGACCCACTCTACTTGGTAGGGTGACAAATGACGATCACTATCACTATAAATTCCAAATTATGCGTGTTATAGGGAGAAATGATGATCCATTCATATACCATTGTTGCGAACATCAGCTGGACGTTTGTCGCGTTACTGTGATGTTCCGCGCGCAATGTTCTATTGTTGCTATCTTCATCATACTCTTCACAGTTAGAGTAGTTAGAGTGACGAACTATCATCATTATATACCTAAGAAGGACCCAATATACCTGTAAGAGTGACAAATTCATACAATTCATCACAAAGACCACTTAGAGTAGTTTGTGGGACAAATGGTGATCCTTATGAGTAGAAATGGACAAGTAGGGTTGTAAGCGTGACAAATGATCCATAAATATGATAATAAATGACCACTTATACTTGTAAGAGTGACAAAGGATGATCACTATGATAATATATGACCAACTATACTTGGTTTAGGGAGAAATGATGATCACTATCACTATAAATGACCAACTATACTTGGTATAGGGAGAAATGATGATCCATACATATAATAAATGACCAACTATACTTGTAAGAGTGATAAAGGATGATCATTATACCTAAAAATGATCCAAGATACCTGTAAGGGTGCATTATGATGACCATTATGTGTAGAAATGGCCAACTAGAGTTGTTCGACAGACAAATGATGATCCTTCTAATCTAGAAATGACCCAACATACCTGTAAGAGTGTCAAATGATGATCATTTTAACTAGAAATGACCCACTATACTTGCTAGGGTGACAAATGACGATCACTAACACTATAAATAACAAATTATGCTTGTTATATGGAGAAATGATGATCCATACATATACCGATGTTTCGAACATCAACTTGACGTTCGTCGAGTTCATGCGATGTTCCGAGCGCGCTGTTATATTGTTGCTATCTTCATCACACTCTTCACATCTTGAGTGGTTAGAGTGACAAACTATCATCATTATATACCTACAAAGGACCCAATATTCCTGTAAGCGCGATAAATTCATCCACTTTCATCACAAAGACCACTTAGAGTAGTTTGTGGGACAAATGGTGATCCTTATGAGTAGAAATGGACAAGTAGAGTCGTTAGAGTGGGAAATGATGATCATTATGACTAGGCAGGACCCAACAATACTTGTAAGAGTGGAAAATGATGATCAATATGATAATAAATGACCAACTATACTTGTAAGAGTGAAAAATGATGATCACTATCACTATAAATGACCAACTATACTTGGTATAGGGAGAAATGATGATCCATACATATAATAAATGACCAACTATACTTGTAAGAGTGATAAAGGATGATCATTATACCCAAAAATGATCCAAGATACCTGTAAGGGTGCATTATGATGACCATGATGAGTAGAAATGGCCAACTAGAGTTGTTCGACAGACAAATGATGATCCTTCTAATCTAGAAATGACCCAACATACCTGTAAGAGTGTCAAATGATGATCATTTTAACTAGAAATGACCCACTATACTTGCTAGGGTGACAAATGACGATCACTAACACTATAAATAACAAATTATGCTTGTTATAGGGAGAAATGATGATCCATACATATACCGATGTTTCGAACATCAACTTGACGTTCGTCGCGTTCATGCGATGTTCCGAGCGCGCTGTTATATTGTTGCTATCTTCATCACACTCTTCACATCTTGAGTGGTTAGAGTGACAAACAGCCACTTAGAGTGGCAAATGATGATCATTATGACTAGGTAATTAAAGTGAGATGATCAGTATCACCCTAAATTACCAAGCATACTTGTTAGAGTGACAAATGACTGCACATCCATCTTTGTGGTTTCGAACATGCTAAATATGTTTGTCACGTGAACAACACGTTCGGAGCGGCATATTTCGATATTGCTATCTTCATCGTTCTGTTAACGGATTTGTTCAGATCAGATCGCGATATGATTGAAACATGAAGTGTGTCGTGCGGAACGACTTAGGGTACATTAGTAAATTATAGGACAAAATAACAATTTCAAATGAAATTTCTTGATCATTACTGCACAAAACATAACAATTGGAAATATAGAAACTAAACTATGAACCAACACTTGATCCAAGTACAGAATATGAGAACGATTAGCACCACGACTATTAGTACCCCAAAACCCAATTTTTTCCGCCATAAACGTGCCGCTTTCCTCTCTTCTTCAACAGCTTTCAACTTCTTAAGTAGACCCCATATTACTCTCTTTGCTTGATCTGACATCTCTTCATCATGCCATCTAAAGTAGTTGCAACCATTTGCCTACATAAAAAAATAAAATAAAATAAATACAACAAACAAATAAATTCAAGAAAGAAAATAAACCCACCACCTAACCTGACCATATTTGCATCCGTAAAACCTCCTTCCTGGGTTTAGCTGCGTCCACGATGTTGTTAACTTCGCATAATCTCCACATCGACAAAATGGTACAACACTCCCGCTATTAACGGATCTACTAGACATTTTAATCTGGATGTTTGATGTAATTGTGTAAACTTGTTTTACAAATAATGAACGCATATATAATGTGTTGGGTGGTGTATTTTTATTACCGTTGGTAAATAAATGTTGTTCACGCGCCCAATGTAATAATCTATCACGACATTGGGCTAGATCGAAATGATGTTCGGAACATCGTGTAAAAGATATGTTACGCGAATTATACTTATGTACACTGCCGTTCCGAACAAGAGATTCAATATTTGAAATTCAAAAAAGGCTACAATACAATTTCCAAATACCAATACACCTATCATCTAGAGTAGTAGACTAGACTTGGTTTGCAGGTAGGCTGAAATGATGTTCGGAACATCATTTCGTAGACTAGACTAGGTGAACATCATTTCGTAAACTAGACTAGGTCTGCAGGTAGGTCGAAATGAGGTTCGGAACGTCATTTCGTGGATACGTTACACCAATTACACTAATATAGGCTGACGTTCGGAACCCGTTCAAAATTTGAAATACAGAAACGGCTGCAATACAACCCGCTCAAATACCAATACACGAAACGGCTACAAACGTTTCGGTTGCCTCTCTCAACTTCTATAAATACCCAACGGCTCAGAGCATTTCAAACCATATTCATCAACTTACAATTCAAGGAATCACAAACTATTCATCTTAAAAAATGGCACGTCAACCACGAACAAGAGGAGCAAGAGGATCCTCCACGGCTAGAGGAGCCTCCACGGCCAGAGGAGCCTCCACGGCCAGAGGAGCCTCCACGGCCAGAGGTGCCTCCACGGCTAATATAGCCTCCACCTCTAGGGCATTATCATTTGCAGACGAATCACAAACTGAAAGGGCTATTGACATATTGGAACAACTAAGGGCAGAAGTGTGGGGTTGGAAGTTCCAGTTTGAGGGCTTCCTACATGACTACAAAAAGGACGTCAGAAAGATGGCGAAGGAAAGGCGTAGGATCACAAGAATGCTCAAAGGGCTGCTTGCTGATAAGGGGATCCATTACCTTGACTTCTACTCCTCTCCTTCACGCTAGATTTGGATGTTCCTATTAATGTTATTATATATTTCTTTTTGAATCTTTATAATCTAGTATCTTTTGGTAGAATGCTAGTATAAGTAGCATTCCTTTTGTAAAGCACTGACAATGATGTGCAGTTTCTCCATTTGAATGCTAATATAACTAGCATTCTTTTTTGTAAAGCTCTACAATGATTATCAATGGAAATTACTTTTATCTAGTTCAGAACTCCATGATGCCGTTCAGAAAGGTTTTGTGTCGTTCTGGAACATTATTGACCTTTATACAATAAGAGTATCTCGTTTGGAACATCGTAATTTTGCGGAAAACCTATATATCTTGTTCTGAACAATTGATGAGCACTCGATATGCTCTGTTCTTTTTCTAAAAACACTAATCCATCTATCTATAATTAAAATAACCACAGTATACCGAACGATATTAATAATGTTCCGAACATCTTGTTAAAATCTAAAAGGCACAACAGTTACAATATTATCAGTTGCACTCGTTTGAGTAGTACATAACGGTTATGATAAAGCCCTTCCCAACAGACTCGTCGATTGCCCCTTTGTTCACATTCACACATTGATAAATACCCAACAGTCACACATTGATCTACAACATTTCAAAATGCCTCGTCGTCCAAGAACAAGGGGAGCACCTATAAGAGGAGCATCGAGTTCAAGATGGTCTAGACTTCCTTCCTCGAGTTCACATTCAGATTCTGGTAATTCGACCAATGGCTTGGACCAATTAAGGTATGAAGTGTGGGAATGGAAATTCAAATTTGAAGAATTCTTCCATGACTATAGAAGGGACATAAGAAGGATGAAGAGAATGCTTAAAGGGCTCCTTGCTGAAAAGGGAATTGATTATGTCCCGTACTCCACACCACCAGGAACACCACCTGAAGCACCACCACCCTAAGTTCGATTGCTTATGATTATTTTAGTTATAATTTTATATGTTTATTATATTATTGTGCCGTTTGTGTCTCGATATAATATGTATTTTGCATTTTCTAAGGAACGACTTGTCGTTCCAGAACGAAGTATTATTGTTCCAGGGTAAACTTAATTAAATGTTGCAGATGTTTGGAACATCACTTTGCATTTCAGGAACAGACTCATGTCGTTCTGGAACTGATGTAATAATCGTCAGTATTTAATATTTACTTAATATTTAAGCACATCAAAAGCTGTTATGAGATTACTTGGCTAAGAAAGAAAATGAAAGTCATCCATACCTAATTACATTACTAAAAAAAAGTTAAAAGATTATCCAAATATTACATATTCCCCAAATCAAGGCTTCATTTTGCCGTCGAAAATATAAACGGCTAAACGTCGCCTCCACTGATCAGCCTCATTGTCACAAATTTTGTTCATGGGGGTGTTTGTAATGAGATGCTCAATGTACATCAACGCGAACACTCCACAGGATTGCCCTGTTAGATTTTGTGGACAACGTGATCTTGGCACTCTCTCAAACGACCACATGTCTCCTTGATTACACTTCGGATCCAATTCTTTGAATAGCTTAGAATTTCTGACATAGATGGGGAACATGTACAGAATGGGAACAATTATTGGCAAGAACTTTTCATCATCATTAACACCATGATTGCAATCATACACCCAAACCTTCGCTTCAACCATGTCAAACACCACCAACACGTAGTGATTGTCGTTGATGTTGAAGACGGCGAAGATCCTCTTAGCACCAGCCCAACACCTACCCCCTGGGTAGGGTAGCTCTCCATGTGCATACTTCAGATACTCCTCATCAAAGTGATACGCATTCAACACCTCATCCAGCGGTAGCTGATCTTTTTTCGCATCTGCTTCCAGTTGGTAGTAGCGTCTTTTCA
Organism: Petunia x hybrida; assembly: GCA_037355625.1. Lineage (NCBI taxonomy): Eukaryota > Viridiplantae > Streptophyta > Magnoliopsida > Solanales > Solanaceae > Petunia > Petunia x hybrida. Next base: position 1,011,506 of record JBBBVM010000504.1, on the reverse strand, counting down.
TGTTTGTCAAGAATGCCATATCCAAAATGACGTCACCTTGATCGTAATGATAGGGGTATTTCAAATGCCTCTCCCGCATCATTGTCAACACAGCTTCAACATACTGCAGAACATATAAGAGAGACAAAAAATAATTGGAGTATAAGTGAGTGAAGGAAAGGTCTGTCTTTCCGACCATGTTCGGAACGACTGTATGATGTTCTATAAATCTATGAGAAGCTAGATATGCTTTTGTTGTTCCAAGCATACAAATGATGTTCCGAACACAGTTATAATGTTCCCTACAACGATGTGAAGTTCAGAAAATCATTCAAAAATAAACTTACAATGTCCCACAGCCACACGGTCTTGTCCATCAGTTGTTTGAAATCTAGGTAATTCATCGGCAATCCAAGAAAAACATCTTTTTGTTTCTTCCTCCTTTTGATAAATTTGCTCAACGCCTCAACTTTTTTCCGCTTCAATGGCTTGTAAATATCCACTTTCATCAATGGACAAACTTCTTCCTGCTTCTTCTCCTCTTCTGTTTGTGGTGAATTCACAGCCTTTGCAGGTTTTACAATAGTTTTGCTCTTCAACTGCTCAATCGTCTCCTTCACGGCCGCCATCTCCATCACCATGCCTTTACGCCAATCGTCGCACTCTTTGCAATTGCAACTGCTACATTTGGGGATGTCGAATCCATCACCACCAGAAGCACCATCCTTTGTCTCGTAAGGCACGATCTGTTGCTCATAAGCCACCATCCTTTTCTCATAAGCCACGATCTTTTCATCATAAGCAACCATCTTTTGATCGTAAGCCAAAATCTTTTGCTCAATTGCTTCCCTCCACCCGCTGCATTCACCACATTTGCAGCCTCTGCAATTGGAGCTCCTCTTCACTATAGCAACTTCAGTGATACCGGCAACTTCAAACTCACCGCTAACTACATCACCATCAGCTTTGTTTCCAATGTCAATATTTACATCTTGCAGGCCACCAATTCCCTCTTCATTGTATTCACCATCACTTCCAAACATCATCGTTTCTGGTGCTTCCATAGCTTTAATTTCTATCACTTGTCTTGGAGGGGTTGCAGGATTGTTGTTGAAAATACAAATTGTAGTGCCACCAACAAGGCCAACGGTGCAAGCATCCTCGAACACTTTACAAAAACGATCAATTGTGTCGTCCTCTTCGTCATCAAATGGCATGAGGTCTAGAAAGTAATCCATGTTCAGCTCTTCATCGGTAGGAATGAGGAAAGGGTGAACAACCTGATAATATACCCAACAACATTAAATAAATATCAACTAAATTTTAAAAATCTTTTAATGTTGTTTGGAACAAAGTCTTATTGTTCGAGAACATAAGAGAAGGATGTTCCGAACATTGTTGACTGTAGAAGTTGATGGTCTTCATTAAGATGTTCCGAACATCAAAGAGAAATATCTCAGCAAACACGAGGTTGTTCCAAACATTACATAACATATATGGAAAACTGAATACTTACAGGAACATCTTGTTGGTCAAACAACTTGTCCGTATCTCTTTCATAAATTTCAGTAAGCCTGTTTATGATCCTTGGCATTGTTTTTTCTTTTGGCAAATCCTTTGGTCTCAAGGCAGGAATGGCTTCATGAGCCCAGGCCATGAATGCCCATGGAAAGCCATAAAGATTGTAAGTCTGGCTTCCTTCTGCACGAGGTTCCATTGGCTTGATCAGATATTCTATTGTTAATTCAAAACTCATCCTACCCCAAGGATAACGCTGGAATTCTGCAAGATCGGCGGACAAGCACACCACCCATTCCTCTATTCCATATTTGGAATCCCTTGCACACAGAATAGTATGAACAAACCAAGCCATGCACAGATTTAAATACCACTTCTTGGGACAGGTTCTAGAACATACCAACTCAAGCAAGTCACCAGACTTCACAGCTTGCTTTTTCTTCGGCTGTTTTTGTTTTTTTGGCTTGTTGAACTTCCTCTTTGCGGGTGAAGGTGAGGATAGGGGTGACTCCTCCTCCTCCTTCTTCCCCTTCCGCTTCCCACTACCCTTCTCCTTCTCCTCCTTTCCCTTTATCTCTTTCTCCTTCTCCTTCCTCTTTTTCTCCTTGAAATAATCAACAACAAAATTCCACAATTCCTTCCCCTTTTCATTCATTTTATCCATGTACTCTTTCCTTGGATAGGGCCCACAGTTTAGCCCTGTCATTAGTGCAAACTCGGATAGGCCAAAACGTGCTGGCAATCCATTGAAGGATATCCAAACCTCTTTCTTCTTCTTGCAAATAATCCTTCGCATGAGGAGGTTATGCACCAACTTGGTGCCAAACAGTGGATATTCCGGTAATTGCAAGAAAGGACCGAAACAGCTATTGGCAAATCCCCTTCTCAGCTGCAATTTTTTCAGAACCTCCTTGAACTGTATCATACCCCTAGCCAACGAAGAACGAACAGTAATCTTCCCATTAAAAGGTTCATTGTTGGTCAGAAAGGTCTTGAACAGACCCTCAACGTTACTCTTGAAAGTAGCATGACCAACGTCTTCATACTGCACATAATTTTAGCATAAAATTAATAAAATGTATCACAATGATAGTAAATTAATAAATGTTCGGAACATGAGTATGCTGAGGTTCTGAACGACAGATGCTACTGTTGGAAACAAAACGTAACGTGTTCCGAACGAGAGCTACCAGCCTTAATGTTGATGTTGGGAACGTACAAAATGTCGTGTAGAACATCAACATTGGCGTTCCGAACAATACGCGTTTCAATTCAACTATCACCTGGTCTTCCTCCAGTTTCAATCCAGATGTTCCTTCAGCAGTTTCCTTCTCTTCACCTGCTTCCTCTTCAACATTTCCACCTGCATTATTTACAGCTTCCCCATCTATTTTAACTCTTTTTTCACGATCCTTCACAAAGTTGCTTTTTAAAATTACATCCTCCGCCTCTCTTGCCTCTCTTCTACTTCTTTTGCTGCTTCTTGGACTCTCCCCTGTTTTATCTGCTTCCCCCTCTACTTCTTCTCCTTTTTCTCTACTTAAATCATCAGCCTCTTCATTTTTTTTACCACCGTCTTCCTCTTCCTTTTCACCATCACCATCTTCCACTCCAGTGCTCAAAAAATCACTTTTTAACAGTTCATCAATGCCGGCGTCATCTAAATCCACCCTTCTTTCACCCTCATCTGCAGCCCTCTCCAAAACCTCCCCACCTTTACTTAGATCGTAACTTGGTGCTGGACTTTGGCTTTCCTCTTGTTTATCACCTTTGTTCCGTGGACCTACTACTTCTCCTTGGCTACATTCGTCACTCTCCACAACTAATTTTCTTTTAGTGGGTTTAGTAGTTCTTGGGCGTTTAGGAGTAGGTTCTAAATCTGTTGGAGTACGTTCCGAATCTGAAGTACTAGGCTTGTCAAGTTTCTTCTTCGGCGAAGGGCCCTTTTTCTTAGAAATCGCCTTCTTGGGAGTCTTTGTAGGCTGCTTCTTCTGCTCATCTTCATCTTTATTTCTCGGCCTTAAATTTACCATTTTTCTGCAAAGCAAAACAAGGGGATACTAAATTTAGTTACAGAAAAACATGAACATCCTATTAGATGTTTAGAACCTCAGCAACTATGGTGTTCGGAACATCAAGACACATAACAGCAATAACTTCAATTTGCAACTAAGTAAAGCAGCGTTGCTTCCCAGAAAACCCTCAAATCGTCACAATTTAACCAAAAAATGTAAACAACCTAAAAATTTCAGTTGAACATCGAAAATCCCCTTTGTAGTTCGGAACTACTTTACCCATTTAAACACATAATGTCATTCAATTTCAACATAATATTACACCTTTTGTACAAAAACAAACATCCAAATCATCGTTAATCACTGTCGACGAAAAAATTAAAATAAAAAACCTAGGTTCGACATTTACACCACAGTTTAAATGATAACGACATAGTATACCTTCTATATAAAATACTTTGTTGTATTGCTGGTCGGATTCCTTGAAAACACAGAGAATTTGGAGTGAAAAAGGAGATGAAGTGTGAAGTTGGTTGAAAGAAAATCCACGCGGGGAAGGGGAAAGGGGTTAACTGATGAGTGAGGTTTGGTGTTCCCAAGGTTTCAAATAATTATTATGTATGTTTTAAGAAATACCCTTAAGTTTTAAAAGTGTTAATTTGGTCCATGATTAGTGTTAATCAGACTTAGAAATAAAAGAAAATGGAAAAGAAAATCAGAGACCCTTTTCTGCCAAAAAAGAGTTGTGCGGTTCTGGAACGCTACATTTCACTGGAAACAAAGCTATATCATACATGTCACATCAATACCATTAAAGCTAGTCCTCTTTTAAATGATGATCTCCTTGATTGTCAAAGTATTATCATCCCTATGTTGGCCTCCTATGATAAAAATTCAGAAATAGGGAAAGCAAAAGTAATGAGAGCAGATTTTACGAAATTGATCTAACAAAAACTTTAGATACATCTGGTACTAACATGATTTTACATACATCTGGTACAAACAAATTTATCTATCAATCTTTTGGACAGAGTCTAAGATGATTTTTAGAAAACACAAAGTTCGTTAATAAGAAGGTTTCCAATTTGAGCCCCGTGAATTAAAAAATGCTCGATAGGAAGCGCCGTCTCCTTTAATGGTATAACCTTACACATCGTGATTCCAAATTAGTTAGCCTATTGACACTAGAGACCGGATGGTTATTTAAAAAAAAAAAATAAGTAGTCGTAGGAACCAATTTCTAATGTTTCCCTCCAGTGGCGGCAATATCCTAGGCCCTAGCTAGACCGAGAATATCATACTACGTTGTACTGTCAGTGTTAGGTTATATTGGATGAAAAGAACATCATAATCAATCTAAGTTTAGAAAACACAAAATTCGTTAACTAAAGGTTTAGAGTTCGAGCCCCGCGAATGGAAAAACGCTTAATTGGATGAACTTTCTCCTTAAATAGTATGGCCTTACACTACGTGAATTTGACTTAGTCAGCTCAATGGTATTGAATACCTTGTATAGCATGAATTCAATATAGTTAGGTCAGTGGTATTGGATACCGAATGCTTGTTTAAAAGAAGGGACAGGACAATTAGCCCTAGCAAGACCAAGAGTGTCAATGTCTACTACGTTGTACTGTCAGTGTTTGGTTATGGTAATTTGATGAAAAGAAATCATAATCAATCAAGTTAAAGTTTGAGCTGCACATGATAGAACAGGATCAAAGTAACCGTGCAACAAAATTTGAGGGCTTATATCAAGAATATATAACTTGTTCTAGATATTTTAACAGTTTGCAGAAATTCAACGTTAGTCTCAGCTCCTTGCAATTACGGACTTGCATCCAAAATTTTATGGAGTTTGCAAAGTGTCAAAACTATTACATGCAAGTAGCAGCAATGTTTCTACTTTTTGTCAAGAGAAAACAACCTGAAGATAATAGTTACTATGACAAGTATCTTGGCTTTTGAATAATGTAGCCACCCTTCAACAATAATGACCATATGCATCGTGAAAAGCTCGATTAGTAACCAAACGAACGGTGGCATATCCAAATACAAAATGATACAAATATGATCCTAGTTCACAAGTTTCCTCAAGACTGCTTCAGCTCGCTGCTCAAATTTAGGCAGCGCCCAGTCGTGCTGAAGGATATCTAATCCGTCCTTTTCTGCTCCCAAACTCTGTAGCAGAAAATTCCAATTTGTAAATTAAAAGCAAGATAGAATAGGGGAGAAGTGAAATTTGTTCACACAACAAACAGCATCATTTCTTGTCTTGTCCTGCCAAGCCACAATGATTTCAAAGGCTAACAGCCTCATATCCATTTACCAAGGTGCTACTCACTGGAAAGTGGAAACTAGACATACAAGGATAGACTCATTATCTTGTCTTGAACCAAAGGGGAAGAAGGGAGTGGAATTGATTTTGAATAATAAGTTCGCGCCAAAAGGACCCCAGCCTCCCCACTTTCCTTCTCCACCTACCAACTATTTTCTTTACTGTTTTTCCCCTTTCAAAGAGCACCCACACTAGGCCTTAATCAAAAGGGTATATGTGTTAGAGGGGCTGTAAAATGGACGGGGTAAATTAAGGACAACCACGGGCTGATTCAGATTAATACTTCTTGGTCCCAAAGGGATCTCTTTAAGAACCAAGCACAAATGCAAGCATTTTAAGATTGAAAGACTACTGCTAGTTAAAAATTTGTCTTGATTTACACAATGTGTGCAGAAAATCTAGAAGAATTCTTATTATACTGCACACAACCAGAGAGAAGTTTACCTTGCTGGGGTCAAAACCAAATCCGCTCATTTGCATCATGCGTTGAGTATCATCGGTTGCTGCAGAAAATATAGATGTAAGTAATTTGCATTGCAAAGCCCAAGTAACTGAATGATTTTCTAGAATTACATCTTTTCACTACAATAAAAAAGATAAATCATTACCTCGACATCTACTAAAAAAAGAAACTACACAAACATCAACAAAAACTACTGACCATTTTCTTCTCCAAGAATGAGGCTGAACAAACCCCTTAATCCGAACAGATTGAGGAAATACCTGAGCAGTTTCATAGCAAGTATTAGACACAAGTAGTTGCCTATTACAGAAAGTAGCATTCAAAGCATTAGTATTAAAATGGGGTGCTAATGTTTACCATGAGCGACTGCTGACATAACTGACATCAACTGTGCTTAGATCAATGCCATTTTGCAACATTGCCCTGAACCTCTGGGTTAATGGGAAAGGTATCTTTGCTGCGTTATGGAGACACCAAATTTATGTGAGTTAGCATAGAAGGAAATCAGTATATAAAGCTAAACCTACTTAAAAGCCCAAGTTTCCTAAACTTAAAGTACTACAGCAAGATAAATAAACTGTGTAACCAAGATGTCAATACGCAAAAAGAAAATGAGGAATTCAAATCATAGGAAATGAAATACCTGCTACAAATCCAGAGAAGAAGAAGTTGACCCACGCAAATGTAAGAGTCTGGCAAGATAGAGAATGTGCAAGAAAGTAGTCAGACCCACAAATTAAGATATCATCAATAATTAATCGATATTGTGAAACATGATACCTGAGGAATTATCATTGACAAATTCTTCTTCATCATATCCATAGCCATGTTCGGGTCAGAGAACATTTGAGCTTGTGGATTCTGAGCTTGGCCCTTGGGAACGTGTAGTAATCCGTTTTCCTGCATTGTCAAGTGTAATATTGGTAAACTATTTCATTCTACGCAACACAAGGCTTTCCATTATGGATTCACACTAAACTGCATGTTCTTTCAGCTAGTACCATGTAACCCCTGACAAGTTAACTACTGGACAGCAGTTATACCTCAAGTTTACTTTTTCCAAAGAACACCTCATATACCAACCTACTTAGTAGTTCAAGTTGTCCACTGATGGTATACATCACTCGGACACCACTAGGCACCAATACAATTTTTCATTTACTTAGTAGTTCAAGTTGTCCACTGATGGTATACATCACTCAGCACTGCTCTACTAGTTTCTCTCTTTTCTCTGGCACACGACAAAAATATTTAAGGACTAGATAGTATCATTTTATAGTAAAGGTAGCTATGAAAAAGTTGCAACTTCAGGTCCCGTTATTTGACAAACCCCTTACATTCCCTTGAAATGAGAAGGATGACAAGTGTCTGAAATTATATTAGCTATTCGTATCGCATTGTGTCGATGTTCTTATTTGTATGTTATGCTGAATTATACTTTAGTAGTAATTTAGAACAAGTTGATGGCGTAAAAAGTACATCCATTATGTCTTTTAGTAAATTGTTTTAAAAGCTTAAAGCCATAAAGTAAACATAAGTTTAAAAAAATCTAGTCCTATACAAGTCACGTTCCCCTAAGTTTTCAAAGTTTGTGCATGTGACAAAGATCATGCTTAACCAGAAGATAGAATCCTATTACTGAATTGAGGAGGCAGAAGGAAAGACACTCAGGGCTGAAAGAATGGATCTTGCTCTAAGGGACCCCAACTAGATAGGCATGTTCTGCATATGGAGAGTCAACTGGCACCTTCTTAAAAGTTAAAGCACCTGCCCGGGTTTCTTCCTTTGCATTCTGTCTTCCCTAATTCTTCTGAGAAGAAAGTGGATCCTGCTCACAGAAAGCCTCTAATGAGAGGATGCAGGCTGCTAACCCTAAAAGATTTGCTATCAAACGGTTTCAAAAAAGGCTTCATAAGAAAGATGCCACCTGTCTCTTACACCAATTACAAAAGAAATATTCAAATTCAGACAAATAAACTTCAGAGTTGTACAAAGACACGTTTGTGGTCACTTCAGCTGAACAACAGTGTATCATGTCACTTTACTCCACCAATCAACTACTACAGCTTGCTCATTCTTCACTTCAAGCTCATGGCAACGGCGTGGGAAAATAAATTCTCTTCAGTTAAAAAGGCTTTCTGCCGGGATGCTTATCAAGGAATATCGTATCCCAACAAAAGCTGCATACTTCTACAGCCATCTTCCAATACAAATCTAGCACTTTGTCACAACAAATTTTACTTTTATCCTTAAGTACCTTAACCATAATTCTTCGTTGTAATCAGCTAGTGTTCACTAATCTCTAATCCAACTATTTGACCTCCTTGTTGTATAACGCTTCCGCATCTTAACTATTAGGCTACCAAGAAGTAAATGTGGTAAAGGAAGCCTAACATGTAGAAATCATGCCTAAATTACACTGTAAAGTAAATACGAGTGTGTGCGTGTTTTTTTCTTTTCTTTTTGATAACTGAGAAATCTTTAAGTGCCGATGGCGTACTATTAGGAACTCGATGGAATGAGCCGCCCCTTTACCTTGTTTCACATAAATACCATGCTTTTTGGCTGTGCCCCTAACCCATACATCGCGGTTGCGCTCTTACCACTAGACCAAATTCCTCGGGGCTAAATACACGTGTTTTTCATCTCACATACTACAATCAAGCTCAAATCTTTTTCATGAAATCAACATCAAAAAATTTAGGGCTCTTTATACAAACAGCCAGTCGGATTCACTGTTTACATCTCCTAGCCAGTACACATAGTCTAAACACTGATTATACACAGTTATACACATACAATACATGGAATATACATATACTATCCATGGATTATACATATATTACACAAACATATCGTTAACTACAAACCTCATTGCTGTAATAAAATTTCCGGGCACGAAACGATTTAGCTGGTATATAATTAGCAGCAGCTCTCAAATTCCTAGCCCTAATTATAACTTGCCTGCAAAATGAAAAATCAATACATTTAACAAAAAAACATAATAATTTAATTAAAAAAACAATAATAAAAACCCAACAACAATATAGTTAGTACGATCCCACAAGTGATATCTGGGGAGGGGTGAGGTGAACGCAGACTTTACCCCTACATCCAGTGAGGTAGAAAGGCTGTTTCCAATAGACCATCCGCTCGAAAAAAAAAAATCAAAAACTAAAACATACTTTAATAAAAAAAACAATAATAAAGTACCCTTCTTTGACAATTTTGGGATCAGGTTGAGAAGAAGGAGAAGAACGCATAAGTTTAGAAACAAAGTAACGGAGGATTCCAATTAAAACCATTACTACTGATAATGGTATTAATACCCAGTCTCTTATTGCTGTATCCAATACTAAATCTTCTCCCATCTTTTTTGTGAATTTGATTTGGGATTTTTGGTTGGATCTTGTGAACTGAAGCTTTGGTTTTGTAGTGAACAAGATCGGGTACAATGATGTTGTGTTGTTCCTCTTTGGGATTGCTTATATTTGGGTGAATTGCATAACTATGACACAATAGGCAATGCTTTGCCTTTTTGACCCTCATTTTAGGCTGACAAGAATACGTCTATGAATCTTATAATGCATTTCCGTCCTCCCTTTCTCATAAGTACTACGTAAGACATAATGCTTGTCTTTTACCCTCTCTTGCTAAGGCAACACTTGTATTTGCCCTCTTCCCACGTTTTTTTCAAATAGCTTGAAGTGTTGCCTATTGACAAAGTGGACACCATTTTGCTAAAACCAACTTAAACCGTGACAAACTCTCAGTGGAAGCCTACATTTTTTTAACCATGGTGTCCGGTTCAACTTGCATACATTTTTTTAACCATGGTGTCCGGTTCAACTTGCCCACACTTTGAATAATTTCATGAGGTACCTACTGGCTACTACCAACCAACAGCACATGCACCGGGTAACTCTGTCCAACAAAATTTAGACATATGGGAAAAATTCACCTATTTTTGACGCATAAATTACATTACTGAAAAGTACATATACTTCAATTTATCTGGAAGAATGCGGGAAGAGATTTGAAGGGACAAGTGCTACCCAAACAACACTTATATGGGAGAATATGAGATTTAATGAAAAGTGTTACTTATGAAAGAGGGGTCAAAGACAAGTACTGTATTACAGAGCAAATGAGGGCGGGGATACGAATGTCATTATAAGATTCATAGAGGTATTTTCGTTCAAAATTTATTCATTAAACCAAGCGAAGGACATTTTTGCGAAACTACTGTTATGTGGGGAGAAAAAAAAAAGCAAACCATTGCCTATGGTGTCATTTAGGTTTTAACAAACTTTTAAAAATTATTTAATTTTTAGCCACTAGCTTGAACTTGTTTCTCATCTTAACTTCAAACATTCAGTTATTAACTTCAGCCCTGAACGTCTGAAGTTCAACTTTCTACCATCAGAGTTGAACTTATGCATAGGCTAGCTTCCAACTTGAATTAGGCAGAACAACTTCAAACCACAGGTATGAAACTTAGGCATAGCAAATTCAGACCTCAAAACTAGAACTTCAACCCTCAATACTAGAACTTCAACACTGAAGTCTGAATGTCACTCTCACAGTTTTAGCACTAGAAACCACGTCCACATTTTACAATCCTAGCTATGAAAACGGATCAAGGAGGGCTTGTAGAAACCTGCGAAGACATAGATAAAGTGTCTTGTTTAAGACAACGGTGCCGGAGAAATTTTTGTTTTTTTGCCAGATAGGGGCAAGACCCGGAATAGGCTATTTTTGAAAAAGAAAAACTCAATTGGCGAAAAACTCAATGGGGAAGGCAATTGGCCGCCAAACTAGATCTTTACAAAACAATTTGCTGGGCGGCCTGTCCTTCCAGGCCTCTTTAGTTTGCAGTTAGTTTATAAAAATCTTTGTAGGAATAGCCATTAAACTTCAGACCATCTGGTCTATAATTAAGAGTCAAGTTCAGTCTAAATTCAAATCAAAATGTGTGTGAAATTAGGACTAACTTCAATCTAAATTCAAACATTTAGTTTGAAGTTGAACAAAAAGCAAATTCTGAAATCTAAACTTCAGGCTAAAGGAATGAAGTTAGCCTCTCAACTTTAGTCCAAGGTCCGAAGATAGGCAAAATTTGATAAAATGGTTATCTTTGCAAATACACGCCAACAAGCAGTTGTATCTTGAGTGGTGCAGCCAAACTAGGTTGCGGTTGCACTTAGGGAGACTTACAAAAATACCAACACAATATAAACTAATTACCAGCCCCTACCCACCACTTCACATATTACCTGACCTACCCAAAAAATAATTACATAAATACCCACTTTCACTCCCTTCATCTCCTATCTCCAAAATCTCCCAAATCTCACGCGAAAAACTCTAATTCTTGCCGGTTCAAATACACACAGATTGAACTCTCACTATTTCCATCATCATCATGGAAAAACACATCAGCCATAGCAGCTTTGAGATGAGGCAGCAGCCATTGGGCTTCCTCCTCTGCTAATCCAACTCTCACCAAATCTTCCAACCCAACTTCCCTTATGCTTTTGATGTTCACACACACACATACAAATCTAGTCGTATAAAAGTAATGAATGAAGATTAGTTGGAGCATGTGATTGGGAGCTACGTAGGTGGGTCGGGCTAGTAAATTAGGTTTATAACATGCTGCTCAGATTTCACTTCCATTAGTATTAAAATCCACCTACCCAATATCATGTATATTAGTTCAATGGCCCATAACCTTTAAGAAATCATTTAAGTAAAGCTCTTTCCTTATTTTCTCTTTCCATGGCATATACTAAATTCCCTTTTCTATGCTATCATACAAATACCGGATGAATTTTTTTTATTACTTTTTATTGTTTTCTCCGTACAATTTCGCACCTTTTATCTCCAAATTCAGTATCAATGGAGGTGGAATCCCAACAAGGCCGTTTCCATTAGAAAAAGGAAGAAAAGAGACGTATCACTAATAAAAAGGGGAAAACAGGAAGGGTGCGTTGGAGAAATGGTAGCCGGAGTTGGGGTTCTGCCATTCAAGGTCCGATCTACTTTAATCCCAAGTGATTTTGGTGAAACCATTAGTAGAAATGGAAAGAGGAGGAGGAAGCGGTCTCATTCATGTATTTTCGTAAATTTCTGGTCGCCGGACTGTGGCGGTTGATGGCGGACTGCCGGTGGATTTGCGGCGGTGCAGGGTGGTAGATCCTCCTGCTAGTGGGGAGTGTTTCAACCATGGGAACAACTAGGGTTTGGATGCTTCTATTATATAGTTTTTAATATACGGTATACAACAATGGTATACAACTTTGATTTTGTCACAATATACTTTTGTATTAAGAAAGAACCATGATTCTATTGTATACCTGTCTCGTATACGGGATACACCAAGTGGTATACCTTTGTACTAAAATAACTTTAATTTGTCACAATATATTAGCTCATAAAAAAAAATCGTGCTTCTATTGCATATCTTTCTAGTAGACGGTATACTCCAATGGTATATAAATATAATTTATCAAAATATATTTGTGTCTACTAACTAAAAGAATACCACAATGGTATACAACTTTGATTTTGTCACAATATACTTTTATATTAAGAGAGAACCATGATTCTATTTTATACATTTCTAGTATACGGGATACACCAAATGGTATACCTTTGTACTAAGAATAACTTTAATTTGTCACAATATATTAGCTCATAAAAAAAAATCGTGCTTCTATTGTATACCTTTCTAGTAGGTGGTATACCTCAATGGTATATAAATATAATTTGTCACAATATATTTGTGTCTACTAACTAAAAGAATACTACAATGGTATACAAGTTTGATTTGTCGCAGTATACTTTTGTATTAAATTAAAATAGTATAAGTGTGAAGGGAATAAATGCTTTTAATTCATCGATTCACAGAAGTATACCATAAAAAGTATACAAGTGGAAAAGAGATATAGTTTGTATACAATTGATAAAACATAAAATGATATAGTTTATTTCTTCTTTAATTTTTAACTTAAATGTTTGATCTCAAGCACTGCTAATCAGCACCAAATTCGACATAATTTTACTATGAACTGTACACTATAAAAGTATACTTTATAGTTTAAAGGTATACAATGATAGTAAAAAAATTGAAATATACTTTTAAAAAGAATAATATTCTTTAAAGATAAAAATAGAATTGTAATATACAATATACTCCCAGGGTATACAATATTGCATTGAAGTATTCAGCTGTAGTAAACTCTATACTATAGTAGTTTACTGTTTCAGTAAATTATAACAGTATACTATTGCATTATACAGTTATAATATACTATAGTAGTACACTATTACAATAAATTATAACAGTATACTATTACGAATAAATTATAACAGTATACTATAGTAGTATATAGTTTATTTATGCATGTTTTTTCCTTCGATTTGCAGCTCAAAAAAATTGATTTCAAGCACCTCAAATTGATTCTGATTAAGACCAAATCTTAGCATCAACGTTCCAAAGATAAAAGAAAAAATATTTTGCAACACCCACTTCGAATCAAACAATAAACAAATTATTTGAAATTTCATATTCAAGTGCTCCAAGCTCAACAATGGTGGATATTAAAAAATAATCTCACAAACACCTCAAATTAACTCCAAATGCAACAAAAATTTGGTATGAACTTCCCCAAGGTTCAAGAAGTAATATTTTACAACACCCACTTTGATGCAATCCAGATTGGTATCTAAATCCGTGGGGATTTTACGCTCAATGCAGAACTTAGAATGCTTCAAAGAGAGCTTGGAAACCAAGATTCAAGTCAAAGAAGGCCAAAAGACCAAAATGCAAGTTTGCTGGAATTCTGGGAAAAACATACTCTGCGTGATCGCGAGCTAAGCCACGCGATCGCGATGAAGGATCAACTTGCTCTGCGCGATCGCGTGGAGATATGCACGACAATGCTGAAGGACGGTCAAGCAGTTTCCAGAATTAGCATGAGGGGCATTTTAGACCATTTATCATTGTAAATACATAGCTACTATAAGTAGTCTAATTCTAAGCTTAGTCTTTAGTTAGTTGATGTTTAATTGAGAGTAGAAGAACTTAGAAGAGGCCGAGCCCTTCTCGTTGAAGCCCGAGACTTCGTGTATCCCTTTTAGCTTGGAACCGAGTGGATGTCCCCCTAGTATGGATCTTCGATAGGTTCAAGTTTTTTTTCTCTCCCGAATATTCATTCGTGTTTTGAATCGATTATCCTTTCTTTCCTCTATTTCTGTTCTTCCCCGTCCCTATTTTCTCATTGTTGTGTTTACTTTATCGCTTCCGTTTCTTTATCATGCTTCCGCGTGGTTTTGATTGCATCATTTGGTATCAGAGCAAGGCTCGGGTTATGTTCTTACAAACCCCCTTTTCTTGTTCATCGTGTTTTTAGATTCATGTTCTTGTTGTTATTGTTCTTGTGAAAAAAAATGAAAAATTAAAATTCGTGTTGTGAAACGAATTCCCCATCCATTGAAAAGTATTGGGGATTGTTATATATTATTTTCTCATTAATTTGGTACCCTCATATCACGTTTTAGTGTTATGGATTGAAAATTTGAAAATCAAAATTTCCATTTTTGAACCATTGTTCTTGAGCTTGAAGACATTGATTCTTGAGTTTTATTGTTCGTTTGGACGTGAAATTCATCGGGGTTTATTGGGAAACACATTATACAACTTTGAGTACCTTGGAAATTAAAAAACGAGCTGAATCGAGGTGATTCAAGTGGAAAGTTGAAGTTGAAAATCAGATTCTTCTTCAGTTGCAGCAAAGCTGTGCGATCGTGCAAGCCCGGGCGCGACTGTGCTGGGAATTTTCATTGACTCAACGCGAACGCACAACATCTAGCGCGATCGCGAAGAGAAGAATTAATTTGGGATTTTCACTTGTTCTACGCGATCGCGACCTTTCTCACGCGACAACGAAGAGCAACATTTTTCTAGAAAAATAGTTTCTTGACAGATTGTTCGCAACAGCTTCCGGACAGTTTCCAATCATCAAAACTCCAATCATTTCATCAAATTTGGTGAGTTTCTAGATCATAAACAAAATTTCATCTAAATTCGAATCCGTTTCGTACCAATTCGATTCGAGTCTTTCTTGTGTCACTTCCTTATTAGTTTTGTAACTTTTCTCTTTTAGTTTCGTTGCTTGTTTTTCTTTATCTTAGTCTATTTGTGTATCCTTATTCGTTTATTTGGTGTCTTATTAACTCCATTCCGAACCTATACTTGAGCGTGCTAGTTGTTGGACTTATCACTTTGGTTCCTATAAAGGGAATAAGGCCATCTTTGAGTGGAAAAAGGCTTGAGTGGTGAGAACAATAGAGTGTGGTCATAAAAGCCAATGACCTTGAGTGTATACACGAGTGGAAAGAAAATGGAGTGTCATCTTTTGAGTGATATACATGAGGGAGTGAACTTGTGAGGTCCTTTACTCTTATTTGTTACAACTATGGCTTTGGATGATGATTGTGGAGGGTATGGTTTGTGTGGAGATGATGGAGACTATAGTTCCTATGATGGTGACGATGGGTATTACTATTATGATTCCGGGAACTATGGTTCGTATGAGGATGAAGCGAGTCACTACGTTAATTATGAGGTTGATGAAGACTATGGGGCTTGTGAAGGTGAATGTGAAGATCCTTATGCTTCTAGTCAAGAATATGAAGGTAGTGACGCTTCAAGGTATGATGTTCCAACTTACTTTTCTTGTGTTGAACTTGAACGTGATGAAAGTGGTATTGAGGGAATTGATGATGAGGTTGATTATATGAACTGTTCATTTGCATCTTCTCTTGGTGTTTCTTGTGGAGTACAAGGGAGTAGTAGAAGTCCTTCCATTAGTATGGGAGGAGGTGGTGGTTGTTCCATGGGAAAAGGGAGGCTTGCCTATCCTACTTGTGCTAAAGGGGCTAATGCTCCTAAATCCCATGTGAAGGGTAGATTGAGGAGTGGTGTTGCTCTTGCTACCAAAGGCTTGTATTGTTCTCACAATACCGTGAGGAGTAGAAGTAGTAGGAGTAGTGCCATTGACTATGGGACCAAGACTACACTCCTACCCCTAAGAAGAGTTCTTATGGGTTCCATGGTGAGACTCCTTCCTCGACTTTCAACAACACTTTTAATGTTGGAAGAGTGACGAGAAGTGGAAATTATCCTAGTGGTGTTGCTAGGAGAGGACGAATAAGGGAGACCCAAGTTGTTGGTGTTGATACTCTTGGGCATTCAAGTGCTTTCTTGGATGCACCTATACGACACTTGGGTAGAAGTAGGTTCGTTGTTGAGGTGAATGGTAATGGAGGATACTTGCTCAAGATTGGAGATACCAATGCCAATTGCATTAGTGTCGCATCATATTTTTACCCGAACCGGTTAAAGTTTAAAATGGGACTCGACTTAGTGGGTAACTCACGGGTAAAGAGCTGGAGTCGCCACCTAACATCTTTTTAACTAGGCGTGTTAGGGCACCTATTTTGTTTCTAGCTAATTTTAACAATTAACTCCGAAAATTAATCTACGAACCAGAAATTCTAGGTAAGGGTTCAAGTAAACCCGAGAGGAAGGGGTTAGGCACCTCTCAGGCTCTACCACATGTGGTTACCGGCCGGACTTATAATTGGGATTCAAACTAGAACAGGCAAATAAATTAAGTAATTAAGAATAAACAAATAAGTTGAATGACTAGTAAAACATGCATATGGTATTAAATAAAAAGGTGTGATTTGCTAATGGCTTCCTCCTTGGAGAATTATACCTTGCAAAAAGATGAAAATGAATTAGTACCATAATAATAAATAATAAATAATAATAATAATAATAATAATAAAATAATAATAATAGTAATAAAAGGATTTTCTTTGAATTGTTTTCTTCCAAAACAGGTGTCGTTTCTCATCCAATTTTACCTCGCAAAATTTAAAGAAAGAGAGTTAGTGAATAATAATAATAATAATAATAATAATAACAACAATAATAATAGTTTTTAAAAAAAAGGGAAATGGATTTTTAAAAGGGTCGGCTCAGGTGTGTATGAATTGGATGGAGGTTAAGGATATCGGGACGGGTGCAAATACGCCGGCCGGTCGTGTTGCCATGCCAAGTGTCGGTCCTACCACTCCATCACCGGCTCTTTTTTCATTCACTGCTCATACACGTCATCATAACCTTTTGTTTTAGGGACACGGAGATGGGACTGTAGTATCGTGTTCAAATCAATGTGTGGCCTCAAATAAATCATTCAATTATTTTCCTTGGTCGTAATTGATATAGCATCCGTCAATTCTTTGCATATCCGTCAATTTCATGTGTAGGCCTCAAATTAAAATATTTTTCATAGGCCTCAATTCTAGACATAGTGTATCTATTCAAATCAGCAAAATTTATTAGAGAACAAAGTCATTTAATCAGGACATGGATCGAACTACAAAACAAAGTAATCCAATCTTCAGTCAAGTAATCCAGTAGAGCCAAACGGGCCAATTTTCAGTCAAGTAATCCAGTAGAGCCAAACGGGCCAATCTGCAAGAATGAGATAATCCAACACAGTAACAGGGCAAAGCAGCAGAATAACAAGCAAACGGGTCAAACAGTGCCAAATTGAATAAGTCATAGGATGACAATCAAACCCAAAAACAATCATTGAAAGAAATCGACAGAACAATAACACATAAATTGTTTTCGATCACTAGCCTTGTAACGAGAACAATTAGTGCAGCAAATGGAATAAAAGCAAACGGAGCTTCGCCTGAAATGAGACAATTGGGCATCGCCGGTCATAACCTGACCGGATTTCTGGTGGACGGAAAGCATCAAAACAAGAGGGAGAAAGGGTGACTGCCGGTGGCCTTTTCAGACAAAAAGCATGGCGTCACCGTCACACCGGTGCCCCGATCCTTATACCCCCTCCCCCAATTTCGATCTGCCTCCGTTTTAAATCCCCCTGCCTCGATTCGGTGCACATCGTGTGTGTGTGTGTGAAAATGGTTTTTGATGTGGGTGATGGGTATTGTGAATATGTATGCTGGGGTTGGTATATGAGTGTTGGAAGATGACCCAAAAGAGTGAATTTCTGATGTGGGGTCTGTACGTGTGTACTGTGTATCATTCTGTTTTATGAGTGTGTGAGGGTGTTTCTCTGCTTCTGATTTGTGTTGTGTCGACTGGGTGTATGGAGGAGATGAAGAGGGGAGTGGATATGGAGGAGATGTTCCTGTGTGTTGTATGTTTTAAGGTGTGTGTAAAGGAGGAGACTCCAAAAGGGTGTGGGTATGCTGATGGTGTATCGATTGAGAAGGAGAGGAAGCCTTGGCTTCTTTTTAAGAAATAGAAAATGAGCCGTTGGGAGTGGTGGAAATTAGGGAGAAGATTAAGAGAGATTTTAGGTAATTGGGGGATTTGATTTTAATTGAGAGATTGAGGGGGTGATAGGTGGAAAGGAAAATCATTTTGGAAATTTGTTTAAATAAAATAGGAGAAAAAGGAAAAAGGCATAGTGTAATTGATGAACGTATCTAGAGGAGCACTCGCCTAAGTTCAAAGTGAAAAGATTCAAATTTCAAATAACTATGGAAAATTATGAATAAAACAGGACTGGGATATTCCAATTTGACTAAAATTCAACTAAAGGTGCTGAAATAAAAATATAAGTATACATATATTATACATAATAAAATATACACATAAAATGATTAGGGTCAAATCAAATTAATCAAGTATAAATAATTACAAATAA
Organism: Petunia x hybrida; assembly: GCA_037355625.1. Classification (NCBI taxonomy): domain Eukaryota; kingdom Viridiplantae; phylum Streptophyta; class Magnoliopsida; order Solanales; family Solanaceae; genus Petunia; species Petunia x hybrida. The sequence continues at coordinate 992,432 of JBBBVM010000504.1, read as the reverse complement.
ATACCAAATATTAAAATGCATTAGTTTGCACAAGCCAACACAAAACGACACGTATTTAACAAACATCCTAAATGATGCAAGGTACACTATATAAACACATTTAAATATATAGGATATAAATAGGGCATAATCACACGTAAATGCATGCTTTCTAATGCAAATTTACTCAAACAATTAATATTGCACCTTTAGGTTAAATATAGCCAATTTTAAAAAAAGGAGGGACAAAACTGGGTGTCAACAGCTGCCCCTCTTTGCCCGGGGATGATGAAAGAGTCTTCGGGCAAAGATAGTTGACGAAGTAGCCAATTTTGTCACGACTGGTAGGCAAAATGATTGAAAGGGAAAATGAGAGTTTTGGGGTGTTTTTGGCCGAACCCCGGTCTGCCTACATATCTCGGGTTTCACGAGAATCAGGCCATGTGTAGTTCTAGAATGACATGTTGCCTGTGTGAGAGACTTATGACGCACGATTTTAGATGTAAAGACTAAACTTATCCAAGTATGTCAAGTTTAGATTTGTGTATGCTTTGCCTTTTGGCGAGATAAATAATGAATGGGGAAAAAGCACTAGCGAAGATGAGATAACATCAATAGATCGAGCGTGGGAAAAGAGGCTTATAATCGTCCTAGTTATGAAAATGTGGCGCGCTACACACCCTTAAAGAGGAATTTATATGTACTTAGTTTCCACTTCGTCTCGATTAAATGAGTAATCTCGCCTTCAATATTGTCCTGAACGAACTGAGGAGCATTAAGGAGTAAAGCACGATAAGTATGCACGATTCAAACAGATGGGCACGAAGAGGAAGGAGTACGAAGCTGGTACCCAATCGACAAGGAAGGATTAGGTAGACCAGCGGTGCGAGCATGGAATTGTAGCTTCGAGCGCTTTGGAATTCGGCAAAATAGGTAGCTTGCGAGTGTAGCAAGGGCATTGTCTGTAGGGTTAGGCTTTTGTTTTGTATGTGTTTGAGGTTTTGTGGTTGCACAATTGATAGTGATTTTGGGAGCAGGTGTGAGAGTATGGCGCATGGGTTTGTCGAGGGATCGGGGAGTATCCTGCAGCAAAATCAAGACAAATGCAAATTGAGATAAAAAATAAAGATAAAGTAAACTTTCCTGTTGAGTTGAGTGGTCCTTTGTCGTGTAGTTGTCCAGTCTGCTTTCAGGTGCTCAGCGCTAGGGAATGTGTGCCTCTCCTCTGAAGGATATCCATTTGCTTAGTGCTTCTCATCAAGGAATAGTTGCTTCGTCGCGCCCAACTGTCGTTGGATCATATTGCCAGTGCTATGCCGAATTGTATGTCCTACGATAAAAGTGAGTTTTGCAAAATAATATGTATGTAAATGCATAAAAAGACTTCATGTTGGCTGGGTAGTTGTCTTGTCTTATGCTTGTTTGATTGATGTCTCATCCAAGTATTTTCCAATACTATGCCCACCGATGCGGACCTTACTCTGCTGCAAATTGTTGTCATGTTCACCACTGCGAACCCAATATCTGCCGACGCAGATTCTATGCTCCTTTAAATGATGTCATGTCCACCGATGCGAACCCTATATATCCACCGACATGGATTTTATGCCTGTCAGACGCGGACCCTATATATCCACCGACATGGATTCTATGCATATCATGTCCACCGACAAGGACCCTATATATCCACCGACATGGATTCTATGCTTGTCATGTCCACCGATGCGGACCCTATATATCCACCGACATGGATTCTATGCATGTCATGCCCACGGACGCGGACCTTATATATCCACCGACATGGATTCTATGTTTGTCATGTCCACCGATGCGGACCCTATATATCCACCGACATAGATTCTATGCTTGTCATGTCCACCGACGCGGACCCTATATATCCATCGACATGGATTCTATGCTTGTCATGCCCACCGACGCGGACCCTATATATCCACCGATATGGATTCTATGCTTTGTCAAATTGATGAACGTGCTTTGCAAGAGTTGTTAGGTATACTTGGTACCTGTGTAAACCTATTAGGTCGTGTGTATATTCTGAAAGCAAAAGTAAAGTAATGTGCGCCAAATAGAATGCCGTTGTTACGTCATGCAATGTTCTAAGAAGGCTATCGTGTTGCTCTTATAAGGACTTAATTGAAATTTTTGAGGGGATCTCAAAAATTTCTGCCCCAGTGTCAAGTTTGCGTCCTTTAGAATTTTTGAGGGGATCCTAAAAAATTTGCCCCAGTTTATTGCCTATGCCAGATCACCAAGAGAATATGGTTGCATTGCACTGAACCCTAATGTATTGGCTAGAATCTGCATTCGTCCTTTAGTGTGACGATTGGGTATATCGATGATTATTAGTATGTGGATATTTGCATGCTCAGACTGAAGTTCAGTGTTTGGATTTTTGCCGGATTTGGAGATTGTATTGTATTTGATGGATTGGCCTTTGTAGAAGGTGTGTTTGTGGTTTGGGAGTTGGAGTTTTCCTTTGTTGGTTCTTGTCGTATCATTGTCTTGCTTTGGTCAACCAGTCTTTGAATTTTATGCTTCAGTGCTGGATGTCTTGCGGTGTCATGGTATGAAATGTTTGAGTGATAAGTGTGGATCTTTGTTGGATCGAATTTCGAAGTGGGTATCTAAGGAGTAGTTTGTTTGTTGGGTGCAATATCTTTTGACTGAGCTAAAGGAGTAAAGACGTGAGGTTTTGTCTTTTTGTCTGTCCTTGGTTTCATTGAGCCTGACAAGGTCTTGACAGAAGGGAGTTGTTTATCGTGAGTTGGGTGTAGTGTGAGGTTATAAGTTTTGTCAACTTCGGTTGTATAGTGATTGGATTTCTTTGTTGTGGCTCTTGTGCAGGTACAATGTACAATGCAAGTTGTATGGGAATGGGATTGTCTAAATTCTCTTGGTGTTATATGCTGATGGACCAAAGGACTTTGTTGCAGAGGAAGTTGTTTTCAGCTTGACTTGCCATTTCAGCCCTCTAAATGTAAATTCTTGACCAACTTCGGTGTTCAAGAACGAAGCAACCGTAACAAAGTGGTGAAATTCACAAAACTATGTGGGCACATTAGCAAAGTCTTGAAGCAAAAATGACACGTAAGCTTAAGAAAATGCCTAGACCGTGGATGACGGGTTAGCGCTTGAATTTGGAGGTTGTGATAGAATGCACAGATATCACAAGAGATTGCCTAAGTGCTTTATGTAGCAGTCAAGTCAAGAGTTTTGATCAAATGACCAATGCTTGTTTAAGCGGGAGATGAGGAGTTGGATGTTAATGCAAAGTGGTAACGATGTTGTGCAAGGAATAGATTATGTTATGTGACAGAAAATATCTTTCGCCTTGGTATTCGACTTAACCTAACCTTTGGATAATAGGTTTTGAGTTGGGTAGTGAGTTAGAGATAGTTTGGACATGTGAAAGATCTTAGATGTCAGAATTTGGGTGTACAGTAGGGAGATAAGATGCATGCCCGGGAAGGAGCTGGGATTTGGGAAGGGACTCCTTTGAAGACCTAGAGCAACATACAAGTTCATGCAATGCGCACACACGTCAAATAAGAAAATGCACCCTATAATGCAAAGGACCATTTTACGTACGATGAATTTGAAAAGCGCCTTGTGCCACACGCATCATTTCGTTTGCTAACAAAATGCGGAGCCTAAAGGAGAATGTTGTATTTATTTGGACTTTATTGCATTTGCTCATATTGAAATAGTGTAAGAGAAGGAAAAGACTAAATATCGATAGGAAATTAGATCATAGCCGAGCGAATATTTTCATGTTGATCCATCCCTAGAAGATTCTAACTGAGGGATTTCAGCAGCCATGTCAAATATTCTATTGGTCATGATCTTTTGGAAAAGGAAAGGGAGAAGAAAAATGCCTAAGATTCGCTTTATTGCGAGCGAAACGATCAATGTGTGGCACAAGCTTTTGAAAACAATGTGACAGAGAATATGAAGAGATGTGTCGTTGTGAGTTGAGAACCCTTTAGACACTTTAGACGAAAATTGCTAATTGACTTTTGACATGCCAAGGATGAATGTGCGTTATGTGTCATCCCCTCTATCAAGCAGTCATTTCTGCTTCAAAACGGGCTTTTAATGCCTCTTAGGTTACCTACGTGCCTTTGAATGACTTTGAATACAGAATAATTTCGGTTGTCTATTAACAAACAATCACTTCTGATTCAATTTAGGCTTTTGACGCCTCTTAGGTAACCTTTGTGCCTTTGAATGGCATTGAATGCAGAACAATGCCAATGAACAGCCCACATTTTGCACGTTTGATCTTTTAAGCAAATGTAAATAAATCATGTTCAACACTCCTTGGGGTCAAAAACCCGTTCGGATTGTTTGAACTGTCGACGCCCATTTTTCCCCGAACCCCTCGTAAGGGTTCGAAATTGGCTCGACTTATTGGGACTCGCGGGTAAAGACTTGGAGTCGCCACCTAACATATTTTTTTAACTAGGCGTATTAGGGCACCTATTTTATTTCTAGGTAATTTTACAATTAATTCTGAAACTTAGTCTACAAACCAGAATTTCTAGGTAAGAGGTTCAGGTTAACTCGAGAGGAAGGGGTTAGGCACCTCTCAAGCCCCACCAAATGTGGTTATCGGCCGGACTTCATGTTGGGATTCAAAACAAATAGTTAAGCAAATAAACTGATTAAAAGATGATTTAAATACTATGTGTATTATACGAAAAGATACGAGTTTGCTAATAAGCTACTTCTTTAGGGAATTAAACTTTGCAAAATAAAGCAAATTAATCAGTTTATAAAAATAAATATTAAGTGAAAATAATAGCAAGTAAAAGTAGAAGTATTTTCTGGAAAGTCATTTTGAAGACATTTATCCAAGTGTGCCTCGCAAAAATAAATAAATAAAGTTAAGTTAGTGAATAATAATAAAACAGTAATGGTAATAATAATGAATAATGATAACAATAACAAAAGGTCTTTTTCTCCTAAGTATTTTCTTCAAAACTATGCAGTCTTCCATCCGAATTTACCTCGCAGAATATAAAAAAAAGAGTTAGTAAATAATAATATTGATTATAGTAGAAATGCAACAATAATGATAATAATAATATTAGTAAAGATAATAATGATAATAATGATAACAATAATAATAATTTGAATATAATAATAATAATAGTTTTAAAATAAAGAGGAAGGGGATTTTTGAAAGTGTAGGCTCAGAATATGTATTGCGTCAAGCAGAGGTTAAGAATGCCGGTGCGGCTGCAAACACGGAGCCGGTCGTGTTGCCACGCCAAGCGCCTTCAATCCCACCACTCCACTATCGCTTACTTTGCAAAGTGATATGCATCGTCATAGCCTATTTGTTTTTCGTAGGGGCAAAAATCGTAGGGGCATTTGTGTGGGACGGGACGTGTATTAGGCCTCCAAATTGTCATCGGCCGTGTAGTATCCGTTTCAAATCAATCCCGAGGCCTCAATATATATAAATATATTTTTTCATTGGCCTCTGATATAACATTGTATCTGTTCAGTAATTTTAGCAGACTGGTTTCGCACCTGTGTGGGACAAACTATATAACAATTGCAACTGGGTCAAAGTTGCATAACCAATTATGCCAAACAGTAAATGGGTCTATCGTATCAATTGCTCAGCAACATAAACAAACAATTTGCGAACAGGACAAACAAACTCAGAACCAGTGAATTCAATTTTTCCAAGTGAAACAATGATCCCAAATCCATTGTCAACCATATTCAGTCATAACAGATGTAAGTCAACATCGTGGCATAGCATCCAGTTAAGCCAGTCACCGTGTCTATACACAATAGCATTGACCAAATACCACAACATCAAGAGGAGCTGCAGAAAATCTCAAAGAGACACATCAGTACTTCATCAACACAACAAATTTATCAAACAATAGAATCAATGACGAGGCAAGAAAACATAAAAACAAAGTTGTCCAGCAAAAGAAATTCTTGGAGAGGGGCACAATAGTAGCAGATGCAACGAGTTAGTGAAAGAGTCAACGGAGCCATGGAAACAAACAGATCCGTTTCCAAACATAGAGCCATCGCCGGTCAGAAATCTCGGCGAAGCAGACGGTGGCGTCACAAGTGGAGACACGGCAGAGCAGGGGAGGAAGAGCGACTACTTAGATAGCATCGCTACCACCCCAACCCCCTTTCCCCGTTTCACTTTCTGATTCAACCAAGAAAATGGCCACAGGCGATGAGCCTCCGCCGCGGCTACCAGTGCCGTTTCCTTTTTCCGATGTCCCCTGCTTTAGATCCTCCCCCTTCCCTTTTTGCTCTGTTCTGGTCTCGCTTGTGGGCTATCCCTTCTCCGATCTCCCTCTGTCCCTGTGTTTCTGTCCAATTGACGTGTGTATGTATGTGTGGTGAGAGGGAATAGGTGTTGATGATGGGTGATGTTGTGTTTCTGTGTTTGTATCACTATTTGTGTGTGGGGGTGATTCTGATCTTGTTTCTTGTTTGTGTGTATTTGCCGTGTGGGGGAGATGAGGGAAGATGAAGGTGTCCCTGAAGTGTAGTGTGTGTAAGTGTTTATAGGATTTTCGGAAGAGAAAATTAGGGGATTTAGGAGAATAATTGTAGGGATTATTAGGAGATAATTTTGGGGAGGGATTTAGAATGAGGATTTGGGGGATGAATTTGGACTAGTTTTAGGACAAGGGATGTATTTGGTTAGAATTTAGTCTAGGTTCAAAATGAATATAATAAAACTTTAAATTATGAAATGAAATTGGTAATGTTTAAATAAAAATTGAACCAATATTAAATTAAAAGGTGCAAAATAATTAAAAAAAATATATATATATAGTTACAAATAATTAATAAATGCTATAAATGCACAAAATTACACAAACAGTCCGTCTTTGACAAATAGCCTAGGTGATGCAAAATTACGTAATATAGCTATATTTAAGTATATAATATATAACTAGCGGATAACACATGTAAATACATGCCTTCTAATGCAAATTATGTACAAATAATCAAATTGCACATTTAAATTAAAATATGGCCCATTATGGAAAAAGGAGGGACAAAATTGGGTGTCAACAGCTGCCCCTCTTTGCCCGGGGATGACGAAAAGAATCTTCGGGCAAAGATAGTTGACGGAGTAGCCAATTTTGTCACGACTTGCAAGCAAAATGGTGGGAAGGGAAAATGAGAGTTTTGGGGTATTTCGGCCGAACCCCGGTCTCTGAGTTGCCTACATATCTCGGGTTTCACGAGAATCAGGCCGTGTGTAGTTCTCGAATGGCATGTTGCCTGTATGAGATGTTTATGACGCACGATTTTAGATGTCAGGAGTAAACTTGTCGGAGTATGTAAAGTTTACATTTGAATGTAACAGCCTTTTGCCGAGTTAAATGAGGGATAAAACGGAGACACTATCGAAGATGAGATAACATCAATAGATCGAGCGTGGGAAAAGAGGCTTGCAATCATCCTAGTTATAAAAATGTGGTGCACGACACACCCATAAAGAGGAGTTTACACGTACGTAATTTCCACTTCATCTCGATAGTCGAGTCATCTTGTCTTTAATATTGTCTTTGAATGAGCTGGGGAATACTGAAGAGTAAAGCACAGTAAGTATGCACGATTCAAACAGATGGGCACGATTAGGCACGAGAACACGCACGATTGACACAGATAGGCCTGAATAGGAAGGAATACAAAACTGACATCCAATCAGGAATGAAAGATTAAGTGGATCACTGGCATGAGTATGGAATTGTAGCATGGAATTCGGAAAGATAGGTAGCTTGCGGGTGTAGCAAAAGGTATTGTATGTAGGATCAGGCTTTGCTTTGTATGTTTTTGAGGTTTTGTGGTTGCCTAATTGGCCGTGATTTTGGAAGTAGGCGTGACAGTATGGCACAGGGGTTTGTCGAGAGATCGGGGAGTACCCTGCAGCAAAATCATGATAAATGCAATATATATAAAGATAAAGTAAAGTAAACTTCCCTGATGAGTTGAGCTCTCCTTTGTCATGTAGCTGTCTAGTCTGTTTCCAAGTGCTTTGAGTGTTTAGGAAATATATGCTTCTCCTCTAGGGATATTCCTGTCGCCGGGCTGTATCTTGGAATATTGTACCACTGTTTCCTTTTATAATGCTTTCATGAATGTTGGTCCTTTGTCAAGTTTTCTTCGGTGAACACTCAGTTTCTGTACTTCGTCTCTCTTGAAATTTTTTAGGGGACCTCAAAAATTTCTGCCCCAGTGTCAGCTTGCGTCTTTTGGGAATTATTGCCTTTGATAGATCATCATATCATGATAGTGCCTGCAAAAATAAACAAAAAAATACGTGTGTATGTCCAATTCTAAGGCGGACGAGCCTATTGTAGTGATGCCTGCAAAACAAAATAAGTGAATTTGTCCTATTTTAAGCCGGATAAGGCTGATTATAGTAGTGCCTGCAAAACATAAAGAATGAGTATGTCCAATTCTAAGGCGGACGAGCCTATTGTCATATTCTAAGCCTGACGGGGCTCATCGTCATATTTTAAGCCTGACGTGGCTGATTGTCATATTATAAGCCTGTCATATTTTAAGCCTGACGGGGCTAGTCGTCATATTTTAAGCCTGACGAGGCTAATCGTCATATTTTAAGCCTGACGTGGCTAGTCCTATTGTAGTGGTGCCTGCAAAAAATAAAATATATGAGTTTGTCATATTTTAAGCCTGCCGTGGCTAGTCGTCATATTTTAAGCCTGACGAGGCTAATCGTCATATTTTAAGCCTGACGAGGCTAATCGTCATATTCTAAGCCTGACGAGGCTAATCGTCATATTCTAAGCCTGACGTGGCTAGTCCTATTGTAGTAGTGCCTGCAAAAAATAAAATATATGAGTTTGTCCTATTTTAAGTCGGACAGAGCTGATTATAGTAGTGCCTGCAAAACAGAAAGAATGAGCATGTCCAATTCTAAGGCGGACGGGCCTAATAGTCATATTTTAAGCCTGACGGGGCTTAGTCGTCATATTTTAAGCCTGACGAGGCTAGTCGTCATATTTTAAGCCTGACGTGGCTGGTTGTCGTATTATAAGCCTGTCATATTTTAAGCCTGACGGGGCTGGTCGTCATATTTTAAGCCTGACGAGGCTATTCGTCATATTTTAAGCCTGACGAGGCTAATCGTCATATGTGGCTGGTCGTCATATTTTAAGCCTGACATGGCTGGTCGTCATATTATAAGCCTGACGAGGCTAAAGTGTTATCATGTCCATTGTGATTGCCTGCGAATTCTTGTGTTTGTGTTGAAAGATCTGTTGTCAAAGAAATATTCGTTAGTTGAAACAAAGTGGTTGCTTTGCATTGAACACCAATGTATTTGCTTGAATCTGCATTCATTTTTCAGTATGATGATCAGGTATCTCGATGACTCTGATTGTGTGGATACTGAGGTTGGATTTATCGGATTTGGAGGCTGTCCAAAATTGTATTTGTCTTGGGGTTGTGATGGGGTGTCTTCATATTTCATGCTTATTTTTTGACAGACATGGAGCTAACTTTGATGGGTGGTTGCAATATCTTTTGACTGAGCTAAAGGAGTAAATGTGTGAGGTTTTGTCTTTTCGTCTGTCCTCAATTGTGTTGAGCCTTTGAAAGTCTTGAAAGAGAGGAGATTGTTTATGGTGCAAGTTGGGGTACGGTGCGAGGCTGTGAGTTTTGCCAGTTTTGGTCGTATAGTGATTAGAATTTTCTCTTGCGACTCTTGTATGAGTATATTGTCAACTGATTTTGGTTCGTTCATACTACAAATCGTACGGAAGTGGAATTGGGCTTATCTGAGTTTTCTTGGTGTCATATGCTGGTGATTCGAAAGACTTTGTTTCGGAAGCAAATATTATCAGCTTGGCTTGCCATTTCGGCTTTTCTGAATGCAGATTCTTGACCAATTTCAGTGTTCAGATGCAAAGCGACCGTAATAAAGTGACAACATGCGCAAAACTGTGTTAGGCCATTTAGCAAAAATTTGATGCAAAAACAACACATATAGCTTAAGAGAATGCCTAGACCGCGGATGATAGAGTAGCACTTGAATTTGGAGATTATGACAAATTGTATAAAGATTCTAAAAGATTGCTCGAGTGCTTTATGTAGCAGTCAAGACAAGGATTTTGGTCGAATGACCGATGCTCGCTTAAGCAGGAGATGAGAAGTTGAATGTCAATGAAAGATAATAAAGATGTTGTGTAAAGAATAGGTTGTGTTGATAGAAAGGAGGTTGGCTTTTGTTGAACACCAACACCTAAAGTGCATCTCCCATCCTGTCTTGCAAATCTGCGTGTCATAATGCCCGCGTGCCTTTGAGAGAGATACTCAATGTCTCTCATACTTGTCAACCGACTGCTGCAATTCAATCTTGCTTTAGCTTTTGCTTGTTATGTAGATTTTGTGGCCGAGAGACTGATCCCAGTGTATCATGTATATTCTTAGATCACTGCTTCAGTCAAGAAAGTTAATTCATGGTTTTGTAAGTGTCTCAAATAGCTTCATCTTGCGTTCATCATCTCGTCCCACACTTTCTAGTTGGTAGGGATATGCTTTCAATACTTAGCAAGAGTTTCTAGCTCCGTCATATAATGGAATTTTTGTCACTGCGCCTTTGCATTCTTTTCCAAATTGAATCAGCCTGTTGACTCTGGTTGTTATGCATAAACCTTTGTATCATCAAGCGGGTTCCGATCATCTCTCACTTCCTTATTGCCTTGTGTCCCTTCGAACATATTTTGAGCCAGGAATAGGTGCAAGTTTGGAAACATTTTGGATTGCCTAAAATGTATTACAATATAGACTAGATTAACAAAATGATCCTCAGACATTGTGTCAAAACGGAGTATTTCGATGAGTCATGTGTGCCCTTGAGTTTGACCAACAAATCTCTTGCCCTGTCAATTTTCCGCTTTGTATGTATAGTGCCTGCTATTATAAACTCTTCTTGTTTTGAAAAATCCCTGATAAGCACACTTTGCTTAACCAAATCTTCTGTATTGGTATTCAACTTAAGCCAACCTTTTTGGATAATAGGTTTTGAGTTCATAAGGGATAGGGAATTATCAAGACATGCAAAAGATTTCTGATATCATAATTTGGGCATAGAGTAAGGAAATGTGGTGCCTTGGTAAGAGATTGGATTTGGGAAGGGATTGACTTAGGTAGAAAGAGACCTAGAGCAATCAAGCAATTTTATGCAATGCACATATATCAAATAAGAAATTCATTCTATAATATAAAGGATCGTTTTACGCACGAGGATTTGAAAAAATGCTTTTGTGCCACATGTATCATTTCATCTGCTACAAAATGCGGAGTCTAAAAGAGAATATTGCATTTATTGAATATTGGTCTTATTACATTGGCTGATATTGAAACAGTGTAAGAGAAGGAAAAGACTAAACATTTCTGGGGGATTAAATCATGGCTAGTTGAGCATCTTTCATGTTGATCCATCCCCAGAAGATTCATCTTCTTCCTCTTCGGACGAATCTTCGCTAGACGAACTTGCCCCTGACGAGTCTCCTTGGAAGATGATATTGTCTGCGTCAGTTAAGAGCCGGGATATGTCGAATGTGAAGTTTTTCAACATTTCCCAAGCCTTCCTTCCTTTCTCCTCTATTCCTTTGTCAGCCACAGAGCTCATCCCTTTGCTAGCCCATACACCGATAGACTCTATGCGTTTTGTCAGGAGTTCTGCCTTATTGCGCCATTTGTCTTTTTCTTTGTCCTTTGCTTCGACCAAACTTTGCTTCTTCGTTATTTTCTCTCGTGCCTTTGCCAGTTGTTTATGCAGCCTCTTGCACTCAGATTCCAAGTCATCGGCATTTCTTTTCCTTTTCTTTGTTGCTCTTGGTTGAACTGCCTTTGCTATGTCTTTCCTTAGCCAGTCTGGATAATCTTCATCATAGCCTGCATCAAATCTGTCTCGTCCAATAGTCTCAAATTCCATCCGATGCCTTGCTTTCCAAAGTTCTAATATCTTGTCTTTGAATGGTATCACTCCTCCGAAAATATCGGCTTTGAAACTTCTGATGTCTCCAATTTGGGGTACATTCTGCTTTCTCCCCGCTTGTCTAAGTGCCCTTAAATGAGTGTATGGGTAAACTCCTCTAAAGCCCACTAAGATGAGAAATGAGTCTCTTTCCGACTGTGTGATCACTGTAGTGCTGGGAAAGTAATCAAACATCCATTGTATGTTTTCAGATGTCAATTGAGAGAGTTTGTTGTGCCATCCTTCGGTTGTTGTTGGCCGGTCCCACTTTTCAAGAGCAGTGTCCATGCGGGCGGTATGAGTCAAGATGTAGTTTTCTCTTGGTATGGAGTGGAAGCCTTGGTCTGTGAAGTTCTTCTTGTGCAAATGCTCCATCAACCAAATTTGTAGAAGCAAATTGCAACCTTCGAAAAAGCTAGCGCCCTTCTTGCATCTTTCTAAAGCTCGATACATCTCTGCAACAATCATCGGTACCAAAGTGTATTTCTTGATAGAGTATTTGAGTAAGGCATCGGCAATTGATACCATGCCGACATCAACTCGTCCTTTGTGTTCTGGAAAAACGACAGTTCCTAAAAAGCTGGTGACAAACACAAGTACCCTCCGCTCTTGCCAATCTGCCTGGTTAATGTTGAAATAGTCTTCGGCTTCTTGAAATGCTTCTCCATACCCAAATTTGATGTAGAGGGAAGTCAGAGAAATTTCTGACTGTCTTATACTGTCTGTGCATAACTCGGGCTTAAACCCTACCATTTCGAAGGACTCCTCGGGTGCAATGTTCTTAGGCATCAAGACTTCTTCACTTTCAAATGGTAATTGGGTTAACCCGCCTATTTCTTCCAGTAATGGTATCAACTCTACGCTCCCAAAGTGAAAAATTGCTCGGTCCGCATCCCAATAGTGTACTGCTGCTTCTACTATCCCTTTTACTGCCGTGTGCTCCATTAGTGAAATCAGGTTCCCCAACACTGCCTTAACTCGGTCTTGTTGATCTATGCTTAAGTTTTCCCACCAATCTCTTAGCAACTGAGGGACTTCAACAACCATGTCAAATGTTCTAGTGGCCATGATCTTTTGGAAAAGGTGAAGGACGATAGGAAAAGGAAAAAGAAAATGCCAAAAATTTGCTTTATTGCAAACAAATGATCAACGTGTGGCACAAGCTTTTGAAAATAATGCAACAGAGATGTGTCGTTATGAGTTGAGAACCCTTTAGACACTATAGAAGGAAAAAGCTAATGAACTTTTAACAAACTACGGGTGTCAAGTCTTTATATAATGCCTAAAGGATAAATGTGCATTATGTGTCATCCCGTCTATCAAACGGTCATTTCTGCTTCATATTGGGCCTTTAATGCCTTTTCGGTTACCCTTTGTGCGTTTGAATAGCATTGAATACAGAATAATTCCAACCGCTTAGGAATAAACAGTCGTTTCTGATTCAGTTTCGGCTTTGATGCCTCTTGGGTTACTACTTGTGTCATTGAATGCATTGAATGCAGAATAATTCCCATAAACGGTCTACATTTGCACGTTCAATCTTTTAAGTATATGCCAATAAATCATGTTTAACAGTTTTAAGGCCAAAACCCGTTCAGATTATTTGAACAAGTTGGCTTATTGGACTTGAGAACAAGTCGACTAATGATATGTCATGATGCATGAGTTCTAGTATTACTACTAAAGAATGGAGTTAGCTAGACCGAGTTTTATTATCCTCCCAAGCGGACAACTCAGGAGCGGGAACGTCTTGGACCAAATAGGTTCCAAGTTGTTCCCCCTAAAAGGAGATTTTTGTGAGGGAAGAGGTGGCCGTAACCACCGCACGATTTAGAAACTTGCCAGGAGCGGCGGAAAGTATGCATAATATGCACAAATTTAAAAGAAATGCGCAAGTTTTGAAAGAAATGCATATGTTTTGATGCACACGTATTGAAGTATTTCGTAAAATAATTTTAGAAGGATGAGAACAAAACAAATGCGTTAGTTTCGAAAGATAGGATTAATATAAACTAGACAATATTAAAAATCATGAAAAAGAAAAGATGCTCATATTGATATTTTACAAAATAAGTTTTAAAAGGGATAACACACATTAGTTTTGAAAAATAGAGTTAATAGAAACTAGACAATATTAAAATGAAAAAAGAATTAAATCAAGTGAAATTGTTTTTTTAAAAAGATTTATCAATTTTATAGAAAGGGTGCACATATTGAAGCATTTCAAAAATGATTTTAAAAAATGAGTAAAAAGAGAAAAACGAAACAAACAAGTTAGTTTTAAAAATAGGATCATGGAAACTAGACAAAAAGAATTATGAAGTGAAATTGTATAAAAGAAAAAGATTTTGCAAAATTTATGAAAGATTAGAAAATAGTAGAAGTTTATGACATATTATGCCGAGAGTGGGTTTACTAGACAAGAACATGGTTCCCCTAGGCGGACAACCAAGGGGTGGGAACGTTTGGGGTTGTTGGTTGTACCACGGACCAACTTACCCCAACCGTTCCCCCTAAAGGGTTTTTTTGAGAGTGAAACGGCCGTGAGATCCACGTAACCGTTTAATGTGTGTGCAAGTGTAAAAAGAATTCCAGGAGTGGAGGAAATATAAACGAAATAACAATTACAAATAATTAATAAAACGCAAATGAAATAGAATACTAAACTTCATACCTGCAAAAGGAAAAGAAAGAAATATTAGTTTTGAGAAATAACGAAAATAAGAAAATACATGCAAAGAATCCCAATTAAAAGTCCGTTATGGTTTGAACCTTGATATCCCCAGCGGAGTCGCCATTCTGTCGACGCCCATTTTTCCCCGAACCCCTCGTAAGGGTTCGAAATTGGCTCGACTTATTGGGACTCGCGGGTAAAGACTTGGAGTCGCCACCTAACATATTTTTTTAACTAGGCGTATTAGGGCACCTATTTTATTTCTAGGTAATTTTACAATTAATTCTGAAACTTAGTCTACAAACCAGAATTTCTAGGTAAGAGGTTCAGGTTAACTCGAGAGGAAGGGGTTAGGCACCTCTCGAGCCCCACCAAATGTGGTTACCGGCCGGACTTCATGTTGGGATTCAAAACAAATAGTTAAGCAAATAAACTGATTAAAAGATGATTTAAATACTATGTGTATTATACGAAAAGATACGAGTTTGCTAATAGGCTACTTCTTTAGGGAATTAAACTTTGCAAAATAAAGCAAATTAATCAGTTTATAAAAATAAATATTAAGTGAAAATAATAGCAAGTAAAAGTAGAAGTATTTTCTGGAAAGTCATTTTGAAGACATTTATCCAAGTGTGCCTCGCAAAAATAAATAAATAAAGTTAAGTTAGTGAATAATAATAAAACAGTAATGGTAATAATAATGAATAATGATAACAATAACAAAAGGTCTTTTTCTCCTAAGTATTTTCTTCAAAACTATGCAGTCTTCCATCCGAATTTACCTCGCAAAATATAAAAAAAAGAGTTAGTAAATAATAATATTGATTATAGTAGAAATGCAACAATAATGATAATAATAATATTAGTAAAGATAATAATGATAATAATGATAACAATAATAATAATTTGAATATAATAATAATAATAGTTTTAAAATAAAGAGGAAGGGGATTTTTGAAAGTGTAGGCTCAGAATATGTATTGCGTCAAGCAGAGGTTAAGAATGCCGGTGCGGCTGCAAACACGGAGCCGGTCGTGTTGCCACGCCAAGCGCCTTCAATCCCACCACTCCACTATCGCTTACTTTGCAAAGTGATATGCATCGTCATAGCCTATTTGTTTTTCGTAGGGGCAAAAATCGTAGGGGCATTTGTGTGGGACGAGACATATTTAAACGTCCCTTAGGGTCGAAAACCCGTTCGGTTCATTCAAATATGGTGAACTAGTAGACTTAGACATGAGCCAAAGTCAAAATTTTCCTAAACATGATATGATGCGTGGTTCTAAATTGAGTGCAACTAAGAGTTGGGTAGTCTAGACAAGGACATGGTTCCCCGAGGCGGACAACCAAGGGGTGGGAACGTCAAGAATTGTTGGTTGTACCACGGACCAACTAGATTCTCGCTGTTCCTCCTAAAGGGTTTTATTTTTAGAGTGAAACGGCTGTGAGATCCACGTAACCGTTTATGGTGTGTGCAAGTGAAAACTTTCCAAGAGTGGAGGAAGTGCGTGACAAAAACAATAATAAAGAAAATATAACTAAACAATTAAAGAATAAAACACTAAAATTTGAAAACTCCAAAAATATACCTTAATGCTGCAAAAAGGAAAGGAAGAAAAGTTAGTATAAAAAATAAATGACAAAAAAATAAAGCAAATAAAGAATCCAAATTTAAAGTCTGTTATGGTTTGAACCTTGATATCCCCAGCGGAGTCGCCATTCTGTCACACCCTATTTTTACCCAAACCAATTAAAGTTCGAAATGAGGCTCGACTTAGTAGGTAACTCACAGGTAAAGAGCTGGAGTCGCCATCTAACATATTTTTAACTAGGCGTGTTAGGGAACCTATTTTGTTTCTAGCTAATGTTAACAATTAACTCCGAAAATTAATCTACGAACCAGAAATTCTAGGTAAGGGTTCAAGTAAACCCGAGAGGAAGGGGTTAGGCACCTCTCAGGCTCCACCACCTGTGGTTACTGGCCGGACTTATAATTGGGATTCAAACTAGAACAACTAAGCAAATAAATTAAGTAATTAAGAATAAACAAATAAGTTGAATGACTAGTAAAACATGCATATGGTATTGAATAAAAAGGTGTGATTTGGTAATGGCTTCCTCCTTGGAGAATTATACCTTGCAAAAAGATTAAAATGAATTAGTACAATAATAATAAATAATAAATAATAATGGTAACAGATACTAATAATAATAATAAGAATAAAATAATAATAATAATAATAATAATAATAATAATAATAATAATAATAATAATAATAATAATAATAATAATAATAAAAGGATTTTCTTTGAATTGTTTTCTTCCAAAACAGATGTTGTTTCTCATCCAATTTTACCTCGCAAAATTTAAAGAAAGCGATTTAGTGAATAATAATAATATTAATAATAATGAAAATAAAGGATAGTAATAATAATAATAATTAAAGAAAGAATAATAATAATAATAGTTTTAAAAAAAAAGGGGAAATGGATTTTTAAAAGTGTCGGCTCAGGTGTGTATGAATTGGATGGGGGTTAAGGACATCGGTACGGCTGCAAACACGCCGGCCGGTTGTGTTGCCATGCCAAGTGCCGGTCCTACCGCTCCATCACCGGCTCGTTTTGCATTCACGGCTCATGTATGTCATCATAGCCTTTTGTTTTAGGGACACGGGGACGGGACTGTAGTCTCTTGTTCAAATCAATGTGTGGCCTCAAATAAATCATTCAATTATTTTCCTTGGCCGTAATTGATATATCATCCGTCAATTCTTTGCAAATCCGTCAATTCCATGTGTAGGCCTCAAATTAAAATATTTTTCATAGGCCTCAATTCTAGACATAGTGTATCTGTTCAAACCAGCAAAATCTGTTAGAGAACAAAGTCATTTAATCAGGACATGGATAAGTATAAATAATTACAAATAAATACTAAATATTAAAATGCATTAGTTTGCACAAGCCAACACAAATCGACATGTATTTAACAAACATCATAAATGATGCAAGGTACACTATATAATCACATTTAAATATATAGGATATAAATAGGGCATAATCACACGTAAATGCATGCTTTCTAATGCAAATTTGCTTAAACAATTAATATTGCACCTTTAGGTTAAATATAGCCAATTTTAGAAAAAGGAGGGACAAAATTGGGTGTCAACAATTAGCACTTCTTTGGTTGAAACCCTAGGGATACCATGCTATAAATTAAAACATTCTTATAACTATAATTGAGTGCGGGTTTCCAAGGAGGCTCGGGTGCTCATATCTCATAGGAATTACAAGTGTTATGTTTGGTGTGATGTGTATCCCATGGCACATTTTGATGTTTGGCTAGGTGAGCCATGGTGTCACAACAAAGAGTTTCAATATAGTGCTAAGAGGATGTATATCTTGTGGGCATGAACCAAAAGCTTTATGAGTTTGCACCTTACGGAACAAGGGGCAAGTTGCCTACTAGTGTACATTCTTGGGCTATGCAAAGGAGCAAAGAGCGAGAACTTCATTCCATGATTGAAAGAGTGCAATCAAGAAGTCCTACAAACACAAGAAGTGGTGGGATGCAACGCGATCTTTGATTGTGCTCCAATCACTTGATAAAACAAATGAGACATCCGCTCCTGAAGCATCCAATATCTCAATGCAACTTCGAATAAACCTACATATCCTATTTACGAGTGGATGAATCCCGATTGTTCATTTTTAAGGCGAACTGGCCCAAAACATTTATTTATAAGGCGAACAAGCCAAAAATGTTCAATTATAAGGCGAACGAACCCAAAACGTTGAATCATAAGATGAACGAGCACAAATCATAAGATAAAACAAAAGACACAAAATTCATTAATGCATGTGTTTCTTCAAACTTAGCAATATCTGCAAATCACAACAATAGAAATTTAGTAAATGTTCTCATAGTGAAATAGAAATGAAACGGATATGTTTAACAACTTGCAAGAATTATAGGAGATAGAAATGCCGCCTTTCGGCTATAAACCATGACAAAGCATAATGCTTTAAATCATGAAGGGGTAGTCTACAATGCAATCTCAGAATGTGCTCCATTCAATTGATAAAGCAATGAGGCGTCAGGTCATGAAGCATCCAACGTCCTAGCACAACTTGAAAAAACCTGCATGTCCTATTTACAGGTGGATGAACCCGAATTGTTCGTTTATAAGGCGAACGGACCCAAAACGTTCATTTATAAGGCGAACGAGCCCAAAATATTCAATTATAAGATGAACGAGCCCAAATAATAAGATATAGCAAAAGACATAAAATTCATTAATGCATGTGCTTCTTCAAACTTAGCAATATCTGCGAATCACAAAAATAGAATTTTAGTAAATGTTCTCATAGCGAAATAGAAATGAAACTGATGTTTTAACAATTGCAAGAATTATAGGAAAGAGAAATGCCGCCTTTCGGCAATAAACCGTGATAAAGCGTAATGTTTTAATTATCTAGTGGCAATCTGTAATATGATCTTGAACTGTGCTCCAATCATTCGATACAGCAAATGAGACGTCCAGTCTTGAAGCATCCAATGTTCCAAAATAACTTGAAGTAAATCTGCATATCCGATTTACAGGTAGATGAACCCGAATTGTTCATTTTTTAAGGCGAACGGGCCCAAAATATTCATTTATAAGGCGAACGAGCCCAACACGTTCGAATATAAGGTGAACGAGCCTAAATTTGATAGCAACCTGCGAAACAAAGTTGCAAATTAGATTAATTAAGGCAAGATAATACAAAACCAATAAACAAAGCTGGGTCGTGTTTCTTGTATTGATAGTACTGCAAAGCGTTGAATGCTGCCTTCAGTTCATATTGATTCTGACGTTTGTTGGCACCCAATTTTGTCCCGAATTTTTTCAAAATTATTAAATTATGGTAATATTTTTATAATTGAGGTTTAATTTGAAAATAAAATAAAATAATGATAATAAAAGAGTATCAATTGTAATTTCAAAGAATGTGCTAAATTTGCAAAATCTCTCCAATTTTAACCCACCCGTACAACCCATTTACTTTTTTTAAAATTTTTAATTAATTGTAAATTGAGGCCAAATCCCCCCCCCCCCAAGCACTAGCCTATTTGTGCAAATCCTCTACCTATATATACATACTTATCCCAAAACCCTAGGACACTCACCATTTTCATCTTCCCCACTCAGAAAAACCCTCCTCTCCTTACATAGACAACCAAAAAATCAGATCCACTCTCCCACACACAAAAAAACACAAGACACAAGAAAATCAAAAAAAAAAAGAAAAAAAAGAAAAAAAAACCCTTAACACTTTAACACCGCATTTTATTTTCATCATCAATTATATATATACACAACACACCCACATGATATGGAGGATCAACCGTGGAGCCATTAACAAGGAAGGGGTCTCGATTCCAATTTTTTTTTTTTTTTTTTTTTTAAAGGGAGAGTGGGGAGGCAGTGACGCTAGTAACAGGGGAGATCGGGACTGGGGTTGTGTGATGTTTGAAATAGAATCCATCACCACCAGCGGTGGTTCCTGGTGCCGGAGATATTCATCACCGGAATAATGGTGATACTGACGCCGGTGTTTGTTCTTGACCGGAAGTTTCACATATTTCTCCGTCGTTATTCTCGGATCTATTATTGAAATTGATGAGGGTGTACCGGAGTCGTAGCGACACCGCTACTTAGCTGGTGTCGCTCCTCCGTCTTACGCGACTGTTGTTACAATTATATCATTATCGTTTGGATTTGGGTTTGTGATTACCCATTTATTTCAGTGACTAGTTCACGTGTCTGGGTTTAATCGTTATTTTTTTACACATGTTGATTCTGGTTTCTCCTTGATTAGGCCGTTATTCCGTTTGATGTTGTTGTTACACCGGAATTAGGTTGAGTGTTTCCCTTGATTGCTGACGTTGCCCATTGTTCGTTTAGTTTGTGGGTTACTCATTGTTATGGTGGTCTGTTGTCTAAGGAATCCTGTTCATGACTGACTTCTCTGTTTATCTTGGCTGTGAGATTCATTGATGATTCCTGGGTGCTGTTTGTTGCAAGTTCGAACCGATGTTAAGCTGCTGTGAAAAAAAAAAACCTTGACTGATGTTGGCTGATCCCGTTTTGCTATACAGATCTGAAAATGCACTCTGCATTCTGGCTAAAATTTCTGTGGGACCCATTGGACATTGAGCAGATAATGGCCAATGAAAAGTACATATACACGTATTGAGGCCTCGGGATTGATTTGAACATGATACTACACTTGAACAGTCCCGTCCCCGTGTCCCTAAAGCAAATAGGCGATGATGAATGTATGCACTTTAACGCAAAGCAAGTTGAATAGAGTAACGGAATTGGTACTTGGCATGGCAACACGACCGGCCGGCGTGTTTGCAACCGAACCAACATCCCGAGCCTCTACATGACGCGCCAAACAAACCTGAGCCTAAATTTTGCAAAAACAAACTCCCTTTTACTATTATTATTATTATTATTACTACTACTACTATTATATATTATTATTATTATTATTATTATTACTATTATTATTATTACTTTATTAATTTATTATTAGTATTTTATTTTCATCGGTTATTACGCTTTATTATCGTACTAATCCAATTTCATTTTGTTTGTTTTGCGAGGTACCTTTGATTGAATGAATATGCCGCTCCCGGGTTCTACCTTTTGAACTTATTCTCATTATTTATATAGTTAGACTTGATAGAATTTGTACAATTTATTTGTAAAATGAACCTTTGATTATATATGATTATTTGATTGATTGCTTTACTTTATGTTCATTGCCTTTTATTTTAAAGTCGTTATTTAATTTATTGCAAACTGGGGCCATTTAGCAAAATGCGTGCAAATTAAATATTTTTTATAAAAAAGTTTTATTTCAATTAATTATTTTTAGATAAATTTTCTAGAAAAGCATATTTTGCAAATGTTTTGGAAACCTGTCGGATTAACCGTTTTTCACGGAATTTCGGAAGTGCCTTAAAAACCTTCTTCCGAAATTAATAAAACCTCTTACTTAGAATCTCTGAAAAGACTGCCTTTTCCAAAAACGGAGCTTTTGCACGTATTTGCTTATTTGGTTCCCTGTGTTCCTTAAATTGGGTGGCGACTCCAAAAACTCCAAAAGAGTTAGTCTATCCTGTCGATATTCCGGAATTTATCCTTTTCGGGGTAATTTTTTGGGTTCAACAGCATGGCGACTCCGCTGGGGACATTAAAGGTTTTGACCATAAAGGTTTCCAATTATTTGCAACTAGCATGTCTAATTTATTTGCTTTATTATATCTGTTCATTTGGTTTGTTATGGAAAGCATGTATTATATTTATTTGTGCGTAGTCTGCATTCAGTTCATATTTCCTCCCTCATGGAGACTGCCAATTCTCTTTCATCTCCTCGATTTCATCACGGAGGGCCCGCTTGATGGGCAATAATACAGGAAGGGCATTGTCCTTCCTAACTCTTTGAATTTCTTTCGTGTCACCAAAGTTAGTTAGGGTATGGTTTGCCTGGTTTTGTCATGGCCGGTTTTACTGGTTTATGGGGCCAGGTTTGTCCCGCATCGGTCGAATCAGCCTCAACCGTTAGCCCACTCTTAGAAGGAGATTAGGTCATGCATGCATATACACCTTAGTTTGGACCCGGTCTTTGGCACCGTTTCCAGTAATTAAGAAACCACCCTTTTATTGACGGGTTATTGAATCCCAACGACACTGCATATTATGTGATCGTGTGGATATTATAACAAATCCCAAACCATTTGCCATATCAAATTTGAGAAGTTGACAATTATGTCGGTTCATTTATACCTCAGATGTTGCATTGACTAACGGCTTGCGTCGTTATAATAACCACATGTGCGTGCAACTTGGCGATTAGGCCTACCTCTGGCACAAAGAGGTACCTTACAGGGTAGGAAGCGTTTGCATATTTATTTACGCTCAACTACTTGTGATTGTCACATGTTAATTGCTTGTCTTGCTTTATTTGCTCAAAATGCGTTAAATACTAGGTGTTGCTTGCTTGTATGCAATCCTATGAATGACATGCAAACTATCTTAGTTACCCTTTGAGAGGTTTCTTTTGTTTTGTTTATTTCTCTAGCAAATGTTGGATTTGTGAAGTGGCTGACCATTCACCATGCAAGGGATTCGAGATTTGATTGATGGTAGACGCTCTAGCTCGTGAACGATGCAGCACTAGAAGCTAATGGCATTGTTTGAAAGAACTTGACAATTGAACTTAGTAGCATTATTTTCAATTTTAATTCAGTTTGAGGCCCTGAATTGCATTGTACTTTAAAGCTTATGTTAATTTGAATCAACTCATTTTGAATTTATGAAAATTGAAATAAAACGCATCGCATTCGTATTATATTATTTACGCTTGCATTTGTTTCTGTTTCAAAGTTAAAATTGGTAAACCTGCCAAAGCTTTGCTTGTGACGTATGGCAAAACAACTGAACAGTTTGAAAATGATGCACTGGAAAGTTATTGTCTGCGCTCTTTGGATATCGCTCTACTGTTAGAACTTCAACTGGGCCAGCTTTTATTTGTTGGTATATGGCGTTGAAGCAGTGATGCAGAACTACGCGTGGTCTGATTCCTAAGGAGGAATACGTAGGCTCCCCCATCGGGCTCGACCCTTTAGCATTTAAATTTTCATTTTCCTCCAAGAAGGACAACTGGGGCCATTTTTGCAAAACGGGTTAGAGATGCGAAAGATAATAACTGGGGCAGAATTTTGCAAGAAGCGGTGTTGGTTATTAAAGATGAGTTGGCAAGAATTCTGTAATTGGTTAAGCAAACAGAGCAAAGTCTAAGACAAAGGACGTTCAGTTTGTTTTAAAATATGTTACAAGTTTAAGTCAAGGCAAAAATTTTCAAAATGCATGACTTCATTTGCATGCTTGCTTTGCTTACTATATTGCATTAAATTAATTTACCCTTGCCTCTATTTTTTTCAAAAAACTCCTATGCTATTAAGTTCATGAGCCAAGTTTCTGAACATGATGTGCAAATGCAAGTTCGAGGAAGGCAAGGAAACAGCAGTAGCAGCAGCAACAAGATCAAGATCAAGATCAAGCCAGCACAAATCAAATGCTTCTCCTTTCCTCCCTAAATCTAACAAGTTTTCTTTGAGAGCAGGAACATGAAAGCTTGCAATGAAAGGATCATTCGCACTATGGATGAACAATTAATGGAACGCGCATTCGAAGTTGCTTTGCAGATTGCGTCGCATTGCCTTTTTTCATGACTTAAAGCGTTATGCTTTGCCATGAGTTATTGCCGAACAGGCGGCATTTCTACTTCTATGACTTTCATTCCCAAATAAGAAATGAAGCCGAGGCATGCGTTGTGTTTTCAAATCACGCCAAAATAAGTATTGCCTTATTTTTTCAATTGACAATCCACTCAAAGCCATCATTGCCCGATTGTCTCGCCAATTGATTTATCAAATGGCTATTGCACTGATTACATTTATGCACTGCTTTGCTTTGCACTTGCTTTAAATTCTGCCTTTATATTTGCTTTAAATTAATGCCTTGCTTTACTTTTTTAGGTAAACCATCAGTTTCTCGGAGATTATTCGCCTTGTCGCATATGCAGCGCAAATCTATTTTTTTCTTTTTCATTATAGCCTTTGCTTTATTATTCACTCGTTTTCCAACATATTTACTTTAAATTTGCAGGAATTGAACATCAGATTCAATATGAACTGAAGGGAGCATTCAACACTTTGCATCACTATCAGTACAAGCAACACGACCCAATTTTGCTTATTTGTTTTGCATTATCTTGCCTTAATTAATCCAATTTGCAACTTTGTTTTGCAGGCTGCTATCAAATTTAGGTTCGTTCACCTTATAATTGAACATTTAGGCTCGTTCGCCTTATAATTGAACGTTTAGGCTCGTTCGCCTTATAATTTAACGTTTAGGCTCGTTCGCCTTATAATTGAACGTTTAGGCTCGCTCGCCTTATAATTGAACGTTTTAGGCTCATTCGCCTTATAATTGAATGTTTTGGGCTCGTTCGCCTTATAAATGAACGTTATGTTACCTGCACAGACTATAGATTGGACGAGTCAACTTGAGATATTATGTCTCGTTAGTCAACTTATTTTATAAAAGCCTTGCATTTTACAATTCATTCTCGCTTTACTTATTGTTTTGCTTTACTGTTTCAGAATAATGATCAGCTTAGAGGTTCTCCGGGCTGAGTATCTTGTCAGTTGATCGAAGGAAGAACTTATCGATGATACCGCAACCCGCATTTACAATTTTATGTTATCACTTTATCTATTTCTTATTCCAATTATTACAGTTTATTAGCAGTTGCACGCTTACCGGTTGTTGAGATTGTTACAGGATATTTAGCAGCACCGCAGCAGCGTTTGGAGCATAAAATGAATTTTTTTTCCTTAGCGGTGAATTAGGCAATCGTTGATATGAGCTAGACTCATCAACGAAGACCTGAAGAGTCGCACCCGCATAAGTCATCCACCCTAGAGGTAAGTCTCTTGTTAACCCTGAGTCTGAGGTTTGAGATTGAAGACAAGATGGCTCGGTTATCGAGGTGCAGTGGAAGATATGTCCGTATAAACCCCTCTTTATGGGTGTGTCGTCGACCACATTTTCATAACTTGGGTGATTACAAGCCTCTTTTCCCGCTCTTGAGTAGTCGCTACTATCTCGTCTTTGATTTTCAAATCGCGTCGAACTACATATGGCCTGATTCTCTTTCAGCCCGAGATATGTAGGCAACTCAGAAACCAGAGTTCGGCCATGTCTATAAGCCTCGCACATTGGTCCTTGGAATCAAAGTACTTGGCTTTGTCGTGACAAAATTGGTATCTCGTCAACTTCTTTACCCTGAAAACTCTTTCATCCTTTTTCGGGTAAAGAGGGGCAGCTATTGACACCCAATTTTGTCCCGAATTTTTTCAAAATTATTAAATTATGGTAATATATTTATAATTGAGGTTTAATTTGAAAATTAAATAAAATAATGATAATAAAAGAGGATCAATTGTAATTTCAAAGAATGTGCTAAATTTGCAAAATCCCTCCAATTTTAACCCACCCGTACAACCCATTTACTTTTTTTAAAAATTTTAATTAATTGTAAATTGAGGCCAAATCCGCTCCCCCCAAGCACTAGCCTATTTGTGCAAATACTCTACCTATATATACATACTTATCCCAAAACCTTAGGACACTCACCATTTTCATCTTCCCCACTCAGAAAAACCCTCCTCTCCTTACATAGACAACCAAAAAATCAGATCCACTCTCCCACACACAAAAAAACACAAGACCCAAGAAAATCAAAAAAAAAAAGAAAAAAGAAAAACCCTTAACACGTTAACACCACATTTTATTTTCATCATTAATTATATATAGACACAACACACCCACATGATATGGAGGATCAGCCGTGGAGCCATTAACAAGGGAGGGGTCTCGATTCCAATTTTTTTTTTTTTTTTAAAAAAAGGGAGAGTGGGGAGGCAGTGACGCTAGTAACAGCGGAGATCGGGACTGGGGTTGCGTGAGGTTTGAAATAGAATCCATCACCACCAGCGGTGGTTCCTGGCGCCGGAGATATTCATCACCGGAATAATGGTGATACTGACGTCGGTGTTTGTTCTTGACCGGAAGTTTCACATATTTCTCCATCGTTATTCTCGGATCTATTATTGAAATTGATGAGGGTGTACTGGAGTTGTAGCGACGCCGCTACTTAGCTGGTGTCGCTCCTCCGTCTTACGCGACTGTTGTTACAATCATATCATTATCGTTTGGATTTGCGTTTGTGATTACCCAGGGGAGATCGACTGGGTTAAATCGTTATTTTTTTTACACATGTTGATTCTGGTTTCTCCTTGATTAGGCCGTTATTCCGTTTGATGTTGTTGTTACACCGGAATTAGGTTGAGTGTTTCCCTTTATTGGTGACGTTGCCCATTGTTCGTTTAGTTTGTGGGTTACTCATTGTTATGGTGGTCTGTTGTCTAAGGAATCCTGTTCATGACTGACTTCTCTGTTTATCTTGGCTGTGAGATTCATTGATGATTCCTGGGTGCTGTTTGTTGCAAGTTCGAACCGATGTTAAGCTGCTGTGAAAAAAGAAAACCTTGACTGATGTTGGCTGATCCCGTTTTGCTATACAGATCTGAAAATGCACTCTGCATTCTGGCTAAAATTTCTGTGGGACCCATTGGACATTGAGCAGATAATGGCCAATGAAAAGTACATATACACGTATTGAGGCGTCGGGATTGATTTGAACATGATACTACACTTGAACAGTCCCGTCCCCGTGTCCCTAAAGGAAATAGGCGATGATGAATGTATGCACTTTAACGCAAAGCAAGTTGAATAGAGTAACGGAATTGGTACTTGGCATGGCAACACAACCGGTCGGCGTGTTTGCAACCGTACCAACATCCCGAGCCTCTACATGACGCGCCAAACAAACCTGAGCCTAAATTTTGCAAAAACAAACTCCCTTTTACTATTATTATTATTATTATTATTATTATTATTATTATTATTATTATTATTATTATTATTATTAAAATTATTATTATTATTATTATTATTATTATTATTATTATTATTATTATTACTACTACTATTATATATTATTATTATTATTATTACTATTATTATTATTACTTTATTAATTTATTATTAGTATTTTATTTTCATCGGTTATTACGCTTTATTATCGTATTAATCCAATTTCATTTTGTTTGTTTTGCGAGGTACCTTTGATTGAATGAATATGCCGCTCCCGGGTTCTACCTTTTGAACTTATTCTCATTATTTATATAGTTAGACTTGATAGAATTTGTACAATTTATTTGTAAAATGAACCTTTGATTATATATGATTATTTGATTGATTGCTTTACTTTATGTTCATTGCCTTTTATTTTAAAGTCGTTATTTAATTTATTGCAAACTGGGGCCATTTAGCAAAATGCGTGCAAATTAAATATTTTTTATAAACAAGTTTTATTTCAATTAATTATTTTTAGATAAATTTTCTAGAAAAGCATATTTTGCAAATGTTTTGGAAACCTGTCGGATTAACCGTTTTTAACGGAATTTCGGAAGTGCCTTACAACCCTTCTTCCGAAATTAATAAAACCTCTTACTTAGAATCTCTGAAAAGAATGCCTTTTCCAAAAACGGAGCTTTTGCACGTATTTGCTTATTTGGTTCCCTGTGTTCCTTAAATTGGGTGGCGACTCCAAAAACTCCAAGAGAGTTAGTCCATCCTGTCGATATTCCGGAATTTATCCTTTTCGGGTTAATTTTTGGGGTTCAACAACGTTCAATTCCTACAAATTTAAAGTAAATGCGTTGGAAAACGAGTGAATAATAAAACAAATGCTATAATGAAAAAGAAAGAAATAGATTTGCGCTGCATATGCAACAAGACGAATAATCTCCGAGAATTTGATGGTTGCTAGTTCTCCTCATTCTTCCATTTTTGTGGAATTCCTGCACTCAAATAAAAATCGTTAGTTTTGGGAGGGTGGGGGGAGCATTTGATTTGCGCTGACTTGGTCTTGAACTTGCAGCTTCTGCTGCTTCCTTGTCTTCATTGGACTTGGATTTTCGAATTGCGTTAAGAAACTTGGCTCATAAACTCAAATAGCAAAGACTTTTGAAAAATAGAGGCAAGATAAAATATTTTAATGCAATATAGCAAGTGAAATAAGCATGCAAATGAAGTCAAAGATGCATTTTGAAAATATTGCCTTGACTTAAACTTGTAACACATTTTAAAACAAACTGAACGTCCTTTGTCTTAGACTTTGTACTATTCGCTTAGCCAATTCTCGGGATTTTGCCAATTCATCTTTTGATAATCGATGGTGTTTCCTGCAAAATTCTGCCCCAGTTATGATTATTTAAATCTTCCACTTGCCTCGCAAAAAATTTTCCCCAGTTATGATCTTCTAAATCTTCAACTTACTTTGCAAAAATTGCCCCAATTGTGAATTCTGATACTTCAAATTGCTTTGTAAAAGCTGCCTCAGTGTAAGTTCTAACAGTATTGATATCCAAAAAGTGCAAAAAGATAACTTTACCGCATCATTCTCAAATTGTTCAGTTGTTTCGTTATGTCACAAGCAAAGTCTTGGCAGGTTTACCAATTTTAATTTGAAACATAAATAAATATAATCGAAAGCGTCAATAATACAATAAAAATGCGATGCATTTTATTTCAACTTTCATAAAATTTAAAAAGAGTTGATTTACATAATCATAAGCTTTAAGGTACAATGCAATTCAGGGCCTCAATCTGAGTTAAAATTGAAAACAATGCTACTAAGTTCAATCGCCAAGTTCTTTTCAAACAACGCCACTAGCTTCTGGTACATCATCGTTCACGAGCTAGAGCGTCTGCCATCAATCAGATCTTGAATCTCTTGAGTGGTGAACGGTCAGCCACTTCACAAATCCAACTTTTGCTTTAGAAATAAACAAAACAAAAGAAACCTCAAGGGTAACTATGTTATTTTGCATGTCATTCCTAAAATTGCACACAAGCTAGCAACATCTAGTATTTAATGCATTTTGAGCAAATAAAGCGAGGCAAGCAATTAACATGTGACAATCACAAGTAGTTGAGCGTAAATAAATATGCAAACGCGTCCTACCCTGTAAGGTGCCTCTTTTGTGCCAGAGGAAAGCCTAATCGCACAAACAAGTGGTAACAAAAAATAGTCCATGCCAGTTCTGAGCAGTTCAGATTTAGAATAAGCAATAAATAATAACAATAATTGATAACAACCATCTCTCCGCCTTGACACTGCAATTCCGTTATCCCAACTATCTTCCAAAAGTGGGTGTCAACTCGAAATTCCAATGCAGCTCATGCTCTTTACTACATCTGCACAAAATTCTAAACCCAAATGCCTAAAACCTGAAACAATCCCATACACGTTTTGCAAACATCCACAGTCCTCCAAGCCTCACTGGTCCTTTGCTTTGGACAAGCCTCTCAGCTTCCTAGGTTTTGCAAGGCTCACAGACCTTGTTCATAAGGCTCCTCACTGGTCCTCGGCTTTGATCAAGCCTCTCAGTTTCCTAGGTAGCTAAGACCGCACTGGTCTTCAAGGAGGGACCCCATTGGTCGTTTATAGACATATGGGCTTCACTCTCCTAGTATGAGACAAGCATACTTCAATTATCATGAATGCAGCTGGACAGTCAATATAGGCCTGCACACACGCAAAGCCATTCACGAGAGGGAGCCCACTGATCCTTTTAAAGACACCAGGGGCTTCACCTCTTAGATCTCACTACACAAGGCCATCTCCAAAACACAAACCAACCAAATCTGCCTAACTTTCCCCGGACTACAATTCTGTCTTCTTCACAAAATTCTGCATTATGATGTCAAATTCTCCGTAGACTGCTATGACCATACTGATTCTGCTAAATTCTTCCATCTTCTAACCTAAAAGACAACATAGGAGACAAATTCTAAATCTGAGTTTGCTCAAAACATGGTTAGGACTGAGGATTCATTATCAGACAGCACATAATATGCATTGTCGTTGGGTTTCGAAACCCGTTGACGTAAGGGCGGTTTCCTAACTATGAAGGCGGTACCAAGGACCGAGTCCAGACTAAGGTGTAAATGCATGCATGCTCCTAAAAGCTCCATCTAAGAGTGGGTTAACGGTTGAGGCTAACAGGTGAGTGGCAAGCGGTCTCGCAGTCGAATTACTCCTACGATGGCCGCCGGTGTACCAACTCATCATAAGGTTCTTTAGTGGAAGAAGGTGCGGGTGCGCATGGGCGCACCTCACGGCGAGAATGCAAGAGGTTCCCAGGAGTGGGGAAAATATGAACGGAATGCCAGTTTATATATGTGTACAAATAAGGGTGTAGTGACATGCTCTCCGTGGCACATAAACAAACAGATATAATAAAGCAAAATAAATTACGCATGCTAGTTGCAAATAATTGGAAACCTTTATGGTCAAAACCTTTATTGCTCCCCAGCGGAGTCGCCACGCTGTTGAACCCCAAAAATTACCCCGAAAAGGATAAATTCCGAAATATCAACAGGATGGACTAACTCTTTTGGAGTTTTTGGAGTCGCCACCCAATTTAAGGAAAACAGGGAACCAAATTAACAAATGCGTGCAAAAACTCCGTTTTTGGAAAAAGACAGTCTTTTCAGAGATTTTAAGTTAGAGATTTTGTTAATCTCGAAAGAAGGTTTTTAAGGCACTTTCGAAATTCCGTAAAATACGGTTAATCCGACAGGTTTCCTAAA
Organism: Petunia x hybrida; assembly: GCA_037355625.1. Classification (NCBI taxonomy): domain Eukaryota; kingdom Viridiplantae; phylum Streptophyta; class Magnoliopsida; order Solanales; family Solanaceae; genus Petunia; species Petunia x hybrida. The sequence continues at coordinate 961,402 of JBBBVM010000504.1, read as the reverse complement.
TATTTGCAAAATATGCTTTTCTAGAAAATTTATCTATACATAATTAATTGAAATAAACTTGTTTATGAAAAATATTTAATTTGCACGTATTTTGCTAAATGGCCCCATTTTGCAATAAATAAAATAGCAACTTCAGGATTAAAGGTAATGAACATAAAGTAAATAAATAACTCAAACAATCAATATTTATTCATAAGTAATTGTTTTACAAATAAATTGTCTAAGTACCAATTATCTATCTACTAAATTAAGTAATGAAATGAGCGAGAATAGTAGAACCCGAAATGCAAACTCGTAAACGAGCCTTGAAAATAATCTTCTCAACTTGAGTCCCGATCTTGACCCCAAGTGACTCCAAGGCAATGTATATCCATATTTGTAAGTTAGTCAAACGCGTCCCCAAGTTGTTCATGCCGAAATGTACCTCGCAAAAAAATATGAAAATGAAATTGGATTAGTACAATACTAATGAAAATAAAATAATAATAATAAAAGTAATAAAGTAGTAATAATAATAATAATAATATATTTATTATTAATAATAATAGTAATTAAAATAATAATAATAATATAAATGGGGTTTTTATTTTTTGTAAAATGTAGGCTCAGGCTTGTATGGCGTGTCGCGTAGAGGCTCGGGATGTAGGTACGGCTGTAAACACGGAGCCCGGACCGGTTGCCATGTCAAGTACCAAATCCACCACTCTATTCGACTTGCTTTGCATTCAATTCATACATTCATCATCGCCTATTTGTTTTAGGGACACGGGGACGGGACTGTTCAAGTGTAGTATCCATTCGAAATCAGTCAATAGTATCCGTCAATTCATTTTATTTCCGTCAAATCCTTGTGTAGGCCTCAAATTACTATATTTTCATAGGCCATGGGTGGGGCCTTGCGTAATCTGGTTCGGATAAACCATTGATAATGCCAAAATTCAACAGTCAAAATAACCAAAATTGTCAACGGGTTTCAACAGATTAATCAGCGAAACTGATGAGACCCCAGCACACATCTTCAGCACAAGAACAACCAAAGCAGCGACAGGGATCAAGTGAACCGGAGAAACAACTCACCATCATTCAGAACAGAGGAAACAATCCAACAAACATACGTCGACCAAACTCCGATGGACGATTAGCGATAACATCGAACCAAATAACAGTAGAAATGAAGAGAAACACCAATATGGAGAAGTGCAAAGAGGGGGAGCGACTGCCTAAACCATTTTCGGTGGCGTCACGGCTACCCCATCGTCCCCTTTTAGTTTCAATAACAAATCAGTGAAAACGATGGAAAAGAGATAAAATTTCCAGCTAAGAACAAGTAACAACACCAGTTCTACCATTATTTCCGGTGAGAAAAGTGATAGCAGCGAGCCGAAACTCAGTGAAACAGAGGAGGAGGAGCGACGCCAGACCCGCCTTAGCGGCGTCACTGCGACTCCTCACTCCCGTTTTCATTTTTTAGCCGTGAATAAACAGCAACGGAGGGATACAACGACGGAATAAATGAAGTACCAACGCCAATTTCACCGTTACCGGTGGTAGCAACATTGTCAATGTTTCCCTCAAATCCCAGTCTCGATCCTCTTTTTTTTTTTTTTTTAGATCTGTGCGTGTGCGTCTTATATGTACTGATTGTATGTATGTATCTGGGTGTACGTATGAACGGCCCTTGGCCTTTGTGGGTTTCTCTGTATAAAAGGGAAAGAGAGAGGCTAGTTGAAGAGGAAGAAGGGGTTTTTGGTTATCTGTGTTGTATATCACCGGTTTTTTTTTTGTATGTAATGGTGTATGGAAGTCTGATTTTTTGTGTTGTAGGGAGTGAAGAAGATGATGAATAGTGAGGGGGCTAGGGTTTTAAAGTTTTATAGGGATGAGGATGAGGGTTTTAGAATTGGGCTTGGAAAATGGGAAATGCGTATTGCGTAAATAAGGTAAGATTTAAAATGAAGAACGATTACGGCCTTTTTTCCATTAAAATTATGAACTTAATTTATCCTAAAATTAACCTTATTTTAAAAATAATTAGACGTTAATTGAAAATTCCGGGACAAAATTCGGTGTCAACATTGTGTGTGTGTAGTGAAGGAGTATTGTGTTTTAAGATTTTGAAAATTTTTTGAAAAAAAAAACTCACCTGACCCATCGTTGTACCCATCGATTTTTGGCCTTACAATACTGTAATTTTTTTTTTCCTTTTCTCAGTTGACCTTTTCGAGTCCTCATGGTTAAACCATCGTAAGGCCATGCTTGGGCTATGACTCCATTTTACTCCTTCTTTGCAAATTAAAAGCCATCAATTTTCCATAATTCAAATTATCTTCCAACCTGCAAAACACCTCCAAAAACAAGAATTAACTCCTAAAATTTGCTAAATTTAAGCTCTCTTTTTCTCTCTGTTTTTTTTTTCATTTTTTTTGGTTATATTTATTAAACTAAAACTAAACAAAAAGCAATAACATTTTAGGTTGCATCCCAAACAGCGCCTTATTTAACGTCGTGACACAACACTGCTTCTTCTTCAAGGTTCAACAAGACTAATGACAGACACGGGCCTATTCTCATCAACTACACCATGGTAATGTTTCAATGTTTGCCCATTAACTTGAAACTTTCGCGTTCCATCTTTAGACTAAACTGCTACGGCTCTGTGTGGATGAACAGTTACCACTCTAAATGGTCTCGGCCATCTTTTTTTTAATTTGCGTTGAAAAAGTTTCAACCTTGAATTGTATAACAATACACTATCTCCGGGCGCAAAATATTTCTCTACTATCCTTCTATCATGCACCGCCTTCATTCTCTCTTTATAGATTCGAGCACTCTCAAAACAATGGTAGCGGAGCTCATCAAGCTCATGTAACTCACTCACTCTACTGGTTCCTGCAGCTTCCATGTCAAGGTTTAGTGTTCGCAACGCCTAGGGCTCGATGCTTTCGCAATTGGCAAGTGGCATGCCTTACCAAATACCAATCTTTACGATATCATGCCAATTGGTATTTTGAAAGCCGTGCGATAAGCCCGCAGTATATCATCTAACTTCCTTGACCAATCGGTCCTATTTCCATTCACTGTCTTAGTCAGCACAGTCTTTATCTCCCTGTTGGAAACTTCTTCTTTTCTACTAGTCTGAGGGTGATACGGGGTGGCAACTTTATGATGAACACCATACTTACTAAGCAACTTTGCAAATGCTTGATTACAGAAGTGAGTTCCACCATCACTGATAATTGCCCTCGGAGTGCCAAAGCGGGTGAACATGTTTTTCTTTAGGAATCCAATGACTCTCTTAGCATCATTTTTCGGCAGTACCACATTTTCCACCCACTTTGATACATTATCTACAGCCACCAGTATATATTTATTGCACTAAGAACTGACAAACGGTCCCATGAAATCTATTCTCCACACGTCAAACACCTCTACCTCTTGAACAGGTTTCATAGGCATTTCATGATGGCGGGAGATATTATTGGTGCGCTGGCACTCATCACAGCTCTTGGCCCAATTATGTGAATCTTTAAACAATATTGGCCAGTAAAATTCAGACTCTAGGACCTTTTGATGCTGTCCTGACTCCTCCAAGATGTCCTCCATACAGTGAGGAATGACAAGCCTGCAAAATAGAATTTTATTCTATCTCGGGGACACATCTCCAATTCATGTTGTCAACACAAATTTTAAACAGATAAGGCTCATCCCAAAAATAAGAACTACAATCTTTATAAAACCATTTCTTTTGTGCAGAAGAGAAATCATGAGGGTCGATACCGCTTACCAAAAAATTAGCAAACTCTTGGTAAAAGCACCCAACGAATTAATCATGGCTTAGCATCCTTCTTTTCAACCAGGTATCGGATAGCTTGGTGGTCCGTATGCACAATCACTTTGGAACCCACTAAGTAGGACCTAAACTTGTTAAACGCAAACACTACAACCAACATCTCTTTCTCCGTAGTGGTGTAATTAAACTTGGCTCCACTCATAGTCCGGCTAGCGTAGTATATGGGGTGCATAATCTTGTCTTTTCTCTGCCCCAATATTGCACCAACCGCATAGTTGCTGTTATCACACATAAGCTCAAACAGTGCTTGCCAGTTAGGTGCTGCAATGATAGGTGCTGACACCAACTTCTGCTTCAACTCCTCAAATGCTAGCCTGTATTCATCAGAGAAGACAAAAGGGTGATCCTTTTCAAGCAGTTTACATAAGGTGTTAGCAATTCTTGAAAAATCCTTTATGAACCGTCTATAAAAGCCGGCATGTCCCAGGAAACTCCTAATTACTCTAACTGAGGTAGGTGGTGGAAATTTCTCAATTACTTCTACTTTAGCGCGATCTACCTCAATCCCTTTGCTCGACACATAGTATCCCAACACGATCCCCTCTTGTACCATAAAGTGGCACTTTCCCAATTCAGGACCAAGTTAGTTTCAACACATCTCTGTAGCACCCTTCTACAGTTAGTCAAGCATTCATCAAACAAATTTCCTACCACAGAAAAATCGTCCATGAACACCTCTAATATGTCTTCAACCATATCAGAAAAGATTGCCATCATACACCTCTAGAAGGTGGTTGGCGCATTACAAAGCCCAAATGACATCCTCTTGAAAGCGAAGGTGCCATGTGGACAGGTGAAAGTGGTTTTCTCACGATCCTCAGGGGCAGTATAAATCTGATTATACCCCGAGTATCCATCTAGAAAATAAAAATGTGACTTCCCTGCCAGTCTATCTAGCCTCTGATCAATGAAAGTCAGTGGGAAGTGATCTTTCCTGGTGGCATTATTCAGCTTCCTGTAATCCATGCAAATATGCTAGCCAGTAACTATTTGGGTAAGGATAAGCTCATTATTCTCATTCTCTACCACAATCATCCTACCCTTCTTTGGAACACATTGGGCGGGGCTCACCCAGGTACTGTCAGATATAGAAAAGATGATGCCCATGTCCAGCCACTTGATTACCTCCTTTTTCACTACCTCCTTCATATTGGGATTTAGCCTTCTCTGGGTATCTATTTAAGGTTTGTGGCCCTTCTCCAATAGAATTTTATGCATACATGTCGTCGGGCTAATCCTTTTTATATCAGCAATGGTCCACCCAATAGCTTGCTTGAACTCTTTCAACACATGCGTCAATTGTTCTACCTGCACATCTAGCAAAGATAATGAGATAGTAATAGGTAAAGTGAAATTTGGTCCCAAGAAAACATACCTGAGGTGTGGAGGCAACGACTTAAGCTCCAGCTTTGGTGGTTCCTCAATTGAGGGCTTGGCAGGTGGTGTTGCTCGTTGAGCCAGGTTGAGTGGTTCAAACCTGGGCTCTCTATACCAGTAACCTTGTACTTCAAGTGCAAGGACCCACTCTATCAACTTGTCTCCATCAATAATATCCATGTTTAGGAGGGATGCCTCTAAGGGATCACTAGGATAATACATACCATCTACAACTTCAATCAACTCCTCCAGCTCTGCCATTGAACAATTGGAAAACTTGTTGGGTCGTTTCATGGATTTCTGCACATTGAAGATGACTTCTTCGTCATTTAATCTCATTTTCATCTCCCCTAACTTACAATGAATTATAGCCTTTCCGGTAGCTAGGAAAGGCCATCCTAAAATGATGGGGGTCTCTTCATCTACTTGGCAGTCGAGAATCACAAAGTCAGCAGGAAATACAAAGCGATCAACCTGCACAAGTACATCATCAATAATCCCTGCAGGTCGTTTCAAACTCCTGTCAGCTAATTGCAGGCTCATAGATGTTGGCCTTGCTCTGCCAATACCCAACTTTTTATACATAGCCAGAGGCATCAACTTAATACTGACACCCAAATCTAACAAAGCTCTGCCAAATTTAGCTTTTCAATGGTGCAGGGTATGGTAAAACTGCCTGGGTCTGTCAACTTTTGAGCTACGGGGCGCATCACAACTTCACTACAAGCATGTGTCAGTGTAACAATAGCCAAATCTTGAAAGTCAAATTTTCTTGAAAACAAGTCTTTCATCATCTTAGCATATCCTGGCATCTCCTTGATTTCATCTAGCAGAGGAATATTCACTTGAATTTGCTTCAACATCTGCATAAACTTTCTGTACTGGTCCTTCTTTTGGTGCTTTTCCAATATCTGACGGTGGGGAGGAGATGGTCTCTTTCTCCCATTCGCAATGGAAGTATCTTGCACAGGTGCCTCTTTTGCTTCTACTTCTGGAGTTGGTATCGACACCCATTTTTTCCCGAACCCGGTTACGATTCGAAAAAGGGCTCGACTTATTGGAAGTCACGGGTAAGACTTGGAGTCTCCACCTAACATATTTTTTTACTAGGCGTGTTAGGGCACCTACTTTGTTTCAAGCCAATTTTAATATTAACTCCGATACTTGATCTACAAACCGAGTATTCAGAGTAAGGGTTCATATTAATCCAAGAGGAAGGTGTTAGGCACCTCTCAGATTCCACAAAGTGTGGTTCCCGACCGGACTAAACAATTGGGATTCAAATAATAAATTAAAGTAAAACAAACAAGGAATTTCCACTAATATTCTTCCATACAAATAATTCGCATAATGTTTCATCCTTAGCAAATTCTGTCTCAAATATTCCTCGAAAAGAAAACGAATAGTCAGTCCGAATAAAATAAAGTGTAAAATAAATGAGAAGTATTATCCACTCTAAATGCATCGTCCTTCAATAGACTCATCCAAATGTACCTCGCAAAAAAAAATACAAAAACAAATTAGTGTTAAAATTAGTAAAATAAAAAAATAAAGTAGAATAAAGAAATAATAATAATAATAATAATAATAATAATATATAAAATAACAATAATAATAAAAAGCAATAATAATACTAATAATATATAAAATAATAATAATAATAATAATAATATATAAAACAAAATAAAAATAATAAAAAGCAATAATAATATTAATAATAATAAAAAGGGAAAATAGATTTTTTAAAAAAGTTTTGAGCTCAGATTTCGTCGTATCGGGTAGAGGTTTAAGGACGTCGATACGACTGCAAACAACGGTGGCTGGCCGTAATGCCATGCCAAGTATCGGTCCTACACGCTCTATGCTCTTTTTGCAAAGTGTATACTCATCATCATCGCCTTTTTCGTTTGTTTTCGGGACACGTAGGGGACGGTAAATATGGGACAAGACTGTTTAAGCCTCCAAACGCCATTGGCCTTGTGTAGTATCCATTCAAATCGATCTGTAGGCCTCAAAAATTAAGATTTTTTATAGGCCCGAAAATAATGTAATATGTGCTCAAATATCCGCTGTGTATTCTGTTAAAGATTTCTCAAAAGAAAATAGTTAGTAACTATTTTACAGAAAAGCCTCAAACTTCAGTATTCCCAAAGACCAACAGAGCAATGTAGCATCGTTAAGTCATCAGATTAAACAAAATAAAATAAGGATGTTATCAAGAATAGCTATTAAGCCAATTTGGTCACAAAGGGGTAACCGATAGGTCAAAAACATCCCCCATTAGCAGATCAGGCCACCGCCGAAGAAACGGGTAGTGGCGAGGATCCAGTCGCAGCAGCAGACTATCCGTCGGGTTGCCGCCGATCGGATTTTCTGGTCAAAGTAGCAACGACAACAATAACTAGGACATTGATGGGGTAAAGTAACAACAGATATAACAAACGACGAAGAATTAGTCAGTGCAAACAATAGAACGCCAGGCAACAAGTATCCGGTGCGAATCGAAACAGCAGCACAACGAGGAAGGAGGAACGACTGCCAGCTGGATAACGACATCGCTGCTACTCCTCCCCTGACCTCCTCTTTTCCCTTATTTATTAGTTTCAGTGGGAAATCAAACAAAACCAGAGGAGAGAAAGAGAAATAAGTCTCCGATGCCTGGCGTGAATCAAGATTGAGATCTGAATCCCTCTGTTCTAGTGATGTGTATTGTGTATCTGGTTTTAGGTGGTTCTCTTCCACCATTTAAAATGGTGTTTCCAGTCTGTGGGTCCCCTTCCCATTCTCCTTTATTGGATCCGCGTTTCAACTATGTGAGTGTGTATATGGCGTTTGTGTGTGTGCTTAAGTTTTTAGGGAGAAGAAGATGACTATGGCGGTGGTGGTGTATATATATGGTTTCCACTGGTGGAGATGAGGGTGTATATGTTCCGATATGGGTGATAGATTAGAGGGATTTGGAGATGGTGTGTATGGTTGTCCCATTTGGTGTTGATCTGTTTCTCTGTTAAAGAAGCGTGAGCTCTAATGGGCAAAAGTCCAAAATGGAAGAGATTGAAGGAATGAGGCGTTGAGAGAGGAGCTGATTTTGGGGAAGGGAATCTGTTTAAGAATAATTTTTGAAAGATTAGGGGAGATGATTTTAAGTGAGGAAGACAAGATAATGGAGAGTGATTTTTGGGGGGTGGATACGCTGGAGATTGGAGAGGAATATTGGGCAAGTGTATTTGGTCAAAGCATTCTAAATATTAGGACTACTTTTATGTCAAGGTTCAGAGTAGAATTAGGAAGATTGTAACAATTAAAAGAATTTGGAATTTCAAAGTAATATGGTAAATTATGATTAAAAAAATCAATTGAACTATTTTAATTGGACTAATAATTAATTTAAAGGTGCTAAAAATATAAGTATATATTATATAACAAGTAAAAATGCACACATATATTAATTGGGATTAGATTGAATTAATTAAATATAAATAGCCACAAACAATTACTAAAAATGTTATGAATGCAGTAGTTTAACATAAATAATTACAATTTTGATATGTATTTAACAAATAGCCTAAGTGATGCAGTTACTTAATATAGCCACGATTAGGTACATATTGTATTAGTAGGGGATAACACACGTAAAGGCATACTTTCTAGTGCATATTTTGTTTAAACAGTTAAATGGCACCTTTAAGCTAAATATAGCCAATTGTACAAAAATGAGGGATAAAACTGGGTGTCAACAACTGCCCCTCTTTACCCGGGGATGATGAAAAGAATCTTCGGGCAAAGATAGTTGACAGAGTAGCCAATTTTGTCACGACTGGCAAACAAAATGGTGTGAAGGAAAAATAAGAGTTTTGGGGTGTTTTGGCCGAACCCTGGTCTCTGAGTTGCCTACATATCTCGGGTTTCACGATAATCAGGCCGTGTGTAGTTCTAGAATGGCATGTTGCCTGTGTGAGATGTTTTTGATGCACGATTGAGGTATCAAGAGTGAACTTGTCCAAGTATGCGAAGTTCAAATTTGTATATGCTTTGCCTCTTGGCGAGATAAATGATTGAAGAATAAAACAGAGGCACTATCGAAGACGAGATATCATCAATAGATCGAGCGTGGGAAAAGAACTTGTAATCATCCTAGTTCTGAAGATGTGGTGCACGACTTACCCATAAAGAGGAGTTTACACGGACACAGTTTCTACTTCATCTCGATAAATGAGTCATCTTGCCTTCAATATTGTCTTGAATGCGCTGGAAAATATTGAGGAGTAAAGCACAATAAGTATGCACGATTCAAACAGACGGGCCCAATTAAGCATGAAAACTAGCAGGATTGACACAGATAGGCTTGAATAGGAAGGAACACAAACTGGCATCTAATCAGGAATGAAAGATTAGGTGGATCATTTGTGTGAGTATGGAATTGTAGCTTTGAGCACTTTGGAACTCGACAAAATAGGCAGCTCGCGGGTGTAGCAAAAGCATTGTCTATAGGATTTAAGCTTCTTGAATTGGGTTTTGGGATGATGCTTTGTATGTAGTTGAGGTTTTTTGGTTGCGCAATTTCGCGTGTGATTTTCTGGGGAGCAAGTGTAAGGGTATGTGAAATGGAGCAGGGGTTTGTCAAGAGATCGGAGAGTACCCTGCAGCAAAATCAGGATAAATGCAAATAAAGATAAAAATAAAGATAAAGTAAACTTCCCTGTTGAGTTGATCTTTCCTTTGTCAAGTAGTGGCTTCGTCTGTTTTCAAGTGATTTCGGTGCTAGAAAATATGTTCCTCTCCTATGGAGATATTCGCCTGCTCGTCAGGAGCTATTAGTGCCTCTCGTCAGGAGATAATTGTCTGCTTGTCAGGAGCTACTAAGTGCTTCTCGCCAGGAGATAAGTGTCTGCTCGTCAGGAGCTACTAAGTGCCTCTCGTCATGAGATAATTGTCTGTCGCGTTGGGTTGTGTACTCTGCGAACAAAAATATAGTGCAAAAGAAGAAAAGAAGTGCCTCTCGTCGGGAGACATTTGCCTGCTCGTCGGGAGCTATTTGTCTTCTCGTCAGGAGCTACTAAGTGCCTCTCATCAGGAGATATTTATCTGTCGCGTCGGGCTGTGTACCCTTTCGTAATGCCTGCACTCAAAGAAAAATTTTATGAGTTGCGGGGGAAGGTTTGATTTGTGCATTCTTCATCTATTCCGCGCCTTCCTCCTGTAGTGCCTTCTTTTATGAATCCTGGGCCTTGGTCAAGCTTTCTTCGGTGAATTCTAGGTTTCTATACTTCGTCTTTCTTGAAATTTTATAGGGGATCTCAAAAATTTCTGCCCCAGTGTCAGCTTGCATCTTTTAGAATTTTTGAGGGGATCCTCAAAAATTCTGCCCCAGTTTATTGTCTTTGATAGATCATCATATTATGGTAGTACCTGCAAAATAAACAAAAAATACCTGTATATGTCCAATTCTAAGGCAGACGAGCCTATTGTAGTGGTGCCTGCAAAACAAAATATATGAGTTTGTCCTATTTTAAGCCGGACAGAGCTGATCATCATAATTTAAGCCTGACGTGGCTAGTCGTCATATTATAAGCCTGACGAGGCTAGTCGTCATATTTTAACCCTGACGTGGTTGATTGCCATATTATATCGTCATATTTGAAGCCTGACGGGGCTAGTCGTCATATTCTAAGTCTGACGTGGCTAGTCGTCATATTCTAAGCCTGACATAGCTAGTCGTCATATTCTAAGCCTGACGTGGCTGGTCGTCATATTTTAAGCCTGACGTGGCTGGTCGTCATATTATAAGCCTGACGTGGCTAAAGTGCTATCATGTCAATTGTGATTGCCTGCGAATTCTTGTGGTTGTGTTGAAAGATCTGCTGTCAAAGAAAGATTTGTTAGTCGAAACAAAATAGTTGCATTGCGCTGAACACCATTGTATTGGCTTGAATCTGTATTCGTCTTTTTGGTGTGACATTGGGTATCTGGATGACTCTAATTATGTGGGTACTTGCATACTTAGACTGAGGTTTGGTGTTTGAATTTTGTCAGATTTGGAGGTTGTCCAAAACTGTATTTGTCTTGGGTTGTGTCGGGATGTCTTTATGTTTCGCGCTCTTTTTTCGACAGACATGGAGCTAACTTTGATGATAAAAAACGTATTTGTGGTTTGAGAGTTGGAGTTTCCCCTTGTTGGTTCTAATTGTATCATTGTCTTGCCTTTGGTCAATCAGACTCTGAATTTAGTGTTTCGGTGTTGGGTATTTTCTGATGTCATGGTATTGAATGTTTGAGTGACGAGTGTAGATCTTTGTTGGATCGAATTTCGAAATTGGTATTTAGGGAATAGTTTGTTTGCCGGTTTCAATATTTCTTGACAGAGCTAAAGGAATAAAGGTGTGAGGTTGCGAGTTTTACCAGTTTCGGTTGTATAGTAATTAGATTTCTTTCTTGCGACTCATGTGTGGGTAAAATATTGGCTGCTTTTGGTTGTCCACATCACAAGTTGTACAGTAATGGAATTTGGATTGTCTGGGTTCTCTCGGGGTCATATGCTAGTGGTTTAAAAGACTTTGTCCTGAGGTAAATGTTTTAAGCTTGGCTTGCCATTTCGGCTTTTCTGAGTGCAGATTCTTGACCAGCTTCAGTGTTCAGATGAAAAGCAACCGTAATACAGTGGTAAAATGTGCAAAACTGTGTTAGGATATTTAGCAAAGATTTGATGCAAAAACAATCCAAATAGCTTAAGAAAATGCGTAGACCGCAGATGATAGATTAACACTTTATTTTGAAGATTCTGACAAATTGTATAGAGGTTAAAAGATTGCTCGAGTGCTTTATGTAGCAGTCAAGACAAAGATTCTGGTCGAATGACCGATACTCGTTTAAGCAGGAGATGAGAAGTTGAATGTTAATGAAAGGTGGTAAGATGTTGTGTAAAGAATAGGTTGTGTTGACAGAAAGGAGGTTGGATTTTGTTGAACACCAACACCTTAAGTGCATCTGTCATCTTTCCTTGCGAATTAGGCATGTCGCATAGGTGCATCCTTGAAATAGATACTCAATATTTTTCATACTTGTCAACCAACTGCTGTAATTCAATTTTTTGCCTCAACTTTTGCTTGTCAGGTAGATTTTGTTGCCAAGAGACCGATCCCGGTGTATCATGTATATTCTTAGATCGCTGCTTCAGTCTAGACCGTTTTAGAGGTTGACCATATTGTATTCCTTGTTCCATGTAGTTGTTGTCATGAAAATTTATTCAAATAAAGCTTTTGACCAAAATCGCTCCAAGAAATCTGTCTGCCCCTGTTTTGTATCAAATTAATTCTTGGTCTTGTAAGTGTCTCAAATAGCTTCATCTTGAGTTCATCGTCTCGTCCCACACTTGCTAGTTGGTAGGGATATGCTTTCAATACTCAGCAAGAGTTTCTAGCTCCATCATATAATGGAATTTTTGTCACTGCGCCTTTGCATTCTTTTCCAAATTGAATAAGCCTGCTAAATTTGGTTGCTATGCATAAATCTTTGTATCATCAAGTGGGTTCCGATCATTTCTCACTTCCTTATTGCCTTGTGATAACCCTTTGAACGTTTTTTTGGCTATGAATAGGTGCAAGTTTGGAAATATTTTGTATTGCCTTAAATGTATTACAATATGGACTAGACCGACAAAATGATCCTCAGACATTGTGTCAAAATGAAGTATTTTTGGTAAGTCATGTGTGCCTTTGACCAACAAATCTCTTGCCCTGTCAATTTTTCGCTTTGTGTATATAGTGCATGCTATTACAAACTATTCTTGTTTTGAAAAATCCCTAATAAGCGCACTTTGCTTAACCAAATCTTCTGCTTTGGTATTCAACTTAAGACAACCTTTTGGATAATCAAGACATGCGAAAGATTTATGATATCAGGATTTGGGCATAGAGTAGGGAGATGAGGTGCCTTGGTAGGAGATAAGATTTAAGAAGGGATTGATTTAGGTAGAAAGAGACCTAGAGCAATCAAGAAAATTCACGTAATTCACACATAACAAATAAAAATGTATCCTATGACCGCTTTATGCATGATGATTTGGAAAGCGTTTTGTGCCACATATATCATTTCATTTGCTACAAAATGTGGAGTCTAAAATAGAATGCTGCATTTATCGAACATTGGTCTTTATTACAAAGGTTGATATTAAAACAACATAAGCGAAGGAAAGGACTAAACATTACTAGGAAATCAGATCATGGCCTGAGAAAGCATTCTTTATGTTGATCCATCTTCAGAAGATTCATCTTCTTCCTCTTCGGACGAATCTTCGCTATACGAACTTGCCCCTGATGAGTCTCCTTGGAAGATGATATTGTCTGCGTCAGTTAAGAGCCGGGATATGTCGAATGTGAAGTTTTTCAACATTTTCCAAGCCTTCATTCCTTTCTCCTCTATTCCTTTGTCAGCCACAGAGTCCATTCCTTCACTAGCCCATACACCTATAGACTCTATTCATTTTGTCAGGAGTTCTTCCTTATTTTGCCATTTGTCTTTTTCTTTGTTCTTTGCTTCGACCAAACTTTGATTTTTCACTATTTTCTCTCGTGCCTTTTCCAGTTGTTTGTATAGCCTCTTGCACTCAGATTCTAATTCATCAGCATTTCTTTTCCTTTTTCTTGTTGCTCTTGGTTGAATTGCCTTTGCTATGTCTTTCCTTAGCCAGTCTGAATAATCTTATCATAGCCTGCATCAAACCTGTCTCGTCCAATAGTCTCAAATCCCATTTGTCGCCTTTCTTTCCAAAGTTCTAATATCTTGTCTTTGAACGGTATCACTCCTCCGAACATATCAGCTTTGAAACTTCTGATGTCTGCAATTTGGGGTACAATCTGCTTTCTCCCTATTTGTCTAAGTGCCCTTAAAGGAGTGTATAGGTAAACTCCTCTAAAGCCCACTAAGATGAGAATGAGTCCCTTTCGGATCGTGTGATTACTGTTGTGCTAGAAAAGTAATCAAACATCCATTGTATGTTTTCAGATGTCAACTGAGAAAGCCTGTGGTGCCAGCCTTTGGCAGTCATTGGCTGGCCCCAATTCTCAAGAGCGTTGTTCATGCGGGCGGTATGAGTCAAGATGTAGTTTTCTCTTGGTATTGGGTAGAAGGCTTGGTCTATGCTGTTCATCCTTTGCAAATTTTTCATCAACCAAATTTGTAGGAGTAAATTACAACGTTCGAAAAAGCTAGCACCTTTCTTGCATCTTTCTAAAGCTCGGTACATTTCTGCAACAATCATCGATACCAAAGTGTATTTCTTGTTGAAGTCATTGAGTAAGGTATCGACAATTGATACCATGCAAACATCAATCTGTCCTTTGTGTTCTGGAAACACGACAGTCCCTAAAAAGCTGCTGACAAAAGCAAGTACCCTCTGCTCTTGCCAATCTGCCTTGTTAATGCTGAAATAGTCTTCGGATTCTTGAAATGCTTCTCCATACCTAAATTTGATGTAGAAGGAAGTCAAGGAAATTCCTAATTGTCTCACAGTGTCTGTGCACAATTCGGGCTTAAGCCCTATCATTTTGAAAAACTCCTCGGGTGTAATGTTCTCAGGCATCAATACCTCATCATTATCAAATGGGAGTTGAGTTAATCCGCCTATTTCTTCTAGCAACGGTGTTAACTCTATACTTTCAAAGTGGAAAACCACTCGGTCCGCATCCCAATAATGTACTGCTGCTTCTACTATTCCTTTCACTGCAGTGTGCTCCATTAGTGAAATTAGATTCTCCAACACTATTTTGACTTGATTTTGTTGATCTATGCTTAGGTTTTCCCACCAATCTCTTAGCAACTGAGGGATTTCAACAACCATGTCAAATGTTCTAGTGGCCATGGTCTTTTGGAAAAGGTGACGGACGATAGAAAAAGGGAGAAAAAAATGCCTAAGATTCGCTTTATTGTAAACAAATGATCAACGTGTGGCACAAACTTTTGAAAACAATGCAACAGAGAATATGAAGAGATATGTCGTTGTAGATTAAGAACCCTTTAGACACTTTAGATGAAAGTTGCTAATGAACTTTTGACAAACCACGGATGGCCAGTCTTTATATAATGCCTAAAAGATAAATGCGCATTATGTGTCATCCCGTTTATCAAGCGGTCATTTCTGCTTCAAATTGGGCCTTTAATGCCTTTTCAGTTACCTTTTGTGCGTTTGAATAGCATTGAATACAGAATGATTCCAACCGCTTAGGAATAAACAGTCGTTTCTGATTCAATTTGGGCTTTGATGCCTGCTTGTATCCCTTCACAGGGATATGATGACTATATCAAGCTAGTTTGGCCTAATTTAACTGGTCTCCCAACTGATATGGAAATCACAAGAAAGTTTATAGAAAATCCCAATGAAGAGAAACCCAAGGCTGTGCAGAAGAGTGAGATGCACCCTAAGCCCCAACTGTTGTTTGAATTTGTGAACAAAATTTTGTTTCCTTGGCAGGAAAAGAGAGGAATTCCTAGCTTCATGAACCTGGTCCTTATGGAGCTGCTGGACACAGATAAGTTGATCAACTGGCCTAGGTTCATGATTCATCTAATAACAAGGGTGGTTATTGGGAAAAAGAAGCATTCACTGACATTTGGGTTTATTTTCACGGATTTGTTTGCCAAGTTGGATATTCCTCTGATAAACGTGAACATGGCTACCAAGAAGAAAAGATTAGGGGTGGCTACTTTGCTTAGTTAACCTCCCACTGCTGGTGGTAGCAAACAACCTCTGAATAACAAAGTGAGAATTCTAAGGCAACAAGTGAACATTCAGGAGGTTGAGCTAAAGAGATTGGAGGAGGAAAGGGATTTCTGGAAGACTGAAGCTGCAAAGGCGAAAGAGATGAATGAGGGGATACTTAAGCAGATGTTTGACATGATGAAGGGTACCTCTCAGGGAACTGGTCCTTCCAACACCAGAACTTAAAAACCACAAGCCATGTTCTTACCCAGTGGGATTTAGTTTAGTTCTAGTACTTAGTCTTCAGAATCCTTAGTTTTTTGGATAGTTTAGTAGTATTAGCAAAGTATGTTTATTCCCCTGGTGATTAATCTTTTTGTTGATAATGAACTATCTTGGATGACTAATATCATCTTTATGCAGTATTTCATGTTGAATTGTGTTTGCATTCTGAGTTGCCTATATAAGCCATGAGTTGCTTGTTCTTTTGATTAGCAAATTATAACTTATGCAACCTTTTCGATGATGCCAAAAGGGGGAAAAGTAAGTATGATTTTGCTTGTGATATCTATAACCTAATTAAGAACTGATCCTTAATGATAAAAATATTGTCTACTATTTGGCTTGAATAACCTAATTAAGAATTCATAGCTTTAAGATGTTCAGGACATTAAGGATATGCAGCAAGGTCTATGTGTTTGTCATCATCAAAAAGGAGGAAAATGTTAGCTTGAATAAGCTTGAAGTTTTGACTGATGACGAAGGAACAGCTCTAAGGACATGTTCCTTTGGATCACGATAGCTGAATAAATAATGTTGCAAAATCAATTAAGCGGGAAAATTAACTATTATCCTATTATCTAATGTTTATCTTGATAATCATGCAGAGTTGTACGTGTTAAGAAAAGATTGCATAAGATTGAGATAAGGTTTGAAGATAAGCAAAGAGTTCAATTAGGACTCAAACTCGTGGAGACTTTGGAGTTCTAATTGCTCAAGACTCCTCAGATTTCAAAGCTATAAACAGAGGAGCATTTCAGCTGTTGAAGATACGCACAAATACAGAGAGAAAAGAGCTATAGCATTGTTGAGTTGAAATTGTATTTGGACAGCCATTAAGCTACAGGGAACTAAGTGAAGAACATGTTCCTTAGATTGAGTCTGGCCAGAATAAAGATAACTGGTGAATCAAGTCCATCTTCACCAAAGTAGTTAAAAGTTTTGCCGTCCACTGTCTAGCTTTTGTCAGTTGTATCTGTCTATGAGCACAAAATGGCTCATATTTCTTCATATATATATATATATATATATATATATATATATGTATTTACTCAATTTTACCTTTTTGATCCAATGAAATATATACTTTAACATTAAAAAAAAAGGAACCAGCTTAACTTAGACCACAGTTAAATATGTCAAAATCCTTCATGTTACGGGATTTATCAAAAAGAGTCTGAGCTGAAGAAGCACAATGTCAATAAAAGATACTTTCAGGGCCGGCCCTTGCCTAAGGCAACCGCTTTAGGCCCCGCATTTGTAGGGGCCCCATTTTTTGGTACACATAATAAATTGAATTACTTTCGTTTTTTAATAAGTATTTATTGAAATGAATAATTCTACTTAAGTTTGGTATTCGAGATTAGTAACTCAGGACAATGTGGTAAAATATATACTCCATCCGTTTCAATTTATATGAACTTATTTGATATGACAAATGTTTAATAAATAAATGAAGACTTTTAAGACTTGTGGTCTAAACTAAGCCATTGGTATTTTTGTGGATATGAATCATTTCGTTAAGGGAACAACGATAAATTTGGAGTTAAGTTGTTTCCAAGTTTAGAAATAGGTTTCCTTTTGGAACGGACTAAAAAAAATTAGTACATTTTTCTTAATGGACGTGAAAAATGAATTGAAATGGAGTTATAATGGAACTGATGTAGTATTTAAGTTAAAAAAGACATCATCTAAAATAAAAAGTTAACATACATGAGAAGTTATATAAAATTAAACAAATCTTAACTAAGAATCTAACATCAATAATATCTCAAGCGAGATTAAATGAATTGTCTATATTATCGATTCAGAAAGATTAATTAGAAGAAATTGATTATAAAAAATTTATTCATAACTTTGCATCTCAAAAAGCTAAAAAAAAATAATATGGTTCAAATTTATATACATTATTTTTCTAAAAAAAAAAAAAATTAAGGCCCCTCGTTAAAATTTGGCTTTAGGCCACAAAATTTGTCGGGCCGCCCGTGGATACTTTGTCTTGATTTTCTCTTTCTAAAAGGCGTTGAGGAAAATTTTACTTACCAAGGAAAGGAAGCATGGGTAAGTTTAAAAAAGGGTCCCAAGCAAGTTATATAATAATGAAAAGGGCCTCAAGTTTTAAAAAATAGGTAGAGGGTCCTCCATTAGGATTAGTGTTAATTGGGTAAAAGATGCATTCAAACTTAACCCTCAAGTTTTTAAGTTTACACTTTGCACCCTCAAGTTAAACCCTCATTTTACCCCCCCCCCCCCCCAAAATGGCAAAAAATATTTCCCACCCAAAAGCTCCCCACCCCCGCCGTCCCCCACGTCTCCCATCACTGCTCCGCCAATTCCGGCGAGTTTCCGGCCGTTTTTTTTGCTTTTTTGGTTCACTATCAGCTCCCCAAAGTAGATTCAACAACTATTTACAAGTATATTGTGTATTTGCAAAAGATTTGTTCCAAAAAAATTTGAGAATTGTCAAAATTTGCTCAGCCATTTACAACACGAATCTCAACTAATCGCCTTGGATTTTCAGCCACATTTGGTCTCTGGTAAGTGTTATTTAACTTTATAGTCGAGAAATTTGATTTGAAGCTAAAAGCTACCGGATTGAGAATTTTGAAGAACTGGGTTTGGTTTCTGGTCAAACATCCGTCGACGAGATGGTTGATGTTTAAACATCTCGTTGATGTTTTTGTGCACATCGTATCATATGTTTAAACATATGTGCTAATGCTGAGCGTATGTTTAAACCATTAAACATTTGGACTTATGTTTAAACATCATGCATGATGTTTGAATATAAATCAGGATTACTAAACATCATTGAGGATGTTTAAACATAAGTCCAAATGTTTAAACATATGAGCGTATGTTTAAACATTCTCAATGATGTTTAGTAATCATGCTAAATATTCAAACATCATGCATGATGTTTAAACATAAGTCCAAATGTTTAAACATTTTAACTGATGTTTAAACAACCTCAATGATGTTTAGTAATCCTGAATCATATTCAAACATCATTCATGAATGATGTTTAAACATCTAAAAAAATGTTTAAACATTTGTGTCGATGTGTAAACACTGTAAATTTTTTTACAGAATGTTTGAAGCAGTACCTTTCATTTTTTGTGAATATGGCTTCTATAAACAATTGTATTATGAAATTTATGCTATAAGGATCTAATTTAGACCCTCTTTGTATCTCAGGACAAATAATGGGGCCCGTATTATTGGTAGTTGATTATCTCGGCGAATGGGTGGAGAAAGCTAAAAGTTTTGTTTGGGTTCCCGTTGTGAAAGAGAGTAGACCTATTCTTGTTAGTAAGCAGGTTACTTATAATGAGCTGGTTGAAAAAATCATTCAAAGTTGGGGAATTCTTGATGATCCGAGGGATCTATCTATTACGTACTTGTTGAGCATTGTAAAGCAAAAGACTGCACCCTCTCACATTAGGAATGATATTGATGTCTCTCTTTTTATGGCTGATGTGGATGCATCTGGCTCTAGGCCCACTCTACGTGTAAATGTGGTTCCTCGGACTGAAAATTCTAATGAATAAAATCATGGGTTGGATGACATTGTAGAGGAGGCTTCACTAAATATGAACGTGGCTGAGAAGGAAGAAGATGAAGAAGCAAAAGAAATCCAAGAAGATAATGAGGTACAGTTTCCTGATTCAATACCATCACAAGGCAGCCACACTCGGCCGGACGGCACTGGTTTCTACACAGGGCAAACATTCACGAACAAGCGCGAGTTGGTTGTGCTGTTGAAGCTTGCTGCAGTGAGAGTGCCTTTCTATTTTCAGTATGTGAAGAATAAGAAGAATGTATTTTGTGCTAGATGTGTGGACAAGAATTGCCACTGGTGGATTCGAGCCATGAAGTACAAGAGCTGTGACATGTTTTATATCACGGTCTACAACAGCCAGCACACTTGTGGTTCTGAGCATTCTAAAAGCCATCATCCACACGCCACGTGCAATGTTGTTGGAGAGTACATGAAGAATAGATTTCATGATGGAAAAGCACCATCCACCAAAGAAATCAAGGATGCAGTTCTAGCAGAGTTGGGTTGCAAATAAGCTATTGGAAGTGTCTCAAGGGCAGCAACATTGCAAGGTCTTTGGCAAGGGGGTCACCCGAACATGGCTATGCCATTCTTGGTGCATACAGCTATATGATTCGGCAGTCAAATGAAGGAAGCAAGACAGCATTACAGGTTGATGAACAAGGGAGGTTTCTGTATTTTTTTGTTTCTTACGGATCGTGGATCAGGGGGTTTAAGACTATTAGAAAAGTGCTGGCTGTTGATGGTACTTTTTTGACGGGTCCATATGGTGGAGTGTTGTTGTCCGCTGTCGGTCAGGATGCTCAAAATCACATCTTTCCTCTTGCATTTTGTGTAGTTGACAAAGAGTGCGATGCCGCCTACGAATTCTTTTTTGAGCAATTGGTCGGAATAGTCCCGGACGATGATGAGTTGTGCATTATCTCCGACAGGCACAGAAGCATTGAAAAAGCTGTTTGTAAAGTTTTCCCATTTGCTAACTATGGTTATTGCATGAGGCACCTTGGTGAGAACCTCCGCACGACTTTTCGTTGTGGAGATTTAATTGGTAAGTACATTACCGCAGCGGAGGCGTATACGGTTGCTCAGTTTGATAAGCATTTGAAAGAAATTGAAGAAATTGACCCGAGGGTATCCAACTACCTGGTTGATCTTGGGGTTGAGAAGTGGAGCAGAGCACACTTCCCTAGAAACAGGTACAGCTTATTAGCCAAACATATACTTAGATGTTTGAAACATTATTGTTGATGTTTGAAACATAGTGTTGGATGTTTAAACATATTAACGAATGTTCCAGTATGTGTGACTGCATTTCCTGTTTATTGTTTGTTAATATTGTAGGTTCAATGTGATGACCACAAACATTTCCGAGTCGGTTAACTCAATGTTCAGGAATCACAAAGAATTTCCAATTGATGCGCTTTTCAATGCTATAAGCGAGAACTATGCTGAAAAGTTTCTTCAGAGGCGCATGGAATTTTTGAACAGTTCGAACACTTGTGTCCCCTTAATCGAGGAGGTGATAACAGCCAACAATTTATTGGGCAGCAAGCTTTTGGTGCATCGAGTGAATACCTGTTTTTTCAAAGTTAAAGGAGCAGGTCCAACAAATATGACTTATGAGGTGGACCTACACAACAGGACATGTACTTGCAAGCGGTTTGATTTGGACAAGATACCTTGTCCACATGCTATGGCAGCTATGAGGTTGAAGTATCCAGATAAGTTTGGGAGGAAAATCTATGAATACACGTCGCCATATTATTATGTAGATTCCTACTTGCTTGCATATGCCAAACCAATCTATCCAGTTCCGGATGAACAATGTTGGCATGACTGTCCTCAAGAGCTTAAGGAATGGAAATTACCTAGCCCTTACTTGAAACTTGGCCGTGGAAGAAGGAGGATGAAGAGAATTCCATCCGTTGGGGAGCGATTCAAAAAGAGGAGAAACAAATGCGGGATTTGCAAAAAGCTTGGCCACAAAAAAACTACCTGCCCAACAGTTACAAGACCAAGTCAGAACGATCCCACAAGTGTTTAGCTGCTGCTTTGAACAATCCTTTTATTTGGGTGTTTGTTGTTGAATTTCTGAACCTCTTTTTAGACAATCCTTTAATATGTAATCTCTATTTAGACAATCCTTTATTTATGTTCGTATTAAGTTATTAAGGTGTGTCTTGTTTTCTTATTGTTTGCATGTTTCCTTGATCCATATAAAATGTTTGATCGCACTTGAGTCTGTTCCAAACATCCTGCACAATGTTTAAACATATAACACAATGTTTAAACATCTTGAACTATGTTTAAACATCAGTGGAGATGTATACACATTAGATCGAATGTTTAAACATAAGTTAATATGTTTCAACATCACGTGTAATGTGTAAACATATTATGAAATGTTTGAGATTCCACCTAATATATTAAACATCCAACCGGATGTTTAAACATCACGACGGATGTTTCACAGTAACTGTGGAAAACTAAACGTCTACACTGAAAAGACGGGTTCTCCTGAAAAGTCACATTTGAAAACTGCACGACTGCACTGAAAAGACACATTCATTCCACAAGGTGCCTCTTAAAGTATAAAGGGTGACTTTTAAAAACCACATTGACATCCTATAAATACCCAACACTATATGCACCAATAGTATATGTGAATTTTCCATCACCAACAACTTCAACAACATAAATATGTCTGAAGCAGGATCAAACGACCCCTTGCAGGTTGGCAATAGTGACCAGGCATCACGTCACAACCAACCAATACAGAATGCGCCACAAGGTGAACGACGAGGCGATATAAATTGGGAAGTTGCAATTCTAAAGGACGACATGGCAGAGATGAATCGAGCCATAGAAGCAGTACGAGCAGATTTATGGCGTTTAAGGTACAGGCACGCGAGGGATCACCGAAGGGTCATGCAAATAATTACACAAATTTTGGATGAACTGGACCTGGAGATTGAAGGCGAATGAAGTTTATGATATATTTTAAGTTGTTATATATTACCTTAGTTTCCGTATTTAACATATTATTATATTGTAAACTTTATATCATGTAGACTTTATATCATGTAACGTATTATTATGTTATAAACTTTATATCCGTACGTCGTAAACTCTACTATTATTTAATGTAGTCGTTTAGTCTCTTTTTTACAACTGCGTCTTCAGCAGTTTAGTTTAGTACTTGCAATGTTTTAACAAGCAGGCGGAATCTTAAACATTTAACACGATGTTTAAACATATTTCGTTATGTTTACGATCTCGCTAATTTACTTAAACATAATATGTTATGTTTAAACATTTGTCATGATGTTTACACATCACGTGTGATGTTTAAACATATCATGTTATGTTTAAACATCACATGGGATGTTTAAACATATCATGATATGTTTAAACATCACACGTGATGTTTAAACATCATGACAAATGTTTAAGATTCTGCCAAATATACAAAACATCACCCTCTGATGTTTAATATTTCGTGAGATGTTGCACATCGTACGAGATGTTTCAAACATCTGATGGTATGTTTAAACATCGTATGAGATGTTTGAAACATATTACGATATGTTTAAACATTTTATCAAATGTTTAAACATATCATGATATGTTTGGATGAAGCAATCTATTTTTTTGCAAGTATCCAACCATGTGTTGAGTTATGAGACGTATAATTACACATTTTGAACGATGAACTTAATGATTAAGTATACAAAGTATAATTCCATCGATATTGAAGGTGTTTGAAATGATAACACTGATGATTGGTGTTTCTATCAATCAAGATGGAGGTGTTTGAGTGAAAGGTGTTAGTGTTATGAGTGATAACACCAACAACTAAGCGTTTACATGTATTTTTATTGAAAGGTGAACATATTGGTTGTTTAAATTCAAATAATTAGTCGTTCCTATGTGCATGTGAATGATTTTGAACAAAATTAGAGTGAGAACTCTATTTTAACTTGTTCACTCATGTAGATGAACATTAACAAAAGAGTTTGGAGTGACCTATCAGGGGATTAGAGTTAATCTAAGTTTTCATCGACAATTGAAGGGTTTAGGAGTCAAAACAGTTAAAAAAACACTTTAAAGTAAGTATATATTGATAATTGAACTCATTCTTATTGAAAGCTCAAGCTTAAGCTTAAACATCTGTCATGATGTTTGAAACATATCATGATATGTTTAAACATATCATGAAATGTTTAAACATATCATGATATGTTTCAAACATCATGAAAGATGTTTAAAACATCTTATCGTATGTTTAAACATCACTACAGATGTGTGAAACATATGACGATATGTTTAAACATTTCATCAAATGTTTAAACATGTCATGATATGTTTGGATGAAGCAATCTATTTTTTTGCAAGTATCCAACCATGTGTTGAGTTATGAGACGTATAATTACACATTTTTTTTGATGCAACCATGATTAAGTATGCAGTTATTCTAATGTGTAAAAGGGAAAAGATGAAGGGGTGTACGTGGGGTTATGAAGGGGTGCGTTTGAATTTATGAAGGGGTGGATGTGAATAGGCACATACACAACTACATATGAATAGGCACCTCCTGTAACCATCACATATGCAACCGAAAAGGCACCAACTGTAGCCTATATATATGTTCCATAATTACTTCCATCCAGCCCAAACAAAATCTGAAGAAAACAACACAAACCATCACTATTAGAAAGCACTTGAATCTGCAGCAAGCAACAACTTTAACAACAACAAAGATGCCTCGCCGAGGAACGCCACCAAGAGCACCAGAACGTGATCGTAGAATGCTAAGGACCACTGAAATCGAAAATGTCCATGAAGATATTGCAACCTTGAGCGCAGATGTGGATCAATTACCAGCATATATTGGAAATATTGAGGATCAAGTGACGCAATTAACAACTAGGTTCGACGAATTCCTTGAGGATTATAAGATAAATATACATCTTATCAAGCGTATGCTCCGTGGTATTCAAGTTGAACTCAAGATTGACCCGCAGAACTACTCTACACCACCACGTCCTCCAGCGGCACACATGTGAAGTGAAGATATAATGTAGTTTGTTTAATTTTCAGTTTGTTTACAATGCTGTGTTTTGTAGTCTTGTATTTTCATTTTCCGTTTCATTGTTTTGAATAATTATTAAGTGGTATTAAGTATTACTTATCAAAAAGAAAAACAAAAAGGAGAGATTTGGATGCCGTGTTTTGTAGACATTTGGATGATGTTTCAGCATATTCCAATTAATAATTTAAACATCTGAATTATGTTTCAACATAGTCAAGTATGTTTACACATATGATGAAATGTTTAAACATCCACACGATGTTTCTTAAATCAGTGAGATTGCACACAACCATACTATTTACATAAAACAGATAATTATCCTTACATGACTTCCAACAAAACATAACATAACATAAAATTAAGAAAACAAGCCAAAACAAATACTTAATTATCCTTACATGCCCACAAATACTTAATTGTCCAACCATAACTTATCAAACTACGGTACCATCTTCCCACGAAATATGTCCACAGCCCATTTCATCCTAAAATCCACCAAGGTGTTGTCACAGAGCTTGTCCCAGGGAGTCTTTGTAAGAAGGTGTTCAATGAAGGCAAGGGCATAAGCACCTGATGCAGTACGAGTGGTGCTTGTCGGGAGGTCTTTCACACGCTCATATGGCCACACTTTTATGTTCAGGATATCCTCCGGCAAACTTTGGAACATCTCGCACTGTCTGATGAAAATGGGGAAAAGGGAAGTGATGGGCTTCATCAGTGTGTCAAATTCATCATCATTTATGTTGTCACTGCACATGGAGTCGTATACCCTTATCTTACCTTCCTCAACAAGGAACTCCACAGTGACAAAATGAACCCCTTTCAATTTCATAACACAGAAAATCCTCTTCACCCCAGCCCACTCCACACCCCCTGGGTTCGGCTGCTTACCTTGTGCATAGTCCAGCATGTCATCCTTGAATTGAACAGTCTCAAGCTGTACTTCTATGGGCGCAGCCAATGCATCAGCGAGTACACCCTGCTTCTTGTAAAGCTCACACAATTTCTTAGAGAAATTCAAATCCAAAATGACATCGGATTTGAGATAGAACTGGGAGTGGGCATTCTTTTTAAGCCTCATCAGGCTAATGATTTCCTCAACATGCTGCAGAAAAGGAAAAAAAAGGAAACAGAAAATACATAAAGAACAGGCAGAACATGTCAACATCAGGGGAAATGTTTAAACACCAGACATAATGTTTAAACATATTGTGATATGTTGCAACATCGTATAGATGTTTAACATTATATAAACATATATGCGTAATGTTTAAACATTAACTAATATGTTTACACATTCTGTATTATGTTTAAACATATCATAAGTTATTTGTGATGTTTAAACACTGCTTGTTATGTTTGCACATCCCAATCCATGTTTAAATATCTGATCTGATATATGCACTAAGAAAAAAGAATTAGGGTGAATTGCGTGTACCTTTTCCTTCAAACTGCTTTCCATTTTAATGATTTCTTCCAGATCCTTGTAATTGTACTCATGCCCAAGAAAAAGTGGACTTTTTTCATTTTTCTTCTCTGCCAAGAAGGCATCCAATGCATCTTTGCTCTTCTTATCCACAGGCTTGTAGATATCAATCTTCCCCTTCACTGTCTTCTTCTTCCCCCTTCTTCCTGAAGCAGTAAATGGGGATTTCAGAACTCTACTAGGGAAGATGCTTCTCAAACCTACTCTCTTGGGCACCTGTGTTTTCATCATTTCCTTCAGCTCAACTAACATAGTCTCAATCCCACCAACCTTCAACAACAATTTATCACTGTCTTCCTTGCACTTTAAGCATTTGCAAGTGCACTCTCCAGTCGACGTACCCACAACTGCTTCTTCTCTCCTCACAACACCTCCTCTAGTACTTCCACCATCTTCTTTTCTTCTAGCAGGTCCTCTACTGCTGCCATCTTCTTCTCTTCCAATAACTCCTCCTCTACCCTCATCCTTCCTTCTAGCATATCCAAAAAGATCCCCAGCAATTCCAGTGTACTCTCTTCCACTTGCTCCAAAAAGATCAGCACCCTTGCCCCCACTGTATCCCGTCAACATTGCACCACGACTTAGCACAACATGTTCTAGAGGGGTGTTAGGAACAACAACTTGTTTCCTCAACATTGTCACCCCATCTAACTCCCGCATCAAGCCATCAATCACCACGTCTTCTACATCCTCAAATGGCACAAAGTCATGCAGCACATCCCTCAACTCTTTGGGTGTGGGTACGAGGTAAGGGTGCACCTCCTGCAATAAAATAACCACAAATGTTAAAACTAATGTTTAAGGATTTATTGTAACATTTAAACATCAGTACCAGTGTTTAAACATCACGACTAATGTTTAAACATTTCGTGTAATGTTTAAACATCACTAATAATGTTTAAGCATTTATTGTAACATTTAAACATCAGTACCAGTGTTTAAACATCACGACTAATGTTTAAACATTTTGTGTAATGTTTAAACATCACTACTAATGTTTAAGCAAATAATGCAGTGTTGAATGTGAAAGAACTGGGGAGTAAAAGAAATCCTACCTGGATGTCAACATGCTGGAACACTGCATCTGGGTCCTTTTCTACCTTATCCCCCAACCAACGTTTCATCCGTGGTATTGTCTTCTCCTTAGGGTATTCCCTTAGCCTAAGTGCCGGAATAGCCTCTAACACCCATGCCATGAAAGCCCATGGAAATCCATACAGTGTGTAGCTATTCTCAGGAGCCTTCCAGCTTGTAAAATCCTTCAGGATATAAAACACAGTCAAGTCAAAGCTTTTTCTTCCCCATGGGTACTTGTAAAAGTATTCAGGGGTGCTCGCAAGACAAACAACCCATTCCTCAATACCACTGTTAGTGTCCTTTGAACACAACACTTGGTGCTCGAACCAATACAAACATAAACTGAACCTTATGTCATCATCAGTCACCAGGTCTTCACTCTCTATCAGTTCCAGAATATAATCACTACTTGCAGCCTTCTTCCCCTTCCTTGAAACCAAATCCCACAAATCTTTCCCCTTGCTACGGGCTTCATCCATGAAATCATCAGGGGGAGGTAGGGCACAACTCAATCTTGTCATCAAGGCAAACTCCTGCATCCCAAAACGAAGAGGCAGTTCATGGAATTTAAACCACGCCTCAAACTTCTTCTGACAAATAACCCGGCGAAGTAAAATGTTGTGAACAAGCTTTGGAGCAAACACACACTTGGGCAAATCGATTAGGTGCCCGAAATAGCTTTCCTTGAATCTTTCCATTAGATTAAAATGATGTAAAGCTTTACGAAATTTATCCAACTTCGAGTGCAGTGATGATCTGACCGTCACCTTCTTTGTTGCGAACGCATTATTATACTCCATCCACGTCTTCATTTGACTCAAATCAGGCAGGTCAGTCTTTATGCATGGGGTAACCTCATCAGCCAACTCCACCTGAAATTGATACAAGAAAAACAATCATTACACAGTCACATTTCTAATGAAGAAAATATTTTCATGGGTAAAACATTGTTAAGATGTTTAAACATCACCCAACATGTTTCAAACATCTTATAATATGTTTGGAACATAATCTATAATGTTTGAAATAAATCCAAACATCATTTATTATGTTTGAAACATAATATAAAATGTTTGAAACATTCAGAGTGATGTTTGAACATATCCGTATATGTTTGAAACATCATACAAGATGTGTAAACATAAGCTTCGATGTTACCTCCTGTTCTATTGCCTCTACAAATTGATCCTCTGTTGTTGCTTGTGTTGTTGCTTGTGTTGTTGCTTCTGTTGTTTCTTCTGTTGTTGCAGGCAAATCATGAACAGCTTTTGTTCTTCCTTCCCTTGCCTCACTAACTCTAACTTGAGGCATAGCACTACCCCTACTTTCTCCCATTTGTTCAATACTTGGCTCTGCTGCTTCTGCATCCTCTGTACCTTCTTCACTGCTTCTTGATCTTTGTTGTTCCTCTTCGTGTTGATTTTTGCTAAGATCCCGACTAGCTTGACTAGCACGAGTAGCACGACTAGCACGACTAGCACGACTAGCGTTTGGGCTCTCGAAAGGGACCTGTAAAAGATCCGGTACTGCCCTGCTTCTCTGTCTTTTTGCACGAGGAGATTCACTTTCAGATTCCAAGGGAATTTGCCTGTCTGTGGCTTTGGCTGTGGTCTTCTGGACCTTCTTAGCAGCAGCAGCCGTAGCCTTTACCAGTTGCCTTTTTTTGGGGGGCATGTTGCCTATATACACAAATAACAAATAAGTTTCTTTACACGTATTTCCCATATTTATAAGAACAAAATATGGTTCAAAAAACTTGAGGCCCATTTCCTATTCAACATATACAACTATCATGATTGTGTACATTAGGCTTGTTATTACCACTCTTCACAAGTTTTAAGAATAGGAAACATGTTTTAAAAATGCAGTTCAAACATCACGAGTAATGTTTAAACATCACGCTTAATGTTTGTATTCTACAGGGGATGATGTTTAAACATCTCTATTGATGTTTGAATCATCTCCGGCTAAACATCCGGCGATATGGCCAAACACAACACAGATGTTTCAAACATCTTACGGGATGTTTGAAACAAACGGATTTTGTTTAACAATATCACCGGCAACTACACAAAAAAATCAGTCAAAACTTCATCATTTCCTCGTCCCAAATCGACCCAGACAGAATCATAAACAAACATAACTTTTAAAACAAAATTCTACGGTTTTTTGTTAACAACAAAACTCGATCAAAAAATTGGTAAAATCATGAAAACAAATGAAGAAAACAACAATGTTGGTGTCGGAGAAGACTTACAATAGTGATTCGGTGACAATGGATGAGTTTGACAGTCCGATTTTGCGAAAAAAATCCGGGTCGAACTCGCGCGGGTCGCGGGTCGTATTTGATTTTTGGGAAATGTTTGGGGATGTTTGGAGTGTTTTGATTTTTAAAAAATCTGATGTTGGGGGTAAAGGGTAGGTAGGAGTAGTGGGTAAGTTTTTATGTTTTGGGTGTTCTAATTTTGCCCCAGAATTTTTAAAAGTGTGTAATCATCCCCCACTTACACTTAATCCCCCATTTGAGAGGAAAGAAAAGCAAAAATAAATGGAAGGACCCTTTTTTTATTTCACACTTGAGAGGCCCTTTTTGTGGCATTTTCTCAGGAAGCATGGCGGAAAGGATCTCACTCTTACCGTACAAGAATCCAATGCCTGTAGGCCCACACATCTGAAGCATGTTTACTAAACTTCAAATACTCAATGGAGAACCAGTTGCATACATGGCAATGTACTCACATAAAGCAACAAGAAAATCCGCATCTAGATTCTTAATATCAACTACCAATCGCCATGTGTGGAACACTTTTACAAGCATCTACAAGCACTTTTGCTCCAACATCATGTGCCTAACTTATCACTTCGTCCATTGGAAGGATAGAAGCTTTTATGGGGGTGGAAAATAAACATATAGATTGAATTGGGAAAGCAAATGCATGAAGAGCACAAGTGCATTTTGATTTGTCACTCAAAACACAACAAGAAATCAGAATTTAAGCCACGAGATCTTCACTGCTCACTTCCCAAATAAAATCCAAAATATTCACCAATGATGTTGATTGTTATCCACTAGGTTACATTTTCTGAAGTGACTATATGTTTAAACATTAGGATTTAGGATCACATAAGTTTATATAAGGTTACACAGAATAATAATTGAGCTCATCAAAAATTATGATTGAAACTGAGGGCGTTGTCAATATCGAAGATTAACCCGAGACGGGCTCAAATTAGATCTGCATGATTGCATTCCCTTGTAACAGCTAAAGAAAGAAGAATATTGAGAATCACTAAGACAGCAATTATTCTTTGGCAGGTCATCCAGCTATCCTTTCCCCCGGTGAGGTTAAGTCCTATCATTAAAGACTTACTGGCTTCCATTTTCTCTTTTAAAAGGTTTGTCTGGTTATGCATTCGTACTTGTTTGTTTGTTTCTATTATTTTGTCGCCAATTTTGCCCAGAAGCAATAGAAAATAATAAGTAAAATGCCAAATCTTTCCCAGAGTTTTGCTATATCTGACAAACTTTATGTTAGCTTCCAGTTGTTTTGTGCCCAAGAAACTTTCAGTTGTGCAAAAGAAAATAGAAAGCCAAAATGAAGAGCTCTTTTAAGAAGACCAGTAATATCAAAGGCATGTAACTTGAAAATTCTCCCAAAAAAACCTAATATACATTAGTTTCACATGTTTTATGCAGGATCCATGCTAAAAATGACTTCATAAAGTCCAGGAAAATCAGATTATTAGTTCATTTCCATTATTTTCAGCCAATATTTGAACTTGAAAATGAGTCGTTATGAAATTACCAAGAATAAGCCACTAAATTGATAGCTTCAGTTGCATTTCTTGTAAAAATGATCTCTCCCGATCAGCTGCATTAACAAACTTTGCCACCTTTTGTCTTGCTGACTCATACTCATCTGTTTCCTTTGCGCTTTATACGAAATGAAATAGTCAATATAGCATACTTAATAATCAATCAATCAACTACGACTCAATTAAAATTACTTTTCAGTTATATAAATCTAATTGCGCATTCTGCTCTATTCAGGTCCATAGTGTACAAGATAATATGTAATAAAAATCTCAAAACACAACTATATGTGAAGAAAAATTGCAATTAACTTTTGATTGATAGATTAAACTTTTGAGAATCTTATTTTATAACCGAGAAATCCCCGAGAGCTGGTGGCGCACAGTTCGAAACTTAGTAGATAATGAGATCACTTCTGTACACTTCTCTCAAATCTGAATACCATGCTTTTGATTTCGATGAACCACGAACATGCATCTAACTCACACATCCAAGATAAAAGACTTGGGGAGATTCTTAAATTTTGTATTGGTGATTTTATTGGTAGAAAGAATTGCACTGAAATTTCAGATTGCATATCAACTGAAAGAAATGTTGAGCAGGCTTGCATTGTCCAAATATACAAGCTTTGAGCCATTTATCTCATGCAAGTATTACCAAGATATCATTCCATGTAATATCAATCCTACACCGCTAACTCCACCCAAACCCAACATTAATAGTTATCAAGCTACTCGATTTAGCTCCTCCATGTCACTCAAAATATTAAATTTTTGCTACCATTTCTATAGGAACTTAACTCTGCCTACTTGATTTAAAAAAAAGGGAACTTAAATCAGCCAGTCCCTGAATTATGGTTGAAGTAAGTGAACAGCAGGCGCAAATTTAGTTAAATTACTATAAATCCTCAAATAATAATTGAATTCATAAAAAGAACCCCCAACTAATTTTGGATTAAGCTGATACACGTGTTATACATATAATCGCGCCCAAACACACATAGAAACACACCAAAGACGTTCACATAATGCATTGCGATGTTTGTTGAGTTTCAGCAAAATCAGTAATCGCAAACTATAAAGTAAGTTTTGAGTAGAGTTTGCAAAAATAAGAAATAAATAAAAAGTATTAGAAATAATAATAATAATAAAGTACTAACTTTTTTTTTATTTTTTTTGGGATTTTTACATTGAATGCCCACAGAAGTAAAAAAATTTACATATTTATGCCCATTAAATGTTTGTTTGCAATCAATACTCATTAAGCCCATTTTATTTACATCATACACCCATTCAGCCCATTTATTTACATTGCATACCCAGACATTTTGTTTAAAACTCAATTTCTACTATTTTGTTCATTCACACACCCCATGATTTGAACTAATAACTCTCCCTAAATCAACCACCACAGCTCTCCATATTGAAATTACTTCATTCCGCGGGGAACTGCCCTTCCCCACCGTTCACCGCCGGTGGCCGCCATCAACTACCGTCGGCCGGCTACCGAAAAATACAAGATATTCCTTTCTGGACTCCTTTTTACTTACTTTTTTCATTTCTACCATTACTTTCCCCGAAAACACTACGAATCGGGGTAGATCTGGACTTAAAAGTTTGAAAACCATGGCTTTTCTTTCTTCTTTCTTCTCTTTGCTTCTCACCAAGGGAGCAAAGCTTTTGGTTTTCCCAACTCTAGGCCACGCTTAATGCAGCCCCAGGTTGGGAAGACCAAGAGCTTTTGCTCATTCTGCTGTGATGACGGTGCTCTGTCAACTAAAAAACAACAACAATGGCAAAGCAGCGGGCATGGAGGAGCAAATAAACAATATCTTTTGGTTTACAATAATTGTTTCTTGTGTACTCCTCGGAAGCTACATTAATTTACCAACTTCAAGAAAAGTTGAGAAAGTAAGAAATAAGAGAATTGACCAAATACAGAGTAAATGTTAATGTTTGTTCCTTTCCTTCACGCTAAGTTGATACAATATTATAGCAAAGCAGAGAGTTTGTACTAAATAAATGATCTTTTGTGGGGACTGTGCCAAATTTTTGGATAATTGTTGCATTCATTCAATTGAGTAAACATAAAGATAATTATAGCTTCAAACATAAAGATGACTATTAATTTTTGACTTGTAATGGAAAAATAATATCTATTATATATTTTTTTGTTAAAGTTTTTGTGTTTTGATCGAAGTGTATAATCCTATCGAGCAAATAAATATTTTTATTTTTATTTTGAATAAAGTATATCCTTTTGTATATTGTATATTCTTATGGTATACCTTTTTGTGTTTGGATCCAAGTGTGCGATGCTAGCGAGCGAATAAATATTTCAGTTTTTATTGTTTTAAACAAAGTATACCTTTTTGGTATACTGTATACTCTTATAGTATACCCTTTTGTGTTTAGATCCAAGTGTGCGATGCTACTGAGCGAATAAATATTTCAGTTTTTGTTGTTTTGAACAAAGTATACCCTTTTGGTATATTGTATACTCTTATGATATACCTTTTTATGTTTGGATCCAAGGGTGCGATGCTAGCGAGCGAATACATATTTCAGTTTTTGTTATTTTGAACAAAATATACCCTATTGGAATATTGTATACTCTTCTGGTACACACCATTTTGTGTTCGATCCAAATGTGCGATACTACCGAGCGAATAAATATTTCAGTTTTTATTGTTTTGAACAAAGTATACCCTTTTGGTATACTGTATACTCTTCTGGTATACCTTTTTGTGTTTAGATCCAAGTGTACGATGTTATCGAGCGAATAAATATTTCAGTTTTTGTTATTTTGAACAAAGTATACCCTTTTGGTATACTGTATACTCTTCTGGTATACCCTTTTGTATTTGAATTCAAGTGTACGATGCTACCGAGTGAATAAATATTTCAGTTTTTGTTGTTTTGAAAATAGTATACCTTTTTTGTATACTGTATACATCTTCTGGTATACCCTTTTGTGTTTGGATCCAAGTGTGCGAAGCTACCGAGCGAATAGATATTTCAGTTTTTATTATTTTGAACATAGTATACCCTTTTGGTATACTGTATACATCTTCTAGTATACCCTCTTGTGTTTAGATCCAAGTGTGCGATGCTACTGAGCGAATAAATATTTCAGTTTTTGTTGTTTTGAACAAAGTATACCCTTTTGGTATATTGTATACTCTTATGATATACCTTTTTATGTTTGGATCCAAGGGTGCGATGCTAGCGAGCGAATAAATATTTCAGCTTTTGTTGTTTTAAACAAAGTATACCTTTTTGGTATACTGTATGCTTTTTTGGTATACCTTGTTATGTTCGGATCGAAGTGCGTGATGTTTCAGAGCACTTAAATATTTTAATTTTTATTATTTTTAAAGAAGTATACCTTTTTTGTATATCATATACTCTTTTTGTATATCGTTTTATATTTGGATAAAAGTGTGAGATACTATCGAGCAAATAAAATATTTTCGTTTTTGTGTTTGCGAATAAAGTACGTCTTTTTGGAGGAAAAAAATAAAAAAAATAAATATAATAAGATTACGGAGAAAGAAAATAAATAAATGTCAACATGAATATTGCTAGAATCCTTTTGTGCCTTTGAATGACAGTGAACACAAAATGATTTTAGCTGCTTAGGAATAAATGGTCGCTTCTGATTCAATTTTGGCTTTGATGCCGTTTCGGTTACCATTTGTGCCTTTGAATGGCATTGGGTGCAAAATAATTCCAATAAATGGTCCATATTTGCACGTTCAATCCTTTAAGTATATGCCAAATAGATCGTGTTCAACGCTCTTTGGGGGCCAAAAACCCG
Source organism: Petunia x hybrida (assembly GCA_037355625.1). NCBI lineage: Eukaryota > Viridiplantae > Streptophyta > Magnoliopsida > Solanales > Solanaceae > Petunia > Petunia x hybrida. Next base: position 926,353 of record JBBBVM010000504.1, on the reverse strand, counting down.
TTCGAATTGTTTGAACAAGTTGGCCTATTGGACTTCAGAACAAGTCGACGAATAATATGTCATGATGCATGATTCCTAGTGTTGCTACTAAGGAATGGAGATAGTCAGGCCAGGTATAATCATCCTCCCAAGCGGATGACTCAGAAGCGGGAACATCATGGACCAAATAGATTCCAAATCGTTCCTCCTAAAGGAATTTTGTGAGGGAAAGGGTGGGTGTAACCGCTGTGTTTTCAACACACGATTTAGAAGTTTCCAGGAGTGGCAGGAGGTATGAGCGGTATGCACAAGTTTAAAATGTACAAATTTTGAAAGAAATGCACATGTTTTTAAAAGTTCATAAGTTTTGAAAAAGGATGCACATGTTTCCTAAAATCTGTGAATTTTGAAAAAGGATGCACATGTTAAAATAATTCACAAAATAATTTTGACAAAGAGAAGGAACAAAAAGAAAAATAAAAGAAACAGGTTAGTCCCGGGGTATAAAATAATTATGCAAGATTATATAAAGAATGCAAATAAAGTTATAAGTGAAACCGCTAAATTAGAGGATGTAACAAACTCGTGGAGAATTTGAAAGATCGTTGGAGCAAGCGTCGTGAGGTATTTTTCTAATCGAAGAGTGGATTTTTCTAGACAAGGTTTCTCCCAAGCGGACAACTTGAAAGTTGAAAGCTTGCAAACTGTCAAAAGCTTCGCTATTTGGCTAATTTCGCAAACTTTCCTTAAAGGGTGCTTTAAGGGTGGAACGACCGTGGGGTCCGCGTAATCGTTCTTGGTGTGTGCAAGTATAAAAATTTCAGGAGTGGAGGAAGTAAAATAAAAATTACATATAATAAATTAAAAGGAAACGCCAATAAAATAGAAAGCTAAAACTTCAAACCTGCAAAAGGAAAAGAAAGAAATATTATTCTTGAGAAATAACAAAAGAAAAGAAATAAATGCAAAGAATCTCAATTTAAAGTCCGCTATGGTTAGAACCTTGAAAATCCTCAGCGGAGTCGCCATTCTGTCGACGCCCATTTTTTCCCGAACCCGGTTAGAGTTTGAAAAAGGGCTCGACTTATTGGAACTCACGGGTAAGACTTTGAGTCGCCACCTAACATATTTTTTTACTAGGCGTATCAGGGCACCTACTTTGTTTCTAGCCAATTTTAATATTAACTCCGATACTTGATCTACGAACCGAGAATTCTGAGTAAGAGTTCAGATTAACCCGAATTCCACAAAGTGTGGTTCCCGACCGGACTAAATAATTCGGATCAAATAATAAATTAAAGAAACACAAACAAGGAATTTCCATTAATATTCTTCAATACAAATAATTTGCATGAAAAATAAATATTCATCTTTTCAAATGTTTGCATCCTTAGCAAATTCTGTCTCAAATGTTCCTCGAAAAGAAAACGAATAGTTAGTCCGAATAAAATGAAGTGTAAAATAAAATGAGATAAAAGTAATAAAGTGTTATCCACTCTAAATGCATCGCCCTTCAATAGACTCATCCAAATGTACCTCGCAAAAAAAAAAAAAAAAATACAAAAACGAATTAGTGTTAAAATTAGTGAAGTAAAAAAAAAGTAGAATAAAGAAATAATAATAATAATAATAATAATAATAATAATATATTAAATAAAAATAAAAATAATAAAAAGCAATAATAATAAAAATAATAATAAAATAATAATAACAATAATAATAATAATAATATATAGAATAAAATAACAATAATAAAAAGCAATAATATTAATAATAACAATAATAATAATATAAAATAATAATAATAATAATAAAAAGGGAAAATATATTTTTTTTTAAAAGTTTTGGGCTCAGATTTCATCGTATCGGGTAGAGGTTTAAGGACGTCGATACGGGTGCAAACAATGGTTGCCGGCCGTGTTGCCATGCCAGGTATCGGTCCTACACGCTCTATACTCATTTTGCAAAGTGTATACTCATCATCATCGCCTTTTTTGTTTGTTTTCGGGACACGTAGGGGATGGTAAATACGGGACAGGACTGTTTTAGCCTCCAAATGTCATTGGCCTTGTGTAGTATCCGTTCAAATCGATCTGTAGGCCTCAAAAATTAAGATTTTTTATAGGCCCGAAAATAATGTAATATGTGCTCAAATATCCGCTGCGTATTCTGTTAAAGATTTCTCAAAAGAAAATAGTTAGTAACTATTTTACAGAAAAGCCTCAAACTTCAGTATTCCCAAAGACCAACAGAGCAATATAGCATCGTTAAGTCATCAGCTTCAACAAAATAAAATAACGATGTTATCAAGAATAGCTATTAAGCCAATTTGGTCACAAAGGGGTAACCGATAGGTCAAAAACATCCCCCATTAGCAGATCAAGCCGCCGCCGAAGAAACGGGTAGTGGCAGGGATCCAGTCGCAGCAGCAGACTATCCGTCGGGTCGCCGCCGATCGGATTTTCTGGTCAAAGTAGCAACAATAACCAGGACATTGATGGGGTAAAGTAACAACAGATACAACAAACGACGAAGAATTAGTCAGTGCGAACAATAGAACGCCAGGCAACAAGTATCTGGTGCGAATCGAAATAGCAACACAGTGAGGAAGGAGGAACGACCGCCAACTGGATAACGGCATCGCTGCTACTCCTCTCCTGACCTCCTCTTTTCCCTTATTTATTAGTTTCATTGGGAAATCAAACAAAACCAGAGGAGAGAAAGAGAAATAAGTCTCCGATGCCTGGCGTGAATCAATATTGAAATCTGAATCCCTCTGTTCTAGTGATGTCTATTGTGTATCTGGTTTTAAGTGGTTCTCTTCCACCATTAAAAATGGTGTTTCCAGTCTGTGGGTCCCCTTCCCATTCTCCTTTATTCGATCTGCGTCTCAACTATGCGAGTGTGTATATGGCGTTTGAGTGTGCATCAGTTTTTAGGGAGAAGAAGATGACTATGGTGGTGGTGGTGTATATATATGGTTTCCACTGGTGGAGATGAGGGTGTGTATATACCGATATGAGTGATAGAGGAGAAGGATTTAGAGATGGTGTGTATGGCTGTCTCTTTTGTTGTTGATCTGTTTCTCTGTTAAAGAAGCGTGAGCTCTAACGGGCAAAAGTCCAAAATGGAAGAGATTGAAGGAATGAGGCGTTGAGAGAGGAGCTGATTTTGGGGAAGGGAATCTGTTTAAGAGTAATTTTTGAGAGATTAGGGGAGATGATTTTAAGTGAGGAAGACAAGATAATGGAGAGTGATTTTTGGGAGGTGGATACGCCTGAGATTGGAGAGGAATATTGGGCAAGTGTATTTGGTCATAACAAAATACTTTGGCTTTGAACAAGTTTTGTTATGGGACTAGTTTGTAGTGTTTTTCCAACACGAATGGAGCGTAAGTGTGCGCGCGCGAATTTTTGGCTATTTCTCAATTAATTTTGAAACAGTGGATAAAACTCTGAGTGCGTCCAAAAATGGCTACTCATCAAAATTTCCCTCCAGATTCTTGAGAAAGTTTTTTCCATATTTTCAGGCCCGTGTTAACTTGATGTTCTACTTGAATAGGCGTGTGTGTGTGTGTGTGTATATTTTCACAATATACTTCATACTTGAGTCTCACGCACATAAAATGAGCTTATAATTATTTTTCATATCGACAAAGTTCTGTAACATAAAAGAATTTGAGGAACGTCACATTTTTCCCCCCTTAAAAACATTCGTCCTCGAATATTGACTGGACCTTATGCTTAGACCTCCCTATTTTTTTTCTTTCTTATCAAGGTCGCTATATTCTCCCCCATTTAAGAATATTTGTCCTCGAATGTCGACAAAGTTGTTTTGCCGAATGAAGTTTTCTTATCTTGATATCAAAAATCCAGCTCTATTGCTCCTTACTACATTGTAAGTTTCATACTCCCAATAATATATCCATAACACAAATAATATCTCAATAGCTCCTCATTATCACAAGTACCATACAACTTGCAGTAATTAAATGGAGCGACCAAATGTCAAATAGTCTTTAAACTTGGCGAAACTTTACTGGACACTACATTGTTTTAAAAAGAAAGGGTTTTACGGGGCACTACATTATGCATCACCTGAAAACATTTGCCTGACATTCGCCCCGAATATTGACCAAGAAGTTTGGAAAGCTTCAAGAGTAACTTCTGCCTTATTTCCACTTTCTCAACTTGCTTTAGACCTCAAAATTGTTTAAAATTCCCAATTTCTTAAAATTTTCGGCAGTCTCCTCAATAAATAAGTCTATGCCAACAAAATCAACCTGTCCAAATTCGCATTGACAGCTGCGCATATACAATTATCTAACCCAAACAACCACCAAGGCCTCTCACAACCGCCTATATAACAAAATTACATCATAAAGTTGCTCAATCGCATAAACCCGAATAAAATAAAATTTTCCATGAAAATTACCTCCCTTCTATCTCCTAAATATTAACTTACATGCCTTGGAACACCATACATCGCTTAGCACCCCTCTCTTACGTGCGAAATTATACATAAAATAGGTACAACTGGACATAATTCGTTTAAGTTACTTCATGACCAAGAACTCTTCTCAGGAAAACTTGCCTTGCGTTTTTACACATGTGTATCCAAATATGAGTCAAACATATACCCTTTGTAACTTGACTAGCAGTGATCAAGTCAGCTGGAAATAATTTTAGGACCCCTGTCATTGTTTACCTCCTCCTTGCTTGCTATTAGAATGCTATCAAATATAATTTTATCCCATGACAATTAGTAACAAGAAGTTAGTCATGTATGGTGCAGTGAACATTTTCTAGTTTCCATTATCTCATTGGGTTTCCAGGTGTAAAAAGAAAATAGTGAGATAACTAAAAGAACATAAACTTCACATTGCTAAGACATTTCTCCACCAATAAAGGGTTGTACAACTCATATTTTCCTATTTATAGAATATCCCAGAATGAGAAGCCATCACTTCAAAGTCAAGAATCGAATCTCGATCCCAGATAGTTGGCATAAACTAATGCTAGAAAGTATTGAAGTAAATAAGTTTGTTGGCCATCTTTCCTTACATGCCACACAACCTGCTATTCGACAATTCCCTGCAGATGGTAGTAACATCCTACGGCTTAGGTACACTAACATCGTTAACTGTCTACACCGTCTTGTGTCCAATTACAACCATCTTCCCATTATAGAGTTTGTTGTCAGGATCTAGATTCCAGATTTTACATGACACAATCCTTTCTGCTTTACCTTATGTTAGATGTGCATTCACGGCATTTCCCTTATTTTTGTAACTATCTGCCTCTCTTAATCTCTTGATATACACAAATACGCTGCATAATCGATGCTCTCATGTTGGTTGTACGCTCTGGTGCGCAATTCAAGTCATACAAAGATCCCTAAACTTAGCGGACATATTAAATCTTGTCTTACTGAATCAACTAACCCTTAAGCTAACCTTGCTAATCACGACTCCCTTGAAAGGAGTAAGTGTGTTCCTAACCTTTTCTTATTCTCCATGGTTTTTTTTTTCCTTATAAGCACATATGCTTCACATCGGTATCACGCAATTAATCGCAATCCTTGTCAAGGAATATATGCTTCATATACGTATTTGTCACAAAATGAAGGTTCCTCCCTCTGATTTGACATCTACTTTGCGGATAAGGTTTCCAAGATACTTTTCGTTGGGTTTGGGTACATTCTTCTGTTGGCAACATAATATAATAGACGTTTGATACACCTGCTTAATCTCTTTAATATTTAAGACTCCGCTGAATCATAGCTTTGTAAATAAACCTCTTCCCAATTTACTACTGATATATCTTGATACCACCAGTTAACCATTATATTTTCACAATATAATTCATACTTGAGTCTCACGCACATAAAATGAGCTTATAATTATTTTCATATCGACAAAGTTCTGTAACATAAAAGAATTTGAGGAACGTCACATTCTTCTCCTCTTAAAAACATTCGTCCTCGAATGTTGACTTGACCTTATGCAATTAAAGAATATTATTAATCACCATGTTTTTCTTGACAAAGCCATGGGCCACCATCCGGTTGAGCCCTTCTCAGATATTAAGCCTACTAGCCTAATAGTTATATTTCCTATCTACTATCTACGGAGTACAAAGTACAACGAAAATCAAAGAGATTCCTATTCGTCCTAACTCTGATGCACACAGACGTCTTCAATTCATGCAGCATAGTGTTCTTGTCTCTCATTTTGTTCTGGTATATGCGATTGTTTCTTTCCATCCAAAGATCATACACGCCAGCAGTGGAACAAGCTTTAAGAAGTGTTCCCTTCGGGTTCCTCTTTTTTTCTTCTTTTTCTACCCATTTCCTTTCTGGTTCTCAGGACATGATAATATTTGTTCTCCATTTTAGCAGCCAAGAGTTTCTTATCAGAATGTCTTTGAAAAACCACATTCGAAATATAAGTGTTGAATGGTTTCCGGATGAGCTTGACAAAACACACATGCTCCATCTACATTAATACTCCATTTGAGCAAGACTTCCTTAGTTCTTATTCCGCCCAAGAGAGCCAAGCAGAATATAAACACCTCTTTTAGCAACATCATTGTGACATATCAAATTCTTCCAAGAGACAGTAGCAGCATCCCCTTAAGGTCTTGTAAGCTTCCTTGATGTGTAATTATCTTCTCCTGGTGATTTGGGGACAACCTATAAGCACTTGCCATTGCTTTCTCATGCCTAGAATCTTCCTTAACATCCAAGAAGTTTGTTTGGGCACCTACATGGTGAATAAGTCTCTTTTCCTTACATAGTAACTATGTACCCAGGTTATCCAAAGCTTCTCCATTTGTTGATTTAAAGCCCATAGGAGTTTACAGATTGGGGTATTTACACTTATATACAATTTTGAAGCCTTATATATATATACACACACACACAAAACATATCATTATTTTTCATATACAAGTTGCTACAAACAATTAAAAAAGGAAAACCCTAGCCTCTACCTCACATCTCTCCCTTCTGCCTCCCCCTGCCTCCTATTGCCCCCATTGCCGCCAGCGGACTGCCTCAGTTGTCGCCCAACTCTGCAGAAATAGTGCGAAAATAGTTAGAAACATTGCAAATACAATCTGAAACAATACAGAAACAATACTGAAATAGTCTAAACAGTCTAAAACAATGCAGATACAGTCTAAAAAAAATGCAGATACAGTCTAAAACAGTGGAAAAATATGTAAAAATATTGTAGAAAATAGTGCAAAATTATGTAGCAACAGTGTGGAAAAGTGCAGCCTGACAGTAGTCAAGGGAAAATTACTTGAGCTTTTTTGCCTTTGCTCCTTCTTGAAACATTGCAGAAATGTTGAAACAGTGTAGAAACAATCCAGAAATAGTTAGATACAATGTAGAAACAGAACAAAAACTCAAGATAGTGCAGAAACAGTCTAGAAACAATTAGATATAATGGAAAAATAATGAAGATTCAGTGTGATACAATAAAATAAAATAAATAAAAAAATATTAGATCTGGCCGAAAAATATCAAAACTAACTAGAAAACATAAAAAAATGACCGAAAAACTCAAGATATAGCCGAAAAACACCAAATTTTACTCAAAAATCACCATATTTGAATGAATAATATCAATTATAGGAAATCAGGGTATGTGATATGATGGAGGAGGATGAGTGGATAGGAAATATGTAGAAACTTACCGAAAAAGTGACTTGATGGCCGGAGTTATGTGTTGGCCAAAACATTGAAGCAAGATCTACGCCGATTCTAAAAGAATTTGGAAAAAGTAGTAGTAAAAATGGAAAGAGAGTGCAGAGAGGAATTTGGAAATGTATAATTTTATTTACCGGCGGCGGTCCAACGGAGGTTCCGTGGTGGGTAGGAGCTGGTCAGCAGCGGGGGGTGGGAGGTAGTTGGCAGCAGAGTTGAGGATGGAGAAGGAGGGAAGAGGGAGAAAAAATAGGAGAAATGAGAGGAGGATAGGGTTTTGTTATACCTTTATATAGTTTTGTTATGTTGTGTAATTAAGCTCACATTGCCTCTATATTGTGTAATTGTACCAAATATCTTTATTTTTTATAATTAAGTCTTCCAATTTGTACTTATGTATAATTTTCATTGATGCTTGGTTCCATATCTTCAGATTAATAACATTTAGCCCCCGCCCCCAGCTCCTCTTGGCACAAGAAAATTTAGGCGAAAAATGTGATTTTTTAAAATTATTTCAAAAATCCAACTTCAGATGGGTATTATGAGAATGTGGCCGTGAGGAATACAACAACATCAACAAAAACAACATATCCAGTGTAATCCCACAAGTAGGGTCCGGGGAGGGTGAGATGTACGCAGACCTTACCCCCACCAAGGTGAAGAGGCTGTTTCCGATAGACCCTCGGCTAAAGAACATTTGAAATTTTTGAAAACAAACTGAATATGTTGGAAATAAGATACAAACAAACAAGGTAAGAAACACCATCAATGATCAAGTTCTCATATCAAAATTACTATGGCGAAAAGGAAAAGATAAAACTAATATGCATAAGAAAACTACCACTAAAATGCCAACACTCAGTCGCTTTCTACCTAACCTTCTACCCTAATCCTAGCCTTCCACGCTTTCCTATCAAGGGTCATGTCCACGATGATCTGGAGGTGAGCCATATCATGCCGAATCACCTCGCCCCAATTCTTCTTTGGTCTACCTCTACCTCTCCGCAGACCTAGCACAACCAGCCTCTCACACCTCCTCACTGGTGCATCAGTTCCCTTTTTCTTTACATGGCCGAACCATCGCAACCTCACTTCTCTCATCTTGTCCACCACTGAGGCCACTCCTGCCTTATTATGAACGGCCTCATTCTTAATCTTATCCTACCTGGTGTACTAACACATCTATCTAAGCATACGCATCTCTGCTACGCTCATTTTCTGAATGTGTATGGTCTTGACTGGCCATCACTCTGCTCCGTACAACATAGCAGGTTTAACAACCGCTTTATAGAATTTACCTTTAAGTCTAGGTGCCTTTTTCTTATCGCGTAGGACACCGGTCGCAAGTCTCCACTTCATCCAGGCTGCCCCTATGCGGTGAGTGACATCATCGTCAATTTCTCCATTACCTTGAATGATTGAACCAAGGTACTTGAAGCTCCTCTTTTGGGGGATTGTCTGAGAATCAAGTGTCACTTCCACCTCTGACTCCTGAGACACATCACTAAACTTGCACGCCTGTGAGGAATGTAAAGTTGGAATTTTTGTATAATTATTTCTTTTCTTTTGCTAATGTTATGAAATTTTAAGTTTTTGAATATATTATGTGCAATTGTGCTTGCAAATTATATTTCAAATCTTGGGGTTAATCTGCTTTCTAGTTTGTTTTTATAGTTGGGTTTTTGTTAATTTCAAAGTATTAAAATCTACTAACGTTAATTCTTTAATCTGATAAAATTTGGTTCATTTACACTTCTGTAGATCCATGAGCAGAACTTTGTATTTAAAGGGATAAAAGAGTAGCTTTGTTTTGATTTTGCAAGATTCTTAAATTTATATCAATGTTATTGTTAATTAGCAACGAAGAAGAACACTAAATCTGAAGGAAAAAAAAATTAAATTATAATTTACTTTGTTGCAGAAGCTCATATTGATATAAGGAAGAAAAAGATAAAAGTAGAAATAGGATGCTGAGGTGGCATGCTATATGGCATTCACGCCACTCACATATCAGGACATGTGGAAAAAATAAGGTCATGGTGGACCTTTGTTAGACAGGGGCAATATTGCTTACTGTGATCATAGTAGGGATACTCTCAACCCAAAATTATAACCGAAGGTAAATATAGACAAAAAAAATTTGAAAAATATTATTAGGCTATCGGTTTAATCAATAAGAAAATGTGATAAATTGACAATTGAACCGATAATCCAATAAATTTTTTTTTTATAAATTATTAAATAACCAATAATCCGATAACCCAACGTCATTAACCCAATAAATTTTATCCTTTAAACCAGAAAATGGACAACTCTTACAGCAAAAGCCATTTTTCTGCAGTGGTGAAGAACTTAGAGAAAGTAGTTTCTCCCTAAAAGCAGAAGTAGAAGCTAACTTTAATTTCTTTCATAAGAAAAATATCCTTAACAAATATTATCTATATACTGAATTACCCATATTTATATTAACTAATGACTATCAACTATAAGTAGTACGTTATTCTTCTTTTTTTCTTTCTTACTTGTAATTTGACACCCAAAAGCACTTTTAAAGAGTTTGGCCAAACACAATGTGCTACATAACTAATGACAAAAGTGTTTCTCGAATAAGTTGGCCAAACACAAAATAAACAATTTTAAAAAGATTGGTAAAACATGCTCTTAATTTAATTCCAGCATAAGTCTTTTTTCAACTTCCAGCCAATAGAAGGGGTGCTAAATCTCATTAATAAAGGAAACTGTTTTCTATTTTTAAATTAAGTTATGAAAGACATGCATATGATTTAGTTCTGAACGTTCATACAAGATTGTATAATTTACGTACGGTTTGTTAACCTCGTTTTGACTCACGAGGGAAAAAAATAAGAAGAGCAGGAAAAAGAAGAGCATTCCGTAGTTGAAAGCATAATACATTGATTTAAAGAAATTAACAAGCTTCTCAAATGCGTAGCTTCTTCTATCTACTAATAGCATGTTTGGCTAAGTTGTTTGGCCAATAAATAAAAGTACTTTTTGGTTTCAGCAGAAGCAGTTTTTCTGCTGTTTAGAAGAAGCTAGAAATTTCTGCTTCTTCCAAAAAGCAGAAGCAGAAGTAGAAGCAGTTTATTGATTTTTTCAAGACAATAATATCCTTACCAAAAATCCTTATTTACCAAATTATCCCTCATTAATTAAACTCATATCTCTCTCCAAATATTTCCATTCCAGCCTGAGATGTACAATTGAAAGAACATTTGGAATCTGGAAAAATAGATTTGCTATTTTACGCTCAATGCCTTCTTTCAAGTTTAATACTCAGGTTCATCTTGTTACAAGTATTATGGCTATACATAATTTCATACGACGAAGTTCTTCCACATGAGAATTTTAACAATTATGCTAATGAAGACCTTGTGTCAGAGTTTAATGAAGGAGATGGACCTTCTGACATTCCTTCAGAACTGCAGGACAAGTCTTATTCTGTTAGGGATGAAATTGTTTAGAATTGTGGTCATGTATGAGTGACACTACTTTTTTTTTTTTCGTGATTAATTTTCAATATATAATATTTTAACAAGTGATTTTTATGATTAATTTTGAATGATGTGTTTTGATAAATCATCTTGTCAAAAGTAAGTAATTACTACTAATACGTAATACCAAATATAAAAAAAATTTAATGTCCTTATTCGTAATTTGATACGCAAAAGTACTTTTTTAAAATATTGGCCAAACACAATATGTTTATCTAATATAGAGAAAAACACTTCTCAAATAAGTTGGCCAAACACAAACTGTTTATTCTGTAAAAGTACTTTTTTAAAAAGTACTTTTAGAAAAAATACTTTTCAAAATAAGCAGTTTTTAGCAGCTTGGCCAAACAGGCTCTACAGCAGCAAGAAATAATCACTTTTCTTACGTGCAAGATCATAAAAGACCACCTTTTAGACAAAATAAGTCATGACCATCTTGGTTGCCACTTTTTGGAGCTAATTAAGCAGTAAAATAAGGAAGGATATTGGAAGTAGACTATTTAAGCTTAGCTAATTTCTGTGATTTCTCTTTCCGAAACATATCTAAATAATAATATTTGAGCATACTTACCTCAATTTGTGTTTACCCCACACAAATGAATGTAAGATATGTGATCATGTATGAACTTCTATGATACTTTATCCGTACCAGGTGTTTATACTCGGTCAATAAATTAATGACGCATGTTTATTTATTTAACTACAACTAAGATTCCATAACCTCAGTTAAATTCATCTAAGTTAAGTAAATATTATAAAATTCTTAATACTGTAATTGTAGCTTGCTACTCCTTATGTTCCTAGATTAATGTCGAGTAAGTCGACTTTCAGTGCCCAAAACCAAAAACTTTTTCTGAGAAAAAGTTTAAAAGCTTTTCCTGGAATTTGTCACTTTAGCTTCATCTTCTTTTTGACAGAGAGTTTTTTTTCTCACTTTCATTTTTTTCCAACTTCTGCTGTAACTCAACAATAATTGAATTCTAACCCTTAAGAATAATTTTAAAGCGAGAAGCTCCCCCATCTCTCTAAACCCCTCCCCTCGCCTTCTAGCTCATTAAACCTTTTTCTTTTTAAAATGAATCAAAATTGCATAAATCCTACTACTGATTCTACTTCAATTCCCCCTAGCTACCGGATCCTCCCATATATGCAAACAAATCTACTAATGCAGACAAGCCTACCTATAGCGATAAGTTATTACAACAGACAAACATGCCAAACATTTTTTCCCGTTCAATACTAGATCACCTATCTTTCCATTCCCACATGCAACAACAACCAATCGATCGAGGAAGGTGACTTTGTTGACAATATTTCTCTTTCACAGGAATTGGGAGCAATGGAGCATTGGTGGCATTATCAGAACTGCCAATGGCGACTAGATTCTAGGGTTCTCTCAACAGCGTTGCAGTTATAGTTTCAACAGTCAAATGAAACTCCAAGCTCTAAAACAAGGATTTCGAATAGCATGGGTCATCAATTGAAATTGATTCGGTGGAACTGCTCCATCTTTAAGAAACAAACGATGCTCCTGCATATGCTAATTTAATTATTGATCGCCGGTTCTTGCTGAAGAAACTGTCCAATCCAATGGTCCAGTATAGCTTCCGGCCAAGTAACAAAGCACCAAATCACTTAGCAAAGGAAGGAGCCAAGCTTGCCATGTCCCAGTCTCTCCATGTGTAATTATGTACCTCCCGAACCTGTGAAGACAATAGTCCACACAGACAAGGAAGGCTTAGTACTTACTACTACGAATCCCTACTTTTGTGTGTAATAATCTGGCGGAGCTTTGGAACTTATCTGTAATTGAACAGTTTAGTCCTAGTTGTGCTAGCACAATTCTATCTATTAGTAGGAACCCTGCTGCTGCTGCTGTTGTAACGCCACTTTAGTTATTAATAATAGATCTTGTTTATCAGAAAAAAAAAAGGTTCTGAACCTGGCTTTTTGACTACCTTTTATTTGTGTGAAGAAGAGATTGCGGTGTTTTACTTGTTTAATTATAAATAGGCAACATTTTGTACTATGATAGCTAGTACTCGGAGTTGACAATTCCCTTTATCGTGCCTTACCCCCAAAAACAGGCGGACATTTGCAGGTTTTCAAGTTTTCCACAAGAGGATTCTAGCAGGCTGCAGGCTTACTATTGCAATTTCTCTTCCTTGAAATTGTTAAAGTGCGACTTATTCTCCCCATCATCGAAATCGGATTCTGTCGGAATCAGAATCATCAGTGGCGTCGCCGCCGCTGTAGAAGTCGTCGTGTTGGTATTGTTAATGGTTGGGACTTTCTCTCCCTTTTGCTAAATCGTCAGCGGGTCTTGGGACTTTCTCGAGAAGAATTAGCTAAAAGACCCCTCAAAGTGTAGAATAAAAAGTTTGACCTTTGCATTTCTTTTTGATATATTTTTGGAGAGAGAAAATGCTTAATGGGATTAAGTGGGACATGGGGTATATTTAGAATTTTTAAAACTTGTGGGCATTTTGTAGACTACTGAAACCCAATAAAACAAATCCCCTCCAAGCAACCTCAAAAGAGTATCTGGACGAAATTGGAGACGAAACCAGAAGTCTTGAAGAACAAAAACCCAACAATTTCTTTTGTTAGCAGACGAGAAACAATAAATTTTAGTGGACGAAATCAACATAAGCTGTGAAATACTCTCTTTCTCCGGAGAAATTGATTTGTAGGTTCTTTCTATCTTCCTCAATCTTCATTTTTTTAATGGTGAATTCGAACTTTGAATCTGGGTTTTGTAACTTTAAATCTAGGATGTTGAAAGTATTTGCTAAGAACAATTTACTGCTCTTTTGTAGCGATATCGGGCTCAGAATTTTTTTTTTCTGACTTATCCCATTTATTTTCCAAAGCTCTTGATTCGATACTAGTACTCTTGAGATTTGAGAACATTTTTGGTTAATCTCTAATAATCCAATACTAAGAACTTTTTTTTTTTTAGTTTTCGAATAGAACATCAGAAGTCAAGTTAATTTGAAGTGAAATGTATTTTAATGAAGCCGGGATGGACATAAAACTTTCGTATTGTAGATCTAGCTAATTTGGAATTGTACTGTAGTTTATCGATTGATTCCATAGCTGCTCACTCCTTCTCCGTTCATTGAGTTCACTTTTATACCATTTTGTGACTTTTTTACTTGTCAAGTTTAATTATAGTTCATCTGGAGTTTGTCTTGGTTGATAATGTAATATTTTTGTTTGTTGTCCTTTCAAATATTACTATTGTTTCAGGAGTAAATTTGCCCTCGTATTTTAAAATTTATAAATTGTGTTTATTAGTCATTAATTTTAAGTACCACACTTTATGTTTTCGATAGCGAGCAAATTCATTCAGTATTGCTTGTGAATTTGTTGGTTTCATCTACTACCTGAATTTGATCATGGCGCCTCACACAGGTTTCTTGGCATAGCAGGAAGATTGTTTCAGTTTCAGTTATATTCTATTAAAACTAGTCCACTATTCGGTTCCTCTCCCTGATATGAAATCATTTACATACTTGAATGATTTCTTACTACTAGTCCTTGTATTTTTATCAATTTGCTCAAGTTGCTTAAAGCAACACCAGCAAGGATTAGTAAATTATCAAATGGATGAAGAATGAGATAATGGAGAATTGAAATAATAGCACTTTTGACTCCTTATTCATGTTCATTGTTCTTTAGGAAAGTGGAAGGCATTGTGAGCATAAAAAATGGCTTTTTTTCTATTTCTATTATTGGTTAAATTTACATTATTTTACTTTGTTCCATCTTTAATGACGACGAGAAGTTGATAATCCGTTAGGAAAGTTTATGAAAGGAATGAGGTAATATAAATGTATGATTAATTTGATCAGAGGTACGATTAGTCTGACCGACCTAACATAAGTTTTCATATTTCACTCACGAGTATTAATTGACCATCAACCAAATCAACTAATATGTAAGTTGAGCATCAAACTAATATAATTTGACACGAAATTAATTAATTAACTAGACTGAATTTGACTAAAAGGTATGATTAGTCTGACCAAAGATACGACTAGTCCGAAGAGAGTACGTCTCGGCTTAAAATAAGTTTTCATATTTTACTCTCAAGTGTGATCGACCATCAACCAAATCAACTGACATGTAAGTTGGGCATCAAACTAATATAATTTGACAAGAAATAGAACAAATTAGACTAAAAATATGATTAGTATGATCAAATGTACGACTAATCCGTACAAAATACGCTTCGACTTAAAATAAGTCTTCATATTTTACTCATTAGTGTTAATTGACCATCAACCAAATTTATTGATATGTAAGTTGAGCATCAAATTAATTCAATTTGATATAAAATTAATTAATTAACTAATTTGAATTGATAAAAGTTTGAACTACCATCCCTATAACATGTTGTTAATGACTTAGAAACATCATACCAACATATTAACCCATACAACTCAATTAAGCAATATTTACTCCATAAAATATTGCTAAGCAATGTCATAGTATTAAGGCATATATGTCTTGTTACACAAAGGTCCTTAATCGACTATCAACTAACAGAGAAGTCAATGAACGAATATAAATATGACACACAATTTGTGTAAACAAAGGTGCGAGATCGTTAATCGACTATTAACCAGATCAACCACTAAAGGGTTGATTATCGACCTAGTGTAATTTCATATAAAATAAAAAAACTATGACTAATGTGTATTGTTACACCTCAAATGTTTGTATACTGTACCCATTTGAGTATTATAGCTCACATTGATACATTAAAACAACATATAGATGCCTAAAAAGGTACAACTCATGTATATATAAGCCTACTATGTCTATTCTTGTTAAACAATGTCTTAGTGTTACGACTCATATGTCTTGCTACACCCTAAATGTTGATATAATGTGCCTATATAATGTTATTGCCCACTTTAATGCATTATAACAACTCATTGATGCCTACAATGGTATAACTCATCTATACATAAGCCTATTACGTCAATTCTTGTTAAGCATCTCCTAAGTGTTGCGGCTCATATGTCTTGCTACACCCCAAATGTTGATATAATGTGCCCATATAATGTTATTGCCCACTTTAATGCATTATAACAACTCATTGATGCCTACAAGGGTATAACTCATCTATACATAAGCCTATTACGTTAATTCTTGTTAAGCATCTCCTAAGTATTACGACTCATATGTCTTGTTACACCATGAATGATGGGATAAGTGCTACATAACTTAAGTATAAGTATGTATTAAGTCAATTCAATCCATTTATAACGTCATTTATACACTTTACAATGAATAATTATAATATTAACTGTTTTGGATTTGAGAAAAATTTCATATATTAATTTTCAAGAGACAAGGTTGATTATCTACTACAATTAGTCGATTATCGCTAACCCTAACCCTATCCCCAAACCCCAAACCCCAAACACTTAACACGTCACGCTCCAAGGGCACGTGGCTGGCTTAGACCAAACGTAAAAAATTTAAGCGGCATTCCAATTTCTCGCCTCCCTTTAACAAAAAATTGAAAATTTTAACCCAACTCCCAAATATAAAAAGCTGACTTTTCCTCAAAACCCACAATGTTGATAATCTACCGCGTCTTCGTCGATTATAGAACAACCATTTTATAGTACGAAATAGCTGAAATATATAATCTACCAACAAGTGATTGCTAATAAATGCCTAGCTCGTAACCCAAAACCCCAAACCTGTAACATGTAGTGATATTTTTTGTTAATGCACCAAGTTATAATCTACTGCGTCTTCGTCGATTATAGAACATCTATTTTACAGTGCAAAAATAGCTTAAATATATAATCAACCAACAAATGGTTGCTAATAAATATCCTAGCCCGTAATCCCAAACCCCAAACCCGTAATACATACCGATGTTTTATTGTTAATACGACCAAGTTGATAATCTACTTACATGTTCTATAATAGAAAAGTCTATTTAATAACACAAATTTGGAGGAGTTTATAAACCTCTAACAATAAAATGATAATAAAAAACCCCCTAAACACGTAATCCATAATTCCTCAACCTATATGCAGACACGTGCATTATTTTATAAAATCCAATTAGCGATTTTGACTATATTTTAAAATAATATTTTTCACAAGTGAAAATTCTTTAGCCCGAGCACAAAAATATCAAAGTGAGCAAAATTAATGTAACCAACTGGAAAAAAATAAAGTAACAGATTGTCAACTAAAAATAACAAAAGTTAATTATCTTGACGAGAAATTTCAATTGATTTTGTGATATAGTATATTTCTTTTTATAGGATCTGTTATGAATTCATTTCAAAATGGGTTTACACAAAATTATTAATATTTTCAAAATTACAATATATAGTAAGAAATTTTGCAGAGGAAACTAATATTAGTACTACAAGAAATACTAGCAAATAATTATAGAATTTTATGATTCTTACCAATTTTCATGTCGATATTTCAAAAGTGGCAACTTTTTAAAATATATAATAAAATAAAAAGAAAAAAGAAAATGTAAGTAAAAGTTATTGTTTTCTTCTTCACGTAATACCGTCGGCGGATTCACATCGAAAAAAGACCAAAGTTAACATGAACATCTATTGGGTTCTTATCCTCGGCTTTAATTGAAGGCCCCGTTATTTGACATTTACATCACACATTCATTTGAGATGGTGAAAGAGGGGTATATTCATAAATCAAAATCCAATGAAACCCGACTCAGCAACAACCAGTTATTTTTTTCTTTTTCCAGTCCAAATCCCGCTCAATCCCATTCCAGAAACAAAATTAGTATCATGATGATAAAGACAAAGAAATTCAAGATCTGAAATATACACTAATTATTTGATATCTTTATAGAAGTAGTTATTTGCAAAGCATAAGAGGCATGACAAGTTATTCAACAACCATAAGATGCTTGAAGTCCTGTTTTGATGTTTCACAAGCATCTCATACCACTATTTTCCTACTTACAATGTCACCTTCATATATAAGACAGAATCATGGCTTGACTGCCAAACTAGTTTCAGCCTCACTGTTGCATCTTCAAACTTATCAAAGGCTACCTGAAGTTCATCTGACCTTCCAACAGCTCTCATGGTGTAGTAATACACACCAAAAACAAATGCAGACAAACCTCCGACCATAACAACCTCCAGCCATAACAAGATTCTTAGACAATTGATAGATACTATTCATTTATTAACAATTAACTGATTGATAGATACACTAAACAATACCAAATTTGTAGCACACCTCATAAATTTGGCATATGGGAGCTATTAATCAGACCCAAATATGGTTTAAAACAATAATGCTCAAAGCTATACAGATTCCGGGTTCGTCTTCTGGGTTTATAACTTATAGATTGAAGAAGAAGCCTCAACCAAATTGTGGGTTCTCTTTGATTTCAAGAAAACCCATTATTATTGGATTATGCCGATCGATCTAGGAGAAATTGAGAAGAATTTGGATTACGGCTAGGAGAAATTGGTAAAAATAAGTTTAGAGAGAGAGAGATGAGAAGAGGAGGCCGACGTTCGCCGGGAAAGTCGCCGGAGATGGCGGCCGGATTATGACTGGAAAGTGAAATGGAGAATGGTGAGAAGATTTATCCGATTTCTTTTTTATATTTATCAAAATAAATTAGCAATTATAGATATGGACCAATTCGTGTTTTTAAGAACTCGAGGGTTGAAAGTTTTAAATTCTTTATTCTTTACTAAGTATGATTAAGGGTAAAACGTGATTAGTGAATTAAAGGGTTATATACCCAATATTTAAGACTTGAGGGTTATTCCCTATATTTCCTACATCCCAGAGGTCTTTTACCCAAAGGACCCGACTGTCTCTCCCTTTTGTTAATGGTTGAATTTTGAATAGACATCGGAAATGAGGGAAATGTGCTAAAAAATATAGCTATATACAGTAATTTGTAAAATATTATCATTTTTCGTAATATAGGGGTGTATGTTTGTATATAAGTGTAAAAAATCTTTTATTAAATCATGGGCTTAATTATTTGATTGTTTGATCCTCAATTGAATATTATTTACGAATCTTGAATTGAACTTGAAAGGAAATTCTTGATTGCAATAGGATTTAATAGGGCTTGTTTTTGAATCTGGGCATCGGAGAATTGATTCGTTGATAAAGATAGGAATATACCTATTTGCCTTGCTTAATCACTACTAGTCTCTGTGTATGCGGCTTTGCGCATGTTTCACCACGTTTTCCACAAATCAATAAGTATAGTTTAAGAATTATATTTATAATAAAATAAAAATCTATAAAAATATTTCTATTCACCTATGCTATTAATTATCAACTATACCTTGTTATATCTTCCTATATGTAGTTTGATTTCTATTTTCTTACACGAGGGCACGACACGAGCGAGGTTTCGGACCAAGGAAAGGAGCAGTTGGCTGGGCGCCATAGGCCATGCGCCGCGCCCCTTATCGCGCGCATGGGCTGGCGCGGTTCTTCACGCGTCGCGGAGCCAAGGCGTGGAGAATTTGGCGTCCTCTGGTTATTGTCACGCTTTACGAGGCGCGGGGCGCCCGTTATAGCGACCCTTGTGCGCGTTTTTTCTCCCTATTCCTTCTAGCATTGGGTCTAACTTATTACTAAGTGTTTGTAAACATTATAAATAGTCTTTTACTTAGATTTTGAGGAGAGTTCTTGCCTTGGAGCAATATTGAAAGCTACATACTCATTGAACAAGGGTTTATTCCTAATCTTTCATCTATTACATCAATTACTTCATTATTACATCAAATCCTTGCCTTGTGATTATGAATATGCGTGGCTAAACTCTACGTTCTAGGGTTAGAGTTTTACATGAAGGTTGATTGTTTGAAGATTGATTCCCATTGATTGAATCCCATAACGGGTTACTTATTCTTTCTTGATTTCACTTGTATAATTGTTAGAGCTCGATAATTATGCATTATCTATGGTCTTTGGATTGAACTCGAAAGAGAGAATCTAATTACGTAATAAGAAAGAATAGAACTAGTTTGTAAACCCAGGCATCGGGGAACCAATTTGCGAGTAGGATAGACATATACTTGCTTGCCTAGTTTAACTCATTACAGAATCGTTAATGCGTGCATGTGATTTAACCCATAGACATATAGGGATTGAAGTAGCTTGCATAGATTGTGAAGAACTGAAAGGTTTTCATAATTACATTTACTCTGTCAGTTAGTAACCCGGGATTTAAGAAGTGGAATCAATTGGATACATCAACTGGATTGTTCGTAACTCTGACCCTGGACCGTCCTCTTAATATTGTTAACAACCAAAGCATTGCACCATTGCTTGACTATACATCTAGCACTTTAATTACTGTTTGTTAGTTATAAAAACTCTCACCATCAAAGAACAAGACCCCTGGATAGTTTTGTTTAGAAATTGTTTATTAAGTATTATTCTGCACAGTCCTCGTGGGAACGATACTCGATTTTATCACTTTATTACTTGGCGACCACGTATACTTGCGTGTGCGTTTGGGAGCAACAAGTTTTTGGCGCCGTTTCCGGGGACTATTACTGACTAATTTCTTTTTGAACGATTACTTAATTCCAATTCAGGTTTAATTTTTGTTGAGTGTCTTGTGCTGTTTCAGGCTTAGGTTTTGCATGCAAGGGAATAAAAAGGACGAACAACTCGCTGTCACGCCCTAAAAAATATTATTTAAACTGCGCGGTTGCGTGTTTATTTATTTAAAGGCTCGTGACTGGTGTTCAACAAGGTACAAAATTATTTAGAGAAACTCGGAGTCGCCACTTGACATAGTTTAAGGTGTGCCAAGTCACCAAAGGGTACCTTGGAACACCTCTGACTCGTCTAATGGTCTGCGTTAGAGATTCGGGTAAGGTTCTCAGTTGACTCTCGGGAAGGTATTAGGCACCCTCGAGTCCTGTGCCGAGCACAGTTGCTTTATTGTCGCAGGTTTAATTTATTAAAATATGGTTGTTATATTAAAGCCGTTAATTTGAATTTATGCTTTGATAAAAAAACGAAATTGTGTCAAGTAACCCACAAGGTATACTTGGAACAAATTTATATATATTTTTTATTTTTACCTAATAAGTAGATCACAAATCATACTTATAATTGCCTAATCGAATTTACTCCTATTATTTTGCCTAATCGTTACACCTTGGGTGGATAATTAACCATATCAAAATAAGGCGCATTGACTAATTTTAGGTGTGGGATAAATGACACAAATATTTAGCATCCGAATAAACTTGTTACTAATAAAAGACTTGTGGCCATAAGTTAAAATACCATGTGAAACTAAACTAATTTGTAAATTATACATAACATGGTTCTGCTATTTGGGCTTTAAGAAGTTTGCAACTGTAGGCTAATTTTGAAGTGATTTGCACCAAATGTCCCTTTTTTCCTAAAAAAGAGTTTAACGTTTTCCAAATTTTACAGAAATGTGCCAGTTTGTAAAAAACGGCCAGATTTGCACCTCGTTTAACTTTTTCCAGATTTGCAGGAATGTACCAAGTTGTAAAAAAAAAAACGGCCAGATTTGCAAATTCATACAATTTTACAAAAAATACACCCCATATTACAGAAATAGCCAGAGCTTAACGTTTGCAGTTTTGATGGTTAAATCCTAAATTTGCCTAACCTTTACATGCTGTCCAGATTTTCATACATAGCTAAAATGATAGATGAATTAAATTGCACAAATAAACACTAAATAATTCTCGATTTGCACAAATAGCCAGTTTTAACTAGAATAAAACTCATAACAAGATGCATACAATAAAGAGCTTTAGACATGCTGATTTTTACTTCATTTCATAGCCAAAATGATAAAACAAGGTAAATTGTGTTTACCTAGTGAAGAAGTTCCAAGCTAGTGAAGCAAATGAAATAGCAAGACCAAACCAAAGCAAGCAACTTAGTAACCCAAATCAGCCGCTACAACAGCCCCTTTTATACCCCTATTCAACCTTTAAACCTTAAGATTTATGCCCCAAAAGACCTTAGATGTAAAGGCTTTTGGTTCTAAATCTACCTCTCAAACTTACTAATTTTTCTTTTAGTGTTTTTCTCTCTATTTCTTGTAAATTTTCAGCTGGTAGTTGGTGTTCTTTTAGCTGATAGTTGTTGATGTTGTAAATGAGGAGTAAATGCACTCTTTTATAGCTGAAAATTGAGGGCCCCAAAAGGTGGAGTGTAGACTTTACACAAAAGTACAAGCCCACACCCCTATACTTGAGTATTTTCAGAGATAGTACAGCAGCCCTATGACATCTTTTCAGCCACCCTATGATGTCCCAAAAAGCTAAAAGTAGGTTGTCCTTTCAAATGACAGCCCATCACATCAACAAACCCAACTAAACTAAACAAAATAGCCCCCAAACTAAATGACAATCTGACTTTTAAACTAAATTTTGCTTCCTAGCTTAACTAAACAAACCAAACTAACTTGCAATTAACCAAAGATACAACCAGATTCTAAATTAAGCTAATAGAGTCCAAACTCAACTTTTCAAGAGTTCTAATAACTGGAAAAAAGCAAATCAGCCCCGCAAGCTTCGTCACATCATTTAAAAATCATCATAGCAGCCCGCAAAAACTCACCATAGCAGCCCCCAAATGTCATCATAGCACGGTCATCAACGAACAATTAACATCACAAAAATAAAGAAAAAAGAAAAAGCAAGAAAGGAAGTAACATAACAAAAAAAGAAAACACAAGCAAGAAAAGAGGGGAAAAAATAAGAATCTTGAGCAGGTGGGGCATGGAAAGTGATAGAAGAGGGTGAGAGAAAAGGGAAATACCAAACACTTACCGGGAAAAGGGAAAACCGCCGGAGTTCAAGTTTGACCGAAACTTTGAGGCCAGATCTGCGAAAAACGGTTGAGAATTTAAAGAAAATAGTGGTATAAATGGAAAGAGGAGCTCGAAAGCTTTCCGGAAAGGTATAATTTGTAATTTTCCGACCACCGGAAGGCGGTGGTCCGGCGGCGGTAGCTGGCGGCGTGCGGCGGATCCGCGGTGGTGGAGTGGTGGCTGATTGTCTCCGGTGGGGAGTGTAAATTTGGCCAGCATATCCCCAAGCCAAAGAGGCTTATGAAGGAATGAGGAGAAAATGAGGATTTTTGAAGGTTTATAAGGGGAAATGGAGGAAAGATGAGAGCCATTAGATCAATTAGAAACTAATGGCTAGGATTGAAAGTAGAGATGGGTATGGGCTTCAAGACTTAGGTGTGGGCTGATTGGGTTAATCAATTGGGCTACTTATTTTGTACATATGGCCACTAAAAAAGTCTATACTTATCAAAAACCAACACAACTAACTACAATCAAACCACATAAATCTACAATACTATCAAAATTAAACATAGAGTCATAGTTAAACACATACCAAGTATTTTGGCAATTTTCATATTTTCTATCCTAATTAATGACAATTTTAGTTAAAATAAAAACTAATATTTAGGAAAATTTCGGCAAAATCCTAAGAATCTAACACGGCTATTTTGAGCAATTTTTTTTTTTCGTGCCAAAATTAGGTGATTACACTCGCACCTTTTGATCCCGAGCCTGAAAGAACCTTGAGAAGGTTACGAAGAGAAGCACTAGCAATCGTACCTGTTTCTTTACCTATTGAAATGGCAGAAGAACAAGCAATAGCAGTGCGAGATGTTGCTCTTCCCAGCCTAGGGGGAGTAGCGTCAAGTATTGTTAAGCCCGCTATTACCGGGCACTTTGAGATCAAGCCCGGCATGATTCAGTTGCTGCATGTGACGGGGCAATATGCTGGATTACTTTATGAGGATCCGCAGCAACACATTCAAAACTTTCTGGAGATCAGTGATACTTATACACCATCGGGTGTGCCTACTGATTATGTTCGTTTGACTCTGTTCCCGTTTTCACTGATTGGGACAGCAAGGAAGTGGTTAAAGGCTGAAAAGCCTGGGTCTATCACTACTTGGGAGGATTTGACTAAGAAATTCTTGGCTAAATTTTATCCGTCTGCCAAGACAGCCAGGCTGAGGAGTGAAATCATGTCCTTCAGGCAGTTAGAAGGAGAATCTTTGTATTCAGCCTGGGAGAGATTTAAGGCTCTGTTGAGGGATTGTCCACACCACAACCAATCCAATGAGGTTATTGCACACACTTTTGTGGAGGGGTTGAATGCACACACTAAGATCGTGGTAGACGCTGCTGCTGGAGGTCAAGTACTGGCTTTAAATTTTGATCAGATTTATGATTTACTTGACAAGTTTTCGCAGAGCAATCCTGATTGGCAGGGTGTTGGTAGAGCTACTACGCAGAAATCTGCTGGAATACTTCAATTGGATGCAGTTTCAGAGCTAAGGGCAAAAATGGATGCTGTTTCCAACCAAATCAGCAAGCTAACTCTGCCGCAGACTCAACAACCAGCAGCTCCAGTGCAACAACTTCAAGTCTTTTGTGAGGTTTGTGGAGAGGATCATGCTACTGACGTTTGTCCATCTAACCCAGAGTCAGTGTATTATGTGGGTAATTAGAACAGATCACAGGGTCAGAATCGCAATCAATATGGTAACAGCTATAACACGGGTTGGCGTAATCACCCAAATTTTTCTTGGAGGGATAGTCGTGAGCAGCCTCAAGGCAATGAGAGATCCCAAAATGCACCACAGCAGGGGTCACAGTCGCATACTCAGCCACAGCAGTCTAATTCAGTTGAGGATATGCTTAAGAAAATTCTTGCAGGGCAGCAAAAGCTCATGGATTCAGCATGTCAGGCACAAACAATTAAAGATTTGAGCAATGCGCAGAAAGATCTTGAGAGACAATTGGGGCAGCTAGCTGAAGCACAAAATAATAGACCTCGGGGTGCTTTACCGAGTGATACAGAGAAGAATCCTAGAGAATTTGTGCAAGCAGTTACTTTGAGGAATGGAAGAGCTCTGGAAGAAGTTCCCCCAAAGCCAAAGAAGCCCGTTGGTGAGTTAGAGCCAAATGCTGATAGGGAAGTGGAGAAAGAAGCAGAGAAAGTGATAGCAAAGCAGCCCGAGTCTGCTATTGTGAGACCACCACCACCTTTCCCTCAGAGACTTCAGAAGCAGAAAGTTGATGCAGCATGCAAGAAATTCTTGGAGATCTTGAGTCAAATTCAGGTATTTATTCCTTTGGTGGAGCTTTTGCGGGATGTTCCCAAATATGCGAAATACATCAAGGACATTGTTGCTAACAAGAGAAGACTGACTGAGTTTGAGACAGTTGCACTCACTGAGGAGTGTAGTTCCAGAGTTAGAAGCAAGTTTGATGCAGCCCGAAGTGCTGATCAACCGAAGGCAGTGACTGATGAACCGAGGAGGCCAATTACCCGAAGTCAAGCTAAGCTGCTCCATGACATGCACGTCCAGTTGACTACGATGGGAAGAAGCATGTGTTCGGAAGAGGAATTGCCAAGTGACGAAACCAAGGGCTACATCTTCAAGTTTGAGCCCGATGACAAAGTTCCCGAACAGCAGCTCTTGACCCCGGGCAGCGCAGAGCCGAACACAACATCATGTGTTCGAAGCTAAGTCAGCGCCCGACGACAAATGTGTTCGAGCAGGCAATAGAGAACCGAAGCCAGGCTCACCGAAGTCAAGAACCGAAGCAAGGCTCACCGAAGTCAAGGTTGCCGAACACATTTTTAACTCAGCCCTGTGTGGCTTATTTTTATTGGTCGACTGTGACCTATTTACTAGTTTACCCTTAGTATTTCCTATATAAACCTTACTTCCTTACATTGTAAAAGTTAGTTTTTGGATATTGATGAATTGAATGAAAGTGCCGAGCACATTTCTTCTTGTCTCCGTCGTGAGCAAAACCCCGGTGAGGGCTTTTAAGGACTTGTGGCTTTCGGTTAGTCCGATTGAACATTCCTCTTGATCATTCAGTTTGCAAGAGGCAATGTTCTCTTGAGGATTGTTGCATAGTTAGGGTGATTCTTGTCTCCCTTTTGATCGAGCTTTGGGACAGGTTCTCCTCTGTTCTTTCGAAAGAAGCAAGTTTTGTCTTGCTGTTATCTTCTTCTTTAACTGTTCTTCTTCCGCGTCTGTGCCTAGCAACACCTTCGGGTTTGCATCGCACCATCTTGGTATCAGAGCACGGTTTGAGTTTGTTCTTACAACCTCAATCCTGTTCATTATCTTCGTGCGTTTGTGTCTTTGTTTTCCTTTTCGTGTTCCTGAGTTTTGTTTGTTACTGTGTTGTTATCTGACAAAAAAAAAAAAAAAAAAAAAAAAGTGCTAAAAAGAAAATTCAAAAATTGTGTTTGATTGTTGGTTGTTTGGGAAAAGCAATCTTGGATTCTTGTTCACCATCGAATTCTGATTCCAACGAATACCCGACGTACTGATTTCGTGACTAGGGTTTCTTGGTGAATTTTTGGACTGTTTTTGAGCTTCATTGGTGACTGGAATTCGAACCACGGCTGTGTTGGTAGAGACCGATAAAGGTTGGTGGTTCTTGAGTGATTGGGGTTTGTTTGTTGCTTGAAATCGAAGTTCTTAAGTTGGAATCGTTGTCCGTACGCCGGAAACTTGTTACAAAATTTCGTAACAGTGTACGACACGACGAGCAAGTTCTTTGCTCGAAGAACTTCGTTTGATTTCCTCCGATGTTGCTGAGACCGGAGTTGAAGGCAACCCAGATCTTGTTAGAAATTCTTGGTCAGTGAACCGAAGCTGTTGAATCCGTACGCCGGAGCAAGGTTACTGTTCCATTGAAGAAGAAGGGGTAAAAGTTTGAATGTTCAAACCCCAGGTGAAAAATTGTCGGCTGAGAAAGGGAAAGTGGATAAGGCAAAACCCTATCCGTACCAAAGGGGACCACTCTTGTACGGACAGGAGTGGGTGTGATCGAAAAAGATTCCAGAGGGAATCAAAAAGGGTAGATTCTCCTAGGTTCTCACTTTCTTTCGTGTCAAATTCTGGTTGGTGGATCTTTTGAGTAATTGTCCTACTCGAGGTCGTACCAACTCATTTGAGCTGATAGGAACTCGTGCGAAGGGGTGACCGAAGTCCAAACTTTCGTAGAAATTTCTTTTGACTCCCCGAGCTCAGTAAAAAGCGTCCGTTCCATCGAGTCGAACATCACTTCACTCTTCCCGAAGAGACAGTGACTATTGTCGAACTTGAAGGATCTTAGAGGACCGATCAATTGGACGAGCCACTGTTAACAAGTCCTTGAGTGATCAAAAACCGAACCCATAAATTGAGTGGACCCGAGCGCCACCCATCAAAGGTGAGGGAGAGTGTGAGGTGATTTCTAACCTTAACGATTGTTTGATCTTTGACTTGTGCAGGTACCATGGCTGGAAACGAAGGCAAAGGCATTGAAAGGCCCGAAGTGTCGTTAGCCGATCTCATGGCTGCGATACAAAGTGTCAGTGCCGAAGTGAGAGGAGTTAGTGTTCGAGTAGCTCAACTCGAACAAGGAAGTGCGTCCGTGGCCAAAAATGGGTCCGGCGCTGGAACGAGCGAATCCACTCCGATGAAGCCAGAGCTGTATGCTGAGCTTCTTCGACAACATCAGTTGACGAGTGAAGCAATTCGAAGAGAGCTTAACTTGGGCAATCCCCAAGTACAACAAAACTTGGGCAATCCCCAAGCTGGAAATCAAAACTTGGGCATTCCCCGAGGAGAGAGGTTACCACTTCCAAGGATCCGAAGAGACCTTGGTTCTGTAACCGAAGAGGTTGATGAAGAGGAATTTCCCGAGGACGAGTATGAACGTGAGCTGCCATTCGCTCACCGAAGGCAAGCTCACCGAGGTCGTGGAAATTTCCGAGGTCGAGGCCGAGGCGCAAATTTTGGAAGAAATATTGAGCGTGAGGCTGATGATCGAGATGATGAGTATCCCGAACAGATTCGTGGTGTTCGAGACTCCAACCTGAACAGTGTCAAGATCACTATTCCACCCTTCAAAGGAACTAGTGATCCCGATGAGTATCTTGAATGGAAGTTGAAAATGGGGCGCATCTTTGAAACCAATGAGATGACCGAGGAGAGAAAGGCTGCCCATGCCATTGCTTCGTTCGAAGCTTATGCATCTACTTGGTGGGAAGCTGACAAGAGGCATAGACGAAGGAATGACTATCCCGAAGTCACTACCTGGCCACAGTTGATGAGAGCGATGGATGCTAAGTATTTGAGTGCTAAGTACAGGCAAACTCAAATGCAAAAGCTATATGAGCTGAAACAAGGATCGAAGTCAGTTCAAGAGTACCATGATGAATTTGAAAAGATTCGATTGAATCTTGACCTGACCGAAGACGAAGAACAAGCCATTATCCGGTTCAAGAATGGCTTGACCAGGGATGTGTCATCTCAGTTGAGACTCCACGTGTATCACACGTTGGAAGATTTGTTTGATGCTGCCACCGAAGCTGAAAAATTGGTGAAGGAAGAAAAAGCAAACCGGTATCGAGGAGTCACTACTTCTACTCCCTTGAACCGAGGAAAAGAATGGAAAAGTCCCAACCAAGCAAGTGCCAACACTGTTCGAGATTCGAAGAGACCCTTCGAGAAAGGTGTGACCGTTAACCAACCAAGAGAAGTGGGAGGTAAAGTTCAACTAAACTCTCCTAGTGCTTCAAATATTCAGTGTCATAAATGCAGAGGTTATGGTCACATGGCAAAAGAGTGTCCAACTCGCAAAGTTATGCTACTGCTCGAAGATGGAACCATCCATGAGCAAGCGAGTGACACCGAGGAGGAAATTATCGAGGAGACTGATCGAGCTGAAGTTGATGATGATCATGAGGCTGCCGAAGCTGATCATCCGGAAATGTTTCTTGTGGTTCGAAGGAATTTGAGCTGCATGACTCTTGAAGAAGAGGACAACCAAAGAGAAAACCTCTTTCATGCCCGATGTCGAGTAAGGGGAAAGGTGTGTTCGATGATTATTGATTCTGGTAGCTGTGCCAATGTAGTGAGCCAAACTTTGGTTTCACAAATGGGATTACCAACGATGAAGCATCCCCACCCCTACAAATTACAATGGCTGAATGAGTGTGGAGAATTGAGAGTTGTCAAACAAGTGTGGATCAAGTTTAGAATCGGCGAGTATCAAGATGAAATGGTATTCGATGTGGTACCGATGCAAGCCTGTCATTTGCTCTTGGGTCGACCATGGCAATATGACCGAACAGCTGTTCACAATGGCAGATCCAACACTTACACCGTAAAGCTCGATGGAAAGAGTTTCATCCTCAAACCATTGTCCCCAAAGCAAGTCTCCGAGGACTATAAACGGATGAAAGAACTGAAAGAAGCGGCCAAAGCTAAGCTTCCGATGGGAGCAAAATTGGGAGCCGATGAGACAAACTCACCGACCGAGGAGAAAGGAATTTGTGCAATCATGCAACCCGGTGAGATCTTACGAGGCAACGACCACGGTCAGATGATGATTTGCCTCGTGCACAAGGGTATCTTTCTAAACTCCAATGATGATTTTTCTAATGATAACCCTTTGCCTTTGTCTGTTCGAAAAGTTTTACAGGACTTCGAGGACATGTTTCCCGAGGAAATGCCAGGTGGATTGCCTCCGTTGAGAGGAATCGAGCACCAAATTGACTTCGTGCCGGGATCTCAAATCCCCAACAAACCTGCATACCGGTGTAATCCCGAAGACACCAAAGAGCTCTAAAGGCAGGTTGATGAATTGCTGAACAAGGGCCTTGTTCGAGAGAGCTTGAGTCCTTGCGCCGTTCCAGTTATCCTTGTCCCGAAGAAGGATGGAACATGGCGAATGTGCGTTGACTGTCGATCAGTCAACAAGATAACGGTAAAGTATCGTCATCCTATCCCTCGATTAGATGACATGCTAGATGAATTGAGTGGTTCTTCATGCTTTTCAAAGATTGACCTCAGGTCCGGTTACCACCAGATCCGAATGAAACCCGGTGACGAGTGGAAAACCGCATTCAAGACCAAATTCGGTCTCTATGAATGGTTGGTAATGCCATTTGGCTTATCCAACGCCCCGAGCACATTCATGCGATTGATGAACCACGTGCTCAAACCGTTCATAAACAAGTTCGTTGTCGTTTATTTCGATGACATACTTGTTTACAGTCGAACCATGGATGAACATGTCGAACACCTAAGGCTTGTGCTTGAAAAGCTTCGAGAAGAAAAGTTGTATGCCAACTTCAAGAAGTGCGCCTTCGGTGTCGATCGTGTAGTCTTTCTTGGATTTGTAGTCAGTGCTAATGGTGTCGAAGTCGATGAATCAAAAGTCGAAGCCATCAAAGATTGGCCAACTCCGACCTCGGTATCACAAGTTCGTAGCTTCCATGGGTTAGCTAGCTTTTACCGAAGGTTTGTTCGTGACTTTAGCACCACAGCAGCTCCTCTAACTGAGCTGGTTAAGAAAGACAATCCATTTGTGTGGGGAGAGTCCCAAGAAAGGGCTTTCCAAGAGTTGAAGCGGAGGCTTTGTTCTGCCCCGTTGTTGCAACTCCCTTACTTCGGCAAAGCATTCGAAGTCGAGTGTGATGCGTCTGGAGTTGGGATCGGAGGAGTGCTGATGCAAGAATCGAAGCCGATCGCTTACTTTAGCGAAAAGCTTAAGGGTGCAACTTTGAATTATTCAACATATGACAAAGAGTTGTATGCCCTCGTTCGAGCACTCGCCCATTGGCAGCATTATTTGTGGCCTCGAGAGTTTGTGATCCGAAGTGATCATGAGTCCTTGAAGCATCTCCGAGGACAGGAGAAATTAAACCGAAGACATGCCAAATGGGTTGAATTCATTGAGAGCTTTCCCTATGTAATTCATTACAAAAAGGGAAAAGACAATGTTGTGGCCGATGCGCTATCAAGGAAATTCGCTTTAGCGACCACTCTCGCCTCTAGGCTCATGGGATTTGAAAGCATCAAGTCGATGTACGAAGACGATCCCAAGCTAAAATGTGTTCGAGACGCAATCTTGAGTGGCCGAAGAGTTGAGAAATATCAGTGGCACGATGGCTACCTCTTCAAGAATGGGAGGGTTTGTGTGCCCATGTCATCGTGGAGAGAGCTCTTGGTTCGAGAAGCTCACTCCGGTGGACTGATGGGACACTTCGGTGTCGATAAAACTCTTGGTATCTTGACCGAGCAGTTCCATTGGCCCAAAATGCGACGAGATGTGGAAAAACTTTGCAACGCTTGTCTCGTTTACAAGAAAGCTAAATCGAAGTCCAACCCTCATGGTTTGTACACCCCGTTGCCTGTGCCTGATCGACCTTGGGTTGATATATCCATGGACTTTGTCTTGGGGTTACCGAGATCGGGGGGAGGACATGATAGCATCTTCGTTGTGGTTGATCGATTTTCGAAAATGGCTCACTTTATTCCTTGCAAGAAGTGTGACGATGCCCAGCATGTAGCTACATTATTTGTTTCCAATGTGTTGAAATTGCATGGTGTTCCTCGTACTATTGTGAGTGATCGGGACACAAAATTCTTGAGTCATTTTTGGAAGTGTCTATGGGGTGCCCTCGGCACCAAACTACTTTTCTCGACGTCTCACCATCCTCAGACTGATGGACAGACCGAAGTAGTTAACCGAACCTTGGGATCTTTGCTTCGGGCAATGACCAAGGGCAAGGTTGGAAACTGGGCTGATCGTTTGCCCATGATGGAGTTTGCATACAATCGAACGGTGCATCGAATGATTAACATGACCCCGTTCGAGTGTGTGTACGGATTTAACCCTTTAATTCCACTTGATCTAACCCCATTGCCTCGAGATGTTGTTATCGACTTTGCAGGTACTCACCGAGCCAAAGCTCTGCTCGAGTTGCATGCGAAGGTGAAGAAGAACCTCGAGGACGCCTATGCAAAGGTTGCCTTAAAGAAAAACAAGGGGCGTAAAAAGTTGGAGTTAAAGAAGGGTGATTGGGTTTGGGTTCACTTCCGAAAGGAACGTTTCCCGAACCTAAGGAAAGGAAAATTGGCTCCTCGAGGGGATGGTCCATTTCAAGTGCTGAGCAAAATAAACAACAATGCTTATGTCATCGACCTCCCAGGTGAGTATAATGTGTCCAACACCTTCAATGTTACTGATTTGACTCCTTGTGTTGTAGGCCAAACATCAGCAGCAGAGGATGACTCGATTTCGAGGACGAAATCCTCTCAAGAAGGGGAGGATGATGCAGCCCGAAGTGCTGATCAACCGAAGGCAGTGACTGATGAACCGAGGAGGCCAATTACCCGAAGTCAAGCTAAGCTGCTCCATGACATGCACGTCCAGTTGACTACGATGGGAAGAAGCATGTGTTCGGAAGAGGAATTGCCAAGTGACGAAACCAAGGGCTACATCTTCAAGTTTGAGCCCGATGACAAAGTTCCCGAACAGCAGCTCTTGACCCCGGGCAGCGCAGAGCCGAACACAACATCATGTGTTCGAAGCTAAGTCAGCGCCCGACGACAAATGTGTTCGAGCAGGCAATAGAGAACCGAAGCCAGGCTCACCGAAGTCAAGAACCGAAGCAAGGCTCACCGAAGTCAAGGTTGCCGAACACATTTTTAACTCAGCCCTGCGTGGCTTATTTTTATTGGTCGACTGTGACCTATTTACTAGTTTACCCTTAGTATTTCCTATATAAACCTTACTTCCTTACATTGTAAAAGTTAGTTTTTGGATATTGATGAATTGAATGAAAGTGCCGAGCACATTTCTTCTTGTCTCCGTCATGAGCAAAACCCCGGTGAGGGCTTTTAAGGACTTGTGGCTTTCGGTTAGTCCGATTGAACATTCCTCTTGATCATTCAGTTTGCAAGAGGCAATGTTCTCTTGAGGATTGTTGCATAGTTAGGGTGATTCTTGTCTCCCTTTTGATCGAGCTTTGGGACAGGTTCCCCTCTGTTCTTTCGAAAGAAGCAAGTTTTGTCTTGCTGTTATCTTCTTCTTTAACTGTTCTTCTTCCGCGTCTGTGCCTAGCAACACCTTCGGGTTTGCATCGCACCAAAGTTTCCTCAGAAATTGAAGGATCCTGGCAGCTTTACCATTCCCTTGAAAATTGGGGAACATGAGGTTGGTCGTGCTTTATGTGATTTGGGTGCTAGTGTGAATTTGATGCCTTCTTCAGTTTTCAGGAAACTAGGCCTGGGTGAGCCACCACCCACTACTGTGACTTTGCAGCTGGCTGATAGATCATTGACATGCCCCGAGGGGATTATTGAGGATGTGCTTGTACAAGTGGGTCAGTTTATATTACCTGTGGATTTTATTATTCTTGATTATGAAGCTGATCCTGAGGTTCCTCTCATATTGGGAAGAGGATTTTTGGCTACTGCTGATGCTGTTATTAGAGTCAGAGCTGGAAAGATGATCATGAAGGTAAATGGGGAAGAAGCTGTGTTTAATGTGTTCAGAGCTACCCAGCTTCCTTCTCATTATAAAGAGTTGTCCATGGTAAAAGTGATAGATGATGAGTTGATTGCTGATGAGAGGTCATTCTTGGCTTCTAATGTTGATTCTTTAGAAAGGGCACTCTTATGTGATGATGATGATATCCGGAAGGATGACGATACTGAAGAATATGTGGAGGTTCTTAATATGCAGAATAGATTCATACCAGGGTGGAAGAAATTTGAGGAGCTTGATAGACCGTTGACTTTAACTCCTGCTAAACCGTCTATTGAGAGAGCTCCTAATCTTGAGCTCAAACCTTTACCCGCACATTTACGCTATGCTTATTTGGGTGAAGGTAATACTTTGCCCGTGATCCTTTCTTCTTTGTTGTCTGATATGCAGGTTGAGAAGGTGTTGCGAGTATTGCGAGAGCGCAAGAGATCTATTGGCTGGACTATTGCTGATATTAGAGGGATTAGTCCTTCTTTCTGCATGCATAAAATTCTCTTGGAGGAAGATCATAAGCCATCCATAGAGCAGCAGAGGAGACTAAATCCAATTATGAAGGAGGTGGTGAAGAAAGAAGTTATCAAGTGGCTGGATGCTGGTATTATTTTTGCTATCTCTGACAGCAAGTGGGTGAGTCCAGTGCAATGTGTTCCTAAGAAGGGGGGCATGACAGTGGTGAAGAATGAGCATAATGAGTTGATTCCTACAAGAACAGTTACAGGGTGGCGGATTTGCATTGATTATAGGAAGCTGAACAAGGCCACCAGGAAAGATCACTTCCCACTCCCTTTTATTGATCAGATGCTGGATAGACTTGCAGGCCATGAGTATTACTGTTTCTTGGATGGGTATTCGGGCTACAATCAAATTGTGATAGCCCCTGAAGACCAAGAGAAGACTAATTTTACTTGTCCATATAGCACCTATGCATTTAGGAGTATGCCATTTGGGTTGTGTAATGCCTCGGGGACTTTTCAGCGGTGCATGATGGCTATTTTCACTGATATGGTGGAAAAATTTGTGGAGGTATTTATGGATGATTTCTCAGTGGTTGGTGACTCTTTTGATGAATGTTTGAAAAATCTTGATGCTGTGCTGAGCCGTTGTGAAGAAACAAATCTGGTGCTGAATTGGGAAAAATGTCACTTTATGGTTCAAGAAGACATAGTACTTGGGCACAAGGTGTCAAAGCAAGGGATTGAGGTTGACAAAGCGAAGATTGAGGCTATTGAGAAATTACCACCACCTATCTCTGTTAAGGGGATGCGTAGTTTCTTGGGACATGCAGGGTTCTATAGACGTTTCATAAAGGACTTCTCAAAAATTTCTACTCCCTTGTGCAAATTGTTAGAGAAGGATGTGAAATTTGTGTTTAATGATGCTTGTCTCAAGGCATTTGAAGAGTTGAAGAAAAGGTTGGTGACCGCACCAATCATCATTGCTCCTGACTGGTCTTTGCCATTTGAATTGATGTGTGATGCGAGTGATAATACTATTGGGGTTGTTCTAGGCCAAAGAATTGGAAGAATTTTTCACTCCATTTATTATGCAAGCAAGACGCTTGATGCAGCCCAGTCTAATTATACCACCACTGAGAAGGAGTTGCTAGCCGTAGTTTATGCTTTTGATAAATTCAGATCTTATTTGGTTGGCACTCGCGTTGTTGTCTACACTGATCATGCCGCAATCCGGTATTTGTTTGAAAAGAAGGACTCCAAGCCTTGACTCATTAGATGGGTTCTCCTATTGTAAGAGTTTGATGTTGAAATTCGAGATCGCAAGGGGACTGAGAATCAAGTAGCTGATCATTTGTCAAGGCTGGAGAATAGAGATCATATAGATGAGGGGCTTGAGATTAAAGAGGTATTCCCTGATGAGCAACTTTTTGCTCTAGATGCAGCTGAGGTGTCATGGTATGCTGACATGGTGAATTTACTTGTGAGTAATGTGTATCCCCCTGGGGCTACTGCTGAGCAAAAGTGTAAACTCCTTCATGAGAGCAGATTTTATGTGTGGGATGAGCCCTATTTGTACAAGATAGGAGTTGATCAACTAGCTAGGAGATGTATTTCGAGGGAAGAAGTAGAGCCGATTCTACAGAGCTGCCATTCCTCTCCTTATGGTGGCCACCTTGGTGGAGATCGAACAGCTGCAAAGGTACTTCAATCTGGTTTCTTTTGGCCTACTTTATTTAAAGATGCTCATGCATTAGTGAAGCAATGTGATCGTTGCCAAAGAACGGGTACTACTACTAGGCGTCACGAGATGCCTCTGAACAATATCTTGGAGATTGAGCTGTTTGATTGTTGGGGGTATAAATTTTATGGGTCCATTCCCACCTTCTATGGGCAATAAGTACATCCTCGTAGCAGTTGATTATGTGTCGAAATGGGTGGAGGCTATTGCACTTCCAACAAATGATGCGAGTGTGGTGGTGAAGTTCGTGAAGAAGAATATTTTCACTCGTTTTGGGACACCGCGAGCTATAATCAGTGATGAAGGTACGCATTTTTGTAATCGGTTGTTTAATAAGTAATTGGCTAAGTATGGGGTTCGCCACAAGGTGGCTACTGCTTATCATCCCCAAACTAGTGGCCAAGTGGAAGTATCCAACAGAGAGATCAAGCAAATCCTTGAGAAGACTGTGAATGCCTCGAGGAAGGATTGGGCTATGAAGTTAGATGATGCTCTCTGGGCCTATCGAACCGCATTCAAAACACCTATTGGAACCTCTCCATATAGGCTTGTTTATGGTAAGGCTTATCACTTGCCGGTTGAGTTAGAGCACAAGGCGTATTGGGCAATTCAAAAGCTCAATCTGGATATGGCCTTAGCGGGTGAGAAAAGGATGCTCCAATTGCATGAGCTTGAAGAGTTCCGGTTCCATGCGTATGAAAATGCAAAATTATATAAGGAACGGACAAAGAAATGGCATGATAAGCACATTGAGCGTCGTACTTTTGAGCCCGGGCAGCTGGTATTGTTGTTCAACTCGAGGTTGAAATTATTTCCGGGCAAGTTGAAGTCGAGATGGTCGGGGCCTTTTGAAGTTGTTCGTGTTACCGCACATGGAGCGGTTGAATAGAGAGCCCCGGATTCTGAGAACACATTTTTGGTTAATGGTCAAAGGATGAAGCGTTATTGGGGAGGTGCGGTGAATCACCGCACTTCCATTACTTTGTGGGACCCTTGATTCATACCCGTCGTGCCACAACGTTAAATAAGGCGCTTCTCAGGAGGCAACCCGAGTTGTACTTGTAATAGCTTAGTATTTTTTTTTGTTTTATAGTGTCACGTAGTTAGTTGTTTTTGTGTGTCGTTTTTGCAGGAATCGTGTGAGCTAAACAAGGTGTAACTAATGCATTGAGGGGTACGGGACGTCTCGAGACATGTCCCACGCTTGGGTTTGCACTTGGAATCGAAATTCTGCGCGAAAAAATGTGCTCGGACGCGTTCGGGAGTGCCCCGCGCACCCCAAAGCGCCAAAAGGGAAGCTGAAAAAAAGAAGCCTGGCGCGGTTGGGAGCGCCCCGCGCCTCCCACCGCGCTAAGGCAAACAGAATGCATGGAATTCTGTCCGCGTTTGGTATGCGCCGCGGAGGCCAACGCGCAAGGCAAATTTTTTTTAAGTTTTTCGGGTCAAACGGGTCTTGACCCTCGACCCGGTCTCCCCCATCCCCTTATACCCGATCTCTATCATTATTTCTTCACTATTTTCACTATAATCACTCTCTAATCACACCCTAATTCACCTCCACCACTTGGAATCACTCCCAATCTTTGTGCAATCAACTCTAACACATTCAAGTAAGTACATTCCTACTCTTCCCTCTCAATAACATGTAAGTTGCACTCATTATTGTTCATGGAAAGTTGCTTAACTAGTTACAAGCTTATGCATAAAAATTCAATCTAGTTGTGCTTAAATTGTTAATGGTGCTAGGTATATAACTTGTGACTTGTAAAAGAGATCTCCCAACCATTTGGGAGGGTTGGCACATTCCAAAACTCATTGAAATTGATAGTTCCAAAGTGTGCACACCAAGTGTTTGTGAAAAAGCCTCAATGATAAAAATTCAATAACATTGTGAATTCTTGAGTAGCAATGCATTCCTTAGGCTAATTATGGACACTAGGTGTTGCACACACATAAGAATTGATCATGATGCACCCACACTAGCTTAATCTTGAAAAATAAAAAACGTGACATACTTTGTCCGAAGCTAGTTGTGTTCAAGTGTGGGGTTGCTCGTGCCATTGAGTTAAGTGTTTGACACATAGAGTGTGGGATAAGTGTGGGGTGGTACCCTACCAATTGAGCTTGACTTGTATTTTTGGTGATTAGCTATCCATCTCACATTGATGTATTGTTGTGTAGGTACCATGGTGACCACTCCCCACAAAGCTGGTTCTTCATCCGCCTCGGCCCCGAAAAGAGCACTCTAAGCCGGGCCTTCTTCTTCGAAGCAAAAGGGCAAGGCACCGGCCAAGGCCAAGGCCAAGGCAAAGGCTAAAGCAAAGATGCCTAAGGACGCGGTGCCGATACCACGTCCCGAAGGAAAAACACAATATGGCATCACCTTTGTAAAGAGAGGTGCGTGCCAAACGTGGTACAAGAATGTGAGGCTTGCGGGGTACATTCCCGAGCAAGCAATTGATAAAAGGAGGGTTATGCAAAAGTATCGAGGGGTGGCTGAGGCGATTGTTGCTTTAAAGTGGGACTCGGTATTTGAGAGTCCGGGGCACGCCAATCTTGATTTGGTGCAAGAGATTTATGCCAACTGGGAGCCGGACGATGCTTGGAAGGAGGATGATATGGTGACTGTGAGGGGGGTGAGAGTGAAGCTGGATCATACGGCATTGAATGCCTTTCTGGGGGTCGAGGACCCTGATTATGATGATCTGAAGGATTTTATTAAAAAGCCGGACTACAAGGCTCTGCGAGACACACTTTGTGGAGAGAGCTCCACTCATAAGTGGGGGCGCAGTGCGGCCGGGAGACACAAGTATATGAACTTCTCGCAGTTTCTCAAGCCGGCTCGTGTGTGGATGAGGTTTATTAATGCACGCATACTACCATCGTCTAATTATTCCGAGGTCACCAAGACTCGGGCGTGCATGGTATACTTCTTTATGACTGGGAGGCCGGTGAATATAGGCTACTACATGTTGCGGGTGATGAGGGAGCAACGTAAGTTAGATTCTTGTAGTCGCCTGTATTTTGGGAACATCTTGACCCGATACTTAGAGGAGGCTGGTGTCCCCGTAGATGAGATTGGGGATCGCATTGTCCCTGACATAGGGAAGCCTTTTGATATTTCCTCGGTCAAGGGTGTGACCACTACTGTACCGGTGAAGCTGACGACTGACGAGTGGCGGGAAGCAGACGCCAACTTGTCTGCGCATCAGTATTTGATGATTGAGCAGATGGCCCGGCGGTCGGGCATTGATTTTGCAGCTATTGATCGCACTGTCCCTCTACTGGAGACCTCGAAGTGTTTGCTAGCCATGACGCGAGCAGTAGTGGTGCCTCCGGAGGAGGATGAGAACACGGATTCAGATGTTGTTGCTAACGATCCGGACAGTGAGGTTGAGGCGACTGATGCTGAGGGCGGTGGCTCTGATGAGGAGGAGGCCTAGGTCCACACTCCTGCGCACCACCCGGATATCAGGGCAGTTTTCTTTTACTTTTGCACTTACTTCTTTGTCGCACTGGGGACATTGCTTAGTTTAAGTGTGGGGTGGGGTACTGCCCTTTATCTATTTTTGAGGTTAGGGAAGCATGTACCGTAGGATTTTTTCTTTAGTCACTTGACTTCATCCACCCCGTGGTTTTTCTTATGGCCACGGTTCTTTTCCACGGGGAGGCCTTTGAACCGGGTAGTTTTTTTATTTTAGGATAGGATAGTTAGTTGTAGATGACCATAGACGAAGGAACTAGGTGGAATGCTAGGTGCCTTTGATTTGTTTGATACCGGTGGACTTGAATTGATTGCATGTGCTATTTATGGTGTCCTTGGGTTTTAATTGTGATGCATGCCTAGGAAAAAAATGGAACAACCCCCTTGAGATGCTTGAGTCCGCTTGCTTGACTTTATTGTGAACCTTTGTGTATTAGTACTTAAATTTCCACAAGTTGCATTCTAGACGCTTGATTGGGAGTTGTTGATGGAACCTTTTTGTGTGGATCATGTGCAATGTGTGTGTGAGGCATGTTCTTGTTTGCTCCATGTTGCATATTAATGTCTAGAACTTGCCCCGTGTGTGTGCAAAGCGAAATCCTAGGTTTGCTCTAGTCGGGAGATGATACAAGGCCTTCTTTTGATTTGCCTACCCTTACATGTATACCTTGAAAAAAATTGTTGTTGTGATTGCTTTGACCCTTTTTGTTGGCACCCACACCCCGAGCCTACCCATTTGTTCTAAATTGTCTCTTTTGGCCCTTTACTCCTTAAGCACTTTAGTTAATATTGTGTGGTTATTTTGGAGTTGTGGTTGGATATTGGGAGGTTCTTGAGTGGAGCTAATGAAGGGGAATAATTGTTAAAATTGTGAAGTAGTGAAAAGCATTGGCAAGGTTGGAAGTTAATGAAATTGAAAAAATGATGAAAAATGAGAAAAAGAAAAAAATAGCAAAGTTGAAAAGAAAAAAATTGTGGAAAAGGAAAAAAAAAAAAGAGAGAAAAAGATATCCATCCCTTGCTAGTGTGTGCTTAAAAAGAAAAATGCTACTTGTTGGGAAGGTATATGTGTGAAAGTTGTTAATTGGGTGGCTTGTTGAGAATTGTGATGAAATATTTGTGATGTATTAAAGTGCTTAGGGAGGTAGTCACTATTACCATATGTATCCTACCCGCCCCTTAGCCTACATTACGACCTTTCTAAAGTCCTAGTTAATCCCGATTGGAGTGAGCCTACATTAGTGGAGTCCTACACTACGGGCAAGCCTATGGTACATTGTGTGTGACATGTGAGGTTTTCATGAGAGTGAGTGACTTCATTTGTTATTGCCTCCGTTCTATTCATGATATCTATTGTTGTGTGTGATACTTGGGGGGCACTCTTTTTCATATTGGTGAGGGCACGTGGTTTGCATGAAATAGGTGAAGTTGATGGTTCTCGGTTGAGTAGATAGGTGTGATTTTGTGAGAGCATGGTTGCGTTAAGTTGAGTTTGTGCATTTGAGCTATTTTGGGGTGGTTGTTCTCATATTTTTGGTTTTGGTAAATTGTTGGCATGTTGTGGATCCATAGTGGTCATGTGTGCATTGGTTCAATGGTCGGTATCAACCATAGTCATAGGCAGACCTGTTTTACCTAGGTTGGGAAGTGAGATGTGACTTGCTCGAGGGCGAGCAAAGGTTCAAGTGTGGGGTGGTGATGTTTGGCATTTTATGCCAAGGTTTCCTTAATATTTCCGCATGTTTGAGCTTGTTATTCTCTCGTTTGATAGTTTGTGACTGTGGTTTTACTCTGATTTGATGTCGTGCGTGTGTAGGTTGTTACGCAGTACATTTGGAGCTTTTAGGAGCTTGATTGAGCAAGAATTGATTGGAAGTTGATTGAAGAATAAATTGAGCACACGAGGGCACGACACGAGCGAGGTTTCGGACCAAGGAAAGGAGCAGTTGGCTGGGCGCCATAGGCCATGCGCCGCGCCCCTTATCGCGCGCATGGGCTGGCACGGTTCTTCACGTGTCACGGAGCCAAGGCGTGGAGAATTTGGCGTCCTCTGGTTGTTGTCACGCTTTACGAGGCGCGGGGCGCCCGTTATAGCGCCCCTTGTGCGCGTTTTTTCTCCCTATTCCTTCTAGCATTGGGTCTAACTTATTACTAAGTGTTTGTAAACATTATAAATAGTCTTTTACTTAGATTTTGAAGAGAGTTCTTGCCTTGGAGCAATATTGAGAGCTACATACTCATTGAACAAGGGTTTATTCCTA
Source organism: Petunia x hybrida (assembly GCA_037355625.1). Taxonomy (NCBI): domain Eukaryota; kingdom Viridiplantae; phylum Streptophyta; class Magnoliopsida; order Solanales; family Solanaceae; genus Petunia; species Petunia x hybrida. The sequence goes on along the minus strand of JBBBVM010000504.1, from coordinate 884,815 downwards.
ATCTTTCATCTATTACATCAATTACTTCATTATTACATCAAATCCTTGCCTTGTGATTATGAATATGCGTGGCTAAACTTTACGTTCTAGGGTTAGAGTTTTACATGAAGGTTGATTGTTTGAAGATTGATTCCCATTGATTGAATCCCATAACGGGTTACTTATTCTTTCTTGATTTCACTTGTATAATTGTTAGAGCTCGATAATTATGCATTATCTATGGTCTTTGGATTGAACTCGAAAGAGAGAATCTAATTACGTAATAAGAAAGAATAGAACTAGTTTGTGAACCCGGGCATCGGGGAACCAATTTGCGAGTAGGATAGACATATACTTGCTTGCCTAGTTTAACTCATTACAGAATCGTTAATGCGTGCATGTGATTTAACCCATAGACATATAGGGATTGAAGTAGCTTGCATAGATTGTGAAGAACTGAAAGGTTTTTATAATTACATTTACTCTGTCAGTTAGTAACCCGGGATTTAAGAAATGGAATCAATTGGATACATCAACTGGATTGTTCGTAACTCTGACCCTGGACCGTCCTATTAATATTGTTAACAACCAAAACATTGCACCATTGCTTGACTACACATCTAGCACTTTAATTACTGTTTGTTAGTTATAAAAACTCTCACCATCAAAGAACAAGACCCATGGATAGTTTTGTTTAGAAATTGTTTATTAAGTATTAGTCTGCACAGTCCTCGTGGGAGCGATACTCGATTTTATCACTTTATTACTTGGCGACCATGTATACTTACGTGTGTGTTTGGGAGCAACAAGTTTTTGGAAAGGCAAGAAGTGAAAGCAGAAAATTCAAAGATGTAAGTGATGTTTTGGTTGGTGATTTTTTTTTTTTTTTTTTTTTTTTTTTTTTTTTTGGAATCTTTTCTTTTTTAAATCACATTTTTTGGGGGAGTTGGAATGAAGTTTTAACTTGGTAACCTCTTATGTATATGCCCCATAAATAACACATAAATCAATGTTAGGTTTTCTCCGCTTCCTTTATTTGTTGATTAGCAGCTAAAATAAAAGTTCATTTTGTGTTATTTCACTTTGTTTGCTTACTTTTCTATTGAGATTCTAAGTTATTACTATGATTATAATAGTTGTATGTGTGTTTATATCTATTGTTATTTTTTATAAGTTTGAAATTGGTGTTATTTTTAATTTGGTAGTTATAGCATGATTTTATGAAGAAAGCGAAATGAGGTAGCATGATTTTATGAAGAAAGCAAAACGAGGTGCGTGTACTTCAGTAATGCAAGCGATGAGCCAACTATTCGGGGTCACGTATGGATGAAAACTATCATTTTTACCGATGATAAACATGTTCTATCTTTTTGTATTGAATCTTTCTTAATATCAGTACGTTCCTATATGTACACTTAAAATGCTATTTTCTGATCATCATTTAAATAATTTTTATTTTTTTAAATCTTTCATTTTGAGTTGTGTTTTATTATTGAAAATTAAATACATATGTCTTTAGTGGTAATCATGTTTCTATATTTTCAACCCAAATTGCAAATTTGACTTAGCTTGAAGTATTGCTTCGGCCCATTCTTAGTTCTAAATGTGTAAAGCTAGAAAGGGGCAGCTGATGGAGAGAAGGATGAATAATATAACGCCGCAGAATTAAAACTTGAAAGGGAACATTGCAGTGTACATGGCCAAAAGCTTATAGAAATATGAATATGATATTTTTTATATATTAGATAAGGACTTATAGTTAATGAAGGACTTAATGTCAATTTAACATTCAGGTTTTTAAAGAAAATGAAATGTAGGTGAACATTCAAAAATGACAGACTGGTAAATAAGTCCAATTTAAGATTGAGATATAAATTTTCTACCATTTCTATTAAACTAGGTTTATACTTCATGAATAATATATTTTAAACTTATTTAATTTAGACTAGGTTTTTTTTATGTAATCTAATCAAGATTAAAAGTTTTTCATAGTAAATGTTAAACTGTGTTAAAAAATATGTTAAATGGTGTTTTAAGAGTTATGATGAGGAATATCATACTATGGATAAAATCACGAGGTTGAAGTATCAATAAATAAAACAAAAAAATATTGAATCAAAATTAAGTACCTAAAGTAACTGATAAAAAATATAAAAATATCATTAAAGTTTTCATGTAGGAATATCAATAACAACTAAACTCATAATTTTATATTGTAAATAAAAGAGAAAGAAAATTTGAGTGATTCCATATTATTCAAAAACTCTTTTTAATTCAACCAAAGATAATTTTTATTCGTAATATTATTTTGTTATGACCATTGGAAAGACTTAAGACAAATCATCAAATATCTTATGAGAATTTGTTTCTTAAAAAATACGTGTGTACATATGAAAAAAGTTCATGATTTTTTACGAATGGAGAATACAAATGGAATATTTTAATAATAATGAACAAATAACTAATGAAGTTAAAAATATATTAAATAAATGAAGTTTGTCAAGTTATTAATTTTTTTCGACATGGATTAATATTTTTTGAGATATTATTATAAAACTCTAGAATAGTACACTAGGACAATATTTGTAAAGATATTTGAGTTAACTTGAAATTGAATAATAAGTGTTGTTTCATTTTTGGAAATCGGGGTTATTGAAGCCAAGGTATTACCAGGTAGTATGGCGGAAAAAAAGTATTTATTCCAAAAATGATGTTGACTCCATTTGATTCGATAATACCTTTTAAGGTCCATCGTAGACAATTTTCAATTGTTATATCTTTTTCCATGACGATTAACAAAAGTAAAGACCAATCATTGTCTCATATGGGGTTATTCTTGATTAAATCAGTATTTACACATGGACAATTTTTTGTTAGTCTTTCACGGGTGACGAGTAGGAAGGGGTTGAAGATTTTAATTTATGATGATGATGAAAAAAATAACTAATGAAGCTAGAAATATAGATTAGAAGTTTTTCATTCTAATTTGAGATGTTATTGAATTAATTTTTCATCTAATTATTATTATTATTATGTATTTTTTAGTCTATATATTCAAACTATTTATGTCACAAACTATATGGTTATTTTATGTTTTCATGTCGATCAAATGGTAGATTGATACTTAAAATATTTTTTAACTTTATTTTTAAAAGAAATTAATGCTTGAGCAACTGATAACCGAGAAAGTATGAGAACCCTTTCAAATTCATAAAAAATAACCTAGAGCTCTTTGACATTAGCAGTAAACTAAACAATATTACATCAATTAATAATACTCCTAAAAAGTTAATCTCTTCCATTACTCAATAGTCAATATATACTCTACCGTTCCATTTCTAAAAATACTTTGGATAGCATTTCACTGTGACTTACGTAGTTTTTCCAACATTTGTTTAGTCATAATTTTCGGCTAAGATAGGTATTAGAACAACATTTTTTTTGAGGAAAAAGGATGTTCTGCTCAGGAGAATACTCAAAGTATTTTCAGATTAAAATTCAAAAATACCTAGCTGTTTTAAGAAGTTTTTTTCTTTTATATTGTTATGTTTAAATTTGACCGATATGACGCAACATATAAAAGCTTTATTGAGCTATGCAAAAGCACTAATGTAGGCAAATACTTGAGTTTAAACACTCAATACTCAAAATTTTACATAATTCTATTTTGACATATAAAATTTAGTATGATTAGTTTAATTAATATTGTCCGCGCGATGCGGCGTGGGTGCTATACTAGTACAATATAATACGAAACAAAAAATATTGACAGTATGTAAGTAGGTAAAAGAAAAATCAGAATAGCACATACCTATTCAATCACACTTCACACTCTTTCTTTAACTCATGCACGAGTTACTGGGAAAAAAAATGAACGACATATTCATGATGCTTTTAATTTTCTTCAGCGAGTTATCTATGTGACTACCTTCTTGCCGGCATCCATAAATTAACTTTATGTTCTTAATTATAATATAAAATCACAGCATGTTGAGCGCTTTCTTATTGAAATAGTGTGCCAAACTTTGCCAAGGGTTGGAGATTGTATTGACCTAAACGGGTTAATCAACTAAATTCTTGCTGGCTCCTACTCTACCTGCTTCACATGCTTACCAGGCATCAAAACAGTAACCCAAAATAAAATTATTTGCTTGTGTAGTACGATCATTATTTCAAGAACAAATTATAGATTTCAAGAGAAAGAATTGAACTTGGAATTAGAGGTCTATCGGTTTACCTCTTGTGTATTATCATTATTTCAAGAAGAAATATATTTAAAGAGAAAGAATTGGACTTGGAATTAGAGATATATCGGTTTACGTATCTCGAATGCCCTACTGTAATTTCAAACTATGCCTGCAATTGCCAAACATGAATATATGCATACATAAATATTAGAGAAGAACTCACAAAAGAAGCACAATCGTTCAAAATCTGGTTAAAACAAATCAAATCAAATGGTAACAAATATTGGAGTGAATTTTTCCTCTCGTTGGCTGGAAACTCTTACTCATGCTAGAATAATCTAATACCTGTGATGGAAAAAAGAACTAAAAAAAAAGGAAAAGGAAAAAATATAATAATAAATATATTCCGCGATCATATACACAATTAATACAAATTAAAGTAATTATTAGCAAGAAATCAACAATATGTAAAGAAAAGTACCTTATAGAGGATTGGCTAGGTATTGATCACCTTAGAGCAATATTCACCCTTACATTCAAAGTAATACCAAAGAAAAAAGGTTTTAGCATAAAATTCCAAGGACATAATTGCAAGTATTAATGATTCATAAAATCCCGTGAGTATTATGTGCAAAACGTAAAAGCTAGCATATAAAATACATACATTATGTCATCAAAGGAAGGGACGATCTAGACTGGCTTCGAATCTGCAAAAACAAATTGAAGAAGCATCAAATAGTAGCAAAATATTCAAAAGAATCACATGAACACATGCAGGAGAATTCCTGCCACGGTCGATTTAATCGGGAATAGATAGTCTGTTGCTTATATACTATAAACTCTATGTCGGCAGAACTCTGTAAAAATTTAGTGTAGGGGCCTGTTTGGCGCGCGTTAATTGATTTGTAGCCGTCAAAAACAAATTCGCTGAGAAATAGCCACCTCCAGACAAATCCCAGTATAAATACTGGGGCGTTGAACAAAACTTGTTCAAGGCCCCAGTATTTGTACTGGGGAAGCTTCAGTAAACTAACCCCAGTATAAATACTGGGGCTTTGAACAAGTTTTGTTCAAGGCCCCAGCATTTTGTTATGGGACTATGTATAAAGCTTCAGTCCCATAACAAAATGCTGGGGCTGTGAACAAAACTTGTTCAAAGCCCCAGCATTATTATGGGACTGAAGCTTTATATATAAAGTCTCATAACTCATAACAAAATGCTGGGGCTGTGAACAAAACTTGTTCAAAGCCCCATCATTTTGTTATGGGACTCAGCTTTATATATAAAGTCCCATAACAAAATACTTGGGCTTTGAACAAGTTTTGTTCAAAGCCCCAGTTTTTTGTTATGGGGCTAGTCTGGGGTGTTTTTCCAACGCTAATGGAGTTTAAGTGTGCGCGCGAATTTTTGGCTATTCTTCAATGAATTTTGAAACGGTGGATAGTCCCCATTGAGCGCGTCCAAAAATGGCTAGTGATCAAAATTTCCCCAGAACTCTAGAGTCCAGTCCGATTAAAAGTCCACACAATTAAGTAAATTTTTTGTTGATAATTTTTTACCCTAATTAAAATAAGTAAATGACAATTTTGTCTAATGTAAAATTTATTTTTAAAGGGTAAATAAGGCGAATGACATTTCACTAAGGGCTTCATGCTTTAATAATAGTATAGATACTGGAAAAATCAATGTATTCTAGTTAATACTAATTCCATAGAATTATAGGCGTTAGATTAGCTTGAATATGCGAGCAAGATATTGGAAGAGTCATGTGAGATATATTAACTCTGTCGATTATTAACCCAAATAAATTAATCTAGTCAAATTAACGAAAGAATTCAATAGGATTGGTAGTATCCCATAATCCTAGAACATTATCTCTTATTAGACTCGACTTCCTGCTTGTTCTAATTTATTACTTTAATTCTTAGTTTTACTAGTTAATTTTACTTAGCTTAATTCTAAAAAAACTTGTTTAGATAATTAGAAATTGTTTGATATAGTTAATAGTTAATCACAAGTTTCTGTGGGACGATACTAGATCTTATCACTTTTATTACTTGTCAACCACGTATACTTGCGTGTGAGTTTTTGGGAGCAACACCTCATACCCGTACCAACCTAATTTGAACCTATTCTATGGCATGTTCTGTAACCTTATATTTTGCTTGTCTTGTGAACAAGGTTATACACTAAGCATTTTATTTTGGGCTTGTAAGCTTAACTGGTGCATATTTGCCTTTATCCGTCGTTGATTGTTTTGATGAATTATGCTTTCAAGCAGGATGGCCAGTATCATTTATATCAATACTTGAGAAGTTTGTGCTTATGCTTGCATGAGATGCTACCGCAGAGGCAATGGGCGTGACATACTTGATTACTCATATATTTTGCATTGTTGGTTTGACATTAGTCGATGCTTTTCGACGATGCCAAAAAGAGGATGAATAATATGTGCTTATGCTTAGGTTGTGTATATCTTTGTCAAATACTCCACTATAGTTTATAGTTCTCTCGTTGTCCTTTACTTGTATGTATTTTGATAATAAATGAGTTTGGCAAAAAGGGGGAAGAAATATTATGTGTGTTTAGATAAATAAATTCCTTGTTCTTGATTATTAACTGTCTTAAGTCAGGTTGTTTGATTATCAAAGTAAAACAAGCACATTTTGTTTGTCATCATCAAAAAGGGGAAATTTGTTGAGTATATGATGTCTTGATGATAATAAATAAAATGTACTTGTTACATTAAAATAAATTAAGGCATTATTTGTGGAAGTAATTTTCTTGGAGAAATAGTAAATGTTGGATTAGTGTATTTTTAGGAATTATTAGGAAGTTGATGGAAATAATTTGAATGCTAATTTTGGTATAATTTTGTATGGCTGGATTATGAATTAGCAAAAGTGTTTTTGATAAGATTCTTTAGTGAATTGATTTATGCATGACTTGTCTAGAGAGAAGCTGGAGTTGGAACAAGATTAAAGGAATTCCCAAAGTGATACGGAGAAGGGATTAGAATTGAAGCTATATGGTTATCCCTAATATACTTGGACTTTGTTTTTACTTATCAGGTCTTTATCTATAAAAAAAAGTCCACGTACATATTGAAAGCAAGCATCCAAAACACTTCAGGAAAAAGAGAGTTTGAGCATTCAAAAGAGAAAATACCTGAAGCAGTTGGAACGGACGTTGGAACTATTCTGGACGAGTGTTTCATCTAGTCATATTATTTGAGTCCAATTCTTAGTTCTTGTAATAGGTCTTAAATTGTAATCTCGTTCAGCTTTTTAGAAGCACCTTTTGAGTTGTAATCTAATGTTAAAATCCTATTGGGTAAAGAGCTTAGAGTTAAATTCTTTGTGTTCCAAACTAGGGTAGTTTGGAAGGGTAGCAACAGTCTAGGATTGTTGTGTAAGGGCTTAGAGGTAGGTCCTTGGAGTTACCTTTGTTATCCAGTTTTGGCTCGTGTGTTTAGTGGTTTGGTATAAATTCCCATATGGGTGTGGGTCGTAGTTTTTTACACCTTTGAGCCAGGGTGTTTTCCACGTTAAAGTCGCGTATGTCTTGTCTACTTTGTTCTTTTATTACCTTGTTAAACTGAAGTTGGAACACCCATTAGAATAGTTTCAAGTAAGTTGTTTTAACCATTCAAGAACTTGGTCTAAAATTAAAAAGAGGCAAAACCATTGTCGACTCTATTAGTTTTAAGTATTTAGAAATTGAGGGAAATAACAGTAGAAGAAAAGGGAGAAGTATATACTTGAATATGTAGTGAAGGGAATTACTTTTTTTTATTGATTAAACTCAACTTAAATACATTAATAGAATAACTAAAAAGCCTAATAAAGTGTTGCAGATTATTTAATAAACAACTCCTACTGTGAATGGACTTTATCAGATAAAGAAGTCTTAAACTTAGCTACTGACAAGCTAACTTTCTGCAGATTTTTAGAGATAATATTACTGTCTTTTACTGCTGTAAATTCCTGAGACGTATTCTCAACACTGCTGTAAACCCCTTGCTATCTGTTTGATGCATCTTCATTTAATCTCCGGAATTGTTAACTAGCTTCCGGATTTTATTAATCTGAAACATGGGCATATCCTCATACATTACTTCACTCCACTTCGGATCTTTCAAAACTTTCTCACAGAATCACATACTGCTATATTACACCTTTGATGGGTGTCTGAAAGTGGACTTATATTTTTTATTGGATGAAATAAGAAGTCTTACCTCTCATTTTAACTCTTAAAGTTTCGTGCCTGTTTGCATTGTAAATGAAACAATGCTTATCTTCATATGATACTTTAAATCCCTTTTCAATCAGTTGACCCACACTTAACTAATTTTAATCAATATCAGGTACATAAAGAACATTTGGAATTGTCTGAATACCAGATTTTGTCTTGATCGATATTGTTCCTTTTCCTTTAAGAAGAATCTGCTCATGTCCAATCGTAACTTTGAATATTTCGTGGGCTTTAAATCTTTATATAGGTTCTTGTCATACGTCATGTGGTTAGTGCAACCGCTATCAATTAACCATTAATTTATCGAATCCTTACTTGAGAAGCATGTTGTGACAAATAGATGGTCCTCCTCTTCTTGATCAGCTACTTAAGCTTCTTCTTCTTCTTGGACCTTGTTTTGCATATAACAGCTTTATGTCCAAATCGATTGCATTTCTTGAACTTTGTGTCGAGTCTCTTCCAGCATTTGAATGGTGGATGACCTTTTTTTCCACAGTATTGACAAGGTGGATAGTTTTTCTTTGAATTATACCCTTGTTTTCAGTCTTGTGGTTGGCCGATAAGGCTCCTTCAACCATACTATCTTGCTCCATAAGTCTCCTTTGCTCTTGTGCCTGCAAAGTACTTAACAGTTCTGCCAAGGTAATTTTTGACAAATTTATTGTGTTTTCCAAGGTAGTTATCCATGCTTCATATCTTTCTGGCACCGTTACTAGAATTTTTTCAACAATTCTTGAATTTTTAAATTTAGGGCTTAACAATCTTACCTTGTTAACAATGCCAAGTAATATGTCTTGAATATGCAGTAAACGGGATCAGCAGACCCAATTCAAACCCCCTACTTGTGTCGAGTGTACTCCAAACTAACACTCCCTTTTGCTTACATCTCCTCTCGGTAGTAAAATGACAGAACTATTATCTGAATGGAGAAGTTTGGGAAGAGATTTGTAGGAAAGGTGGCAATTATCACAGCTTCTACACAGGGTATAGGTTTTAGCATAGCTATGCGTCTCAGTTTAGAAAGTGCTTCACTTGTTAATTCCTCTCGTAAGCAGGTTCATCTGATTTAAGTTATATAGACGGAAGGCGGACAGTATAAAGACTTTTTATACGATCAATGTAGCTAACCATGTCGTAGTAGATTATTATTACAACATATAGGAATGAGTTTAAGTTTAATGTAAGGATACATGGTGCAAAAATCTGATTGATCAGATCAATCACTTATAAGTTGTAAGGTAATTAGATGTATAGTTCTATGATAAGTTAACTAACCTGCTTCATTTAATAGAAAAATGTAGATGAAGCAGCTAAAAACTCGGTGATCGAGGAATTGAAGTAGTGGGCTTAGTATGTCATGTGTCAAATGCACAACAGAGGAAGAATTTGATAGAGAAGACTGTTCAGGTATGATCAGTACTTTATCCTGATCCTGGCCTTTTGGGTATATTGAAGTTCAAAATTGTAAATTCAAATAGTTCAGAACTTTGAGGCCATTATGGTTTTGATGGGTATAGAAACTAAATTACCTCAGCTTTTACTACTTTGAAACTGTGAGAGATGAAGTCATTGCAGGTTTTAGTTTGACAGTCCGGCTTTTGTTGATTGAATATTTTTATTCTCCAGAAATATGGGAAGCTAGACATATTGTGTCAAATGCTGCTGTCAATCCTTCAGCTGATGCAATACTACAATCTAAAGAATCAGTCCTTGTCAAGCTGTGGGATATAAATGTGAAGGCCCCTGTCCTATTACTACTACAGGTAGGTCATTTCATATGAATATATTCAAGAGAACAATCAATTAGATGCATTTGTTACTTGTTACAAAATTCATCACCAGAGGAGGATCTGGGGCAGTTTCTCTTGATTCAACTGAACTCATAGGTTTCGGCTGAAATTTGTGTAATTGAGATCTAGAATGTATGTATGTGTGCGCATAGATACATATTGAACCCACCATACTCATATTGAACCCACCATCTCTAAATCCCAGATGGCCTCTGATCAAACACTAAGTAAAAATTTCGCCCAGCAGCCACTTTTAATACTGGTATTTGGTTTGAGGCCACTATTTTCTTTGGTCTTATACTAGAGGCCACTTTTGGGCCTTTACTAAATAAATATTGACTTAAGTTCTGATAATTGACCGAAGTTCAGTCCATACAGCCCCTGGACTGAAGTTCAATCCTTAAAGATGGAACTTCAGTCCATGGCCATACTATGGACTGAAGTTCAGTCCATGGCCATATGGACTGAAGTTCCATCTTAAGGACTGGACTGAACTTCAGTCCATATGGCCCTGGATTGAAGTTCAATCTTTAAGGACTGAACTTCAATCCGGCCTATGGATTGAAGTTCTATCTCTTTAAGCAAAAGTGGCCACAAACTAAATGTTTTGGTATTAATGGCCTGTGCCCAAAGACCAGTGGTAAAAGTGGCCTTTCGTGCACTTTCCCCCAAACACTAACACTAACAAAAATGTAAAAATTTCGCGTGAGAGCCTGTTTGGCATGCGCTAATTGATCCGTAGCCATCAAAATAATATCGTAGAGAAATAACCACCTCCGGACAAGTTAGTTCAAAGTCTCAATATTTTATACTGGGACTTTATATATATAAAGCTCCAGGGGACTATAAACATGAATCCCATTATAAAATAATGGGACTTTGAACATGTTAGTTCAAAGTTCCAATATAAAAATCTGGGACTAGTCTGGGGTGTTTTGTCAATGCTAATGAAGTGTAAATGCGCGTGCGGATTTTTGGCTATTTCTCAATTAATTTTGAAATGATGGATAATTCTCACTTAGCACGTCCAAAAATGGCAGCATCAAAATTTTCCAACAAAAATACCAACCCTCAAACCCTTGTTTTTAATATATGGATAAGAATTCAAGGGTATAATTGAAAAGAAAATTTTACACCAAACACAAGTTTAAGTTATAAAATATTTATTCAGGGAGTTAAAATCTCAAATGGTCACTCCACTTTGAGAAATTAACTATCAAAGTCACTTTGCTTTGGTTGGTCCTAACAAGTTCACTCAACTTAGCGAAAATATCTCCAAAAGTAATTTTTGCCGGTTTTTACACCGTCACCCACCGGAAATCTGACGTGGCTTTATAAAATATTTTTATACAACCGTAGGTCCCACTTTCTTTGTCATGTAGGACTTTTTTATTAGTTACTTACTAGTTCTCGGACAAGTGCAATGCACGTGTATTCCTAATAAATAGTACAAAAATTATAAATATTTAGTAATAAGCGTGTATAATTGCTAGTAAATTAAAACAAAAAATATAAATTCAAAGTATTGATACATCGAATCCTTTCTGTTCAATATTTTTTGTTATCGTAATACATAATCATACTAAACATTACTATTGTACGAAGGACACGATTATAATCATGCAAATTTTATAATATATCAAGTTCGAAGGCCAAATAATTGTTTGCCGTACTCCTAATTCCTAGCGCATAATAACAGTTTGCCATTAGCACAAAAAAAAAGGAAAACAAATGTATTTTAAAAGAAAAACAAATGTAATTTAAAAATAGATAAATCTAATCCTATATTTATGCCACTAAATCACGTTAGATAAGGTTAAATCTTTTACCATTTAAGACCCATTTTCTCTCTCCCTTTAAAAAATTACAGAGTTCTTCATATTTCTTCCTATAATTGTGGTGTGTAAAAACTGTAGTTTTAACTTTTTAACTCAATTGATTTCTCTCATAAAATAGTCATCTTTTGCACGATTTTATGGGATTTCTTACGGTCTTCTTCCCTCTATTCACTGTTTTTCCATCGATTTTTCTTTATTAAACCAAGATTCACAAATGGGAAAAGGAAAATCGCTTGATAAATCTTCTTCTGAAAGGGAGGTTAGGTCGAAAATGCGATATGATAGGGGTTCAGCTATTGATGATAATCAACCAAAAAGTATTTCAAAGGTGAGTGTAACCCCTGTTAGAAACATGGCTCAACTAGTTGAAACCAACAACAGAAAGTCTAGGAGTTGTAATGTAGTTGACATCAAATCTAAAGGAAAACGTGTTGTTGATGACGATTTCGTCGATGAAGGCAATGGAGAAGATAACCACCAGAAACTATGTTTGGGTGGTAATAACAATGTTTCAGAGGTACTTTATAAGTTTATCAACTGTATGGCTGTTGTATGTGTAGCGTATGTCTCTTGTGTGTGTATCGTATTGCTATTGTATGTGTATTGTGTGGCTGTTGTATTCGTATTGTATTTCAAATGCATTTTACAATGGTAATAACAATGTTTCAGAGGTACTTTAGAAGTTTATCGAATGTTTGGCTGTTGTATGTGTATTGTATGTCTCTTGTGTGTGAATCGTATGGCTATTATATGTGCATTGTGTGGCTGTTGTATTTGTATTGTATTTCTATTGCATTTTACAATGGTAATAACAATGTTTCAGAGGTACTTTATAAGTTTATAGACTGTTTGGTTGTTGTATGTGTACTGTATGGCTCTTGTGTGTGTATCGTATGGCTATTGTATGTGTATTGTGTTGATGTTGTATTCGTATTGTATTTCTATTGCATTTTACAATTGGTATTCCTATTGTATCTCTATATTTTGGTACTTGTATCGACAAACCGAGTAGCTACAATGCACCTTTTGCCCCATAAACCATGCATATTTTGTGTTAATTGATTAGTGTAATTGACAGAGACTACATTTTTTGGTGGCACTGTGCTTGTAGCTTAATAGCAGCTGCAATTGGAAAGCCTTAACTACTAATTACTATATTTCAGATGCACTGGGTTCTGTCTGTAATCATTTTTTCACCACAAGTATTGTGCTTTTTTCTGTTCTTTTGTTATACATGCATCGATTGTGTGGCACTGTATTTCTATTGTATGTCTGTTGTTTCTTTTGTATCCTGTTCGTATATCTATTATTTTCTTTTATATTGTATGTTTGCCTTGTGTTTTGTTGATATTATTGTCTGGTTTTACATGAAGGTGGAGACCTTTTATATATCGAAGGACATTGTTTTTACAAAGCCTCTGCGTTTTACAAAATTCACCGTACAAGACATTGGGCAGCAGTTAAAAAAATACCTGTCAGATGTCCAGTTGAACATGTTCAGAAAGACCTATTTTGGTCATTTTATTGATCTTCCCCATCTATATCTTCAAAACCAGTTGATTAGGCATTTAATGTTGAGGGAGATTCCATCTGACAAACCTGATACCTTTACAATTCTGATTAATGATACACGGCTGGAGTTTGGCATGCGAGAATTTTTAATTATTTCTGGTTTAAAGTGCTACGGGGATGAAACTTGTGATTATGATCCTAAGACACCTAACAGGCTTATGTCTAGTTATTTTCCTAATCAGAGTAAGGTGAACAAGCAGGTATTGTTTGATGTTTTTTAAGGCCGGAGGTGGCTTGATGATAATGATGCGGTGAAGATTTCTGTACTGTATGTTATATATACATTCATTTTATCAGGGGGAGATCCTAAAAAATCTTCTGTTGATCGGCGACACTTTGAATTGGTGGAGTCTGGGGCATTTGAAAGATATCCTTGGGGTAAAGACTCGTTCAAAGAATTGTATAAAACTGTGAGCCAAAAGTTGAGGGCAACAGTTGGTTATTACAAGTTGGGTGGTTTGCCTCTTGTGTTGCAAGTCTGGTTCTACGAATGTTGCTCCAAAGTTGATCCCACTCTTGCTATTCCAGTTGCCACTACCAAATTTCCTAGGATCCTTAAATGGAAAGTATTGCGCGAAGATCCTTTCTTTGAAGATTTGAAAGAAGTCATGTTTAAAGGCAGTGGTAATGAGGTATATCTTTGTTTATTTTAATTTTTTACTATTTAAAGGTTGTTAGTCGTATGTGTATTTCATTTAATCAGTCCATGAAATTTATTGAAGATATGATGAAACAAACAGATTTGCCTCCTCTTATAAATACACTTTACAACTTTATTAGTCTTGCTTATCGAATTTTACTTTTCTTTATGGTATTTTATAGTGTATTATTTTCTTATTTGTCAAATCAAATGATTTTATCGTTGAAGTATCCTCGGTCTGCTTTTACTTTTTTTATATAGTTTGGGTTACGTATGATCATTGAATTGATATTGTATGGCAAGTGTTTGCTGGCTGTCTGTGTACTGTATGTATGTTAAAATATTACTCAATTATTGATTGCTTTTACTAATTTACACTCTAATTATTTATGTAGGTGGTTTTTAGTAATTTTAATCACACGGCCGCTGAGATTGCAAGTATTCAGTTGCCTAACATTGATGACTCCATTGAAGAGGATGTGCCTGCTTCCCATATTCAAGCCTCTGGATTGTCAAGTGATGATTTTCTGTCCACTCATTTTAACTCACGCCAGCAGCAGCAACCATCAAATGATGAGAACCCGGGAAGAAAGGTTGATTATAGTCTGGAAATCAACAAGTTAAAGAGCGATGTTGCTGCGGTATGTTTATTTATACATTATAGATTTTTATTTCATTGTACACACTATATAAGTACTGATTTTGTTGTCTGTATGTATGTTTGATATCAAGTGATCTCGAGACTTTTAAGAGCAAGGTACGCAAATTTTTATTCACTAAAAAAATAATATTTTACTTAATCCTTTTTAATGGTGGTTAATAGTAGTTGTTGTGCATTCTGTAGGTGGATGATGAATTCAAAGATCTTAGGATGTTTGTTACTGAAACAATGAATAAAGTAATTGATCAAGTGAATGCGATGAGTCTGCCAAAGGTACTACACACTCTTTTGTTGCTGTACTTTTTTGTTACCTTTATAAAAAAGAAAAAAGAGCTAGGGCTGACATGCTTCCATAGGGTGCTATGAGCGTACAAGCTTAAGTTATACATGTGGTATCAGATAATGTGATTACCGTAAAAGCTACTTTATTATGCTATTTACATTGAAGAGATGTGGTTTACAATTATTCAATGTTTCATTATTTACAGCAGAATTCATTTTATGTTTAATATCTTTTCGACAGGCTACAGAGGTGGTTGGGGTCGACAACCTTCAATTTCAGAATGTTGATAAAGACATTGATCTTCGTGAGGTCCCTTCACCTCAAACATGTGCTCCGGTTGATACAACAGCTTTTAGTTTTAGTTTGGGATTGACTCAACAGTTTCAATCCCAAAATCATCAGTCGCATGACGCAATTTCCGATAAGGTGCATTTGTAAATATTATTTTTTTTTCTTTTTGTGCGTACTACAAAGATTTTACGTGTACCGTATGACCTATGTCGCCTATTAGTGGCTTGTATGTACATTGTCTGTGCATTATATAATGTGTGTTTTTGGGTCCGCTGTAATGTATCTTAAATTGACAACCATAATTTAGGATGCCGAAGGTGCAGCAGTGAATGTGAAAGCAAATGAGTCTATTGTTCCTGGATCGAGCAAGGGGGTCACTTAGATGATTATGACTTCCCTTATAATAACTCCCAACTACTCCGGATTGATGCTGATATTGCAAATTTGAAGGGATCTGGAAGTCCCAAAGTCAATGTGTTTGAGATGCGAAGAGGTTGCAATCTTTATTTTAATTTGAAAAATTTAATTCATCTCATCATATTTTTACCTTGGTGTTTTTTATGTAGCTGAAGAAAACCCATCTGATGTTGACGACTCTGAAGATGAAGAGAGTGGTCGCAATGGTGGCATTCCAGTAGTATAGCGATCCCAGCTTGTGCATATTGAAAGTGACAATGAAAATGAGACACCACAACAAAGGAAAAAACGATTGAGGCTTCCAGGAAGGTATAAGAAGTCCCCATTTCTTCCCAATTTGAGTTCTGAAGAAACAAGTATGGATCCACAACGCATATTTGAGATAAAATATCCATTTATAACTCCAATTGGCATTGAAGTTAATCCATATTTGCAAAGTGAATATGTCAGCTGGGTTGACAAAGGATCTACTCCAGACAAACGAAATGATCATTTGTGTTTGCTCTTGTTAATATTCATATATTTTTTGGTTATTGAATGGCTTTGTATATTTAGGAAGGGGACATATAGGTTGGCTGCCAAAAAGATTGATCCTCCATTTAAACTGGGAGTTTGTGAAGTTGATCAAAAGGAGTGGTTTCACACTTTGCAACACGGTCTCAAGCCCCTGTGTGATGAGGTATGAACCCCTACTGTTTTCGATTATTTTGACTAGCAACTAATGTATTGTGTTGCTACATTGTATCTTATTTTGTGTTACGCATAAAGCCTTAAGCTCTACATAAACACTTAATCTTTGTTTTTTCCTTTGCTATTCGAAACAACGAAATCAGTGTTGCAAAAGAATAAAAGTAAACTTGCTTTTATTGTATGGCTTGTGTTGGCCTTGTGTTTGTAAAGTCTCGAAATGTGTGGAACTAGTGTATGGTTATTGTATGGCTACTGAATTTGCACTTTTACCTCTCGATTAATAAACTGATTTATTTTTAAAATTTCATTTTTACAGCACAGTGATGTTGTTTTCTACTACCTAAGGAAGAAAGGAAAGTTTGGAGTAGATAATCCCGTCAAGTTCACTACGACAGACTGTCTATTCAAAGTTGAGATTCAACGTATGTATAGGTTATTTACAGATGGTGGTAATGACATGACTATAGTCCGTAAAGGTGATCGGATTGGACAATACATTTTTGGTTTTGCGGTGCCAGCAAGTACCCCATGGTTTATGGTCGACTATGTTCTACTTCCAATAAACATGACAGGAAAATGTCATTGGGTGATGGCTGTATTGAACATCAAAGGGAGATGCATATCTGTTTATGATTCTCTAAAAGTTTCAGCACTTCATGATGTTGAACTTCGTGACATGATTAACTGGTTTGTCATAATGTTGCCTCTTTATTTTTCTGTCACGGGTTTATATGACAAGAGGGATGATCTACATCCAAATGTGAACCAAGCGTACTCTGGCAAAGTTTTTACTGATCCCTTTGAAGTTGTTTATATGGAGAATGTGCCTCACCAAATGGAGGGATCTCTGTAAGTTTTTGTCTCATTTAACATACATTTATATGTCTTTTCAATTTATCAAATATATTTATTTTTCTTAATCCCTTTTTTTGTTGCAGTGATTGTGGTATCTTCGTTGCTGCATATGCCAAATATTTTTATTGCGGATACACTGTACCACCACTTGACTTTGATGTTGTCATTTACCGCACAAGGTTGGGAACTGTGCTTTGGGACTATGCGCGAAGAAAACAGGAGGAGTGTGCAATAAGCGAGCCTGAGGACAATATACAGCAAGTCCGTAAGAAAGGACGTCCAAAGCGCAAGAAGTTCACTGTAGTGTAGATGGCTGATGCAACTGTTTAAATCTTTAGCTTATTGGGTTCTTTTTTCTGAATTGCAATTTACACTTTTTAGGTTTCTTTTTTAATCTGGTTGTTTTCTTAGAAACCTTGTTTAACAATCGGATAATTTGTTGGTTATAACTTTATTGTATATAAGTATGATTTTTGAACTTTCTCTAATTTCAATATCTGTTATTAAAATTTTCCACTTTTATGTTTAATAATCATATCTCTTCTATATTTCTGTTGTTTATACTATGTATGTATTTTGTACATACAGTTTATATACAATATCTTTATGTGTGACATACTGTTATTTATAGATAATGTTTATATACAAAAGTTATACGACATATAAACAACTTCTCAACAACTTCTATACACCTACTCCACAGCAGCTACATACACTACTTTGTTATACCTGTGTGATTTTTGAATTTGAATTGGCAAGTTTGTACAACTATTATTAATGATTATAACAATTTTGCAGTCTAATAAACAAAATGAAATACCACTGAATCTGGATTCCATTCGATAATCCTTTATGTAGACCACAGATATACGACATCTATACAAATGCGCAACACCATCTACACACCTGTTCTTCTAGCTACATACATTACTCTGTTATACTCCATTCGATAATCCTTTTGCTCTGAATCTTGAATATCAATTGGTACGGGAGTACGAAAATTATTAATGATTATAACAAATGTGTAGTCTACTGAACATATGAAATGTTAGTGAATCTGGACTACATTGATAAGCCTCTGTGTAGAATGATTAAATTGTTGTCAAGCGACCATCAAGTATTGAAAGTCCATTATTTGCCGGCATCAAAGTTGACATACACACACAAATGAGTATCCTAGAGTTATAACAGATTTTTATTGTCCTGTTGTATACCACTATGGCAATGCTGAATCAGTGTTTAGTGATAAAATTGCTCTGTAAATTCAACTAAAACTGGGAAATCATCCATTACGGAAACATCTATAAATTCAACTTAAAAAAATTAAAACATCCACAAATATACAAGACAAAAACTAATGAATAAGTGCTCATAAAATAACTTAATCTATTAGCGTAACAAGCTAAAAAATTAAAAAGACATGATCCTTCCCAATTGTATGCAATTTTTTTCTAACATTGCATCACTAATTACTAAATTAACTAACTGCAGCTACACTATTTCTGGTACATTCTTGCAAGTTTTCTTGTTGTGTCCCACTCTTCCACACTCTCCACATGTAATCTTTGATTTTTTAGCGTATTTCTCCAAAGCTGACTTGAATCTTGTCTTTTTCGGTCTGCCAGGGGGTTTTCTTCCAATTGGGGGCAACACAATTTGTTGGGAGACATACACAGGAACATCCCATGTGCATACATCAGGGAGTGGAAACACTGGAGCTTCGTATGTTTTGACTAAGTACTCCCTTGTATAGTATGGTGAGCAAAATATTTCTGGATCAATGTTGATGAACTTTAGTGCAGCAACTGCATGTTGACACGGCATTTCATCCATTTGAAATCTTCTGCAACAGCATGTCCTCTCGTTTAGGTCAACGAGGAATTTAATTTGTCCATCTGGCACTGGTTCAATAATAGTAAAGTAGTATCCAGTAGCTTTCATCACCTAAATAGTTGAATAAATAATTAGTCTTGCAAATAGATGAAAGTGGCTTGAAACTTTGAATTGTAACACACTACACTCAATATATAAGGTATGTATACACATGCCATACAACTGCAAACATATATACAAGTCTCGATTCAATATAAAATAAATGAGTAAGGTATTAAAATACTCGATACCTTCAGCCGGAGTGCAGCTACTCTTCTGGCATTAAGCAGCTCATTATATTTTTTCCCAAGATGTACGGATGACACATTTGTGCTTTCCCTATGGTTATTAGTCCAAGTTTCGACTAATGTCCTCATGTATTCCATAAATGGTAGTACAGGCATATCTCTTGCGTCTTTGTTGACTGAATTCACTGTTTCTGCAATATTTGATGTCATTGTCCAAGCTCTATTGGCAGTGGAATGAGCTCTTGCCCATTTATTGTAGCCAATATTGTATAAATAATCTTTGACACGTGGATCCATTTCTACCACTTTTTTCATGAGACTATCAAACTCTCGGACTGTGTATGCCTTAGCCAGGGCAAAGAATAAATCATGTATATTTTCATCAGCCTTCTTGAACTTTGCCCGAATGTTGTTCCACAAATGCCAAATGCATGCGTAATGTGGGACTTCAGGATACACTATTGAGCTTGCCTTCCAGATGCTCTCGTTGCGGTCCGATACTATGCACATATCTTCCCTTATGCCATAAGCTTCTCTTAGGTGCTGGAAAAACCACTCCCATGATGCATCATTTTCAGAATCAACTACTCCAAAAGTAAGCGGAAGGATGCAACCTATTCATATAATGGAAGATATAAGTCAAAGTATAACTAACATAGGTTATTCAGCAAATAAACTTTGAATTTACAGCAATCATACCAGCAACATCCAATGTATTTGCTGATAAGAAAGTGCCCTTGTGTCCTTTCTTTAAGAAGCTGCCATCAACAACCATTATCGGCCTGCAAAATTCTCATCCCTTGATAGAGGCATTTAGTGCAACAAATACATACATAAAGCGTCCTTCATCTGATACTTGCAACCCAACCACAGAACCTGGGTTTGTATTACACAGCATGTACAAGTAGCTTGGCAAGTGTTGGTACGACTCACTCGGATTACCCTTTATCATTTGAAGTGCCATCTCCTTTGCGCGCCATGCCTTCATGTATGGAAGTTCTAGACCATATTCTTTCTTCATAGCTGCTATTATATCCTTAGGCCTGTAAGGTGCTTTAGGGTCATCAAGTCGGTCTCTTATAATACTCCCAATTATTCGTGCTATTGCTTGTCGTTGGGAAGATAGTCGCTCCTTTAATAGGCATGTGTGAACATCATTGAATTTTCTAATTTTGAACACACTTGAAGCATTTAAACTTGAAGCCCAAAATTTCCATGTGCAATTTTCCCCGGTGCATTCAAGACAATAGCTACATAACATTGACAAAAATTAGGCAATGATGACAATATTATTACAACTTAAATTTAATACTAATTTATAGATAGTACACACCAGAATTTATACACAATAGGAAAACAACTTCTTCACAAACATGCGACAAGATCTATGTAATCGGGAAACATATTATATACAAGTGCTGCTACATAACATCAACTTCTTACAAATTAACATGTAATCAGGGAAACAACAACTGTACTACAGCTAATGAAGTGATTTTCAACTCCTGCATTATAGATAACAGATCCCATAATATACACACAAATAGAAAACTATGGATATACAACGAGGAAACATGTAGGAAACAATGCCAAAACAACATCCATACACCTGCTCCACACAAGTTGGAAAAATATACATATATATGACAATTTCCATACAAGTAGGAAACAATGCCCATACAACAGTCATATTTATGTGTAATTTGATTCATACCTAGTTCTACTTGACCTGTCCACTTTGAATTGAAACTTTTCTCTCACAGCGAAATGCTTCATTGTACTGACAAGTGTTGCTTTGTCCTGATAAATCTGTCCCTCTGCTACATCTTTATACTGAGGATTGTTTATTAATATAGCATCTTCAGTTTCGTTTTCCTCAGAGTTGCCCATCCCGATCAACTTTGGTGTAAATGCAGAATGTATTGCATATATTTCACCATTGTTTAGTTCATTCATATTGCTACTACCTTGATGATCTTTTGAACAAACCACAGAATCTTCAAGAGGTACACACAGGTCGACCATGGCTTCCTTTATGAATATACATAATGGATACATTCCTGCATCCTTGATATCCATCTTCTGTTGAAAATAAAATCGTACTCCCATGTCATTGTAAATCTCCATTGGCGGTGATCTTTCGTTCAATTTGTATTTGATTTCAATGTGTTTCTCTGCCGTATCAACCCTTAGTTGTTGTGCAATTGCAGCAGATAGCTCTTCAAAATTTAAACCAGAACTTACAAGAATTCCATCTACATAGAAATCAACATATTTACCGTTTCTATCCCAATGTCCATTGTATTGTAGGACTATCGAGATTGTAGCCATCAGATACAAACCAATAAACCTAGTTTATTATGAATTTCAAGCGTTAATCAGTAGAATATATAATATAGAATCAATATTTAATTTTGCAAAAGTAAATATGTTTACCTTTGTAACTTTCGCAAACTTGCACTTCAATAGGGTCTCTTGTATCGCAGGGAGAAGTTTTTGATGCACTGATATTTTTGGAGAAGATATAATACGGTAAAATGGAGAATATGTAATTGGGTAGTTGCATCCCAAAAAAGTAGGAACAGACGTGCCTATTATTCCGCGCGTTTTTGGTGCAGGGGAAATCTTCAGTTTATTGATTAATTCTTTTTGTTTTAATAACTTGTATATATAATGTTAAGAAAGTATTGTTATTGTTGAAAAATGACATAATGTTGCTATTTTTTTGTAAACCTGCTATTTGTCAATTAATTTTGAAATGATGGATAATTCTCACTTAGCACGTCATCAAAATTTTCCAACAAAAATACCAACCCTCAAACCCTTGTTTTTAATATATGGATAAGAATTCAAGGGTATAATTGAAAAGAAAATTTTACACCAAACACAAGTTTAAGTTATAAAATATTTATTCAAGGAGTTAAAATCTCAAATGGTCACTCCACTTTGAAAAATTAACTATCAAAGTTACTTTGCTTTGGTTGGTCCCAACAAGGTCACTCAACTTAGCGAAAATATCTCCAAAAGTAATTTTTGCCGGTTTTTATACCGTCACCCACCGGAAATCTGACGTGGCTTTATAAAATATTTTTATAGAACCATAGGTCCCACTTTCTTTGCCATGTAGGACTTTTTTATTAGTTACTTACTAGTTCTCGGACAAGTGCAATGCACGTGTATTCCTAATAACTAGTACAAAAATTATAAATATTTAGTAATAAGCGTGTATAATTGCTAGTAAATTAAAACAAAAAATGTAAATTCAAAGTACTGATACATCGAATCCTTTCTGTTCGATAATTTTTGTTATCGTAATACATAATCATACTAAACATTACTATTGTACGAAGGCCACGATTATAATCATGCAAATTTTATAATATATCAAGTTCGAAGGCCAAATAATTGTTTGCCGTACTCCTAATTCCTAGCGCATAATAACAGTTTCCCATTAGCGCAAAAAAAAAAAATCAAGCTAAATACTTATTATAAAATTTACATGATTAAAGTTGTTCAAATATTAATTACTGGCCTTCTACAATAGTACAGTTTAATTAGTATGATTATGTATTGCGAAAATAATAAATATCAATTGTAAAAAATTCGATATATCAGTACTTTTAATTTATATTTTTCTTAATTTAATTTACTAGCAATTATACACGCTTATTACTAAATATTTATAATTTTTGTACTAGTTATTAGGAATACACGTGCATTGCACTTGTCCGAAAACTAGTAAGTAACTATTAAAAAAGTCCTACATGGCAAAGAAAGTGGGACCTACAGTATATAAAAATATTTTATAAAGCCACGTCAGATTTTCGGTGGGTGACGGTGTAAAAACCGGCAAGAATTACTTTTGGTGATATTTTCGCTAAGTTGAGTGACCTTTTTGGGACCAACCAAAGCAAAGTGACTTTGGTGATTAATTTTTTAAAGTTGAGTGACCATTTGAAAATTTAACTCTTTATTCAAGTTTTAATGCAACAAAACACATGATTAAAAAATATCTCTACAATATTAATCCATGTATTATTAATCCCTACATTACCGATCATTGTATTGTTAATCCATATATAACTTGTTTCTCTGCCAAACGACCCCTATAGTTACTTTGTTAAACATTGTACTCTTATTTTGTTGGACATGCCTTTTGAAACTTTACTGCAACACTTGAAGCTAGCTCCTAAATTCCATTATACGAATTCCATTTCTTGCCAGCCTAATTTTTCGCCAGTAAATTGAACTCTTGAACTTCCTTCGTGCACCTTGTCTCTTTTATTTCCAAGTTATACTAAAACAATGTAAAACACAATTAATTAATGAAATATCAGTACTTAAGTAATGTTGTGCATAATTAACCACAAAAGTATTAAAAAAATGATAAAATTAGGGGTGAATTAATATCAAAATATATATAAATATGGCCAACATCAGCCTATGTTCTATATAGCAGACACTAGAGAAACACTAACAATATGTTTTTGATCGTCCTTCCATTTACTTCAGATTCCATTGCAAACATACAGAGTAATAGCAGGGCTGGCCCTCCCCTAAGGCAGGTAAAGCCATCGCTTTAGACCCGAAATTGTGGGGGCTCCATTTTTATTATACATAATAGGTTATACTACCTCAATTTTTTAATAAGTGGTCATTCTTTTCTTTTTATTTTTGTCAAAATAAGTGTCACTTTAAGAAATTAATGCAAATTTAATTATTCTTTTCTAACTTTATCCATGCAATTAAACATGTAAGAAATGATAAAGTTTGGTATTCGAGATTATTAAATTAGGACAATGTGGTAAAATATACATACTCCATCGGTTTCAATTTATACTAACTTGTTTGACATGACGTAATATTTAATAAAAAAATGAAGACTTTTGAAACTTGTGGTCTAAACTAAGTCATTGGTATTGTGTGGATATAAATCATTTCCTTAAGGGAACACTGGTAAATTTGCGGTTAAGTTGTTTTCAAATTTAGAAATAGGTCTTTCTTTTTTAATCGGACTAAAAATAAAATAAGACAGTTTTCTTAATGGATTTAAAAAAAAAGTAAAATGGACACTTATAATGGGAATGAGATAGTATGTAAGTTAAAAAAGACTGTCATCTGAAGTGAAAAAGTAGGATACGTGGAAATTACATAAAATTGATCAACTCTTATCTAAGAATCTAATATCTACAATGTCTCAATAAAGATTAAATTGATTGGCTATATTATTAATTGTGAAAGACTTATTAGAAGAAATTGATTATAAAAAATTATTAATAACTTTGCATCTCAAAAAAATAAAAAAAATATAGACTTCAAATTTATATATTTATTTTCTCTTTTTTTTAAAAAAATAAAATGAAAGCTCCTTGTTGTTGAAGTCACAAAATTCGTTGGGCCGCCCTGAGTAATCTCTCCCTCTCTCTCTCTCTCTCTCTCTCTCTCTCTCTCTCTCTCTATATATATATATATATATATATATTAAAAGGCATGTAGTAGCCACTAAAAATTAGCCAAGTGGCATATCAAGAAAAAAGCCATGTTGTCATTTTTTAGGACAAAATAATTATTATTTGAATTTTAGTTATAATATAACCATTTTTTGAACCATTTTTAATTGTTAGTTTTTTAAATTTAAAATGTTAGTTACTTTTCAAATCTATATCTTCTATATTTATCTATATCTATATCTATATATATATTAAAAGGAATGTAGTAGCGTATGAAAAGTAGCCAAGTGTTAAAGTTGTAGGAAGCCATATGGAAATATTAAGACAAACATTAGTTATTTAGTTAATTTAGTTAATTCTTGAATTTGAATTTTAAGAGTAGTTGGAACCTGAATTTAATTCTTTGACATATTAAAACTTGGCAACATATTTTCCGTACATTTTGGAATCTTTGAAAGAAACTAACTCATCCAGTAAAAATAAAAAAGAAGAGGAAACTAACTCATATTTTGGTATTTACAAAATTCTAGACATCTATATCTAAAAAGCCACTTGGCAATTTTAAGACAAGAATTAGCTAACCTTATTTAGTTTAGTTAATTTTTAAATTTGAAAACACAATTATTTTTAGTTGAATGATAAATAATTTGATCCTTTAATTGATAATCCGAAATGTTATTATATATGAATAGATAAGTACAACCAGTTAAAAAGAAGGAAATAAAGAAGAATATAGAAAAGAAAAGGAGAAAAAATGTAGTGGAAAAGGTAAAAATAAAGGAATAACTAGCCAACTTGATCTTTTGCTTCGTGTCTGTTTATTATGAAATAAAAAAAGTTGAAAAAATTTTATTGGTTACAAATACTTCTTTTTTAAATGCAATACAGTTTTGATAACGGTAGTCTTACGGAAAAAAAAGTTATCCACATCCTACGATACATCCGCGATACAACAGTTCCTAATTCTTCTCTTTTATTTTAATGCAAAACCGTTTTTTGCAAACCCTATCCTTAATTATACCTACGTGAGTTTGTATCCAATCCACATTCAATAAGAAAAAAAGGTCTGAAAGTTTACAGCGACTCAACTTCTCTAAGTATTTCTTTCGACATCAATTTTAGGAGTATGTTTTGTATCTTTTTTCTTACTTTGATTCATTAACGCGAATATTGTGGTGTTTCTTGATTTTGTAGAGCACTCTATATCATGTTCTGCTTCAATCTTGATAAAATAATATAAATGTATAATACTCTCACAGTTTTATTTTGGTTTTGCAGTGGATATGGGTAACTTAAGCAAGAATTACATGAAAGTTAGATTCATATACTTCAATGGCAAAGACTTAAAAAAGTATTTGATTGTTAAGCTTATATGCTCTTTATCAGGCAAGTTACTCTTCATGATGTCTTTTTATTTTCAATATCTCTTCTGTTTATTTTATCTTATTTAAACTTTCGATCATATTAATATTGCTTTAATTTCTTATGATCATATTCATTTCTTTTATCTTCTTTGGGATTAATCATTTATAGGTTCGCTTAAATATTGAGAATCTCAATTTTATATACCTTTTCAAATTCCAATAAACTTTCACTCTTTTCTGACCTCTCGAGCAATTAGGTTATGAATTACATAAATCTCCACTTCATCAGGTTTACTGTAAATTCCTTGCACTAAAATGAAAGCTATAGGTTTTATCCATAGCATACCTTTTTTGATATACTTTATTTTGTTTTTGTAGATATACAACGTAGTGGAGGTTACTCAAAATATGAGATTTCTATCAATTATGGTTGATGAAAACAGTAACAATGCTTGCTTAAAGTAGCTCCAATAGAAGAAAGAGTCCCGGAGGAAAATAGCGTTAATGAAAATGCCAAATGAAGAATCAATTCACTTTTTTATTCCAAAGCATGAGAGGATCTTTCACTAAAGTTGGGAAAAAGACGTAAACGAATATAGCACCACTTTCACTGTGAAAGTCATGCTCAAGGTAACTACTTTTATCATAATATAGCACTATAAAAACGTCATTGCAGTGCTGGAATAAAGTCCAGTTTTTTTTTTTTTTTTTTTTTTTGAATGTCTATTAAACAGATTGCACCAATAACGATGAAACGATAAACAAATGTCTGTTAAACATATATAACAATCTTTTTTTTTCAAATGCTACTATAAGGCTTATATAAAAATATTTCATTAAAGATAGTTATGTTTGTGTGGGTATTACTCCTACCATATATTCTTAAAACATTTCATGCTTTGTCTTATTGTTGGGAATTATACTAATTAGTAGCCGCAATTCACTGGAAAGCTTAGTTATCTGTATGTTTATAAGTTGATGGAAGAAATTTCACCCTCCACACCATATGATAGAGTATTCCAAGGTCTCATGAAATGTGCGTGCATAAAATTTTCACTCCTTTAGAAACAGAAAGCTCAAGATCAAAGAAACAACAGAACAGTCAAAAGAAAATTTGTAGGGTCAAATATGGTGTGGTAATGATATGATTTGCTTAACCTTTTCTTTTGCTAAATATATTATGGGGTTTATCAACAATATTTCATATTTAAACCATCCTGCTTAGTTGTAAATGTCGTGGTGATGCACGCGACTGCAAGCTAAGTGGCAACATAAGTACCACTTACCTTTAAACACGATTTAAATTAGTTATAGTTTATGTTGTGATCTTTCTTAGAATGTTACTTAATTTTTGAAAAAATTCCAGGAGGAACATAGATTCTGCTACTGTTTGGAGTGAAGTTTTCAGTCTTTAGAATGAGTTGAATTTGTTGTTCATCTCACCTCATGAAGAAAAGATAAACCATTTGAAGCAACATGTTTGAAATTCCATCGAAGCTAATTTTGCATTATGATCATCTGCCATGACTATGAAACAATCAGGCCAATCATTTTCTTGGATGAAGTTGTTTCTCAAGAAACCTGTGTTACAGATAGATAAATATGTAGAGTATTTCTTTTTTATGGGTGACAAATAGAAAGACCTTGCATTTTGATTATGATGCTGGTGGTATAGATTCAAATGTTATTAGAAATATTGTACAAACAAAAAAAATCTCAGATAAATTTGAGACGTTAAGATCTACTATATTTTTATTAACTTATATCTATTTTATATGTTTTGAGTCATATTATAAGTTCAGTTGTTTGTATCACTAACCATAACTAATACAGTTATTAATAGAAAATTATTCATCTTCAAATTACTCCTGTATGCTTAAGTTAGTATTTTAATCATCCTAAGTCTTTTAGATAGTTTTATTACGACTGCATGTGAATCTTTTGAGGGTTCAGACCGTGCTTTCATACACAAAAACATATGATGTAGAAAAATCATAATAGATTTACTAATGGAGTAACATTCTTCAAACTATGATGTAGAAAAATCATAAGCACGTTCACATTTAATTAATCTAAGTTCTACTTTCACGTATTGAAAAGCTTAAAGTATAGACTAATGTATTCTGGTAAAAATAAATTTCATTGTGCGTTTACACCAAAGTATTTCGGTTTATCTTAGTTCCGTTCAGATTTCATAAGGTAACAATGCATATTAAATAATCATGATTAAAAAAAAAGAAAATATGCAAAAACATGTCATACATCCATTTGTTTAGTATAAACTTTATGTGTGAGTAAGTTTTTACCATATAATATAAATGTGAGTTCTAGGATTTGATTATAAATTTTATAATTTTTCTTTCTGAAATTATCCCGTTGATGATCAATTACTATTTACTTTTCAAAATGGCTCTCTTAACAAAATTGCCACCATTAAACATTATTTTACATCACTATTTTGGATATCGAAAGGGATTCTTTTACTATTTTCAGTGAACAACTTTCAAGGGCCACAAGTAGAAACGGGTTGACAAATCCAGTTTAAGGTTATAATATACATATAACAAATGAAGCTACACAGGTAGTGTATACTTTTTCATTATTATTTAGTTTGAGGTATTATTGAATCTATTTTTGTCTAACTTATATTGTTTGCATCACAAACTATGGTCAATAAATTATTTGCATTGCAGACTATATATGATTATTTTGTGGTTTCAAATTTTTTATCTTTTGAATAAACACATCATTAATTAACTCCAAATATTCATATTGTCGCGGTGAATAGCAAAGCCATATCAAAATTTTATATTATTTATATTGACATAGGAAATTTATTAGGATTAGTTTCTATTAATATCGACCGCGCATCGCGCATGTATTATACTAGTAATATACTAATAGTTTACTCTTATTACCATTTACAGGATGCAGCACCTTACCTGCAAAAGGGTTCATCAGTTGTTTTAATCTCTTCTATTGCTGGTTATGTACCACAAGCTTCCTTGGGTATGTATAGCGTGACAAAACTGGCCTTCTTGGGCTTACCAAGGTAATTATGTTTCAGTTGGTATCCTTAGCAGAAAAAATCAAAGGAAATACTTGTCCCACTGTTAACACCGAACCAAGAATTTACCTTAACGGGCCATTTGGTAGAAAAGCAAATTATATGTAGATTAATAATACATGAATTAATAATATATGGACTAGTAATACATGGATTAATAATACAGGGATTGTTTTTATCATGTGTTTGATTCATTGTATTAAAATTATATAAACTATGTATTAACTCAATCCATATATTGTGAAACATGGTATTATTAATCTCATGTGGTTCTAGGGATAAAATAGTATCCAAATTGAGGGATAAAATAAACCATGTATTAATTATCCCTTACCTATTTCTATAACCAAACAAGGGATTAATGTGGTATAAATTAGCAAAGAGGCAAGGGAAGATTTATGTGGAGGGTGCCGTGGCACCCACTAACTTCGGCTAGAGCTTTATATATACAAAGGTGCCATTTATTTTTATTAAGATTAAGAGATCTGAATCTGAATATTAAGATGTGGTATTAAGTTCTGAACATTGATTGATTAAGACCGTTTGTTTTTCCAACATCTGAATATTTGTAATTCATATTTATTCTTTATTAAAGTTTATACATACTATACAATAGTTTAACTATTATATCCATGAGATATTAGATTGTAAGGTGGTGGTTTGTAGTGGTATGACGGTGGTATCTGGTAGTAGTGATTGTTAGCAGTTGTAGTGTTGGTGGTGGTTTGATGGTAGATGTGGTTGATGGTAGTGACTAGCAGTATTGGCGGTGGTAGGTAATAGTGGTGGTAGTGCTTGGTAGTGAAGGTAGTTGTGTTTGTGGAGGTGGTTAGTATTGGTTGGCGGTGGTGGTTGCGATTATTGTATTAATGACAATGATAACGACAATGATAGGTAGTTGTGGTGATTACTGTGATGGTAGAGGTGGTCGGTGGTAGTAGTGGTGGTTGTCAATTGTCGTTAGTGGAAGATGGTGGTGGTGGTGGACTCGTGGTGGAGGTGGTTGCAGTGATTACCGATTGTGGTAGTGCAGTGGTATTTAGTTGTGTAATAGATGGAGAGGGTGATGAACCTCTTAATGGTATTAAGACTTTACTCAAGATCTTAATTATACAGATCTACTAAAAGCCATTAAGTGATTAAATCTTAATAAAAATAATCGCACTTAATGATATGAGGTCTGAACTATTCAGATTCAGACCTCCATTAAGTGCAAACAAATGAGACCTAAGTATATTAGACTGTGAAATGAAACCTTATTTAAAGTGCACCCACTGAACAAATGGTGCTGTGGATGCTAGTAGTCATGCTCTTGCTTTGTTTCGCAGCCCTCTTGTGTTCGAAGCCTGCCGGTGACAAATCTTTTTTGACTTTTTACTTTTTAGATCTTGCCCACACACCTGGATTCTGACTCACCTGGCTTCTCTCCTTTGTCCTTTTCTCCTTTTTCTTGTTTCTCTCTTTTCCGCTAGTAGATAGATATCTCTCTCTTTTCTCTTTCTTTTTTGTTTTTGTTGTTTTCTTTACTTACTTTCTTGTTATCATTAGAACTTATTTCATGGGCATTTTTTTTTTTGATAATTAAAACTAAGTTTAATTAATGTAACATTTCTTTTTTTATGATATATTGAAAATAATTTGAGTAATATTTTTTAGGAGTACTGATTTTTTAAAAATTAAATGACTTAATTATTAAATCTTTTTATTTAATTCTCATAGAATGAATATTTAAGTTTTGGCAATCAGGCCGAAGCAATCAACTCGAGATTATTTAAGTAAATTAATATTTTCAAACAAAAATGTATAGTAATTAAGCTCCTTTTAAGTAAAATATTTATTTGATGCGCTCTTACATAATTTTTCTTTTGCAGGTTTTTCCAATTTAAAGTAAGTGTGAAAAAGAATAACTAAATTAAATATAAACTTAGTTGTCTATTGCAAATAAAGGACATAATTAACCTAGTCCAAGTAACAAAAAATTTGACCGACCCGACCCATTATTCATACTAGATTTTTTTTGCTAAGTGTAAATATAAAGATGTGGCACCCGCTACCTTCAATTCCTGGATCCGCCTCGGCAGAGGACAAATAAATTTTCTGGAAACAACTATGTCCTCTTAGTTCTCTTTTAGTAATTCTCTTGCATCTGAAATGGCTCCAAATTGTCGCGTTAATTGTAATGCACCAGACATTGTGCCCACCCATTTTGCTGATTTCATTGCAAGGAATGCAGATGTGGTAAGCTTTAATAATTTCAAATCTCTTGCACTTCTAATTAGTTAAAAATTTTAGTATGTACTTTCTATAAACTTGATGCAGTTGTATTTAGAGACGAGAAATTGAGGGTAAGACATTACTCAATAGGCTTGGAAAAACACAAGATATGGCTGCAGCTGCTGCCTATTTGGCTTCTGATGATGCTGCTTATGTAACTGGAGAAACACTGGTTGTTGCTGGAGGAATGCCCTCTAGATTATAACTCTAAAAGTAAAGAATGCTTCATTTCGTGGCAATACAAAAAAGCTAATTTACTTAGCGACATAGGAATATCTTGTCTTTATAATGGATATCCATTAATTAATGAAAAGGAAAGTGTTCCTACTTGTAACGATGCCAGAGTTGGAGAATTATATAAATTTATTTTTGAGGAATGCCAGAGTGCTAGACTTGGTTTGCAACGGAGAGTAGTGCACAGCTGTAATTTGATTTCTTTGGCTAAAGAACATCTTATATTGAAGTTCTTAATATTCCAAATACTAACAAGAATAAAAAACTTGTCGTAATAAATAACAATGTTGTTATCTCAGTGATTCAGCTTTCATCGAGCAATTATGCTAAATCTTGTTGGTGAAAATAAAATTTAAATAAATATTACAGTTGAAAAAATAAATGAAGAAAATAATCTTCTTCAAGTTGAGGTGCGGATATCTCGCTTTCTTTAAGGAGATTCAAGCCCATTGCAGCAATGTCTTCACCAGTCCAGCAGTAACACTCTTGAGTTGTCTCCTCCAGGATACAACGGCCAGATCACATCGTATGACTCGAACAAGCTCTGGACTAGTTGTTGAGTCCAAAGCTCCACCACAAAGAATACACCTTCCTTCAACAAAGTTAAACTCTCTTTTTCTGAGTGAATAATGAAAAAAGATTTGAAATTTTTTCTTTCTCACAACTCACTCTCTTTCACCATATTTCATCACTCTACAATATTTTTTTCTTGCACCAGAACAAGGGAGGAAGACCACTATTTATAGGTGTAGACAATAGGTAGTCTTTCACAGTGTAACTCTAAAAAGTAGTGGGATAGTTAATTCAATGAACATGAAGAACATGAGTGAGTGACTATTTAGTGGAGTAGTATGGTAATAAAATGAAAGAACATGGGAGAATTAATGACCATTTTCTAGATCATGAAAAAGTGGGGGTAATAAAGATGATATGACCATTATGATAAAAAAAAATATAATTTTGTGATATTATTTAATATAAAAAATGCATAACTCCAACAATCCCCCACTCATTTTTTAATATTAAAATAAGAGAGTTAACCAGTTGAAGGGAGACTATTATGCATAGTGAAGGTGTGCTATACATTAAATCTCCACTTAGTAAAACAACAACTCTAGAGTCAGTAGTGGTCTCAGACTTAAACTATGACTGCTCAAGAGAAATAAAGTGTGACTGCTACACATAATAATCAAGGTGTTGACATGAGCTTTATTAGCCAGTACATTATGGCCCGGTGCTATCCCGATTTTCATGAGTATTTTTGAGAATAAGGTTAATTCTCATAGGAAGCAACCTACTTCCACACTCACATAAGTGAAATCTATCCAGGGTGCTCCTGTAACTTTAACTCTCCATTTATATGAGCTACAGATTTTCATTAAGAGTTAATAAGCTTAACTTCACAAATCATAACAGGATAAATGCACTCACACCATAGGGATGGAATAAAAAAAGTGTATTTTTCAAAGCAAGTCACCATATAATTCGATTTTCCCTTTTAACCCAGTTATAGGATCTCTATTCCCCAGGTTGGGTTTCCTCATATATGACTTATGAATGGGCTTCAGTCCCATCCTCCTCGATGTGCTCCAGACCCCTTCTCTTGCCAAGCCTTGGTTAATGGATCTGTAAGATTATCATAAGATCTAACAAAATCAACATTAATGGCGCCACTTGTTAAATATGATCTCACAATACCATGTTTTCTTCTTATGTGTCTGCGCTTACCGTTAAAATAACGGTTTTGTACTCTATCAATTGCAGCAGTGGTATCACAATGAATTAAAATAGGAAGAACTAATTTTTCAAAATAAGGTCTTTGAAATAATAAATCTTTCAACTAATTCGCTTCCTCACTAGTCGAAGCTAAAGCAATTAGTTCAGCCAATATGGTAGATTCAACAAGTATAGTTTACTTTTTTGATTTTCAACAAATAGCACCATATCCCAACGTAAAGACATAACCAGTAGTAGAACACGAATCATCAGATAAAGTATTCCAATCTGTATCACAAGAGCCTTCAAGTACAGCAGGATAATTTTTATAAAACAAGCCATAGTTTTTGGTACCAACTAAGTACCTCATTACTCTTGTTAAAGTATGTCAATGTTCATTGTTGACACCCAATTTCGTCCCGAAATTTAATTAATGTCTAACTACTTAATACAAAATCAATTACTAAAAATTTTGAAATTAATTAATTAAAGATCAAAGGTAATTAATTTAAATTTAAAGGAAAAGGCTAAATATGCAATGTGCAGCTCTAAATTAAACCTACCCTCACAAACCCCCTCCATTGCTTAATTTATTTAAAAAGGGCTAAAATAGCTCCTAGTCCTAAATGCCAGCCCATTTGTGCACACAGATATATACAACACAACATTGCATCTCCCCCTAATAAAAAGCCCCAACCCGCGTAACCCCAATTTCCCTAATCCCTAAACCCAATTGCGACCCGTTTCCCCGACCCGCGACCCAGCAAGTCATCTTCTCCGTACAGGTCCTCGCTGGACGAGTGACACTGTTCCAGCTGGTATCCTTGGTCTCTCTCACCAGTACAAACGGACCTATTATCCCATCCGTTCGTTTGAACTCTCGAATCAATCCAAGCCCTTGATTGATTTCGTGTGGATAAAGATGAGAGGGGTGATATTTTACCTTTCTCACCCTTATCTCACGGGTTTGATCAAAAAGATAAAAGGGTAATTCGGATTTTTCCCACCAAGGTAAAACCCTAACTCTTGTGCTATATATTTATCATTTTTTTAGGGTTTTAGGGGTTCTGAAAATTGGATAACAAAAAAACGGCAGCAGCAGTTCACATATATAAAACTGCAGCATATACACTAAGAAAAGTTTTTCTGGAAAGTGCAAGGGATATGGCTACTGTTTCTGGTTTTTCTTGGTGTTTTGCTTTATCGCTTCTCTTTTCGAGTTGTTTCTTCATCGTTCGAGTCGTAGTCTTCAATCATCGCCCCGGCTCACTGCACCGAAACAGGTAATATCCTCTCCTATTTAAATTCAGTTCTTTTTATCCAGTTCATGTTCTGTGCTGGTTTGTGAAATGTGATATAGAAGGATTATTTACTGTGAAAGCATGGCTGATTCATTGAGCTTTAGACCTATTGTTTCATGATTCATTTTTCTTTAGTATTTTCTTAATGCTTCAGAGATGATGTCGAGCATAGTTAGTAGTACAGTGGTGTCCTTGTTGTTTTGGCATTGTTAAAAGTCTAAATCCTAGTCTTAAATTCTTAGTCTAGTTTTGCTTTGCCTTGAATATGTTGGTGACAGATGGTTTGATTTTCTGTCTTGGTTGTCATGGTTCTAGTAGGTTGTGGTTTGCTGTAGTGTCAGGTATTTGTTTGGTCTTCAGGGGATGAGTGAGTTGAGAGAAGAGTAGCTGCAGTAAGGTTAAGGGTATGCAGGTGTATATGTTCAGAAGTTAGTGAGGATTTCTTATGTGTGTGTTTGTCCCAAGCTGTTCAGGGGGTCTCTTATGGTAGAGGTTTAGGTGCAGGCCTGAGATTTTGTGAGAAGATGAGGGAGGTTGTGAGGTTGGTGCAGAGGTGTTAAAGAGGGTATAGAGGTGATGTGGGTTCTGTTGGTCAGTGAGCCTGTTTCTGTGCTATTTGAGTGATGTAGGGAGAAAGTTCTAGGTTTATTTTGGTTGTTGGAAAGAGCAGAGGTGAGAGCAGTGTCTGGAAGAGGTCTGTGAGCTTAGGGAGTATGCAAGTGTGTTGCAGACAGTTAGTTTAGTTTCTGGGCAATTTCAGGGGTGTTTATGTGTGAGAGAGGAAGTTTGAATGGAAGTAGGCAAGTTGATAGGAAGTGGCAGTGTTGCTGTGAGTTAGGAGTGTTTAGGTTCAGTTCCAGGAGGCCTAAGTTATTCAAAAGGGTCTGGTTTTGTCAGCAGTGTTTTAGATAGTTCATGGGGGGTGTTGTGATGTATGTAGAGCTTGTAGAGGGTTTAGGATGCTGCAGTTCCAGGGAGTTTGGGTGTCTGCAGATGTGTGTGTAGGTCTGGTCATTGGTTTGTGAGACGAGGATGTTCAAGAGGGAGCATAACTGAAGAAGTGAGGGATGCTCAGGTTGTGTGAGCAGGGTTTAGTTGATTCTAATGGTTGTTTCTGGTTCCTGTTTGTTTGAAGTTGATTCTGGTTTGTCTAGGGATCTAGGAGAGGTGAAGATTTAGTTCTAGCTTGCTGGAGGTGTCTTGGTGTAGTATGTCTAATAATTGCAAGTGTTAGAAGAGTCAGGGATGTTTAGGGAGAGTTGCAGGTCAGCATAGAAGTGTTCAGGTGAGGGTTCATGGTGTTTTCCTTTAGTTTAATAAGGCTTGGAAAGGTGAAAATTGAAGTAAAGAAGAATGTTAGTTGTCTGGTATAGCTGCAGGTTGTTAGAAGTGTTTTCTTGGAGGTCTGCCTTGTTCTCTCTAATGAAATAATGTAATGAAATCAGTTTATGTGGAAGGTTGACATTCTTCATGTTAAAATTGTTAAATGAAGTTCAGTTTTCTTCTAAAAAGCAAGAGTTGAAGTTGTCCATTAGGCTTTTGCTTGTCAGCGTTGGATAAATTAGTTAGCACTCTGTCTTCATAGGTTAGCATTGGTCAGACCTGTACACTTTCATGTGCATCAAAGTAAAATGTGTTCTGGTGTGCTTTTGTCCAAGTGTGATGTCTGCTCTCGTATTCTGATCATGATTTCAGGTAGAAACATGTATAAGTTTGTGTCTGATTTAGTCATAAGATTTGCAAGGCATCTGAAATGTTCTGCTCTTGTCCTTCTTCCTTATTGGTTTCTTCTTGGTTTCTGCATATTGTGAAAATAGTTTGTCTTGATGGTGGTTGATTGGGAAGTATGTGTTAGTGGTTGGGGGATTCAGGGAGCTGTAGGAATCAAGTGTAGTAGTCTGGTTTTTGTTTCAGTTAATGAAGAGGATTCCAGGATAGTGCTCCAGTGTAGGTTATTGAAGAAGTTTGGGAGTTGTTGTAGTTTAGGTGCAGGGTTTAGTTCCGACCCTATTTGTTTTCCTGTGAGCATAAGAGGAGACTCGTGTTAGGTGCAAGTGTGAATAGGATGTTCAGGAGTTTGCCGGGGTTTAGGTAAGGTTCTGGTTGCTGCAGGCATGATTGAAAGCGGATTTTGAATTATGACAGGTTGACGATGGAGTATGCAAGTTGCATACTAAGAGGCGAAGCCCCTGGTATCTTTAAAAGATCGGTGGGGTCCCTCTCGTGAATGGCTTTGCGTGTGTGCAGGCCGATATTGATTAACCAGCTGCATCTATGGTAAAATGAAGTATGCTTGTCGCATACTAGGAGAGTGAAGCCCCTGCGTCTTTAAATGACCAGTGGGGCCCCTCCTTGAAGACCAGTGCGGGTCTTGGCTACCTAGGAAACGGCGATGTTTGATTAAAGCCGAGGACCAGTGAGGAGCCCTATGAGCAAGGTCTGTGAGCCTTGCAAAACCGAGGAAACTGAGAGGCTTGCAAAGCCAAGGACTAGTGAGGTTTTATTTTGAAAGACCAATTGGCGCCTTTCATGATCTGCACTCTGGTATTGAAAAATAATTGAAAGTTCATCCCGGGATATGGTGAAGATATTTGGGAGTTTTATTTGGAGTAGTTGGAGGTTAGTAAAGGTGAGGAGAATTATTTTTGGCGTAGGAGCTAGTCATGGGGCGGTCTCATTTCTTTTGGGCGATGGGATAGAATAGTGTGAGAAGTCTTGGATAGAACGTGTTGTGATTTGCGCGTGTTATTGCATTTGTTTACAATCGTCTCAGAATGAATGCTAATCTTTTGTTCTCTTATTTTTCTTTGTCATGTACACTTCCGGGAACGAGTTGAAATAAAACTCACAATTGGGATAGCGTGCATTTGGAAGTCATTTGACCTGCTCCACATTTTCGGGACTTGATATCCCCGAAAATGTTAAAAAGAAAAAAGAAAACGAAAACCTCTAAATTCAAGGTTCAGAGATTGAGTTGCGCTTCCGGGTTCTACCTTCTAAAACTCCTTCTTTCCCGTCCCTTTAGAAAGCATGTTTTAGGAAGCCCTGAAACCGCACTAGGATTTGCATGTTAGAAGCTTGGTAGGATAGCCGCTTTATTAAATTGTTATCTTATTGCATGTTTATGATGATTATATAATTGCTTACCCCGTTCCTTTGGGGCTCGCCAATTAGTTTAAGGTAATAGTAATCTTTGGTTAATTATCGAGTGCAAAAGAAATTAAATTTAATTAAATTACACATCTCCGTCTATTATTTATATTTATTTATCCATTCATTAAATATTTATTTATTTATCTACTCATTTATCCCTTAATCGGATTAATTATGCTATATTTATTTATTTATTTAATCTTATTTATTTATTTAATTTAATTAATCATTTATTTATTTAAATAATAATAATTATTTATTTTATGTATTTATTTATTTAATCAATTATTATTAATTTATTCTTTTATTTAATTGAATTAATATAAATATTAGTTTATTTGGTTAAGTTGTTTATTTATTTACTTATTTACTCAAGCAATCAATTAATCAATTATCATTATTTATCTAATTATTTATTTAATGTATTTTATTTTATTTATTTAATTTCTTTACCCTATTATTTATTTAATTAACTAATTAATCAATCAACCATTTTTTTAATTGTCCATTTTATTAATCTTAATTTTGATTATCTATTTATCTAAGTATTGGCATAACCAAAACCTTATCTTATTTATATTATCCTTAGTTAAAATTAATTCTATTATCCTTAACAAATTCGTGAAAACCGTCGGATTAACTGCATTTAGCGGATTTTCGAAAGTGCTCCCGCAAGGGACCTTCTTTCGAATTTAATAGAACCACTTACTCAGAATCTCTGATTTTAATTTAATTTCTTTTAAATAAAGAATAAATTGCACTCATTAGTTAACCTTAGGTTCCTAATAATCCTTAAATTAGGTGGCGACTCCAAAGAAACCCCTTTGGAGTCTCCATTTTGTTGAAGTCAAATCCCGATGCATACTTGTGTGCATTTTTTTGGGAGGGTTCAACAGCGTGATGACTCCACTGGGGACAGCAAATGGTTCTAACCATAAGGCTTTCATGAATTTGTTTGTTTGTATTGTTTGAAATTGTATGTTGATACTAGTATGCGTAGCTTATTTAATTATTGCGTTTGTATGTTGAAACTGGCATGATTATATCTATTTTTTATTTGCGAGCATGCTTTGGTAATTTAATTGATTGCTGTGTGTCACGAAAGCATGTCACTACACCCCTATTTGCGCACATATAAATTGGCATTCCGTTCATACTTTCCCCACTCCTGAGAACCTCTTGCATTTTCACCCCAAATATCCGTGAGGTACGCTCATGCATACCCGCACTTTCTTCTACTAAAGCACTCTCTGACGAGTTAGTACACTGACTGTTGTCGTGGGAATAATTCGACTGCGAGGCCGCTTGCCACTCACCTGTTAGCCTCAACTAGGGGTGGGCATAAATTCCGAAAACCGAAAAACCGAACCGAACCAAATTAATTTGGTTTTTCGGTTTCGGAATTTCGGATTTTCGGAACACTATTCGGTGTAAAAATTCGGAATTTCGGTTAGGAATTCGGTTTTGAGGTGTCAAATTCCGAAATACCGAAATTCTGAATTTTTTATAGTGTATATATTTAAAATATATACATAATACAATTCTAATTACTAAAACCAAACCCAAGTCCAATTCTTTCTTAGCCCAAATAGCAAATATACTTTGTTCGCACTTCTTTCTTCCTTGTTCTGCATTGAAGAGGTCAAGTTGCAACTTCTTGTGTTCTTTTTGTAAGTTCTCTATCTGTATTATAACCAGATAAATAAATACTTTGTGATATAATTAATTCTAATTGTAGAAATCACTTTGTTTGAAGGCAGGATTGTATTAAAATGTTACGACCTTGGCCTGCCATACTCTTCAATAAAATGTTATAAGTAGATGCCAGAAATTGATACGCTTATAAATTTCTATCATTGACACAGTTAATAATACTATTGAACATTGTTTCTTTTTCTTGCTATCATGTTGTGGGTTGTAGTCCTTAAAAGCACGTTGAAAGCTAATTAAGGTTGAACAACCTTAGGAGTTGGTACAGTGGCACTTCGCCACTTAGTACAAAATTTGGTTTTGTAAAAATGTTATTAATAGAACGACATAAAATTGAAATAAAAACCGAATTATAA
Organism: Petunia x hybrida; assembly: GCA_037355625.1. Lineage (NCBI taxonomy): Eukaryota > Viridiplantae > Streptophyta > Magnoliopsida > Solanales > Solanaceae > Petunia > Petunia x hybrida. The sequence goes on along the minus strand of JBBBVM010000504.1, from coordinate 844,612 downwards.
ACCGAAACCGTACCGAAATAACCGAACCGAATTACATAATTCCGAACCGAACCGAATAAATTTTGGTTTGGTATTTGGTATCGACATTTAGGTACCAAAAACCGAAATTCCGAATTTATAAAAACCGAACCCGAACCAAAATTCCGAATGCCCACCCCTAGCGTCAACCGTGAACCCACTCTTAGAATGAGCTTTAGGAGCATGCATGCATTTATACCTTAGTCTGGACCCGGTCCTTGGTACCGCCTCCATAGTTAGGAAACCGCCCTTGTGTCAACGGGTTCTTGCACCCAACGACCCGCATATTATGTGCTTTGTGATAACGAATCTCCAGTCCCAGCTGAATTTTGAGCATAATTAAATTTAGAAACTTTATTTTCCTTGTCTTATAGGTTAAAGAATGGAACAACAATTTGACGAAATCTACATGGTTACCGAGATCCCAAAGAAGTTGAAAATGTGGTGGGAAAGCTTTACTAAGCAAGAGACGACAGTACTTGAGGAAAAACTAGGCAGAATGGTGGACTTGCTCTACTATGTCACCCCAAACCGCGATTTGGTTCAGGCTCTTGTCCCATTTTGGTGTCCTACACGAGCCGTATTTAAGTTCAAGGACTTTGAGTTGACACCCACTCTAGGGGAGATAGTTGGGATAACTGGGTGTCAGGGCAGAGAAATGATTTTCCCAACACATCATGGGGGAAAGAAATTTCAGCAGAAGCTAGGGTTAAACAGAGACAATAGGTTGGGTTGTATCGATAACGACTGGGTTCATTTAGATTATTTGTATAAAAGGTTTGGAAACAGATGGGGTTACCGTGATTTCGGGCCGGAGTTTGCTTGTAGTAAAGAGACTTGGGAAGAGAGGCGTGTGAGAGCTTTTGTTGTTGCCTTTTTGGGTACTATAGTCTTCCCTGAAGAAGAAGAACATATCAGAACATGTATTGGTTCCGTAGCCCATGTGATGTTTGATGGAATTGACGGGAACAGGTTTACCACTATAGTCCCAATGATTCTGGTAAAGATGTATCGGGCTTTGAATGAATGCAGGAGAGGTTCAAAATACTTTCAAGATTGCAACCTTCTTCTCCAGGTATGGGCAATAGAGCAAGTATGTCGTCGTGAAGATCGTAGAGTAGATATATTCTATGTGGGAGATCTTACGGGAACGGTGAATCCCATTGTTACCCAGAATAACAGAACGAAAAGATTCGAAAAACCAGAAAGTTTTCAAGGTTGGTTTGATTTATTGGCTCGCCTTACTGATAAGGAAGTGATGTGGACGCTTAGTTATGTTCCTAATGAAGAAACCGTACTTAGAACCCCTGGGCGGTATTATATTGAATTGGCTGGTTAAACCGGGCTCCAGCCTTATGCACCTTTGAGAGTCCTTCGTCCGTTTGGGATAGAACAGGTTATTCCTCTCTGCGCCGACATGTCAAAGTCGGAAATTAATTTCATGTTAAAGGGAGAGGTACCAAGAAAGAATGAGATTTGCACTGTTTGGAGGAATCTACGTCCGGTAGAAGTGTCAAAGAGGCAGCAGAGTTGTACCCCGGAATATCTCGCGTGGATAAAAAATGAGCGACACTTGGGTCTCAGTCCTCCAGGAAGAGTTGGCTATGAAGACACCGACATGACGAAGAAAATAAGACAGGCAAGAGCAGAAACCAGTCATGATTAAACATCCGCTCCGGCAAGCAAGAAGATGAAGCAAGCAGGAATATGATGCAGAACTTGGACAAATAGCAGTTTATTTATTTACTTTTAATGTATTTTCTATTATGCTTTATTTTGTTGTATTTTCATTTATTATGTAATGATGATATATTGAAAAGAAAAGAATAAAAGAGAAAAAAAAAGAGGAAAAGAGAAGAGAAAGCAGAAAAAGGAATGAAGAAAGTTGATTACAATGATGCAGACCTGATGATGAAGATGAAGCAAGGAAAGCAGGATTCAGTCACAACAATGTACCCACACCAGCATGATACAGTTGATTGGCAAAGTGGCAGCTTTATTTTAGTTTTGATGTATTTTCAATTATGTCTTTATGTTTATTGTATTTTTCATTTGCTATGTAAGGATTATGTATGAAGAAAGAAAACAAAGAAAAAGAAGAAGAAAAAAGAAGAAGAAAAAAAATGAAGAAAGAAAAAAGAGAAAAGAAGAGAATGAAAGTATGATGTTATGTTATGAAAGACAATTTTGTATCAACTTTATCTATTTTAATGAAATATCTTACTCTAAATTTGAATTGCTCAAAAATGGTTGTGACTGTTTTTCGTTATCATTTATTTGCGCGATTAGGCTTACCTCTAGCACAAAGAGGTACCCTATAGGGTAGGACGCGTCCGCATTTTATTTTTACGCACATTACTTGTGGTTGCCACATGCCTTAATTTATCGCTCGTTTAAAATGCAAAATCGCTACGTGACGCGCGCTATGTGATTGTATGCAAATTTTACCAACAACATGCAAACTAACACAGTTACCTTTTGAATATTTTCTTTTGTGTTATTTATTCCCAAACAGAAGTTTGATTTGTGCTGATTGAGCTGATCCAAAGACGTCTCTGCATATTGATATACATTTCAGAATTCGACAAATATCTGGTATCGAGGATCAGCCTCCCATTCTCAATGATAAGACTCTTGAAACTCCCGGATCTTCAAGGGGAAACATCATCCTTGCTTAAGATGACCTTATTCTAAATCTGACTAAGCAGATACAGATGCTGAGTGATGAGCTAGCAACAATTAAAGGGCAAGCTCCTCAAAACGCACCTTCAAATGCCAATCCTATTCACAATGCACCCACATACCAAAGCAACCCACTTAATCAAACACCACCACCACCAAACCGCCCACAAGTTAGTCAAAATTCCCCGCCCGCTCAGCAAAATACCCAACTTGCTGGTTATCCTTCATATTATCCATATCCTAACGACCCCTCTCCTCCTCACTACCAATATTTGCCTGCCAAAGACACTCCCCGTCCTCCACAATCTCAAGCGCCCATTGCTGTAGCCGTTGCTCCTCCAAACACCAATGATCCAAGACAGGGATATCCTGAGGCGCTGTATTATGAGCATGACCCTAATGGTAAGAATGTGGACTTTACAGACTATGCGCCACAGAATGAAGTGCCCGTAACTGTGGAAAAATAGGGAAAGAAAAGTGGGCAAGAGGAGATAATCCAAGCGATGAAAATCATGCAGCAATCTATCAAGGATTTGCAGGTGACTAAGAAACGTCAAGGCGCCTCCTACCACAGCCGTTATCTCTACCCTGACATTACTCCTCCTCCCGGGTTTAAAGTGCCAAAATTTGATATATATGATAGTCATGGTGACCCATTTGCTCATTTGACCAAGTATCTCAACAGAATGAGGGTTGCGGGAGGCAAAGAGGAACTTCTGATGGCTTACTTCAGTCATAGTCTGGAAGGTATTGCTGCTTAGTGGTTTGCTAGACAGGACATAAGCAAGTGGCATGAGTTTGATGATATAGCCGATGATTTCACGAAGCAGTTTGAATACAATGTTGCAATGGTCCCTGACCTCATAACCCTAGCCAATTTGAAGAAGAAACCGACAGAAACTTTTAGAGAATATGCCCTGAGATGGCGTGAACAGGCAGCACGGGTACAACCCCCGATGACCGAGAAGGACATGGTGAAGTACTTCATTAGTGCTCAAGATGACTCTTATTACATGCATATGCTCCCTATGATGAGTGCACCTTATGCCGAACTTCTTACGATGGGAGAGATGGTGGAAGAAGGCATCAAATCCGGTCGGGTTGTCAGCTTTGCTGAAATGAAGTTAAGTCCTCAAAATGCTCAAGCCAGCCCAAATCACTCTAGAAGGAAATAGAAGAGGGAAGAAGTCACAGCTGTTGTTGCAGGCATTGACTGCCGCCCAGTTAGGAGGCTGAATTTTGATAATCCACATGCCTACCCTACTTACCAAAATGCACCCCCTCCTTACCCAAATATTCCTCCTCCTTACCCAAGTGCGCCACTCCCAAATTACCCTAGTCACTATCAAATTCCTCCCGCTCCATATCCTGTCTATCAAGCACAACCCAGTTACTGTCCACCACGACCACCAGCACCGCAACAATACCCCCCTCGCCAACAAAATTACCAACCCCGTGCTCCTGTCCATCCAAATGTGCAAGGACCTAGCCAAAGCTATGAAAGGAGAGCACCTAAAACCTATACTCCTATAGCTGAATCCTACGGTCAATTGTTTGAAAGACTGAGAAGCGCCGGAGTTGTACAGCCTGTTCCTGATAACACTCCAAATCCTCCTCCAAGGTGGTATGATTCTAATAAGCGTTGTGCTTATCATTCTGGGGCCGCGGGCCATGATATTGAAAGATATTATGCCTTCAAGGATAAAGTCGAAGCTTTAATCAAATCAGGTACTATTCAGCTTACTGGAACTCAACCAAATGTGCAAGATAATCCTCTTCCTGCCTATGGCAACAATGCTATCAATGTCATTTCCCTTGATGAGGGGTTCGATTTGAAAGGAACCATTGTTCCCGTTAGCAATGTGAGGGTTGCCAACGAGACCAAAATATCTGTGCAGGTTAGAGCTCCCATTTTGGTGCAAACTGGTATCCCAAGGCCAACTGTCACTGTTATGCTTGCCTCCCCCCTTCAATATGATAGCAAGAGGGTTCCTTGGAACTATTCTGAAGTGCCTATCGGAAGTAGGAAGGTAACCGTTGTTGTTGCTGCTGCACAAGGGATGACCAGATCCGGTAGATGCTATACGCCTGAGAAGTTGGGTCAAGGCCTTGGGGAAAAGGAGGGCATTGTAAGGAAAGTGCCTGACACTGAGGCTGAGGACTTCTGGAGGAAAATGCAGTCGAAAGACTACTCTATTCTGGAGAATTTAAAGAATACTCCTTCCCGGATATCCATCATGGCTCTGCTAATGAGCTCTGAGACACATAGAAATGCATTGCTGAAAGTGCTCAAGGAAGCAGAGGTGCCCGTTGAGACCACGAGTGAGAGCTTGGCCGTCTTGGTTGGCCAAATCTTAGAATCTCACAAGGTGTTTTTCTACAAAGAAGAGCTTCCACCCGAGGGTCTCGGACACAACAAAGCCTTGCATATTGTTGTCAAATGTAGGGATAAATTTGTCGGGCGGGTGTTGATCGATGGTGGTTCTAGGCTCAACATATGTCCGTTAGCAACCCTGAAGGAACTCGGAATTGACACTGGTAAAATCAGACAAAGAAATGTGAAAGCAAGGGCTTTTGATGGGGCTCAAAGGTGCACCATAAGAGAGGTCGATCTTGATCTGCAAATAGGTCCTGTGAACTTCTCTGTGGAGTTTCAAGTGTTCGACATCCCGTCTACCTATAATATGCTACTGGGAAGACCTTGGATCCACATGGCCGGAGCCGTCCCTTCCATTTTGCATCAAAGCGTGAAATTCATATGGGATAACGAAGAAATAATGGTTAAGGGCAAAGGAAACAGCCCCATGCATGCTAGCACCACAATTCCTATGGTAGAATTGCCTCTGAGCTTAATGGGACTACTTTTCACGTTGTTGAGCTGATGAATGTGACCCGAGCATCTAGTGATGGTTCGAAGAAAGGTACCCTACCCAAAGTCCCCAAGATGATTGCTGCGGAAATGTTACGAAACGGCTTCAAACCTGGTTTGGGATTGGGAGCAAATCTGAACGGCATTACTGAACCCATCTGCTTGCCCAAGAATCTGGGAACTTTTGGCTTGGGTTACTGTCCCACCAAAATAGAGATTTAAAAGGCCAAAAGGAAACCAGCCATTGTTATGCCAGAACCTCTTTCTTCCTTATACCAGTCATTTGTCCAGGCAACGGAAATGGTTACGTCAGATCTGGTGGAAGGAGTTGGTAATTTGTTTCTGAATGATGATTGGGAATGCAGTGTTATTATTGAAGACTATGCTGAGGAATCACCTGTGCAGAATGCCGAGGCAAAGGATCAGATGGCCAATTGGACCTGTGTCCCAGTGGAAGAAACTTGGTGAATGAACTCACTAGTTTATTTTGGCCTCACAGTCAGATTGAGGCCCTGAACTGTATTTTGCCTTTGGTTTATGTTTACGTCTTTTCAAAATAACTTATTTACATTCAGCATGTTTTACTTTAATGTATTGCCTCCCTAAAACTAGACTTTTGAAACAAATAAATGCACTGCATTCCCCCTACTATTATTTTGCTATGCTTTAATTATTTACTTTATTTTACGCTTTTAATTAATATTTGTTTCTGTTTCAGCTTTCTATTTGACGAAACTGTCGAAACTTTGCTTGTGACATATAATGAAACAACTGAACAAACTGGTACCGATGCACTGAGTATTGGGGAATTTGATGAAGATTTTGTTCCTGATGAAATAACAAGAGAAGTGGATCAATTTGAGAACAAACCAAAGCCTAACTTGGAAGAAACCGAGTCAATCAACTTGGGGACTTCAGAAGATGTTAGAGAAACCAGAATCAGTGTTCATTTGACCTCGGAAGAAAGAAGAGCTTATATTGAACTATTGAACGAGTATCGAGACATCTTTGCTTGGTCTTATGATGATATGCCCGGTTTGAGTACCGACCTTGTCACTCACAAGTTGCCTACTGATTCTTCATTTCCGCCTGTTAAGTAAAAGAAAAGAAACTTCATGACTTCCACAAGCAAACAAATTTTGGAAGAAGTGCAAAAGCAATTGACCGCTAAGGTGATTCGATCTCTCAAATATCCCACTTGGTTAGCGAATGTTGTGCCGGTGCCCAAGAAAGACGGCAAAGTTAGAGTTTGTGTTGATTATCGTGATCTCAATAAAGCAAGTCCAAAAGATGATTTTCCGTTTCCAAATATTCATATCCTTATTGATAGCTGTGCAAAACATGAGCTTCAGTCTTTTGTCGATTGTTTTGCTGGTTATCACCAGATCCTAATGGATGAAGATGATGCTGAAAAGACCGCTTTCATCACTCCTTGGGGTGTGTTTTGTTATAGAGTTATGCCTTTCAGCTTGAAGAATGCCGGGGCAACATATATGAGAGCGATGACAACTCTTTTCCATGATATGATTCACAGAGAGATTGAAGTCTATGTAGATGATGTTGTTATCAAGTCAAAGAAGAAAGAAGAGCATTTGACTGATTTGAGAAAGTTCTTCAACCGCCTTCGGCGGTATAACTCGAAGCTTAATCCTGCAAAATGTGCGTTTGGTGTTCCCTCCGATAAGATGTTGGGTTTCATTGTAAGCCGGAGGGGTATAGAATTGGATCCGTCTAAAATCAAGACTATCCAAGACTTCCCTCCTCCAAAGAGCCGGAAGGATGTGATGAGCTTTCTTGGCCGTTTAAACTACATAAGCCGCTTCATTGCACAATCCACGGTTATTTGTGAACCAATAATCAAGTTGTTGAAGAAAGATGCTGTTATTGAGTGGACAGAAGATTGTCAAAATGCTTTTGATAGGATCAAGGAGTATCTATCTAATCCGCCTGTGTTAGTTCCTCCTGAACCTAGAAGACCATTGATCTTATATTTGTCTGTCTCGGAAAATGCATTTGGATGTGTCTTGGGGCAACATGACAAGACCGGGAAGAAAGAACAAGCCATTTATTATCTAAGCAAGAAGTTCACCCCTTATGAATCCAGGTATACTCTTTTGGAGCGAACTTGTTGCGCCTTGACTTGGACCGTACAAAGGTTAACACACTATCTTTCATCATATACAACTTATCTTATCTCGAGGATGGATCCTTTGAAATATATCTTTCAAAGCAAAATGGCAGATTTTGTTGAGCGAATTCGACATAGTCTATGTCACCCAAAAGGCGGTAAAAGTACAAGCATTGGCGGATCATTTGGCTGAAAATCCTGTTGATGACAACTATGAACCATTGAGAACTTACTTTTCCGATGAAGAGGTCTTGTTTCTGGGTGAAGACATCTCTTCTGAATATGATGGTTGGCGTCTTTTCTTTGACGGAGCAGCAAATTTCAAAGGTGTTGGTATTGGAGCTGTCTTAATTTCTGAAACGGGTCAGCATTATCCTGTTTCGGCCAAGCTCAGATTTCCTTGCACTAACAACATGGCTGAGTATGAAGCATGCATTTTGGGTCTTCGATTGACAGTTGATATGAATATTCAAGAACTTTTAGTGATCGGGGATTCTGACTTGCTGATTCACCAAGTACAAGGCGAGTGGAACACCAAGAATGCAAAGATTCTTCCTTATTTGCATTGTGTCAAGGAATTGTGCAAAAGGTTCGCAAAGATTGAGTTCAAGCATGTTCCAAGACTTCAAAATGAGTTTGCCGATGCTTTGGCAACTTTATCTTCTATGATCCAACATCCTGACAAGAATTATATTGATCCTATCGAAATTGAATTGCATGATAGGCCAGCTTATTGTTTCCAAGTTGAGGAAGAGCGAGATGGCCATCCTTGGTATTTTGATATCAAGAATTATCTCAAGGTTGGAAGTTATCCTGAAAATGCAACAAGTGTTCAAAAGAACATTCGGAGGTTAGCAAATCAATTCTTTCTAAGCGGTGAAATCCTATATAGGAGGACCCCAGACTTAGGACTCTTAAGATGTGTTGATGCCATTGAAGCAAATAAATTGCTTATTGAAGTGCATGCGGGAGTTTGTGGACCGCACATGAATGGTTTTGTCTTGGCAAAGAAGATCTTGAGAGCAGGTTATTTTTGGCTAACTGTGGAAACTGATTGTGTTCAGTTTGTGCGGAAATGCCATCAATGTCAAATTCACGGAGATATGATCAAAAGACCTCCTTCTGAACTTCATGCAATGAGTTCTCCCTGGCCTTTTGTTGCTTGGGGAATGGATGTTATTGGTCCTATTGAGCCGGCCGCTTCAAATGGACATCGCTTTATTTTGGTGGCTAGTGATTACTTCACCAAGTGGGTGGAAGCAACTTCTCACAAGTCCGTAACCAAGAAAGTGGTGTCATATTTTGTGCGCAACAATATCATTTGTAGATTCGGAGTTCCTAAATCAATCATTACTGATAATGGTGCAAACTTGAATAGTGATTTAATGAGAGCAACTTGTGAAAGCTTCAAGATTACTCATCGCAACTCTACTGCATACCGGCCCCAAATGAATGGAGCTGTTGAAGCGGCAAATAAGAACATCAAGCGTATTCTTCGCAAGATGATTGATAATTATAGAGATTGGCATGAAAAGTTGCCTTTTGCACTTCTTGGGTACCGCACCACCACTAGAACTTCAACTGGGGCAACTCCCTATCTTTTGGTGTACGGCACAGAAGCAGTCTTACCCGCGGAAGTAGAAATTCCTTCCTTGAGAATCATTCAAGAAGCTAAATTAGAAAATGCTGAATGGGTGAAGATCAGATGTGAACAGTTGATGCTTATTGATGAGAAAAGAATGAATGCAATTTGTCATGGGAAACTTTACCAAAATCACATGATCAAGTCTTTTGGCAAGAAAGTGAGAGTGAGAGACTTCAAACCGGGGCAATTGGTGCTAAAGAAGATCTTTCCTAATCAAGAAGAAGCAAGGGGTAAATTTGCACCGAATTGGCAAGGTCCATATGTGGTTCACCGGGTCTTGTCTGGAAGAGCACTGATTCTGGCAGAAATGGATGGTCAAGTTTGGCCAAGAGCAATCAACGCAGATGCCGTCAAAAGATACTATGTCTGAAGCAATCGCAAGTTAGCATTGTTTTGAGTGTAACTTTTGATGTAATGTGAACTACGCGTGACCTAAATCCCAAGGCGGAATACGTAGTAACTCACATCGAGTTTGGTTGCATTGGTATAAAAATTTCCCACTTTCCCTTTTATGTAAAGTTTTGAACTACTTCTGACCTGATTCCTGGAATGACAACAGGATAAGTAGGCAATCCCCTTCGGATTCGGTCAAAATATTGTAACACTTTAGGTTTGTTTATCTTTTATGATGTAATTCCGAACTACGCATCTGGGCAGATGTGTAGGTTTTCCAATTCGGATGTGGTTTCATACTTAGTTGCCATATTTTTCCCCAAAATCTTTATGTAAGCAGAACTACGCACAGTCTGATTCCCATGGAGGGATACGTAGGCGCTCTTAACGGGCTCGACTCTATAATATTAAAATTTTCAGTCTCCCCTAAGGCAAGCAACTGGGGGGCAATTTTGCAAGATAATTTGAAGATTTGAAAGATAGCAACTGGGTCAAATTTTGCAAAATAAGTTGAAGATTCAGAAGATCACAAATGCGGCAAATTTTGCAAAATGAGTTGACGATTCAGAAGATTATAACTGGGGCAGATTTTTGCAAAATTGGTATTACTTATCAAAGGAGGAAGCGGCAAAGTTCTAAAAGTATTCAAGAGTAGCACAAGTTGCAAATACAAAAGACGTTCAGTTTGTTTCAAAATATGTCACGAGTTTCAGTTGAAGCAGAAATTTCAAATGCATTATAAACTTTTCATTTGCATATCAATGAAGTACTTGCTTACTATTTTATCAAATCACTTTATTTTTGCCTCTATCTTAAGATGGTTATACTATTGAGTTCATAAACCAAGCTTCCGAGTATGGTCTTCAAAGCCCAAGTCTCACGAAGAAGATGCAGTGATAGCAGCAAAATTCAAGATGAATCAGCACAAATCAAACACCCCTCCCCAAAACTAACGAATTTTTCTTTGAGAACAGGAACAAGAAGGTTTGGCGGGAAAGAGCGTTCAGACGATACAAGCAACACCAATCGAATTGACAACGCATATGATTCAGCTTGACAGATCATTCAAATCTACTCTTGCGGCATCTAAGCATTACATTTGATTATCGCCGAAAAGGCGGCACTTTTTCTTTTCTCAACCTCTTAACATTGTGATGGAATTTACCTCCCAATATTAAAAGACAAGTCGGCTGAAGCACCACTTTCGGAGTATTTCGCGATGTCGGTTGTCTTGCAATATTGGCATGTTATGTTTAAATTATATTGAAAGTTTAAGACAAGTCGGCTGAAGCACTGCTTTTGGAGTGTTTTGCGATGTCGGTTGTCTTGCAATATTGGCATTTATTGATAGTTTAAGACAAGTCGGCTGAAGCACCACTTTCGGAGTGTTTCGCGATGTCGGTTGTCTTGCAATATTGGAATTTATTAATAGTTTAAGACAAGTCGGCTGAAGCACCGCTTTCGGAGTGTTTTACGATGTCGGTTGTCTTGCAATATTGGCATTTATTGATAGTTTAAGACAAGTCGGTTGAAGCACCGCTTTCGGAGTGTTTCGCGATGTCGGTTGTCTTGCAATATTGGCATGTTATATTTAAAGTAGATTGATAGTCTAAGACAAGTCGGCTGGGAGCACCACTTTCGGAGTGTTTCGCGATGTCGGTTGTCTTGCAATATTGACATGTTATAATTGAAGTGGATGATAAAGATAGGCGATTCGACTTGAGACACCATGTCTTGATTAGTCAACTTATCTTATGAAAGCCTTGCATTTGACAAATTCGTTCTCAATTTACTTATTGTCTTACTTTACTATTTTAGAATAATGATCATCCTAGAGGTTCTCCGGGCGGAGCGCCTCGTCAGTTGATTGAAGGAAGAACTTGTTGATAGCATCACAACCAGCATTTACAATTTTATATTATCCCTTTATTTATTTCTTATTCCAATTATTATAGTTTATTAGCAGTTGCTCGCTTACCGTTTGTTAAGTCTTTACAGAATTTTGGCAATACCGCAGCAGCATTTGGAGCATAATGTGGAACTCTTTCTTAGTAGTGAACTGGGGCAATTGTTGATATGAGCTAGACTCGTCAATAAGGATCTGAAGAATCACGCTCGAACAAGCAAATTCTATCCTAATCTTTTGTTTTCGGATTAGGACGTCAGTTTGAATTCTTTCCTATTCGTGCATCTTTTTCTATCAATCGTGCGAGTTTTCATGTCTAAGTATCGTTGAACTATATATGGCCTAATTCTCTTTCAGCCCGAGATATGTAGGCAACTCGGAAACCGGAGTTCGGCCATGTCTCCAAGCCTCGCATTTTGGTCCTTGGAATCAAAGTACTTGGCTTTGTCGTGACAAAATTGGTTTCTCGTCAACTTCTTTACCCTAAAAACTCTTTCATCCTTTTCAGGGAAAGAGGGGCAGCTGTTGACACCCAATTTCGTCCCGAAATTTAATTAATGTCTAACTACTTAATACAAAATCAATTACTAAAAATTTTGAAATTAATTAATTAAAGTTCAAAGGTAATTAATTTAAATTTGAAGGAAAAGGCTAAATATGCAATGTGCAGCTCTAAATTAAACCTACCCGCACAAACCCCCTCCATTGCTTAAAATAGCTCCTAGTCCTAAATGCCAGCCCATTTGTGCACACAGATATATACAACACAACATTGCATCTCCCCCTAATCAAAAGCCCCAACCCGCGTAACCCCAATTTCCCTAATCCCTAAACCCAATCGCGACCCGTTTCCCCGACCCGCGACCCAGCAAGTCATCTTCTCCATACAGGTCCTCGCTGGACGAGTGACACTGTTCCAGCTGGTATCCTTGGTCTCTCTCACCAGTACAAACGGACCTATTATCCCATCCGTTCGTTTGAACTCTCGAATCAATCTAAGCCCTTAATTGATTTCGTGTGGATAAAGATGAGAGAGGTGATATTTTACCTCTCTCACCCTTATCTCATGGGTTTGATCAAAAAGATAAAAGGGTAATTCGGATTTTTCCCACCAAGGTAAAACCCTAACTCTTCTGCTATATATTTATCATTTTTTTATGGTTTTAGGGGTTCTGAAAATTGGATAACAAAAAAACGGCAGCAGCAGTTCACATATATAAAACTGCAGCATATACACTAAGAAAAGTTTTTCTTAAGTTTTTCTGGAAAGTGCAAGGTATATTGCTACTGTTTCTGGTTTTTCATGGTGTTTTGCTTTATCGCTTCTCTTTTCGAGTTGTTTCTTCATCGTTCGAGTCATCGTCTTGTTCGAGTCGTAGCCTTCAATCATCACCCCGGCTCGCTGCACCGAAACAGGTAATATCCTCTCCTATTTATTTTCAGTCCTTTTTATCCAGTTCATGTTCTGTGCTGGTTTGTGAAATGTGATATAGAAGGATTATTTACTGTGAAAGCATGGCTGATTCGTTGAACTTTAGAACTATTGTTTCATGATTCATTTTTCTTTAGTATTTTCTTAATGCTTCAGAGATGATGTCGAGCATAGTTAGTAGTATAGTAGTGTCCTTGTTGTCTTGGCATTGTTCAAAGTCTAAATCCTAGTCTTAAATTCTTAGTCTAGTTTTGCTTTGCCTTGAATATGTTGGTGACAGATGGTTTGATTTTCTGTCTTGGTTGTCATGCTTCTAGTAGGCTGTGGTTGCTGTAGTGTCAGGTATTTGTTTGGTCTTCAGGGGATGAGTGAGTTGAGAGAAGAGTAGCTGCAGTAAGGTTAAGGGTATGCGGGTGTATATGTTCAGAAGTTATTGATGATTTCTTTTGTGTGTGTTTGTCCCAAGCTGTTCAGGGGGTCTGTATGGTAGAGGTTTAGGTGCAGGCCTGAGATTTTGTGAGAAGATGAGGGAGGTTGTGAGGTTGGTGCAGAGGTGTTAAAAAGGGTATAGAGGTGATGTGGGTTCTGTTGGTCAGTGAGCCTGTTTCTGTGCTATTTGAGTGATGAAGGGAGAAAGTTCTAGGTTTATTTTGGTTGTTGGAAAGAGCAGAGGTGAGAGCTTAGTGTCTGGAAGAGGTCTGTGAGCTTAGGGAGTATGCAAGTGTGTTGCAGATAGTTAGTTTAGTTTCTGGGCAATTTCAGGGGTGTTTATGTGTGAAAGATGGAGTTTGAATGGAAGTAGGCAAGTTGATAGGAAGTGGCAGTGTTGCTGTGAGTTAGGAGTGTTTAGGTTCAGTTCCAGGAGGCCTAAGTTGTTCAAAAGGGTCTGGTTTTATCAGCAGTGTTTTAGATAGTTCATGGGGTTGTTGTGATGTATGTAGAGCTTGTAGATGCTTGGATAGGGTTTAGGATGATGCTGTTCCAGGGAGTTGGGGTGTCTGCAGATGTGTGTGTAGGTCTGGTCATTGGTTTGTGAGACGAGGATGTTCAAGAGGGAGCATAGCTGAAGAAGTGAGGGATGCTCAGGTTATGTGAGCAGGGTTTAGTTGATTCTAATGGTTGTTTCTGGTTCCTGTTTGTTTGTTAGTTAATTCTGGTTTGTCTAGGGATCTAGGAGAGGTGCAGATTTAGTTCTAGCTTGCTGGAGGTGTCTTGGTGTAGTATGTCTGATAATTGCAAGTGTTAGAAGAGTCAGGGATGTTTAGGGAGAGTTGCAGGTCAGCATAGAAGTGTTCAGGTGAGGGTTCAGGGTGTTTTCCTTTAGTTTAATAAGGCCTGGAAAGGTGAAAATTGAAGTAAAGAAGAATGTTAGTTGTCTGGTATAGCTGCAGGTTGTTAGAAGTGTTTTGTTGGAGGTCTGCCTTGTTCTCTCTAATGAAATAATGTAATGAAATCAGTTTATGTGGAAGGTTGACATTCTTCATGTTAAAATTGTTAAATGAAGTTCAGTTTTCTTCTAAAAAGTAAGAGTTGAAGTTGTCCATTAGGCTTTTGCTTGTCAGCGTTGGATAAATTAGTTAGCACTCTGTCTTCATAGGTTAGCATTGGTCAGACCTGTACACTTTCATGTGCATCAAAGTAAAATGTGTTCTGGTGTGCTTTTGTCCAAGTGTGATGTCTGCTCTCGTATCCTGATCATGATTTCAGGTAGATGTATGTATAAGTTTGTGTCTGATTTAGTCATAAGATTTGCAAGGCATCTGAAATGTTCTGCTCTTGTCCTTCTTCCTTATTGGTTTCTTCTTGGTTTCTGCATATTGTGAAAATAGTTTGTCTTGATGGTGGTTGATTGGGGAGTATGTGTTAGTGGTTGGGGGATTCAGGGAGCTGTAGGAATCAAGTGTATAGTATGGTTTTTGTTTCAGTTAATGAAGAGGATTCCAGGATAGTGCTCCAGTGTAGGTGATTGAAGAAGTTTGGGAGTTGTTGTAGTTTAGGTGCAGGGTTTAGTTCCGACCCTATTTGTTTTCCTGTGAGCATAAGAGGAGACTCGTGTTAGGTGCAAGTGTGAATAGGATGTTCAGGAGTTTGTCGGGGTTTAGGTAAGGTTCTGGTTGCTGCAGGCATGATTG
The DNA here is from genome assembly GCA_037355625.1 of Petunia x hybrida. Classification (NCBI taxonomy): domain Eukaryota; kingdom Viridiplantae; phylum Streptophyta; class Magnoliopsida; order Solanales; family Solanaceae; genus Petunia; species Petunia x hybrida. Next base: position 829,407 of record JBBBVM010000504.1, on the reverse strand, counting down.
AAAGCGGATTTTGAATTATGACAGGTTGACGATGGAGTATGCAAGTTGCATACTAAGAGGCGAAGCCCCTGGTATCTTTAAAAGATCGGTGGGGTCCCTCTCGTGAATGGCTTTGCGTGTGTGCAGGCCGATATTGATTAACCAGCTGCATCTATGGTAAAATGAAGTATGCTTGTCGCATACTAGGAGAGTGAAGCCCCTGCGTCTTTAAATGACCATTGGGGCCCCTCCTTGAAGACCAGTGCGGGTCTTGGCTACCTGGGAAACGGCGATGTTTGATTAAAGCCGAGGACCAGTGAGGAGCCCTATGAGCAAGGTCTGTGAGCCTTGCAAAACCGAGGAAACTGAGAGGCTTGCAAAGCCAAGGACTAGTGAGGTTTTATTTTGAAAGACCAATTGGCGCCTTTCATGATCTGCAGTCTGGTATTGAAAAATAATTGAAAGTTCATCCCGGGGTATGGTGAAGATATTTGGGAGTTTTATTTGGAGTAGTTGGAGGTTAGTAAAGGTGAGGAGAATTATTTTTGGCGTAGGAGCTAGTCATGGGGCGGTCTCATTTCTTTTGGGCGATGGGATAGAATAGTGTGAGAAGTCTTGGATAAAACGTGTTGTGATTTGCGCGTGTTATTGCATTTGTTTACAATCGTCTCAGAATGAATGCTAATCTTTTGTTCTCTTATTTTTCTTTGTCATGTACACTTCCGGGAACGAGTTGAAATAAAACTCACAATTGGGATAGCGTGCATTTGGAAGTCATTTGACCTGCTCCACATTTTCGGGACTTGATATCCCCGAAAATGTTAAAAAGAAAAAAGAAAACGAAAACCTCTAAATTCAAGGCTCAGAGATTGAGTTGCGCTTCCGGGTTCTACCTTCTAAAACTCCTTCTTTCCCGTCCCTTTAGAAAGCATGTTTTAGGAAGCCCTGAAACCGGACTAGGATTTGCATGTTAGAAGCTTGGTAGGATAGCCGCTTTATTAAATTGTTATCTTATTGCATGTTTATGATGATTATATAATTGCTTACCCCGTTCCTTTGGGGCTCGCCAATTAGTTTAAGGTAATAGTAATCTTTGGTTAATTATCGAGTGCAAAAGAAATTAAAATTTAATTAAATTACACATCTCCGTCTATTATTTATATTTATTTATCCATTTATTAAATATTTATTTATTTATCTACTCATTTATCCCTTAATCGGATTAATTATGCTATATTTATTTATTTATTTAATCTTATTTATTTATTTAATTTAATTAATCATTTATTTATTTAAATAATAATTATTATTTATTTTATGTATTTATTTATTTAATCAATTATTATTAATTTATTCTTTTATTTAATTGAATTAATATAAATATTACTTTATTTGGTTAAGTTGTTTATTTATTTACTTATTTACTCAAGCAATCAATTAATCAATTATCATTATTTATCTAATTATTTATTTAATGTATTTTATTTAATTTCTTTACCCTATTATTTATTTAATTAACTAATTAATCAATCAACCATTTTTTTAATTGTCCATTTAATTAATCTTAATTTTGATTATCTATTTATCTAAGTATTGACAGAACCAAAACCTTATCTTATTTATATTATTCTTAGTTAAAATTAATTCTATTATCCTTAACAAATTCGTGAAAACAGCCGGATTATTAGGTGGCGACTCCAAAGAAACCCCTTTGGAGTCTCAATTTTGTTGAAGTCAAATCCCGATGCATACTTGTGTGCATTTTTTTGGGAGGGTTCAACATTCATTATTTGGCTTGCTTGTAAACCTCCCAAGTAATCCCACTGCATATGCAATGTCAGGTAGAATGCAATTAGTCACATATCGCAAGCTTCCAATTAAGCTAGCATATTCCTTTTGATATATGATATCAAATTCACTTTCCACATGAAATAAGTGAACGCTTGAATCAAAAGGAGTTAAAACATGCTTACAATAAATGAAATTGTATATTTTCAGTATTTTCTCAACATAATGTGACTGATCATAGAAAATACCATCACATATTCTAGTAATTTTCATTCCAAAAATAAATATTGCCTCACCCAAATGTTTCATGTCAAAATGGCTACGAAGCATACTTTTAGTGAAATTCATGTTAGAGCCAAATATTAATAAATATCAACATAGAGGCAAATAATAACATGTGAAGCATTAAAAAAAACTTATGATAGATGCGTTTATCACTTTCAGTTACCTTAAAACCATTTCTAATCATGCAGGAATCAAATTTTTTTCATTCCAGCTTTGGTGCCTGTTACAAGCTATATAGGAATTTTTTAAGTTTACACACTTTGCTTTCTTGGCATGCTTCAACAAATTGTTTCATATAAATTTCCTCATTTAGGTCCCCATTTAGAAAAGTAGTTTGTACATCTATTTGATGAATATGTAAATCATAAATTGCAACAATAGCAATTAAAAATCTAATGGATCTTATCCTAGTTACCGGAGAAAAGTATCAAAAAATTCTAGACCTTCTAGTTGCTTAAAACCTTTTGCGACTAGTCTTGCATTGTACTTATCAACAGCTCCATCCTGTTTTAATTTTTTTCTTTAAGACCCACTTGCACCCAATTGTCTTACAACCCGATGGTAAATCTACCAACTTCCAAGTTTTATTTGAAATTAGCGATTCCATTTCAACATTTGCAGGTTCTTTCCAAAAAAATAGCACCATGTGATGACAAAGCTTGTTGCAAAGTAGGGGGTTATTTTCAACATTAAAAACATAATAATCGGGACCAAAAATTTTTTCTACTCCAGCTCTTTTACTTCTTCTTACTTCAAAATCATCACTTTCTTTACTTTTCAAAATAGAAGTAAAAGAACTAGGTAATGACAAAATATTTTTCTCACTTCTTTGACCCCCACTATTTTTAGAATCAAATGAAAACTTATTTTGATGAAAATAGCATCACCTAGATCTATAATTATATTATCTTCAAGACTAAAAAATTTATAAGCTATAGTATTAGAAGTGTCGCCAAGAAAAGCACAAGTGGTAACTTCTTTACCCAACTTTGTTATCTTGGGATCCATTAGATAAACAACCCCATACTCGAAGATATCTCAAATTTGGCTTGTGACCTCTCAACAATTCAAATAGTTTTAATTTTTTCTTATGAGGCACCCTATTCAGCACATAGCAAGCAGTCAAAGTAGTTTCTTCCCATAAATTTAAAGGTGTATTTGACTCAATAAGCATGGTATTAGTTAACTCAACCAAAGTTAAATTTTTTTCTTTCTGCTACACCATTAGAAACAGGAGAATATGGTGGAGTAGTTTCATCTATTATTCCCAATGATATAACAAAAGTATTAAACTCATTTGACTCATATTCTCGGCCTCTATCACTTCTAATAATTATTTTTTATCTACCAAATTGATTTTCAACCTCATGGAGATAAATCTTAAATTTTTCAAATGAATCACTTTATTTTTCATCAAATAAACATATGTATATTAAGAAAAATTATCAATAAAAGTGATAAAATATCTATTTCCTCCATGAGTTAAAATTCCTCCAAGTTCACAAATATCAGTATGAACTAATTCTAACAATTCGGTTTTTATTTCAACTTGAAAATGAGGCCTTTTAGTGATTTTTCCTTTGCTACAAGTCTCACACTTTTCAAAATATTTTTTTAATCATTCGGTATTAATCCTAAACTACTCATGATTTCCACATAATGATTGTTAATATGACATAAACGAGCATGCCAAAAATATGTAGAAGAGAGCATATCCTTGTAGACCAGAGATGGCCCCGAGGAATCCTTTTGGCTAGCATTCGTGCTGATCCTTCCTCTGAGCCTTTAACTTACATGTTTTTGTCTTCCGAGGCGCTGGCTTACATGCTACTTATGTGAATTGTAAGTCTCGTATCGTCCTTTAGAATTTCCTCGTGGCACATCAGCGCGTCGAGAGGATTCAGAATGACCTCAGTAAGAATTATATCGGCCTGTCGCCCTCCATTCATCCTCCTCGAGCCTAAATTTTGCAGTAACCCTATCGTGCAATTAATTCCAAGTCTAGGCCTGATATTGCTGGAGCTCTTTCTTTAATTCAGCAACAGCCTCAGATGCTCACATTTATGTTTCTTTCAAAAGCCATGACTGCCAGATTGTCATCCATTTTTGGTAGATTCATCCTTTTAACTTGAAAGCGTTCAAGGAAGTTTTTGATTGGCTCGAGGTATTTTTTCTTGACCTCAAAGATATCCTCCCTTCACTTGAGGATTTTCTGGGCTCCAATGTGAGCTTTGATAAACATATCGGCCAGCTCTTTGAAGTTTGAAATTGACTTGGAGAGGAGATGCATATGCCAACGCAACACACTTTTCTCAAGGGTATCCCCAAACTTTTTAAGGAACATGGATTCCCTCTCCACCAGGGTCAAATCATTACTTTTGACTATGGCCATATAATCAGTTACATGGTCAACTGGGTCAGTTGTTCCATTGTATTTCTTCAATATTTGCAACTTAAAGTGTTTAGGAATGGCACAAAGAACAGCCTCAGGCTTGAAAGGTTGTTGTCTGCATTTTTCAATATCTAACACTCGATGAGGCTTTCTGACCCCAGGAATGTTTTCTAGCCGTTTTTCCATGCTGCCCTCGAAATCTTTTTTTCATTTTTCAAAGTCTGACGGGACGCTAGTTTCAGCCACCGTTGGGGCTGCCCCAAAGGGTTGAGTGCCTAATGGGGTGGAACCCGAGCCTCCAGATGCGGCTCCATTTGGAAGTCTCCATGTTGTAGCGCACCGTTGGAACAACGTTCGAGATGCTTCCATTAAGAGTAACAGGTGGAGACTCGATGGAATTTGTTGACCTTCTCCCATTTTCAGAGAAAGCAGCAAATTGTTCATGAAGTCATTGCAGAATGGCCATCACATATATTTGAAAAGGGTCACTCGAACCTGATGAAGAGAGATCGATTAGTGGTGGAATAACCCCAGTCGGGGGAGTTAAACCAGCTGATGGAGTTAGACCGACTGGTGGAGTTAAGTCGGTTGGTGGCACTACACCGGTTGGTTGAATTGGTCCTCCACCACCTGACAAAGTACCTCCCATGGTCGGATTAGTAGTTTGGATCGTTGTGTTATCGGAGTTATTAGTGTTATCTGCCATTGAATAAAATTGATAGAGGTGATATGTAAGCTAAAACGTGACTTTGGAACAAATATTATTGCTAGTTCCCACAGACGGCGCTAATTTGTGTTAGCCTAAATCTGATTATGACAATAAATCGAACTTTTTTTAGGTTAACTAACAATCGTTTGTATCAAAGTCATGAAAGAACAAGAAAGACAAAAAAGAAATTTGAACAATAGCAAAGAAACAAAAATCAAGTGTTGTTGATTATATTTCTGAATCCTTTACATAGTTTTCTAGTGACTATTTATAGTCTAAAAAAATAAAAGGGCAATAAATACATTTAATGGCCATTATTCCACGTTCAGTCATGGTTAACCCATAATCTTACTCTTAAATGACATATAACGGTTGAAGGTTATAGAAAACAAAAGCTCATTCCCTGAAGAGTAAAACTTCTCCGAGGGGTAAGCCACTTGCCCTATGATGGTTATCCTTCAGTCACGCCGAGCAATAACTCCTTAGCCAAGATTCACTCCTGCCCGAGACATCTAGTTTCGGGAACAAAACAAACTCCTACGAGGGGTCATCTTCGGAAGATTCAACCGCACCATGCCTCGGCCCTAGCGCCGAACCCTGGTAAATTTTCATCCAATACAGTATCAGAGCCGCTACGATCTTGGTAGAGATTCAAATAGTTTTCGCCACCGGAGGGTGGTGCCAGTCAATATGTGCCACCCGCTGGTCAAAACAACCGCCAGACCCGCAAAAAAAAAAAGATAGATGCAAGGAAAAAAGAAGATCTCAAAAAATGCAAGTTTAAAGAGGAGCAAACAAATATGGCCCAAGAAGAAGAAACTCTTCTCTACAAATAAGGGAGAAGTGGTTTTCTAAAAAAATTGAGAGTTGGTGACAAAGTACATCAACAAAATTGGAGTTAATTACAAGTGAATCAACAATTGGTAGTTGGATAAGTGCTCCAACAAAATTGCAAGTTGGTGACTGCACCAATAATGGTAAGTTGAAGAGAAGTGCTTCAACGATAAAAAAAATATTGAAGAGAAGTGCTTCAAATTTAGGGTTGGTGAGAAATGCATCAACAAAACTGAAAGGTTGGAGAGAAGTGTTCTAATACATCAAGAAACTGGAAGATTGGAGACAAGTGCTCCAATATATCAACGAATTGGAAGATTGGAGACAAGTGCTCCAATATAACAAAGACTATACAACTTTGAATTAAGGGAAAATATTGAAGACTAATCAAAGTTGATATAGGAGACCAAAATAGATTAGGTTTCATTAGTAAGTACAGTCAAACCTCGTTATAACAGCTCCTCGTTATAACAACACTTCAGTATAACGGCCTAATTTTCTTCAAAACTGATTTTTCATGTTATATTTTACCTCTCTATGACAACATTCTACCTATAACGGCAATGACGTTCACTATAGCGTGATGCTCTTTGTAAAATTACCTCTATATAACAGCCAAACTCAATATACAATTATATTTTGTAAGAGATATATTATGTATAAAATAAAATACAAAATATTTATGATAATCATTTATACCATACATATATTTTCTTTTTCATATTCATACCATAAAAATAATTATAAAAATATTATATCAAGTATGTATCTCATCTTATAAATAAAAAAATTGTATCAAGTGTATCGTCACTCATAGCTCAAATCCCATCTCATGACACCAATCAAGCAATGGATGCTACCACTTATATGGAGTTTGACGCAACACTTTCAATCCTTGAAACTTACAATGATAAAGAGATTATTGTGCAAATCAATGGAGTGAAAGAACAAGAGACAGCGGAGGCAGAAGGTAACAACGAAAGTGTTGATGAAGAGCCTCAACCTACTGCTACTTGGGCTGAGATAGGAGAGTACGTTGTTAAGCTCTTACACAGCTTTCAAGGAAAAACTATTTAATACCTTTTTTCTGAAATTTTGGACAATAGTCTTCGCCAATTCAAGTGTTATATTGTCACTGAGAGACTTCAATTTATGAAACAACCTACTATTGTAGAATTCTTATGTCCAACTTGATTTATTTAAATTTTCAATTCATTTTAATGCATATGTTCCTTATATTTTTATAGCTTATCGGTACGGTACAATCAGTTATGAATTTATTAATAATGTATTAACTGTTACATTCTTTAACTAATGAAATATTAAAATCTATTGAGCTTTTAAAATTAACATGTATTTTTACGTACTTTTCGGTTATAACAGCTAAATGAAATCTAGACGTCAAACGCCAGTATACATATATAACAATACCTCACTATAGTGGCCATGAAAGTGTTAGACTATATTTTGATAATGACAAAAGGAATGATTTTAATTCTTGGTGGCATGAATCGAAGATTGGTAAGAGAAGATGACGGATGTTATGGAATTTCTTTGGAGTCAAATTAAGGAAGCAATATTCGACTCAAGTGCAGGACCAAGCTAACTAAGGAAAGAAGTGATCTCGTCTTTATTAGAATCAGTGGGAACGCGCTAAAAAAGGCTCACCCTTATTCTCAAAAGATATTTATATCCTTTTGAAAATCAAATCTTTTGGGTCAATCTCTCTCTCTCAATTAGCTGAAAATCAGTACGCCTAGTAGATTCATGCAAGGAAAAGAAATCAATTAACAGCTTGTGATTGGAAATCAATTCAACAAAGACCTTCAATCAAAAAACGAGAAGATTCGTGAAGTTCTATATATTGAGCCTTGATGATAGATGGAGCTTACGCTTCTACTTACAATCTACTTTCTCTCTAGCCTTTTACTTGTTATATTCACTGTATTTTTTAGAGTTTATGAGTAATCGAAAGAAAAGAAAGAGAGCTCTAGTAGAGAGGTAGTAGTTGTGTCATAGAAGTTGGTCAGATCATCTATAAATCAGACAAGTTTGTTATTTGTGAGCAAGGTGTGAAAAACCATCAGTGAATGACGTTTTTGGTTAACGATAAACCATAAGTGTACACACGATCATTCAAAGAGCCTAATAGAGAGACCCTCCTTTGTGACCCAAGGAGACTCGATTAGGAACCATTTGATTTTGAACCAGTATAAATCACTGTGTCCAATAGTTTACTTTATTGCGTTTTTATTTACAGCTTTATTTTACTTCTCGTCTAAGTCGACTAATATCCTGCTAAGTCAACTAAATCACGAGAATCGAACAATTCACCCCCCTCTTGTACTTTCAATTAGTATCAGAGCCTGGTCTCACATTGTTTTTGTTTTTTGCCTTACAGCAAGTGAGAAAAGATCATGTCTTCACACGTTGTTGATGGAGCTCTCTTGCAAGAGGGAACTTCTGCCACCCGACTTCCTTACGGTAACTGTAAGTATTATAGTCATTGGAATATTCATATGAAAACATACATAAAATCGGTTTACTATAAGGTCTAGCGTGATATAAAGAAGGGACCCTATGATATTCCTACCGCAAAATCAACCAAGAATGAAGGTGACACTCTCAATGTTCCAGTCACCCTTGACATGGATGACTATACTGATGAAAAAAGGGAAGTTATTCAACTGAACTATAAAGTAGTCAACATCCTCTACAATGCTATCAGTGGTGAGGAATAAGAAAAGATCTCAAGCTGTGAGACGACAAAAGAAATATGGGATAAGCTTGAAGTTGCCTACGAAGGGACTAGCAAAGTGAAAGAAACTAGAATCAATCTCCTAGTATATGAGTATGAATTATTCCAAATGAAGGAAGGAGAATCTATGAAAAAAAATGTTTGCTAGATTCAGTAAGATTATCGAAGAGCTTAAAGCTCTTGGTAAAATCTATACTAGTGGTGAACAAATAAGGAAGATTTTAAGAAGTCTCCCAATTACTTGGCAACCTAAAGTTATCAACATAGAGAGTGGAGATCTAAATAAATCTCATATGATGAACTTAGAGGTGATCTCATTGCCTTTGAGAAAACTCATCTCAAACGAAACACTCAGGAGGAAAAGAAGAAAATTGTAGCCTTCACGGTTGAAGAAGTCAACTATGACCAAGAAGCTGAAGAAGATGAGATCCAGGAACAACTGGCCTTGATGTCAAGAATTTTGAATAGCCTAATGAATAGAAGAAGACAACTCAGAAAAGGAAAGGTTTCATTCAAGAAGGATCATTCCAACTACAAGAGCGAAGGTCGATGCTACGAATGTGGGAAACAAGGACACATCGCAAACAACTGCCCCGACTCTAAGAGAAAAGGAAGGAACATGTCATATGGTGCTTGGAGTGATAATGATGCATCTGAAACGGATCAAGAGGAAGCAATAAACATATATTTCATGGCATCTGATAACTCTACCAGTAGCGGCATTCCCTCAAATGATTCAAGCGAGGTACGTTGTGAATTTTATATTGAAAACTCTAGAAATCTAGATGAAGTACTTGATGAACTTCAAAAGACCTTAAAGAAAATTTAAAAACTGAGTAAGGAAAAGGAAGAATGGGAGATGAAGCTAGAAGTGGTTGAAACTGAGAATGTGTTTTTAAAGGAAGAAGTCAATCAACTAAAACTCAAGTTAAATAGTTTTCGTAAATCCACTAGTCACAGTTCTTATAGATCTAAAGGTAAACAACCTGCAAAATCTACAACTTCTACTTCATCTGTCACTCAATCTCAAAATATGCCTATGTGTTATTATTGTGGAGAACCCGAACACGTCCACACTAAGTGCAAAAGGAGAAATCCAGAAAAATAGATTTGGAGACCCAAAATCAAGAATGAGGCTAGCACCTCTAAAGCTAACCCCCAAGGACCCAAGAAAGCTTGGGTACCAAAGAATACTTAAAAATATTGTTTTGCATGGACACCACAAGAGATCAATCAAAATTGGAAAGTGGTTCCTAGACAATGGATCTTCCCGACATATGGCTGGTGACAAACAACTACTAAAATCTGTCACAAGCATCGAAGGAGGTTCAGGGAAATTTGGTCGAGATTCTAAAGGAAAGATCATTGGAATTGGCATTATTGCATTGAGCCCTTCATTTGAAATAAAGGAAGCCTTCCTGAGTGATGGACTCAAACATAATCTTCTTAATATCAGTCAACTATGCTATGGAGGATATAAGGTAAAGTTTGAACCAAGTATGTGCATCACTCATGACAACAAAGGTAAGGTGGTTATTTTTTGCTTAAGAAAAATAATATATATGTTCTGAACAACAATAATGCATCTTCTGATAAGCATCTATGTTTAGCATCCATATCCAATGATCCCTGGATATGGCATAGAAAACTAGGGCATGCTAGCATGTTTTTAATTGAAAAACTTTCAAAACATGACTTAGTTATTGGTCTGCCTAAACTAAACTTTTCAAAAGATCATATTTGTGATACATGTCAGTTAGGAAAACAAACTAGAACTTCTTTCAAAAGTAAAGATACTGTTTCTACTTCAAAACCACTTGAATTACTTCATAGGGATCTATTTGGACCTACTAGAACTGCTAGCATCGGTGGTAAAAGGTACGCCTTTGTTATAGTTGATGATTATTCTCGTTTTACATGTGTTATATTTCTATCACACAAGGATGATGCATTTAAAGGTTTTGAAGTGTTTGCCAAGAAAGTTCAGAGAGAAAAAGGGATACTTCATTTCAACCTTCATGAGTGATCATGGAGGAGAATTTGAAAGCAAAGTATTTGAAGAATACTGAATTCACATGGCTTCACTCACAACTTCTCACCTCAAACACCTCAACAAAATGGTGTAGCAGAAAGAAAGAATCGAACTCTCCAAGACATGGCGAGAACCATGTTAGTTGAAAACTCTCTTCCAAATGAATTCTGGGTAGAAGTAATAAGCACTGCTTTTCATATTTTAAACAGATGTTTTATTCGCCCAATCCTTAAAAAGACTCCTTATGAAATTTGGAAAGTTAAGCGTCCTAACATAAGTTACTTCCATCCTTTTGGGTGTAAATGCTTCATTCATAACAATGGAAAGGACAATCTTGGTAAGTTTGACAGACTAAGTGATGAGGGCATTTTCCTAGGATACTCCAACACGAGTAGGTCATATAGAGTCTTTATTAAAAGAACCTTATCTGTTGAAGAGTCAATGCATGTTGTATTTGATGATTCTTTGACCAATGCCGAGAAACATAATGATGTAAATGAAGAAGAAACAATTTCAACACAGCTAAAAGATTCAGAGGAGTTAACCACTACTGCTGAGCATCAAAATATTAGATCAACTGAACTCACATAGTCAACTCCCGTTACTGAATCATCTGAGTCAACTACATTGACAGACCTCAAGAACTCATAAGTAGTTGTTCCAAATGAGTGCAAAAGTGATCCTGATTATCCTTAGAAATACATCATTGGAGACCCAAGGGAAGGTTTGAAAACTAGAAGTTCTCTTAAATCTAACATTGCCTTCATCTCACAGATTGAACCCAATAAAGTCGAGGAAGCACTTCAAGACGAATCATGGGTTCAAGCTATAAAAGAAGAACTTGATCAATTTGAGAATAATTAAGTATGGAAGCCGGTACCCAGACCCAAGGGAAAATCTATCATTGGCACCAAATGGGATTTTGAAACAAACTAAATGAGGAAGGTAAAGTGGTAAGAAACAAGGCTCGTCTAGTCGCTCAAGGGTACTCTCAAACGGAGGGAGCCAACTATGACGAGACATTTTCTCCCGTAGCTAGACTAGAATTCATTCGCATGCTACTAGCTTACACATCCTTTAAAAGATTCAAAACATTTCAAATGGATTTTAAAAGTGCTTTTCTAAATGGTTTTATAAAGGAGGAGGTCTATGTTAAACAACCTCCAGGTTTTGAAAATAGTGAAACTCCTCATCATATTTTTAAGTTATCCAAAGCTCTCTATGGTCTCAAACAAGCTCCTAGAGCTTGGTATGAAAGACTAAGTTCATTTATACTCAATCATAGTTTGCCAAGAGGAAGAAGTTATAAAACTCTTTTCATTCAAAGATCGTCGTAAGATATCTTAATCATACAAATTTACGTGGATGATATTATCTTTGGTAGTTTTGTGCAAAAATTTTGAAGTTTAATGCAAGGGGAATTTGAGATGAGCATGATGGACGAACTCACTTTCTTCATAGGCCTTCGAATTAAATAGTGCAATAAAAGAATCTTTGTTTGCCAATCTAAATACACTAAGGAGCTCATCACGAAGTTTGGTATGAATGAATCTAACCCTACTAAAACCCCCATGAGCCATGCTACACACCTGGTAAGCGATGAAAATGGTACAAGTATAAATGCTTCACTCTACAGAGGTATGATTGGATCACTATTATACTTGTTAGCAAGTCAACCGGACATTATATTCTCTGTTTGTAAGTGTGCTCACTTTCAGTCAGCTTCTAAAGTTTCTCACCTCACAGCTGTTAAAAGGATCATTCGATATCTTGTAAGAACCATTTCCTATAGGTTATGGTATCCATGCACTAATTATTTTGATCTAATTGGCTTCTTAGATGCTGATTATGCATGAGATAGAGTAGATTGTAAAAGTACTAGCGGTGCAAGTTTCTTCTTGGAAAATCGCTTGTTTCCTGGCATAGTAAGAAATAGGGCTGCACAGCTCTCTCAACTGCCGAATCAGAATATGTTGTGTTGGGTCACTGTTGTACTCAACTGCTTTGGATGGCTACTCAATTATTTGATTATAACTTGTCTTTTAATCCTCTTCAAATGCTATGTGACAACACTAGTGCCATAGTATTAACCTATAGTCTAATTGATCATCCTAAAACAAAACATATAGATGTGCTTTATCATTTTATTAAAGATCATGTTAGTGACATTGATATATCATTTTTTAGTACTGATTTTCAAATTGTAGACATTTCTACTAAACCTCTCCTAGAGGAACGATTTTCCACCTTAAGGGATCTTCTTGGTATTATTCCTGATCCATGCTAAATTAAAATTAACCGTCAAAGGGTAAAGTTGTATACTATTGTATGTGATCGTATTTTCCTAGTAGATGTTTTTTAATTCTTGGTAACTTTTATTTAATATCATGACCTATACTGCCTATCACTTTTCACATGTCACAAGTAATTATTAATTTTACAAGTTGTGCTTTCAAGTTTTTGACCAGGTATCAGGCAGCGTGAGACCTCTTCCCTATGCACTGAAGTGTCTTCTTATGTCAATTCCCAACTTTTCACATCGTACCCCTTCCACTTCACTAGGAACCCCTCCATTTCCCCTCTTTACTCTTTAAAAAATCATTTTGGTCTCTCTCAGCACACAGAAGCCAACGCGCTAAATCCAAACTACCAACCACCTCTACAATTCCCGTTCAAGTTAATTCAAATCACTCCGAAAATACAATGTCAAATTTCGCAACCCCTTTGCAAGACAAAAAGGCAGGAAAATGACCAGTAATCAGTGAGGAAACCGATTTTGTGAAAAGACCAAAGAAAGAATTCTCTCTGGCTGATTTAGATGAAACCCTTGATTTTTGGGACCCCGTGTTTTGTGCAAACCTTGAGGCTATAAAGGAGAAATCTATGGCGCATGGGAGGGTTGTTGATTTGGACGCCATGGAATCTCTCAACTGTGACTTGAAGACCCTGTTTCACGCTCAAGAATGGTTGGGATTCTTCTCTCCTGAACCCGTTGATGTTCCCGAAGATTTGGTAAGACTCTTTTATGCAAATCTTCATCCATGCAAGAATGAAGGAATTAAAACCATGGCGCTCAACACTCGCATTGTCATTACAAAGTCCATTCTATGCCAGATTCTGGGTTGTACGTTTTTTAGATACTGTGATTTTGTTCAAAAATTCTTGGCCATCTGATTTTGAAGTGTCTTTTGAACGAGCAAAATCTTGTCTTTGTGAAAAGCCTGATGAAGTCCCTGAAGGGCAACTTGGCCCACTTGACATGTCGTTTGAAGTTCGTGTTCTTGCTCATATTGTTAATGTTAGCTTGAATAAACTCAGAGTTTTGACTGATGACGAAGGAACAGATCTAAGGACTTGTTCCTTTGGATTACGGCAGCTGAATAAATAATATTTCAAAATCAATTAAGCAGAAAAATTAATTGTTATCCTAAAAACTAATATTTATCTTGATAATTATGCATGGATGAATGAGATAAGAAAAGATTGCATAAGATTGGGATAAGGGTTGAAGATAAGCAAGGAGTTCAATTAGGACTCAAGCTCTCGGAGGCTTTGGAGTTCTAATTGCTCAAGACTTCTCAAGATCTCAAAGCTATAAATTGAGAAGCATTTCAGCTGTTGAAGGCACGCACAAATACAGAGAGTTCAGAGCAGAAAGTCTAAGTCATATTTGTGTAGTCATATAAGTTACAGGGAACTAAGCGAAGAACCTGTTCCTTAGATCGAGTTATATTATTCTTGGTCTTAGTTCATCTGTAGTAGGAGTTATTAAGTTGTACTATTTACTTATCAAGAAGTTTTGAAAGAATACATATTTTCAAGTCTTGTTACTTGAAGGAACTTCACTGATTGTGAAAGAGGTCACTATAGGATTAGAGTTAGTCTTAGGTTAGTAAGAGGGAAGTCTTGTAACCAAGTGAGTCTTTCAAATAGTGAAGTTGAAATCCTACTTGAGGAAGTAGGTCGTGGTTTTTTGATCCCAAGTTGAAGGGGTTTTTCCACGCTAAAATTAGTGTTCATTTACTTACTTTTACTTATTCCGCAATTAATCAGTAAAGGAACACATAGAAGGAACTGGTCCTTCCGTAGTGATCTGTCTTGGAAAATAACAATTGGTATCAGAGCGGGTTATCCTTGAAGAGGCTAACACCTTAAGATTAGAATGAGTGCACCACAAGAAAACTCCGAGGGTCAGTCCACCATTAAGCCACCTTTGTTCAATGGTCAATATTACTCATGGTGAAAAGAGAGAATGAGAGATCACCTTCAAGCTGAGGACTATGAATTATGGGACATAGTTACTGAAGGTCCCATGATTCCCATGAAGAAAGATGCTAAAGGTAAGGATGTTCCTAAAACTAGAAAGGAATGTACTAGTGAAGATTTGAGGAAATGGGAAAAGAATGCCAAAGCAAGGAAGTGGATTGTTTGTGGACTCAGTCCTAATGAGTGCACCAGGATTCGAGGTTGCATCACTGCCAAAGAAATTTGGGATGCCTTGCAGGTTGCTCATGAAGGAACAAGTCAGGTGAAAATATCTAGAGGTACACTTCTCTTTGTTGAATATGAAAGTTTTAAAATGAAAGAAGAAGAATCAATTTCTGAAATGTATACTAGATTTAATGCTATTTCATCTGAGCTTATCTCCTTAGGAAGGGTTTTAACTGTTGAAGATAGAGTTGAAAAGATTCTAACTAGGGTTCTTCCAGACTCTTGGGAAATTAAGGCTTGTGCCATTATAGAAAGTAAGGATCTCACCACACTATCCTTAGATGAGCTTATAGGAAATCTGAAAACTTATGAACTAAGGAAAAAGGTTAAGAACATAGGTGAACCAGTTCAAACTGATCCTAACCTAGCCTTAACTACTGCTGATAAGCCTGCTGATGATAAGGAACTGGTTCTAATAGCATTAAAGTGTCCAAAGATACTTAAATAAGAAAAAGGGGGCTAGTGGACATGGTAGGTCTTCTGACATGAAACAGGCTGGAGAGTGCTTCAAATGTGGAAGCATGGAGCACGACATCACCAAATGTCCAATCATGGAAGAGGAATAGAAAAAGAGGCAAGTTGACAAGAGAAGAAACGCTAAGGAACAGGTCCACAAAAACAGTAGATTTTCCAAAGCAAGAACTGCAGGTTGGCAGGACAGTGGAGATGATCAGTATGATGATGATAAAGGTAATGAGCTTGCTCTAATGACTCTTGGAAGTTCAGACATTGAAGAATATGGTGAGGTATTTATTTCTAAACTCAAAAATGATGTTAATGGCATGACTAAAGAAAAATTAGTTAAAGTGTTTCATACTTTGCTAAATGAGCTTAAATCTTCAAGTAATGCTAAAGAATAACTGCATGATGAAATTGAAAGTTTAGGAACTGAATACAAGAAAATGGTGGTAAAAAATGACACTTTGAAAAGGAAAAACAACATGCTAAAGGAACAGGTCCTCACACTTGAATCAACTTTTCGGGAACTACAAAATGAGATATTAGAAACTGATACAGTTGATAAAGATAGGGGCAGTGCAAATTCTCACCAGCTTATTGCTGAAGAGAAAGTGACAGTTGATGATACTATACTTTGTTTCTAGCCAATTTTAATATTAACTCCGATACTTGATCTACGAACCGAGAATTCTGAGTAAGGGTTCAGATTAACCCAAGAGGAAGGTGTTAGGCACCTCTCAAATTCCACAAAGTGTGGTTCCCGACCGAACTAAATAATTCGGATTCAAATAATTAATTAAAGTAACACAAACAAGGAATTTCCACTAATATTCTTCAATACAAATAATTTGCATGAAAAATAAATATTCATCTTTTCAAATATTTTCATCCTTAGCAAATTCTGTCTCAAATGTTCCTCGAAAAGAAAACAAATAGTTAGTCCGAATAAAATGAAGTGTAAAATAAAATGAGATAAAAGTAATAAAGTGTTATCCACTCTAAATGCGTCGTCCTTCAATAGACTCATCCAAATGTACCTCGCAAAAAAAAAATACAAAAACGAATTAGTGTTAAAATTAGTGAAATAAAAAAAATAAAGTAGAATAAAGAAATAACAATAATAATAATGATAATAATAATAATATATAAAATAAAAATAACAATAATAAAAAGCAATAATAATAAAAATAATATATAAAATAATAATAACAATAATAATAATAATATATAGAATAAAATAACAATAATAAAAAGCAATAATATTAATAATACTAAAAAGGGAAAATATATTTAGTATCCGTTCAAATCGATCTGTAGGCCTCAAAAATTAAGATTTTTCATAGGCCCGAAAATAATGTAATATGTGCTCAAATATCCGCTGCGTATTCTGTTAAAGATTTCTCAAAAGAAAATAGTTAGTAACTATTTTACAGAAAAGCCTCAAACTTCAGTATTCCCAAAGACCAACAGAGCAATGTAGCATCGTTAAGTCATCAGATTCAACAAAATAAAATAACATGTTATCAAGAATAGCTATTAAGCCAATTTGGTCACAAAGGGGTAACCGATAGGTCAAAAACATCCCCTATTAGCAGATCAGGCCACCGCCGAAGAAACGGGTATTGGCGGGGATCCAGTCGCAATCGGATTTTTCGGTCAAAGTAGCAACGACAACAATAACCAGGACATTGATGGGGGTAAAGTAACAACAGATACAGCAAACGATGAAGAATTAGTCAGTGCGAACAATAGAACGCTAGGCAACAACTATCCGGTGCGAATCGAAACAGCAACACAGTGAGGAAAGAGGAACGACCGCCAGCTGGATAACGGCATCGCTGCTACTCCTCTCCTGACCTCCTCTTTTCCCTTATTTATTAGTTTCAGTGGGAAATCAACACAAAACCAGAGGAGAGAAAGAGAAATAAGTCTCTGATGCCTGGCGTGAATCAAGATTGAAATCTGAATCCCTCTGTTCTAGTGATGTGTATTGAGTATCTGGTTTTAGGTGGTTCTCTTCCACCATTAAAAATGGTGTTTCCAGTCTGTGGGTCCCCTTCCCATTCTCCTTTATTCGATCTGCGTCTCAACTATGTGAGTGTGTATATGGCGTTTGTATGTGTGCATCAGTTTTTAGGGAGAAGAAGATGACTATGGTGGTGGTGGTGTATATATATGGTTTCCACTGGTGGAGATGAGGGTGTGTATGTACCGATTTGGGTGATAGAGGAGAGGGATTTGGAGATGGTGTGTATGGCTGTCCCTTTGGTGTTGATCTGTTTCTCTATTAAAGAAGCATGAGCTCTAACGGGCAAAAGTCCAAAATGGAAGAGATTGAAGGAATGGGGCGTTGAGAGAGGAGCTGATTTTGGAGAAGGGAATCTGTTTAAGAGTAATTTTTGAGAGATTAGGGGAGATGATTTTAAGTGAGGAAAACAAGATAATGGAGAGTGATTTTTGGGGGGTGAATACGCCGGAGATTGGAGAGGAATATTGGGCAAGTGTATTTGGTCAAAGTATTCTAAATATTAGGATTACTTTTATGTCAAGGTTCAAAGTAGAATTAGGAAGATTGTAACAATTAAAAGAATTTGGAATTTCAAAGTACTATGGTAAATTATGATTTAAAAAAAAATCAATTGAACTATTTTAATTGGACTAATAATAAAGGTGCTAAAAATATAAGTATATATTATATAACAAGTAAAAATGCACACATAAAATAACTGGGGTTAGATTGAATTAATTAAATATAAATAGCCACAAATAATTACTAAAAATATTATGAATGTAGTAATTTAACATAAACAATCACAATTTTGATATGTATTTAACAAATAGCCTAAGTGATGCAGTTACTTAATATAGTCACGATTAGTTACATAATGTATTAGTAGGGGATAACACACGTAAAGGCATGCTTTTTAGTACATATTTTGTTTAAACAGTTAAATGGCACCTTTAAGCTAAATATAGCCAATTGTACAAAAATGAGGAACAAAATTGGGTGTCAACAGCTGCCCCTCTGTACTCCCACGAGTCTTCTTTTTAGCAGACTTGTCCTCCTCGATTCTCAAACGGACAATCAGATCTTCAAGCGTCATCTCCTTGCGCTTGTGTTTCAAGTAGTTCTTAAAGTCTTTCCACAAAAGTGGCAATTTTTCAATCATAGCCGCAACTTAAACGCTTCATTGATGACCAAACCTTCAATGAAAAATTCGTAAGTAACGATAACAAAAGTATTAATACGGATCATACCTTCAGCAAGGAGATCGTGAATAATGTCTTGAAACTCTTGGACTTGGGACACAACTGATTTGCTGTCCAGAAATTTGGCGGCCACAAATTTCTTCAATCCAGCATCTTCAATCTTATATTTCTTTTCAAGTGCATTCCGCAGTTCCCTTGACGTCTAAACGTTACTATAAACGTTGTACAAGTCATCTTCCAGTCTGCTAAGAATGTAATTCTTACACAGGAAGTCAGAATGCTTCCAAGCCTCAATCACTACAAATCGCTCATTTTCAAGTGTTCCTTCAGGCAGGACAGGAACATCCTCCTTAATGAACCTCTGTAGGCTTAGAGTGGTCAAATAAAAGAACATCTTTTGCTGCCATCTCTTAAAATCAACACCAGAAAATTTTTCCGACTTTTCTGCTAGTGGCATAGCCATTACAGTCGTAGGACGACTTGGACCAGCAGCACCAGGAACTGTGGTTGCAGGAACAGTAGTATTCTCATCATTTGCAATTTTTGCCAAAAATGACACAACCAGAATTACCAACCGGTGAAGTTTTTAATCTTCAAACTAACCAGATTTGTTAAACAGTGAAGTGTTTAATCTTCAAACCGAATAACAAGCTAAATATGGGGAGTAGAAAACCACGAGGCTTAATCTCCAAGTGGGAGTAGAAAATCACGAAGGTTTTAATCTCCAAAAAACTGGAGTAGAAAACCACAAAGGTTTTCATCTCCAAAATGGGAGTAGAAAACCACAAAGGTTTTAATCTCCAAACACATATTATTATTCAAAAAATCAGAAGTATTAAGTTCCTTAAGATTGTCAGCAAAATAATATTTGAACAATAATTTGAAACAAAAAATAGAAACTAATAAGGATAAAGACGATGATTGAAATCCGAGCATGTTGACTTCACAACATCTCCTTAAAGAACTTAATTCCCCAAGTACCCGAAGTTACGAATTATTTCCTCCCAGGATAGAACGGATTTACCATCACCGGTGTAGCAGTACCTCAAACGCCGATGTACTAGCGGACTAATCAACGGCTGCTTATCACACTTGTGCAAAATTTTATTTTTGAAAACGAATGCAGAAAGAAAGGAGGAGTATACAGAAATTCTTGAGGAAAATCTCCAAGGAATGGCAGGTATTTATAGCCACTAGATTTGGAATGAAAAGACATGAAGGTGCCTTTTCATTTAGGATTAAGTGGTTGTTCATGAAAGACAGCCTACTAAGTGGCTGTTCAACGAGAACACCTTTTCATTTCATGAGAAACGTTACACAGCGTGCGGCAATTTCGGGAAATTTTGATCAGTAGCCATTTTTGGACGCGCTCATTGGGGACTATCCACCGTTTCAAAATTCACCGAAGAATAGCCAAAAATTCGCGCTCGCACTTAGCTCCATTAGCGTTGGAAAAACACCCCAGACTAGTCTCATAAGCCCCAGTATTTTGTTATGGGACTGAAGAAGTCCCATAACAAAATAATCCCATAACAAAATAATGGGACCTTGAACTAATATGTTCAAAGGTCCCATTATTTTGTTATGAGACTTTATCCCATAACAAAATAATGGGATTTATTCCCATAACAAAGGTCTCATCAAAGGGATAAATCCCATTATTTTGTTATGGGACTTTATATATAAAAGCTTCAGTCCCATAACAAAATGCTGCGGCTCTGAACAAGTTTTGTTCAAAGTCCCAGTATTTTGTTATGGGACTGAAGCTTTATACAAAGTCCCATAGCAAAATGCTGGGGCTTTGAACAAGTTTTGTTCAAAGCCCACAGTATAAATACTGGGGCTAGTTTACTGAAGCTTCCCCAGTATAAATACTGGGACTTTGAACAAAACTTGTTCAAAGCCCCAGTTTTTATACTGGGACTTGTCCGGAGGTGGCTATTTCTCAGCGAATTTGTTTTTTAACGGCTACAAATCAATTAGCGCGTGCCAAACAGGCTCCTACGCGAAATTTTTACGACAATTTCCACCGCCTTTGGAATATTTGCATCAATAGTCTAATTTTTTATTCTATTACAAAAACGGTCCAAATAAAATATTAATATTTAATAAATAAATATTAATATAAAATATTAATTTTTAATAAATATTCCCTTCATTTTCCATTCACACCACTTTAACTTCCTCTTCAAAACCCAACAGTACATGTTACTCATCACTCTTTCATTGCAAGAATATGATACTTATCTTCAATATTTATGTTCGCTATGTTTAAATATTTTCAGGGACTGAATGAGTGAAAAAATCTATTGTGTCACTGCTGGTTTTCTTCTACTTAATTTCTACATCATGGTGCGGGGCTATGAAAATACTACGTAGTTTTCATTCATAAAAAGATTCACTCAATATATTTCATGATGTAGTTAGTATTTGATAATATCCTAATTGTATATATTTACTTGTGTAATAATTTGCCTTGGTTAATATAGTCCTAGTATTTACTTCAATAAAAAAAAAGTCCATATTGATTAACTTAAAAAGTTAGACCGATTGTAGACTCTAAGTATCTTAAAGTGTATTTTCTATAGGAAACGAATACATAAATTTCATTATTATCTTTTTTTATGTTATTAAACGAGTTGACGTGTAAAATATTTATCTGTTAAGAGTAGTTGTATAAATAAGGCAATAAGTTTTGTCTTTAAAAGTATTTTCAATTCAATTTTTTTTTTTGTTAAAAAATAAGAAGGAAAAGAAAAGAGATTATCACTCAAATTGAATCACAAATGTTGTCCTAGTATCCTAATTTGACTTTACATTGTGTTTCTATGTTTGCATAGAGTTGGTAGTCGTATTAAAAAAAGAATTGGGACTTGGGAGGAATTAAAAGAGACCGTAGGGCCTAAATGCAAATAGTCGAAACTAGTCATACTAAACAGAATATAAGTAGTTCATCCCCAAATCCAAAATCCCTAAGAAGATAGAAATCCAACAACATTCGGAGCAAAATTAAGGTTGTTTGATAATGGGTAGAATGCGGAGCTGGCATGACGTTAGTGCTTGGCAACATGACTTGAGGAAGGATCTTAGGTACACTGAGAAACATTATACGTACGTGGAAGAAATTTCGAGGAAGCTCCGTTTTTCTTATTGTTCAAAGTATGGCTTCATCAACCCGACAAGGTTCATGGAGAAGATCCATATGTTTCTCCTCAAAGAAGGTGATGGATCTTGGGCCCATCGCCCTATTAGAATCCCCCCCGAACCTGAAAGGGATGAGGATATGGAAGGGGAAGAGGAAGAGGAAGTGGCAGAGGAGCCGCCCATCTTGTTTAAGGATTTTGTTGGAGCGGGAATGGATTCTGCTGCGGAGCTTATTAAGCTCCCTTTCTACCAGACTCATATGTCAGGAATACTCCTCCACGGCCCACCTGGCTGCGACACAACTAACTTAGCTCGTGCTATTGCCTATGAGTTTCGAGTTCCATTTTACCAATATCCAGGTTACATCAGCCTCAATTGCTTTATTTTTAGTTATCCTTACTTTTCCCCCCCATTCTAATTAGCTAGCTAATCTCTATTTCAGGTCAAGACACCATACTGCAATTCTTCTTCTTTAAGGCTTACCAGACTGCACCCTCTATTGTGTTTATTGATGACATTTTAGCAATTGATGATGTAAACCAGCTGCTCATGTGCATGGATGATTCTCGTAGACTTGGTTCTCTACTTGTCATAGGGGCCACCAACAGCCGTGCTGCTATTCCCCCTGCCTTCATTCATCCCCGGCGATTTGATTGTGAAGTTGCCTTGGGTACTCCAGATGACAGCTCCTCTAGGGTGCACATCTTGTCCGTGCTTACAACCAAGATGGAAAACCTCACCATCTAATATGGCTGCTTTTTGAGGTATCACTGCATCCACAGTAACTTAATCTATTTACCTGCTTCATGGATTTAAGAGAGTCATATCCATTTTGGTTAATAAAATAAATAATCAAGTCAAGTTAAAAGGCATATTTAAGTTTCTAATGAAATGGGCATGGATTGAGCAAAATACAAACATATAAAGATATTCATTTAGCCAATGCCAATTAGTTTTCCATTGAGGTAAAGCCGCTTCGCTGGTCTTCATTTGTTCTATTTCTCATTTTACACTGGCGATCAGTTTATTTGGAGCCACATTGTCAACAAGGATTCGTATAGCCGCCCTCAACTTGAATTTGGGATTCAAGCGTAGAAGTTGTATTTCTCCCTTTGCACTCTCCCACACCTCTGTGGGACGCAAATTTGTGAAAAATGTTATGTTGGGGGTTCTAAAGAAGCTTATCTCAAGGCCAAAGCTTCAGCGAGGCCAGGAATGTTTTAGCATATACTCCTGCCTTCTTCATCCAAAAGAAAATGGTCGGACTAATTAATTCTGAACCTTTACCTGAAAAGTACTGTGAGTTTGATTCGTAAAACTTTAATAAAGGTTGAACTCGGAACCTGTCAAACTTTGGGAGCATTGGTGGCATTATCACAAATGCCAATGGCGATTGGATTCTAGGGTTCAGTGTTGCAGTTCTAGTTTCAACGCTCAAATGAAACTCCAAGCTCTAAAACAAGGACTTCGAATAGCATGGGTCATCAATGGAAACTGATTCGGTGGAACTGCTCCATCTTTAAGAAACAAGCGATGCTCCTGCATATGCTAACTTAATTATTGATCGCAGGTTCTTGCTGAAGAAACTGTTCAATCCAGTGGTCCGGCATAGCTTCCGGCAAGGTGACAGAGCAGCAGATCACTTAGCAAAGGAAGGAGCCAAGCTTGCCATGTCCCAGTCTCTCTATGTGTAATTATGTACCTCCCGAACCTGTGAAGACAATAGTCCACACAGACAAGGAAGGCTTAGTACTTACTACTAGGAATATCCCTACTAGGGCTGTTCATTTTTCGGTTTAAACCGATAAACCGAACCGATAAAAAGTTAATGGTTTATAAATATTGAGTTATCGGGTTATCGGTTATTTAACGGTTTGCAAAAAAATTTTATTGGGTTATCGGTTCGGTTGTCGGTTTTGTACATTTTCTTATTGGTTAAACCGATAACCCAATAAGGTTTTCAAATTTACTATGTTGCGCTTATGTGCATAAAAGTAGTATACTTAATTATTATTAGTTGGAACTTGGAAACCTCAAACCCTAGTCTTCTTTTACTTGTGTAGCTTTCAAGTCGCCTCATCCATTTCAACCACCGATTTACTATTTCATTCCTTGCCTCCTCCATTAGTTTATAGAATAATGAAGTATATTTGAATCTATTGTTGGTTGCTTTTTTTGTATACGACGAATGCTATAAGAGGCATTTGAATTCGCTGTGAAAATAAAGCCGATTTTGTATTGGATGCAATCATTTAATAGGTTTTTTTTTACACTTGTTAGGCCTAAGTTTCTTAATGGTTAAACCGAAAACCGAACCGATAAGAACCTAAAACCGATAACCAATAGCTTATTGGTTCGGTTATTGGTTTAGCACTTTTAAAAACCGAAAACCGATAGTCCAAACCGATAAGGTGCAAAACCGAACCGAGCCGACCGATAAACACCCTTAATCCCTACTTTTGTGTGTAATAATCTGGCTGAGCTTTGGAACTTGTGTAATTGAACAATTTAGTCCTAGTTGTGCTAGCACAATTCTATCTATTAGTAGGAACCCTGCTGCTGCTGTAACGCCACTTTAGTTATTAATAATAGTATCAGGAAAAAAACAAGGTTCTGAACCTGGCTGTTTGACTACCTCTTATTTGTGTGAAGAAGAGATTGCAGTGTTTTACTTGTTTAATTATAAAAAGGCAGCATTTTGTAAATTGAAAGCTAGTACTTAGAGTTGACAATTCTCTTTATTGTGCCTTACCCCCAAAAAAGAAAAAAAGGAGAAAATTTGCAGGTTTTCAAGTTTTCCACAGGAGGATTCTAGCAGGCTTACTGTTGCGATTTCTCTTCCTTGAAATTGTTAAGTGCGACTTATTGTCCATGTTATGCTCTCTACTTTCATTCCACTTGTGGCTTATTAATCAGTCAAAGAAATTTACATGGTAATTGTTTAGATAATCTATTAGCCAAATGTTATTATTTCATTAACTCTAGAGATTTTCTGATCAAACGTCATGGGTCTGTTTGGTTGAGGCAAGAATTAAGTGAAAGAAATTTGCAGAGAACTAGTTCACCCAGCCCCAAATTCTTGAATATCTTCAGTGATCTCTTTTACATTTTGAGCGTTTCAAAATTTACACCACTTTAATTCTATACAACTTTTGGAGATATAGATGACAGAGAAATGATGAGGTAAAGTAACTGCATCCTGATTCATCTGCAATTATTTCACCTAGCTCCAGATTCGTAAAAATTTCGCGTAGGGGCCTGTTTGGCGCGCACTAATTGATTTGTAGCCGTCAAAAATAAATTTGTTGAAAAATAGCCACCTCCGGACAAGTCCCAGTATAAATACTGGGAAGCTTCAGTAAACTAGCCCCAGTATTTATACTGGGGCTTTGAACAATTATTTTGTTATGGGACTTTGTATAAAGCTTCAGTCCCATAACAGGGGAAAGTGCACGAAAGGCCACTTTTGCCACTGGTCTTTGGGCACAGGCCACTAATACCAAAACATTTAGTTTGTGGCCACTTTTGCGAACTTCAGTCCATAGGCCGGATTGAAGTTCAGTCCTTAAAGATTGAACTTCAATCCAAGGCCATATGGACTGAAGTTCAGTCCAGTCCTTAAGATGGAACTTCAGTCCATATGGCCATGGACTGAACTTCAGTCCATAGTATGGCCATGGACTGAAGTTCCATCTTTAAGGATTGAACTTCAGTCCATGGCCATACCATGGACTGAAGTTCAGTCCATGGCCATATGGACTGAAGTTCAGTCTGGAACTTCAGTCCAGGGACCGTATGGACTGAACTTCGGTCAATGAAAGTCAATATTTATTTAGTAAAGGCCCAAAAGTGGCCTCTAGTGTAAGACCAAAGAAAATAGTGGCCTCAAACCAAATACCAGTGTTAAAAGTGGCTGCTGGGCGAAATTTTTACCCCATAACAAAATACTGGGGCTTTGAACAAGTTATCCCATAACAAAATATTGGGGAGCCCAGTATTTTGTTATGGAACTGAAGTTTTATATATAAAGTCCCATAGCAAAATAATGGGATTTATCCCTTTGATGAGACCTTTGTTATTTGATAAATCCCATTATTTTGTTATGGGATAAACCTTTGAACATGTTAGTTCAAGGTCCCATTATTTTGTTATGGGATTATTTTGTTATGGGACTTTGTATAAAGCTTCAGTCTCATAACAAAATATTTGGGCTTTGAACAAGTTTTGTTATGGGACTAGTCTGTGGTGTTTTTCCAACACTAATGGAGCGTAAGTGTACGCGCGAATTTTTGGCTATTTCTCAATTAATTTTGAAACGGTGGATAAAACTCTTTGAGTGCGTCCAAAAATGGCTACTCATCAAAATTTCCCTCCAGATTCTTGAGAAAGTTTTTGCCATATTTTCAGGCCCGTGTTAACTTGATGTTCTACTTGAGTAGGCGTGTGTGTGTGTGTGTGTGTATATATATATATACTAATATATTTTCACAATATACTTCATACTTGAGTCTCACGCACATAAAATGAGCTTATAATTATTTTCCATATCGACAAAGTTCTGTAACATAAAAGAATTTGAGGAACGTCACATTTTTCCCCCCTTAAAAACATTCGTCCTCGAATGTTGACTGGACCTTATGTTAGACCTCCCTATTTTTTTTCTTTCTTATCAAGGTCGCTATATTCTCCCCCATTTAAAAACATTTGTCCTCAAATGTCGACAAAGTTGTTTAGCCGAATGAAGTTTTCTCATCTTGATATCAAAAATCCAGCTCTGTTGCTCCTTACTACATTGTAAGTTTCATACTCCCAATAATATATCCATAACACAAATAATATCTCAATAGCTCCTCATTATCACAAGTACCATACAACTTGCAGTAATTAAATGGAGCGACCAAATGTCAAATAGTCTTTAAACTTGGCGAAACTTTACTGGACACTACATTGTTTTAAAAAGAAAGGGTTTTACGGGGCACTACATTATGCATCACTTGAAAACATTTGCCTGACATTCGCCCCGAATATTGACCAAGAAGTTTAGAAAGCTTCAAGAGTAACTTTTGCCTTATTTTCACTTTCTCAACTTCCTTTAGACCTCAAAATTGTTTAACATTCCCAATTTCTTAAAATTTTCGGCAGTCTCCTCAATAAATAAGTCTATGCCAACAAAATCAACCTGTCCAAATTCGCATTGACAGTTGCGCATATACAATTATCTAACCCAAACAACCACCAAGGCCTCTCACAACCGCCTATATAATAAAATGACATCATAAAGTTGCTCAATTGCATAAACCCGAATAAAATAAAATTTTCCATGAAAATTACCTCCCTTCTATCTCCTAAATATTAACTTACATACCTTGGAACACCATACATCGCTTAGCACCCCTCTCTTACGTGCGAAATTATACATAAAATAGGTACAATTGGTTCGTCTAATTTACTTCATGACCAAGAACTCTTCTCAGGAAAACTTGCCTTGCGTTTTTACACACGTGTATCCAAATATGAGTCAGACATATACCCTTTGTAACTTGACTAGCAGCGTATCAAGTCAGCTGGAAATAATTTTAGGACCACTGTCATTGTTTAACCTCCTCCTTGCTTGCTATTAGAATGCAATCAAATATAATTTTATCCCATGACAATTAGTAACAAGAAGTTAGTCATGTATGGTGCAGTGAACATTTTCTAGTTTCCATTATCTCATTGGGTTTCCAGGTGTGAAAAGAAAATAGTGAGATAACGAAAAGAACATAAACTTCACATTGCTAAGACATTTCTCCACCAATAAAGGGTTGTACAACTCATATTTTCCTATTTATAGGATATCCCAGAATGAGAAGCCATCACTTCAAAGTCAAGAATCGAATCTCGATCCCAGATAGTTGGCATAAACTAATGCTAAAAAGTATTGAAGTAAATAAGTTTGTTGGCCATCTTTCCTTACATGCCACACAACCTGCTATTCGACAATTCCCTGCAGATGGTAGTAACATCCTACGGCTTAGGTACACTAACATCCTTAACTTTCTACACCGTCTTGTGACCAATTACAACCACCTTCCCATTATAGAGTTTGTTGTCAGGATCTAGATTCCAGATTTTACATGACACAATCCTTTCTGCTTTACCTTATGTTAGATGTGCATTCACGGCATTTCTCTTATTTTTGTAACGATCTGCCTCTCTTAATCTCTTGATATACACAAATACGCTGCATAATCGATGCTCTCATGTTGGTTGTACGCTCTGGTGCTCAATTCAAGTCATACAAAGATCCTTAAACTTAGCGGACATATTAAATCTTGTCTTACTGAATCAACTAACCCTTAAGCTAACCTTGCTAATCACGACTCTTTGAAAGGAGTAAGTGTGTTCCTAACCTTTTCTTATTCTCCATGGTTTTTTTTCCCTTATAAGCACATATGCTTCACATCGGTATCACCCAATTAATCGCAATCCTTGTCAAGGAATATATGCTTCATATACGTATTTGTCACAAGATGAAGGTTCCTCCCTCTGATTTGACATCTACTTTGCGGATAAGGTTTCCAAGATGCTTTTCGTTGGGTTGGGTACATTCTTCTGTTGGCAACATAATATAATAGACGTATGATACACCTGCTTAATCTCTTTAATATTTAAGACTCCGCTGAATCATAGCTTTGTAAATAAACCTCTTCCCAATTTACTACTGATGTATCTTGATACTACCGGTTAACCATTATATTTTTACAATATACTTCATACTTGAGTCTCACGCACATAAAATGAGCTTATAATTATTTTTCATATCGACAAAGTTCTGTAACATAAAAGAATTTGAGGAACATCACATTCTTCTCCCCTTAAAAACATTCGTCCTCGAATGTTGACTTGACCTTATGCAATTAATGAATATTATTAGTCACCATGTTTTTCTTTACAAAGCCATGGGCCACCATCCGGTTGAGCCCTTCTCAGATATTAAGCCTACTAGCCTAATAGTTATATTTCCTATCTACTATCTACTACAAAGTACAACGAAAATCAAAGAGATTCCTATTCGTCCTAACTCTGATGCACACAGACGTCTTCAATTCATGCAGCATAGTGTTCTTGTCTCTCATTTTGTTCTGGTATACGCGATTGTTTCTTTCCATTCAAAGATCATACACGCCAGCAGTGGAACAAGCTTTAGAAGTGTTCCCTTCGGGTTCCTCTTTTTTTCTTCGTTTTCTACCCATTTCCTTTCTGGTTCTCAGGACATGATATTCACTACTACAAAATACATCTATAGCTACGAATTCTTAGCTATGAATATGAATATCGTGGCTAATACCTAGCATTAGTTACAAAAGTTATGGTTACGTGGCTATTTACAATTTCGTAAAATTTCATAGCCACAAAAAATAAATTGTCAAAGCTAATTCCCCATTTTTGCCATAGTTGCTAACATTCGTGGCAATAACAACCTAAATAGCTACAAATTTATTACGATGATAAGGTTCCGTAGTTAAAAATAAGAATTTGCCACGCACTTAAAAATATTGTGGCAGTAATAACCTTTTAGCCACAATATATTATTTGTAACAAAATAATAGAGCTATACAAATATTTTGCTTCAAATTGTAAAAATTCGTGGCAACTACAATACAACTAAAGACTTATTACTACAGTAAATTCCATAGCTAATCATAGGATTTAGCAACGTCTGTGAGATAATTGTAGCAATAATATTATTTTAGCCATAAAAATTTATTTAAAACAAAAATTGTAGCTAAATAATCATTTCTTTCTCAACGTATATAATACTTGTGGCAATATTTGACTCAATAGCCACGTCCATTACAAATTATTTCGAAAAATAAGTTGTAGTTAGATGATCATTTCCTCTTTAACTTACTTGTAGCAATAGTTGACTTAATAGCCACGAAGTTATTACAACATATGCAGTATGGTCCTACAAGTAACGTATGGAGAGGGTGAGGTGTACACATAACTCATTCCTACCTTGACTGAAGTAGAAAGGTTGTTTCCGATAGATCTTTGGCACAACAGCCATGAAGTTATTGATATAATAAACTTTTGAAATTATTCACAAGTGTTTGCCACGTGTTTGAGTTATAGTAACATTATCCTAAATTATTGAAAAAAAAAATATTGTAACTAGTTGAATGAACGTTTTGCTCAAATTATAAAAAGCTTATCGTCACAGTAATTGGCTTAATATCTACTATTGTTTATCATTATAAAATGATAAAGTAATTATATATAAGTTAATGAATTAGTTAAGTGTCAATAACATAACAAAGACTAAAATGTAAAATACAATCTTCAAAAATATATCATTTGTATACTTGTCATCATGCTTATCAACTCAATTTTTGCACTTATCAAAATCATATTTCATTTTATTTCATGATTTTAATAATATTTGATATCGACTATATGATTTTATATTTAGAGTTGGAATAAAGATATAATTAATGATATCAAATAAATATGTAAAAAATTAATTATATAAAATTTAGATTACTAAAAGAATGTATAAATCATATGCTAATTTTAATACAATAAGAAAATTTACAATTATATGGTCTTATACTAATTTAATAACCTTATAGATTATCATAAATTTAATTATACATTAATTAAACTGATAATTGAGTATATAGTTTGTATACATGAAGGAGATCTTGTCTTTTGCAATCCCGATATAAGTTGAAATGTAAATGAGGTTTGTAAAATTTAAATAACTATGTAGTTATATGAGAAAAAAAATTAAATATCTGATTAATTTATTGATCACTACCTAAAATTATCTAAACAAGCATATTAATATTGGTAACGTCTATTATTATTTTAATAATTTAATAATTATCATACATCTAAGTAAACACTACTACAACCATTATGCTTCAATCTCTAGTTAATTGGGGTTAATTGTATGAATTCTCAATATCATAAAGGCTCTATGTAGTTCCTTAATACTTTAGAATCTAATAATTTGAAATAAGAGAACTAAGAAAAACTGTTAATATCATGATAATTTAATATATAATACTTACCATGTGAATTTTAATTATAATATAAATAACTAAGTCCTGTTTAGTTATATCTTATTTATATTTTCTTTATTTTAGTTAAGAATATGTTATATTTGACAAATAGTTTAACATTTATATTAATTATATTATTTTGGTATTATGTCTTATTGTTAATTCAATTTTTCTAGAAGAGGGAATGGGAATATATTTTCTTTTGTTTATCTCTAAATCTAAAGGAATTAATTTAAGGATTATAATTGATATTTTTTACAAGATAAAAAAAAAACTATAACTATCACTAAAACTAGTCCTAAACCTATGGTGAAATAATGTCAATTTAGAAGATATTTATTTAAATTATTTACATCTCATACTAGTTGATCAAAATAATTCTTTCTTATCTAAGAAACTTTTTTCAAAAGGAAATTTTATTTTTTGCATACTTAGAATTGGTATAGCTAATTAATAAATTTAGAAAGATAAATGTTACTCCCTCCGTCCCAATTTATGTGGCACCATTTGACCGGGCACATAGTTTAAGAAAATAGAGGTTAACCTTGTTAAATATCAATTTTATCCTTGAAAAAGTAAGAGAGAGAAGAATTGAGTAATAAAAAAGTTGTTGGTAGGTTTAAAAGTATGTAGGGCCCAACAAGGGTAAAATAGAGATGATGCATTAAATAGTTGTCATATAAGGAAAGGTGCCACTTATTTTGGGACAAACAAAAAAGGAAATGGAATTGGGACAGAGGAAGTAGTAAGTCCAGTTCCCACATCGGCTAAGTAACAAGCAATTTATCATATAATTATAAAAGTGGGGATCTCCTAAGATAAAAGTGAAAGACCATTTTGCCCATTCAGGAAGCATTATATTACCAGACCGTTTTTTTTTTTCATATTTCATATCTATACTAATATAAAAGTGGGAATCTCAAAAGTAAAAAGTGAAAGGCAAAAATGCCCCTAAAAGTTAGAGTAAATATAATACTCAATATATAAAAGTAAAATTTTCTTCATAAATTAGTATATTAATCAAACTAACATTAGACAACTACTTAAACGTAAATTGAAAGCAAGAGCAGTGATCAGATGGTCAAGCGTGTGTTCAAATGGATTGCTTTCAATAAGGGGCCTTAAATGCTTCTTCATATCCCCTACGTTCAGTTAATAGTAATGCAGTTGAGTTTGTTAGAAAATACTAAATATTACAATTGATGATCTACTAACCCACATTGATTACATAAAGTAATCTATGCCTTTTATATCCCAAGTTCAGTTTATACTGATGCATTTTATTAGTTAGAGAAATGTATTGAGTACTACTCATATATCCAAAAATGAGAATGTAGGGGAGCCTATGAACATTTCATCAGTTAAAGAAACTGCTCATATACTCAATTCAATTGCTACTAAATCATTTTATGTAAAAGAGGATTCATCAGATAGCCACGGGATATAATAATATGTTCCATGATAAATAATTCAAATTATTTATATAATAATGCATTAAATCTGTTACACTTCTAGCAACCATCAAAACTCTTCTGGAAATAAGTAAACTTAAATAGTTTCAGATTAATTCAAATAATGTGTTTAGAGCAAATGAGGAGACACACATTGTGTCAATATATAAAAATTGCCTTCCTTGCGCATCCCCCTTCTTCCCTCACATGGAATCATACTTATTGGCACACAATCACATTTTCGTCCATTGAAAATGAAGCCTAGGTACGTGTCTCTTTATAAGATGTCGAACTTTTTTAAAAAAAGACTTTAAGCTATGACTTTAGACACGATATTTACTGAATATATTGCCAATGAGCTCCCTGTTTATGTGCATTTGTGTGTCTGTTAACGCTACGATCTCTTTAACTTTTTTTTATAATCAACTAATTTATTGTCTAATAATACTATTTGAATATTGGTTATGGATATGGGGCGCACGCGCAAAGCGCGTACCCAAAAACTAGTTACTTTATAAGTACGTAGTCAGCAGTCAGTTTGCGCACAAAGGAGCTAGGAGGCAGGGCATGTCTGTGGGCTTCGAAACTTTTAAAGGCCCAATGTGAGAGAACTTTTCATTTGCTTGGAGATCCAACGAACGAACGTAGTTTGATGATGAATTTCAATTTGAAGAATATGTACTTAGCAATTAATATTAATATGTAATAAAATAATTGTATTTCCTAAAAATATATTTCAGGTTTTACAATTAAATTTATATTTAGTTGAGTCTAAGGCGACCGTTTACATCTCAATTGGATCGATTAATGACAATGCAAATATCAGTTTCGGAGGTATAAATATGCAAATCCGATGTCGTGGCTTTAATGAGCGATTCGAATTCAAATAATGAATCGGCAGTTTACGATGATCAATTTTAGGAATGTTACACGCTAATTTCGTTCGATGCTGAATATATAATTTTAATCAGATTCGATGACTAATTTAGATATTACGACAGAGGATGCGATCGACGGAGATGCAATCAATCAGATTAGCACTATGATTGGAATGCAATAATTCAGACTTGTTTAGTGTGTTCGATATTAATAAGCAGGTTAAATAATGAATTAAGTATACGACTGAAGCAATGACAACAGATTAATGAAATCAACAACGACGAATTAATGCATCAAATAATGGAAATATCATGCAAACAACGAAATAATCAATAAATAAGTGAATAAAGCGATAAAGCTTATTGTATTGAAGAATCGAAGGCTGGTGCTTTGATGAAAGAGATGAATCTTCTTCTAAGTTTGAACCAAGCCGCGATCAATGTTTGATACAATGGTTGGTCTCTTTGGTAAATGAATAACAATGGTGTAGTGAGCAATAGCGCAGCTGATGAATATATAAAAATGTTGTTCTCATGAATGATAAATCGCAAAAGGGGAACAAAGGGTCCTATTTATAGATCAGTTGAGGTGTGGAGTTCCCAACCCTAACAGAATTCCACTTCTTCACGCTTCTTCAACAGTAGTCCACGTCCCATGAAATGCGCTGGATTTGTTCCGATAAAAGTGGGATGAGGTCAGCTAACGTTATCTGCTGGAACGGCTGTCTTCGAAACGTTCCGATCTCAACGCAATATAATTGATCACACCATTATTCCGACGCCACTTCAAATCGATCTCATCAAGATATGTCTTCGGAATCGTTTGTAGCTTCTGTGACATAATCGAACACATCCATCGTGATCGAACAGAAATCGACCAATACAGATAGTCCCCCCACTTGTCAAGTAGTGTGTCCGTAAAACTTGGCAAGTGGCTTGAAATTTTGAGCGGAAAAACACGTGGAACGTTTGTGTCCCTTTATTTTGAAACGTCAAGCTGTCATTTCAACTTCCCATCGCCGCACGTGTCAGCAATCGTGCTGGTGGCAGTTTTCAACGGTTTTCGAGGCAATGATGGCTCTTACTCTATAAATACCAACTTCAAAGTCACTTTGCAAACTTTACAATTTCCAAAATTCTTGAGATTCTCCAACTTCTACGAGCAAATCACAAGAACTCGTTGGTTTTCTTCAGTTTGCTCAAAATCTCTTTAAGTTAATTACCTCGAATTGTTAACTCTGTGTTTCAGCAATGTCTTCATCTTCTCAAAACATAATTGATGCTGAAATTACTTCTTCTGCGGCAGTTGCCGCTACGGCCCCGCCGCAGTCTGGCGTAGTGGCGGGAGCAAATTTCCACCTCCGCCGGTACATCAGTGGACAAGAAAGGCAAAAAACGAAAAGAAAGAAATGTAAAAGACTTTGGTCCCAAAATGTCATATTCGGAAATTCTCCCGAAGAAGTTCACTTACGAGAACGACTGCAAGGTCAGCGTTCAAAGCGAAGCGAAGCAGAATAAAAAGAAGAATATTCCGATCGACTTGGTATATTGTGCGATTACGCTGGAGTCGATACCACGAGTTCGAGAAGATTGTGGTTGGAAGGTTGGTGACATCGATATGATGTTTCCTCCAAGGAAATCGACTCTGGCTACCCACGTCGAAGATCATTCAGTGGTGTTGACCTATCCCTTCACCATCGATTTTACTCTGCCGATCGACACCGTGATCGAAGAGTTTTGCAAGATGTACAATATTTGCATCGGTCAGATTTCTCCAGCTATATGGAGAACAGTGGTAATCATGCGATGGATTGCGGAAAAGGCGGAAGTAGAACTGACACTTCGCCATATTCTCAACATCTACTCCCCTCGAGTTTATAAAGGAGGGGCGATTAACTTGGCGAAACGAGGCCAACGGGCCTTGATTTCTGATAACGATGACGACCTTCGGGGATGGAATCAACGCTTCGTTTTCATCCCAACGGAGCAATTGACAGCCCCTGGAAGGGAGCAACTCCCAAGCAGGTAGAATCGAACTCGTAAGCGTTTTGCCCCCCCCCCCCCCCCTCTTTTCTTTTTTATGTGAACTTGTAGCTTTAGTCCTGAGAGATTTTATCTTCCCATTTTCAGCCGACAAAGTCTTGTTCGACCAAGTCGCCGACATCATTCCGTGGTTGATCCGAGTGCTACATAAGACAACCAATGACGAGAGGGCTTGGAAA
The DNA here is from genome assembly GCA_037355625.1 of Petunia x hybrida. Classification (NCBI taxonomy): domain Eukaryota; kingdom Viridiplantae; phylum Streptophyta; class Magnoliopsida; order Solanales; family Solanaceae; genus Petunia; species Petunia x hybrida. The sequence goes on along the minus strand of JBBBVM010000504.1, from coordinate 793,725 downwards.
CCGGTCGCAGCTCTGAAAGCCCTTAAATCCAAAAACCATGGTAAGTTTTCGCTTTCGAATTTGTACTGAACATGTAGCCTGATTTGTTCCTTCGCTGATTTTTAACTTTTCGTAGGCATCACAGGTGTCGGGGGCGAGCCTAGCGACGAGGAGGTGGAAGTCGAGGGCGGTGAGAAAGCCGTTGATGCTCCTCCTCCTCCTCCGAAAAAGAAATCTTTTCAGGAGTTGAAGAATAGATATTTGCCCAAGGTAGTGGAAAAAGGGCAAGGGGGTAGTTCATCGGCTATACCCCAGATAATTGAGGATGTGGTTGCTGGGACAAGCTTAGCAATTGCAGCGGCGAAAGCCGCCGAAGGAACGACCTCGATCATCGACATCGAGGAAGAAGAAGCTGGGGACGAATCAGGATCTGACCGATTAGTGAGGCGTCCCAAAAAATTTGTGAAGGAAAGGCTCCAAAAGAGAGCCATCCAACTTAAGGTGGCTGAACAGGGAGATCTTTCAGTTGATGATTATCTTCTCTCCCCTGTAGCAGAAGAAGTCAATTCGGGCTCAGGAGGCTTGCCCAGCAGAGAAGGTGCCATCGTTTTTTTGGGCGTTGTGCCTGAAACTCGAGGGGAAATGATTGAGGCCTTTGATCGTGAATTCGAGGAGGGGGATCCAACAAAAGGAAAGATGCCAGCTTTGGATCGGCCGATAGCGACACCGAAGTCTAAATACGATGAAGAAATGGGATCATCGTTCTTCGGTGCGGATCATGCTAACCCGATCGTACCTCTTCCTCGAGGTGAAGAGGTTGCTACCTTCGCTGCTTTGGGCGAGTCTGAGACATTAGGCCGTAGATCGCTAACGATAGAAGTGCCGCCCAATGTCGATTTGCTTAGATGCCCAAAGCGGCTTGCGGATTACCTGTTCGATGTCATTGGTCCGATGGAGCAGGCTCGCCTGAATACACATGAAGACCTGAGCCTACCTTCTCAGATTTCCTTTGGCGCCTTCAGGGTAAAGACTTCACTTTGCGTACAACACTTCTTTGTTCTCTTCTTCCCCTTTTTTGACTTGTATTGTTTTTAGAATTGCATAATGGCGATCGAGACCGCCGATCGGATTCTCCAACTTCAGGATGGGGCCAAAGTCTTAAATGAGCAAATTGTTCATCTTACTTCGGCTGGGGAGGAACTGCATCGAAAGCTGAAAGCTGCGGAGGCTAAGTATGCTGAACTTTTGGCCAAATTTGACAAGAACACGAGGGAGCATGCCCTTCGTCAATCGGAGTTGGAGTCCCAAATTCGAGCTTTGAACGAACAGCTAAGCGAGCACGAAGCCAATTCTGATTTGAAAGTGGCCGAACTCAAGAAAAGATCGGGAGCTGGCTGATAAGTTCGAGGAGCTGAATGCCCTTCGCAAAGGCAACTAGGACTTAAAGGCTCAGGCTGACAGTCTATCGGAGAGGAACCTGTTGCTTCAAAAGAAATCCAACATCTTAAGGCGCGATCTCGAGGAAGAGTTTGAAAAGAAGAAAGATCTAATCCTTGCCGAATTAAGGCGCGATGTCCTTAGGGAGATGTTGGATAGGGACATTGATGTTCCTACCGAAATGAATGATGCTGTTGCTATTGTGAGGTTGGCTCGCGAAGATCTAGGCCTTCCAGCAAGTTCCTCCGATGAAGGTACCGATGGGGATGGTGATGAATGAACTGGAGCTGTTTCCGACTTGTTGTTTTAGTCGTTTTTGAATTTTGATGTAATGTGGTCGTTTAACGAACTCATGTAAATATTTTTCAATGAAAGAATTATCTTTGACTCCTCTTATCGCTGTGTTGTTTTCCGAGATGACTTAATTTAATCGTTCGGAAGTTTTAATGTTCAGCGACAGTCGTCGGAAAAAATGTGATTGGGGCCCAATGTTTAGTGCGTAGTAAAGAATGACGTCTCACTTTTACGTAATGCACTATTCGAACAACTTTAGGTTCGGAATGAAAAATTACTTTGAGCACTTAGTGAAAAATTGGAATTGTAAAATTCGCCAATGTTTAGACCGATAACACAAGTCAACAAATGTGAAAAGTCGAAAATATGAGAAGTCGAAAATATGACCAAAGTGTTGCATATCATTGAAATTGTCTGAAATTGTCTATCTAAAACTGCAACTGGCACCTCTTCATAAGTCAACTACTCTGTGATCTGAACATTATCTACTGGTACAACCCTAGAAGGATCTCCGACATATTTTTCTGAGCATGGAAACTTGAAATACTGGATGGACCTTCTGAAGGTCTGCTGGAAGGTCTAATTTGTATGCGACACGCCCAACTCACCTGATAACCTGATATGGACCAATGAATCTAGGGCTAAGCTTGCCATTCTTTCCTAATCTCATAACGCCTTTCACAGGTGATACTTTCAGGAATACCCAATCGCCAATCTGAAATTCTAAATCTTGACGTCGGTTATCTGCATAAGACTTCTGTCTGCTCTGCGCTGCTAATAATCTTTCCCTGATTAACTTGACTTTATCAACTGCCCGTTGGATTAAATCAGGACCTATTAATTGAGACTCGCTAACCTCGAACCATCCTATATGACACCTGCATTTGCGCTTATACAAAGCTTCATATGGCGTCATCTGTATGCTAGAATGATAGCTATTATTATATGTAAACTCTATCAAAAGTAGATGATCACTCTAGCTGCCTTCAAAATCTAACACGTAAGCTCTAAGCATATCTTCTGATGTCTGAATGGTCCACTCAGCCTGTCCGTCTATCTGTGGATGAAATGTTATGCTCAAATTCACCTGTGTCCCTAAACCTGTCTAGAATGATCGCCAGAAATTAGTTGTAAACTGTGCGCCCTATCTGAAATGATAGATACTGGAATACCATGTAGGCGCACTATCTCTCTGATATAATGTCTAGCATAATCCTCCGTTGTATATGTAGTTCTAACAGGCAAGAAATGAGCTGATTTAGTAAGCCTATCCACTATAACCCAGATAGAGTCATACCTGCTCCGCGTACGCGGCAAGCCTGTAATGAAGTCCATATTCACTACTTCCCATTTCCATGATGGAATCTCTATTTCCTGCAACAAGCCACTAGGTTTTTGATGCTCGACTTTAACCTACTTGCAGTTAGGACACTGAGCCACAAACTCTGCTATGTCACGCTTCATTCCGTCCCAACAATAAATATGCTTAAGATCATGGTACATCTTAGTCGAACCTGGATGAACAGTGTATCTGGAATAATATGCCTCGGACATAATCTATCCACGTAAATCTATAACATCAGGAAAACAAAGTCTATCTTTATACCTAAGAACCCCGTCACTAGTAACCTGTATGGTAATTTCGGTTTTCTTCTGGCTATGTGTTTGTATTCTACAAGAACAGGATCCTCATACTAGTGCTGTTTTACTTCTGTTACTAGGCAAGTAGTGGTTGTGTTATTAACTATAACTTCTGCATCATCTGAATCTATTAATCTGATTCCCAAGCTGCCTAACTGGTGGAGAGCATGAGCTAAGTTGCTCTTCTGTGGATGTAATTAAGATAAATTACCCATGGACTAACGACTAAGGGCATCAGCAACAACATTCGCTTTACCCAGATGATAAAAAATGTCCATGTCGTAGTCCTTCAACAGCTCTAGCCACCGCCTCTGTCATAGGTTTAGCTCCTTCTACTTAAATACATAGTGGAGGCTCTTGTGGTTTGTATAAATATCAACATGAACACCATATAAATAATGTCTCCAAATCTTCAATGCATGAATGACTGCTGCAAGCTCCAGATCATGGGTAAGGTAGTTCTGATCGTGCTTTTTCAGCTGCCTGGAAGCATAAGCAATTACTCTTTCGTGTTGCGTTAATACACAACCCACATCGATTCGAGAAGCAGCATAGTAAATGTAAAAGCCATCAGATCCCTCTGAAAGTGTAAGTACTGGAGCCGTTATCAACTTGTTCTTTAGTTCTTGGAAGTTGTGCTCGCAAGAGTCACACTACTAAAATTTTGCTATTTTCTGTGTCAATTTTGTCAGTGAAGCTTAGTTGACGTCGTAGGTCTGGGCCAATTCTTAACAGCCTCGATCTTCTGGTCATCTACTTTAATTCCTTTTGCTGAAACTATATGGCCAAGAAATGCCATTGAATCTAATAGAATTCACACTTTCAAAACATAGCATATAATTGCGGGTCTCGAAGAGTACCCACTACTAGGTGTAGATGCTCTGCATGCTCTGATTCAGACTTTGAATAGATGAGAATATCATCAATAAGTACAATCAGAAATAAATCCAAGTAAGGCTTGAATACGCTGTTCATAAGATTCATAAATAATGCCGGGACATTAGTGATTCCAAACGACATCACTAAAAACTCATAATGGCCATACCTAGTCCTGAATGCATTCTTAGGTATATCACATTCTCTGACTCATAAACACTTGGCACCCTGAAGCTGGTCGAACAAGTCATCAATCATGGGCAGAGGGTATTTATTCTTGATTGTGACTTTATTCAGCTGTCTGTAATCTATGCACATGCGTAGAGAGTCATCTTTCTTTTTCACAAATAATACCGAGGCTCTCCACAGGGAAATTCTGGGTCTGATGAGGCCTTTATCTAACAAATCCTTCAGTTGCTCCTTAAGTTCTTTCAGTTATGCAGGTGCCATTCTGAAGAACATGCCCCTGATGGTGTGCTGGTGCTGAGGAAGCAACTGCTGATCTAGCTGGCTGGGCTACACAACTACCACCCCCAGTCGAGCAACCTCTCCTGATATGGCCTGCCTTTTGACAAATATAACGAGTATCAACTCCTAACTTACATGGTCCCAAGTGGCGTCTACCACAATCTGGACATCTGGGATATGTCTGACCGGCTTATACAGAAGTATCACGACGCTTAAATCCTGAAGTCTGTGATGCGTGACTAGATCTGAACTGAGGAGGTCTATCAGATCTCAGGCCACGGGACTCTAGAGGTATACTAGCTGGTGGCTGTTTAACACTCTGCTGCCTACTCACTCCAGATGTCTCTCTAAATGAACAAGACAATCTTTCTCTCTTATGTAACCCTCTATCCCTGTCGGCTCTCTATTTCTACTTCCTCTCCTCAAGTGATAAAGCAAACACCTGAATGTGTGATATAATACCTGGCTGCATAGCAACGATCATACACTCATTCACCAGGCGTGGACTTAGTCACACTACATACCTGTGAATTCTATCCACCATACTGGATACCACAGTAGGGTCAAACCTTGCTAAGAAATTAAAGCGATAATTATACTATTCTACACTCAAACTTCCCTATCTCAAGGTCAGGAACTGATTAGCACGGGCTCTCTATGTCTCTATAGGCATATACTGATGAAGGAAGGCATCTGAGAATTCCTTCCAAGTCGCGGGAGTAGCATCAGGCCCTCTAGATAGCTCCCATGTCTGATATCACCCTGCTGCTAGGTCATGCAATCTTAATGCAGCCAACTCTACTAACTCTGTGTCTGACACGTGCATGACTCTCAATACCCTGGTTATCCTCACTAGAAAATCTTGAGGGTCCTCTCTTGTACGAGATCCAGTAAAGACTGGAGGCTCTAGTCTGATAAAATCATTGATCCTAGATCCAACATCTCCCTGGGCATCTGCATTGTGCTCTCTAGTCTGAGCAACTACAAAACTGGTCAATAATCTGATGGCATCCCTCACTTCCTTCCCCTAGCTATCAGGCTGAGGAGCTGGAGGTACAGTATCTACTGTAGTTGTGGTACCTCTAATATCACCCTGAACTGAAGGGATCTGTGAGGCCTCAAATGGAGCCTCAGGTCTGGACTCCTAATTCTCATCAACCTCAGGTGGCACTCTACTAGTACCCTGGCCGGCAATGGCCTTTCCCTTCAGGGTAGCTGTTAGTTTCTTCGGCGACATCGCTTTTCTGAAAACACTATTATTAGAGGGATGAATTCTGTAATCATAGCTCTATCGCACGATCTAGAGAAGAAAGAAAGACAACTGTCCTGAAGTCCTGAACAAGACTTTACTAGACACGGCCTGTAGACACCCTAGGATTGAACTGCTCTGATACCACTTTTGTCAAGACCAAACCTAGGGTCGCGACGGATGACCAACACTAAGTGTCGAACATCACTAATCCTGACCATGAATATAACTGATAAACGGAATAAGCATAAACCTAACTAATAAGAATTATGCAATGCAAAAAGCTAACAAGGCTAACATAAGCTGACATACACAACATACTGACAGAACCACACAGGAAAATATCTACAGGCTTCTAAGAGTGCTGAACTGAATATACAAAGGACGGACAAGGCCCCACCATACCCAAACTGGCTGACTGTACACATACCAAAAGATAAGTAACTCCGGGAGTAAGTGGAGTGACTCCAATAGCTGATAGATGACCTACTAACGTGGTCCAAGCATTGATCTATCTGCACCTGCGTGGCATGAAATACAGCACCCTAGAAACGGGCGTGAGTACAATATGTACCAAGTATGTAAGGCATGAGCATATAATATATCATAGCTGAATGAAACTGTAAGGCTGGAATATAAATATGTAAATATGAGCTGGAGCATAGCAATGTAGCTGGAAATCTGAAGAACGTACATGATCTGAATTTAAACTGAAGTCTAGCTGAATTTGAAACTGAAGACTAGGCTGAACTATACTGATAAATAACTGTAATATGACTGATAACTGGTAACTAGAAACTGGAATTGATAGCTGTCAACTGATACTGACGCTAAGAACTGGTGGCTGATAACTGAGAACTGATAACTGGTACTGAGCTAAAACTGAACTGTTATGTGAACTGGTACCTGTCTGGTGTTATAGGCTATATCCCCCCAAATCAGGGAACTGAACATGTGAACTAGTACCTGTCTGGTGTTATGGGTTGTATCCCCCCAAATCAGGTAACTGAAAACCTGAACTAGCCTCATGTATAATCATGTAGTGCATACTGTGGCTATTACGCGTATATAACAAACCTGGCGGGTGTTATGGGCTATGCCCCCCCAGCCAGTAATATCTAGTCTCTCTGGTCAGAGTGTGTGAATGACACCCAGTCACACTAGGTGTTTCAACTCCCGCCTGAACCAGAAGGGCTGTATCCCCCAGACGGGTAGTATCACACGCGACCGGACTGTGTGTCCAATGTCCAGCCTCTGTGGGGGACTCCAAATCACACATAACATGATCACAATATAAGAATAAGCATGTATGAGACATAACATATGTGGCAACAATATATATGGACTCAAAGGAATGATAAGAAAACTCTGGATGGAATTATAGACACAACCTGAAACTTAGAATTTGTCTAACTCTTTCACTTTATATAAAAATTTCGGCAGAGTTTCCCCTACTACTGGATGTTCCGCAAAAACAGAACCAGCACTATACTATACATGGGAATGGATACAGGGATAAACTGTTAACATAAACATGTTAAACGGATAACAAGATAAGACGACTGGATGACATAACAAATCCACAGATAGAATGTCTGGACAGCACCCATGTCCTGCCTTTCGACCTAATTTTCAGCGTGTAGATCAAAATTATAGACTTTATAGTCTTCATAAAAGTTTTAGATATATGTCTTAGGGTTCCAGGAAATCTTGAAGCATCTCAATATCAATTTTTTTACAAGGAGTTATGCTCAAACTACTAACAGCTGTCCGAAGATAAAAATAATTTTCCAGATTCTGAAATATTTTGTGCTACTGTTTTTGACATCTTTTACCGTGGTTCTTAGTACCAAATTAAGCAAATATACAGTCACCTTTATTCCATATAAGTTACCCACAAGAATCATCAATTCTGAAACTAAGAAAAGCTTCAAAAGCTACAAGATACATGCTTTGCCAAAAAAAAGGTTTAGCCTTACATACCTTTGATGTTTCTTGCTTCTAAACCTTGTTTTCTTTGAATTCCACACCTTCTAAAGCTTAAACAAGCTTTAATATAGCATTTAGGTACTTTACTTAGCCATGAAGTAATTCTAAAACTCAAGCTATAGACGAAATTGAAGGTAGCATAACGTTACCTTAATCGCATAGAGCATTTTGACGCAATCTGTCTTCAATTTCGAGTTAAGATTGACGTCCATCCTTCAAAATCACAAAATTTGCTTAAAACTTAATGAGAGAACTGTTTCTCTCTTTAGATTTCTGGAAATGACGAGATAGAGGCGAATGTTTCCTTTTATACTTGAAACATTTCAGTTTTAGTCCTCTGTTGCGCTAATATTCCTTTTAGGCATATGGTGTAACACTATGATGTCAAGAAACTTGAATGGTCTTGTGAAAAGAAGAAGACAATTCAGAAAAGGAAAAGCCTCATTCAAGAAAGACCAGTCTAACGACAAAAGCGAAGGACGCTGCTATGAATGTGGAAAGCAGGGACACATTGCAAACAACTGCCCTGAGGCAAAAAGAAAAGAAAGGAACAGATCTTATGCTGCTTGGAGCGATGAGGATGTAGTTGACACTGAGCAAGAAGAAGCAGAAAATATTTGCTTCATGGCCTCTGACAATTCCACTAGCAGTGGAATCCCTTCAAATGATTCAAATGAGGTATGCTGTGAATTCTGTATTGAAAACTCCAGAAACCTAGATGAAGTCCTTGATGAACTTGAGAAGACACTTAAGAAAATTAAAAAGCTAAGCAAAGAGAAAGAGGAATGGGAGATGAAGTTAGAAGCAATTGAAACTGAAAATGAATTTTTAAAGGAAGAAATGAACCAACTGAGATTCAAACCAAATAATTTTCGAAAATCCACAAGCCATAGTTCTGTTAGATCTAACAACGCTTATAGATCTGCTAAGTCTAATACATCTCCTTCATCTATCACAAAATCTCAAAATATACCTATAATGCTATCATTGTGGAGAACCTAGACATGTTTTTAAAAGATGCCATAACAGAAATCCTGAAAAATAGATTTGAAGATCAAAGGTCAAAAGTGAGGCTATCACCTCTACAGCTAACCCACAAGGACCCAAGCAAGCTTGGGTACCTAAAAGCTCTTAAAATTATTATTTTGCAAGGATTATGAAAATGGGAAAATGGTTTCTAGACAGTGGATGTTCCCGACATATGACTGGTGAGAAACAGCTATTCAAATCTATCACAAAGATTGATGGAGGATCTGTAAAGTTTGGAGGAGATGCCAAAGGAAAAATTGTTGGCATAGGCATCATTTCTTTAAGTCCTTCCTGCGATTTAAAAGAAGCTTTCTTGGTTGATAGACTTAAACACAATCTTCTCAGTATTAGTCAACTGTGCGATGGAGGCTACAAGGTAAATTTTGAATCTAGAAGATGCATAATTCACGATAACAAAGGTAAGGTTGTTCTTTCTGGCTCAAGAGAAAACAACATATATGTTCTGAACAACAACAATGCATCTTCAGGCAAGCATCTTTGTCTAGCCTCTATATCAAATGATCCATGGACATGGCATAGAAAATTAGGACATGCTAGCATGTTTTTAATTGAAAAGCTTTCAAAACATGATTTAGTCATCGGCCTGCCTAAACTTAATTTCTCAAAGGATCATATCTGTGATGCATGTCAACTAGGAAAACAAACTAGAACTTCTTTTTAAAGTAAAGAAATAGTCTCAACATCAAAACCCCTCGAATTACTTCACATGGATCTTTTTTGACCTACTAGAACTGCCAGCAGAATTTGAAAGCAAAATCTTTGAAGAATACTGCAATGCTCATGGCTTCATTTACAACTTCTCCTCACCACGAACTCCTCAACAAAATGGAGTGGTTGAAAGGAAGAATAGAACTCTTCAGGATATGGCAAGGACAAGCTTGTGAGGAAGATTTAAAATAATTCTCAAGGACAAATATTAGTAAAAGCTATAATAAAGACTAGAGGTGTAAATTGACCTTAATATATCTAAACCGTAAAAAAATTTGACTATAATATTAAAACAGGCGCTAAGAAAAGACGTTCTGTGCAATTAACTTATAAACGATCTCACTGTAGGGGAAATTTTGATCACTAGCCATTTTTGGACGCGCTCAATGAGGACTATCCACCGTTTCAAAATTCATTGAAGAATAGCCAAAAATTCGCGCGCACACTTAAGCTCCATTAGCGTTGGAAAAACACCCCAGGCTAGCCCCATAACAAAAAACTGGGGCTTTGAACAAAACTTGTTCAAAGCCCAAGTATTTTGTTATGGGACTTTATATATAAAGCTGAGTTTGTTCACAGCCCCAGCATTTTGTTATGGGTTATGAGACTTTATATATAAAGCTTCAGTCCCATAATAATGCTGGGGCTTTGAACAAGTTTTGTTCACAACCCCAGCATTTTGTTATGGGACTGAAGCTTTATACATAGTCCCATAACAAAATGCTGGGGCCTTGAACAAAACTTGTTCAAAGCCCCAGTATTTATACTGGGGTTAGTTTACTGAAGCTTCCCCAGTACAAATACTGGGGTCTTGAACAAGTTTTGTTCAAAGCCCCAGTATTTATACTGGAATTTGTCCGGAGGTGGCTATTTCTCAGTGAATTTGTTTTTGACGGCTACAAATCAATTAACGCGCGCCAAACAGGCCCCTACACTAAATTTTTACTCACTGAAGCAGCAATCAAAATATTCTTTGGGCCTTTACGCAAGTAGACAACTTATCTGTCTGCTTGGCAGAATTAACCTCAATAACGATTATGCCCTAAAACTAAGATGAACCAAAAAAGGATTTTTTCTGCAAAAATTGAATTCAAGTCAGTTTTCAAGGCGAGGAAATATATATATTTATGAATTTCTATAACGATTCTAGATTTAAGGAACACATAGTGGACTTATTATGTTAAAGGGATGTTAGCCACTTCCTTTGGGGGATATTTTGACATTATTTGTCAAGTACCTTTTTTGAGTGGCTATTATTGTGGAATCGTGTAAAAAATATAAAGGAAGAAAAAAAATATTTACTTACATATATAACTATAGGCAAACATTTGGAGGCTATACTTTATGGAGAAAATTTAATAGAGTGCAATACACACATACGTATACGTAAGGAAATTATATATATTTGTATTTAGGAATCTAGGCACTATGTAACTATAAGCAATCATACGAAAACTATACTTTGTAAAATAAAATATGGCGCACACATACGTATACATGTATATATATACAAGAAAATTATATGTAATTATATTCATGTATATATGCACAATGTTTAAAAAAAAGTATTTTTTGCATATAAGAAAAGTGTGACATACATGTATATTTTTTATAACCTCAAAAAAAAAATGCCATTTCAATATCAATTTATGCATATAGTTAACCTCCTCTTTTTTCTTGAAAATAATTATACCAAATGGCTTGATCCCCAAAGTTCATATTTACTCCCTTATACACTATTGGTTAGTGCAAAGAGAGTATTTAAACTCTTCCAAAAATTTGTTCCACTTTTGTAAAACATTTGCTACAGATTTTAAAACTGCACAAGCCCACGTTCTCTTTTTTTTTTTTTTTTTTTTTGCAGAAATAAACCTCAATTGAGGCTGTTTTGCAAAAATAGCCTCTACTTTTGTAAAAATTTCACCCAGAGGCCACTTTTAATACCGGTATTTAGTTTGAGGCCACTATTTTCAGTGGCATTACACTAGAGGCCACTTTTGTGCCACTACACTTAACACGAGTATATATAAAAGACCAAATTACCCCTCATCTTTTTTGAATTGACAGGGTTTTTCAAAACTCTTCTCCTTCATTTAACTGTTCTTCTTCATGCATTTTTACCTTCTCCTTCATTTAACAGTTTTTCATATACCTGTTCAAGTTGCATTACGTATGTTGAATCACATTTCCTCTTCACCTTTGCAGTCTGAAATTTGTATTTGGCAGGTATGACGTTTGTTTTTTGTTTTTTTTTTTTTTGTATTTTTTTGTGAAATATGTGGTTGTTAAGTTAAGTAACGTTATTTAAGTTTAAATTTGTATGTTTTTTCTTTATTTAGTAGTTACTTTTTATTGAAGTTCAAGTGTGTGTGTGTACTAAACTTGTGTGTGTGTGTGTGTGTTGTCTCCAAGGATGGAAGTTCATCCTAGTCCACTGAAGTTCCATCCCCCACATGTTGTGTGTGTTCTCAGTCCACTAGGATTGAACGTCTGTGTCCAAGGATGGAAGTTCATTCCTAGTGGACTGAAGTCCACCCCCCCATGTGTGTGTGTGTGTGTGTGTGTGTGTGTGTGTGTGTTCAGTCTTAATGAGAATGTCAATAAGTAATCACAAAGTCTTTAGGTTGCTTCTTTCAGTTTATAAAATGAACTTTCAGTCCTGAAGCACTGAAGTTCGGTCTTAATGGATTTAAATTCTATGAAAAAGGATTGGAGTAAGTTATATCCATAAGACCCATAGAAAGCTCCACCCATGTGGATTGAAGTTCAGTTCATGTGGACTTAAGTTCTATCCATAAGGATTGAACAAATGAACTTTCAGCCCTTAAGCACTGAAGTTCAGTCCTAATGAACTGAATTTTTAGTTCAAACTTGTCTCTGTGTGTGTGTGTGTGTGTGTGTTCTCAGTCCATTAGGGAATGAACTTATGTGTGTGTGTGTATGTTCAGTCCGTTAGGACAGAAGTTCATTCCTAGTGGACTGAAGTCTATCTCCCATATGTGTGTGACTCTGTGTGTGTTCTCAGTCCACTAGGATTGTACTTCTGTCTCCAAGGATGGAAGTTCATTCCTAGTTGACTGAAGTCCACCCCCCCATGTGTGTGACTCTGTCTTTTTGTGTGTGTGTGTGTGTGTGTGTTCAGTCTTAATGAGAATGTCAATAAGTAATCACAAAGTCTTTAGGTTGCTTCTTTCAGTTTATAAAATGAACTTTCAGTCCTTAAGCACTGAAGTTCAAATGAACTTATGTGTGTGTGTATGCTCAGTCCACTAGGACAGAAGTTCATTCCTAGTGGACTGAAGTCTATTCCCCCACATGTGTGTGACTATGTGTGTGTTCTCAGTCCACTAGGATTGTACTTCTGTCTCCAAGGATGGAAGTTCATTCCTAGTTGACTGAAGTCCACCCCCCATGTGTGTGACTCTGTCTCTCTGTGTGTGTGTGTGTTCAGTCTTAATGAGAATGTCAATAAGTAATCACAAAGTCTTTAGGTTGCTTCTTTCAGTTTATAAAATGAACTTTCAGTCCTTAAGCATTGAAGTTCAGTCTTAATGGACTTAAGTTCTATGCATAAGGATTGGAGTAAGTTATATCCATAAGACCATTGAAAGCTCCACCCCATGTGGATTGAAGTTCAGTTCATATGGACTTAAGTTCTATCCATAAGGATTGATCTAAAAATTCAGTTCATTAGGACTGAACTTCAGTGCTTAAGGGCTGAAAGTTCATTTTTTTTGTGTGTGTGTGTGTGTGTGCGCGCTCAGTCCACTAGGACAGAAGTTCATTCCTAGTGGACTGAAGTCAATTCCCCCACATGTGTGTGCTCAGCCTACTAGGGGGTTGAACTTCTGTCTCTAAGGATGGAAGTTCATTCCTAGTGGACTGAAGTCCACCCCCCACATGTGTGTGTGTCTGTGTCAGTGTGTATTCTCAAACCTGTATTTGTTTATTTTGTATGTGTGACTGATAGTTTGTTTTTATTGTTAGCTTTTTGCAATATGGATGCTGGAATGGAAGGGAATCTAGTGTATCCATTTGACCGCTGGTTCAACATGAATGCATATTGGCAAGGGGAGCACAATTTGGATAATATCATTTCAATGTTCAGTGTAGCATAGTATAAGAAGCTTTCAGATGGTGTGTTTGGAAGCTTTCTGAAGTTGCAGTCGTACAAAACTTCTATGAGGTTACTGCATTGTTTATTATCATCACGTATTGTGAGCAATGATCCGAATAGATTAAGTTTTAATATTTTTGGTCATCTCATCCATTTTGGTCCTGAAGAATATCATCTTTACACTGGTTTAAGGTTTTCTGCAAACCGTGAGGAATTGTTTGATGGACCTGCTATGAATATGGGTCAGAGGCTTCTAAAGCAGTACTTTGGTGGTAAAAGCAATCTTCAGTTGTCAGATGTTCGTAAATTTTTAGTATCAATGACCCCGACATCTCTGGTCGATGAAGAAGATGCAGTGAAGATTGCAGAGTTTTATATTTTTCAGTCAATCATTTTGTGTTCTAACAAAAAAACAAGCTTGGTTGAAGTGCATTACTTGGATATCATTGACAACGAGGATCTTTGTGGAGTGTATCCTTGGGGGAGTGCGGATTTTGAAGCACTTGTTAACTCTGCAATGAGACCTCTTAAAAGTGGTGTAAATTATTATGTGCTGGGATTTCCATTTGTGTTATGCGCTTGGTTTCTTGATTTATTTCCAACAGTTCATTCTAACTTTTGTAAATTTAATAGTGATGGCTTCCCAAGGATGGTTAGGTTTATTAGTTTCAAAAATCCTCAGTATAACACTTTGGTTGAGCAGTATTTTCATAATGTAAATGTAAGTTTCTATATCTGTGTGTGTGTGTGTGTGTATGGTTGCTTAAGTTCTTTACCCTCATGGAGTGAATTCTATCCTAATGTACTGAACTTCTTCAGCCTTACTGAAGTTCTATCCTTATGGACTGAACTTCTTTTCCATCTCTGTGTCTGTCCTCATGGACTGAACTTCTAAAATAGTACCAATTGAAGTTCTGTCCTCATGGACTGAACTTCTATCTTTGCATATAAAAGTTTTATTCTTATTTTACTGTGGTGCTAATATATTTCTCATGGTTTTTTTTTACAGAGTTTTGACAAATTTAAAATGGTTCCAATTGTACTGTCTGAGGAAGAAAAAAGGTCGGTGGAATTGAATGTGACAGAAGCAGTTCCTGTTGTACCTGTTGTTGCATTTAAACATTTAAAAAGAAAAGAAGTTGTTGAAGAGAGTGAGGATACCTGTGATGAGAGTGAGGTTGGTGGTGCTCAGACTGATCATGGTGGTGCTGAGAGTGAGGATGGTGGTGCTGAGAGTGATGATGTTGGTACTGAGACTGAGGATGATGGTGCTGAGACTGAGGATGATGATCATGTGGGTCAGGGTGCTGGTGATGATAGGCAGGATGCTCGACATGGTGTAGAGCTTGATCAAGATTTAGTTAATGTAATTGTTAAAGTGAGTTTTCAAGTATCATGTGCATTCATATTTTTGTGTTTTTATTTTAATTAAATATTTTTATCAGTTCTATCGGTTTTTTTATTTTTGCAGAAGGTGAATATGAAATTCCGGAAGAGGTTGCGTAGTCAGCGACGGCGCATAAGGGAGGATATTAGGAAGTATAATATGGAGTATATTATGGAGTATATTCGTGGTGTAGATAAGAAGGTTGACTGTGTTCTTGATTTTATGAAGAAGTTTGCTAAAAAATTTGACGAAAAGGAAGGAAGTTGGAGGAAAGATGTTAGTGGAAGAAGGGGCAAGGAACAATCTGGCAGCTTTCATAATTTCTTAAACTTGTATTCATGTGGAGGCAATGCTAGTGATGGAAGGAAGAGAAAGTCTCCTCTAGATGTAAGAAAAGAGTTCAATCATGGCGCTGTTTCCGGAAAATCAAAATCTCCTTCAGATGACAGACAAGACTCTAGTGAAGGCAGTGTAGTTAGGAAATCAAAAAGCTGTTCAGATGTAAGAAAAGAAGTTAGTGGTGGTGGTGCAGGTCTAAATTCAACTATACAATTGCATGGAGCGTCGCAAGGTGTGTTTGTCAATGAAATGCCTAGACAAATGCATGAACGAATTGACAGTGAATTAGACATGTTTGGTGAGTTGACTGTGGCACAGAAGGAGGTGCTTGAAATTCAATTGCAATTTATAAGTGGAGACCTTGATCTGTCAACACCACGATTGTTCCCTCAGGATATGACTGTGGAGAAATCATGAGCAACTTCTGCACCCATCCAACCAAAAACCTATGAAAGGAAAAGGAAGAAGTTGAAGAAAAATAGTTCACATGATGATATGCCTAATTTTAATATACTGCCACCGACTCAAGAAAGTGGTAGCGGGGGTTCATCTGATGCTGAAGATACACCAAGGACTGAAGAAATTCAGCAAGATATGTCAAAAAATCAGCAGCAGGGTGAACTTGGAAAAGAACAAGGCATAATTCTGCAACAGGAGAGGACCGATGACGTTGAAATGGATAATGTTGATGTGAGTTATCAAGCAGCAAGAGAAGAACCAGGAGAGGCATTCAAAATTCTCTTGGACAAAGGGCAGTCGGTCAACGAAGCAGTAGAAGAAGAGGTGATTTCACAGGGAAAGGAGATGCCTGTTGATGTCGTTATGGAGAATGCTGATAGAAGTAACCAAGTTGAAAGAGATGGGGATATGACTGAAGATCAGCAGGCTCTTGCCTGTCAGTCAATTGATGAAGCACCCAAATAAGAGGTTACGACACAGGAATAGGAGATGCCTCTTGTGATTGTTATGGAGAATGCCCAGGCTATTGAGCAAACAAGAAGAGAAGTTGATTTGACTGAACAACAGACTTTTGAAAGTCTTGTGGACAAACAACAGTCAGTCGGTATAGCGGGTAAAGAAGAAGTAATGACTCAGGAACAGGAGAAAGAGGAGCTGAATGAAGAACAACAGGCTGACGGAATTATTGTGGCAAAGGTCAGTCGGTCGATGAAGCATGTAAACAAGAGATGCTTACACAGGAACAGGAGAGGCCTGTTCCGATTGTTAGGGAGATTGCCAAGGCAAGTGACCAAGCCCCTGAAAGTACTAAGGTAGAACAGTCAGAGCAGCAAGGTCTTCTGGGGAAAAGGGACCGAAAGCCCAGTCAGTGGTTGCTATCTCCATATGATACCACAAGGACTAAAAAGAAGATAACTGACTGGAAGGGTAATTATAGACGTAGTTGTCCATTCCACCACTTGAAGATTAGTCCAGCGGTATTGGATGAGTTTAAATCTTTTTTGCTATTTCAAAGAAATGACACTAAACTTGAACAGTAAGTTTATTTATATTTTTTTATGATTTCTTGTCTGTAGTTTTTTAAGTTTAGTGCATAGTGGATGAATTTGGAAACCTATAGTTCAATCCCCTATGGACTGAACTTCTTATCCCATGAGTTCTGCGCCTATGGATTGAAGTTATGTGCATGTGGAGTAAGTTCTATCTATAAGAATTGAACTTCAGTCAAAAGGCCATGGACTTTTTGTCCACAAGGATGTGGAAAGTTCTGTCCCTATAGGATTGAACTTCATTGCCTATGATATTCTTAAGTTCATTCCTTATGGAAAAGTAACATGTGTTTTGTATTTTGTATCTTTTTAATTAGGAACAACCGTGCTTGTTATATACGCGATAATGATTACGACAGTAATCCATATCAGTTGGAAACAATCAAGCCAGACAAGCAGTGGTTTTTGGAGTTTGTAGATGTTGCCTACCCTATGACTGATAATGTTAGTGCATATTCTGTTCTTTGGTTTGTTCTGCGTTCGTTATTACTTTTCTGTGTATTGACTAAACAGGTTCCTTTTTTTTTTGCAGCATATCGATGTTGCTATGTATTATCTTAGGAAGAGGGCATGCTACCATTTATTCCGGTTTCCTCATACACTGTCAATTACTGATATCGATTTTGATAGTTATATGTGCTCTATTTATAAGTCAGAATTCAAAGAGAAAAAAAAAGACCAGGTAATGAAATCTGGCTTGACGGTTTTGGACAGTACATCTGCAATTACCTTCATGGCCTGGAACGGAGGTGTTGAATTCCTTGGAGTGGAGTTGATAAACTCTATTTTCCATGCCGATTGCAAGAAGCACCTGGTCAAACGGTGACACATTACTTTTTGGCAGTCTTTGATATGCACGAGAAGAAAATACGTGTATATGATTCAATGGTTAAAACAAAGAGGCAACCAGCAGACAAATTCGACCACGTCAGGGGTTATGCTGTTGTGCTCCCACATCTTTTCAATTATGTCAACTTTGGGGACCTACATGATTCTTTTAAAAATGATAAGTTCAATGCAGCCTATAAAACCCAGTGGGTACTATCACCGAATCAACTAGATTCGTAAGTCTTGTCTCTTTTTGTGCAAGTTTTAGTACAAATTAGATATAATTGACTAAACTTATAACCCCCTGCCTACTTATATGTCTTACTCTTTGTTTTGGTGCCTCATTTTTTAGGACTAGTTGTCCCGCTTTTGCAATATGGTATGCTGATCTACTGACCAGAGGTAAAACTGTTGAAAATGTTAAACCAGATCAAATTCATCATTACAGGGAGCGGTTTGGCTGTCAGCTTTGGGCTCATGGTCGTGCAAAGGCTAGGGATGGATTTGAGACTCCACCTGAATTTGTTGAGCATGATTATGGAGAACATAATGAAGACATGTGCCAGTTATAGATATAGAGAATTCCTAGTAGTATTTTTTGTAAAGTTTTTTGGTAATATATGGTGAAACAGATATTATGTACAGATGAATAGATTATTATGCACAAATTTATGTGAATGCCATTTTGTTGCAGTGATTTTTTTTACTGTTAAGGACTTAAGTTTTATTCTCATGGAGTGAACCTTTTTTATCTCCCTATGTGTGTGTGTATATGTGTGTGTGTCTGTGTGTGTGTGTGTGTGTTCAGTCCACTAGGGGGATAAATGTCTATGTCCAAGGATGGAAGTTCAAACCACAAGGGCTGAACTTCTACGCCATATGGATTGGACTTTTTTGTATCAACTCTGTGTGTGTGTGTGTGTGTGTGTGTGTGTGTGTGTGTGTGTGTGTTCAGTCCACTAGGGATGAATGTTTGTCTCCAAGGATTGAAGTTCAAACCACATGGACTGAATTTCTACCCCACATTGATTGGACTTCAATTTAAATGCCCTCAACTTCCATCTACTGGATGGACTGAAGTTTTATCCTTAGGGACAGAAGTTTTATCCTCATGGATGCACTGAACTTCGTTACCCTCATTGTGACTGTTCAATTTTTTTTATACCTGTTATGGATTGGTGACTTTTGAACTATAAGTTGCAACTTTTAAAATATTATTGTGCCTTTTGAACTATAAGTTGCAACTGTTAGTATTTTATTGTTCCTTTTGAACTATAAGTTGCAACTGTTACTATTTTATTGATTTTTTTCTATAAATACATAACTGATTGTTAATTCTTATCATCTTATTATTTAGGATTATCTATTTTGAGATTTCTAAACTTCAGGTGCAAGAATGTCTGAAAGTAGTGTGAATCAACCACCACAAGTAGAACAATCAGATGCACCACCATCAGCACCAGGATTTGCCTCAGTAACAGGAGGGATTCCAAATAATATACAATGGGAGATTGCAGTCCTAAGGCGTCAGATGCAGGACCAGGAGAATGCAATACAGGAAATGGAAAATGATATTTTGCATATGCGTAACGTCCAAAGGCGACAACTGCGAATTATCACGCAGGGTATTGAAGATATAGCAGCACATGTTCGTTTTGATCTTTCTGCTCTTCCACCACCATCTCCATAACTGAATGTGTAGAGTTTTTTATAACTTGTGTGACTATATATGTAACAGCAGTTATTCATGTATATTGTTAATTTTTTACATTTACATAGTCTTTTTTTAATTCTGTGAAAGAAGAGAATCAAATGCAAGTGGCTAGAGACTTCAGTCCATGATAATAGGAGTTCTGTCCATGATGATTTGTGTTTACTTAAAGACAAAGCTTCTATTTCAGTTATTTCAATTTGCAAGTGGCTAGAAACTTAAAATGCTCATGGACAGAACTTCGGTCCATGATGATAGAAGTTCTGTTCCATGAGGATTTAAGTTCTGTGTTTACTTAAACACAGAGCTTCTACTTCAGTTATTTCAGTTCGCAAGTGGCTAGGACTTCAATCCTCATGGATAGAACTTCAGTCCATGATGATAGAAGTTCTGTTCCATGATGATTTAAGTTCTGTGTTTACTTAAACACAGAGCTTCTACTTCAGTTATTTTCAGTTGTTAATGAGAGATGCAAATATATAAATCATAATTAGATTAAAGTTCATATATAAACATAGACATTATAATAAGAAAACAAATAGTACTGCTTAAACTAAAACGACAAACAACTACTAGAAATTATTCAATTAAAATTGGATTGTCTGCTGATGCTCCACCACCACCACCACCATCATCATCATCATCATCATCATCATCATCATCATCATCATCATCATCATCATCATCATCATCATCATCATCATCATCATCATCATCATCATCATCACTGCTTAAATCATCATCAGCATCTCGTTCACCAGTCCGATTGTTTATGAGAGAAACACCAAAAACAACAGATGGAACACCGTCGATCATTTCGTGCCATAGGTGATCAAAATGAAGCGTATCACCTATCCTGAAGCCTTTCTTAATAACCATATCCTTCCAACCGTTACACAACCTTGCGTGTTTCCCAACTGCGAAGTTCATCAAATGTACATCATCATCTCCACCATCACAAATAATGCATGCCAGTCCATTTATACTTGGCAGCCTCTGCTTCCAACTGTCTGGAAAGATCTAAAAGGAAGAATACTTCACAGTTAATAAACAAAATCATAAAACACTAGAAAATTAAATGAAAAATATAAAAAAATACTCTGGTCTTTTGTTTTAACATACAAAATCATCTCTATAAAAGTAAGACGATGTTATTTTCTTGTCAAAACTGCCTAGTTCCTCCACACGATTGTTTTCATCTGCCATATTTTGTTTTCTGAAAAAAAAAACTATGTAGTATGTATCAGATGAAGAGTGAATAAACTTTGTAGTTTCCTTTAACTGCAAAGGGGGTATTTATAGTTAAAAAATCAGTAACTGCCAAGTGGATGGTCTTACAGTTTCTGTACTGTTATGGTTTCTATGGTTCATTAAATGCAGTCAAAGAAGTTTATGTTTTCTATGTTGTTACAGTTTCTGTACAGTTATGTTTCCTATGGTCTTACAGTTTCTGTACATTTATGGTCTTACAGTTTTGTACAGTTATGGTTATTAATTCCAGTTTTTGACTGAACTTCACTTCCCTCATTGACTGAACTTCAGTACCCCACTAATGGACTGAACTTTACCACCCCTCATGGACTGAAACTGCAGTGCAGTTGTTAAATCCTACCGGGGTTATGTAGTTTTTTTATTAATTGCAGTTTTTGACTGAACTTCACTCCCCTCATTGACTGAACTTCAGTACCCCACTGATGGACTGATTCACTATCCCTCATGGACTGAAATTGCAGTGCAGTTGTTAAATCCTACTGGGGTCATGTATTCTGTGACTTGTGTAGTTAAATCCTACTGGGGTCATGTATTCTGTGACTTGTGTTGGGATAGACTATAAAACAAAAGAAGAAAGAATCTTTAGCATTATCCAACAGTAAAATGACACTACACAAAAATACAGAATGTCTTTTCTATAATTATTGCAACAGAAATAGACCTCACTGTTATTGAAGAGAACAACCAAATAATTTCTAATTCTAAGATGGCACCATTCATTGATGCAGTGTTGACTGAATTGGATACTGAATCAGATCAGTTTGTAAGTTATTCATAACATTTTTGTCTTTCAAAAGTATTATTTTTTTTATTTATTATTATAAAATAACACTGTTCATTTTTCTTTTTGTTGCAAAGGTTTTGCCAGCATTGTTGGCAATTATGCTTCCCAGACGTAATGTTCCAGCAATTGTAATTTGCCATGGAACTCATTTCCGGATGAACTACCTAAAAGTGGGAAGGGAAAGGTGGTTTTCTAATGGATGGAGGGAGTTTGTCCGTAGTAATAATCTAGGAGTAGGAACTAGGATACTTTTTGGAGTTGTTGAATCCTCAGATCGTGTGGTTTTAAGTGCTACTATTTGGCAGGATGTTACAGAACCTTTAAGTTCCAGTTCTAGTTCTAGTAGTGGGTCTGTTGTTGAAGATGCCTGATAAGATAATATCTATGTGTTGTCTCTTATGTTTTGTTGGTAATAAATTGTGAGTTTTTCAGAATTTTTTATTTTCAAGTTCACCAATACTGCAACAATGAGTTTGAACTTTTGTCTCTAAGTATTGATTGAACTTCTGTCTTTTTTAAGGTTGGATGTTTTTAATTCATGAGATCAAACTTCTACTCACAAGGATGGAAGTTCAAACTTCTGTGTTTTGGTGTGTAGAATATAGTTTGAGCTTTCTATCCACTAGGAATAAACTTCTGTTGCCAAAGATGGAAGTTCAAACCACATGGACTGAAGTTCTACCCCCACATGGATTGAACTTCTTCTTACGTCCATTGACTGAATTTCTATCCTCATCTCATGGACTGAACTTTTTTTATCCACATGGATTGAACTTCTTTTTATCAACCCTGTGTGTGTGTGACTTGTGTGTGCGATAGAATTTTAAGTTTAACTTCTATCCCTGAGGATAGAAGTTAAAGGTGCACATTCCTCCATAAGTACTGAAGTTCAATTAAAAAATGTAAATTCAGGAATCGTAAGGATTGAAGTTTTTTATATTGAAAGGTTGAAGTACACTACATAAGTACCTACAAATTCAGTCTTATATGGACTGAAAGTGCTTCAAATTCAAATACTAGTATCAAACAAATAAAAAAATAAACTGCAATGCATTCAGAGTTTGAATATCTTCATTATCTTGAATGTTGGATAAGAAACTATCAGCAATTTGAATATCTTCATGTATTTCTGCACCATCATTCACAGCCAAGCAGTTTCATGAAACAAAAAGAAGTTAAAAAATCAAATTAGTAGGAGTGAAATATTTAGTAAAAAAAAGTTTATGGATAATAAAGGAAGTAGCAGTACCTATATATCGTTGAATAGGGTCATACTACTGGAGTATTTTTGTATGAGGTTCTATCATGTCCTCTGATTTTGCATCGACTACATTTGTTTGATTTGACTCGTACAGCCTCAGCAATCGAGATGTATCTCTTTGTTTTCCTTCTTCCTCATTGTATTTTGACATTAGGAGTTTCTATCCTCTAGCTTTTCACGGTATCTGGTACAGTCCAAGAGCTTTTGTGCCCTATCATATTCACCTCACCTTGATATGCGTTTAACCAAAACTCTCGTGAATACCATTTTGAGCAGAACTTAGATTTCACCAGGCGTCTTTTCTCAATGCATGCTATTGCATGTACACAAGGGAGTTCATCAG
Source organism: Petunia x hybrida (assembly GCA_037355625.1). Lineage (NCBI taxonomy): Eukaryota > Viridiplantae > Streptophyta > Magnoliopsida > Solanales > Solanaceae > Petunia > Petunia x hybrida. Next base: position 770,484 of record JBBBVM010000504.1, on the reverse strand, counting down.
TCTGGAATTGAAGACAGTCACAGGTCCTCTTCTTTAAGTCGATGTTGAAGCTTTTTCCTTCATCTTGCACATTGAATGTTGCTGTACCTGTGGGGAATACCTATTTGAAATGAAAAATAATAACTTTTGTCAGTCAGTACAGATGGTATTTAAAATCGGCTATTACTTAGTTAGAGCAAGAGTTCATGAGTACAGTTGTAATGGACTGATTGAAGTTCAGATCATATGGACTGAAGTTAAATCCCACAAGGATTGAACTCTCCCTACTTGAACTTTCTTAGTGTTATGGACTGAAGTCGTATCAACAAGTACTGAACTCCACCCCCAGTGCCTTATGTACAGAAGTTCTATCCTCAAAAGGTTGAACCCCTTCTCCCCTTTTTTACTGAAGTTCTATCCACAGTCCTGAATTTTCAGTCTACGTGGACTGATCTTCACACATCTTTATCTGTATTTTTTAGAGACTATTAGGATTGCATATTTCTAGCGCTGTATACTTACATTTATTGTGAAGGCCAATTGAATCTTCTTGTTCATTTCATCTTATGCCCACCTTGATAAGCTATGAAAAGTCTCTTGAGCAGTAGTTCTTCTTTCACAAAACCATTTCTACTTCTTAACAATGATTAAATCCAAAGGCTTAAAATGGGCAACTCTCTTGCTTCAAGTAATGCAGAATTCATCGACTCAACTATATTTGTTGTAAGCATATCATATCGTCGCCTCGATGAGTAAGATCTAGCCCATCTTTCAGGTGCTTCTTCCATTATGTAGTTGATCGTGTTTCTATCCATTCCCTCTAATTGGGACATGAAATAATGAAACTCTTCACGCTTTTAAGCTCTTGCAGCAGTTTGAAACAGACTTATCACTGTGGTTCTCACGTTCTTTTGGTTTAGATTCTTTTCAAAGTGGTAGATGCATATACCATGGTGGCTATCAGGATAAACTTGTGCAATTGCATGCGCGATTGATTTATTTCTGTCTGATAGAAACACCAGTTCAGGACGAGTACCTATTTTCCTTCGCAGCTCAGTGAAGAACCAAGTGTAAGCTTCATTATTTTCAGAGTCTGCAATCCCATAAGCTAGAGGGAAGATTTGATTATTTGCATCTTTTGCTACATCAATGATAAGAACACCTAGATATTTCGCCTTCAGAAATATCGCGTCTACTGCTATCACTGGTCGACAATACCTCCAACCGTCTATTGATGGCTTGAAAGCAACAAACATATACATAAACCTGAAACATTTTAAAATAGGACAAATTTAATTCTTAGAAAGTTTTGAATTTTCGTATAGCAATCGAACTCTCTTTTGAGAAATGCTTACCGATTAAGACTGTCTATCTTTAGATTTGTGTGAGCGCCTGGATTTCTCTCTTTCAGCACATGCAAGTATGAAGGGAGCAGATGATAATGCTCATCAGGCCGTCCCCTAATTAATGCGTTTGCTGCTTGAATTGAACGTCATGCCTTGTGATATCCTATTTTAACCCCGTGTATCCTTCTCATTTCGTTGACAATAAATGTTGGTCTAACTTATGTTCTGTTGTCGCGGATGTTTTCAAGAAAGTATTCACTTATCAATGTTGACGTGGCATATTTTTTATCAGCCTTCTAAATGTCAACGGAGCATTTATGTGTATTCTGAAACTTAATTACCTTAAACAGTGAGGAATCTTTTATCCTTCTTGCTCTAATGTTCCAATCATAGTTTGGATCGATGCATTTCAGTTCATATCTCATTCTATTTGATCTGATAACCTTGAACTCAAAATGCTCCTTGATTGCTATCTTGACAAAACACTTCATCATGGTTTCCTTGGTGTCAAATGTTGAGTATGCTGCTACATCTTTCGATGATACATCTCCTGTTAATATCATCGCTGGAGATTGTTTCTGTTTTACCCTGGAATTTTTCCGTTTGCTCTTGGCAGCTGGTGTGCTACTAGGGCATTAAATTGTTGGCGCTGGTGACTGAAATTGAGTATTGTTTGGTTGCAGTGTCTCAGCAATGCCAGGTGTTTCAAGTACTAGGTTGGAGTCGATCTGCATTATCAAGCCTCCCTCTTGTTGTGGAAGCTCTGTGCATGGAGTATGATTATTTTCAATTGTTTGAATGCAGTCGATCTGCATTATCAGGGTGCCCTCCTGGGGTGAAACTTCTGTACGAGGAGTTTGATTCTCTAGCTTCTCAATCACGAAACGGCTATTCTTGAAAGTCAGATCATTCTTCAACAAGTGCATGCATGTCCTGAGTTCTTGTTCTGTAGTTACAAGCATTCCTCTGCTCGAGTCCATTCTAATATCAAACCATATATTAACAGTGCCAGTGAAATGTGTTGCTTCATAAATCTTGTGCATGAAAGTTCTGAATTCGATCATTTCATTAACAAGTAGAAGTTTTGTTTCATGATCCAAGTACTTGTAATCTTTTGTCCAATTCCCATTGAAAGCAATAACCAAAAAAACTGTAGCCATTCTGCATTGAATAAGTAAACCAGAGAAAGAATTTTGTTAGTATGAAGTTCAGTCTTAATGAGAATGTCAATAAGTAATCACAAAGTCTTTAGGTTGCTTCTTTCAGTTTATAAAATGAACTTTCAGTCCTTAAGCACTGAAGTTCAGTCTTAATGGACTTAAGTTCTATGCATAAGGATTGGAGTAAGTTATATACATAAGACCATTGAAAGCTGCACCCCATGTGGATTGAAGTTCAGTTCATGTGGACTTAAGTTCTATCCATAAGGATTGAACGAATGAACTTTCAGCCCTTAAGCAATGAAGTTCAGTCCTAATGAACTGAATTTTTAGTTCAAACTTCAGTGCTAGTATGCTGATACTTAACACGACAATGGCGATACTGAAGTTCAGTCATCAACGACACATTGAGGTATTAAAACTAGTAAATTTTAAACTAATTTCTCCGAATTCAGTTCACATGGATTGAACTTAGTTGAAACTCAGTCTTAATGCAGCATAACGTAAAATTCAAACGTAGAATACTTAACACTGAAGTTGAGTCATAATGAACTGAATTTTAGTTCAAACTTCAGTGCTAGTGTGCTGATATTTAACACGACAACGGAAATACTGAAGTTCAGTCATCAACGGCACATCGAGGTATTAAAACTAGTAAATTTTAAACGAATTTCTCTGAATTCACTTCACATTGATTGAACTTAATTCAAATTCAGTCTTAAAGCAGCATAACGTAAAATTGAAACATAGAATACTTACAATTTTTAAACGAAACTTGTGAAGAAAAAGTGAGATTGGTGAAGAATTGGTGAAGAGATTGGTAAGAGAATTCAGCAGCAGCAGCCACAAAGTAACGAAACAGAAAATAACGAACTGGTTGTTTATATATACTACAAGGGGTAATTTAGTCTTTTTTCTTTTTTCATTTATGATGGGTGTAATGTAAGTGGCCACAAAGTAAATGTTTTGGTTTTAGTGGCCTTTTCCCTAAGACCAGTGGCAAAACTGGCCTTTTGTGCACTTCGCCCTCTGCTTTTTTAACAAAATTCAGAACACGTAACCTTCAATTTCAGAACTGCTGCTTACTGGCCAATTCTCGTTTTTGCAGAAATAAGCCTCAATTGAGGCAGTTAGTGAAAATAGCCTCAGTTAAAAAATCGAAAATCCGCCCCCTTTTTAGTGAAATAAAGCCCCGCAAATTCTAGAATTTCAGCACTATATTCCAGATTACAAACTTTCATATCAACTCCAATTTTCTATGGCAAAATTAACCACACAACATTAAAAAGAAAAGGAAGAGAAAAGGCCCCTATTTAGCCTTAGTTGTATTGCCTCTTTAGCAATATTACATCATTTGTTCCTGTCTCAAATTCCATTAACACCTAACAGTACTTTATGCAAACTAATAAATTTAAACAAATGTCAAACATAATTCATTAGTTACATAAAAAATAGAGAGAGATGGAGTAATTAGGCCTTGGCCCCTTCAATTCGGATTATCAACATTTGCGTAGGAATCCAGCATCCTGCAGAAGAGAGGTTAATGCAAAGCATGCTTTTCTTTAAACCACAACATCCTTGGTGAACCTGTAAGGAACAAAGACTTGGTATAGCCTTGAAAGCTATCCGGGGAATGCTGCAGAGACAAGATTAATGGAAAGCCAGGCTTGGCCAAGCCAACGTACACACGTAATGGACTAGACAAAAGTAATAAACAAACGGCTCATCAGACCAAACACCACATATTTCTCAAGTTTCTTTACCTTAGTAATAGGTGAAGTGAAAGGAGGGATGTGTGCTGGATAATTTCAATCCAAAAGAACAGACAAGAAGCAATAGAGAGCTTTTTATGAGAGAAGAGAGAAATCCTGTTTTCTTGAGTTTTTTTAGCGTCTGTAATAGGGGAAAGGCTGCCCCTTTTATAGTTTAGGCTAGGTCTGTTAACTTTTCAATTACCAAGTATAGGACAAGTAAAAGAAAGCCAATAAAGAGTTGTAAGGTAAGAGTAATCAAGGGGAATCAATTTTTCCAATCAAAAGGAGTCTACTTCCATAAATAAAGCCTAATTAATTGATTTTCGGAATTAAAAAAGCACATTTAAAAAGGGTAAAATCTGATTTCCTAAAAAATTTATATGATTTCAGAAATTGATTGCCCAGTATATTTTAGTCTAAAAAGAATTAGAGTTAACATGCTGATCTTATCCTATTTCCCCAAAAATATATATTGATCAAATCTCGAATTCTAACAAGCATATTCCACAATACGTATGCATTAATATCCCAGAATCAGTAGTCTAGAAAATACTCCTCAATAATAGCGATGCTAGCACTAAAACTGTTTCAAGAAAAGATTTAGATTCATCCCAACACATTGTATAATCATCAAAGTAATCTAGAATTCATATTTGAAATAACGTTACTAAGCTCGCAATTTACATACGATTTCCTCATCTTCACATAGCGATCATATCATAACTAAACTAGAATTTCAGCAACTAATAATTATAACGAACATACTAAGCGATCAGTTAGTGTGCGACATTATTTTACCAATGATTTTATAACAATTGTTGTAAGCCATAATTTTTAGGGATAACAAAATTATCCTATTTAAACATGGAAGTGAGCATTTTTGCAATTTCAACCATAGGAAAGCCAAGAAAACAAAATAAGAAGACTAAAAAATGTACCCGTTTCGGATCCGGGTCGGGTCGGACTGACCCGGTCTGACCTTGGCTCCATTTGCAGATTGCAAGTTCAAAATGTCTGTATCTCGCCTTGTACGTGTATAGGAATTGATAATTTTCGTGATTCTTGCCTTGATTAGTTCGGATTTGTCATGATATGCTTGATTTCTTGTTTTCCTTCGCCAAACGGGAAAACGAGAGAGAGAGAGAGAGAGAGAGAGAGAGTGTGTGTGTGAAAACGCCATGATTGGCGACGTGATTAATGGAGAAACTGATGGTGCCGTGGTGGAGTCTAGGTGGGGAAGCATTTGGACGGGACTTAGGGCACGGGGAGAGAGGGAAAAGGGAGGGGTGGCGGCTGAAATGTGATGCCGGGCCAATTGGAGCCAAAGAGCCAACCATCAAGAGCCAAGCTCAAGAGCACAAGAGTACACGTCAAGTGCTCCGGAGGATGATTCGAGAGTGATTTGAAGTCATGAGCTTGATTGCCATCGAGGGAGGACCAACTACGGACCAAGGAAAAGCACCTAGAGTCCATTTTGAGCCATCTCAAGACCTCCCAAGATAAGGCGGAGCGCCTACAAAAACACAGCTCTCTGGATATTGGTCAGGCGGAGCGCCTCAGCATTGGGGCAGACCGCCCACTCACTGAAGTTTTCCAAGGGGCGGCCGCCTAGATGGGGTGTGCGGGCGCCTACTCCCTGTGACACCATGACGGGATTTTCCTTTATTTTGATGTGTATTTCCTACTTTAGCCCTACGTGGCCTTTATTATTTTAACCCACTTTGGGGGTATTTTAGACATTACATTAGGCATAGGAGAAGACTATAAGAGTATCCCTTAGTCTTTCATTTCATTTACATCACCTTGAATATAGAAGAAACTTGAGCTATGCTCTCTTTGAACCCTTGTTGGGAACTTGAATTCAATTGGTGATTCTAATTTGAACTTCATCCGTCTTTGATCATTCTATTTGCAAGAGTCGGGTATCTCTTGAGGATAGTTGCATAGCGTAGGTGACTCCTTGACATTCACTTGAGGTGTAGTGAGACAAGTTCCTCGTTGCTACTTAGGTAATCGTTCGAGTCTCGTCTCATTTTTATCTTTATCGCTTCCGCATTACGTCACGCTTTATCTTTACTTTATTCTTTCCGTATTTTCCGCTGCATCAGTTTGTATCAGAGCAAGGCTCGGGCTATGTTCTTACAAACCCCCGTTCCTTATTCAACATGTTAGTATGTTGTTCTTGTTGTTCTTGTGTTATTGAGAAAAGAAGAAAAAAAAATTGAAAAACTTGAAAACAAGAAAAAAATTGGTAGATCGGATTGAATTCGAATCCCCAAGTGTTAAAAAGTATTGGGATTAGTTCCTAATTATATTCTCGTCGTTTTGATACCCATATATGACAATTTGGTGTTACGATTCAAAATTTTGAAAATCAAAACCCCAAAATTTGAAAATTTCTTGAAATCGCTTCAAATTCGAATCGAAGCTGTTGGAGATTGGTTATGATAGTTGAATACACCTTTGGGTACCTTTAGATTTCAAAAACAAGTGGAAATCGATTGAAAATTTTTGTGAAAAATGGGCTGAAACGTTGCTGAAACGTAGTGAAAAGTTGCAGGAATTTGCTGAAAATTCCAGTGTTGGGCGACCGCCTACCCATTTTTGTCAGACCGCCTCTTTCTGGAGGCCTCTCTGGACTTTCCCAGGCGACCGCCTAACCACCTGAGGCGGGCGCCTCTTTCTGTTTCAGCATTTGGGTAGTTTTTTCGTAGGTTTTCACTTGTTCTTTGCCTCCGGGCTTCTTGGTTAGTGTTTCTTGGGTAATTGTCCTACTCCATTGACACTAACTCTTGAGCGTAATAGGACATTCGTCTGTAGAGGCGATTAGAACTCAAAGAAGACTCGTAGTTTAATTTTGCTTCAAGTGTGCACCTAAATAGCCTAGCGTTCATCGAGTCCCATCAAGTCCACTCTTCCCGAAGAGTATTTGGTTCTTGTGAATTTGATTGGTTATCGAGGAGGTTGTTTAACTATGAGGAAGCCATTGAATCAAGTTTGAGTGATAAATTCCTCACCACTAAACGAGTGTACCGAGTGACATTCAAAAGTGAGGGAGCGAGTGAGGGTTTTACTCTAACCTCTTTATCTTATCTTTGATTTTTGTACGTATATGGCCGGAGACGTTTACGATACCATTAGGGTCCCGGTAAGCACTTTGGCCTACCTTTTGGCCGAGGTGAGATCTATAAGCTCGAGGTTTGATAGCCTCAAAGAGGAATGGACCTCGAGTGTCAAAAAGGATGCCGGAGAAGGCATTAGTGAAGGAAAGTTGGGCAATCCCCAACCATTGGGCACTCCCCAACAAGTGGGCATTCCCCACAACTTGGGAATTCCCAAAGTAGATGAAATTACTCACTCTAGAAGTAATTCTACTACTCCTATGAGCCAACCAATGGCAAATGAGGGAGGTGGGGAAAGTGAGTAAGGTGATGACATTATTGGACCTCATCCCCATACACTTGCACATGAGAGCGAATTGAAAGAAAGAAGAGGAGAGGAAAAACAAATTGAGAGTGAGGGCACCCTTTGTCCTAACCATATGTTATTTTCTTCTTCTTGCTATAGCTTTTGTGTAGGTACTCTTGGAGGCGAGCTATTGGAGCCTCAATCATTTTCCTTGGAAGGAAGACAAGAAGAGGGAGATCATCATTGTGAGCTTCGTGATGGAGGGATTGAATGCGACACTACAAGCTATGTGAGTGCTCACGGGAGCGACTCAAATGTAAGTGTTACCTTCCCTTTTCATGGACATGTTAATCCCTTGTCTTGTGGAGACTCAATGCTAGATGTTGCTTGTAATGCCTATATTGAACTTGCAACTAGTGAAGAGTCTAATGGTCAACTTGTGTGTGCGTGTGAACCGCTAGTAGAGAGGAATGGAAAGCCACATCATGATGTGGGTCCGGTATTCAAATAACTCCTCTTTAGTGAAAATGTGGTAGTTGACCTTGCTTGTAACCCTTGTTATGACACCCCACCCATATTTGATAAAGGGAAAGATGAGTTATGTGACTCTACCCTTGTTGATATAATTGATTTTGGTGGATTTGTGTGTCGTAGTAAGGATGAGAGTGACCTTGAGGAGTCCAAATTGCACGAATTGGACAAGGTTGTCTATGATGACTCCTCAAGCGAGAGTGAAGAACCTAGTCTTGATACTATGCCTTTGTTTGACTATGAAATTGAGGTGCATGCTTTTATATTCCCATTGTGTGAGGGCACCTTTATTTGTGGAGGTGATTTATATCGGACTAGAGTTGAGAATGAGCTAGAACCTCCGTGGTGTGAGGGATTTGATCCCATAGACAACTCTTTGTTTGAAGGTTCAAGTGAGGTAGATGATTCTTCTAGTGACCCTACTCTTATTGGTTTGGGTTATGATGATGAAGAGGCCATTATTAACGCCTCCCTTGAGAGTCTACCTTGTGAGGGGGATTGTCTCAAGGATGAAATTAGAGATGAGGAGGTATCTCTTAGTGTGAGCATGAGAGATTTTAAGAAGGGGAGTGGGGTAATTGATTCTAATTGTGAATTGACTTACTTTGTCTATCCCATCCCACATGTTAACCACACTTTGAGAATTGAGCATGCCGAAACCATTGTGCCGCAATGTGAAAGAATTGCATTGAAGGTTGGGTATGTTGATCATGAGCTTAGAGGTCATAGGAACTTTGATTGCTTAATCTTGAATGTTCTATGTCCTATTGGTCTCTTTGCTTGTTATGATTGTGAGTGCTTGTCAATATGGAGCCAAGAACTAGTTGTTTCCTTTGGAGACATAAGCTTTTTGATTTGTATTGATACTTGGCTCTACCACAAGAGTGAATTTTCCACATCACTTGTACTCAGTCTTTCATTTCATTTACATCACCTTGAATATAGAAGAAACTTGAGCTATGCTCTCTTTGAACCCTTGTTGGGAACTTGAATTCAATTGGTGGATTCTAATTTGAACTTCATCCGTCTTTGATCATTCTATTTGCAAGAGTCGGGTATCTCTTGAGGATAGTTGCATAGCGTAGGTGACTCCTTGACATTCACTTGAGGTGTAGTGAGACAAGTTCCTCGTTGCTACTTAGGTAATCGTTCTCGTCTCGTCTCGTCTCGTTTTTATCTTTATCTTTATCGCATCCGCATTACGTCTCGCTTTATCTTTACTTTATCGCTTCCGTATTTTCCGCTGCATCAAAATGGGGGATAGGGGAAAGGGGAAATTTTTTTTAGGGTTTGTTTTGGTAAGGGGTGTGTTTGGCTTAAAGAAAAAATGGGAAAAGTGAGGTGGGGCTGATGTGGACGCGTGGCTGGCCAAGAATGCGCCATGTAGGCGCGTGTGGGCTGATGTGTATCCAAAAGAATGTGATGTGTATATGTAGCATGTGTATGGAGTGTATCTTAGTGTATATCTAGTGTATATATATGTATAATTGGCCAATAATTAGCTTTAAAATACCAATAAATGAGAGAATAATTACTAAAATATGGAGAATACTATTGGGGACTTAAAAAATAATAATTAATTTGAAATAATTATAGACGACCTCAGATAATATTAATTAGGTATAAATAATTGCAAAACGGCTACATAAGTGTACTAATAGTACAAATAGTTACGAAATCGTGCAAGCGTTTTGAAAACGACCAAAATATATTCATAATTAAATAAATATTATATAAATATGAGATTAAGGATAAGGGATTACACACGTAAATGCATGTCATCTAATGCAATTTTGTTAGAAAATTTTAATATGTATTTTTAAACTAAATACAACCAATAATGAAAAAGGAGGGACAAAATTGGGTGTCAACAATCCATTATTTGAGACCTCCCTTGGGAGTTTGTCTAATGAAGAGGGTTGTCTTGGATGTAAATTTGGAGGTGAGGAGGTACTTCTTGGTGTGTGTAAGAATGCTTCCAAGAAGGGGAGTGGAGTATTTGATGTTAGTTGTCACATGAACTATTTTGCGTACTCCATTCCATATATTGATCACACCTTGAGTGTTGAGCATGCCAAAGCCACTATGTCACCTTGTGATAAAAATGCATTGAAGGCTTGGTATGTTGGTCATGAGCGTAGGGATCGTACGAAAGTTGATTGCTACATCTTACATGTTTTATGCCCTTTTGATCTCTTTGTTTATTCTAGTGTTGGATGCAGTTCCTTGTTGAGCCAAGAAGTTGTTGTTTCCTTTGGGGATATAAGCTTTTTGATTGATATTACTTGGCTCTACCATAAGAGTTTGTTTTCCACACTTTTGGGCATTAACCTACTCTTGTAGTAGGAAGTTTCGTTTGTCTTTGCCTTGCTTGTAGGTCTTGTTGGTTTGATTTTGAGGACAAAATCCTTTCAAGAAGGGGAGGATGATGCAATCCGGATAGGTATCCAAAGCCGTGGGGAGTTTACGCTCAACATGCGGAACTTAGAATGCTTCAAAGAGAGCTTGTAAACCAAGATTCAAGTCAAAGAAGGCCAAAAGACCAAAATGCAAGCTTGCTGGAATTCTGGAAAAAACATACTTTGCGCGATCGCGAGCTAAGCCACGCGATCGCGATGAAGGATCAACTTGCTCTGTGCGATCGCGAGCCAAGACACGCGATCACGATGAAGGATTCTGCACAATCGCATGGAGACATGCGCGATCGCGCTGAAGGACGGTCAGGCAGTTTCCAGAATTAGCATGAGGGGCATTTTAGACCATTTATCATTGTAAATACATAGCTACTATAAGTAGTCTAATTCTAAGCTTAGTCTTTAGTTACTTGATGTTTAATTGAGAGTAGAAGAACTTAGAAGAGGCCGAGCTCTTCTCGTTGAAACCCGAGGCTTTGTGTATCCCTTTTAGCTTGGAACCGAGTTGATGTCACCCTAGTATGGATCCTCGATAGGTTCAGGTTTCTTTCTCTCTCCCGGATATTCATTCGTATTTTGAATCGATTATCCTTTCTTTCCTCTATTTCTGTTCTTCTCCGTCCCTATTTTCTTATTGTTGTGTTTACTTTATCACTTTCGTTTCTTTATCGTGCTTCCACGTGGTTTTGATTGCATCATACTTCTAATTAAATAAAAAATTACCATTATTGACTGTAGAGATATAATCTTTCCAACGCTTTGCGGGGACATAATATTGGGGTGCAAAAAATTACAGCGATTAATGAGTAAATTGATGACTTTAATGTTTTCGTTGGTGAATTTACTGAGAAGTTAGTTTGGAGTGTAGTTGGATTAAGATCTTATTTTTGAAAAGAACAGAAATTGGAATAGGATTTGATTTGATTTTTGAAAGGTCTGAAAGAATTTGGTGTTCTGTGACTTTAGGGATGGGGAGGCTGGGATGGGTAGGCAGGTAAATATTTTACCTTAGATGGGTAAGTAGTTTCCAAATGGGTATTACAGGTAATTATTTTCTCTTTGGTGGGTACACCATGTAAAAATCCTTTGCACTTATCCCTACTTATTGGGCCATAGTAGGATATTGGGAATTTTGTATGAATTGGGAGATTTCAAGATATTCTTTATGATTCATCCTCTTTTAAGGAATTTGTATAAAGAGTTTCAGTTCAAAGTTTAGTTGGACGGGACAACACTTCATTACAAGTTTTGATGTGTTCGAAAAAGTTTAATAATTAACAAGTTTTGTAAAATCGACAATACTTGGTCGTGAGTTTCAAACATCGAACTCTAGTGTTACCGGTTAGACAAATTTATGAACTATTGAATTTTTTTCAATGCAGCAAAACTTGTGATAAGGTTGTTCATATCTTTTGGTAAGGCCGACAAAACTTTGAAATTTGATACTACCTCTGCAAAAAAGTAAGAACAAAACTTAAACATCACACATAACAATGGACATCTAATGAAATTTATTTGTTGCAAAGCTAACTTTTACCAACTCTCTTAACTTCAATTCTTAATATGTTGTATGTACTCTTTCCTTTTCATCTCAAATGTTGTCTTTTTATATTTCCAACTAAAGGATTAGGATCAGTGCCCATAACTAATGGACCTACTGAATTAGGAGTGTAACAAGTATAGAAAGATAGATTTGATTCAAGAGATGGAAAGCCTAGGATTGATTTCCCCAACTCCTAACTTGTGCTAAAGTATTGTCCTATCAATTCTCCCTAGCTCTTCCTATTGAACAAGCGCTCCAAGTTTACAACTACACACTTCCGTTAAGTAATCATAACTTTTATTAATTAACTATTCCAATTAACTAATGAATATAGGGAGGACTACACTTATGGTTCACAATAAGGATCAATATTCCTAATTCACCGTTTTGACAACCTAAGCAATGCTTTTGTTTTAGGTTGAAATACTGCTATGTGTTTAACCCTAACTCATGAACCTATTGCTTTTGTTTTAGGTTGAAATACTGCTATGTGTTTAACCCTAACTCATGAACCTATTCCTAGTAATCACAAGAATAAAGAGCACAATTAATTGGGGATCCTACCAATTAAAGCAAACAATTCGTAAACAATATAGATAGGAAGAATTAACAAAGTTAATTAATAACACAACAATTATCATCACACAAGTATGTGGAGTGGGTCAATCAACCCTAGAATGAGTGATTTAGCCACTCATAGTCATGTTCTAAGACAAGAAATAACTAAAAGCATAGAAAACCACAAGAATACGGATAGATGGATTAAGTAGAGCCTTGAATCTTGATCTTCTCTCTTCCTTGCCTCCTTTTGATGTTAGATAGGTCAAAAGTCATGTTCTAGAGGGTTTCAGGTGTATTTATAGTGTTATGAGAAATCTAGACAAAAATAGCCCTTTCCCGCTCAAGCTAGGACTTCTCAAGTTAAGAGCTACTCTTGATTGCGTGCTGGCTGCGCGCTGGCACAAGCTGGGTACAAGCTTTGCAACGTATGCTGGCCAAAGCTGGCACAAGGTGCTGAATGTATTCTCTGCATGCTGGAGTTCATGTGCCCCCACAATCAAATCAAAAATTAGAGAATTAATTCACTCAAGAGAATGATCATGAACAAAAAGTTCACATATAGATGAAACACTCATTCTCAGAAAAGAACTCACATGCAACACAAGACGTACCACAGGCTTGCCCTTAGTGTAGGACTCGACTAATGTCCATCTACTCGGCTAAGATCAATTAGGATTTCTTTTGGTTGTAATGTAGACAATGGGACGGGTAGGATATATTTAGGTAATAGTGACTAACCACCCCAAGCAATTTAATACACCAAAATTAATTCAAACATTTTTTCTCCCAACCAATCTTTCTTTTACCAGCACAGAGTCAACTTTTACCACCCTCTTTTATTAAGCTAAGGTAGGAGCGAATAATAGGGACTACTCATTTTTTTCCTTTCAAACTTAATTCTTTTTTTTTTTCATATTTCAATTATTGCACAATATCTCAAGCTTTTGCTTTCTTTTTTTTTTCTTAGTAAATCCCTCCAAATAGCATCCTCCTAAAACACCTTTTGTCTTCATTAAACAACCACAATTTTTCCACTTTATTAACTAGCCTTTCAGGCTCATAACACCACAAGTACAACTCACAGATATTTAGCACAAGAAATAGGAATCCCAATGGCTATCAAAGAAAAGGATACAGGCTCAAAAGGGTTAGTTAGGACCAAAGTTTCACTAGTAAACGTCTAATTCTGAAGCTTCAAATAAATTGGCTATGAAAGGAATGCCTATATCACTTCCTAACCGAGCAAACTTCTCATTTCGCTTTGCACACACACTGGGCAAGTTCTAAATATCAAGTATTAAACATGGAGAAAACAAAATCCCCATTCCTCATTCACACATGACACATAACCTACTCAAAACGGCTAAATCCGCGCTCTTAAATAAAGCAAACACAAGCAAACTCTCAAGTAAGTCTAGAGTCAACATCGTGATCATAGGCTTCAAAGAATGCACTCAATATTTCTCAAGGCAAAATAGATTATGATAGAATATATGCATGAAGTTCACATACCCCAAATCAAGTATCTATATAAAACTAGTCAAAGTGGAGCCAAGACTCTCACATCCAATTACTACAGTCTAATCCTAAAAAAAAATCTACCTATACCCGGTTCAAACTACTTCTTTTGGAAAAGAACCGATGCACAAAGAAAAATCAAAGGGTATTACTAACACAAATAGGAAGACTCCCACTCCACACTTAAAATCAGGCATTGCTCTCAATGCATTAAAAATAAAAACTAAGGGTGATAGAGAAACTCCCTGGGGCTCTAAGCCCGAAGAACATCCATGTGAGCTTCCTTAGGGCACGAGGTACTCAGAATTCCCCCAAACAGGACATCCTCATCCAATCATATAAGGTTGCAAGAACCTCACACTTAGACTTCAAAGCAGTCGAAACCTGCAAAACAAAAAAACTCACCAGGTAACATCCTTCAAAAGATAACATTTTTTTCTTTTTTTTTTACTTGTATACAATTACAATCATGGGTTGCCTCTCGAGAAACGCCTTATTTAATGTCGTGGCACGACATAACCCAGATTCAATACTTTTTCCTCCAACTTGAGCTTATGAATCGCTTCCCCAATTGTAACTCAACTCTCCGGGTATGCTCTTGGGGTGACACAAGTTCTTGTAAATCAAACATTAAGTATCTCCTTATGCACGTTGCCGCCAACTTAGGAATATCCCCAAATTGTCGGCTATGCTCTTGACCAAACACCAAATATAATATTTTGTAGTCCTTGGCCTTCAAACGAGGATTTTCATCTTGCCTAGATGGTAGTGAAAATTCCATAATATAAGCATCATTAACCTCATCCTTCAACTCTTTCACTGGCTCAAAAGGATCAATTTCCATGTCTCCTTCTAAAACTAGTGTTGAAAAATGTCTAGAATGTGGTGCAACTCACTCACACTTCACTATATTGACATCCCCTTTCTGGCACGACTTAGAGTCAACTAGAATTTAAGCTTCAATTTTTGTGTCTGACTCTAGTACCACATCTTCATCTTCGACATCTTCCCACACCATATGGCTAGATGGTTGGGTTTCAACATTTGTCTCCTCCAATGGAAATTCACGTTTTAGGTCTTCAACAATAGCCATGATTTCTTCTTCTAATTCCATGTCTTCTTGGCTAGGTTGTTGAATTCCCAATAATGCAGCCAATTGATTCACTTGAGCTTCTATGTAGCATAGTTGTGCTCTACGTCTATCCCAAATCTTCTTTAATTCAACTTCATATTCTTCCTCATCATCCTCCACTTCATTGCACCTACTATTATCATAAGAGAAAGAAGAATCATCATAATAGGGGCTCGGGGAAGAATAAGATGTATTAGCACAACCATAATAATGATCACCTAGCCACATGTTATTTCCTGATGCCATATGTTTTTTATAATTTTTTTATAAATATGTACAAGAACGAAGTTAATTGAACTAACAACTCATCTATCCTAGAAAGCTAGAAATACACCGTGTACCCCGGCTACGACGCCAAAATTTGATCACGCCCAACTACGCCCTATAAAAGGGACTAAGCAGTCGCGGCAAATATAGCTCGGTACTTAAAATCCCGAGGGCGAATCCCACAGAGAACACGACTCCTAGCAGTTAATCTAGCTAAATTACCTACCCAATCAACTTCAAGAGTATATCTTTGGTTTGGTTTGTTGCTACTAACTACTTAACAATAAAGTAAATAACAAGTATAGAAAGATAGATTTGATTCAAGAGATGGAAAGCCTAGGATTGATTTTCCCAACTCCTAACTTGTGCTAAAGTATTGTGCTATCAATTCCCCCTAGCTCTTCCTATTGAACAAGTGCTCCAAGTTTACAACTACCCACTTCCGTAAAGTAATCATAACTTTCATTAATTAACTATTCCAATTAACTAATGAATATAGGGAGGACTACACTTATGGTTCACAATGATCAATATTCCTAATTCACCGTTTTGACAACCTAAGCAATGCTTTTGTTTTAGGTTGAAATACTGCTATGTGTTTAACCCTAACTCATGAACCTATTCCTAGTAATCACAAGAATAAATGACACAATTAATTGGGGATCCTACCGATTAAAGCAAACAATTCGTAAACAACATAGATAGGAAGAATTAACAAAGTTAATTAATAACACAATAATTATCATCACACAAATATGTGGAATGGTTCAATCAACCCTAGAATGGGTGATTTAGTCACTCATAGTCATGTTCTAAGAGAAGAAATAACTAAAAGTATAGAAAACCACAAGAATACGGATAGATGGATGAAGTAGAGCCTTGAATCTTGATCTTCTCTCTTCCTTACCTCCTTTTGATGTTAGATAGGTCAAAAGTCATATTCTAGAGGGTTTCAGGTGTATTTATAGTGTTATGAGAAATCTAGATAAAAATAGCCTTTTCCGACTCAAGCTAGGACTTCTCAAGTTAAGCGCTACTCTTGATTGCGTGCTGGCTGCGCGCTGGCACAAGGTGCTGAATGTATTCTCTGCATGCTGGAGTATCGCACAAAGTACTGAGAGTTAATTTCATGTTCTCAAATTGTGCTGGCATGACTTTGGCACAACTTAACTCCAACTTTGAAATTCCTTCATGAAACCTCCAAATCATCAATTATTTTGTTACTTTCATTAAAATCAACACCTACACATTCAAACACTATTATTAAGCTAAATTTACTTTCATAATCCATTTAATCGCATAAAGATCACTAAGATACGGGGTAAAAATCACCAAAATATATATCTTTTTAGCCAAATATCAGTCTTGTGGGGAAAAAAATCTATAAGAATTAATATCCTTTTTATGTTAGCAAAAATTATGGTGAGGCAACAGCAAAAACTGGGTTAATACTTTCAAAGTTTTCATTTTTCCGCATAACTAAGATAAGAAATAGGGGTACCAAAAGAATGCATAACTAAATATATGGTAAATATTAGATTATTGAAATCAAACTCGTGACACTTTCAAATTATAGTTTTTTGCCAACAAATTTATATCTTTTAGAACTGTATACTTGAATTTGTTCATCATGATTGAAGGCTAAATAATTATGTGAGACATATAAATCAAACGTTTCACAATAGTGTAATTTCAAATAGATAGTACAAGTTTCAAGCCAATCATACATATAGCATACCCTAGCATCACGAGTTTTATGTCCTTGAATCTCAATATGAGAGGCACTGTTTGTAATTATTTCTGCCGTTCAAGTCGAGCCAATCGTGCATACTGTTTGTACTTACCAGAAAAATAATGGCTTAAAAACAAACTCATTTGAATATAACAAGATTCATATGTATGTCAAGGTATACATACCAAATTCTTGAGACATCAATGTTAGATTCGCGTGAAAGTGTATTGCTCAATATTATGTAAAAGGCATATATACTAAAGAAGTTGTAAAAATCTCAATTGTACCGAAAAAAATAATCTATAAGAATTAATATCCTTTTTATGTTAGCAAAGGGTGAGGCAACAGCAAAAACAGTCAACACTTTGATAGTATTCATTTTTCACATAATTAACATAGGAGTACTGAAGAATGCATAATCAGGTAAACGAATTGTATCCTTGAAGTTGATATAGAGGTGGACTCCTTGATGCTTGCTAATGCAGTGAACAAGAAGGGTCAAATACCATAGCAATGTTTGTCTTTTTTGAAGAGCCTAATTGGGAGTTAACACTGTAACAAATTACTTTCAGAGGCAAATCAACTAGCAGATCAAATGGCTAATTGGAGTCAAAGCTTCGGGCAGACTGTTTTCTTCGGTGAAATTGGTACTTTATCAAGACAAATGAGAGCCATACTGAAAATAGACAAGGTGCATTTTCTTAGCTTTAGAATTAAACTAACAAATTAAAGTTCTATATATAATTTTTTGGTATACTCAGTGCTCTTTTTTGTAAAGCTTAAAGTACATGAGACTAGTACTCTCTTCATTAGTCAAGGTCGATACATTATAGTAGTATTCTCTTCATTAGTCAAGGTTGAAGTTTCTAGCACTAATGTTAGAGTGTAATTTTTGGTATCTAACAAAAGGTAGGGAATTGAAGTTGGCAATTCTAGTATAGGATATGAGGAGGTAAGACTTTTTGTTCCTCTTCTTTATGTATTTCAGTTTTAGATTCTACTGTACAGGTAGAGATCAATGCCTAACTCCCACTATAATGATGGTTTTCAATTAAAAGAAAATGTGCTTGTATATTTGAAACGTTTTGTTATGATCGAAGGCTAGATTATTAAATATGTGAACTGTGAAGCCAATAAAACACACGTTTCACAAAGTGTATAATTTCAATAGATACAAATTTCAAGCCGATTATGCATCACGAGTTTCATGTCCTTAAATCTCAACATGAGAGACAATGTTCGTTGTTATT
Organism: Petunia x hybrida; assembly: GCA_037355625.1. Lineage (NCBI taxonomy): Eukaryota > Viridiplantae > Streptophyta > Magnoliopsida > Solanales > Solanaceae > Petunia > Petunia x hybrida. The sequence goes on along the minus strand of JBBBVM010000504.1, from coordinate 751,889 downwards.
TGTCCCGTTCAAGTCGAGCCAATCATGCATATTGCATCACGAATTTCTTGCCAGTTTACGTCCACATTTTAATTGCAACATGAATAGGTCTAATGCAACTATACATCAAGGAAAGTATAATTAAAAATGTAAATACTAGGTATGCTAACTTTATCTGTGGATGCAATGTAATGTAATATTGTAATGGTAGCAACTAATAAGAAGTGCACATACATATTTTTTAAATTTTGGTGTCAGACTAACTTAGATTCGTGGTGAGGCATATGAGAGTCAAAGCGCTTTCTATCCAAAATTTTTTTTATTTTCAAAGCTTGAACATGAAACATTTCGTTAAGAGTGATATGATCTCAACCATCCCATCACATCTCATAGTAATGTAGGACAAAACATTAACTAACTTTATGGAATAAGTCAAGCTCATTAAGTAACTTAAATATTAAGTTCAAGCTTATTGTGACAAAACAACAACAATAATAATAATAATAATAAAAAGTGATACTCTATTTTATAATTTAAGATCTTGAATTCCATAAACTAACCTTATGAAAAGATTGTTAAATATGAAGAAGTCAAAATTGGTTGTATGATCCACCAAATCCTTATTGTATGACCTTCACAAACTCACCACCATTCCATTCTCCTCATTTCTCTCTTTTACTATACTTCATTTTCTCATTATTAATCCTCACAATTTTCGGATCACCACATTACAATTTCCATATACACCTCATCTTTCCTAAAACAAACTTCCCAATTCTTTCTCCATATTTTTCTCTTTTTTCATCTATTTTTTTTCTCTGTCTTTTTCTTCTAAAACACAAATTATCCATTTTGAGTACTACTATTTCTTTTCTTGGTATTCTTTTATAGTGTCATCTTTATTTTATGACCCCATTTTCTTGTTTTTTAATAATATAATAAAGAGAAGAGATTCTTTTTGGGTCTCTTTCATGTTTTCTTTCCTCTTTGGGCTTGTCTAGTTCTTTTAACATCATATCATTAAACAAGACTAGTAATAGCCCTTTCCAAGAATTGGTTAAAAATAACATAATGGATTCTGATAAGGAAGGTACTAAAGGAGGAACAATAACACCTATTGCTGATTCAGATTCAGAGATTGAACATGATGGTGTTGGTGAGAAAAATGTAAGCAGACAAATGAGTGAAAGTTCCCTTTATACTACTGAAGATGAGGATGAAGATGAAACTAATAACAAGATTGAGTTGGGTCCCCAATGCACTCTCAAAGAACAATTTGAGAAGGATAAGGTGCTCTTTTTTCATTCTTAATTTCCATTTAAAGATTGCATCTTTCAGGTTCAAATCCCAGCGGAGACAACAATATTAGGTTGTTTTTTTTTGTATGTCCAAGTTTTGGTGGATAGAGTTATCTAGTATTTGTGTTGTTGAGGTAACAGGAATTAGTCGGGGTGCAAGCTGGCCAAATATATGGCTAAAAAAAAGATTGCATCTTTATGTCTTCAAATGTATTTTAATGTTAATGTTTCTTTATAACCATGGTGTCCGGCTAGCTTGAGGGCAACTCAACTAATTCAAAGGATACACCTACTAGCAAATTATCGCGCAACTCTGTCGACCAGTCAGGAATAAATGAACCTAGTGTTTTTTGCATCCGCTGGGATTGAACCTGAGACTTCATGGTTCTCAACTCACTTTATTGACCAGTAAGCTACACTCTTGAGAGTGCGTTTTTTATGTGTGACTGTGTTTTTCATTTTCTTGGGATGTTAGGATGATGAGAGTTTGAGAAGGTGGAAGGAGCAGCTTCTTGGAAGTGTGGATATCAATGCTGTTGGAGGTAACCATATCTTTTGCTTCAAGATTTGCTCCATGAAATTTCCAACTAATTTTACAGAAAAGAATAAGTTCACACACATAATAGGATAATACCATTTTTAATCCGATGATAACTATCCTCCAAACCAATGACAGCTTGAAAATAATATGTTGTATGATATGGATTGTTTATGTTTTCTGTGGATAAATCATGGGGATGCTTGCTTCTAGTAATGGTCCTTGTTTTTTTTTCCATGCATTCATCATTAGTTCACAAGCGCCATGATAAAAATGTAATCTCTCTATATCTCTAGCTTGATTGCATTTTGGAATATGTTAAGTATGACAATGAAGTGGATCTGATTAGAGCAAAGCGGATACAGATGATCTGTATAACTAATGTCAACATATTTGTTTCTGGGGCATAGTTGATTAATTGATTGCATTTTGGATTATCATAATGTACAACAAATCATGTGGACTTCATATCTGTTACACTCCTAATTTTTCTTCCTGGAGCGAAAGCTCCACATTCAAATCCTTTTCATAAATGTCAGCTCGTTTTTTATTAGCTTGATGTGAGGTATTGTCTTCACCTATTTCTGTGAGGTATATGCACTTGTATTAAAGAACAAAAGGATTTCCTGACTTTGGAATATTTCCACTTGGACTAAGTTGGTAAATGTTTTTGGTAGTACCCTTAGGAGTAGGTTTTCATTGAATCAAGGACTTGTATCTTGATAATATTCTGTCAAAGGGTAAGATAGGACTACTTGATTAGGTTCCATGGCATATTGTCTGAGCTTTTGAGTCATAGAATGTACTTGCTAAATAGGTCTGGTGTGATCTTCAAGTGAGAAGAACATTTTCTTTTCATCTTCGACTTCCATCTTCATGAATTTCAGTATCGAAGAATAGAATTCCGCTACTAGACCATCTGGTATGAAGCATGGGTATGTGGCATGGATGGCGGATTATTTAAACAGTGTTAATACTGTTACAACTCATAGCACTAAATTCATTATTTTTCATCTCAATTAATTGCTACATCTTGGGAGTGATTTGAACTGCATCTTCTGAGTGGTTGTATTTGCAATATGTGGCGAAGAAAGTTCAGAAGTTCACGGTACATCTTTTATGCACAAATTTGTTATTATTAGTAAACTCAATTTTCTTCAAGACACCTAAAAACTTTCTAGTGGGATTTTGATATTTGTAAAATCTTGATGACCCTTGATGTAAGGAGCATTTCGACAGACACTTATTCGACTGCTTTAAAATTGTAGAATCCCTGGATCCAGACGTGAAGATCTTGAGCCTTGAGATCAAGTCCCCTGGTAGACCTGATATTGTTCTCCCGATCCCAGAGGACGGGAACCCCAGCAGTCCATGGTTTACGCTGAAAGAAGGGAGCAAATACAGCCTAAAGTTCTCATTTCAAGTTAGCAACAATATAGTGACAGGGCTCAAATACACGAACACAGTTTGGAAAACTGGTATAAAAGGTAATGTGCTCTATTGCCTCTATCTCATATGAATGTACCATTTTGAGAAAGACCGTTATCCGTGATATTTTTGCTCAAACGTCTTCCCGTTTCAAAAACCTTATTTCAGTGGACAGCACGAAACAAATGATTGGGGCCTTCAGTCCTCAGTTGGAGCCTTATACACATGAAATGCCAGAAGAGACTACCCCTTCTGGCATGTTTGCAAGAGGATCTTACTCAGCAAGAACAAAGGTGATTATCTGCCTTATATGGTCATAACGTATTCTGTGTCTACTATTTCATTAGGTCCTCCTGTATATGCCAGAATCGGAAAGCTTCTGCTATTGCCCATGACCTTAGTTAATGGACAATGAGGAAGCTTATAACTTATTCAATTCAGTGAATAGTATGTTATCTACTATTATGGACTGACAAATTGACAATAGATTCCAGTTATTTGCATATGGTCCTCTAACATTATCCCATATCAGGATACCATTTTGTGGCTTCCTTTCATCTTTGTGGATAGAACATGAGATTGTCATCCGTCTTGCAGTTCAGTTAACTCTTAAAAAGTGTCAGACCGCTATACTATTAACGTCAAAAAATTAAAGTTATTAGGTTGGTTAATAGGCAACATTTAATCCAATTCCAACTATGTACCTGAAGCTGATGCATTCTTGATGATAGATATTTTCATGTTAAGCTTCTGCATCTTCCATCTAACGGACATCATTCTGGAGGTGGTTCTAATTCTTCCTCTTTTTCTTGTTTCAGTTCCTTGATGATGATAACAAGTGCTATTTGGAGATCAACTACACATTTGATATCAAGAAAGAATGGAAGGCAACATAAATAAAGATGTTGCTTGAATTGTCAACTTCAGACTATTCTTGTTTTGATTCTTCATAATTTTTGTCAGTATTGTCCGATAGTTTTGAAAAGAGGAAAAAAGAGGGAAGAAAAGAGAACAATTCTGTGCAATTGATTATTCAAATGATGCAGAGGATTTAACTTAGCAGTTAGGTTCTTACTTGTTGAGTATCATTGAATAAAGTTGAGCTTTGCCTATGACTGATTAAACACATAGTTCTCTTTTCTTTTTGAATGTGCAATCAAAACATTTTGTTCATCAAATAATTTTCACCTTTCTTATTAATGGTTTTGCATTCTCTTACTTACCTTCCAACCAAAGATTTTCAAAGTTACAATATTTAGCTACTTTTCTCTTTGAAATAACTAGTACTTCTTTGTATCTTTCTGCTAGCCTCGATCACCCCACTTTCCTTTTTATTCTTCTTTGCTGAACTTGACATCAGTAACCCGAGGTTTTTGGGTGAGGGAGACTCATAAGTTTTTAAATAGTTTTTTAGCACTCAAGTCTCAAAAAATAGGTAAAAGGGACACTTTTAAGATTAGTACTAATTACTAACATTTTAAAAGCTCCTCAAGTTTTTTTATTTACACAAAGCCTCCATCTCTCATCACTCATCCCATCTACCCTTACCCCCCATCCGGCCCCCACCCCCATCACCCCCTCCCCCACCCATCCACTATTCCACCACCACTCTCCACCACTCACCGTCACCTTCTACCACCTCCTACCACCCTCCACTACCCACCACCACCTTCTATTACCCTCCACCAGCAATACACATTATATGTGTACACATCTCGTACACATATAGTAATATGTGTACACATCTCATCTGATGTGTACGCATATTATTATATGTGTACGAGATGTGTACACATATTATAATATGTGTGTGTACACATATTATAATATGTGTATAATATGTGTACACATCAGACGAAATGTGTACACATTTTTTCCAGTCGTAAAACACATCTCCAAAATTGTATAAACATACAGAAAATATGTTTACACATCTGAAAAGATGTGTAAAACGACTAGAATTAAAAAAAACTTAAAAAAATGAAACGGGAAGGAAGAAAACGGAGAAGAACAAAGAAAAATAAAATTGATACGAAGAACAAGAAAGAAAAATAACGTGGATGGTGATGAAATAAAATTTAAAAAGAAAGCTAGAAGAAAGAAGAAGAAGGAAGAAGAAAAAGAGAGAGAGAAAGAAGAGAAGTAGGAGAATAAAGTTTGAAATAATTTGAAATATGAGAGAGAGTGTAAAAGTAGGTGGGAAGGAGGGAGATTGAAAATTTGAAAATTGGGGTGTTTTTGTAAATCCGAAAATATTTTTTTTGTCCACAAGTTATTAATGACTATACTTCAACCCCCACTTAAACTAATCTACCTTTGACTTGGTCTTGTACCCTATCCTTCTATTGAAACTTATGGGGACCTTTCCCCCTCTTTTCTCTCCAGTAACCCCACTTTACTTAGCTCGGATTGACAAGAAAATAGTTAATACATCTCCTATTTCTTTCCTATGCAGTCTTCCAATTCCTTCACTAGTTATCCTTTGGAAAAAGAATTCAAAAAAACTTTTTTCTATTCTGAAACTCTTTTCAACCAAACACCACTAGGGGAAAGTTTTTCAGTTTTCACAAAACAGGAAAAAGGAAAAATTCTATTAGATGGTAGGCACAAGTATGACTACTTGTGTGAGGGTAATTTTTTATTTATGAAATATACGGTGCGTCTCACAATTTGGATTTTCACTCTCTTTTCTCCACGTACCACACAGTAAATTGAAGAGCATTTTTGGAGAAGAACTTGAAACGAAGCATTCTTGATTTTCCATTTTTATTTCGAGAAACTAGGCTTTTCCTCTTATCCAGTTTCAGAATTCTATCAGCAGCTTATATCATTATTCCATCTTCAGACAATTCTAGGAAATGGGGTTTCACCGAATTAATAGTATTTGACTTTGCACCATTAGATAATGAGTTTGTTCTGTTAGATAATCCACGACCCTCCACCACTCGCCGCCATCTTCTACCACCCTCCACTCCCACCACCACCTTCTACCACTCTCCACCACCACCCACCACCCTACACCACTCTAATAAAAAAGATATGTACACATCAGTCAAGATGTGTACACATATAGTAATATGTGTACACATCTCGACTGATGTGTACACATGCAGATATGATATATATGTACACATATTATAATATGTGTACACATATATTATATGTGCGCACATATTATTATATGTGTACACATAAAATAATGTGTACACATAAAATAATATGTGTACACATATATATGATAAAAGTGTTACACATCTCGTCATATGTGTACACATCTGACGAGATGTGTACTGTACACATCTGACGAGATGTGTACCCATTTTTTTCAGCCGTGAAAACATCTTCAAATATGTATAAACATATAGAAAATATGTTTATACATCTGAAAAGATGTATAAAATGACTAGAATTAAAAAATGAAAAGGGATAAAATGGGGATGAAGAAGAAACAAAATGGATACGAAAAAAAAAATAATAATAATATAGATGGTGATAAAATGAAATTTGAAAAGAAATTTAGAAGAATGAATGAAAAGGAAGAAAGAGAGAAGAGAGAGAGAAATAAAATTTAAAATGATAGAATAAGGAAAGAGAGTGTAAAAGTGGGTGGGAAGGAGAAATGAAAAATCTGAATTTTTTTGAAAAGTGGGTGTTTTCGTAAATATAAAAACTTTTAATTATACCCACAAATTTTTAAACAATTCACTTCAACCCTTACTTAATGTAATGACCCTTTGACTTGATCTCGCCCTCTATCCTTAGATAGAATTGGGAGGTCTTTTCCCCTCTTTCCTCTAGACTTACATTGACAATAGTGCACGAGTTCTAATCTGAAAGTAGTAGTACAAGTTTGTGTATCCCAAAATGGAAGATGAAGGCACCTATGGATACCCAAAACGGAGCAGCAAATCCACAAAGCATGCTCAGTTTTCAAAAGATTCATTCTCTAGCTTGCCCCCAAGAACTCATCACAGCTATACTTGTAAGACTTCCACTCAAATACATCTTACGGTGCAAGTGTGTTTCAACATATTGGCTTACCTTAATCTCTACTCCAGAATTTGTCAACACCCATCTTTCTTTTTCTTCGATGGATTATACCCGCCATAGATTAATGTTGAGAGAAGAAACTCATTCTCCATTTGACAGCAATCTTAAACATTGTTCTGTTAGCTCTTTATTTAATGAGTTTGTTACTGAGGCATTTGACTTGGATTATCCTAAGAATAGATTCAAACAAAGAGATGTTTGTATTGTTGGTTCTGCTAATGGGTTGTTTTGTCTTCTGATTGGGTTTGATTTCTTGGTTCTGTGGAATCCATCAACTAGAAAGTTTAAGCAAGTGCCTGACATTTGTCCTAAAGGGTTATCCGGAACCGTTTATGGTTTTGGATATGATAAGGTTCACGATGACTATAAGATAGTGGGTGTTCCCTCTAGAGATGGAAATGCCGATGCCAAAATATATAGTTTAAAGAGTGATTCTTGGAGAAAACTTGATGATTACCAAGAGGGGGCGCTATTCCCTTGGGCGCGTTCAGGTAAGTTTGTGAATGGGAAGCTTCACTGGCTTACTAAGGGTAGGGACATCATGTCTATTGATTTGGTTGATGAGAAATGTGGAAATGTGGAGCAGCCATGTTTTGGAGAAGGAAAACTTGGCGTGGAGCTTGAAGTGCTAGGAAGTGATTTTTCTGTTCTATGTAATTATTATGAGAGAGATAATTATCAGATAACTCATGCTGATGTGTGGGTTATGAAGGACTATGGGGTTAAAGAGTCTTGGACAAAATTGTATACCATCAAATATTCTAATGACTCTATGTCTTCTCTATCTCTTTGCGTGTCACATAAAGGTGAAATTTTGATTCTGTGCAACTCAACTGTAGCGATATACAATTCAACGGATCGTTCATTCAGATACCCAGAGTCTTGGACAAAATTGTATACCATCAAATATTCTAATGACTCTATGTCTTCTCTATCTCTTTGCGTGTCACATAAAGGTGAAATTTTGATTCTGTGCAACTCAACTGTAGCGATATACAATTCAACGGATCGTTCATTCAGATACCCAGAGGTTACTGATGTTGATGGTAGTATTCGTGAGGCGGAAGTCTACTTTGAAAGCCTAATTTCTCCAATTTTACAAAATGAATGAACGACACAAAATTGGATGCTGCAAAAAGTCAGGTGAATGGGTTGAAGTGTTTGCTTTATACATTTCCAGCGTGTTGTTCAATTCTGTTTCTTTTATCAAATATAAGGGCCATCTTTACAGAACATCTACTTAGCTGTCTTGACTGTCCTTCTTTATGGTATTTGCTGTAGTTGTTTGTGGGTTCTGGCAATGGGGCAGGGTGGGGCGGGGCGGGTTGAGCCCTTCCCCTGCTAATGTTTTGCCCTGCCCCGTTTGACCCGCCCTGCCCTTCCCCGTTTTGACCCGCCCCGCCCCACTTAAATTAAATTTTAAGTCATTATTTTTTATTTTTTATCATCAAAATTGAACTTTTCTTTTAACTTTTAATCCATTTAACATATCTCTAACTTTTTTTCTATTGAAATTTTCAAATTTGATGATTTTATAGTTACTTGAAGCTTTTAAAAAATTTGTAGTATTTCAAAAGTATTACGTATTTACTATATTAATTAATAGCTTAAATAGCCAATAGTGGAACAATATTTCCATTATTTCCTCAATTTAATCATGAAATAAGAAAATAGTGGAAAAAGAACAAGTAAAATTATTGGGCCTCTATGTTGCCCCGCCCCGCCCCAAAAATTCTAAAACAAAATTTTGCCCCGCCCCGCCCCGCCCCGTTTAACAGTTGCCCCGCCCTGCCCCGTTTAGTGTTTTGCCCCGCCCCGCCCCAATTGCCATCCCTAGTTCTGCCGTCTAAGTAATTGACGTTGGACATTCATTCTCTTTTTAAGCCGTCTGAATATGAATGGTTCAGACTTCATGGCATTAAGTGTGTTTGTTTTTATTAAGATTCAACCACTTAATGGCTCTTAATAGATCTGTATCATTCAAATCTTGAATAAAGTCTTAATATCATTAAGAGGTACATCAGCGCTCCATATATTACGACAACTAGCTACCTCTACACTACCACAATCGGCAACTACAACCACCACCACCGCTGCCAACCACCACCCGTCACCACAAGTCTACCACCACCATTGTCTACCACCACTAGCCATCAACCACAACCATTAACCACCTCTACCATCATAAGTCATTGCTACAACCACCAACCACTAACTATCAATACCACACTAACCACATCCACCATCACAACCACCATTATCTCTATCAACCACCACCACCTCTACCACCACAACTCCTTAACCACCACTACCTTCCACCAACGATAATTGCCACCGCCTCTGCTACCACCGACTACCTCCACCATCACAATAACCACCACCACTACCTATCACCCTCATTACCATCACCATTAGCACAATGATCACCACCACCACTACCTATCAACCTCATTACCATCGCCATTAGCACAATGATCACCACCACCACCAACCAATATTAACCACCTCTACAAACACAACTACCTTCACTACCAAGCACCACCACCACCATTACCTACCACCGCCAATACTGCTAGTCACTACCACCAACCACCTCTATCATCAAACCACCACTATCACACAACCATCACCAACACTGCAACTGCTACCAGAAACCACCGTCATACCACCACAAACCACCACCTTACAGTCTAATATCTCGTGGATATAATATTCAAACTATTTTATAGTATGTATAAACTTTAATAAAGAATAAACATAATTATAAATATTCAGATATTGAAAAAACAAACAGTATTAATCATTCAGTGTTCAGATCCTAATACCACATCTTAATATTCAGATGTGTATTCAGATTCAGACCTCTTAATCTTAATAAAAACAAACGGCCCCTAAGGCATATTTGAATACAACAATAGTAATAATTAGCATATATAGTCCTTAACATGTCCATTTTTTAATCTAGGGCTTTATTTTTCCCATTGATCTAGGAACATCTTTAATGATCAGTTTCAGTGTCTTTTAATGAAGAGACATGGAAATAACAAAAAAAAATGGAATAACAATTAAGGTCTGAAATATCATCTAGTTTGGGTGTTTTCTGCTGCTGCTAAACTGTTGTTTCTTCGTGACTATCTTCTCAGATTCTTCTTCATTTGTCATTCTCTCCATTTACCCAAGTTTCTACTTGGATGTATGGCACATGTTGCTTTTAAATTTCAGTGGCTAGAGTTTAAAAAACTACCCTGACTATAATTGAGAAGGTAGGTGTCCATCACTCTAGGAGACAAAAACTCTCAACTTCGCTAACAAATTCTTGTTTTCCAAAATTTTGAATCATTCTGCGTTGAACATAGGCACAGTTGGAAGGCAGGTTTGCAGTATCCGAAATACTCTGGAACGTGCATCTTTGTTTTCACTTCATCTTTTTCCCTTTTACATATAGGAAGATCAGTTTCTTTTTCATCTTCAAACTATACACTTGTTAATTGTTAGTATTATTTTTTCATTTCCTTTGACCTACTTTACTTCCTTTTGTTCCACTGCTGTAACACCTTGATCACCTTTAGATGTAGGAAGCAGTGGTATCCCTTCATCCTCTCAACTTTTAGATTCTATGCTTATTTAAGAAAAATCTTCTTTTGAAGGTCAGGATATCCTTGCATGATATTTCACACCCTCCGATTAAATCTCTTTGTGATGTAAAACTCGTAGGCAATCTAGAGAATTTACATGATCGTTTCTCTTGGTTATGTCTCACTAAGAAATGAACCTTTGACTTGGCAAATAGTTTGATGTGTGTTTGCTTATAAACCAACCTCGTGGGATGTAAACTGGTGTTTAGCTCATATATTGCCTTTTCAATAAGAACAACTTATACTTACATATTGTGGATGACTGTAGGTTGTGCGAAATCATGCATGATTGCGGGGAAAGCAAACTAACTAGCTGATGCTTTGGTAAATAACTTACCTACTACTAACACTTGTATTAGATGCACTCTATCTGCTACTACTACTACTACTCCCAGTGTTATGAACAAATGTCTGTACTTGCTGACCAGGAGGAGCTAGTATGTTTTAATACTTCTCCAAATTTGTTGTTGATCAGGTCACTAAGGACACCTTATTTTCCATGTTTTGTAGAAGAGTCATGGGTTTAAGCAAAAGAAAAGATGAAAGGCAGAAAGCTTAAACGAAGCACAGAATGTTTAAACTTCTTTCTCTTCACAGAATCATCCACATTTATACATCCACATTGAATCCACCAAGCTCTCTTGGGTGTTGTTTTGACTGTCTATTGATGACAAGGAAGAAACTGAGTATAACCATTGTTCCCCTCTGAATTTTAGAAATATTCCCTGTAGAATGCACGGAAATCTCTTTCATTTCATGCAAGTCCTGTTTGAATATTAAACATCTCCAGTCTCCACCTACAAAGTTCCTTAAACTTTTCCTGCTATTCTATGACATATAACAAGAGCAACAAGGAAAGAGTTTCATCCTTGTTTCCTAATCAAGATTTGAACATAAAAGAAACAGTATACATGAATATGGATTGTATAGGTAGATGTTTCATGGTAAAGGTTACTCACTTCTCTTCTATTCATACAAAAAGCTACAAACACATGTACAACATTCATTATTGTGTTTTCCTGTAGACAAAATCATACATGATGAACCAATCCTACTAAAGTAGAAGCATGAGGTACACTTAATGCGTATGTAGGTGGTCTAGTGCTCCTTCTCAGAAAGTTTTATCCAAAAATTACAACTATTTCTTAAATAAGCTAGATCCTTGTTTGGCTCTTACAGGAATGTCCCCAATATGTAACTATTCCTGCTTCTCTTGCTTCCATCAATTCGCTCACCTCTTGTGTACCTCTATCAATCTTCGGAGAATCTGGTATGACAAATCTCACCCTTTAATTTTCTTAGGCTTGATTACACGTGGTTAAAGTATTTCTCTACGCTATGATGTTCCAACTGTGTCCGCGTTTACATCCTCATCCTCGCATAGTTAACTCCTGATAAATGAGTTAAAGGAGTTCCAACAATAGTCTGGCAGTCAAAATCGTTTCTTGGATCTTCACCGTTAACATTCAAACCTGTCTTTCCCGTACGTATGAACTCAGCTATGCTACATACAAGATCACTTTCAAACTCTGAATCATCCCTGTGGGCATCGTGGTAACGTTACCTGACAATGCATCTATATATGCAGTATTCTCTTGGGCCGATATGTCCAACAAGGAACTGCTGTGTTTAACATGGATTTAACATGGAGTACTGGGACAGATTTGACACAAAGGATTACTAAGACCTGGTGGAATGCTGGAAGATTGGTTACAAAGTGTGAGAAGATTGCTGGAATTGCAGATACAAGCTCTGTGTGTTGGAGGCCAATGCCCCGAACCCGCACAATGCCGAGACTGGGACCAAGACCGAGTAGTCACTCAACTGAGACCTTATTTTGGACATTAAATTCATACTTCTTTAAAGAACCATAGTGCAAAATACACATCATTATCATGGAAGTAACGACCATTGCAATAAGCACCCGTGAACCTTCCAAAAATTTAATCAGATAAGCTGAGAAATATAAGGCCTCAACCATCCCAAAAAAATATCACAATTGCAAGGTAGACACTCTTGCACCAGCACAATAGTAACCATCATGACGATAATGACTGCCAAACCTGATACAAACCAAAATTAGGGATGAGGATTAGTACTCAAGATCTTTTTATCCCCTGTACCAACTAGTGCAAAATGAATTTCAAAGAGTATACAAACTTTTATGGAGGTCATACCCAAGTTTATCTCAGTAAATTAAGCTAGTGCATCAACCCAGAATGTCAAGAAACAGAGTTAGAAATACAGATCCTCATTCATCAATGAGAATATCCATAAAGAAGTTAGAAGGGACTGAAAGATTAAGCTTACATTGTGCAACTCTAGCATGGATACTGCCAAGCTAAACGTCCAGATGGGTAAATATTAGTGCTAGAACTTTAACCCCCAGAAAAAATAGTCTGGACTAATGTTAGAAAAGAGGGTCATGGCTGATTTAATGATAACAATGAATTGACTTAAGTTAAATTTCACAAGAGTAAATAGTTTGTACTAGTATCTCTGATTTCAGTCATCAGGTATGCTTTGCTTCAACATAAGTTTTCTTGACTTTCAGGAAGGACTAGAAATATCACGAGAGATTGCAATATCATGTCTCCAGTGTACGCAGCTCCTGGCAGCAAAAACTCAGCCACAAACACAAAAAACTAGTCATGAAGATCAATTAAAGGCTTCTCGCGACGTAAGGTGGCAACTTGCATGATAATACATGTCTTTCTGCTTCATGCATTTAAGGCTCTGAATATATACTACTGAGAATGCTTTTAAAAATTTCAACTCTACTTCACAATTCATAAACTATGAGAAATATGAAGTGACATCATGATTTAAGTTCTTTGCATAGGGTTACTATATGATGTTCTTTTCACAATATCTACTTGCTGGTAAAAATGCAATTGTTGGCATGTCTTTTCTGGTTACAAGTGGCAACTGCAGCAAAAGCCAAACTACTTCTATTAGAGTTGAAGACTGCTAAAGCAGAACTTGCTTTTGCAAATCAACGTTGCTCTCAGCTGGAAGAAGAAAATAAAATGCTACGATACGCTTATGAGAAGGAGACCACCCTGATGATGACATAGTAGTTTTACACCTAACACAACTGTATGGGCCTAAATCAGTTTAGGTGAACAAATCGAATTTGGATTCGGATACAATCAATTCTTTGTATCAAAGCTGAAATAATGCGTAAAAAGGATGTAAATGCGAGAAAATAACTGTATTTCAATATATGGATGTTGAGTACAAATTTGGGCAGAGTTTCAGTATGTATTTCTGGATCCCTATGATACAAAATGATCTAATATTTATAGGCATGAAGGCCCTGCCCACGTTCTCCACCAGCAGCTGATGCGTCTCCCACGATCTGGGCATTAAATGGAGGAGTTAGTGGAGTGAAGTAGTGGGCTGCAAAGCCGCTTGAGCCGAGGGGATCCACCGAGGTGCGAATGATTGACCTCGGTGGCTAGACATTGTTGCTTGACCGAGGTAGTCGCTGACCGAAGCTCAGCTTACGGCTCGCCTTCGGTAGCGACCTCGGTGCCATGGCCTCGGCGATTTGTTCAATCGCTTCGGCACTTGTCTTGCTGGGACGTGCTCGGTCGTCAAGATTTGCATGACCGAGGTGAATCGTCGCTGTTCGATTTTTACCCAATACAGATAGTCCCCCACTCCTCGGTTGCCTACCGAGGAGTGGAGTGAAGTTTAGCGGGAAAGTGACGTGGCTTGACCTTATCCAAGCGTTTGAAAAACTTGTCAATGGTTCGCGTCCCATCAGGTCACTTCCTTTGGACACGTGGCGTCCATCCGCTGGTTGCCCGAACGGTCACGCCGTAATTTTTGCTTCTCCCAACGTCTCAATGATGACACCTTGGTTCTTCCATACCTATAAATACTTCTTACCAAGCTTCTCTTCCCACTTTTCACCTTCTGCCATTAACAGCGCTTAAGAGAAAAAAAAAACTTCAAGCTTCCACACTTTCTAACTTTCCATCTTTACAAGAGTTCTCAGCTTATACTTCAACCATGTCTGCCACTCATTCACGACAAGACTCGAGCGATTCCGGCGAAAGAGCCAAGACCGCCCAGTTCGCCGCCATCATTTCTAGTGGTGAGTTTATCGCCACCGTGCCGGCGCTTCAAATGATAGAGGCGGCAGAAGGGGAAGAGGTGACTTCTGACGCCAGTGGCTCTGGGCGTCGGAGAGAGAGAGTTAGGTCCGACATCGCTACTGGAGGCAATGATGTTGACCTAGAGGGGGGTGATGACGTCGCTCTTGGAGGCGAAGAGATCGAAGGCGAGGGCGGTGCCGAGGCCGAGGCTGAAGCAGGAGGTGAATTGCATTCGGTTGAGGGTGATCATAGTACTGAGGTGGGACCACCGGGCCCGGCGATTCCCCTCGAGCAAGAGTTAGAGCCTCATCACGTCATCCCTTCCCATTTTGATAACAGCAAAGATCTCAAGCTATAACAACAATCAGCCGATCAGGAGGGGAAGAATAGAAATATCCCCGTGAACATGACGCCAACCCTCATAACCCAGGCTCATATTGACTGGGTTCGGAGGGAATGTAGGTTTGAACCCGGGGTGAAGGTGGTAGTCCCCGATCCGACAAGCAGAGTTTGCCAGCACGTGGATGGTCTTTCCTTTGCTTACACCTACCCCTTCACCCTCGGTTTCTCTCTTCCACTGCATAGGGTCATCGACGACTTTTGCCGAGCATACAATCTGTGCCTGGCCCAACTCGGCCCCGGCGTGTGGAGGGTGGTCCAATGCATGGACTGGTTGAGTACGGAAGCCGGGGTGGACTTCACATTGCAACACCTTCTTTCCCTCTATTACCCATATTTCCATAGAGCCGGGGTTGTGGCTTTAAACAACCGAGGTAAATACGGGCTCCTTCACAAGAGTGAGGATCACGGGGATCGAGGTTGGAGTGAGCGGTACGTCCTTCTGGAGACTGACATTCTATCCCCCAAGCCCAATTTCCCTGAGAAGTGGAATAACACCCGTAAGTGTCTTCTGGGCGCTCAAATCTCTCCTCGATTATTATTTGCATCTTGCTAAACTTGTTTCGTTTTCCTTCTTCCAGCTAATAAAGTCACCATCGTTCCCCCCGAGGGACTGACCGAGTGGGTTAGATCAGTGATGGGGGCTCGGAAACGTCCCATCCGAACGTGGATGAAGATGGCTGTTGACTTCGGTTGGCAGTGCAAAAGACACGGTAAGTTTTTTGGTGGAGTTTCACTTGGCGTACTATTTTGAGATTTTTGTCTTGACTACTGGGCACTTCTCCCTTGGCTTCAGGTTTTCCCAATCGTGCCACCGGTGCGAAGAAAAGCAAGAAAAAGAAGAAGGAAGAGAAAAAGGCGAAGGATGGGAAGGAAACCGAGTCAGATGATGATCTGGCCACGGTGGCTAGAGAATACAAAGGGCTGAAGGCTTCAAAATCTTCGAAGGGAGCCCCCGGCCAAGGGACCTCCAAAGGTAATCTTCTTGCTCGGTTGATTTCATTGGACATCATTTTTTCTTCCGCTACTTTGTTCTGATTCCTTCCACTATCGTAGGCGTGAAGAGAAAAAGGGCAACTTCGAAGAAGCCTTCCCGCTCGGTGACTCCTCGCACCGAGGCTGTAATTCCTCCTCCACCCGAGGCAGCAGTTGAAGGGCGCCGAAGGCTAATCGACGAGCCCGATGACGTTGTTGCTGGAAGTCTAACAGCCCAAGGGGCGGTCGAGGTGGTGGACCTCGAGGATCAAGAGCAGGACACCGAGGCTGCAATCGCCCAGGTTCGGGGTAAGGCCAAGGTTGGAGGGACTAGTGCTGTGGCCACCGAGGGAAGGGTCAGCGCCGGGGCGATCAGGGCGCAGTCCGAGCCCGCTAGGACTTCATCCTCGGTTGGGTCCCTTCGGAAGCTGGAAGTGCCATCCTCATCGAACCTTTTGGAGGGCACCCGTGGGGATATACTGAGCCTCATGCCTCTGCTCGGCCCTGTGGAGGACAGCATTGTGCAGAACTTCTCCCGAGGCACGCTGCACCAAACTATCGCCGCCAATGCTTTGAGAGTAAGTGACTTGTTTCTTTAGTTTTGTCACTCTTTGCCCTCGGTTGGCTGATTCTGACTCTTTGATCGACTTTTCCTTTAGGGCCTCGTTCTGTCGCTGAGGGCGATCGAAGTTGAAACAATAAGAGACGAGGAGGTCCGGCGCGTGGCTCACTCTTGGGACAGGCAAAGGGACAACTTCAACGCGCAAATAGCTACACTTAAAGCTGATTTGTCCAAGTCCCAGACCGATCTGCGTGAGGCAGAGGCTGCCTCCGAGGCCAAGATCAAGGCCCTCGGCGATGGCTTTCAAGTCGAGCGCTCGAGACTAGAAGCCGAGGCTACGAGACTGAACGCCGAGCTGACCCAAGCGAAGGCCGAAGCTGTGGAGATGGCCAAGAAGCATCACGAGCAGCTGAGGAAGCATGTGCTTCACATTAGGAAGTTGGAGGGTGAAAACTCCAAGCTTCAAGCTAAAGATGCTGAGATTGAAGCCCTTCGGGATGAAATCGCCGATCGAAAGAATAGGGCTGCAATCAAAGTCAAGAGGGCCGAGCTGGACAAGTGATGGGCCATCATCAAGTCTCGGCTGAAGCTGCTCAAGCGATGCCGCGCCGGGGAGATCAACCTGGACGAGGAGATCGCAAGAGCCGAGGTCAAATCGGCGGAGGCTCAAGCCATTATTGATGAGCTTCCCTCAAGTGAGGGTTCGAGCGGTGACGAAAAGGAAGAAGAGGATGAAGATGCCGAAAGGGGTTCCGAGGATGGAGGTGATTCTCCCGAGGCATAAACTTCTTACAGCATTTCTTTTGTAAGCCTTCGGGCTTTTAGGCTTGTATTTTGGACCTTCGGGTCATTTCTGAATGTAAATATTCAGCCTTCGGGCTTTTAATGAAAATATTTGCATCTTTACTTCGTGTGATGGCCTTTTAAATATACCGAACACTTTGATGCAAACTTTAATTTTTGCTTGCAAGACTTAAACAGAATTTGACCGATGCAAACTTAGGACGACGTCTCGCCCCCGAGTCGATGCATTGTGTAGCTTCGGAATGAAAAATTCGCACATATAAAATGAATGAAACCAGAGTCATTTTATTGATATCATCGAGCCAAAAGTCGGCTATGTACATAAAACCAAGTCGAAGCGGACCTTGGGGTGAAAAATGAATTTTCAAATAAAAACAAACTGAAAACATGCCGCTACCGGGCTAATTTACAATGTACTAAATCTAGTCCTCGGGCGTAAGTCCCCGGTTGTCGGATAGATAAGCTTCGGTTGGGAGGCTCGATGTCGACCTCGGTGTCAACCCTTCTCACTCCCCCCAGTGTTCGGTTTTGAATCTTGATGAGAATCCGAGCACTGGAGACGGTTCGGTTCGCTTCCTGAAAAGGTCAAGCAAAAAGATGGAACGAGGAGTAAGTTAGTACATTTTTTATCAATGCCGTTGGAGCGTTGTTCGGCTCGGGGCTGTTTTAGTTTAAGAAGATTCAAAAGTATTTACCTCGACTAGAAGCAGTATCGCTTCAAATTGGAAATATTCCAATTCAGAGGTTCGGGCTCTCCTTGGAGATTCTCCATTTGATAAGAGCCTTTTCCAACAATTGCTCTGACTCTATAGGGTCCTTCCCAATTTGCAATGAGCTTTCCTCCGTTCTCTTCCTTTGTTGACTGATTCGCAGTTTTCAACACATAATCTCCAACCTTGAAATCCCTAAGCTTGGCTCTTCTGTTGAGATATGCCTCGATCTGCCTCTTTTGAGCAACTAATCGGACCAAAGCTAGCTCCCTTTTCTCCTCGAGCAGATCCAGCTCTATGCGCATCGCCTCTTGGTTTGCATCCTCGGCAGTGTGAGCGTACCGAAGGCTTGGTTCGCCCACCTCTACGGGGATGAGAGAGTCCATGCCATAAGCCAGTGAAAAAGGAGTCTCACCGGTGCTGTTCTTTTCAGTTGTTCGCATGGCCCATAGAACCCCGGGCAACTCCTCGGGCCAAGGGCCTTTTTTCTCATCGAGTCTCTTCTTGAGATTTTCAATTATGATCCTATTCGAAGACTCGGCTTGGCCATTGGCACTTGGGTGATAAGGGGTCGAGGCTATTCTTTTGATCCCCCACTGCTTGAAGAAGTTAGTGGTAGCTGCCCCCATGAATTGTTTACCGTTATCACAAGCAATTTCCCTTGGGACGCCGAACCTGTAGATGATATTATTTTTGATGAAGTCGATTACTTGTTTTTGCTTTACCTCGGTGAGAGCCGCTGCTTCCACCCATTTTGTGAAGTAATCAGTTAACACCAAGATGAAACGAACACCACCCTTTCCCTTGGGTAATGGCCCAACAACATCCATCCCCCATTTCATGAAGGGCCATGGCGATACCACTGAATGTAGAGGCTCGGCCTGTTGGTGGATCAATCGCCCATGGCGCTGGCACTTGTCACATTTCTGCACGAAGGCTTTCACATCGGCACTGACTGTGGGCCAATAATACCCAGCTCTTAATAGCTTACGCACCAAGGACTTTCCCCCCAAGTGATTGCCACACTCACCTTCGTGCACTTCGGCCATCACATATCTCGCCTCATCGGGGCCCAAGCATTTGGCCGTCGGGCGCAATATAACCTCTTGTATAGATTACCCTCGATCATGTGATACGAGGCTGCTTGGGTCCTTAGCTTCTTTGCTTCTTTTTTATCTTGGGGGACATTCCCCGAGTCGAAGTAGGAGATGAACTTACTTCGCCAATCCCATCGGTTGTCCACCGAATTGACTTGCAGCTTCATCTCTCTCATTTGCGCGGACAACAGCCGAACCACCGAATCAGTCCCCGAGTGTGCTTCATCGACCGCCGAAACAAGATTAGCCAAAGCATCAGCATCGGTGTTTTCCTCTCGAGGCACTTGTTTAACTTGCCATTCTTGGAATTGGGCCAGGATCCTTTGTGCCCGATCCAAGTATAATTGCATTCTGGGCTCACGAGTCACCGAGGACCTGGCTTACTACTAACTGTGAGTCGCACCTCAATTCGATTCTTTCAACCCCCATTTCCTTGGCCAGCTCCAAACCTGCTAAAGCTGCCTCATATTCTGCTTCATTGTTGGTTACTTTCTTGAACCGAACCGAGTGCCCGACTTTCTCCCCGGTGGGTGCTCTCAAGACTATGCCTAACCCCGAACCTTTGGAGTTTGTTGCCCCATCGGTGTAGAGTATCAATAGTCCCGGGGTGGTTCCTTTAGCCATGGCGTTTTCCTTTTCAGCCTCGGGCAAGATTCCAATACTAAAATCGGCCACGAAGTCCGCCAAGACTTGAGACTTAATAGCAGTCCGAGGTTGATAGGTGATGTCATACTCGCTTAACTCTACCGCCCATTTTGATAGCCTCCCCGATAACTCCGGTTTATGCAATATATTTCTTAAAGGGAAGGTTGAAACTACTGCTATTGGATGACATTGAAAATAGGGTCGTAGTTTCCGAGCAGTAACAAGTAAAGCAAGTGCTAGTTTTTCCAAATGCGGATACCTGGTTTCAGCGTCAAGGAGTGTCTTGCTCACATAATAGATGGGCTGTTGCTTGCCATCTTCTTCCCGAACCAGCACAGCGCTGACTGACACCTCGGACACTGCCAAATAGACTAGCAATGTTTCACCCTCTTTTGGCTTGGCAAGCAACGGTGCGTTAGCCAAGTACTGTTTCAAGTCTTTCAACGCTTGTTTGCACTCCGGCGTCCACTCGAAGTGATTGTTTTTTCTCAAAACGGAGAAGAATTTGTGGCATCGCTCCGAGGACCTTGAGATAAATCGACTCAAGGCAGCGACTCGGCCAGTCAAGCGTTGAACTTCTTTCACCCCGGTCAACTCCTCGGGGATCTCCTCAATAGCTCTGATTTTGTCAGGATTAGCTTCGATGCCTCGTTCAGAGACAATGAACCCCAAGAATTTGCCTGATCCAACGCCGAAGGCGCACTTCTCAGGACTCAACTTCATGCCATATTGTCTCAACACAGCAAAGGCCTCCCTTAGATGATTCAAATGATCCTCCATTTGGATCGATTTGATGAGCATATCGTCTATGTAGACCTCCATAGACTTTCCAATATATTCTTTAAACATGCGACATACCAGCCTTTGGTAGGTCGCCCCGGCGTTCTTCAACCCGAAGGGCATCACTTTGTAACAGAAGGTACCTCGGTCAGTGATGAACGAGGTCTTTTCTTCATCCTCCGGGTCCATGAGAATCTGATTATAGCCCGAATACGCATCCAAGAAGGTTAATAGTTTGTGTCCAGCCGTGGAGTCTATTAACCTGTCGATTTGTGGCAATGGATAAGAATCTTTGGGGCAAGCTTTGTTCAAGTCAGTGTAGTCTACACACATTCTCCACTTGCCATTCTTCTTCGGTACCACCACGACATTGGCTAGCCATTCGAGGTATTTCACCTCCCTAATGAAACCATTTTCCTGTAGCTTGGCGGTTTCATCCTCGATCGCCTTCTTTTTTACCCCGGCATGGGGCCTTTTCTTCTGTTTTACCGGGGTAAACTTTGGGTCCACATTCAATTTGTGGGTCATGATCTCCGGATCGATACCCGTCATGTCTGAATGGGCCCAAGCAAAACAGTCATGGTTGGATCTCAAAACTTCCATAATCGCCTCTTTCGACTTCGGGTCCAACTCCGAGTCGATGTGCACCTTTCTTTCTGGAAAATCTTTCAATAAAGTGAAAGAATCCAGCTCCTCA
Source organism: Petunia x hybrida (assembly GCA_037355625.1). Lineage (NCBI taxonomy): Eukaryota > Viridiplantae > Streptophyta > Magnoliopsida > Solanales > Solanaceae > Petunia > Petunia x hybrida. The sequence goes on along the minus strand of JBBBVM010000504.1, from coordinate 730,186 downwards.
ATGGTGGAGTCCTCGGCCTTTTGCTTCCGAGGCTCTTGGACGCATGCCGGGATCTTTTCAATTTCACTTTGGAGGTTCGCCTCGCTTGACCCCGGTTGCGTTGGTTGCTATTTCTTTGGCCCGCTCGGGGCGACTCCACTCTTCAGTGCGACTGAGTAGCACTCCCTCGCTACTCGTTGTTCTCCCTTAATTGATCGAACTCCCCAAGGCGTTGGGAATTTAATCACTTGATGCAAGGTGGAGGGAACAGCTTCCATGGAGTGGATCCATGGTCTTCCGAGGATCACATTGTAGGCTAGATCCTCGGGCATGACTTGGAACAGTGTTTCTTTGGTGACTCCCTCGGCGAATGTCTTTAGTGTGATCTCACCCAACATTTTCTCCGTTGAGTTGTTAAAGCCAGCCAACACTGTTGATTTGGGAATGACTTCCCCTTTTAGCCACATTTTCTTAACGGCCCCGTAGCTGATGATATTTACTGAGCTACTGGGGTCGATCAAGGCTCTTTTGATGTCAGAGTTGTTGATTCTTAACATGATGACTAGAGCGTCGTGATGGGGGAACATCATCCCATCACAGTCATCTTCATCAAACACAATGTCTTTGCCCTAGCCTCCAACTCGGGTCCTCTTCTCCATGGTAATGGAGAGCTTAGCAAATTTCTTGGTCGTGACGCAGTTTACGCCGTTCACCTCTGATCCCCCGGTAATGACGTTCACTACTCTCTCCGGGGGTGGAGCCCGAGGTGGTTGTCCATCACCCCGGTTCTTGGAGAAATTGTCTTTACCCTTATCAGTAAGGAATTCAGCCAAAACTCCTTTCTTCAGCAAGTGAGCTACTTCGAGGCGCAAAGCTTTGCAATCCTCGGTTCTATGGCAGTAATCCGCATGAAATTCGCACTGCAGATTATGATCTCGTTTGTCTGCCGGGGTCCTCATATCCTTGGGAACCCTCACCCCGGCAGTCCCTTTGACTACATTGACCAGCTCTGAGGTCGATATGTTGAAATTATAATCTTGGATACGGGGCAGATCCTTTTTTGGGGCCGAAGCGGAGCTCGAGGGAGTTCTTTGGTTCGTATTGGGCTGAACCTTCCCACCGAGCCTTTGGCTTATGTTTGAACTTGGGTGCGTGCCGCCGAAGGTGTTCCCTAGCCTTTGGCAGACATGCTGTCTCGTCGAGGTGTATGGCTCATACCTCCCCTTTGAGGCGCCGCGATTTGAAGATTCACCTCGGTTACGTTGATGATAACCTCGGCTCTTGAACTCAGCTTCCTCCAACCTGATTTTGGAGTAAGTGCGCCTATGCAAGTCCTCCCACGTTAGGACTTGATACTGTTGTAGTTCTTTTCGCAATTCAGCGGCGGCGTCAGAATTACGAGTATTGATACCTTTTCAAATGCCATGATGGCCAAGGTATCATCCATCCGAGGCAACTCCATGCGTTCGGCGTGGAATCGCTCAAGAAATTCTTTAAGTGGCTCACCGGGCTTTTGCTTCACTTCACATATATCCTCCTTCCTTTGGAGGATCTTTTGAGCCCCGGTATGCGCCTTGACGAAGGCGCTTGACATTTCCTTAAATGAGGAGATCGACCCAGCTGGCAAGCACATGTACCAACGTAGGGCCCCCTTCTCTACTCCCCGAATTTCTTTAAGAACATCGATTCGAGCTGTATAGCCGTTAAATCGTTGCTCTTCACCATTGTCATATATTCCCTTATGTGCTCTTTGTGATCAGTGGTCCCATCGTATTTCTTCAGGAATATGAGTTTGAAGCCTTTGGGAGTCGGGGGCTGGAGCCGCTTCGGGCTTGAAGGGCAGCTCCCTGTACTGATCGATATCGAGGTCGTCCTCCTCCTTGGTTATCCCCTGCACTCCCTCGAGGCGTTTTTCCACACGCGCCTCGATTCGAGCTTCGATCTCCCTGCTCATCTTTTCAATGTCAACCGAGGACGTTGTCTCAGCCACTGAGGGAAACGTCCCGAAGTGTGGCGTGGTAGTTGGATTATTCCCCGAGCCCCCAGACGTGGCTCCGTTGGGAGGTCCCCCTGTTGTCGCGCCCGGAGGAACGAAGGGCGGGATGCCTCCACCAGGAGCCGTAGGCTGGGTGCCGTTAGGGGCAGCACTGTTTCTCGCTTCTAACGAGGTGCGAAGTTCAGCGTTAATGCTTGCTTGCTCGTCCTGCTTGGTTTGGAGAGCTCTTAGCGTTGTGACAACATATATCTGGAATTCTTCAGTTGTCATCGGGGTGATGGGCTGTTGATTCAACGGAACGTCAACCCGATCGTTATTATTACCACCGTTATCAGCCATAACGTTGTTGAATCACGAAATTTTGACAAAGAACAAACGTGAAACTTTGGAACAAAGCGTTACTGCTTATATCCCCACAGACGGCGCCAATTTGTATGGGCCTAAATCAATTTAGGTGAACAAATCGAATTTGGATTCGGATACAAGCAATTCTTTGTATCAAAGTTGAAATAATGCGTAAAAATGATGTAAATGCGAGAAAATAACTGTATTTCAATATATGGATGTTGAGTACAAATTTGGGCAGAGTTTCAGTATGTATTTCTGGATCCCTATGATACAAAATGATCTAATATTTATAGGCATGAAGGCCCTGCCCACGTTCTCCACCAGCAGCTGATGCGTCTCCCACGATCTGGGCATTAAATGGAGGAGTTAGTGGAGTGAAGTAGTGGGCTGCAAAGCCGCTTGAGCCGAGGGGATCCACCGAGGTGCGAATGATTGACCTCGGTGGCTAGACATTGTTGCTTGACCGAGGTAGTCGCTGACCGAAGCTCAGCTTACGGCTCGCCTTCGGTAGCGACCTCGGTGCCATGGCCTCGGCGATTTGTTCAATCGCTTCGGCACTTGTCTTGCTGGGACGTGCTCGGTCGTCAAGATTTGCATGACCGAGGCGAATCGTCGCGGGTCGATTTTTACCCAATACAACAACAAATTTTGTTCTTCTTTGCCTTAATTCTGAAGTACAACTTCTGCAGTACTGTTTTTATTCTTTAGTCTTTCGGAGCCGCGTAAGAGACTGGGCTGCAATCCAGAAATTTTGTTATTTTGATGCTGAAAAGCATAGACTGACAAACACTAGTCTCACTCATCACAGCTGTTTTTAACCTGCACCTTTTCTCGTTCCAGTGCACGGAGCTCCCGCTATGCATGGGTCAGGAATAGAGCCTGACTGACCATATTGAGTCTTTTGTATGCAGTCTGTTTCCACGACTTTGACTTGAACCTGATGCCCTTCTTTTGCATCCATTATTACTGATTCAATATCAGTACCACATCAAACCGAAGTAAAATGTTACAAACTTGCAAAACATCAGTGGAATACGCCTGTTTTAACGAATAGTATATTGGAAAGGAAGAATATAGTAGGTGCTTGGATTGATATTAGGGATATAATTCCCAAATCCCAAACCATCCTTTATGGTTATATATAAGTTCATATCAATGTTTATGATCAGTTGTTCGATATGGGGTATTATTATAGAACCATGTCAAGTAAGAAGTTCAGCGATGGTACACAGAAATACAACAATACCATAAATTTGTTTCCTTGCCATGATACAGTAAAAATATCAACAGAAAGTCTCATTTGATACATTGTGTGGAAAACTATCATGATACCTTCACATATAGTGAAGCACACAATGGTGGGTTGACAAAGAAATTGAAATGCTAGGTTCTCCTTTAAATTATTTTTATGTCATTACATCATTGTCGAGAAGGATGATAAGGACTAGCTATCAAGTAAAGCTCACTCTTCCTAGAGCAAGTTACTCCAGCTGACTCTGTCATTTCCAAGTGATACAACAATTGAGCCAGTGGATAATGCACATTAGCCAAACCAAATGACAGCTCAGGGCAAATTCCCCTTCCACTTCCAAAGGGAAGATATTCGAAATTATTACCAACAAAATTCATAGAGTTGTGCTTGAATCTCTCAGATTTAAAGCTCTCTATGTCATGTCATCCCAATATTTTGGATCTCTTCCCGTAGCCCAAACGTTAACCATTATTTTTTTTCCTCAAAGGAATAGTGTAGTCATTTATGTGTGCTTCTTCCCTACATTCTCTAGGTAGCAAAAGGGGAAATGGAGGATGGAGTCTGAGAGTTTCTTTAATGACCAACTTTATATATTTTAGCTCTTCGACATCATTTTGAGCAAACGTTTCTTTCCCTCTGAAAGTTTTTCTTGCATCTGCTTGAGCTTTGGCTAATACACTTGAATTCTTCACCAGTTCAACCATGGCCCAATCAATTGTTGTTGATGAAGTTTCTGTTCCAACAGCAAACACGTCCTTCATGTATGAGCAAGCTAATTACAATATTAAATTATCTCTCTTATACTGTATTATTTGTACAAACTTTTTTTTGCAACTAACAAATTACTAGACTTCTGTGTTAGTTGACATAATATTTGGTCCGGCCTAGTCTACAGATGCCGTGTCACGATTCGTTCAAAAAATGGAACGTGTCAAATATGTTCCCTCTATTTTTACTTTTATGCGACGTGTTTTGGCAAAGTTTATTTAAAAAAGAAGAAGAATAGTTGGAACGTATCATATTAGATGTATGCAATGATAATTGTGATGACTATAAAATGTTAAAGTTTAATTATGTTATTAAAATATGTCATTTTTTCTGGATCGGATTATTTAAAAAGAAAAGTATCATGAACAATGAAAGTAGTAACAATGTAGCATATGCTAGTACTTACAAAAATAATAGCTTTGATATTCTCGGTTGTGATTGGAAAGTGAAGGCCTTCTTTCATAATTTTCAGCAGTACACCAATCAATGGCTCTTGCCAGTTGCAAGATTATACTTGTGCTCATTGATGACCTTTCCAAGAAGGGTGATGATACACACCATTCCAGATTGCCGCGCGGTTTGCCGTATCTGACGTGGCCATCGTGTGAAAAGTCCAATTTGCACTTCGGCTACCATTGCTATCCTCCACTCTCGGGCAAATATTTTGCTGCTTTGCTTAATTAGGTCTTTTTGTTATTATTTTTTTGGGAAATAATTGTATACCATATTTCTCTATTTATTTTTAAAAGTACCACTTCCATTATCACATCCCAACCAATTTTTTTTCAAAGTCACATCCCTCCCCATTTACATAGTTGTCTTATTAATTGAATATAAAGACAAAACACGTTGATAGAAAATTCAATGTGAATAATATAGCCCATATACTATTTATATTACTGTGATATACTATACATAATATGTGGCTATTAATATACCTTCTGTATGTGCATACTATATATTGATATACTATATTTTAATAAACTATATATTGATATACTATGTATATTATCATTATTGTACCATATTGTTTATATATGATATTATAGTCATATACTATATATTTGATCACAAATTTTAAATTTGTTGGTTTGATATAAACCAAGGTGCAGAGGTGGTGGTAATATATTTATTTAAATAACAATATTTTATTTATGAATGCACTAGATAGAAGTTTATGGGAATATTTGTTGAGATTGTAATTGACTAGGATTCCGTTAAAATATGCTTAAATTTAGGAATCCTCTTCTAGGATGGTTTCAGATATAAAGAGAGGATTTACTGATAACTACCAATAGGGATAATAACAATTGTGGTATATTTGCAATTTAATAAATAGTACCATAATTAAATGGCATCGAATGATATAAAATCTTATAAATTAGGCAGTTGTGAAAAAATCCCTATTTTTTTCCGGTTTCTCTCTCGTCTGTAACTCTCCCTCCTCTCCCTCTCTTTTTATTGAAGTTCATTTACTACTGTTTTTGGCCGTTGTAAATTTTTTTTTCACTCAAACTCAGCTCGAAGCATTGTTCACTCAGCTGTAGTGTTTATACTCCTTGTATAGTTTCTCTAAGATCTGGAACAATGCAGAAAGAAAGTAGTAAAATTTTAAAAAAAAACTTGATTAAAAATTTCGAAGAAGCCCGCGTACTCACTGAACTCGACCGGAAAACTGAATATTTGTTACTCGCTTACATTTATACGTATTTTTATAGAAGCTACTTTGATACTCACCTCTTACAATTGATCAAAAATTTAGAATCAAAGCGAACATGGGGCAGGTAGAAGAAGATCTTAATTTCATAAATATAGCTCAAGATGGTATGGCATCATTAACTTATTGTCACGACCCAATTTTCGGGGCCGTGATGGCACCTAAGTGTTATATCCTTAGGCGAACCACGAATAATTAAACTGACTCATAATGATAATTTAGATTGAAATATTGCAATAAAGTAGAAGCAGGTGTTTCGTGTGAATCAACGCCTTCTGCTTGACACCATCAAAGAGCGGATAAGTTAATCCGAAAATTTCAATGTCAACAACACGCAGATGACTGTTAACTAACGGGTGCAATATTGCCATGAATTGCATTATAAATTCATGTGTCCTGCTCCGACTTCGCCTCAGAACTTAGAATCCATTAATTTGCTGCAGTTACCATCACTAATGGCAGGTCCTCTGGTTTTAACCACCGTACGTATACCGTCGTCCTCAACCAATAGGGTAATCAACGAAACCATTGCCGTATTAGTTCTAATTTGTTCATTCTGCCAACAGGAGCAACGCAAACACATAATTGGACTATTTTTGGGCCACAGCTGATTAATTAGCGAATTGGGCCGCACCATCAATGAAGGCATGTGCTCGGTCCATGTAGAGTAAGCCCTTCAACACGTTTTCAGCGAGTCCCCAGGAGTTGGGTCGCATAATCTATTCCCGCACGTATGAATCCTGATAGGAATTCAACATTCCCACACTCGCTGTCGTTTGAGTTTAGCCAACGACATGTGTAAAACAAGGACACTTGTTTAATCGAATTTTAGGTACTCTTTAATATTGAGCAGCTATCACATGCCCTGGTACTTTATTAATCAAGATGGGTAGAACTTGTTTTGGTTAGTAGACAAGTTCTTTGCCCTTGCAACAATACAAATAACGGGAATGCACGAAATCAGCCCAGCGGATGCAAACTTGGTGTATTGTACACGGACAAAAAGGAGAAAGTCAATACTGCTACTAAGTACTAAGTACATTACAACTTCAGACTGGACAATCGTTAGACAAGTACAAGCGCACGATCAGTCCACGATGAAGTAAGTACTGCATATATTGAGCCCAAAAAGGTGATACAAAGTATATATATCCCTAATAATCCAGACTAGAACCAAAGCTACCATCATTCGAACTTAAATCTGAATGACAAGGAGCTCCCATCTCAAAGTCAAACATCGGAAATGTTAATTTCGTGGTTTCAACGTCAATGAGACATAGATCACAATTGACAAATAATTCACGGCAGCCGTAAATATCTGTCATATATCCGTTCCAGTGACCCGGCCCCTGAAAGTGACAACACCCGGTCTCTACGACTTTGCTGCAGTTTGCCGAACCAATCATCCTTTTGAGACGTCTTCTGCATTCAATCGTCTTATTTCTTCCGTCGGGCTCCTTCAATAGACTAAGCAGCACTTCCATCCCCGAGTTGATGCTAATTTCATCTTCCCTATCAAACATCAGCAATGCAATCCCGTAATTGTACTTTGCTTGGGCCACAGCTGAATTATTAACGAATTGGGCCTCGCACGAAGAATTATTAGCGACTTGGGCCATATAGTGTAACCCCTCCTTGTTACCGGCAACAAAAAATATATGAGTCCCGAGAAGTTTTACTATTAGTTTTACAACACATGAGTTTTTTACTATAACCCCTCCTTCTTACTTTACTGTTAGTTTTACAACACGGGAGTTTTTTTTAACTAAAATGACTTATGATTAGGGGATTCCCACTTTAATAATAATAATAAAGAAAGAAGTAAATACAATTTATTATAATAAATATATAATATGATGTCATAAAATATTCAAAAATATTTTGTTAAATGTAATTTGTATAGAGTAATTAATTTAATTACACTATTTAATTTTAAATACAAATTTTCAACGATTTCACCAATTTTATAGAGCCATTTAATAACAAAAATAAATGAAAAGTAAAAATAAAATATGTTCTGAATATTATGGCAGCACAAAAATATTTTTGATACAATTTTTCAACGATTTCTCAAATTTCATAGTAAAAATAAAATTGTGACCGAAAATAAAACAAAAGTAAAACAGAATATTTGAAAGAGTCGTTTACTAACAAAAATAAATGTAAAGTAAAAATAATATATGTTCTGAATATTATGGCACCACAAAAAAAAATTTGATACAATTTTTCAATGATTTATCTAATTCTAAAATTGTGTCCGAAAATAAAGACATTATTTAAAATAAATATTTGAATATAGGCCCCATTAAGATTTCAATAATTTAAACTAAAATAGTTAAAAGTGTGCCTATTTGACTATAGGCCCCATTAAGATTTTAATAATTTAAACCAAAATAGTTAAAAGTGGACCTGGGCCCGCAGCGAGTGAGAGAGTGAGATGCTGGGAGTGTGCACACCACGCGCTGAAAAGAACAAAATCTGACTCAAGGGTATCTTTGTCATTGCACATGCAGGCCACGTCAGGTGCGTCAAAGCCGGCGGCAAACTGGTATGGTGTGCTTCTTTTCCGTTCCAAAGAATGGCATCTACCATATGGTGGGTATCCGTAGCTTTAGCCTTCATTCTGCTGAGCACATGAAGAAACTTGAGTGAAGGGAATATACTATATATTTATTATCAGCCATATCAAACCCTTCCAATAAGCCTGACACTTTTTTGACAAGTCGTACAAGTTCGTCTTGCTCCTTGATTACTTGCGCAAATGTTGATCTACATGACGTACATCTAGTGAATTGATAAATCCATTTTGTTACATTAATTGGATTGCCAGAAGATGTCATAAAATATTCAATCAGACAAAGACTTCATCTTGTCTAAGTGAGCTGAATGACCAGACAATTTTTGCGCTAAGCAATTCTAAAAGACAAATTTACGCATTTGTCTCCACTAAGTTTAGGCCTTGTTGCAAAAGCAAGATCATGCAAATATTTCACCTAGTTGAAGGTGCATAAATGGTCCATATTTTTTGGCTAAATCTCTAAGGACATGGTGTGGAGATCCACCTAGCATGTGAAGCATATTTCCTAGTAAAGCCCGTTTCCGTGGACATGCAGGCAATTTTTTTAATTTGGGATATTCTTCCATTTCCTCAATAAAATAGGAAAGACACAAAAAAGAAAATGGAAAAGAAGTTAAAGGCCGTCCTTTAAATATCTATAGTCGTCTTTGTCCTTTGAACAAAATTTTGAAATAATTAAGTTTTATACATTAGTAATATTACTAATTTTTAAGTGAACCTTCATCGACTATATCTGGTTAATTGTACTCTTATTGATTCTATATTCTATGCATCGTCAGTATTGTAATTTTCTACTGTAATTCCATCACGAAGTTAAGTTAATTTATAATAATGTATAACTCTTACTGACAAGTCTAATATGGTAGCCTAAAGAATACAATTTCCCATATATGGTAAAACTGCAGTAACAATAACATCATTTACATAGGTAGTATATCGAAGTATTTTCAAAATAAATATAGGATTTTCACTTCATTTTATTATTTTGACCTGAAATTCAAATAAAATATGTAGTTTGAGCAAGTGTGCCTATTCATTCATTTTTGCAAACGCGGACTATTCCTCATGTATGCTCTGCTTAGTAATTGTTTTTAAATAACGAGTTTTCCGTGTCATTAATCTGGATTAGGTCCACAATAGGATGTGGAGTCCAAGTGTATTTTAAAGGGATATTTACACCATGTACCCATAAAATTAAAAAATTTATCCATTTCTACCTAATTTAAATCACATTTCACCCTATACCCATTCGGGTCTACTTTATTACACGTCGTACCCATTGGGATGTAATTTATTACGCGTCATACCCAATTGCCCATTACTAAAGCCTTGCACTTTACCCTGGTTCCATTCTTCAATGGCTCTTTTCTCAACTTTATTCTATTATTATTTTCTACCTTCTACTGCAAACATACCCATTCACAAATTCTACTACTCTTCTACCTCTTAACAGCAAATATATCAACCAATTCTATTCCTCGTACTAAGTTAGGCAAATTTCAAAATGTGCTCCCAGATGATGTCACTACGAATTCCTCCAATTAGTTTCTTGTTTCCTTTAGTGATAGACAATCATCAATTCTTCAAATTCAAGAGTCACCTAACTTGGCTCTCGCTCTTGCCAGGTTTGGAAAATGCATTTTATGCACAATTGAATTCTCAATTTGGGAATCTAAGGGACATCGTTTACAAAATTATGTATCTAATTGTATTTAGCTTTTTATTTTCATATCTTGGAAAGCTGAGTAAACGAAGGGAACTTTCTCATGTACTAATAGGAAACCTATGAAGTTTTTTTAATTTTATGTAATAATTATGCTGTAATTTTTTAATGGTAATATCTCTTGATGCATTTTCTTTTTAAAGTAAATGTATCTAATATATCAGTATGCAACTACTGGTCCAAAACTACTAACTTGTCGTTGTTTTAGTGAAATTAAATTTAATTTAAACACATTATATATTTTTGGTATATCGTATATTTATTTGGTATACCTTTTATGTTTGGATCGGAATGTGTGAGTTGCTATAGAACAATTGGATGTTATGAATTTTATTATTTTAAATACATTACACCTTTTTTGGTTTATCGTATACTTTTTCAATATAAATTTTTTCTGTTTGGATCAGAATGCGTGAGTTGCTACAAAACAAATGGTTATTTCGATTATTATTGATTTAAACAACGTATACCCTTTTGGTATGTTATATACTCTTTTTGGTATACCCATTTGCATTCGGATCAAAATATGCAATGCTATCGACCAAATAAATATTTCAGTTTTTGTTGTTTTGAACAAGATATACCCTTTTGGTATACTGTATACTCTTCTGGTATACTCTTTTGTGTTTGGATCCAAGTGTGCGATGATGAGCGAATAAATATTTCAGCTTTTGTTGTTTTGAACAAAGTATACCCTTTTGGTATAGTGTATACCCTTCTGGTATACCCTTTTATGTTTGGATCCAAGTGTGCGATGTTACCGAGCGAATAAATATTTTAGTTTTTCTTTATTTTGAACAAATTTACCATTATGGTATACTGTATACTCTTCTGGTATACCCTTTTGTGTTTGGATCCAAGTGTGCGATACTGCCGAGCGAATACATATTTCAGTTTTTGTTGTTTTGAACAAAGTATACCCTTTTGGTATACTGTATACTCTTCTGGTATACCATTTTGTGTTTGGATCCAAGTGTGCGATGCTACCGAGCGTATAAATATTTTAGTTTTTGTTGTTTTGAACAAAGTATACCTTTTTGGTATACTATATACTCTTCTGGTATACCCTTTTGTGTTTGGATCCAAGTATGCGATGCTACCGAGCGAATAAATATTTCAATTTTTGTTGTTTTGAACAAAGTATACCCTTTTGGTATACTGTATACTCTTTTGGTATACCTTTTTGTATTCGAATCGAAGTGCAAAATGTTTCCGAAGACATATATGTTTTAATTTTATTATTTTTAAAGAAGAATACCTTTTTGGTATATTGTGTTCTCTTTTGGTATACCCTTTTGTGTTTGGATCAAAGTGTGCGATGCTATCGAGCAAATGAGTATTTCAATTATTGTTATTTTGAACAGAATATATCTTTTTGGTATACTACTCTTTCGGTATACCTTGTTATGTTTGGATAAAAGTGTGAGATACTATCGAGCAAATAAAATATTTCAGTTTTTGTGTTTGTGAACAAAATATGCCTTTTTGAAGAAAGAAAAAAAAAGTGAGTATAATAAGATTACGGAGAAAGAAAATAAATTAAAAAATAAAAATATGGGGAGACATGAATAGTGCTAGAAGTAGGAGAAAGAAAAAAGAATAAAAAATGGAAAAAAGGAAAAAAAACAAGAATAGTGAAAACGGAGAAGGAAAAAAAGAATAATAAAAGAATGATAAAAAAAGAGAAAAAAATAATATAAGATATGAGAAGAGAGCGGAAGTTGAGTTCCTTGTTTTATGCCTCAAAATAAGAAGGTAATTAGTTAATGGCTATAGAGTGTAAATAAGTTATGGGTATAAATATAAAGGGTAGAACCACGTAAATAAAATAGGATGTATATGTATTTTTGTAAATCCCCTATTTTAAATAGGAAATATAAATTCCATTATTAAAAGCCGCTCCAATTCCAAATTACCCGGCGAATTCGGCACAATCGATTGTAAGTTTTTTCATTAAAACCTACTTTTCATTTATATTTAATTCCTAGACGACACAGTGAGTGTGTCAAAAGGATGTCGGTACAAGTACGACGAGTAAAGTATGTGTTCACCCATATATATATAATTACTTAACTTAATATGCATTATTAAATCCTTCGCATGATAATTAGTACATGAATTTATAACATTAATAATCTGCTTTGTTATTGCACTATCCATCCCAATTTATTTGATATTTTTTATTTGTTAAGTTGATCAATATTTGGAGCTAAATAAGCTTAGTAAATTAATTTTCAAAATCAGTCCATACATATAGCCGCAGAGGCTAGAGACAGATTTAGAATTTGAAGTTTATGTGGTCCGATGCCTTTGAACGCACTGAGTATTTGAGTTATTGGATTCGAAATTTAATATTTTGTGGATATCTTAACACGCAGAGTTTGAGCCAAGTTATGTATGTTATGAATCTTTTTTTTTTTTTTTTTGAAGGAGCAGTCATGACCTTTTTTTTAAGGAGCAGTCGAGCCTTTTGATTAAATCGAATGGATGGACGGATCAGTAATTTAAATGTGATGGGTTTAACCTTTAAGTTTTTAGCACTGAACTCATTGTACTATCAAAATTATGTTTTGCATGCGAAATACTGCGTTTGGATGAACCCATTCTATGAGCTGCATCCGCCTCTGGATAGACACGCTTTATCCTCGTTCTGATAAAAATGGAGTTGGTTCTTAAATGCTTCCTTGTTATACTTGGAGCTAGTTTTAGCCTTTTTTTCGGTTTAGACCGGTTTGTTTCAATGTTAGTGGTGAATTGTTGATACAGAAGATATTTACTAATATAGTGATCTCTTATGTGCAGTAAAATTCGAGTACATTGTCGTTTATTCATAATGAACCAAAGGAGAGAAGTAGAAGATAGTACTGAGGATGAAGAGGCAGTTGTAAAAAGGCAAAAAGTTAGAAGGGACTGCCCTTATCTTGATACAGTTAATAGACAGGTAATTTAATTGCTAATCACTTTTTGAATCAGTTTTATTTTGTTCTGTAATCTTTCTGGTTAGTCACCTACTTAAACTTGATTCAGAATCAATAGTTAGTGATACTTTGATATTTCCTGTATGTTTTTTCTGTGGTGTTCGGGCCAGCTTGTGCACACCTTGACTAATTCCAATGGGTACCTATTTACACGGTTGACTAAATCATACCTTGAGAGATAACTTTTGTTCTGTGATTGTACATTCTATAGGTTGGTTAAGCTGGTTAATATAATATCTCCATGTTAGGAGTGAATATCTTATATCATTTTACCTCCCTTTTATTTTTTTCGTTTTTAATTTTTCCTTTTTGCTTTATAAGCACCTTTTTGGTTTCTTGAGAGAGATCTTTTTGGGATATTGAGATTCTTGTTTACAAGTATCGTCTCTGATGGAATGAGCTCTTGTTTGACCTGGTGATTTTCTTTTGGGGGAGGGAGTTTAAGTTGACTATCCTGTGGTAACTGCATCACTGAGATTTTATAAACTCGTGTTGATCTATTGACATGGTACGTTCCATCTTTTCCTTCTTTTCATTTTGTTCCATGTATTATTGCAGGTTCTAGATTTTGACTTCGAGAAACATTGCTCAGTCTCTCTTTCAAAAGAAAATGTCTACGCATGTTTAGTTTGTGGAAAGTACTATCAAGGAAGGGGTCAAAAAACCCATGCATATATACACAGTATCGAAGCAGGGCATCGTGTATATGTCAATCTACAGACAGAGAAAGTTTATTGCCTTCCTGATGGATATGAAGTCAAAGACCCATCACTTGATGACATTCACCATGTTCTGAATCCAAGGTTTGAGAGAACTACTGTTTGAATGCTGTCTTTGCTTCCCTCTCCCTCCCAGTACTATCTTCCCCCATCGTACAATAATTTTAGTTCTCTAAAAGCTTGATCATGCATTCTGAAAATGGGGCGCTTTTGTTCGTTTCTATCAAATGCTCCTAAAGATTCCTTTATATCCCCCTTATAAAAGAAAAAGAAAAAATTCTTTTACATCCCACGTTCATGTTCCAAGTACTTCTACATTAGAATACTACATTTTGCTTTTTGTTGAGTCTCAAACCTTGCTCAATTTGGTTGATTCATGTGGATATCAATGGACTGGTTTCTCTCTCTCTTGTGGTGTACTGCCCGTTGATTGTTTTTGCTTGATATTATCTTGTAGATTTACGCTGGAGAAAATTAAGCAGCTTGATCAAAACAGGCAATGGTCTAGGGCACTTGATGGGTCTGATTATCTTCCAGGAACGGTTACTCGACTAGCTTATTTGAAATGCTTATCAATTATCATTGCATAAATTGTCTATTCGAGTTGTGATTTTAACTTTTTGACTTGTTATGTTAGATTGGGCTTAATAAGATCGAGCAGGCTGACTTTGTTAATGTGACGATTCAATCATTGATGCGAGTAATTCTCCTGAGAAACTTCTTTCTAATCCCTGAAAACTATCAACATTGCAAATCTCCTCTGGTTCATCGATTCGGAGAGCTTGCGCGAAAGATTTGGCATGCAAGAAACTTCAAGGGACAGGTTCTCACCCTACATTAGTATACGTAGATTTCATCTTTTATTCATGGCTTCATATCCTGATGGCTCTGTATATGCAGGTGAGCCCACATGAGTTCTTGCAGGCCGTTAAGAATTCACGTTTTCCGATCAGTGTGCTGTCTGATCCTGTTAAGTTTATGTTATGGCTTCTTGAGACCTTGCATGCTGAACTTGGAGGTCCAAGCAAAGGCAGCAGCATAATTCACCAGTGTTTTCAGGTTTTGCTTGAATAGTTATTATCTTTTAGCAGTTTAAAACACTGATGTTTTTTGGAGTTGAAGGTTTTCCTTTTTCCTGCTAGGGTGAGTTGGAGGTTGTGAAAGAGATACACAGGAGGCCTATTGCTGAGAGGAGAGAAAATGGGGATTCACAGATTAATGGTAACGGGGAAGATAGTGGAAGTAAAGCAGGCAATGTTGTTGTTGAGACTAGCAGAATGCCTTTCTTAATGCTTGGACTTGATTTGCCACCCCCTCCTTTATTTAAGGATGTTATGGAGAAGAATATTATTCCCCAGGTATGTGTGTCCATTGTGGTGAACTTTTACAGATTTTTTCTTAAGCCCTTGCCTCAGGGGTCATTTATCGTAATCTGGTGTTCCTAATATTCAACAAATATCCTGTCTTCTCCTCCTGTGCCCTTCATGTTAGTGTAGGGATGTTTATGCATACGGGACGTGGTAATTTTATTTATGGAGCCTTGTCATTGAGAAATGATATCAAAATGGTACTGAGAAATAGAAGCAAACATGAAAACACAAGCTAAATGGAGATGGACAAATTTTAGACCTAAAATTTGTTTTTTGGTTCTAGGTCTCGAGAAAATGGGTCCACGCCAGTTTGGTATTCCAATGTGATGCCTTTGCTAGGTGTTATAGTTGACCTGGCTTCTTAGTCACCTAAGTGTATGTTGAATGGAAAGGACTAGGTAGTTATCTTATTGAAGTATTCTGAAGAAGCCAGCTCTTCACCTATCAGATGGAGTAGAAGTTAAAAAACTAAAAGGGCCACTATGGTTTCAACGATAAACTGGATAGCTAACTAGTTGTTATATTCAAAATTTATTCTGCTGTGGTCTGTGGGCGGGGGAAGTGCTTTTAATGGTTATCTTGATAATAATGAGAAATTATATTTTAAAGACTTGTTTTTCTTGAATTCCTGTATACACACTGAATTGGGTGGATATGTTGATGCGATTATTACAGTGTGAAACTGATCAATACTGCTACTTTAGTAAGTACCAAGGATGCTTAGTTACATCATCCTGTGTTTTCTTTGTATCAGATGTTCAACTCAGCTACCCCTTTCTACAACATTGTGTGTCATTTTAGTGGTTAAATCAACTTAGCATTTCAATACTAGTGGTTATTTGTTACTGATAAAAACAAAATACTATTGGTTATTCGTAAACTGAGTTATTATAGGGGTGCTTGTTTGTTCATCCATCCTCTTCTCAACAAACAAAAGGTTTTGGTCACTCATTTGCTGATATTGAAACTTTGTAGGTTCCGCTGTTCAACATTCTAAAGAAGTTTGATGGTGAGACTATGACTGAAGTTGTCTGTCCTCATCATATCGAGAGGATGAGATATCGTGTCACAAAACTTCCAAAGTATCTCATTGTCCACATGCACCGATTTACCAAGAACAACTTCTTTGCGGAGAAGAACCCCACCCTTGGTAAGTGCTTATTGATATTATCTTAGAGTTGACCTTTTTACTGAGGCAGTCTGTAGTTGAACCTCGATGCCATGGGCACAATAGTACCAATATCAGTTAACTTAGAGTTGACCTTATTCTGACTTGCGAAGTTGACCTTATTCTGACTTGCGAAGTTTTATATTTTATTCAGTTAACTTCCCTGTGAAGAATCTGGAGCTGAAAGATTACATTCCTCTCCCTGCACCCAAGAAGAATGGAAAATTACGCTCGAAGTATGATCTGATTGCCAATATCGTTCATGATGGCAAGCCCGGTGAAGGATCATATAGGGTATTTGTGCAGCGAAAACCTGAGGAGCTTTGGTAATTTTCGCCTTCATGATATGATAATGTTCATTTAGTTGTGCCCAGAAAATAGTAGAATATATTAATAACCCAATGCTTAAACTCCATACAGGTATGAAATGCAAGACCTACATGTTTCAGAAACTCTTCCACAAATGGTTGCACTGTCGGAGGCTTATATGCAGATCTATGAACAACAACAGTAATGGAAATTGACCAAGCATTGCCACTAGATTTTTCTGCTTGAGGAATCATAGTTTTTACTATTTTGAGTAGAGATGAACAAGAATAAATCCATATACCTAACTTCTAGGAACATTAGATGTGCCACAAAATATAGTGTGATATTGTTGTGGCATCTCATTCCATCTAAATTTTGATGTCCTCCTTCCAAGGTACGCTTATTTCTTTAGTGAAATTTTTATTTCAATTTTCAACCTCATTCCTGAGCAGCTCTTGCATACTTGTCTGAACAGAAATTCGCTTAGTTAAAGTGACTAATAGAAAGGAACAGAAGAAGTAACTTTGTTAAGTACAAGCAAGCTACCGCTAAGGGATGGGGTGGGATTGATTGAATCCCTTTACCCTCCGGATTCGGCCACTATGAATGTGGTGGGACTGATGGAATCTTTTTATTTTAATCGGGTTTGGGCATTAAGAATGAAGAAATTCTAGTAGGGGATGTGCTTCTCTTAATAGATCTTACGCTAGGTGAATATGAATTAGGGACCATTTGTTTTTATTAAGATTAAGAGGCATGAATCTGAATACACACCTGAATATTAAGATGTTTTTAGATCTGAACACTAAATTTTTAAGACTGTTTGTTTTTTTAACATCTGAATGCCTGTAATTTATTAATCTTAAAACTTAACAAATATAGTAATTCAATTAAAAAGAAATAATTATATATTATATTAATAAAATATTAGAGAAATCTAAATTTTAAAAAATAAAGTCATGACTTGATGAAAATCTGCATTTCACAAAGATATCAATGGATATTTACTATTTGAATTTGTTTGAATATATCAACTCCAAAATAAATTATTGAAATAATTTTTGAAACAAATGTAATCTGATTTGTGTGTTCATTGATTATATGTTTGCAAGGAATTATTCTCATGTGTGCATTGATTATATATGCGTGATAATATGTTGGATTCATGGAGCTAATGGAAACTGTTGATTTGTTGAGAAAAAGCTTAGTTGTTGGTTGAACATTAATTACCGAGATATTCGCTAGATGAAGACGTGAGCCCCGATACCTCTGAATAGTTTACAGACTCAATTACAGATCTGTTTAATAAATAGCCATTCAGTGCTATTAAGTCATTTTAAACAAAAAAAATCAAACACACTTAATGGGTTAACATCTGAATCATTCATATTCAGATTCACATTAAGTCCAAACAAATAAGGCCTTAGTCTGAAGCAGTTGTTTTCCATGATTAAAAAAGTGAAACAACTCCACCCGTGAACGTGAAAACATGACCATGACATGAACTCATGTGATAGTTGACTTCAGAAGGCACCTTTGATTACGGCCAAGTTTAGGAAAGCAAATCATGTGACAAGTGTCAGTTTTCCGCGTGCAAAGATCCATTTCCTCTAATAAATTAGTATAACCCCACATGAATAAATTCTTAACTACAATACCCACATTTTCTCCCCACATTTCCATGCATTCAATTCTCTAAAGTCTAAACCCTCAAACACACACAAAATGGCCCAAAAGTTCAACAACTTCCTTGCCGTGACTCTCTCAGTCTTGGTGGTTGCTTCCCTTTTCCTCCACGTCTCCGCCGTATTGGGTGGTTTACCTGGTGGTTGGACGCCTATAACTGACACAAAGGCCCCTCAAGTAGTGGAGATTGGAAAATTTGCAGTAGATGAACACAACAAAGAAGCAAACACCACGTTAGTATTTAAAAGAGTGAAGAGAGGAAAAACCCAAGTCGTCGCCGGCACGAATTATCGGCTTGTTATCTCTGCCAATGATGGTGGTTATAGAAACAGTAGGTACTTGGCTGCTGTATGGGACAAGCCATGGGCGAATTATAGGAACCTTACTTCCTTCAAAAAAATATGAAGTGTTTTTCTGCTAGATAAACACCAGCTGATCCCAGGGGCGGATGTACATATAGGGTAGCGGGTGCCACGGCACCCGCAACCCTCGATCGCGTCAGTGTATGTATATGTATATATATGTATATAAACTGAAAAAAATATAAAGAACTTAAAGTGGCACCCACTACAACTAAATACTTCATGGTGCTACTGGTTGTAGGTCAAAGGTTTTGATGCTAGTGTCTTAGCTTCAAATATTTTCAAGAACAGGAATTAGGGTTCCTTTCTTTGCATTTTAAATTAGTTGCCTTATTGTACTTTTTATTATTATTATTATTATTATTATTATTATTATTTTTTTTTTTTGTAATTAGTAAAATGTAAATACATAGTTTGTTCATAGATATTATTTTAAATATTTGAATTTTTTATAACCACAATTTTAAATTTCAACTGTCTTTTTCTTCAAATTTTGTTTAAATCATGTCTAAAAATTGTTTTTTTAAAAAAAAAAAAAAAAAAAAACTCTCATGCTTCACCACCTCTCTATTTTCTAGTCAAGGCTCAGCAGGTTCAAAAATTAGACTCTGTATATAGAGTAACTAAATATTTGTATAGTTACAATTTTTAACCCCTTGACATAAGGCAAAATTCTATTTAACTAATAAAGATATTTCAAAAATTGCTTTAGAGTATTAATTTAAATCCTATATATGACATTCTTAGTACTACTTTGAGTCCCCTTATACAAATTTTGGGCTCCGCTCCTAACGCCCCACCACCATACGCTCTTATTAGTTTTGGCACCCAGCACCCCTAAATCCTGGATCCGCCCTTGGCTGATCCTCGGAGATTTCTTGTTATAAAAAAATAGTGTGTATTATATCTGTGTCTTGTATACAGTGTAATCTATTTATTTTTGTTGCTCTGTTTAATAGTATTTCCTTTAGAAGATATAAGAATATAATAATACGCTGGCTGGTTTTGGTTCTTGTTAATTGGCTACCTTTCATGTTGAAGTTTTTGTCGTTTGGTTTATACTTCTTGTTATATATGAGTTGTTAGATGATGACATATTCTATAATGGCATAAATGATTCTATAGAATTTGTTAATCAGAATAAGAAGGGTGGAATTGAGCAAACGTGTGATCAATATACCGTTGGGCTTGTGATTCATAATGTTTTCAAGAACAGTTTGAATTGAGATGGGGATTAGAAGTCCTATTTTGAGGATAAAGCACTCGCTATAAAAAAGTTTATTTTCAGAACGTAAATTCGAGATCTTTAATGAAAGTGAAGATGTATTTACCACCTCTCACGACTTACTTTAGTGATAGATCTTACATAATAATAATAGGTGGCTCATTAAAATGTTCAAAATAAAATTGTGACTAGTTGAGGAGATAAAGTACTACTCCATGTATTAAGCTAAAGAGATAACTCCACCCGTGATTACATGAACCTGACCATGACATGCACCCACGTGACTTTGACTTTAGGAGCTCTTAGAAAGAGTGGTGATTGGCAAATACAGGAAGCACGTCACTTGACCACTGTCGGCTCTCCGCGAGTTCACATTTTTTTTGTTTCCCACTTTGATATTTGGTATTCCGGTTAGAATCTCGACTAATTTAAATTTATCGCTGTTTTTATTTGGTGTTCAATATTCTCATATAAACTCGACTAATTCGAAGTTGTTCAATATATAAGACTAATTTTAGAAAAAGTGCGTTTATTCTCACGACTCAAACCGAACCTCTAATTAAGCGCTCAACCTTTGGTGGTCTCATTAATAACTGCACCACACCCATAAATTCTTAACTACCCACGCCCACATTTTCTCGCCCACATTTCCATGCATTAAACTTCTCTAAAGTTTAAAGTCTAACCCCCCCCCCCCCCCCTTTCACTCGCACACGCACAAAATGGCCCTCAAATTCAACTGTATCCTCGCCGGAACTATCTCAGCAGTGGTGGTTGCTTCCCTTTTCCTCCACGTCTCCGCCATATTGGGTGGTTCGAAAGGTGGTTTACTTGGTGGTTGGACCCCTATAACTGACACAAACGATCCTACCATAGTGGAGATAGGGAAGTTTGCAGTGGATGAACACAACAAAGAAGCAAACTCCAAGTTGGTATTTCAAAGAGTGATGAAAGGTGAAACTCAAGTGGTCGCTGGCACGAATTATAGACTTGTTATCTCCGCTAAGGATGGTGGTTCTAACAGCAATAAGTACTTGGCTGTTGTTTGGGATAAGCCATGGGAGAATTATAGGAACCTCACTTCGTTCAAAAAATTATAAAGTGTTTTGATCTAGTTAGAGACGATCCTCGGAGACTTCTTGTTATGTACGTTTTTCTATAAATCTTGTTGTTTAGTACTAGTTCTCTTTATGGACACTATGTAACTTAAATATTTTTGTTCTTCTGTTTACTAGTAGTACTATTTACCTTCAATTCGTAGATATAAATGTATGGGCCTAAATCGTTTTTAGGTACACAAATAAATTTCGGATTCGGATACAAGCAATTCTTCGTATCAAAGTTGTAATAATGCGAGAAAAAGATATAAAGTGCGAGAGAATAAACTGTATTTTTCAATATGCAAGAGTTGAGTACAAATTTGGGCAGAGTTTCGGTATAAATTTCTGGATCCCTATTACATGAAATAAGCTGTTATTTATAGACATAAGCCTTGCCCACGATCTCCACTATCAGCTGCCATGTTGTCCCATGATCTGGATGTGTAGTGGCTGAGTTAGTGGGGTGAAGTAGTGGGCCGCAAAGCCGGAAGAACCGAGGGGATCCACCGAGGTGAGAGCTTGACGTCCTCGGTGGCTTGGCCCTGCTGCTTGACCGAGGTGATGGCTACCGAAGCTCAGCTCGCGGCTCGCCTTCGGTAGTGCATCATCGGTTTTAAGACCTCGGCGATTCGTTCCATCGCCTCGGTGCTGACTTAGTCGGGACGTGTTCGGTCATTAAGATTTGCGCGACCGGGGTAGATCACCGCGGGTCGATTTTTACCCAATACAGATAGTCCCCCCACTCCTCGGTTACCTACCGAGGTGACCGGGGAGTGGAATGAAGTTCTAGCGGGAAAGCGACGTGGCTCGATCCCATCCAAGCGTCTCAAAATTTTGCCAACGGTTCGCGTCCCATCAGGTCACTTCTCAATGACACGTGGCGCTCATCCGTGGGTTGACCGAACTGTCGCGCCGAAATTTTTGTTTTCTCCAACGTTACAATGATGATGCTGACGTCATCCTCTTTTAAAATTCCATACCTATAAAAGGGCCCGTTCACCAAGTTGTCTCTTCACTTACTTCAGAGCAATCAACAGTAAAAGCTTAAGAATTCTTCCAAACTCCTTCCAATCTTCCAACTTCATAGAACAGCTTCCAGTTTCGAATTCATCATCATGTCTACCACAATCTCTAGGCAAGATTCCAGCGACTCGGGCGAGAGAGAGTGCGAATTCCGCCTCTAGCCGCAGCTGTTGCCAGCGGCGACGCCGCCGCTGCTATGCCGGTGACTACCACGGCTGTGGTGGAAGGCGGCGAAGTATCTTCAGGTGTTGGGGGCGTGAAGCGCCGTAAAATGAGAGCTATGCGCCAGCTGGCGGCGGAGGAGGAGGAGGTCGCCTCAGGCGAGGACGACGCCGTGCTAGATGACGCCGCTCTACGCAGCTTTAGTGATGCCCTCCTTAGAGACGATGACGATGGAGGGGATGGTGAGGGAGCTGGCACCGAGGACGTCGATGCCGAGGGCAGAGGCGCCGAGGGCGTAGATGTTGCCGAGGGGGGATCCACGGGGCCGTCTATTCCCCTCGAGCAGGAGCTCGAGCCTCACCAGATAATCCCCTCCCACTTTGATAATACCAAGGACTTGAAGCTGCAAGCCCAAACGGCCGATCAAGAAGAGAAGAACAGAAATATTCCAGTGAACACCACCCCGACCCGCATAACTCAAGCTCACATTGAGCGGGTTCGGAGGGAGTGTCGATTCGAGCTCGGGGTGAAGGTCATCATCCCCGACCCCACGAGTAGGGTGTGCCACAACATCGAGGGGATGTCTTTCGCTTACACTTACCCCTTCACCCTCGGTTTCTCCCTTCCAGTCTATAAGGTCATCGATGACTTCTGCCGGGCATACAACTTGTGTCTGGCTCAACTCGGCCCCGGCGTTTGGAGGGTGGTCCAATGCATGGACTGGTTAAGCAAAGAAGCTAAAGTGGATTTCACCTTCCAACACCTCATTTCACTATACTACCCCTATTTTCACAAGGCCGGGGTGGTGGCGCTGAACAACCGAGGCAAGTTTGCCCTTCTCCATAAAAGTGAGGACCATGGGGACCGGGGCTGGTGTGACAGATACATTCTGCTGGAGACCAAGGTCTTGTCCACCGAGCCGGATTTTCCCGAGCGGTGGAACAACACACGTAAGTACACCGTCTCTTTCGTCTTACTCCTCGGTTGGTAGTCTGTCCATACTTTATTGATTTTGTTTTCCTTGTTATTTCTTCGGCCAACAAGGTAGACATCGTGCCCCCAGCAGGTTTAACGGCATGGGTCAAGGCGATGACCGGGGCTCGTACCCGCCCCGAGAGGACATGGATGAAGATGGCTGCCGAATTTGGTTGGCAGTGCAAGAGGCACGGTGAGTTTTGATAGTGTTTTGATAGTGGGTGACTTTGGGATCTTGGTTATTTTCCTGACTTTCTCTTCTTCGGTGTTAGGTTTTCCAAACCGTACTGTTAACACAAAAAAGAGTAAGAAGAAGAAGGAAGAGAAGAAGAAAGACGATGAAGAGACCGAGTCGGATGATGATCTGGCTGCGGTAGCCGGGGAATACAAGGGGTTGAAGGCTTCCAAGTCTTCTAAAATCTCAAAGGGAGCCCCTGATCAAGGGACTTCAAAAGGTAACTCTTCTCCTCGGTCCATATCGTGGATTGTCACTCCTTTTCCATTCTAACATTTTCAACTTCTCCTTCGGTCTTAGGTGTGAAGCGGAAGAGGGCTACCTCGAAGAAACCGTCCCGCTCGGTGACTCCTCGTACCGAGGTGGAGATTCCTCGCCAGCCCGAAGCAGTGGCTGAGAAACGCCGAGGATTGGTGGATGAGCCTGAGGATGAAGCGGCTGCCGAGGTTTGGGCCCGAGGAGATGCAGATGTTATTGACCTCGAGGGTCAAGAGCCCGAAGCGGAAGCTGCCACGACAAGGGCTAAGGGTAAAGCCAAGGTCTTGGAGGTCGGCGCGGCTACACTTGGAGAGGAAGTTGGAGCCGGGGCGGTAAGGGCTCATTCCGAACCCGCGAGGACTTCATCCTCGGTGGGCTCTTACCGGAGGCTTGAAGTGCCCACCTCCTCGAATCTGTTAGCTTGCACCGCCGAGGATCTCTTAAGCCTCACACCTCTGTTGGGGCCAACCGAGGATAAGCTGGTGCAAGAGCTTACCCCCGGCCAGCTGTACAGTACATTGGCTTCTAATGCTGTAAGGGTAAGTCTTATCAAATTTGAGTCAAATATTTTCAATGTTTACCTTCGGTTCGCTGCTGATTTTGATTCTTCAAACTTTGTTCAGGGCTTCATCCTATCATTGAGGGCCATCGAGGTCGAATCCGCGAGGACTGCCGAGGTTCGGCG
This sequence comes from Petunia x hybrida, assembly GCA_037355625.1. Lineage (NCBI taxonomy): Eukaryota > Viridiplantae > Streptophyta > Magnoliopsida > Solanales > Solanaceae > Petunia > Petunia x hybrida. The sequence continues at coordinate 705,570 of JBBBVM010000504.1, read as the reverse complement.
TGTATCTCGCCTATGGGACCAGCAAAGAGACAAATTCAAGGCCCAGATAGCTTCGCTGAAAGCTGATTTGGCCAAGTCCCAGGCCGATTTACGCGAAGCCGAGGCGAACTCTGAGGCCAAGATCAAGATCCTCGGTGACGATTTTGAAGCTGAACATTCGAGGCTGGGGGAAGAAGTCGCGAGGCTGAGCGGCGAGCTGTCTCGAACCAAGACCGAGGCAGTGAATATGGCCAAGAAGCACCAGGAGCAGTTGAAAGATCACTTGCTTCACATTAAGAAGCTAGAGGGTGAGACTTCCAAGCTTTCAGCCAAAGATGCTCAGATCGCGGCTTTGAAAGATGAAATCACAGCCCGAAAGGATAAAGCTGCACTCAAGGTGAAAAGGGCCGAGCTCGATAAACGATGGGCCATCATCAAGTCTCGGTTAAGGTTGCTCAAGCGGTGTCGCGCCGGGGAGCTTAACCTGGATGAAGAGATTGAGAAAGCCGAGATCAAAGCAGCCGAAGCTCAAGCTATCATCGATGATCTTCCTTCAAGTGAGGCCTCGAGCGGCGATGATGAAGAAGAAGAAGATGAAGAGGCCGAAGGGGGCTCCGAAGAGGGAGGTGGCTCTCCCGAGGCATGAGTAGTTTTAGCACTTCTTTTGTAGGCCATCGTGCTTTTTAAGTCTGTATTTTGGACCTTCGGGTCTTTTTGAATGTAAATATTCAGCCTTCGGGCTTTTAATGAAAGTGTTTGCATCTTTACTTTGTGTGATGGCCCTTTAAGTATACCGGACCGGACACTTTGATGCAAACTTTAATTAAATCTTGCAAGATGTAAACAATATTTGACCGATGCAAACCTAGGACGACGTCTCGCCCTCGGGTCGACGCATTGCGCGGCTTCAAAATGTTAAAGATTCACACAGATAAAATGAGTGCGACCGAAGTCAATTTCATTGATATCAACGAGCCAAAAGGCTATGTACATAAAACTAAGCCGAAACGGACCTTGGGTAAAATTTCAAAATAAAAGCTAACTGGCAACATGCCGCTATCGGGCCGATTTACAATGTACTAAATCTAGTCCCCGGGGGTTAGTCCCCGGTTGTCGGATAGATAAGCTTCGGTTGGGGAGGCTCGATGTCGACCTCGATATCAACCCTTCTCACTCCCCCCCAGTGTTCGGTTGTGAATCTTGATGAAGATCCGAGCACTGGAATCGGTTCGGTTCGCTTCCTGAAAAGGTCAAGCAAAAAGGCGGAACGAGGAGTAAGTTAGTACATTTTCTATTGATGCCATGGGAGCGCTTTTCGGCTCGGGGCTGTTTGATTTAAAAGAGTTGGAAGATATTTACCTCAGCTAGAAGTAGTATCGCTTCAAGTTGGAGATGTTCCAATTCAGAGGTTCGGGTTCTCCTTGCAAACTTTCGATCTGATAAGAGCCTTTTCCAATAATTGCTTTGACTCTATAGGGTCCTTCCCAATTTGCAATAAGCTTCCCCCCGTTGTTCTCCTTTGTTGATTGATTCACCGTTTTCAACACATAATCTCCCACCTTGAAGTCCCTGAATTTAGCTTTCCTGTTGAGGTAAGCCTCGATCTGTCTTTTTTGGGCAGCGAGCCGAACCAAAGCCAGTTCCCTCTTCTTTTCGAGCAAGTCTAGCTCAATGCGCATCGCCTCTTGATTGGCGTCTTCGGTCGTGTGAGCATACCGAAGACTCGGTTCGCCCACTTCGACGGGGATGAGTGAGTCCATACCATAAGCCAGTGAGAAAGGAGTCTCCCCGGTACTATTCTTCTCGGTTGTTCGCATGGCCCACAGAACCCCATGCAACTCCTCGGGCCAAGGACCTTTTTTCTCGTCGAGTCTTTTCTTGAGATTCTCAATTATGATCCTGTTTGAAGACTCAGCTTGGCCATTGGCACTTGGATGATAGGGAGTCGAAGCTATTCTCTTGATCCCCCACTGCTTGAGGAAGTTGGTGATAATGGTTCCCATGAATTGCTTGCCGTTGTCGCAAGCAATTTCTTTTGGGACACCGAACCTGTAGATGATGTTCTTTTTGATGAAGTCGATTACTTGCTTTTGCTTGACTTCGGTGAGAGCCACTGCTTCCACCCATTTGGTGAAGTAATCAGTCAATACTAGGATGAAACGAACACCACCTTTTCCCTTGGGCAATGGTCCAACAACATCCATTCCCCATTTCATGAAGGGCCATGGCGACACCACCGAATGAAGAGGCTCGGCCTGTTGATGGATCAGCCGCCCATGGCGTTGGCACTTGTCACATTTTTGCACAAAAGCCCTCACATCGGTACTGATTGTGGGCCAGTAATACCCAGATCTTAACAGCTTACGTACCAAGGACTTTGCTCCTGAGTGGTTGCCACACTCGCCTTCGTGCACTTCAGCCATCACGTATCTTGCCTCATCGGGACCCAGACATTTGGCCATCGGGCCGCAATACAACCTTTTGTATAGATTGCCCTCGATCATGTGATACGAGGCTGCTTGAGTTCTTAATTTCTTCGCTTCTTTTTTATCTTGGGGTACATTCCCCGAGTCGAAGTAGGAGATGAACTTACTCCGCCAATCCCATCGGTTGTCCACCGAATTGACTTGCAGCTTCATCTCTCTCATCTGCGCAGATAGTAGCCGAACCACCGAGTCAGTCCCCGAGTGAGTTTCATCAATAGCCGAACCAAGATTCGCCAAGGCATCAGCCTCGGTATTTTCCTCCCGAGGCACTTGTTTAACTTGCCACTCTTGGAATTGGGCCAAGGTCCTTTGTGCCCGGTCCAAGTACAATTGCATTCTGGGCTCACGAGCCGTGTAATCACCGAGGACTTGGTTCACCACCAATTGTGAGTCGCACCTTAGTTCGATTCTCTCAACCCCCATTTCTTTGGCCAACTCTAGACCTGCTAGGGCCGCCTCATATTCTGCCTCGTTGTTGGTTACTTTCTTGAATCGAACCGAATGCCTGACCTTTTCCCCGGTAGGTGCTCTCAAAACTATGCCTAACCCCGAGCCTTTGGAGTTTGTTGCCCCATCGGTATAGAGTATCCATAAGCCCGGGGTTGTTCCTTTAGCTTCGGCATTTTCCTTTTCAGCCTCGGGTAAGATTCCCACACTAAAATCTGCCACGAAGTCTGCCAAGACTTGAGACTTAATGGCGGTCCGAGGCTGATAGGTGATGTCATATTCACTTAACTCTACTGCCCATTTTGATAACCTCCCCGACAACTCTGGTTTATGCAAAATACTTCTCAAAGGGAAGGTTGAAACTACAGCTATTGGGTGGCATTGAAAATAGGGCCGTAGTTTTCGAGCAGTAATGAGTAAAGCGAGAGCTAGTTTCTCCAGATGTGGATACCTAGTTTCAGCGTCGAGGAGTGTCTTGCTTACATAATAAATTGGCTGCTGATTGCCATCTTCTTCCCGAACCAGCACAGCACTCACCGACACCTCGGACACCGCCAAGTAAACTAGCAATGTTTCACCTTCTTTTGGCTTGGCAAGCAACGGTGCGTTAGCCAAATACTGCTTCAAATCTTTCAACGCTTGTTTGCACTCCGGCGTCCACTCGAAGTGATTGCTTTTTCTCAAAACGGAGAAGAATTTGTGGCATCGCTCCGAGGACCTTGAGATAAAGCGACTCAAGGCAGCGATTCGGCCAGTTAAGCGTTGAACTTCTTTTACCCCGGTAAGCTCCTCGGGGATTTCTTCAATGGCTCTGATTTTATCTGGGTTGGCTTCGATTCCCCGCTCGGAGACAATGAAACCCAAGAATTTGCCTGATCCTACGCCGAAGGCGCATTTCTCAGGGTTCAATTTCATACCGTATTGTCTCAGCACAGCAAAAGCTTCCCTCAGATGATTCAAATGATCCTCTATTTGGATCGATTTGATGAGCATGTCGTCTATGTAGACCTCCATAGACTTCCCGATGTATTCTTTAAACATGCGATATACCAACCTTTGGTAGGTCGCCCCAGCGTTCTTCAGCCCGAAGGGCATCACTTTATAGCAGAAAGTGCCTCGGTCAGTGATGAACGAGGTCTTCTCTTCGTCCTCGGGGTCCATGAGGATCTGATTGTAGCCCGAATACGCATCCAAGAAAGTTAATAGTTTGTGTCCAGCCGTGGAGTTTATTAACCTGTCGATCTGTGGCAACGGATAAGAATCTTTGGGGCAAGCTTTATTCAGATCGGTGTAGTCTACACACATTCTCCACTTGCCATTCTTCTTCGGCACAACTACCATGTTTGCCAACCATTCGGGATATTTGACCTCCCTTATGAAACCATTTTCTTGCAGCTTCGTGGTTTCATCCTCGATCGCCTTCTTTTTCACCCCGGCGTGAGGTCTCTTCTTCTGTTTCACCGGGGTGAACTTTGGATCTACATTCAGCTTGTGAGTCATGATCTCCGGATCGATACCCGTCATGTCTGAATGAGCCCAAGCAAAGCAGTCGTGGTTGGACCTCAAAACTTCCATAATTGCCTCTTTCGACTTCGGGTCCAACTCCGAGCCGATGTGCACTTTCCTCTCTGGGAACTCTTTCAATAGAGTGAAAGAGTCCAGCTCCTCAATGGTAGAGTCCTCGGCTTTTTGCTTCCGAGGCTCTTGCACGCACGCCGGGATCTTTTCAATTTCGCTTTGGAGGCTCGCCTCGCTTGATCCCGGTTGCGTTGGTTGCTATTTTTTGGGCCCGCTCGGGGCGACTCCACTCTTCAGTGCGACTGAGTAGCACTCCCTCGCTACTCGCTGCTCTCCCCTGATTGATCGAACCCCCCAAGGCGTAGGGAATTTGATCACTTGGTGTAAGGTAGAAGGAACAGCTTCCATAGAGTGGATCCATGGTCGCCCGAGGATCACATTATAAGCCAGATCCTCGGGCATGACTTGAAACAGTGTCTCTTTGGTGACACCCTCAGCGAATGTCTTCAGCGTGATTTCACCCAACGTCTTCTCTGTTGAGTTATTAAAACCAGCCAACACTGTTGATTTGGGGATGATTTCCCCTTTCAGCCACATCTGCTTCACGGCCCCGTAGCTGATGATATTTACTGAGCTACCGGGGTCAATCAATACTCTCTTGATGTCGGCGTTGTTAATCCTCAGCATGATGACTAGAGCATCGTGGTGGGGGAACATCATCCCATCACAGTCATCTACATCAAAAACTATATCTTTGCCCGAGCCTCCGACTCGGGTCCTCTTCTTCATGGTGATGGACAGCTTAGCAAATTTCTTCGCCGCGGCGAAGTTCACACCATTCACCTCGGACCCTCCGGTGATGACGTTGACTACTCTGTCCGGGGGTGGGGCCCGAGGCGGCTGCCCTTCGCCTCGGTTCTTTGAAAAATTATCCTTCCCCTTGTCGGTAAGGAATTCAGCCAGAACTCCTTTCTTCAGTAAATGGGCTACCTCGAGGCGCAAAGCCTTGCAGTCCTCGGTTCTATGGCCATAATCTGCATGAAATTCGCAATGCAGACTGTGGTCCCTCTTGTCTGCCGGGGTCCTCATATCTTTTGGAACCCTTACCCCGGCTGTCCCCTTGACAACATCGACCAGCTCCGAGGTCGATATGTTGAAATTATAATCTTGGATCCGAAGCAGATCCTTTCTTGGGACCGAAGCGGGGCCCGAGGGATTCTTTTGGTTCACGTTGGTTTGAACTTTCCCTCCGAGCCTTTTGCTTATATGAGAGGCTGGGTATGAGCTACTGGGATTATTTCCCAACCTCTGACTAACATGTTGCCTCGGTGAGGTATACGGTTCATACCTCCCCTTCGAATTGTTTCGTGGCGCTTCGGCGCGGTTTGAAGTATCACCTCGGTTGTTGTAGCTGTAACCTCGGTTTTTGAACTCCGCTTCCTCCAATCTGATTTTGGAGTAAGCGCGTCTGTGCAGGTCCTCCCATGTCAGGACCTGGTACTGCTGCAATTCCTTACGCAATTCAGCTGCAGCGCCAGAATTGCGGCTATTGATGCCTTTTTCAAAGGCCATGATGGCCAGGGTGTCATCCATCCGAGGCAATTCCATGCGCTCGGCGTGGAATCGCTCGAGAAATTCTTTAAGGGGCTCGCCGGGCCATTGTTTCACTTCACATATATCCTCCTTCCTCTGGAGGATCTTTTGCGCGCCGGTATGGGCCTTGACAAAGGCGCTGGATAGTTCTTTGAATGAGGAGATTGACCCCGGTGGCAAGCACAAATACCACCGAAGAGCACCCTTTTCCAACGAACTACCAAACTTCTTTAAGAACATGGACTCGAGCTGTGTGGACGTCAAGTCGTTGCTCTTTACCATGGACATGTATTCCCTGACATGCTCCTTGGGATCAGTTGTCCCATCATACTTTTTGAGGAACGTGAGTTTGAACCCCACAGGAGTTGGAGCCGGCGCTGCTTCGGGCTTATAGGGCTGCTCCCTATACTGCTCGATGTCAAGATCATCTTCCTCCTTGCTTATCCCCGGTACACGCTCGAGGCGCTTTTCGACGCGCGCCTCGATGCGAGCTTCGATTTCTCTACTCATTTTTTCAACGTCGACCGAGGACGTTGTTTCAGCCACGGTGGGAACCATCCCGAAGTGTGGCGTGGAAGATGGGTTACTCCCCGAGCCCCCAGACGTGGCTCCGTTGCGAGGTCCCCCTGTTGTCACGCCCGTAGGAACGAAAGGCGGGGTGCCTCCACCAGGAGCCATGGGCTGGGTGCCGTTGGGCGCAGCACTATTTCTTGCCTCCAATGAGGCACGAAGCTCGGCGTTGATACTTGCTTGCTCATCCTGCTTGGTTTGGAGAGCTCTTAACGTTGTGACAACATACATTTGGAATTCTTCTGTTGTCATTGGGGCAATGGGCTGTTGGTTCAGCGGAACGCTAGCCCGATCGCCGTTATTACCACCGTTGTCGTTATCAGCCATAACGTCAAATCAGAAATTCTTGACAGAAAATGAAAGCGGAACTTTGGAACAAAGCGTTACTGCTTATATCCCCACAGACGGCGCCAATTTGTATGGGCCTAAATCGTTTTTAGGTACACAAATAAATTTCGGATTCGGATACAAGCAATTCTTCGTATCAAAGTTGTAATAATGCGAGAAAAAGATATAAAGTGCGAGAGAATAAACTGTATTTCAATATGCAAGAGTTGAGTACAAATTTGGGCAGAGTTTCGGTATAAATTTGTGGATCCCTATTACATGAAATAAGCTGTTATTTATAGACATAAGCCTTGCGCACGATCTCCACTATCAGCTGCCATGTTGTCCCATGATCTGGATGTGTAGTGGCTGAGTTAGTGGGGGTAAAGTAGTGGGCTGCAAAGCCGGAAGAACCGAGGGGATCCACCGAGGTGAGAGCTTGACGTCCTCGGTGGCTTGGCCCTGCTGCTTGACCGAGGTGATGGCTACCGAAGCTCAGCTCGCGGCTCGCCTTCGGTAGTGCATCCTCGGTTTTAAGACCTCGGCGATTCGTTCCATCGCCTCGATGCTGACTTAGTCGGGACGTGTTCGGTCGTTAAGATTTGCGCGACCGGGGTAGATCACCGCGGGTCGATTTTTACCCAATACAATAAATATTGCTGGCTCGTTTTGCTTCTTGCTGGTGTTATTTTTCCTTTTAGTCTATGATGATGAAATATTAATGGCATGAATTGTTGAGAAGCTATCCTAATTGTATATAGTTGACATTTTCTGTTAAACAAAATGAAAAGGCTCCAATTGTTAAGCTATGCAAATGCTTCAGTTGAGGAATAGTAATCAATAAATCTGTGAGATTCATAATGTTCAAAAGCAGTTTATACTTTATATTAAGATCTCCTCCTAATCACTTGATTGTATATATTTTTTGAAAAAAATTGTAGTTAATCTAATAAAAGTTTTACTTGGAAAAACTTCATTCAATACTTTTGGCACTTCACTTCCCCTTTCGGGGGCCAGAAATTAAATTAGAGATAGTGGGTACTATAGAGGTAAGGAATTATAATTAAGTATTATGTTCTATATAACAGGGTGATCAAGAAGGTTGCAAAATAGCCTATTTTAATTTTCAATGATCTAATATCAAAATGTCATAAAACTTTAATCATGTAAAAGACTAAAAAATCGAATATGTGGACTTTACTAGAATGGGTGAAGGCAAATGACATAAATGAATTAAATTGACACTTATGATGGAATGGAGGCAGTAATAACTAAAGATGCTCCAAAATCCAAAAATTACAAAGGGATAAATGATCGTCTGTCTTCCCATTAATTACAGACCGGTAGGTTAGGCATCCAGCTGCAAGTCAACTAAGGGTTACAAAAATCAGAAGTGGATTTAGGATTTCAAGATGATGCGTTCATCACGGTTAAGGATGGAGATACAATATTTATAAGTGGTCAGTGAACAATCGTCGCCGACATTTTTTATTATGTATATAGATCAAATATCATCATTTTATATTATGATATATTAAGAAAAAAATATTAAAAAGCATTTAAATAGGGATCAATCCCTACTCGCAAGTTTTCGTAAGTGAACCATCGATTGACCAAATGAACCATTTAAACTTTTAGAGTATAGGAATCCAAACATCATATTAAACATATTTTAAACAATATGTACATAAAATATCTAATTTTATGCAGAACTATGGGTGTACGTAAATCGCAAAATGTAAGACACATATTCCTCCCCTAACAAGAATAAGATATTCTATCCCATAATTTATCCTCGTACAGAATGGAAAGTTATGCAAGTTTAACAATGTCAAATTCAGCATAGGGAATTTCAGTTTAAATGGTAAGATTCCTAAAAGACTTCAATGAAATTATATGTTCACTGTATTAGTGAATTGTATAAATATTTATTCAGTATTTAATCGGCGCATATGTGAACCAAACTATTAATGAATAAAACTTAAACTCAGTTCATAAACCTATACTCTATTTAAACTAATCTCATGCCACGATAATGCAAATATAAACAATAAATTCTCCGCGGTGGAAGTAGACGTCCCTTTTTAATAACCGGCATTCTGGCAGCAACACAATTATTCATTTAAAGCCTGTTTGGGTAAGCTTAAAAGTGTGTTTGGTAACTCAAAAAATAAATAATTTATAAGCACTTTTGTGCTTAAAAAAAGCCAAAATAAAAAGTTAGAATTTCCTAATTTTTTGACTTTTAAGCTACTTAAAATAAGTCCACCCAAACAGGCTCTTAGTGCAGCAAACAATATTGCATGTTCATGATATGCATGCTTTCCTAATATTGCTATCATATTCTCATTTCCTTAAAACCCTCCTGCCCCTTTAATTATGGATCTAATGGCTGGCTTACAGTATAAAACAAATTTAATTTGTTTTTAAGTGCCGAGTAGCCTTGATCGTGAGGAAAAGGACGTTTAATAATTTCTTCACGTAAAGTGTCCATATTCTCAAATGATCCCATAGACCCTTAGTATTATTTTAAGTCGAATCATTTTGAAGCAATCGTTTTTTGCAACTTTAATTTAATTCATAATTTAAATTTGTTTAATTTGACATTTGAAATTCATAATGGGATTGTACACAAACACATCTATATTCAGGTTCACCATGTTGAAGATATTGAGTTCGGATAAATTTACTATCAAAAAATTGCATACGCTACTGATTTAAAAATATAGAGTAAGACTTCCGCTCAACAGTGTGATATAACGGTTAATAAAGTGAAATAAATTATAGATGTTATAAATCCACTTTATTGTGGATGTCCATTCACTTCTCCACTACTTACTATACAATGAACCTTTTGTAGGTTACATATTTCTATTGATTATGACACTTAATAGTTGTAACTTTTGGATGATCTTTCCATCCTATAAATTATAATGTTCTTCACCTGTATTGGGTGAAAATTGTCGCCTTCGGTCACCACTTCGGGATGGTCTACCGAAGGGAAAACGAGCTGATGCTCCGAAGAGAAGCAATTGAACTCGTGGTTAAATCACCGAAGCCAAGTTCCAACAACGCGACCGAAGGCAAGATTGGACACCGAGCTTTGGCGACACGCCCACCTATTCGAACAGTAAGGTCAGATAACCGAAGCCTTGCGACCAAGCTTCGGTTACCACCTCGGTTCCAGCGGCTTTGCAGCCCACTACTTTGCCCCACTAACCTCTCCATATATGCTCAGATCGTGGGGGACGCATTGGCTGATGGTGTAGAACGTGGGCAAGGCTCTTAGGCCTATAAATAGTAGTTCATTTTATGTTATAGGCATCCAGAAATTTGTACTGAAACTCTGCCAAAATCTGTACTCGAATCATATATTGAAATACAGCTGTTTATTCGCATTTTTATCTCTTTCGCATATTTATTCGGCTTTGATACAAAGAATTGCTTATATTCGAATCCAAATTCGATTTGTTGTCCTAAAACTGGTTTAGGCCCATACAAATTGGCGCCGTCTGTGGAGATATAAGCATTAACGCTTTGTTCCAAAGTTCCACGTTCGTTCTTTGTCAAAATTTCGTGATTCAACAACGTTATGGCTGATAACGGTGGTAACAATAACGATCGGGTTGACGTTCCGTTGAACCAACAGCCCATCTCCCCAATGACAACTGAAGAATTCCAGATGTATGTTGTCACAACGTTAAGAGCTCTCCAAACTAGGCAGGATGAGCAAGCCAGCATTAACGCTGAACTTCGCGCCTCGTTAGAAGCGAGAAACAGTGCTGCCCCAAACGGCACCCAGCCTACGGCTCCTGGTGGAGGCATCCCGCCCTTCGTTCCTCCGGGCGCGACAACAGGGGGACCTCTCAACGGAGCCACGTCTGGGGGCTCGGGGAATAATCCAACCACCACGCCACACTTCGGGACGTTTCCCTCAGTGGTTGAGACAACGTCCTCGGTTGACGTTGAAAAGATGAGCAGGGAGATCGAAGCTCGAATCGAGGTGCGAGTGGAAAAGCGCCTCAAGGGAGTGCCGGGGATAACAAAGGAGGAGGACGACCTCGATATTGATCAATACAGGGAGCTACCCTTCAAGCCCGAAGCGGCTCCTGCCCCAACTCCCAAGGGCTTCAAACTCATATTCCTGAAGAAGTACGATGGGACCACCGATCCCAAGGAGCACATAAGAGAATACATGGCAATGGTGAAGAGCAACGACTTAACGACTATACAGCTCGAGTCGATGTTCTTGAAGAAATTCGGGGAGTCATTAGAGAAGGGGGCCCTACGTTGGTACATGTGTTTGACAGCTGGGTCGATCTCCTCGTTTAAGGAAATGTCAAGCGCCTTCATCAAGGCGCATAATGGGGCTCAAAAGATCCTGCAAAGGAAGGAGGATATATGTGAAGTGAAGCAAAAACCCGGTGAGCCACTTAAAGAATTTCTTGAGTGATTCCACGCCGAACGCATGGAGTTGCCTCGGATGGACGATACCCTGGCCATCATGGCATTTGAAAAGGGTATCAATACTCGCAATTCTGACGCCGCCGCTGAATTGCGAAAAGAACTCCAACAATACCAGGTCCTAACATGGGAGGATCTGCATAGGCGCACTTATTCCAAAATCAGGTTGGAGGAGGCTGAGTTCAAGAGCCAAGGTTATCATCAACGAAGCCGAGGTGAATCTTCGAATCGCGCCGAGGCGCCACGGAGTAACCCAAAGGGGAGGTATGAGCCATACACCTCGACGAGACAGCATGTTAGCCAGAGGCTAGGGAACACCTTCGGCGGCACACACCCAAGTTCAAACATAAGCCAAAGGCTCGGTGGGAAGGTTCAGCCCAATACGAACCAAAGAACTCCCTCGAGCTCCGCTTCGGCCCCAAAAAAGGATCTGCCCCGTATCCAAGACTACAATTTCAACATATCGACCTCAGAGCTGGTCAATGTAGTCAAGGGGACTGCCGGGGTGAGGGTTCCTAAGGATATGAGGACCCCGGCAGACAAACGAGATCATAATCTGCCCTGCGAATTTCATGCAGATTACGGCCATAGAACCGAGGATAGCAAAGCTTTGCGCCTCGAAGTAGCTCACCTGCTGAAGAAAGGAGTTTTGGCTGAATTCCTTACTGACAAGGGGAAAGACAATTTCTCCAAGAACCGGGGTGATGGGCAGCCACCTCGGGCTCCACCCCCGGAGAGAGTAGTGAACGTCATTACCGGGGGATCAGAGGTGAACGGCGTAAACTTCGCCGCGGCCAAGAAATTTGCTAAGCTCTCCATCACCATGGAGAAGAGGACCCGAGTGGGAGGCTCGGGCAAAGACATTGTGTTTGACGAAGATGACTGTGATGGGATGGTGTTTCCCCATCACGACGCTTTAGTCATCATGTTAAGAATCAACGACTCTGACATCAAAAGAGTCTTGATCGACCCCGGTAGCTCAGTAAATATCATCAGCTACGGGGCCGTTAAGAAAATGTGGCTAAAAGGGGAAGTCATTCCAAAATCAACAGTGTTAGCTGGCTTTAACAACTCAACGGAGAAAACGTTGGGTGAGATCACACTAAAGACATTCGCCGAGGGAGTCACCAAAGAAACACTGTTCCAAGTCATGCCCGAGGATCTAGCCTACAATGTGATCTTCGGAAGACCATGGATCCACTCCATGGAAGTTGTTCCCTCCACCTTGCATCAAGTGATTAAATTCCCAACGCCTTGGGGAGTTCGATCAATCAAAGGGGAACAACGAGTAGCGAGGGAGTGCTACTCAGTCGCACTGAAGAGTGGAGTCGCCCCGAGCGGGCCAAAGAAATAGCAACCAACGCAACCGGGGTCAAGCGAGGCGAACCTCCAAAGTGAAATTGAAAAGATCCCGGCATGCGTTCAAGAGCCTCGGAAGCAAAAAGCCGAGGACTCCACCATTGAAGAGCTGGATTCTTTCACTTTATTGAAATATTTCCCAGAAAGAAAAGTACACATCGGCTCAGAGTTGGACCCGGGGTCGAAAGAGGCGATTATGGAAGTTTTGAGGTCCAACCATGACTGTTTTGCTTGGGCCCATTCAGACATGACGGGTATCGATCCGGAGATCATGACCCACAAACTGAATGTGGACCCAAAATTCACCCCGGTAAAACAGAAGAAAAGGCCTCATGCCGGGGTCAAAAAGAAGGCGATCGAGGATGAAACCGCCAAGCTACAGGAAAATGGTTTCATTAGGGAGGTGAAATACCCCCGAATGGCTAGCCAATGTTGTGGTCGTACCGAAGAAGAATGGCAAGTGGAGAATGTGTGTAGACTACACTGACTTGAACAAAGCTTGCCCCAAAGATTCTTATCCATTGCCACAAATCGACAGGTTAATAGACTCCACGGCTGGACACAAACTATTAACCTTCTTGGATGCATATTCGGGCTATAATCAGATCCTCATGGACCCGAAGGACGAAGAAAAGACCTCGTTCATCACTGACCGAGGTACCTTCTGTTACAAAGTGATGCCCTTCGGGTTGAAGAACGCCGGGGCGACCTACCAAAGGCTGGTATGTCGCATGTTTAAAGAATATATTGGAAAGTCTATGGAAGTCTACATAGACGATATGATCATCAAATCGATCCAAATGGAGGATCATTTGAATCATCTGAGGGAGGCCTTTGCTGTGTTGAGACAATATGGCATGAAGTTGAATCCCGAGAAGTGCGCCTTCGGCGTTGGTTCGGGCAAATTCTTGGGATTCATTGTCTCTGAACGAGGCATCGAAGCTAATCCTGACAAAATCAAAGCCATTGAAGAGATCCCCGAGGAGCTAACTGGGGTGAAGGAAGTTCAACGCTTGACTGGCCGAGTCGCCGCCTTGAGCCGATTCATCTCAAGGTCCTCGGAGCGATGCCACAAGTTCTTCTCCGTCCTGAGAAAAAACAACCACTTCGAATGGACACCGGAGTGCAAACAAGCGTTGAAAGACTTGAAACAATACTTGGCTAACGCACCGTTGCTTGCCAAGCCAAAAGAAGGTGAAACATTGCTGGTCTACTTGGCAGTGTCCGAAGTGTCAGTCTGCGCTGTGCTGGTTCGAGAAGAGGATGGCAAACAACAGCCCATCTACTATGTGAGCAAGACACTCCTCGACGCTGAAACCAGGTATCCGCATTTGGAGAAATTAGCACTTGCTTTACTTGTTACTGCTCGGAAACTACGACCCTATTTTCAATGTCATCCAATAGCAGTAGTTTCAACCTTCCCTTTAAGAAACATATTGCATAAACCAGAGTTATCGGGGAGGCTATCAAAATGGGCAGTAGAGTTAAGCGAGTATGACATCACCTATCAACCTCGGACTGCTATTAAGTCTCAAGTCTTGGCAGACTTCGTGGCTGATTTTAGTATTGGAATTTTGCCCGAGGCTGAAAAGGAAAACGCCATGGCAAAGGGAACCACCCCGGGACTATAGATACTCTACACCGATGGAGCAACAAACTCCAAAGGCTCGGGGTTAGGCATAGTCTTGAGAGCACCCACCGGGGAGAAAGTCAGGCATTCGGTTCGATTCAAGAAAGTGACCAACAATGAGGCAGAATATGAGGCAGCTTTAGCAGGTTTGGAGCTGGCCAAGGAAATGGGGGTTGAAAGAATCGAATTAAGGTGTGACTCGCAGTTGGTAGTGAACCAGGTCCTCGGTGATTATACGGCTCGTGAGCCCAGAATGCAATTATACTTGGACCGGGCACAAAGAATCTTGGCCCAATTCCAAGAATGACAAGTTAAACAAGTGCCTCGGGAGGAAAATACCGAGGCTGATGCTTTGGCTAATCTTGGTTCGGTGATCGATGAAGCTCACTCGGGGACTGACTCGGTGGTTCGGCTGTTGTCCGCACAAATGAGAGAGATGAAGCTGCAAGTCAATTCGGTGGACAACCGATGGGATTGGCGAAGTAAGTTCATCTACTACTTCGACTCGGGGACTGTCCCCCAAGATAAAAAAGAAGCAAAGAAGCTAAGGACCCAAGCAGCCTCGTATCACATGATCGAGGGCAATCTCTACAAGAGGTTATACTGCAGCCCGATGGCCAAATATTTGGGTCCCGATGAGGCAAGGTATGTGATGGCCGAAGTGCATGAAGGCGAGTGTGGCAACCACTCGGGGGGAAAATCCTTGGTGCGTAAGCTACTAAGAGCTGGGTATTATTGGCCCACGATCAGTGCCGACGTGAGAGCCTTCGTGCAGAAGTGTGACAAGTGCCAACGTCATGGGCGGATGATCCACCAACAGGCCGAGCCTCTACACTCAGTGGTATCACCATGGCCCTTCATGAAATGGGGGATGGACGTTGTTGGACCATTACCCAAGGGAAAAGGTGGTGTTCGTTTCATCTTAGTGTTAACTGATTACTTCACAAAATGGGTGGAACCAGCGGCTCTCACTGAGGTAAAGCAAAAATAAGTAATCGACTTCATCAAGAAGAACATCATCTATAGGTTCGGCGTCCCAAGAGAAATTGCTTGTGACAACGGTAAACAATTCATGGGGACAGCTATCACCGATTTCTTCAAACAGTGGGGGATCAAAAGAATAGCCTCGACTCCTTATCACCCAAGTGCCAATGGCCAAGCTGAGTCTTCGAATAGGATCATAATTGAAAATCTCAAGAAGAGACTCGATGGGAAAAAAGGCCCTTGGCCCGAGGAGTTGCCCGGGGTTCTATGGGCCATGCGAACAACTGAAAAGAACAGCACCGGCGAGACTCCCTTTTCACTTGCTTATGGCATGGACTCCCTCATCCCCGTAGAGGTGGGCGAACCAAGCCTTCGGTACGCTCACACTGCCGAGGATGCAAACCAAGAGGCAATGCGCATAGAGTTGGATCTGCTCGAGGAGAAAAGGGAGCTAGCCTTGGTTCGGTTAGTTGCTAAAAAGAGGCAGATCGAAGCATATCTCAATAGAAAAGCCAAACTTAGGGACTTCAAGGTTTGAGATTATGTGCTGAAAACTGTGAATCAATCAACGAAGGAAAACAACGGGGAAAAGCTCATTGCAAATTAGGAAGGACCTTATAGAGTCAAGGCAATCGTTGGAAAAGGCTCTTATCAAATTGACGGTCTGCAAGGAGAACCCGAACCTCTGAACTGGAATATTTCCAATCTGAAGCGATACTACTTCTAGTCGAGGTAAATACTTTTG
This sequence comes from Petunia x hybrida, assembly GCA_037355625.1. NCBI lineage: Eukaryota > Viridiplantae > Streptophyta > Magnoliopsida > Solanales > Solanaceae > Petunia > Petunia x hybrida. The sequence continues at coordinate 689,468 of JBBBVM010000504.1, read as the reverse complement.
AATCCTCTTAAACTAAACAGCCCCGAGCCGAATAACGCTCCCACGGCATTGATAGAAAATGTACTAACTTACTCCTCGTTCCATCTTTTTGCTTGACCTTTTCAGGAAGCGAACCGAACCGTCTCCAGTGCTCGGATCTTCATCAAAATTCAAAACCGAACACTGGGGGGGAGTGAGAAGGGTTGATACCGAGGTCGACATCAAGCCTCCCAACCGAAGCTTATCTATCCGACAACCGGGGACTTGCGCCCGAAGATAAGATTTAGTACATTGTAAATTAGCCCGGTAGCGGCATGTTGTCCGTTTGCTTTTATTTGAAAATTCATTTTTTGCCCGAGGTCCGTTTCGACTTAGGTTTTATGTACATAGCCGACTTTTGGCTCGATGATATCAATAAAATGACTTTGGTTTCATTCATTTTATCTGTGCGAATCTTGTATTCCGAGGCTACACAATGCATCGACTCGAGGACGAGACGTCGTTTTAAGTTTGCATCGATTAAATTCAACTAAGTCTTGCAAGCAATTTATTCATTCTTAAAAGGGTGTTCGGTGTTTGCAAAGCCGGCACTCAAGATAAAGTACGAACAATCAATTTCCACTAAAAGCCCGAAGGCAAAAAGATATTTACATCCGAAAAGACCCAAAGGTCGAAAGACATGTATACACAGAGGCCCGAAGGCTGGTGTCCAAAAGGCGCGAAGGCCTAAAAACAAAAAGACATCAAAACGTTCAAGTATCAAGGCTGCGCCCATCGGCGTCCTCACTGCCCTCTTCGGCACTATCGCCTTCGTCCTCGCCTTCGGGCCCCCCATCATCTGACCCCTCGCTCGAAGGGAGCTCGTCCACGATCCTTTGAGCCTCGGCAGCAGCTTCCCTCGCCTTGGCGATCTCATCCTCAAGCACAATTTGCCCGGCCTGGACTTGTTCAAGTGCACTAAGCCTGTTCTTGACAACGGCCCATGTCTCTTCGAATTTGGCCCTTGTTGCCCTGACCTCGGCCCGCTCATTAAGGTACGCAATCCTACCCTCGAGCTTGGACACCTTGCCCCGAAGGGCTGGCACCTAGTCCACTTGGCTCTGCAACTCTACAAGTTTGGTGTTGTACTCCCCAAGCTTGCTGCGATATTTTTCGCCTGCTTCGAGCACTTCGGTTTTGGCCCTAAAAAGCTCTGCCTCCAGGCGAGCATTCTCAAGGCTCAACCTCGAGCGCTCCGCAATAAATTCATTCGTAGCAGCTTGGACTCGAGCTTCGGCGGATTCCACAGCCACGCGGAGATCGGCTTCGGCCTTCACCGAAATTTCATTGGCGCGCTCTAGCTCATTGTTTAAAATTGCAAACCGGGACTCTAGCTCGGTGACTTGCCCCTTGAGAATTTTCTTCTGGTCATCCCAAGCGGCGGCAGCTGCTTGGATCTCCTTGGCCCGATCGCGCTCGAGATGAACGGCTTGCAACGCAAGAACCAAGCTCTGCGTTTGAAACACAAGCGTTAGTGCCCGAAGAATGGTAAGGTAAATTATGTAGAAAGAACACTAGGACTTACCTGAAGAGCAGAAGCGGCGGAGACGCCCATCAAACTCATTGGGCTGAGATTCCGAAGAGCATGAGCCTCGGCGGGGCCAAGTAGGCCATCAAGAGCCACAATATCCTCTTTCGTGGCGTCCAGCAAATTCGCATCGGGATATATCTCCAAGGCCCGGGGCTCAGTGCTGGCAGGCTTCGGCGAAGCTCTAGAGGCCTTGACCATATTCTTGATCAAGCCTTCACCCACTTTGGCTTTGCCCTTTCGCTTCGCAGCCTCTCGATCTTGCTCCTCTACATCAATCACCACGGTGGTCCTACCAACCTCGGGTCTTGGCTCTAGGATCCCCACCGGGGATGGCTCCGACCCAATCTCAGGGGCAGCAGGGGCAACCTCTTCATCGCTGGGCTCGTCGATAAGACCCCGGCGCCTCACAACTGTCGCCTCGGCAGCAGGAGCAGCCATTTCCTCGGCCCGAGGCCCTTTCGCTTTGGTTGCACGCTTTAGTGCCGCCCTTTTCCTCTTTGAGCCTGGGGAGGGGAAGGAAGCAGTTCGTTTAAGGTAAGAAAGGGAGACGCATGAAAATCGACCTAAGAAAATTTCATCACCTTGTGAGGTCCCTTGGCTCGAGGAACCTTTGGCTTTCCTTTCCTCGATCAGCCGCTTCGCCAAATCCGCCATCTTGGCAACGCCCTCGGTGACATCTGTCACCAACCTCTCCCTCTTCTTTGCCTTTTTACTTCCCTTCTCCTCTTCTCCGCCTTCGACTTCCGCCTCGGCTTCTTCTTCCTCGTCAGCCTCTTTCATGGCCTTGCTGGGAAGACCTGTGTAAGCAAAATAGAAAGGTCAAAATCAAACAGCTCAAGGCGAATCTAAGAATTCGAAGTCTTCAGCAACCCACCGTGCCTCTTGCACACCCATCGATTCTCCTCCAAAGCGGCCAGTACCATCCACTGCCGTTCGGGACGCTTCTTCACTTGCATGACTTCGGTAACCCACTCGAGCAAGTTCTTCGGTGGGTTAACTGGAACTTTCTCGGCTGCAAGCCAAAGATGGAAGGATTAACAATTATGACAATCCAAAGCCGAAGGGAAAATAGAAGCACACACTTACGTTGAGCATTCCATGCTTCGGGAAAGCCAGGTTCGGCTGACAACAGCCTCGTGGGGATGAGCACGTACCGATCGTTCCAGCCTCGGTCCCCATGATCCTTGCTCTTACTCAAAATTGCGTAAGAGCCCCGAGGCAGAAGAGCGACCACCCCGGCCTTGTGGAAGTAGGGATAGTAGAGAGAAATCAAGTGCTGGAAGGAGAAGGGCAACCCAGCTATATCGCTCAAATACTCGAGGGCCTGGACAACCCTCCAAACCCCGGGCCCAAGTTGGGCTAAACAAAGGTTATAAGATCTGCAAAATACATCGATGATAGGATGTACTGGCAAGTTGAACCCTATGGTGAAGGGGTAGGTGAAAACCGAAGAGTATCCTTCAACGTGCGTGGACACAGCAGAGCCAGGCGCCGGGATCCTGATCTCCACCTCGGGACCCCAACGGCAATCGGCCCAAACAGCCTCAATCCTCTCCTCGGTAACGATGCTCGGGGTGACGTGAACGGGAATATTCCTTTTTTTCCCCTTTTGGGCATCAGATTGGGCGTGAACCTTCAAGTCCTTGTCATTATTGAAGCTCGAGGGGATGACCAACCGAGGGTCAATCTCAACCTCGAGAGGAATTTTCCTCTTCGATTTCTTCGAAGTGCCAACTTCGGTCTCCCCCATTGGGCCGCTAATTTCACTCACCTCAGCCCCTCCAACCGAGCCACCCGCCTCCTTAGCACTAGTGACGTCATCACCCTCAACGTCATCACCCACATCAAGGTCCACATACTCACTGGCCTCTGCTGAGCCACGACCCGCCTTCATCTTACGTCTCAAAGGAGTGGGAGCGGCAGACGTGGCCTCGCCACCACCTCCCGCTTCAGCCACCTGGCTGCAATGGTGGCACAGAGGCGACGGCTTCGTCGTTCACAGCCATGGCAGCGAAGCGCTCTGCCCTCTCACCAGAGTCGCTTGAGCCATGGCCAGAATGGGCAGCAGAGATATTAGCAGACATGGTGATAAGTGGAGAAGAAACGTTTGAGATTAGGAGATTAAAGGTAGAAGGTAGTGATGTAAAAGGTCTTCAAAGCTTTTCTCTGCTAGTCAAAGGTTTCGAGTGAAGAAGGAGAAGACGGAATGGTGTATTTATAGGGAATATACACGTGCAAGTTGGAGAACTAATGATGACTATAACGTTGGAGAAAGTAAAAATACGGCGCGACCTTTCGGAGACCTATCAAAAGCCGCTACGTAATGCGGAACGGCAACCCAATAGATGTGCGACTTTTGAAATTCGTGGATAGGGTTTCGCCACGTCGACTTCCCGCTTAAATTCATTCCACTCCTCGGCGTCCACCGAGGAGTGGGGGGACTATCTGTATTGGGTGAAAATTGTCGCCTTCGGTCACCACTTCGGGATGGTCGACTGAAGGGAAAACGAGCTAATGCTCCGAAGAGAAGCAATTGAACTCGTGGTTAAATCACCGAAGCCAAGTTCCAACAACGCGACCGAAGGCAAGATTGGACACCGAGCTTTGGCGACACGCCCACCTATTCGAACAGTAAGGTCAGATAACCGAAGCCTTGCAACCAAGCTTCGGTTACCACCTCGATTCCAGCGGCTTTGCAGCCCACTACTTTGCCCCACTAACCTCTCCATATTAATGCTCAGATCGTGGGGGACGCATTGGCTGATGGTGGAGAACGTGGGCAAGGCTCTTAGGCCTATAAATAGTAGTTCATTTTATATTATAGGCATCCAGAAATTTGTACTGAAACTCTGCCAAAATCTGTACTCGAATCATATATTGAAATACAGCTGTTTATTCGCATTTTTATCTCTTTCGCATATTTATTCGGCTTTGATACAAAGAACTGCTTATATTTGAATCCAAATTCGATTTGTCGTCCTAAAACTGGTTTAGGCCCATACATCACCATTGAAGAACACACTTGAATACCTGAAAGATAATAAGAAAAGTTTCTTCTCTCCCTCTCTAAATTTCTTGTCCTACTTTACTAATAGTTTTACAACACGTTATCAGCACGAGATCTAACCAATTGAGTTTAACTCTTCCTTGTTCATCTTTGTTGCATTCTTTAGAGCCACAATACTTTAGGAACTAGTAGATCCCCACGTAAAAGCATCAGGATGAAAATGCAGCCTTTACATTATATCCAACAATATTTTTGAAGTTCTATCCAATAACAGTAGGTGCAAAAAGTAGCACACATGGCTCCAAATTATCCTTTCATTCAACGATCATCAGATGGCTATGATAAAAGATGATGGCTTAAGTTCCAAAATTGAGAGGTGAGATTTGATCTTCTGGTAATAATCATTTTTGACAACTGAATTAAGAACAGAAATTAAAAAGGTAAGTTGGCTGCATAATTCTCACATTAGCCAGGAGACAAAATGCTTAAACACTTGCTTTGTGAGGTAATTAGTGCAATATTTGTGTTTCAGTCTTTAAAGTATGGTTACGATTTACGATTGTACTAAGAAGATTTTGATGGACTTGCTTTTGTACGTAATACTTGTTAACATATTATGTACATCCCAAAGGATGAAAGAAACAGTTTTAACTTGGAGAAATTGGTAAGCACACAGATCACCGTAACTTATCTCATAAAAGATTTAAAGATGCATAGTATTGTTAGTCCTCCGATCCGTCGAATGTACCATGGTCTTATTTTTAAGATACTTAGCAATTTGAATTGACATTTTATGATCCAGTACGCTAGGAGGATTTTGTTTCCTCTTCTTAATCATTCTATTTTATTTGATCATTTAAGTCGCGTCATAAATTCTGGCCTACCGAACTCGAGAAGAATTTTCATTTGCAAAGAGGTTATTACACATTCTGACAAGTGTGGGTCAGTTAATTTTCTTAATCATTAATTCATTCTATTAGTGCTTAATGCCACATTTACTTCTAATATATTTATTGTTCTAGAAAGCTTGTAAAGCCTCCATGCAGATAAAGGTTACAGACACCTATTATTCAGTTTGATAACCTTAATCAATTCACTGATTTGCTACCTTTAAAGGAAAATGTTCATTTGTAACTCCTCTGTAAATGTGGAGACGTTGCAGTTCATATTCTTACCAGGAACAATAAGGCTTGGGAAAACCCAATTCGGTAAAGAGTAAGTTATGTTTTTCCGTCTTTTGAACTATACATAAATATGATAACTCATTTATTTTTCCACTGTGGCAACACATGGATATTGATTTGAATATATCCTTGATCAATTACGAGAATTTTTAATGCCTCAAATTTACTCCTATAGTTTCAACATACTAAAGAAAAATTTACATAAAGGATTATGAAATTGATTTATTTACTATGGCTCGAGGCTGAGTCCAAAAGACTATGTAGGTAAGACATTGGTGCAAGTCCTAGTGCACCATATTCATGACATAATGATGACTGATGAGACAAAATTATATGTTTTATAAGTCCATCCCACTATATATGCTCCATTCCCTAAGGTGAATGTGGGAGCAACACATGCTCCATTCCCTAAGGTGAATGTGGGAGCGACACATGCTCCATTCCCTAAGGTGAATGTAGGAGCAAGCAAGCTCCATTCCCTAAGATGAATGTGGGAGCACATTATATGCTCCATTCCCAGATGTGAATGTAGGAGCAACACATGATATGCCTGAAAGAAGGCAAAATATTTTATGTCTGAAGGAGGCAAGTAATTTTATGTCTGAAAGACGACAAAGTGATTACCATGATAAAGTTCATGGCTGTGGATGTGGCAAATGATAAAATAATAGTCATCATTGTGAAATAAATAAGAGAACAATAAGGGTTCTCAAAAGTAACCGTTCAAACGGTAAATATAATAATGCCACCTATGTGTTATGTGAATATGAGGCACATCAAAAATGATTATGGTCCGTTCCTGAAGTGAATGAGACAATTTATAATAAATATTATGAATGTGGACTCATTACTGGAAGTGAATGTGGCAATATATGATAAAAGATATGATACGAACGTGTCTGTGCGTGGTTGATAAAGTACCACAACTTACCTTTAAAAGAGGTTCGAGTAGAATGAACTATCATTTATTGTAGCATGAATGGTCATTGCCCACGTACAAAATGTACGTCAAAATTATGTGTTATTATGAATAACACAAGAGCAAGTAAGCAAGAAATCGATCTTGCATTTAATGATTTGACCATGATAATAATTATATGATTTTCTCCTTGAAGGAGATATTTACCATATGGTTGGTGTAATGAAATATATAGTAGTACAAAACTAATTGAGTGCTCTGGAAGAGCCAAATTATTACTACCTGAAGGAATGAGATTGATAAAGTATTTTATTGTAGTACGTCTCAAAAGAAACACTTGTAAAGTTTCAAATACATTTGCCAAAAATGGCAAAGAGACTAAAATTGATGGAAAGATTTGAATATCTTTATATTACTACAAGAATGTCGGGTGAGATATATGTGATTGAAAAGCTCCCCGCCTCTTCCTCGAGTTTGTACTACATAAAATATTAGTGTAGTAAAATCATATTGCATGCCACAATAAACTTTTAGTTTATTGTTACAAAGTTCATGCTATAGTAAACCAGAAGTTTACTAGATGAATAACTTTATGAGTTGGCATGACCGGTTTGACCATCCCGGTTCAAATATGATGCACAAAGTGTATAAATGAGAATTCGCATGGGTATATACTGAATAATCAGGATTCTTCAAGAATTCTTTTTGTGCTGTTTGTTCTCAAGATAAATAAATTATTGGACCAACTAAATTTGGGATCAGGATCCCGACACTTCTGGAATGTATAAAAGGTGAATATGGGCCCGTTCACCTGCCATGTGGACCATATAATTATTATAAATAGATGCATCTATGATAAGGTCACATGTGCGTTTTATTACAAACCTGCAATGGTACTTGCGAGGTTAAGTATTTGCTCAAATAAATCTTATTATGAGCATATTTCCAGATTATGCAATCAAGACAAGTTATCTTGATAATGTTGGCAAGCAGGTTTAGCATATTCATATATTTAAAGCCTCCAATTGCTAAACCATGCATATGAGAACAATGTTACCTAAATCAGGTATGAGGTATGGTATATTTATAAAGCAGCACTTGTGCACGACATGCCACAAAATAAATTCCCCCTCATAATTGGTTCAGGGTCAGGAACCAAATATTTTCCATCTAATAATTATAATGTGCGGTATATTATCAATTGCTCCACCGCAACGCACAAAGATGGATCCCATATAAGGTTGGGAACGAATGTTAGTTTGACTAACATTAGGGGGAGAAATTAATGCAGCTGAGGAATAAATAAATTAAATTATCATTTGATTATGATCCTCATATAAAGATAATGCAAGTCACTACCAGACGCATTACTGACCCAAAGAAAAATATTATATTCCAGCTGCTAATGCTTCTGATGTCCTGGTGAGACAATCTATTTATGTAAATGAGTCTAAGGCACGCCTGAAGCGTGGTAGACCATTCGGTTCCAAAGGTAAAAGTCCTTGAAAAAGGAAAGGAGCAAATATTTGAGATGATCAAATAAGGAGGCAGGGCTCTAAAATAGCCCACGACATAACACTTCATAAAACCTCATCAGGAGAGGTTCAGGTACCCGAAAATTTATGAATGTGAAGAGATCTCAATATGTTATGTCGGATTGGGAACCGAGATATGAAATTATCGTCGACGATATCTTACATATATTATAAGGCTCAATATTTATATGATTATGAGGATCTTGAGCTTAAGTCTGTAAGGAATACAGACATGAAATTATTGGCCAAAAATAGCAAAACGCATTCAAGCAAAAATTGGCTTCACTCGAGTGACGTGACACATTATCTTCAATGGACATCCAAGGAGGAGTGTTATAAATCCACTTTATTGTGGATGTCCATTCACTTCTCCACTACTTACTATACAATGAACCTTTTGTAGGTTACATATTTCTATTGATTATGGCACTTAATAGTTGTAACCTTTGGATGATCTTTCCATCCTATAAATTATAATGTTCTTCACCATTGAATAACACACTTGAATACTTGAAAGATAATAAGAAAAGTTTCTTCTCTCCCTCTCTAAATTTCTTGTCCTACTTTACTAATAATTTTACAACAATAGAGATTTATCGATTTTTAATTAGACCTTTTGAATTTGAACTCTAAAAAAAAATTGTGGTACGAAAGTTATGCCTCTCCTAAAAAGTTTTTTTCTTGACATTACATCAACAACAAAAAATTAAGCAGCAACAACATATTTAGTGTAATCCCATAAGTGCAGTATTGGATAAGTGAGATGAACGCACCGCATTTTGAATAAGGTAAAAGACTCTTCCGATACACCATCGGTTCAAGAAAAATATTGTTGTCGACAATATTAAATTATCCCAAAAAGAGTAATATTCACAACTATACACTTCACTTTCACTTACTCAAAAAAATATCAGATCCGTGATCATCTCAATAGTGGCGGTTGTTCTGTGGGACCCACAAAAAAAATCAACTGAAAATAGGAATCTGCTGCACACGCAGTAAACAAGCTGCTGCGGTGCGTAGAGCTACGGCACCGGCAGCTTTATTATCATTACCGGCGAATAACATCGGCGGCGCCGTCGCCGGAGAAGATAATCCGCCGGCGGTGGTGAAAATGAAAGGATTAATATTCAAATCAAAACCTAAAACTCCAGTTGAAGTTGTTCGTCAAACTCGTGATCTCCTTATTTATTCAACTCGTAATTCCGAGAATGCTCGTGAGAGTAAGCGAGAAGAAAAGGTTTAATTTCTTTTACCTTTTTTTTTTGTTTAGCGGATTTATGATTTGAATTTTATGAGTTCGGGATGTGACTGGGTCCACTAACTTTAGTATTTGTACATATTTAGTAGATTTCTTTAACACATATACAGAGTCTGAGCTAAAACTACTTAGTTCATAACTAATATTGTGCATCCGCCCTTGGATTTGGATTTTGCTTTTCTTATCAAATTCAATCTTTACCAGGATTTGAATTTTATGAGTTCGAGATACTACTGAACTTATTGATTAGAGTTTATGAGTTTAAAATTTAATATTTTAACATATTTAGAAGATTTGTTATAATATTTTATAGGCGGCTTCAGGATTTGAATTTTATGAGTTCAAGATGCAACTCAACACTGACTCTTTGAGTTTATGTGTTTAAGATTTAGTATTTGTATGTATTTACTAGATTTCTTAGCACATTTCATGGGCGGATTTGGGATTTGAATTATATGAGTTTAGGATGCAACTGAACGCACGGACTCTTTGAGTTTGTGTGTTTAAAATTTAGTATTTGTACGTATTTAGTAGATTTATTAGCACATCTCGTAGGCGGACTCCAGATTTGGATTTTATTAGCTGAGATGTAGCTGAACACACTGACTATTTGAGTTTATGTGTTACAAAATTTAGTATTTGTACATATTTAGAAGATCTCTTAGCACATCTCGTAGGCGGACCCTGGATTTGGATTTTATGAGTTGAGGATGTAACTGAAGGAACTGACAATTTGAGTATTTCTGAGTTCAAAATTTAGTATTTGTGCATATTTAGTAAATTTCTTAGCACTTCATAACCAATATTGTGCATCCACCCTTATTTGGATCATTTGTTATTCAATCAACTACGCTTCAATCCTAATTTATTGGCTCAGTTCAATATAATGAATCTAGAAATAACTTAGTGTAAAGTAGTGAGTTGTACTTAGATGATTATTCAAATTTGTGTCATCCTTCAACTCGGATGCAGATCAAGGATTTAAACATTATGAGTTAGGGATACTATTGAGCCAACTGACAATTTGAGCTATCGTGTTCGAACTCTAGCATTTATACATTAAGTATATTTCTTAGATCACATGCAACCACTGATTATTCAGATTTGTGTCATCCTTAGACTTTGAGGATCAAGATTTGAACTATATGAGTTCGGGATGCCACTGAACCCACTGACAATTTGAGCTACTGTGCTCTAAATCTTATATTGCTTCAGTTTTAGTAGATTTCTTAGCTCATAAACACCAATCGTCTGAGCCCAAGTCACTAGGTTCGGCCGACCCTGTATCTAAAACTGTTCATCCGCCCTGCTCAACTTGATTCTATCTTTAGGTTTTGGACTACTGCATTGAGATCATTTTTTATTCGTATCACCAGTAACTTGTGTCAGTATGAATTTCATGAAATGAAGAAGGAACGACCATAAGTAACTCTGTTTCTTATTGAATACACATACACCAATTCGCTAAAAATTTTGACCTGTGGACATCTTTACTTATCTGAAACTGCAGCTCATGGAGTTAGGCAAGTCAATTCGGGAGTTAAAGTCAATTCTTTATGGTAATGGCCAATCAGAACCTGTCTCTGAGGCTTGTTCTCAGCTGACTCAAGAATTTTTCAGAGAAGACACATTACGGCTGCTGATTGATTCTCTTCCAAAGTTGAATTTAGAGGTAAGACTTATCACTTCTTTGAGGATGTTGTCTCACTCTTATTGTATTAATGGGGTTTCTTCTTTATTCTGCATTTCATGAGAATATCATCTGGCTCTTTAATTTTCCCTTTTGGTTTCACTGCATGTGATTTTATAATATGTTATTTGGTTTTAATGTTTATTAAGCCTACTACGTTGCGAGATCTTGTTGTCTTCATCCCCTTGTCTTCCTGTTATAAGGAGATTACTTTTTGCAGGCTCGTAAAGATGCTACTCAAGTAGTTGCAAATCTGCAGAGACAGCAGGTTCAATCACGGTTGATTGCTTGTGATTACTTGGAAGCAAACATTGATCTGATGGATGTATTAGTAACAGGGTAAGCAGTGGCAGAAAGAGGTTTAACGAGATGTTGGCATGCTATTAACATTATCAGTTGTCGTTGGGCTTCTTTTGGCCATGGTATATGGATTTCTGATGATCCTTTTCCATGTCATTTAGTTACGAGAATACAGATATGGCTTTGCATTATGGTACAATGCTGAGGGAATGCATTCGACACCAGAGTGTTGCCAGGTGAGGGGCGTGAACCTATCTGATGACGACTAATTATATCTCCCCTTGTTCGAACTAATTGCTATTAAAGATTCATCTAGTTGATCTACAGTTGAACACATTAATTAGCTTTCTTTTGCTATTTATTTCTAAACTTTTTGAGTGGGGGTGAGATATGTTGCTACTTTATGCTGATACTGCTGGATCTATTTTTTGAGAACTTATATGCATGCTTCAAATTTCAGGTATGTCCTGGAATCAGAGCATGTGAAGAAGTTTTTTGATTATATTCAGCTGCCAAATTTTGACATTGCTGCTGATGCTGCTGCAACTTTTAAGGTCGGGTGCTAGGGAATGAATATCTGATTGATAATATTTGTTCCCTGCAACTGCAATATATTATTTTGTCATCTCAATGACCATTTAAGCAAATATGCCGCCAGTCTTATTCCCTATCGCACTAGCACACATCTTAAGAAGGAAAAAGAAGCCAATTTGTACCACAGGACGACGCCCTTGGCATTCCATGCTGTGGTTTAGCTTGCTTTTATCAAATAGAATGTTTGGGACTTCCTAATACCTGCAATAAGAATTACTATCATTCTCAAAAGAAAATAGTAGTTTCCTTAGAATTACTATCAAGCCTACTGTTGCATTATCCTGATCAGTCGCAATTTCTGTGGCAGGAACTCTTGACTAGGCACAAATCAACAGTAGCTGAGTTTCTTTCGAAGAATTATGACTGGGTAATAGATTTATATATTTTCATAATTGCTTGTTGTACACATGCAAGTGAATTGTTTGAACCATAGTTTACTGGATTTTTAGTATGAACTTGCTGCTGCTATTATGTTAGTCATAAACATGAGAGTTTGTTGTGTGAAGTATATTTAAAAGATGTTCTCTATAAACTTGTTTCTTCTTGTAGCTTTGATTTTGCAAGTATGCTTTCACCTTTGTTTTCGACACTATTATGTTCTATGTTACAATGAAATGATTCTTGTAGTACTTATGAAGCACTCAGTTTATGCACTTCCTACCTTTATTTCTTGGGACTTTGTGGCTGTCAGGGTTTACTTTATTATCTTAGAAACTCTTGCTTTCACCCGGTGGTACCTCTTTAAACCCCTTTCCATCATCAACAAAGGGGTGATAAAATTGTGATATGTTATTGGAAAGAGAAGTTGTATTAAGATCCTTAGAGTCTGTGCTTGTTGCTGCCCTTTTCTTTCATCGAGATTTATGGAATTGAGGGGAGGAATGAATAGGATCACCTGTAGCTATCTGAAGGATTTATAACGGTAATATCTGAAAGATTGGGGTAGGAGGATTCTGGACTACATCAATCACTGTTTTGATCTGCAAATATTTGGCCTTAGTGATTGATACATAAATGTGTTCGAAGTATCTCTGGATGACATTAATTTTTAACTTTAGCTTTTTCCATTATTCTTGTTCGATTTTCTTACTACGATAAATGGATCAGGAGGAACTGATGCTCTGCTGTTTTTGGTTTTAGTTTTTTGCCGAGTATAACTCAAAACTGCTCGAGTCTAGTAATTACATCACCAGAAGGCAAGCTATCAAGGTAAGGAGAGGCCCTCTTCTTGTGGGGCAACTTGAGTTTGATTGAAATACATCTGCAAAAATTCTGTTCCTTCGGAAAATCTCTCATATCTGTGAAAGTATCTCTGTGGAATCAATTACATGATGGCTTAAAAATGTTTGATGTGCATTTTGTACTTCAAGCCCTACTCATTTTACATATAGTTAACATTTTTCCTCAATGTGTTCTATACTGATCCTCATTTTGTTGAAAGAGTTGTTTTCTGTCTTCCTTTTCTCTTGGCTGTTTATCTGCTGTTAACATCAGATATTCCTTTACGAAATAGTTTTTTATGTACCTTTTGGGTTGGGGTTGGCAGGAATCCTCTTTCCATGATGAAAGCAGGGAAAAGGAGAAAGTTAAGGGGCTTGGATAAGAGAAAATTTTATGAACATGTTTTAAAAATTAAGCAGCTTTACAGTTTCTCTAGAATGGATGGGATTCATTCTGTTGATGATTAATGGGAGACAGAACCTTGACTTTTAGGAGAAATTTCCTGCAGTTCAGTGTTTTTCATAAACTCAAGCTCAATGTTGTTTCTTTCTGCCGGAACTTCATATTGTTATATATCACCAGTAGGTCATCATAATTCTAGAGTCTTTCTTCATTTCCTTCTGAAAGTGAGCTTTTCCACTTTCATTCATGCAGTTGTGACTTGTAGCTTGACAGAAGTCCCTTTTCATTATTTTTCTTTTCATCTTTAAGGATATTTGTGTTACTATTGCAGCTGTTGGGAGATATCCTGCTGGACCGCTCAAATTCTGCAGTAATGACACGTTATGTTTGTTCAAGAGACAACTTAAGGATTCTTATGAATCTTCTCAGGGTAATGAGCTATATTTGGTTGCATTGTTCTTATTTCAGCCCTCACTTCCCAACTTTCACTCTACGTTTTTCCTTTATCTTGTAGTCTCTTTAAGCTTCTCTCGGTTCTATTTGTGCATTTATTTATTCTCTTCCTATTTTGTGGAAAGTGGTGACTTTACCATATTTATCATGAAAACTTTGCTGGAATTCAAGTTAATTGTGAGACGAGAATTATAGGGGCCAATTGAGCAGTATCGTGGACATGTCAACAATGAGCTAATACAGTACAAGAACAGTTCTATCCTGACCTTCCATGCAACAATAACTTTCAGTTGGTCAACTATGGGTAACCTACCCAGAAGTGCCTCCGCGCTTTCTACATAAATAGTAGTAGTAACAACTAAGCCATGGTCACAAACTAGTTATGGTTGGTTGTATCAATCCTCTATATCCCAGGTAAAAAAAAAAAGATAAAGAAAGAATTAGACACATCATTATAACTTCAAAGCCTATCATTTTGGATAACAGTGGTGTCTTTGCCAGCTTTCAAGCACCCTGACTAATCCTCCATGTACTTGCTAGCCTGCTACATCCCACTACCACGTTTTGCTTAGCCCAAATAGACTTGAAGTTGAATATATCACTCACTTACATGAATGGTTTAAGAAGCAAGGGGTTAAAATGCCACCCTAAACCAGACTATGACTTTACCTATGTGGCACAACGAATTGATCCAGTGAACAACTTGTGGTTTTAGCGTGACTATAACTTGACTTGCAAAATGTGCAAAAACCTTTGCGGGGCAGAGTGGGTAAGTTTTACAAGGATAGAGAAAGTTTTTGAAGCTCCTTCCGCATCACTTTAGCTGATAACCTGAAAAGCCTAACAAGAAGGAGAGTGCTAGGCCATCAAAATATCTTCTTGAATTGCTGTCAATTTCTAAATTCTTCCTTTGGCAGGAGTCGAGCAAGAGCATCCAGATAGAAGCATTCCACGTCTTCAAGGTATTCTCCATTGATATTGACATTGTTTACCATTGTCTGCTGATTGTTGTGTTATCAATGTCTTTGTTTCTGACTTTCAAGTTTTGCAGTTATTTGCTGCAAACCAGAACAAGCCTGCAGATATAGTTAGCATCCTTGTCGCTAACAGAAGCAAGCTCCTGCGTCTCTTTGCCGATTTCAAGACTGAAAAAGGTACATACATACATAATGAATACTGATTAACAAAAGGTACATGCACAATAAAAATGTAAGACAGAGCTGTATCTTGTTAAAGACGCCTCACAAGTTTCTTGATGTTTCCTTATCTGCAGAGGATGAACAGTTTGAGGCTGACAAAGCTCAAGTTGTCAGAGAAATTGCAAGCCTTGAAACCAAGGAACTCTCTTGAACCCAGTACTAGTTTCTTCCCGATGCTTGTCAGGTGATTTGTTGTATGTGTAAATGAAAGATGGTGTTTTCTTACTGAACAATGTTTTACTGAATTAATAGCCTTAGTTCCTGAAATTACCGTTAAACTTCACATTCTATTGTTGTTATTTTATCATTTATTCTCATTCCCGATCTTCTTGGCCCAACCCAGAATTATTTGACTTTGTTTATTATGGTAAACGTCTCACAACCTGGATGAAGAAAATGAAGAGATCGTCTGTTTCTCTTCAAACTTTTTACCTGTATGCTATTTGCATTAATTAGATGAATGGGAAGGGAAATGCATAAATATTTTCTCTCCTCTTAAACGAACAAGAAAGGTTCCAGATGATTTTTTCTTGTTGTCGTGCAATGCATACCCAAAGTAAATAAGGTGTGTTTGGTACGACGAAATTCATTTTTCAAATGTTTTGCACGAGGAAGTTTATATTTATGCGACTTTGAGATTTGCCTTCATCAGACTGAGACTTATAGATGTGTACGTGTGTGAATGGTTAATCAAAAGATATTTTAAGAAACTGCCTCTGAGGTTTCTATAATTATTAGAGCAAAGATGAGTAAGAGCTTTAGGGCCTGTTTATTTAGCAATTTATTTGTAAATAATTTTTGTTTTATTTGCAAGTTGAAGTTTGCTTCACATATTCTGGAAAATGATTTGAACCTCGCTGATTATTTCAAGTTATTG
The DNA here is from genome assembly GCA_037355625.1 of Petunia x hybrida. NCBI lineage: Eukaryota > Viridiplantae > Streptophyta > Magnoliopsida > Solanales > Solanaceae > Petunia > Petunia x hybrida. Next base: position 673,277 of record JBBBVM010000504.1, on the reverse strand, counting down.
GTCGGTTGCAGGTATAGTTCAACTTAAATAACTTACTCTTAACTTTTACTACAAAGTCTTCAAGTTTTACAAAAAAAAAATTCCTTTACTAAATATAATTTCAATTTTCACAAATTTTTTTCAACTTCAACTTAAATGCGAATCGACACTAGAGGTTTCTATAATAAGAGCAAACATAAGAAAGGTCTAACCAGATGGAGTTGTAAGTTTAACGAGCAATGCATATACGTTAGCACATTCGATTAGAAGCGGTTTTGGGTGTTAAATGGTGATGTTATTACGAGGAAAATCAATGGCTTACCCGTCAAGGCTATCTAACCCTGCATATTTATCGAATGTTTTCAATTAAAAAAAAAAGTGCTTGGACACGGTACAAATTTGTTTTGAGTTGTTATTACAAGTCAGGTCCCTCCGGATGTGTGCATTAAATCTCTGAGGGGTGGCATATAATGTGGAAGGCATGATATCTTGTGAGTCCGGATTTGGACTATTTTGGAGGTCCTTGGTAAGGCTTGTAACTTCTTCTGAATATTGTGACGTGCGAGTATTGTGTTAATGATTTGCTTCTACTTGCAGGGCTCCGGTGCTGTGATTTTAAAAGAAGCTGATGGTGTCCTATTTGATCCGTGAGTAACACACCTTTTTTCTTTTGATCGATGATTTCTGAAAATGTTGTTATAATATGTCTAGTTTCTTCAAGAAATCATCGAGCTTGATAAAATCAGCAAACATCCAACATCTCTCTCCATTTAGAAATGAATTAGAAGTTTAATATATGAAAAGGAACCTGGTTTCTAAGTACCTAGCTAGTTACGCGATTTATAAATAGACCAATGCTATCTCTAATATTATGTTAGTTTTTCTATTTCAGATCTGGTTCAGAATTTGACATTACAGCTCGACGCATAGCTGCTACCAACCCTCATCTAAAGGATGTATTTATTGAGGCCTTGCAAAGCAATCTGAATAAGAACCAAAGAAAATATTAAAAAGGCCTTTCAAGAACCAGTTATTTCGAACCGATGGGATTTTTCGAATGGTAATGAAGCTTGCCATTCTGTTTATTTGGCCGAATCCGACTCTGGGCCTGCCCTTTTGCTAGCTTTTTTCATTATGCTGGTTCAACCACTGCTTATGCTTGAAATATCTGCGATTTCCGACAAGTCTTTCTGAATTGGAAGAGCAAGAAGCGGAACTTGAAGAAAACTTTCTCTCTCTTTATGGATAACCAATTCATTTTCAAATATAGTTGGGAGACTTTACCCAAGAAATGGGTCAAAAAAATGGAAAGATCTCGGTGGTCTTGTGAGTGGTTGATAAACTGCAATTGCAGTTTTCTTTAGGAAGTGCCATAACTGTGAGGCTTAACAGATAAAGAAAAGGGTGGATACTTTTCCTGGTAGAAGGTGACAACCCTAATGTCTCTATTGGATTCTCAGTTAGCTGACTAGAAATCGAATTATCTCGCCGGTCGGATGAAACCACTTCTTCTTCTGTGCCCGTCTGATTCGGTGCTGTCTTCCCACTTCACTAAGAAAGAGTCTCGACCGACCCAGTATTGACTTAAGACTAGGCCAGCCCGTCAACCTTTAGAGTTGCATTTATGCCCTTGCTTTTGGTTGGAAGTTCAGAAGCTGTCAGATCCCCTACGGCTCTGTTAGCAGATAATGGACTTGATTCAATTCAATGGCATTTCATCACAGGCATTAGACTTCCAGACTTTTCTTGCTTTTTAGCAATGAACTCCGAAACTTCAGATACTGCTTACGCCTGATCAACTCATAAGGTTGAAATGACTTACTAGCCACTGTATATCCCCGACACAACCTACATTCACAAACGATAGTTGTTTAGAAATTGAAAAAAAAATTGAGATTCGAATGAAATGATACGTATTATTTGAAGTTTTGGGATCATAGAGAAGAAGGCAAAAAAAATGACAAAACAAAAACTACAAAGGAAAAAGAATCGAATCTCACTCATTTTCAAGTAAGATTTACTTAGCTCGCTCCTTGCTCTTACGGAGAGGCATACCAATAAAAAGAAAAAGCCTTATCGGATTGGAATCGATGACTTAAGCCTCTTTCTTAAGGGTAGTCCTTTGGATTTCAAAATGGGATAAAGCAATAAATGTGCTGAGTCCATCTTCAGGAGATTTTAGCACTATCAATCAAGAAGCATTCACGTCCTTATTATATTAAGCTAGTTTGCATCTAAGCATTCAAGTTTGCTGTACAACTCTTATTAAAAAACATAGTGACCAGCTAATGCTACAGATTTTGTTTTCATAGTTAATGATTTGTCTGATTATGTACTGTAAGAAGCTGCCTTGGGAGGTTCATTTATTTATTGAATGGATTTAATTTGTGGTTAGAAGTCTTTGTTCCTTGTTTTTTTTTTCCTCATTTTGCATCCAGGAGGATGCTGAATGCCTGCATATATGATTTCTTCTTTCGACACAAAATGTAGTTTGTTGTGTTAATGTCAAATAACATTACTATTTTCTTAAAGGATTTTGGTACTTTATATGATTAAGAAAATTGTCACAATTAACTTTGATGTATATTACCAATAATTCTTTATAGCTTTAACATTGTTGTTAAAGGGCAGACGAGGATAAGTGTACCCATTCATCATCCTGTCAACTGATACAACTTAAGCATTTTCATCAACATTTTTATCATCCTTATAAGCAACTATGGAAGATGCTTCTATAGCGCTGAATCGAAAAATAACATTCAATACATATAATCCCTTGTCCCGTGGAGCAAGATGAAAAGTTTGAGAAATTTTTTTCTCGAATCATCTTGCCCGACCAACCATATTGTAACCACAACAAGATCTCCTCCTGCAGGAGACTCTTGGTAGTTTATAGACGCGACTTCCACTTTGCAATTCTTGGAGTGAGAGGACATGATAAATTCATTAATTTTTGCACCTCTTGTCACAGATTTTAGTTCACCATCAGGATGTGGCCACTGGCCAACTTAGCATACTCGAGTCCTTGTAAAATCTATGTGACAGGCGACAGCTGAGGACATGTACTTAAAATGTGATAATATTGTTGCTCTTTCGTGCAACAGCCCCATGAGAGAGTTGATGAATTGTTTGTGTTATCATGTTGCACTATAAGCTCTGTAGAATTAGAATTGAAAATTGGAAAAAACAAAGAAAAGCCGGAGAAAGTGAAGAATAGGTGATGTGAATTTATAGTGACAGAGAAAATATGGAAGACTGTAATTCTTAAAAAAAGTAACATTACTATTGGTCTCTTGTTTCTTTAATAGTATTATAAAGCAAGTACATTAGAAAAAGTCAAAAAAAAAAAAGAAGCTCTGGTTTATAAGTTTAGTTTCACTTATTTTGGATGATTACTTAAATGGCTGAATTTTTTATAAGTTCAAAAAATAATACAGCCTCAAAAACAGAAAAATAGGTGATGTCAAGAATGGGATTCGAACCCATGCCCTTTCGGACCAGTACCTGAAACTGGCGCCTTAGACCAACTCGGCCATCTTGACCCTTGACCTAAGTAATTTCTATAAACTATTAAGTATATCATATTAAAGCATAGAATATGTTCTATCATTCAACTTGGCCATCTTGATCCTTTGACCCATGTTTGCAACCTTGTCATATATCGTAACAGTTAAAAGAATAAATGTTTTTTAAGAAAATTGTGATGAGTTCAAACATTAAAGGTTTTCAACATTAAATTTATTATAATGTTTGTTGATAATTTGGTAATTCACACACATTTCTAAAATTGTGTGTGTATGTGGAAAGATAGTTCGCCAGGTCTGTCTATTTGTATACATTGGCAAGAGACGCCTAGGTACCCAATCGCCGGAGTGAGGTTTGAAGATGCTCGAGCTAAGCAATTGTGACTAGAGGAAATCTACTCAAATCTGAAGGTTTTGGAAATTTTGAAAAACAACTTGTATGTTCACAGAATTACAAAAGCAGATAATATTTTTCTCTTATACACGCTGCACAAAAAGAAATTTCCGTTTAAGTTCATATATATAATGTATTTTCAAAATTACTTTCACAAAAATAATTCAAACACAGAATTATTTCCAAGAGATATTTTCAAGAACTTTTATTTCTCCCAAATGATAGGTAGAGACTAAGGCTGTCTAATAGCCCGGTTTGCACCGGTCCGGACCGGCGCAAGCCGGGCCAAATCGAAAAAAAAAACGGCCCGTTTCCGATCCGTCATCTCCAAAATTGACCGGACGGACCGGACCAAAGTGAACCGGAACCGGTCCGGACCGGACCGGACCGGGAAAGCTGATGGGCTTTTGGCAAAAATAGCCGTTGGGCAACGGCTATTTCACGCCCAGCCGTTGGCCCAACCGCCAAAAACGGCTATTTTTTGCCCCCCACCCCCCTAGGCGCCCCCATACCCCCCCCCCAACCTATTTTTTCTATAAATACCATCATATTTCATCAATTTATTCACAATTTCTCTAATATTCTCTCTAAATCTCTATCAATCTCTCTTATTTCTACAAAGGCTATTTGCTAAATAATTCAAAGTTGCTCTTGCAAAAAGGGTGTAAGTGCTAAATTGCATAAAAAAAAATATTTGGAGTGAAGTGGAATATTGTTCGGTGCGGTTCCGGTCAAGTTTCAACTTTCACTTCCTAAGTTCTACATTCTAAGTTCACGACATCAAGTAAACTCGTTCTTACTTTTTATTATCTATTTTATTTTTGTGCAATATTATTGTTTGTAGCATATTTTAGTAATTTATTTGTTTGATTTACTTATAAATTATAAAAATATCTGGAGTGTGGAGATCAATTACTGGGCGTATGGGTAGCGGTCGTAGATCAGGTGCTTCTAACCGGGGGGGGGGGGGGGGGGGATGATAGACGTAGTCGTGCTTTAGGTAAAAGACCAGTTGGTACTACTAGCGCTCCTTCTCTTCTAGATGATTTTACTCAGGAAGATGACTCGCAATTTATGCATGATATAAATTTTGATCAACCACTGGATAATGATTTGTTAGAGACACAATATCAAGAAAATACCGAAGGGGCTAATTTAGATGATGAAACACCCACTAGTCAATTTCAAGGTGAACCTGAAGAAACTGATTTACCACCTATGCCTCCTAGTAGAGAACGATATGCACGACCCGAAAGATCGGATGTGTGGAAATTTATGACTAAAAATGTTGCGGATCAGACCGCTAAATGTAATATTTGTAAAAAAGTTTGGGCTTTTAAAATCGGCAGCCATAATAGTGGGACGGAAAAGTTGAGAACACACTTAGAAAACCATCATAAGGATGAATGGGAAAGGAGGCCGGGTGGCCCTCGTTCAGGGAATAGAATGGCTCCATCGCAAGGTAGTGGAGTCCAACAGGAAATTAACCCAGTGACGGGGGGGCTTATGCATTATGATAAAAAGAAAGATAGGGAACAAATGGCAAAAATGATTGCTGTAGAGTGCTTACCTTTTACATTTGCTTCTTGTCAAGGTTTTATTCGTTATATTCAAACTGTATATAATCCATCTTTTCAAGGTTTTCCAAAAACTACGGTTAGAAGTGATATTATAAAATTTAAAAATGAATATAGACAATATTTACGATATATATTTTATCACTTTGATTGTAGAGTTTGTCTTACTACTGATTTGGGTCGTGGTGTTAATGGGTATGAGTATTTAACAGTTACTTGTCATTGGATAGATCTTAACTGGGTAATGCAAAAAAGAATTTTAGCATATTCCGCTGTCGATGAACCACACACGGGAGCATTTATTAAGAGAGAAGTTTCTAATATTTGTAGGGCGTATTTTATTAGTGACAAAATTTTAAGTATAACTCTTGATAATGCTGCAAACAATGATTTTGCTATTGGTAAGTTAAGACCCGCATTGCATCCCCCTTTTGAAGAATTGTTTCATGTTAGATGTGCATGTCATATATATAATTTAGTTGTAAAAGATGGCCTTCAGTTATTTGATCCTACTATTATGAAGGTTAGACTCGCAATTAGTTATATTTTTAAATCTAAAAAACCAGATAGATGGAGGGACTTTAAAGCAGAGTGTGTGAAAGAAGGTTTAACTCCTAGAAGAGTTCCCAAGGAAGTTTCAACTAGGTGGAACACTGTATATGACTCTTTGACTGTTGCTTACACTTTACGAGTGCCTATTACTAATTATTTTAATGGCAAAGCGGCTGAAGTGTATATCACCTAGAAGAATCTGATTGGCAAAATGTTGATCGTCTTCTTCTTTTTTTAGCAAAGTTTTTTTATGCTACTAAAGAATTTTCCGGTCAATATTATCCTACAATCACTACCATGTTGTATTTTATAGCTGGAATAGCGGAAATACTTAACGATTATAGAGTAGTGCGTGGTTATGAAGTTGCGGTAGAAGCAATGATTGAAAAGTTTAAAAAATATTTTTTTCCGATTCCACCACTTTATTACATTGCATCTGTATTACATCCATGTTTTAAACGTTTTAATACGGAAATGCTAATTAGAGAAATTTATCGGACTTTGAGAATTACTGATGAAGAAACACCAAGTGTAGAAACAGTTTGTGCGCAGGTAATTATAGATTGCCAACGGATTTATGAAAGGTATAGGAGTGCAGCTGATAATGTTGTTCCAAGTGTTCCAAGTGGAGCTGGATCAAGTTCAACGCAGGCTACCAAAAGAGCTGCAACCGGATTGGAAAGTTTTTCCAGCCTTAATCAAAGGCTTTCTAGCAGGCATTCGAGTAGCAGCGGAGGGTTCAACGAGCTTGATGTTTATTTACTTCATGCTTGCAAGGAAGTTGATTATTTTGGAAGCGAGCAACTACTGCCATTTTGGAAGGATCAACAAGCACAGTTTCCAATTTTAACAAAAATGACGCGGGATATTCTAACTATTCAAGCATCATTTGTTGCTTCAGAAAGCGCGTTTAGTCAAGGAAGATTACAAATTGGAGATCATAGACATTCATTGAAGGAAGAAGCAATGGAGACGGCCGTATTATTCAGAGATTGGATTAGATCGGAGCGAAGAAATTTTGGATTTGCAGAAGATGAACTAGCCGATGCAGAAGCATCATCAGAAATTTTATACGGCGATGGAAGTTTGGACAATGAAACTAATTATGAAGAAGATGACTCTTTGCCACCGCTTCCTCCAGAGGTGCCAGAAGAAATTATTCAGAAAATGAGAAGTTTTTTTTATTAATATGTAGTTTTTGCAATTTAATATCTATGTACTTTGCAAAAAAAAAAAAAAATTCAACTATTATTCAATAAAATGCGTTACGCCTTGCTATTAAGTAAATTATAATCCTTTGTTATATTCTCAATTATCCTTTGCTATTAAGTTACCTCTTTGCAATTAAATACTAAATACTAAATACTAAGTACTATTATACTACTAACTTAGTATTAAGTTTGAAAAAATAACAATTTACTTACATTATACTAGATTACTAAGTTTGAAAAAAATACTCAATTATACTTTTTACAATTTAATACTAAAATACTACATTACGTAATAGTTAATATTTTAATACTAGATTACTAGTATTATATAAGTTATTACAAAAAACAAAAATTTAAACAAAACAAATAACCAAAAAACACCAAAAAAAAAAAAAATGACAGAACCGGGCCGGAACCGGGCCGGACCGGACCGGCCCACTGAATGTTCAAATCCTCTCCTTTTTGAAAAATAGCCGTTGGCAACGGCCATAAACGGCTATTTTTCCCACCCCCACACCCATAAACGCCCCTACAGCCCTCCCCTACCTATTTTTCCTATAAATACTCCCATATTTCATCAAATTAATCACAATTCAATATTTTCTATTCATTTCTCTTAAAAAATTTCTAACAAAAGGCTATTTTATTAAATTTTCTATCAACATGGCTGGAAATGCAAATAATGCTAATCAAGTTCAAGGTGCTACGACAGCAGGTCCGTCTGGTGGTCCAAAAAGAACTAAAAGATCCGAAGTTTGGGAATTTATCACAAAAAATAATGATACCGGCAAAGCTCAATGTACTCTTTGTCAGAAAGTTTGGAATTGGGATGATGAATCAAATACTGGAGGGACAACGAGGTTTAAGAGCCACTTGGAATACCATCATGCCTACGAATGGGCAACTCGTGATGGAGGCAAATATCTGCAACCACGTGATAATTGAGTGTTGAGTCGCAGAAGTTTAAAATTTATGTATTTTTCTAATTTCTAGTCTATTTTCATGTTTTTATTTTCTAATTATGCATTTCCATTTTCCAACGTAATGTACTATGTGTATTGTTGAATAATATGTGTGTTTTGTGTTGTTTATTTAGATTTTAGTCTACCAATATTTTTTTTCTTCTATTTTAAACAATAAAAAATATAATTTAAAACAAAAAAAAAGAACGAAACCGAACCGAACCACACCGGACCGGACCGGAACCGGACCGATTCCGTTTACCGGTTCCGGTTCCGATCCGGCATTGGTGCAACTGCACTGTTTGACCGGACCGGGTTCGAGTTTTTTTTTTTTTGGTTTGTACCGGACCGGACCGGACCGGCACAGTCGCACCGGAACCGGACCGAACCGGGCTATTAGACAGCCTTAGTAGAGACCAACTCCAAAGGCTAAAAGGTTGAGTAGAACATGTCGTGTATTGACCTATTTTACATTTACTTCTTTCTTTTAATTTTGATGGATAAATCGATAGGGCTTTCAACTTTCATGTATGGTTAGTATGAGTTTTTAGTCCATTAAGCACCTTTCCATGAACATCATGGTTGTTAGACCTACTAATAAATGGATTTCTCTACATTTGGATTTTATTTATGCATGATCAAGGTAGGCTGCATACGTATATCATACTCCTAAAGTGCGGCTTTTTTTCAAACCCTATTTGAATGCATGATACTTTATATCTAGACACAATGAGTTCAGTCAAACTCACGTAATGGACTCTACATTGTTACGTGCTTTTTGAATTAAAGAAAAACTGAAGAAAGAAGAAGAGGGAAATGGGGTGACTGACTCCTTGAATGGGTTGGTAAATTATAGGCAGAGAGGTACAGAAAATTGATGTGCTACTGCTGCTTCTTCTGTCAACTTTATTCAAGGCAATTGCAGACTTGCAGTACTGCCATTTACCAAATTAAGTGCCTGTCTTTGTCACCTTCCAATTGATAAATAATTTCACTCTATACCTTCCATTTGAAACCCCTACTTCACTTCATCTCCCCATAAAAAGGAAATTGATAGTCATAGAGCCTGTTTGTGTGAGCTTATTATAAGTAGCTTATAAGCCAAAAGCTACTTTTGAGAAGTTAGGATTTATCAACTTCTTATTTTTTATTTATTTTAAGCATAAAAATACTTATAAGCTCTTTACTTTTTGAATTATCAAACACTCATTAATAAACTTATTAGTATATATATGTTTTTAAGCTACTTAAGCTTACCCAAACAGGCTCATAGTATAAGATAGGATTTATTTTTCTCTAAATGATTCTACAGTCCAAGGAAAACATTTCCATCAAAATGCGGAAAAATGACTTATCTCACGTATAAGTAGAACGTGTTTTTTGGTATAACTATCTTCACTTATAGCTCAATATTACTTTGGTTCAATTAACACTTAGATGTTAAGTATCCTTGACCTTTGTACTAAGAAATTTCATCAAAACATTCCCCCGATTTGTTAATAAGATTATCAATTGTTAATAATTTTTTTTTTTTAAGAAAAATATTTTTACACCAATCAAACATAGAAAATATTTTCCTAAAATGCATGTTATGTGGAAATGACTTTCGTGGGGCAAGGTCTGTGTACATCTCACCCTTTCCATACCTACATTATATTGATGGAATATCACTGGATATATTGATTTGGTTTGGAAAGGACTTTCGTCATACCAAATATGCCTGGTTATACTCAATTTCTGCTAAGTTTATGCCACAACCATATATATATATATATATATAGAAGAGGATAACATGTTATGTACTCCTTAAAATCATATCCTCCCAACCTTATTGGCAAATTAACCAATAAAAATTGAGGTCTGATTGTAAGTATCACCCATCTTTAATTACAAGTCACGAGAACTTTGGGAGTGACCTTTAGTAGGAATTATTATACTCCTAAACGAATTAATTGATCATCAGAGCAACAGAAGAAAGTACTTTTCGATCCATTTTATTTGTCATACTTTACTTATTAGTTTGACCTAAAAAGAGTGTTATTTTCAATCTATGGCTTATTTTACACTATAAATTTCAATTTTTTTTTTTATTTTTTTTTAAATATTATTCCAAGTCAAACTATAATAGACAAAGTGGCGGAGGAAGTAGTTGGATACTATAATATATTTTTGATTAAGGAGATTTTCACGTTAATTGATGCTTTAGGGATCTTTATTACAAAATATATCTACAATTTTAAAAATTTACAAGCATAATGAGTTTTTCAAATTTATTACAAAACATAGTACTTTTAGGCAAAATAACACAATTATATATACTTATATAAACATGTATATTCATGTATCTATAGTGACATACATGTATGAATATACAAATATTACATGTGACATATAGATACATACAATGACATACACACATATTTCTTTATTAATTCGTTCAAAAAAGAATGTTAGCATTCTAAATTTGGTAAGAATTTAATTTCAAATTACTACTTCACCGTTAATGAAATGATATATAATCAATCAAACATCTATATTTTTTTTAGACCACAAATTTTAAAAATATTCCCTTATTTCTTAACTTCAGCATCGATTCAAACTATGAAATATAAACTGAAACTAAGTAATAAGAATATTGCTATATTTTATATCGGTATATCATGAAAACTATTCTCTACTACTCCCTCCGTCCCAATTTATGTGGCACTATTTGACCGGGCACGGAGTTTAAGAAAATAGAGGTTGACCTTGTTAAGTGTCAATTTTACCCTTGAAAAAGTAAGAGAGAGAAGATTTGAGTAATAAAAAAGTTGTTGGTAGGTTTAAAAGTATGTAGGGCCTAACAAGGGTAAAATAGAGACAGTGCATTAAATAGTTGTCAAATAAGGAAAGGTGCCACTTATTTTGGGACAAACAAAAAAGGAAATAGTGCCACATAAATTGATACAGAGGGAGTATTACTGAAGAAACCAATTTGAAGCCCATTTAGTGCTGCCATCTGTTTGTTCCACATGTATACTGTAAAAAATGCTGTAAATCTAAGCTTCTCTCTCTCTTGTCCATTTCCTCGTCTGAATCTTGAAACTATCCTTAATCTCTCCAAAAACCCAAAACCATAATCATTTGATCCCTATGTTACGTTTTCAAGTCACTCCATTTTAGCCCTCTTTTATTCATTGATCTGTTTAAGGGGATGTAGCATTTGATCATTTAAAGATTTTGGTAAGTGCAAATATAAAAAAAGATTCATTCTTTATAATACCATTTTGTTTATTTAGTATATATTTTATTATAGTCGAGGGTCTATCGGAAACCGTCTGTCTACCTCACTCGAGATAGGCATAAGGTCTGGTAAACTTCACTCTCCCCAGACCCCACTTGTGGGATCATACATATGTTGTTGTTGTAAAGCTCTCTCATTTATAATGTTTTATGCAGAAAATGCCTTCTCTTTTGTGTTGGAACCGCTAAAGATTGAATTTTTCTTTGTTTTACCTTGAAATGAAAATATGGTGTGATTTAGGAATATGTTAAAATTAGGTGGTTGCTAATTGTATTTTAGTCATGTATCTTTTCTATCTTTATTGAGTAAATGCCAAAATACTATAATTAGATAAGTGTTAAGATGTTGGTTCCATCTCTTTGGTCTAGTGGTAAGAGCTCAGTTTGTAGTTTATGATGTGTAAGTTAGGCGCACGTCCTAAGATTGAGGCCCCCCACTGACAAAAGTCGTGGTATTTAAGTGGAGAAAGGTAGAGGGGTTCCATTATCGATCGAGTTTCAAACCGTGCACCATTGTTCCTCAGTTATAGAAAAAAGATAGTGTTCAGATGTTGCACTATAAGCAGATAGGCTATGTCAGAGAACTGTTTAATTATTGTTGGTCTTGTTTTAGTCACACAAAACATAGAGCTATTTCTATTAGACATGATGAGACAGCAAATTATTTTTGTTGTGAACTTTAATGTACTGCAGCTTATTGTTGAATTACATTTACTATAGGGGCCCATCATATGGGGAAACATCTAGCTTTAGGATATTGTTATCCTTTCATAAGGTCAATTTCCTTCAATTGTCAAACTGATTTAAATGTGGATGGGGCACTTTTCCTTTTCATAAGTGAGGGTGTTTTTTATTTTCTTGCTCCTATTTGGATAAGGAATATGTGGTTATGTTGAATAAATTTGGAGACAATCTGCTAGACATGTTTTGTTTTTTTCTTGATAAAGGATCTGGCAGCCATGTTATGGAATAGTAACCTGCTGAAGGATATAAATTTAGAGACTATCTGCTAGTAATAGCCATTTAGGGAGTACTACTACTTGCAAATGGTTGTACTTTCTGTTTAATGGGGCAATATTAGGTCTTTGTTATTGGAAGAACAGATTAGTTATTGTAATAACAGAGAATATCATAAGCAAAGTATTCTTGTAAATGTTACCAAGTAATTGGGATTAAACAAAACTTGATAGGTATAGGAGATTTATAGATGTAATCATGCTAACAAAAGAAAGAGTAAGAGATTTATAGAACAATTCAAGTTTTTTTTCTTTTGATAACGGTGGTGTCCGGGCCAGCTACGCGCACCTCGACTTATTCCACCGGATACCTGCCACCTCCTACCAGCAACAGGTACCAAGTAACTCTATCCACTAAGGCTTGGATAGATCAGAAGAAAGACCTAGTGTTTTTTGCCTCCGCTGGGATGTGAACCTGAGACCTCAAGGTTCTATCCCACTTCATTGACCACTAGGCCACACCCTTGGGTGGAGAACAATTCAAGTTTTGTATACCATTAGCTCTATTTAGGTCTGAACGAATGGTATACAAAATTCATAAAGCCTACCTTGATTTGGATATAGGCATAGTTTATAGCTTGGTTCATTTCATAAAAGATGCATTGTGCTTGTAAAGTAGGGAAATAGCAATGTAGAGACCTTGTTCTTTTGCCTCCAGGTAACCTTGATACTAAAGTAGACCTCCCAAAGGAGTTTCTTAGCGGTTGAAAAGTTGGAATGATAACCTTGGGAACTAAGGATTAAGTTTCAAAAGAGGCAACACTAGGTGACTTCTTCCCATTTGTTTTAGTTTTCGGTAAGTGTGGTGGTAGGAGCTAGCATGTATGGATAGATTCATTGAGGTGCACGCAAGTTGGCCCAAACACCATCGATATCAAAAGAAAAAAGGTGCTAAAGCAGTTTCTGTCGGAGATAGAACTCCTAATTGTCTGGGTGGCAGCTTTTTGCTGTAATAAGTTCAAACCTGAAAGTAATATGATGGAAATCAAGCACTATTCAAAGTAGTAACATTTCAATTCTTTCATGTGCTTATAATCTATATTGTTGAACAAAGTGAGGTGCCTTTGAGACATAACAATGTCTTTGGACCTCGGTACACCAATGAATCAGACAATTCGTCGCAGTCTTATCCTGTTGAGTTCATAGCCTTGCACTGCCATTTTCTGTTGTGAGGAATGCAGGTCTTTCAGTTTCTTTGCTGCAGCACGTATCTTTCTCATAGTTTTCGATGGTTAACGGAATTTTACAGCACAAACAGTTCTATAGTTGTATTTCTCCACCACTGAGATTTAATTCCCATTTTCAGAGAATCACAGACCCATCTCTCTACACACCAAAAAAAAAAAAAAAAAAAAAAAAACCATGCAAAATGTGTGGTGATTGTGTAACTTTTGGCATGCCTTGGTGAGCGATAGTTTGTGATGTAACATGGTATGATTAGGCAACCAAATTTGAATTAGGTGAATTTTGGGAACTCATTAGGTCTAAAAAATTGTTCGTTTGTATGTCATCTTAGAATACTACATTACTACTACAAAACTGCCTTCTGTCTGTTGCCATGGAATGTATAGGTAGGGATTATTTTATGCTTGGAAAGCCTGTTCCGCGCTCTCTATCCCTTTTTTGGGGGTCCCCATGAAGCGCATCCACATGACCACCGTAGTAGCGACACTTATAAATCTCTCTTCATTCGTGTTGGAGATGTGAATCCGCCCTTTAGCGGAATCGTGGAACTTCATACAAAAGAGGTACGTTGCCAATGAGGAAATGGGAATTTTGTGCAACCACCACTACTACTACACCTCAATCCCAAGCTAGTTTAGGATGTCATCTTAGAATCCAATACTAAATTTTTCCCTATGTGCAAATTTGGCACCGCTTTGATTTTTATCACATTGTGTTCAGGTTTGAGCTTAGTACTTTCCAGCAGGAAGCAAGGTAGTGGAGTTTAGCAGGGTTGGGACATTAGATGAGCAAGATCTGTTTGATTTTACACTGTCTCATTCATTATTCCTATTATGTTTAAATTATATCCTAAAGATGCATGGAAGTGTTTCTTCGGGAGAGCTAATTTAGACTTGATTCTTGCTGAGATTTTAAGTTTCTGATGCCCTTCCGTTTCATGCAGATTTTTGAAAGTTGTCCCTTCCTTCTGACTGGAGGAAGTAACTTGATTATGCAGTGACTTGAGGAGGGAAGTGCACAGCAATTGCCCATTGTATATTTTACTGCCACCCCTCATCTTCAGATAGAGCTTTTACTATTAAGACATCTTTCATCTTTTCTTTAGGTATTCCTTTTGTAGTCGTCCTGCTGTTGAAATTTCTCCGGAGGGCCTGCACCTGCTCATTCTTTACTTCCCTTTATTTTGGCATATAGCTTTTGAAAGGGCTGTTGCTTCTTAGCTACTTAAATATAAACTTATGGTGTTCTAGCTGCCATTTTGTACGGTGGAGAAGATGACGCTCAATTCTGAGGAAGAAAAGAAAGAGGATTACCTTTTCAAGATTGTTTTGATTGGTGATTCTGCAGTTGGAAAATCCAATTTACTTGCTAGATTTGCTAGAGATGAATTTTATCCAAACTCAAAATCGACAATTGGTGTAGAATTTCAGACCCAAAAGATAAACATAAATGGAAAGGAGGTTAAAGCGCAGATATGGGATACAGCTGGTCAAGAACGATTTAGAGCTGTTACTTCTGCATACTACAGGGGTGCAGTTGGAGCTCTTCTGGTCTACGATATTAGTAGGCACCAGACTTTTGACAACATTAGTCGGTGGCTTAATGAACTTCAGAGTAAGCAATATACTGTCAGATTTTTTTTTTGTGGATTAGTTTACATTAGTTTGACTAAATACTTGTTTATTTTCTAATTTTAATTTATAATTGCCGAACTTGCATGCACCACATTTAAGGTACTAGAGGCAGGTGTGCAAGGGATTTTGTTTGATTATAGTTCAATTGTAAAATTTTGCACTGCAAAGTTTATAATATGCTGCTGATGAGATAGTCTATTTTAGCAGCCATATGAAATTCATTTGTTGGATTTTGCATTGTGCTCCTAAATGATTCTTCTATGGTTGTTAGATTGTTTGGAAGACACCAGTACCCTGATGAACTTGTCTGTGAAGTTGTTCATAAAATAAAGCAATATAAATGACAGCTTCATTCTTCAGGATTTTCAAATAGCGATGGTTCTATTCATTTCAATATTTTCAGCAAGGTAGCCACTTCCCTTGATTGACTAGCATCGTCTTTGACTTTAATCTTTAATTTGAACAGCTCATTCCGACATGAATGTTGTTACAATACTCGTTGGCAACAAATCTGATCTCAAAGATGCCAGGGAGGTTACAACAGCTGAAGGCAAAGCCTTGGCCGAAGCAAAGGGTCTATTTTTCATTGAAACTTCAGCTTTGGATTCGTCGAATGTAGCTTCTGCTTTTCAGACAGTTGTTAAGGAGATCTATAATATTCTGAGCAGGAAGGTTATTCAATCACAAGAGCTCCAGAAAAAGGATTCTGGGCGGCTAGCAAATGGTAAGACTGTGGTTTTGCAGGCCGATGGAAACCAAGAAACAGATGCAGAAACAAAGAAAGGTGGATGTTGTTCATCATAAGTTAGTATGGAGGACACATTTCCTCTTTGCGAGTCCTAAAGCATGTCAACTTCTCTTCTCCCGTGATGCAATTCAGTTTCTTGTTACTGTTAAAGAGAGAAAGTAAAACTTTTTTCTAGAGGTATAGGGAAACTTTCTTTTGAAAATGTAAATGATCGAGAACAGTTTTTGACTGTTTAGTTTTCATTTGTATAATAATTCAATCTTACAGTTATTTAATGTCAAGAGATGTTTGTTTTTACACGTAAGAGATCTAACAATAACACATAAGTATGAGATCTTTACATGGTCAATATCTTCTATTCAAATCGTAAAGGGCTATTATAAACCATTTCCTCTTCATGAGAAATTTATTTAGTCAAAGAGTCTTTTGTTTTTTAATCAGATGTGCCCGAAGGTACTATTAATTGGCATTGGCTATATGAACTTTTTGTATCCATTACACGCTAGTCGTATTCATAATTTCCAATATAGTATTATGTCGGAACAAATTAGAATCGATCTCACATTTGTCTCTAAACTAGCAATTTCGCGATCCAAATCTGTGATTGGCAAGTCACAAATAATAAAGAGTACTCCCTCTGTTCCACTTTGTGGCAAATTTACTATTTGGGAAGTATTTGAGGTCTTTCTTTGACCATATTTTTCTTCAATATTTTATAAGTATTTGGAATTATAAACTTTTATAACTTATAGTACTTTTATATATTTTCTTAATATACAAATTTTATTTTCAAAAAATTGAACAATCTATGTCCGAATTTACAGTTCAAAGATAGCAAATTTGACCCTCATACTTGGAATCCTGACACATAAAATTGAATAGAGGGAGTATATTTTCCAATGTATTGGAGGAAATAGTTATGAGCTTGGGTTTATTAGCAGTTACAACTCCCCAACAACCATAACTCTAAGCTCAAGAAATATGTTCATTATCCAAAAGCATACACTATATTAGCATTCCAAAAATTAATATGAGCCAATTAGCGTGTATTTCTCCAAAACTAAACCAACGCGACATTCACAGCTACTATATCTTAATTTCAAACCATAGATTTCCTTGGCCTTAATTTACACATCTTTTCTTAAAAATAGTAAGCAACAAATCCTCTTCATCATTCTATATAGACCATACCATTACATTCGAGCACAAACAAAACTCTTTCTAAACAAAGAAGAAGGGAAAAGAAAGAATAACCAAACATAAATTCTTTCTTTTTCCTTCCCTCCTTTCAATCAAAAATCATTCAAGAAAAAGGAAATTAAACATCTTTTTTGCTTTCTTTCGAAAAATGGCCAACAGGAAATTAGTCACCTTAATGGTGATCTTTTGCCTGTTGGTAGTAACTACAGAAGCAATTGTTAAAGTCACAACAGCACCTGAAAAGAGCAATGTGAATTATTCTTTGCCACAATGTTACTATGAGTGTTTGCAAATTAGAGTTTTCACATTGACTGAATGCCAAAGGGAGTGCAGAAAAGCTTGTGATAAGTTCAAAAACAAAATCTAGGGGCATTGAGGAAATTAACATTCTTGAAAGATTTTTATTATATCAGTTTTGCAAAGGTAGATTTTCCAATACATAGTTAACTTCTTGTTACTTTTTTTCTTTCTTTCATTTTTTTTTGTTCTTTTGTATCTTTATCCTTGTAAGTTATGTATATTGAGCATTCACCATTGTTATGTTTCTTATGTTATAAATGCAAGAAATGTTTTAAGTGTTCTATGAAGGCTGCATTGGTTAAGGTCCTGGATTTGAAAGAAATAAGGATTCACTTTTCCAAATTATGAGTAAAATGGTTCTCTATATGTAGTGTAAGAGCCTTATATCATTGTTCTAAAAGGACTATGATGGATTTACTTTTCCTTTTTTCAAGTTCAAACAAAAGAATTGCTTTATCAATATCCAAATTGAAAAGTTATTTCGACAGAAACATTATAGTATATGAATTTGATATTATAGAAGGGAAAACTACATAAAAGTAACAAATATTAGTATAATAGTGATAATCATTTGTAACATTCTGAAATGAAAAGAGTGTCATCCAAATTGAGACGAATAATGGCCGTTCCGAATTTGAAAAAAAATTGCCATACTGCAGCAATAGAATATTAATCTCCAGGAGGGAATCCTGCAGTTTTATTTACACGAGTAGAGAGGAAGATAGCACTTGTATCATTAGGGTGGCACTCTAAATTCATGATTAAGATTGATTATTCATGAAACACTAATAAAGGAGATTCAAATTCTGGTCCAGGAAAGCAGATAAGTCTAGAAAACATTGCCCATTGCCTTGAAATGTTCTCTGCTAATTTCATGTGCAATAGTGGGACAATACACAATTCTATTTCAGGGCTCAGTATTTTCCTTTCAAAGCTGGTGTATACAAGCCTAAGATTTCACTCTCCCAGCTCTTGTAAATTAAAAGGGTTAACGATACTGTCCTAGCCTTCGAAAAGGTAATAACATACTGAGATCATATACAGTTTAGGCAACAATACCAAAATGCAGTCATCTCCAAGCAGAAGTAGTTGCTAAAGCTCTGTTCTTCCATCCAAGATAAAGGGCACCGTTGCTCTCGGCAAGCCTAAAATTTGGGCTATACTCCTTCAACATGTCCTTGATGGCTTCCCCAACTGATGGACTCAAAGGACATGGAGAAAATCCAGCCATCATAAATCTCATACTCCACTTGCCAAAAAGTTCATGTCTTTCCACTCTGTCAGCCCCCTCACATGCTATTATGTTCACAATGTCTCGTGCCACACAATTCTCCTCTGCACTGATCCGCTGCTTGTCATCCCCCGGCCGACCTGCATCAATTGACTCAAACATTGCTGTATAGTAGTCTAGAGTTTCACGGAATCTTGGAAGGAAAGCAGCAGTGTTGGTGTTAGATTCTTGTTCAACAAGGGTAACGATTTTCGGGGACAAGCTCTTTACTAATCTTAATAGGCGGTCTCGATGGTTTTCAGTGCTTACACTCTCATCTGGCATGTGGTGCAGCACATAAGGAAAGTTTACTGCCAAGGCTTCTCCGTGTCTAATACAAAGGTTCTCTAACTGGACATCACAGCCTGATAATGCAGCAGCGTGGAATTCAAAAGGCACTCCGCATGATTCAGCAACTTTTGCTAATCGTTCGCCCACTAGCTGAAGCCCTCCACCCCGTGCATGAGCTGATTGGGAATCATCCACACCTGTAATGTGAAGGAAAGGCGGTCCACCAGGCCGGCGAGCGAGACTTTGCATGAGGAACATCCATTGAGTTCCCTGTGCAATCGTAAAATCAATTACATGGATTCTGTTCTCATTCCTCATGGCTTCCTCGATCACAACATTGGCAGACGTGTAAGCAAATTTGGTGTAAGGGCAGATGTGATAGAGAACTTGCATGTAAGAGAATAATTCTGAACTAGTTGGTTCATTGCACTTCAGCTTTTTGTATATAATACTTCCCGAGGAGTATAATCTTGCTCTAAGCCCTTCCAACATGTATGCACTCAATCGTTGCATAGGTTCTCCGGAAACTGATACCTTTTCCTCTAGGACATTCATCAGCTTTTCTGCAGCTGAGATGGCATCATCTGACACTGCTCCAGCACAGGCAAGAAGCAGCTCTTTAACATCCATGCTGGATGCAATATCCAATACTCGGTTCCACTTTGTCAAGGACGAAGGTTCTGAGACCACATCGTTAAACGAGCAGCTGCTGTCGTCATCCATATCAGATTCAGGCCCTAGCAAATTATTTGCCATCTCCCATAGCACATGCTTCAGTTCGTTGCCATCATCAACTCCCGAACACCCGCTTAAAGGTGAGCCGTAAGTGTTTTCTGAGGAGTGCAGATCCGAAATGTATGACTGAGAACACTGGGGAGAGAAGGGACTCCAGTTGGAAGAGGCGCTTACAGCAGGAGTCGAATCATAGATGACATAGTCAGCAGCCGGCAGTGAGTCCAGAGTGAAAAACTGTTCGTTCTGCGCCTGAAAAGAGACTTGTGTCCCCGAGCTGCTAGTATCGTTGCAAATGTTGTTGAAAACATGGTAAGGGCTATAATATTGCTCAACCTTTTTCATTGGCTGATGGTACAATTTGTGGACACTGCCTGATGTTTGAGGTCTCTGGGATGCTTGCATCAGGGGATAACTTACGGACTCGCTGCGAATTTGCTAAGATGCGGTAGAGTTAACTCAAGCTACTGTTCCAAGCTATCTTCGATTTGGTAAGCAACACACTCAATGAAGAAGGTGCATAACAGATCAGCAGATGTCTCTTGCTAAATATCAGAACTTCTCAGAGGATTTCAGCACACATTGAATGTCATAACCAACAAAATCTGCCAATAAAGAAAATCATGATCAGTACACTTGATGAACTAGAATGTCGTAAAATTCAGCAACACAACAGGGGATTTTTCACAAAAGAACAAAGAAGCTGTTTTTTGAACAAAACTGTAAATTTAATCAATATCAACACAGGCATGATCAGTATTTAACGCTCTAAACTAAACTTAGCAGTCGAAAAGGGATATGCCTAAAGTTACCCAAAAAAAAAAAAGAGAGAGAGAGAGAAGCAAGCTATTATAATTAAGACAATGGACACTTCATCAAATCAGAACATCCAACTGCTGTTTTCAAGCTCCACAGTGATTTTATCCTCCATTAACTGAACAAAATGGGACAAAACAACACACACGGCGCGCGCACACACGCACAGTGGGAAGAAAGAAGAAACAGCCTCTATACAACTTACATTATGCAAGCTCTAAACAAGAACGTGTAATTAGTCAGCCATATAGGACATCTTGACATATCAAGAAAGTTTAAGGGAAACCAATAAAAGACAGTAGTAAATGAAGTTAGTTTTACAAAACTAATTTAGGGATGACAAATTTGTAGAAGATGAAATGCAACCAACTCACATATAGAAAAGAACAAGGAAAGACAGCTAATGCACTACAAAATTAATTCATTATCTTTAACTTCTAAATGAAGTAACAAAAAAAATTATTAAATACAGTGACAGGCTTACCAAAGACTCACAAGCTTATTATTGAAAGTAAATAAAATTAAGACCTATTTCAGATTTCTGAACAAATGCTATGCCTAACATCAGATTACCATTAATATACTGGTAACAGTATTTTAAAAGATTTTCAGATGCACAAGCAATCAAAGAGTAATTACTTCGTCGTTACATCAACAAATTGATCCCCCACCCCAACCCCCTGGGACAAAAAAGAACATAGAAAATAATAACATAACAAAAAATAAGTGACTTGCAGATATTGACCAATTTCTGTACAGAAACATTCAGATCATTAACTTAGTAAAGTGATAATTTAGCATGTCAGATCAATAAATAAGGGAAGTTAGCAAATGGGGACAGAGAGAGAGAAAACGGTAGGAAACAAAATAAACTCTTCTCCTGAAAATGGAGAAGTATAAAATAGAAAGGAAAATGTAAAACCAAAAGAGACCTAGGACAACCAAAATTCTAACAACTGAACAATAGAATCCGTTAAGGAAAATGGAAATACAGACCAGAAAGCTTTCAAGTTTAAATCTTTTCTCATACCATGAAAAAGCAACAGGAACAGACTCCAACCAACATAAAGTAAAGAGCAAGAATGGCATAAAAGGGATAAGAATCAATATTGACATCCGCTCTTACCGACCAACATAAAGATCAAGAATTATCATAAATAAAAGTGAGGAATCAATACTGTGGGATCAGTATTGATATCCTTCTTGCCGACCAACATAAATAGAAAGAATTGACATATAAAAAGGATGGTATAAAAAGGATGGGAATCAATATTGACATCCGCTCTTACCGACCAACATAAAGATCAAGAATTGGCATAAACAAAAGAGAGGAATCAATACTGTGGGATCACTATTGATAACCTTCTTACCGACCAACATAATAGTAAGAATTGACATATACAAAGAATGGAATCAATACTAATATTCTTCTTTAAGTCAACCCCAACAACCCCTCGTGGCGGAACCAAAGATTCTAACAATAGGATTTAAAAACAATACAAGACTACCACATATCGGATTCAAATGACAATCTAAAGCAATTTCTATGAATTGTTGACACTATACTAAAAAATCCCCTTATGTCAAACATACATATTCATACACACAAAAAGAATCGTTTTTACTCTATTTGCGTAGTATAATTCTTGAAGATTCAATTAATCGCCTTCTTTACAAGGTGAGAGGCAAACTTCTAATAATCAGCTTCATATATACACAAGTCACAGAAAACTTCAATTCAAGACTATTATCAAGGACAAACCTAGGATTTCAAGATAAAAGAAACTTAAACCATAAATAAGGTAAAAAGCTAGCAACTAAGAGGTAGTTAATTACTTAAAGACTAATCAAAAGTCCATACAAGATCAAATAATAGCTTATAATAATAGTCAAACACAAACTTTAACCATAAATAAGGTGAGGATCTAGCAATTAAGAAGTAACTAAATACTTAAAGACTCATAAAAAATCCATACAAAATCAATTACTCCCTCCGTCCTACTTTGTTTGTCGTACTTTCCTTATTAATCCGTTCGAAAAAAATTATCATATTTGTAGCCATAATAGTCAAAGAGAAACAACAGTTAAAGATGAAAAACAAGAATCATATAAGATGGTATATATTACAAACCTTGAATAGATTGAGTCTTTTTGATGAATTCAGATAAACAAGATATTTTGCTGAAAACAAGAGAAGAAAGAAGAGGCTAGTGTGTTATGATGATTGAAGAAATGAAAGTGTGTGAAAGTTTTGTGGTGCTTGTTATATAAGTCAAATAATACTCCTAACTTTGATGAAATTAATCATCAGACAAATAGAGCCTTATTTGTTGGTGATAACTACTTGAACTGCCCCTCCACCAACATATGTAGACCATACTTTACTGGCACCACGTGCGATATGTCTATTCCTAGTCTTACTTTATTTCATCATCTTTTTTTCCTGTCAGTAACCTTCAGAATATTCTCTCCGCGGTTGTAAGTGTAATTAACTAACTGCTAGGTTCAACTCGGCTAAATGGTTACAAATTTGTTTATTTTATTTATATGTAAGCTATAAACGTAGCACGTAAGAATATTTTATAAATCATGTCTGAGGAGACTATGATATAAGACTTTTGTGTACCTATATCCATGTTTGTTCTAGTGTTATACTAATATTTTTAGGAGAATAAAGACTTTAAAGTGTATCTGGATTACCTGTTGAGAAGTTTATTTGGAAAACGTTACTGATGCATGAAGTGTATTTACTCGATTTCTCATCATCAGGAACCGACTTATATATGTTCACTCTTAAGTTAAAAGTAATGCATAAAGCAATAAATTTTTGGTTCCTGATTTTACTATGATTCATCACCAAAATTCGTGTACAGTTAGACCTCTCTAACGATCATCTTCTATAATATCATTTTACTCTAACAATCGAGTTTTCTTTGAAGCCGATTTTTTATTTATAGAGAGGCGGATATAGGATTTAAACTTTATGGGTTCTAAATTTTAGGATAATAATTTTAAGAGCAAGTTACTGGATTCTCGACTTGATTTTTGTATATATTTAATAATTTTAATGACACGAATACACTGTTTGCGCAAAATCTATTGGATTCCGCCGAACCCGCTTCGCATGCTCTACATCCGCCACTGCATTTATATTATATTATTATATGTTACGTTCTCTATAATTACAGTTTTCATAGCAACAAAATAATATTTGAACAAACGATGTCATTACATAGATGTTTGATTGTATTAGAATATGATAAGTCATCTTGACGTCAAGCTAGCACACTATCTTTTAGATCTTTTTTGTTGTGCAAACATAAGCGAAGTGATGACAAAGGCGCACATTTTCTTTGAGATTGTGGACAAGAAGGAATTCCAACCCCCAAAAGCACCAAAAACGTGATTTGTAGTCATGTGTTCTAATCCTTTTAGCTCGAGCCTTAGTCCATCTCTATAGGATTTAGTTTCATAAAATGACCTTACATAGTACCTCCATAAGAAGTACGATCAAAATCACCCTCTTAAATCATACTCCCTCAGTTTCAAAATGGTTGTCATAGTTCGGATTTCAAGAGTCAAACAGGTTCATTTTGAACGTGAATTTAAATATATAATTTTTAAGTTTTTTGTAACGATATTTATATATTAAGAAACTATATAAAAAGTACTATAACTCACAATAATTAATAATTCATAATATTTAAAAGACATATGAAAATATTACGGTCAAAGTTAAACTCGTTTGACTCTCGAAATCTGAACTATGACAACCATTTTGGAACAGAGGAAGTAAAACTTCTTGATCCCACCCGCTCAGAACATTATGTGCATTTTATTTCTATTTTTAAGGGCTAAAACAGTACGCTATAGTTTAGAAATTCCAAACTAGGACGTAGAGACAAGTGAGGGTTGCTCAGTTGGTAAAGCACCTCCACCCACGACCGTTAGGTCCCGGGTTCTAGTCACCGTGGAGGGGAAGTGTGGAAACACTATAGATCCTCCCAAATCGGGTGGAAAAAAAAAAAATATGACGTATGTACATTGTACTGCTAACGTTAGCATAAACATAGGGAGATATAATTATTGTGGCCATATGGTCAAATTAAATCAAATGGCAAATCATGTAAATAAACCATGAGATTAGGGGTTATATATTGTGTGCCGACATGGACCGCGTTTGGATTTGTTTTTATATGGCAAGTCTTTGGTTCCCGGAAGCTAAGGTGGAAGAAGAAACATATTATTCACACATTTACTTTTAATTTTCATCACATGTTTTTAATAAACCTTATTTATTATTTATGGAATAATTGATTGTTGTAACTTCTAAAAGACGAAATGATGATAATGACATGGAAACAAGTAATGGCCTTCCCTGGCATTGTCTATTTTTAGATCCTCCCAAGTTCTTTCCTTTGTCATTTTCATGACTTTTTTTTAATTTGGTCATCTTATTCTTGTGCCATTTTCAGCTACTATGCTCAATCTTATGGCTAATTAATAGTATGAGTCAAGTCATGGTATAGAAGGTTCGGAGAGTAGTATAATCTTCTAGCAAGTTGTGTATATTAAGAATATATGATGTGATCAACTAATTCTTTTGGCACCAACCTACATTCAACAGTATAGAATGGCGTATATGTCAGCATAAAATATGTCCGAATTGAAATGTCTCTGACCCTCTATTTTAAATAACTAAAACGAACAAAGAAAGGAAATAATGACTTCCTCGTAAAACAAATATTTTTACGGTGCATGTCCTCTTCCATCGACCCAACCACATATCTGGTTCACTAGTTCCATACCAAATTAAACAAGTGCCGAAATATCTTATATGTGCTAGGGAGTAATAAACTGAATAAGAAAGCAATATATATATATATATTTAGCTGGTTACGTTGCACAATTGATAGAAAATTGTGATGATCACTTTATGAGAGATCAATATAATGATGATAGTTCAAGAAATTAAACATATGAGCTTATCTTTTTATGAATGGAATCCACGTCTGTTATCTAGAAACATCAATCGCGACAATATATTAGACATTACCTCTTTATTAACAATAGTTAAAACAATAAGAATAATAGTAATAATATTACTAATAATGTTGTAACTTAAGACTTAAATTTTTAAGTCCAAAAGGACTAATGTTCCCGGTAAAACTGATTAATTTTCACAATCAGATCATTAAGATTGAAGTTTAATTGTTAAAAGAAAAACAAAAAATCAAACATGGAATAGGTATTAACATGAAAGGAATATGTTAGACCTACTAAAGTTAATTGGATGTTAAAATGTTCGTCACACGGCATAAAAAAGTAGAGATGATAACAAGCTAATGATTCATCAAGATGTAAAACATGTGCAAGAAAAAGGTGAGCAGATTCTTAAACTTAATGTGTGAAATAAGTTATATCAATCGCACTGATACTCTCTCTTTCTCACTAGTGTGGGGCACATTCTATTAAACCCTTTTTGTCCTATTTAAAATAGTGAAATAAATAATATAATCAAAGCAATTGGATTTGTGTATAGTTGGCAAATTGGACTAACTTTATAATTCTCAATTTATTTTCAATGATAAATTTCAATAATTTATCCTATTTTGTTCTTAGATATCACGCTCAATCAAACAACTCTCTTTTTTTATTTATTTATTTACTTATTTTTTTTTTTTATAAAATGAAAGTTAGTGGGTCTATATAATAAAGGGAAAAAAGATCCTCAAAATAGGCAACGATAAGAATATAATAGTAAAAGTAAGGTTCTAGAATTTAGAAAATATGTGAAGAAAGTCAGACAGGTTTATGTTTGAGGACGAAACAATCTCTTCAATTTTCATATCAAAATTAAATCTAGCAGCAATAAAAGTTCAAATTCTGTGGATTATGTGTTGATTCAATGGTAGTAATTTAATTCCTGGTGCTGTTTGTATGTGTAATAACTATAATAACACTGCTAACATTATAGTCTATTACTCATTCAGTCACTTACCCCACAATAAACAAATTGATGACATGAGTTTTGAGCCCTTGACCAGCTCCCCTCAAATTGATTATTTTAGTGTCATCATAGCGTAACCTACGTAGACTAGTCACCAAACGTCACCTTACAGTTCTATGATCAAAATATTGTCTTCCAAAATATCTATTAAAATCAAAATATTTACCTACCCCTACCTATATGGTTTATATTTACATGCCATACTCATAAAGTGTGCTCGTCATTGTGATATAAAATATATCACTGCTATCATACCTTAATGCTCGAAGCCACTACTTGCAATTTGCATCTACACATGTGGTATAAAATAACTTTTTTGTATTCTTCACCGCTTTTAAAGAAAAAGGCTTCCTCACTACAGCAAGCCTCGATTTCACCACTAATTCATGCTTGTCCTTGAAAGGCATACCCTTTACAAAATCTGTGTCGTCTTCTCCAAAAAAATTGTTGCGGCTGCTCGGTGATGACACTATTCCTGAAGGATTAAAATGAGTATCTTCTCTAACTTCATCTCCTACTTTTTCTACACTTTCTTCACCACCTTCTTCATCTACCTCTCCTCCCTTTTTATTGTATTTTCATCCATCTGAATATGCATTTCTTGTTCATTTGAACCTGAAATTCCTTCAGGCCTTGGAATCACAGTAACTATTAGTGTTGGCCTAGCACCAGCTGGGTCAACATCAGCCATATAAAGATGAAAGTCATCATCATTCCTAATTTTAGATGGAGCAGTCTTTTTCTTTGCGGCAACACTCAGCATATATGAAATGAAAATATCCCTGGGATCATCACTTACCCCCAACTGCGTTGACCAGTTTATCCTATGTAACATTCCTACTCACAAGGATACGTTTTTTCTCTTTCACCTTAGGAATCAGAGCATAACATTTCGAACACTCCATCCATTCACAGAGATAATCAACTCCTAGTAGTATGTCCCCCATTAGTTTAATAATATCTGCAAGACAGGATAAACATTCATCAAATATGGTCCAGGCAGCCCAAGATACTGGAACATCCAACAAATAGTTCCAAACATCTAACATGATGTTTAAGCATACCAACATCCAAATGTGGAACATATATACTATAGATCCGAACATCTAAAAAAAAGTTCCAACTTAATGACTAGCATATATTGAACATCCTGTGAGATGTTTCGAGCATCTAACAGTATGTTCCATAACTCTAACTAGGTCATTCAGAAAATCATATTGGTTGTTCCGACCATCTAACACAATGTTCGATAATTCTGACTAGATCATACCAGCATTTTTAGAACAATTTATATGAAGTTTCGATCGTCAAGTTAAGGTGTTTCGAACTAACAACGTACTATTTTAAAACTCGAGTTTTTACGAAAATTAGAACAGTAGAGATGAGGAAGACAGAAGCTTACGCTTATAAGAGATCTGAGACTTGTCAAGCTTTCCACTTTGAATTAATGCCCAAGTAGAAAACATTATTCAAAGAATTTCAACTTAGTTTCCCCAAATTATTTTTTCAATTATGGTATATTATACCTAATTAACCGAAAAGGATTTAGATCTGACAATATATTGTGTGTGTGGGGGGGGGGGGGAGGGGGGGTTGAAATGCAGGAATAAGAACAAAAATGAAGAGAGATTGAAGAAAGAAGCAGCTATGGTGTTTTGGGGTCGCGAGGGAGAAGAAAGAAGAAAGATCTGAGAATATATTGTGTTTGGGGGGGGGGGGGAGATTTAGAATGCAGGAACAATAACAAAAATGAAGAGAGATTGAAGAAAGAAGATGCGCAACAGCTATGGTGTTTTGGGGTCGCGAGGGAGAAGAAAGAAGAGAGGAGAGAGAAAGGAGGGAAAAATGGAGGGAAAAATCTCTCCCTAGTTTGGCAAAAAAACTCTTTTATATAGTGAGGACCCAAGTGTAAGAAATAAAACTTTAGGGTGAAGAAAGTTGTGTTTAAGTCCCATAATCAATAGTGTCCCTTCTACCACATTAATTAAGACTTTGTCCCTTTTACCAACTTAAAGTCTTGAGTGTCCCTTTTAACCAAAGGACCCTAGTCACTCTCGCGCTTCTATTACTACTAATTGTTGACTCCAGTTATGATGATTACAATGAGTTAAATTCTTGAAAGCTGTGACTAACCAACTCTACTTTCCTTGTTAGAAACGAATGTCCTTAAGTCGATCAAAAATGGAAAGAGATGAAGAACAAGGACTACACTACGAGTATTCCAGGAAAGAGAATATTTGACATATCAATCAAGGGAAGATTTTCACACTAGGATATCAATCAAAATTCCCAGCCATATCAATCAAGATTCCATACATTGGAAGTCAAGCAGCTCACAAAGGAAAGAAGATTTCAAAGTACTGCATAATCAAGGCAATCAAGAGAAGAATCAGGAATCATTAAGGCTCTTACCTTATTCTCAAAAAGGAATTATTTATACCTTTTTGAGGATCAACACCCTTGGGTCGATATCTCTTCATTTAAGGACAATATCTTTGATAAATCAGAAGATACTCAAGATAGCTGTTCAAAGGCTGTACACTAAAAGATTTAAAGCTATATATACTCCATCGTCTCTTCATTATCACTACGCAACCTACAACTTTCTAGCAATCTCTTTTAAAGTCTTGATAATATTGTATTCTTGAGAGTTTACTATTGTACAAGAAAAAGAAAAGAGAGTCAAGAGAGAAAGTAAGGTTAGTGTTGAGTGAGTTGGTTATAATCTTGTAAAACCGACCTTAGTCGTTAGTGGTGAGCGGAGTGATAAAAACCAGAAGTTGATATCGTTGGTGGTCAGCGAAAGAAAAACCATCCAAGTTGTACGTTGAAGAAAACTAAAGAGCCAAAGAGATACATCCCTTGTGACCCAAGGGGACTGGACTAAAAACCACATTGGATCCGAACCAGTATAAAAATTCGATTGTGTCCTTTACTTTCCGCACTTCGTTTATTATCTTTCACTGCTACTGAATTAGTCGACTAAGTAGTCTACTGAAACTGAATAAAAGAATTAAAAATTACTCCTATAATTCACCTCCCTCTTATATCTTCAATTGGTATCAGAGCAGGTCTCATATATTTTTATTTTTGCTTTACAGCACGTGAGGAAAGATCATGTCTGGACATATTGTCACTGGATCTCTACTTCAAGAGGGAACTTCAATTGCTCTCCTTACTTTAATGGACATCACTTTAGTCATTGGAAAGTAAAAATGGAAACATTTGTGATACAACTGGATAAAGGCAAGAAACCTGAGGGACAAGAATAAGTACCTTTTGATGTTGATGACTATAATGATGAGCAAAGGAAAATTATTCAATTGAACTGCAAAGCACAAAATCTTTTATACAATGCTATCAGTGGTGAAGAGTATGAAAAGATCTTTAGCTGTGAAACAGCTAAAGAGATGTGGGATAAATTGGTTGTAACCTATAAAGGGACAAGCAAAGTAAACGAAACTAGAATCAACCTTCTCGTTCATGAATATGAATTGTTCCAGATGAAGGAAGGAGAAACTATCGAGGACATGTTTGCTCGATTCAGCAAAGTCGGTGGTGAAGTCAAGTCACTTGGAAAGTTCTATACTAATGGAGAACAAGTTAGAAAAATTCTGAGAAGTCTACCAGTTGTTTGGCAACCCAAGGTGATTAACATTGAAGGAGGAGACCTTAACTCTCTCATATGATGAACTTCGTGGAGACCTTATTGTTTTCGAAAAGACTCACCTTAAAAAAAATCACAAACTATTGAGAAGAAGAAGGTAGTTGCCTTCCGTGCTGACAATACAGATCCTCCAAGCGACAATGATGAGATTGTTGAAGAATGGGCCTTGATGTCAAAGAACTTTAGCAATCTTCTAAGAAGAAATTGACAAAGAGGAAAGCCTAGATTCAACTCTCGTAGAAATGCTTCAAGCAATGATCAAGACAAAAATAATGAGCGCTGTTATGAATGTAGTAAGTATGGCCACATTGCAGCCAACTGTAATGAGGCAAAGAAGAAGCAGCCTAAGAGCAATTACAAGAAGAAAGCATAATCTGCATGGAGTGATGAAGAGGGATCAGAAAATGAAGAAGAAGCAAACATATGTTTTATGGCTGAAGCTGAATCCATCAAGGTAAGTATCTACAACTGTGAAAACTATAACACCTTACAAGAGGATATAAATTCTGCATTAGATGAAAATCACAATAAGTCGACTGAGGACTCTACTTCAGCTGTTCCAAATGAATGGAAAGGTGAACCTGGTTATCCTCATAAATTCATCATAGGAGATCCTCAAGAAGGGATGAAAACTAGAGGCTCCTTGAAGCAAAATTCAAATCTTGCCCTCATCTCTCAAATTGAATCCAAAAAGATCGAAGAAGCACTGAATGATGATAATTGGGTAAAGGCTATGGAAGAGGAGTTGGCTCAATTTGACAAAAATCAGGTATGGACCCTTGTTCCTAAGCCACAAAATACTTCAATCATAGGTTCAAAGTGGATTTTCAGAAACAAATTAAACGAAGATGGAGAAGTTGTAAGAAACAAGGCACGACTCGCCGCTCAAGGCTACTCACAACAAGAAGGTATAGACTATGATGAAACTTTCGCAGCCGTTCCAAGGTTAGAATCTATCCGTATGCTACTTGCTTATGCATCTTTTAAAGGATTCAAATTATTTCAAATGGATATTAAAAGTGCTTTCTTAAACAGTTTCATAAAGGAGGATTTTTATGTTAAACAACCTCCGAGTTTTGAAAACATAAAATTTCCATCACATATTTTCAAGTTGACTAAAGCCTTATATGGTTTAAAACAAGCTCCAAGGGCATGGTATGAAAGACTAAGTACTTTTCTTTTTAAATCATGGCTTTAGCCGAGGTAAGATTAATACCACTTTATTTATTAAGAGATCCTCAATTAGAAATCTTCTCATTCAAATTTATGTTGATGACATTATATTCGGGAGCACTAACTCTATATTGTGTAAGGAATTTGCTGAAATTATGCAAAATGAGTTTGAAATGAGCTTAATGGGAGAAATCACATTCTTTGTTAGTCTTCAAATCAAGCAATACAATAAAGGTATTTTCATCAATCAATCCAAATACACAAAGGAGCTACTTGCTAAACATGGTATGCAAAATGCAAAGGCTATGGGAACTCCTATGAGTCCTTCTACAAATCTTGAAAAGGACAGTAAAGGTAAGGATGTAAATCAAACCACTTATCGTGAGATGATTGGATCTCTACTCTATCTCATAGCAAGTCGACTAGATATAATGTTTAGTGTGTGCGAATGTAAAAGATTCCAATCTGAACCTAAGGAATCACACTTAAACGCTGTTAAACGAATTATGGGCTATCTATCTGGCACTACTTCTTATGGATTATGGTCTCCTCGTACTATTAACTTTCATCTTCAAGATTTTTCTGATGCAGACTTTGCAGGTGACAAAGATGATCGCAAAAGTACTAGTGGTACTTGTTAATTTTTAGGAAAATCCTTAATCTCGTGGCATAGAAAGAAACAAGGCTCAGTATCTCTATCCACAACTGAAGCTGAATACATTGCCATTGGACACTGTTGCACTCAACTACTTTGGATGTCCTATCAGTTAAACGACTATGATATTAATCCTGCTCCCACGTCTATATTATCTGATAATTTGAGTGCCATATGTTTATCTAAAAATTCTGTGCATCATTCTAGAGCTAAGCATATAGAAATCAAGCATCATTTTATTCGAGATCATGTTTTATGTGGCAACATTAAAATATCTTTTGTAACTACCAAAAATCAACTAGCTGATATCTTTACTAAACCATTGCATGAAGAAAGATTTTTTCAATTACGTGAAAAGTTGGGTGTAGTGGAGGACCATGTTAGTCCTTAAACTATGCATTATACAGGTATGAATTAATATTATTTTTGGTTCATAATTTATTACTCATTCATTGCAGGTATGAATTCATTGCAGCAATATACATCTAATTATGTAGCATGATATATTTTCCTTATGTGAACTAAAAGTGTCATTATTGTCTTTTTTTACGTGTAAACTGCATCCTTATTAACTCGCTAGTACCTTTTCCCTTCCCTATCAATTCTCCAGTCACGTCCCATCCCTTTCTCGCTTCTCCAAAAAACCCCTCAGTCTTCCTTTTTACTTACTCCTCCATCACATCTCTAATTTCTACCACCACTCCATCTACTTCTCTTTACCAAAAATCACCAAAGCTCTCTCCACGGCTAAATCCCAAAAACCCAACTCTGTGAGGAAAAGCTCTCGCATTCGCACTAAAAATAACTCTCCGGGTTCTCCTGTAAATCTTGCCTCTTCCGATTCCTTTCCCTTGTCCCAGCAGGATGAATCTGCTTCTTTCGTATCGCTTCCATTTGGGAAGAAGGCTGGAAAACGACCCATTCAAGAACCTCCACTGGTCCTTCTCCAAAGAAACCCAAAATCGTCAAACCTACCATTGCTCTTGATAGTGACCAAAATTTTTGGGATAATGGACGTGAAAAATTTGAAGAATTGAAAACTCGTCGCATTGCCACTGGTCGTATTTTTTTATCTTGATGCTATGGAAAAACTTGACTAACATGTCAAAGCCCTGTTTGATTTCCAAGGTTGGTCAAATTTCTTCTCTATCGATCGTCATGTTCTCTATCCTGATCTAGTTAGTCTGTTCTATGCAAATCTTCGTACTTGTGGTACTTATGGTATTTAAACTCTAGTTTTAGGGCAACACATTCTCCTAAATTGCAAAGTTTTAGAAAACTCATGTCTGCTAAGTCTTCTAGTTTCTCTGACTGTTTCAAAATTTCATGGCCCTCTGATTTTGAAGTCTCCTTTGACCAAACCAAAGCATGTATTACTGGTCTTGGTGCTCATACAATCCCTGATGGTCAATTAGGACCATACCTCTGTGCTTTGAAAATCGTGTTCTTGCTCACATTACTGCCACAACTCTCTTTTCTCGTACTGGGTCTTTTAGCACTCTGTCTCAAAGGGACACTTTTGTTGTGTACTGCCTTGTATCGAAACAAAAACTGAAGCTATCCTGGTGGATCCTTAACTACATGCATGAATGTGCTATGGACAGTAATGGGTCCAGTTGTCTTCCATATGGTATGCTCATATCTCACATTCTTGATCAACTTCATGTTCCTTTGAATGTTCACCCTGAAATTCCTGTCTTCCAAAGCTACAATGCTCGTACATTTGCAAGTATGGGTTATGGGCACCTTGGTAACTCTTGGGTTAAGAAACCAGATTTGGATATCCCTCCTACTTACTCAATTCCTGCGCCTGCTGTTGATAACTCTGATGTTCTTGGTCGGCTAACTGCCGTGGAGGATCAGCTTAGCACTTTACATGATCTTTGTCTCTCTTCTCAATACAATCTTGAGAAAGCTAGAGATGACACCAAAACCACCAAAGCAGATGTAATCACCTAATTTTTGACCCTCCATCTCAATTTTTCACAATTTTAGGATCTTAATAGTAATTATAGGTATTAGTCTTATTATTAGAGTTTTGACTAGTTTTATGCCTAAACTAGAAAGCACAAAATATATTTATATTTTTGCACACGTAGGGCACATTTTAAATACATCAGCAAGCTAGGACATCATTGCAAAGTTTTTCACTTTCACTAGCACGTCATTTTCCGTTAGTGTCTAGACAAATTTTTACACATGACCATAATTTTCACACAGTCAACTAGGCACTAGCCACTCACACATCCACGTACACATATTAAAAATGCCACACGCGTGAGATTTCTTAAAAAAAATTTCAGACACGGCCCATTGACCCTCAGCCCAATAATTGCACAAACTCACATAATATATTACTCATCAACATACACATTGGGGACACGGAAGAAAATTAGAGGCACTAAACTTAGAAGAGCCGTCACTCCATAACACCAAAAAAGACGATCTCCACTCCGTCTTGCTGCTTTGACCATAAAACCACCTTCATTAGCTTGATATTATGAAGAGTTTTCCTATTTTTAGCTAGATTCTAGTTCTTTTATATAAAAAAGAAAGCAACAAAAAATATTTTAACTTTCTTATTAGAGTTTAGTCTTTTTTTAAGCAGAAAATTAAAGAAAAGTGGTGTCTCATTGATAATGAAGCCGAACCTTTAAATTCCAAGTAAAAAGATCCCGAGTTTTTCAACTCCGTTCGAGGTTCCGTCCGTAACCTGCTTCGGCCCGCTGTATTGCAAACGTTTAAGTCAGAATTGATAAACTTTGAGGTTCTTTCCTTACTTTGTTCTTTACAAGTTCTCTTATTCTCTTTGTATGGATATTCTGTTCATGTTTTGGGGTGAAACTTGATTTGTTGTTTTGATTCAATATTTTAATATTAGTTAATTAACACCATTCGACAAAAATATCACTGTGTTAGTTAATTAAAATAGAATGACTGCATGCTTGATCTTGTGATTTCTTTTCATTGCTAAAAATATGTATTTATTTATCCGGGTGGGATGTCCCGGTTTATGACAATGTAAAAGGTGGCCGTTCGTGAGAAGACCTGGGATGTCGGGTGCGCTTTAGTTTAGGCTAGTTCTATGTTATTTTTAATCTTTTTGTTTTTGGAACTGTAATGGATTGTATATAATTCTACCAGCGTGTGCTTGTGTGTTCGTGTGTTTCAATTAAATATTTTTCGAAAGCCGACAAAGATCAAATGAGCAGCTATGCGTAGCATAGGGTCAGGGAGTGCCTCACACCTTCTCCCTGATCAATAGAACCTCCGTACCTAATCTCTGTTTTCGCAAACTTGTTAATCGGATGTCATTAATTTTAAAAGAGGTTTTTCTTCTAAAAAAAAAAATTGCAAATATTTATGAAAAGTTGACTAGGTGACCCAGCACGCTTAGTTGACGTATTTTCTTTACTCTTAATGTTGGGTGGCGACTCCGTAAAACCTTTCAAAAACCTCTTTTGGGTCGCCACTCGTTTTTCTTGATTTCGGAAAAAATGGGTGCGACAGCTTGGCGACTCCGCTGGGGACATTCGAGGGTTCGAGCTCAGTTTGATGTTGTCGGCCTAGAAAATGTTTGAATTGAGGCATTTGTTTATTATTGATGACCTTGTTGCGCCTTGCTTGATTGTCTTGTGACTTATGGATTTTATACAATTATCATTGCATTGCGTATCCCAAAAATTCTTTGGCTTCACTTTTTGCACACACTCATGTGGGAACGTGATGCGCTACCGCACTTTGAAATCATCCTTTGAAACGAGATAGAGTAAGATATCTGGGTTAGCCGGACTGCGGTGCTAGCCGAGCGACCCGATGCTCTCTCACTCCGAGTTGTCCGCTTGGGGCCACAAGTCTTGACCCACTCTAGTTTACCATAGCGTAGAGCGCTTGGAATCCAATGACTAGGACATGCATCATTTAAGGCTTTAGTTGGTTCGGTACCTGGGTATCGAGTCCATTTTAGGAGAGCCTGCTGAATTATCTAGTGGGTCCCCAACCCCAAGACATCTTTGAATCTTATATGTATTATTTTTTATGGGTAAAAGGGTCCGTATGCTTTCTGATTTTCAAGGGGTGTGTTATAAGGCAAGAGTGAGTTGTGAGTTTGAAAGATGGAGGAAAAGACGAAAAGAGAAAGTTTTTCTTAGTTTCTAGTTATAGCTTTTTAGTTTTTCAAAAAATAATAATTAAAAAAAAAACAAGTGTTTTCTTTTTGTTCTCAGAAGTATTCGCACGAACTACGCGGGCCTGATTCTCTAGGTGAGATACGTAGGCAACCTATATAGGTCCGGTTCACTTAAAAAAAAGTAAAAAATTGGAAAAAAAAGAGATGTGCTTTTTAGTCTTTCTACCGTATTTGCACAAATTTTGCGAGCCTGGTTCTCTAGGTGAGATACATAGGCAACCCTTATCGGGTTCGGATTTTTTTTTTGTAAATATTTTCTTTTGCTTTTAAAATTATTTTTACTGTCCCTGACCGAGTCTTTTTGCATAACATTTTTGTAAATATCATTCTCAAGTTTTTAAGGCTGACTCGTGGTTTTATTTTCTTCTTGCAAATATTTTGGAAAAATCAAATGTTGACCTGTGACAAACTAAGCTTTTCAGTCAAGCATCCTCTTCCAGTCAATCTAGTTTTTCTCCAATGGATCCCAACAAACCAATTTCTTCCAGCTTCACCATCCCAGCAGTTGCCAAAGAGTCTCTCACAAAGAAAGATCAAGCCCGGTTGCAATATCATATAGCCTGCATATGCCAAATCTTGGGTCTACCATCCCTTCCACCTTCCACTATGCTTACAAACGTGAAGACTTCTCTTCCTGTCCAAAAGTCAGCATCTGACCGATCACCTACCATTCCCTAATCCCAGCCACATGACCAGGATCATCACCTCACCACCAAGCCCTCTTCTAATGGCACAAGTCTGACTATTGGAAAACTATCTCAACATTTGGACCATAAGAATTGTCAGCATGCGGTCACCCCTCCTACCAAACTGTCGCTTTTGGGGATTAAGAAAAAGGCCAATGAGAGTTTTGATGAATTTGCCTCTCGATGGTTTAAGCAGGCAATTAGGGTTAGGCCATCTATGGACTCAAAAGAGATGAGTAGTGTGTTTATCTTAGCGCAAGATGGTGACTATTATCAGTATTTGTCTCCAATGATGGGAAAGTATTTCAATGAGGTATTGAAAAAGGGTAATGTGGTAGAAGAAGGTTTGAAATTAGGTTTATTGGTTAGCTCTGCTGAGTCGAGGGTTGCAACACTGGCCATTCAGGTAGAATTAAGTGAGGCTATGCGAACAACGAATGGTGACAAGGGAAAATTTGCAGAAGGAGTAGTTGCACCGTTGATTAATCATGTCCAGTACCAACAAGCTCCGTCCCAATCCAAATACCCCATATTTCCATACCATTCTGCACCAATCCAACCACCTCTTCATCATTTAAGCTCATCATTCGAACTATCAACTGAAGGAGATCATCGCCTAGTCATCACTTTGCTTGAATCGCTGGATGCTCCCTACACTGCCCATCTTGATGCTTCAAAACGTTGTATATACCTTTCTTATGCATGTGGTCATGATATTCAAGATTTTTTTGATTTGAAGCGTGACATTCAAAAAGTGATTGATAAGGGTCTGGTGAAGATAGATTTAGAGCCTCTTCTTACAATCCATCCAAGCCACTTGCCACACAATACTTTTCAACAGCCTATTCAGTCCTTGCCTTTCCCAAAATATCAGACTCCTCAAGGCACTCCTGTTCGAGCATCTCAGTTTGTCTGGGAATCTAAGCCTTCACGCGTATTCATCCCTTTGTTAGAATCTCAATCGGGCATCTTTGAGAAATTGCAGTCTACTAATTTTCTTTGTCCCGTTCAAGCCAAGGCATATGTAAGAAAATCCAAGTATTTTGACCCTATGAAGCATTGCACTTTCCATTCCAATATGTTGGGTCATGATACAAATCATTGTACGCATTTGCAGAATTTGATCCAGGATTTTATCTATCAAGGGTACATAAAAGTGGAAATGTCTGATTTAGCTGATAGGGAATTGCTTGCATCATTGGTTAATGTTGATACCACCCCAAGGTTCACTCTTATTGGATTGCCCATTGTGTGTATCAAAGCAGCAGTCAAAACTTTGGTCCAACCAATTCCAGAAAGACAACAAAAGAAAGGTCGTTTTATTCCTTGGAGCGCTCAAAACACTGGTGCGATGCATAAAGGAAAGGAAAAGGCCATTGAGCAGATTGGGACTAAGAAGCATACCGCTATACCATTTGTTTGGGGAAATAGGTTAGAGTCACCCGATGAAGAATTTGAGGATCATTAATCTCTCGCTGCTTAAGGGATTTTTGGAGTCTAATGGCATGGTTTTCAATTTGACCAACCCTGAAGTCTTGTTTCAAGTCCTAGCTTGTCATTTCGGCATTATGCCTCTACTATGTAGAGCCTCATTATGGTTCTTTTCTTTAAAGTGTCAATAATTGTTTCGGTAGTTCCGTAGTTTTAAAGTGTCAGTATTGAGTCGTATCATATCTATTCTCATGGGTTTACCTTTATAGTCTTATATCGTCTTAAATGTCGGTCTATTTGAGTCAAGTCACGTCGATCTCTTTTCATTTTGGTCCTGTTATATTCCGAGTCAGTTAATATTATTAATGAATATCTTACTTTCATTTTCTATTAATTCTTTGTCCTATAGCAAGTTCTTGTTTTTGTTTTGAACTGACATGCATGAAAGATCACTCAATTACAAGAAGCTAACACAATCTATCCTTGAGAGTGAAAGACTTGAGAGCAGTGCGACCAGGAAAGAGAGCTAAATGGAAGCTTCATTAAATGATAATATCATCCCTGGCATTTGGAAACATAAGCGCGAGGAAAAAGAGTCTTTTGCTCCACATTAGCAATGCCATGTAGGTTCTATTGTTCAACTATGATAACAATGCATAATCCCTTGATAAGGCATTTTCAAGCTTGGGATGACGAAAGGCTGTCTTTCGACTACCTAAACACCCCTTCATCCTTTGTCAGCCCTTTGAGCCTAAATGTTTATTTCTCGAGCCCTCTTTTGGAATCAACGTTAAAAAACAAGGAAATAGAAACATGTTTTGTTAAGTCTTTTCTTAGTTTCCTTTACAAAAAAAAAAAGGTGAAAAAACAACAGAAGAAAGAGAACAAAAGAAAAAGGTAAAAAAAGAAAAGAAGAAGAAGAGAGAGAGAAAAAGAGAAGAAAAAAAGAGGAAAAAAAAAGAGACATGTCGTATAAGCATCTTTTCTTTGAACTACGTCTGACCTGATTCTTGCTGCGGCATGATACGTAGGCAGCCTTACCTTGGGGTTCGGTCATACCAATAAAAGATCCAGAATTTTCTCAATTCAATAACAGGGGCAATTTTTTGAAGGTTCCATACTCCAAATCTCGCAAACTGGGGCAGATTTTTTGTTGAAAAGATCCCAAAAGTTGTAAATAAATTACCTGCATTCATATAAAATTTTGATCCTTACATCCTTTCTTTCTAGTCATTGTCTAAAAGTCTGCATTACAGTCCAAATAAAGTCCTTTTTGATCAATTTTGAAGATGCAAAGTCAAGGGATATATGCTAGTTCCTAACAGTACTAAACAAGGTTGCATGCAAGAGAAGGAAGAAGAAAAAAAAAAGAAGAAAAAATGAGAGAGTCTTGTTGGTGAAAACCCGTACGGGCACTACAAGGCGACTGTGAGCATGAGAGCACAATTGAGAAATTTGTCATGTGATCATTTGAATAGCAAAAGTGAAATGCAATAGAATGCGCATCACAGAAGAATCCTCCAAAGGAGCCGGCCGCCAAGGTCGGATACCTAAAGATTGAAAGGTCCAAGTGCATGTCATGTTCAAATATGTCATCATCAGTTCAAAATCATTTCTTTTCTTTTTCTTTTCTTGGTTGAGTTGTTAGGGTCAAGCACCTTCCACTAGTAGGGTCGTCATTTTCTTCGCCTCGATGTTTGGGGTCAAGGTCAAATGAGATCATGTTGGTTGTTCTCTGCAAAATCCCCAAAAGCAGTGCAAAGAGATAAATGATTAAGAATCATTTTTGGACTTTTGAAAGTGTTTGACATCTCATGCTGAATCAATATTTGCTTGTTTATGGTCTGATGGAGTCAGATTCCTCTCGGGTCGTAAGTAGTTGCATAACGTTCCCCAAGTTTGGTGAATATTGCATCTGGCGGATCTTTTCAAGGCAATGCATAAAGCTCACTGGCCTTTAGCTTACTCCTTTAAGCCACTTTTAAACATCAGTGCCAAGCCCGAAAGCCAAAATCTTTTAACCAAGGCCAACCATCTCACATCAATCCATGCCCAATGACCAAGCTCAAATCTAGCTCGCAGTTTGTCACAAGCCAGCCAGTTTTCAAAAATTATAAGTTTTCTTTGATTTAAATAGGGGCAGTTTTTGTTTGCTTCATGCAATTGTATTTTTAACATGACAAGTTGCATTTAAATTTCATAGGCTCCGTGTCTTTGAATTTCAAGTTTGCAAAAAGGCTATATGCCTCAGAATCTTGCACCACTAGGCTTTATGCTTCAAAATTTTAGGATTTTTTTATGCTTGTTTTAATTTGTCTTCGTCAATAAAACCGTGAAAAAAAGAAAAAAAAAAGGAAAATGAAGAAGAAAGGCAAAAGGAAAAAAAAAAAACCTCAAGAAAGGATCGTTGGCAAGCTAATTGTTTTAAAACAGGGGCAGAAATTTTCTTTTTGTTTTGTTTGTGTTTTTTGCAATTGCAGGTATTTTCCTTCAAGTTCAGGCGGTCACCTACAGATGCGGGTATTTATTTGCAAGTTCAGGCACCCACCTTCAAATGCGGGTATTTCTTTTCAGTTCAGTCACCCACCTTCAAATACGGGTATTTTCTTTCAAGTTCAGGCGCCCACCTACAAATGTGGGTATTTATTTGCAAGTTCAGGCACCCACCTTCAAATGCGGGTATTTCTTTTCAGTTCAGGCACCCACCTTCAAATGCGGGTATTTTCTTTCAAGTTCAGGCGCCCACCTACAAATGCGGGTATTTATTTGCAAGTTCAGGCACCCACCTTCAAATGCGGGTATTTCTTTTCAAGTTCAGGCGCCCACCTACAAATGCGGGCATATCTCTTCAAGTCAGGCACCCACCTACAAATGCGGGTATTTCTTTTCAAGTCAGGCGCCCGCCTACAAATGCGGGTATTTCTTTTCAAGTCAGGCGCCCACCTACAAATGCGGGTATTTCTTTTCAAGTCAGGCGC
This sequence comes from Petunia x hybrida, assembly GCA_037355625.1. NCBI lineage: Eukaryota > Viridiplantae > Streptophyta > Magnoliopsida > Solanales > Solanaceae > Petunia > Petunia x hybrida. The sequence goes on along the minus strand of JBBBVM010000504.1, from coordinate 631,815 downwards.
CCACTTTCAAATGTGGGTATTTTCTTTCAAGTTCAGGCGCCCACCTTCAAATGGGGGTATTTATTTGCAAGTTCAGGCACCCACCTTCAAATGCGGGTATTTTCTTTAAAGTTCAGGCGCCCACCTACAAATGCGGGTATTTATTTGCAAGTTCAGGCACCCACCTTCAAATGTGGGTATTTCTTTTTAAGTCAGGCACCCACCTTTCAATGCGGGTATTTCAATTCAAGTTCAGGCACCCACCTTCAAATGTGGGTATTTCTTTTCAAGTTCAGGCGCCCACCTACAAATTCGGGCATATCTCTTCAAGGCAGGCACCCACCTTCAAATGCGGGTATTTCTTTTCAAGTTCAGGCGCCCACCTACAAATGCAGGTATTTCTTTTCAAGTAAGGCACCCACCTTTCAATGCGGGTATTTTCTTTCAAGTTCAGGCACCCACCTTCAAATGCGGGTATATCTCTTCAAGTTCAGGCACCCACCTTCAAATGCGGGTATATCTCTTCAAGTTCAGGCACCCACCTTCAAATGCGGGTATTATCTTCCAAGTTCAGGCATCCGCCTTCAAATGCGGGTATTATCTTCCAATTTCAGGCACCCACCTTCAACTGCGGGTATTTTCTTTCGTGTCCAGGTGCCCACCTGCAAATGCAGGTTTACCTCTAAGTTCAGGCATGCAATTGAGAAAGGCAGCTATAAGAAAAATCAAGCTTGCATCGTGAATCGAGCCTGAAAGACTACCATTAGCCAAAACTTTGAAAGAATACAATAAAGCGACACTGGGCAATTTTAGAGTCGCAGTCAAGAAAAGATCAAGTCTCATTTGCTAAATGATGATCAAGCGATAAGTCAAGCCAAACAAGCAGCACCGTAAACTATGAAAAGTCCAGCAATGCAAGCAAATTTGAGCACCAGGCGCCCACCTGAAAAACGCGGGACAACATTTGAAGATTCAAGTCAAGATAGATAGATAGGATTTGCAATACTTGCTTTATATTTTTCTTTTCCACTTTGATGTAATAGCAGGACCCGCGGACCGGAACCTCGACGATACCTTACTCGACTTTCTTCATCTTCACATCACTTTCTACCACTTCTTTTCCAATGAGTCGGGTCAAAAATAGGTTACGTTGATTAGTTCTTTGCACGAAAACTCAAACTCATCGAGTTTCCGAGCAAAGAGGGACAGCTGTAATCACCTAATTTTTGACCCTCCATCTCAATTTTTCACAATTTTAGGATCTTAATAATAATTATAGGTATTAGTCTTATTATTAGAGTTTTGACTAGTTTTATGCCTAAACTAGAAAGCACAAAATATATTTATATTTTTGCACACGTAGGGCACATTTTAAATACATCAGCAAGCTAGGACATCATTGCAAAGTTTTTCACTTTCACTAGCACGTCATTTTCCGTTAGTGTCTAGACAAATTTTTACACATGGTCATAATTTCCACACAGTCAACTAGGAACTAGCCACTCACACATCCACGTACACATATTAAAAATGCCACATGCGTGAGATTTCTTAAAACAAATTGCAGACACGGCCCATTGACCCTAGCCCAATAATTGCACAAACTCACATAATATATTACTCATCAACATACACATTGGGGACACGGAAGAAAATTGAGAGGCACTAAACCTAGAAGAGCCGTCACTCCATAACACCAAAAAAGATGATCTCCACTCCCTCTTGCTGCTTTGACCATAAAACCACCTTCATTAACTTGATATTATGAAGAGTTTTCCTATTTTTAGCTAGATTCTAGTTCTTTTATATAAAAAAGAAAGCAACAAAAAATATTTTAACTTTCTTATTAGATTTTAGTCTTTTTTTTAAGCAGAAAATTAAAGAAAAGTGGTGTCTCATTGATAATGAAGCTGAACCTTTAAATTCCAAGTAAAAAGAGCCCGAGTTTTTCAACTCCGTTCGAGGTTCCGTCCGTAACCTGCTTCGGCCCGCTGTATTGCAAACGTTTAAGTCAGAATTGATAAACTTTGAGGTTCTTTCCTTACTTTGTTCTTTACAAGTTCTCTTATTCTCTTTGTATGGATATTCTGTTCATGTTTTGGGGTGAAACTTGATTGGTTGTTTTGATTCAATATTTTAATATTAGTTAATTAACACCATTCGACAAAAATATCACTGTGTTAGTTAATTAAAATAGAATGACTGCATGCTTGATCTTGTGATTTCTTTTTATTGCTAAAAATATGTATTTATTTATCCGGGTGGGATGTACCGGTTTATGACAATGTAAAAGGTGGTCGTTCGTGAGAAGACCCGGGATGTCGGGTGCGCTTTAGTTTAGGCTAGTATAGTTCTATGTTATTTTTAATGTTTTTTTTTGGGACTGTAATGGACTGTATATAATTCTACCTGCGTGTGCTTGTATGTTCGTGTGTTTCAATTAAATATTTTTCGAAAGCCGACAAAGATCAAATGAGCAGCTATGCGTAGCATAGGGTCAGGGAGTGCCTCACACCTTCTCCCTGATCAATAAAACCTCCGTACCTAATCTCTGTTTTCGCAAACTTGTTAATCGAATGTCATTAACTTTAAAAGAGGTTTTTCTTCTAAAAAATTAAAAAACAAAATTTCAAATATTTATGAAAAGTTGACTAGGTGACCCAGCACGATTAGTTGACGTATTTTCTTTACTCTTAATGTTGGGTGGCGACTCCGTAAAACCTTTCAAAAACCTCTTTTGAGTCGCCACTCGTTTTTCTTGATTTCGGAAAAAATGGGTGCGACAACAGATGTGGCTTTGCTAAGGTTGTCCATGGATCAGGTTGCCAAAGATGCCCGAAAATGTCTTTCTACTCTATACTCTCGAATGGATACTCTAGGATCCAACATCATTAACACCTTGAAGTACTTTCTGGGAAGGCGCCAGTTGACTAATCTCTGCATGTTGCTTTGTTATGTGTGAACTGCTCTGTTTTGTGAATGTTGATGACAAAGGGGGAGAAAATTCTATGTACTTATGTCTTTAACAAGTGAACTGCCTATAAGCTTTGAACTACCTATTTTAACATGGACTACTTCATGTTTTGATTGCAGTCACTATTAATAGTATGGAATTTAACTAAATTAAGTAGACTTATTATTCACTCAATTCTTAGTCGACTAATTACCTGTTCAAGGTATAGCCTATGTGCACTGTCAAATTTTTAGGTGTGCCTAAAGTCAGGGGGAGCATAAAATCAGGGGGAGCTAACACTAAAGCTCTCAAATACAGGGAAGTATTATTAAAGCTTTAAGAATTGTCATCATAAAAAAGGAGAGATTGTTGACTCCAGTTTTGATGATTACAATGAGTTAAATTCTTGAAAGCTGTGACTAACCAACTCTACTTTCCTTGTTAGAAACGAATGTCCTTAAGTCGATCAAAAATGGAAAGAGATGAAGAACAAGGTCTACACTACGAGTATTCCAGGAAAGAGAATATTTGACATATCAATCAAGGGAAGATTTTCACACTAGGATATCAATCAAAATTCCCAGCCATATCAATCAAGATTCCATACATTGGAAGTCAAGCAGCTCACAAAGGAAAGAAGATTTCAAAGTACTGCATAATCAAGAGAAGAATCAAAAATCATTAAGGCTCTTACCTTATTCTCAAAAAGGAATTATTTATACTTTTTTGAGAATCAACACCCTTGGGTCGATATCTCTTCATTTAAAGACAATATCTCTAATAAATCAGAGGATACTCAAGATAGCTGTTCAAAGGCTCTACACTGAAAGATTTAAAGCTATATATACTCCAGCGTCTCTTCATTATCACTACGCAACCTACAACTTTCTAGCAGTCTCTTTTAAAGTCTTGATAATATTGTATTCTTGAGAGTTTTCTATTGTACAAGAAAAAGAAAAGAGAGTCAAGAGAGAAAGTAAGGTTAGTATTGAGTGAGTTGGTTATAATCTTGTAAAACCAACCTTAGTCATTAGTGGTGAGCGGAGTGATAAAAACCACAAGTTGATATCGCTGGTGGTTAGCAAAATAAAAACCATCCAAGTTGTACGTTGAAGAAAACTAAAGAGCCAAAGAAATACATCCCTTGTGACCCAAGGGGACTGGACTAAAAACCACATTGGTTCCGAACCAGTATAAAAATTCGATTGTGTCCTTTACTTTCTGCACTTCGTTTATTATCTTTCACTGCTACTGAATTAGTCGACTAAGTAGTCTACTGAAACTGAATAAAAGAATTAAAAATTATAATTCACCTCCCTCTTATATCTTAAGATGTTTATATCTACACACCAGCATCCCAATCTCAGTCAGTCTCCACTACTGACAACCTTCCACCATATATTGTAACTTTAGTCAATCTCATTGAACGGAAATCCATACCAGATCTAAGATCAAGGATTGACGCCATATGTTTCCAAAAGGAAGGTGGCTGGATCGAAAAGGGAGCAGCAGTGTATACTGAATTTGATAGCTATAGCGTAGTTGTAGTTATCTGGGCATCGTCTTTTCATGGACCTCTTTTTGGATGTTACTAGTATCAAATTTTCGGAATTAACAGCATGAAAAAGGATATTGGCGTAGGGCGAGTACAACAACTATTTTCGAAAAATAATGATCAACAATTTGTTAGCCCATTCCAAAAAAAGGGGAAACTTTTTGTATGGCCCTAAACCAGTTTTAGGATCACAAATCGAATTTGGGTTTGAATATAAGCAAAGCATCGTATAAAAGCTAAATAAATGCGAGAAATAGATGTAAATGAGAAAGAACAACTTGATTTCAATATATCGTAGTGAGTACAAATTTGAGCAGAGTTTCAGTATGTATTTCTGGATGTCTACAATACAAAATGAATTGCTATTTATAGACCTAGGAGTCTTGCCCACGTTCTCCACTATAGGTTATGCTCTAGCCCACGATCTTGGCATTAATGGAAGGAGTTAGTGGGCTGTGAAGCCGCTGGAACCGAGGCTGTTCACCGAGGTGCATATATGCGACCTCGGTAAGGGGGCCTTGCTCTTCGCTCGAGGTAGACATCACCGAAGCCCAGCTTACGGCTCGCCTTCGGTGACAACCTTGACGTATGACTTCAGCGACCCACTTACTTGCTTCAGTCTTTGGCTTGTCGTGATGTGTTCGGTCGTTGTCAGATTGCGCGACCGGGGCGAATCATCGCGAGTCGATTTTTACCCAATACAGATAGTCCCCCCACTCCTCGGTCACTTACCGAAGTCACCGAGAAGTGGAGTGAAGTTCAGCGGAAAAGCGACGTGGCTTGATCTTATCCAAGTATTTCAAACTTTGTCAACGGTTCGCGTCTCATCAGGTCACTTCTCATTGACACGTGTCATCCATCCGTTGGCTCCCCGAACGGTCACGCCGTAATTTTTGTTTTCTCCCAACGTCTCAATGATGACGTCTTTCCACCTGGCTCCTCCATAGCTATAAGTTCTCCTCCCCCCAACTCTTCTTCTCACTTTCACATTTTGCAATCAATAGTGCTAAGAAAGAAAAAGCAAGAACTTCCATACTTTTCTTAATAGATTTCCATCTTTACGAAACCTCTCAATTTCAAGCTTAAACCATGTCTGCAACTCACTCACGATAGGATTCGAGCGACTCCGGTGAAAGGGCAAAGATCGCACAGTATGCTGCCATTATTTCCAGTGGTGAGTTTATCACTACCGTGCCAGCCATACAAGTAATAGAGGCGGAGGGAGGCGGAGAGGTGACTTCCAGCGCTGGTGGCTCCAAACGTCGAAAGGCGAGGGCCAGGCATGAGGTCGCTGCTGTGAGCGAGGATGTCAGCCTAGAAGAAGATGACGACGTCGTGGATGGTGACCTCATGGAAACTGCTGGTGCTGACGACACCACGCATAGAGACGAGGGTGCCGAGGGCGATGACGCAGGGGGCGAAGTTGAAGGCGGAAATGCCGCCGAGGTGGGATCCTCGGGGCCCATGATTCCCCTCGAGCAGGAGCTCGAGCCTCACCAAATTATTCCTTCCCATTTTGACAATACCAAGGACCTCAAGTTGCAGGTTCAGTCCGCTGACCAAGAGGAAAAGAATAGGAACATACCGGTAAACACGACACCGACCCGCATAACGCAAGCCCACATTGAGCGGGTTCGGAGGGAGTGCAAATTTGGGCCCGAGGTAAGGGTAATTATACCCGATCCAACAAGCAGAGTTTGCCACCATGTTGAGGGGCTCTCTTTCGCTTATACCTACCCTTTCACCCTCGGCTTCTCTCTCCCGGTGCATAAGATTATTGATGACTTCTGCCGAGCCTACAACTTGTGCTTGGCCCAACTAGGCCCTGGCGTTTGGAGAGTCGTTCAGTGCATGGACTGGATGAGCAAGGAGGCCGGGGTCGAATTCACTTTGCAGCATCTTATCTCCCTTTACTATCCCTATTTTCACAAGGCCGGGGTTGTAGCGTTGAACAAGCGAGGCAAATACGCGCTCCTCCACAAGAGTGAGGACCATGGGGACCGAGGCTGGAGCGACTCCTACGTCTTGCTGGAGACCAGCATTTTGTCCGTCGAACCTGATTTCCCCAAACGGTGGAACAACACACGTAAGTATCCCTTCGTTTGTATTTCATCCCTCGGTGATCATTCATATTTGCTAACCACGCTTCTCTAATACTTCTTAGCCAACAAGGTTGATATCATTCCCCCCGAGGGATTGACTGAATGGGTGAAGGCGATGACCGGGGCTCGTAAGCGCCCTGAAAGGACGTGGATGAAGATGGCCGCCGACTTTGGTTGGCAATGCAAACGGCATGGTATGTTCTTTTGCGGTTTTTTACTTGATATGTCGTTTTGGGGTTTTGGCTTCATTTTGTTACATCTCTCCCTTCGGTATTAGGTTTTCCGAACCGTGCCGTCAATACAAAGAAAAGCAAGAAAAAGAAAGAAGAAAAGAAGAAGAAGAAAGGAGAGGAGACCGAGTCAGACTACAACCTGGCTTCGGTGGTAGGAGACTTGAAGGAGTTGAAGGCTGCATAGCCTTCAAAAGCTTCAAAGAGGGCCCCCGGTCAAGGGTCCTCGAAAGGTAATCATTATCCTTGATCGACTCGTCGGTTATCATTCCTCTTTGCTTCCTTGTTTCAATTCTCCTATGTTACTTTTCGCAGGTGTGAAGAGGAAGAGGGCAGTTTCAAAGAAACCCTCTCATTCAGTGGCCCCTCGCACCGAGGTGGAAACTTCTCTCCGGCCCGAGGCAGCGGTGGAAGGGCGCCGAAGACTGATCCATGAGCCCGATGATGCAGCTGCCGAGGATTTAACTCGTAGGGGGATTGAGTTGGTTGACCTCGAAGACCAAGAACATAGCTCCGAGGCAGCAGCTGCCAAGATTAAGGGCAAGGCCAAGGTTGTGGAGGCTGACGCTGCTATTATCGAAGAGGGGGCTGGCCGGCGCGGTTAGGGCGCAATCAGAACCCGTGAGGATTTCATCCTCGGTGGGGTCTTATCGGAAGCTTGAGGTGCCGACCTCTTCAAATCTGTTGGCATGCAGCCGAGCCGACATCTTGAGTCTTACGCCTTTGCTGGGCCCGGAAGAAGATAAAGTCGTGCAGGAATTTTCCCGAGGTCAACTATATAACACCATTGCTGCCAATGCTATCAGAGTATGTTTCATCGCTCTTGAGTTTTATCTCAGATTTTCCCTTTTATCTTTGTCCTCGGTTCATGGCTGACTTCGATTCCCTGATTAATCTTTATTCAGAGTTTCGTCCTGTCACTGAGGGCTATCGAGGTTGAGACCTCGAGGGTCGAAGAGGTTTGGCGTGTTGCTCGTTCGTGGGATAGGCAAAGAGATAGCTTTAATGCATAGATAGCTACACTAAAAGCCGATTTGTCCAAGTCCCAGTCCGATCTGCATGAGGTCGAGGCCGCTTCCGAGGCAAAAATTAAAGCCCTTGGTGATGGCTTCCAGGTTGAACGCTCGAGGCTGGAGGCTGAAGCCACGAGATTAAGTGCCGAGCTGACCCAAGTAAAGGGTGAAGTCGTAGAGATGGCCACAAAGCATCATGATCAGCTGAGGAGGCACGTGCTTCATATCAAAAAGTTGGAGGGTGAGAACTCCAGACTTTCAGCTAAAGAAGCCGAGGTCGAGGCCCTTCGTGACGAAATCACCGATCACAAAAATAGGGCTGCGATCAAGGTCAAAAGGGCCGAGCTGGACAAGCAATGGGCCATTATCAAATCTCGGTTGAGGCTGCTCAAGCGGTGCCGCGCTGGCGAGCTTAACTTAGATGAGGAGATTGCAAAAGCCGAGGTGAAATCTGTAGAGGCTCAAGCTATCATTGATGAACTCCCATCAAGTGAGGCCTCGAGCGGTGATGATGATGAAGAGGATGATGAAGAAGCCGAGAGGGACTCCGAGGATGGAGGTGATTCTCCCGAGGCTTAGACTTCTGATAGCACTTTTGTAAGCCTTCGGGCTTCTATGCATAACTTTTTGGACCTTCGGGTCCTTTTGATGTGAATATTCTTAGCCTTCGGGCTCTTTAATGAAATGACTTTGGTGTTTTTGTCTTATGTGTTGGTTCTTTTTGCATGTACCGAACATCTTGTAATAAATAACTCGCTTGCAAGACTTGATTGAATTTAACCGATGCAAACTTAGAACGACGTCTCGTCCTCGAGTCGATGCATTTAAAGTGCAACTTCGGAGTGCAAGATTATAGAAACAAATAGATATGGAATCAAGATTATTTCATTGATAATATCAATGGGCCAGAAATCGGCTATTTACATGGAACCAAGTCGAAGCGGACCTTGGGTGAAAAACCAACTAACAATATGCCACTGCCGGGCGGGATTACAATGTACTAAATCTATTGCTCGGGTGTCAGTCCCCGGTTGTCGGATAGATAGGCTTCGGTTGGGAGGCTCGATGTCGACCTCGGTATCCACTCGCCTCTCACTCCCCCCAGTGTTCGGATGTGAATCTTGATGAAGACCCGAGCACTGGAAATCGTTCGGTTCGCTTCCTGAAAAGGTCAAGCAAAAATGGAACGAGGAGCAAGTTAGTACATTTCGACCGAAGCCACAGGAGCGTTGTCCGGCTCGGGGATGTGGGTGAATTTAAAAAAGGTTCAAAGAACATTTACCTCGATTAGAAGTAGTGCCGCTTTAAATTGGAAATGTTCCAATTTAGAGGTTCGGGCTCGCCTTGCAGATTCTCAATTTGATAAGATCCTTTCCCAACGATTGCTCTGACTCTGTAAGGTCCTTCCCAATTAGCAATAAGTTTTCCCCCATTTTCTTCCTTCGTTGATTTATTTGTAGCCTTCAGTACATAATCGCCTACTTTGAAATCCCGAAGTTTTGCCTTCCTATTGAGGTATGCCTCGATCTGCCTTTTTTGGGCTGCTAGCCGAACCAAAGCCAATTCCCTTTTCTCCTCGAGCAAGTCCAGTTCTATGCGCATAGCCTGTTGATTTGCATCTTCAGTGGTGTGGACGTACCGAAGGCTTGGTTCGCCCACTTCAACAGGGATAAGAGAATCCATACCGTAAGCGAGTGAGAAAGGAGTCTCGCCCGTGCTGTTCTTTTCCGTTGTTCGCATGGCCCACAGCACCCCTGGCAACTCTTCGGGCCAAGGTCCTTTCTTCTCATCGATCCTTTTCTTGAGATTTTCAACTATGATTCTATTTGAAGACTCAGCTTGACCATTGGCACTTGGGTGATAAGGAGTCGAAGCAATTCTTTTGATCCCCCATTGTTTGAAGAAATCAGTGATGGCTGCCTCCATGAGCTGTTTACCATTGTCGCAGGAAATCTCCCTCGGGACACCGAACCTGTAGATGATGTTCTTCTTGATGAAATCGATTACTTGTTTTTGCTTTACCTCGGTGAGAGCCTCGGCTTCCACCCATTTCATGAAGTAATCCGTTAGCACTAGAATGAAGCGAACACCATCTTTCCCCTTCGGCAATGGTCCAACAATATCCATCCCCCACTTCATGAAGGGCCATGGTGATACCACTGAATGTAGAGGCTCGGCCTGCTGGTGGATCATCCGTCCATGGTGTTGGAACTTATCACATTTCTGCACGAAGGCCTTTGCATCGGCACTGATAGTGGGCCAATAATACCCAGCTCTTAATAACTTACGCACCAAGGATTTTCCCCCCGAGTGGTTGCCACACTCGCCTTCGTGCACTTTGGCCATCACATACCTGGCCTCATCGGGGCCCAAACACTTGGCCATCGGGCCGCAATATAACCTCTTATACAGATTACCCTCGATCAAATGATATGAAGCCGCTTGGGTCCTTAACTTTTTGGCCTCCTTTTTTTCTTGGGGAACAGTCCCCGAGTCGAAGTGAGAGATGAACTTACTCCGCCAATCCCATCTGTTGTCCACCGAATTGACCTGCAACTTCATCTCTCTCATTTGAGCGGACAACAACCGAACTACTGAGTCAGTCCCCGAGTGGGCTTCGTCGATCGTAGAACCCAGATTTGCTAGAGCGTCAGCCTCGGTATTATCCTCCCGAGGCATTTGTTTAACTTGCCACTCTTGGAATTGGGCCAAGATTCTTTGTGCTCGGTCCAAGTATAGTTGCATTCTGGGCTCCCGAGCCGTATAGTCACCGAGGACCTGATTCACTACCAACTGCGAATCACATCTTAGTTCGATTCTTTCCACCCCCATCTCTTTCGCCAACTCCAAGCCCGCTAGAGCCGCTTCGTACTCGGCCTCATTGTTGGTCACTTTTTTGAACCGAACCGAGTGCCTGATTTTCTACCCGGTGGGTGCTTTCAACACTATGCCTATTCTTGAACCCTTGGAATTAGTCGCCCCATCGGTGTGTAGTACCCATAGCCCCGAAGCTGTCCCCTTCGACATTGAGTTTTCCTTTTCCGCCTCGGGCAGAATCCCAACACTAAAATCAGCTACGAAGTCAGCCAGGACCTGAGACTTGATGGCTGTTCGGGGCTGATAGGTGATGTCGTATTCGCTCAACTCTACCGCCCATTTGATAATCTCCCCGATAACTCAGGTTTATGCAATATACTCCTTAAGGGGAAGGTTGAAACTACCGCTATTGGGTGACATTGGAAGTAGGGTCGTAGTTTTCGAGCAGTAACAAGTAAAGCAAGTGCTAGTTTTTCCAAGTGTGGGTACCTGGTTTCGGCGTCGAGGAGTATCTTGCTCACATAGTAGATGGGCTGTTGCTTGCCATCTTCTTCCCAAACCAGCACTGCGCTGACTGACACCTCGGATACAGCCAAGTAAACCAGCAATGTTTCACCCTCTTTTGGCTTGGCGAGTAACGACGCATTAGCTAAATATCGCTTCAAATATTTCAACGCTTGTTTACACTCCGGTGTCCATTCGAAGTGATTGTTTTTTCTCAAAACAGAGAAGAATTTATGGCATCGCTCTGAGGACCTTGAGATAAATCGACTCAAGGCGGCGACTCGGCCAGTCAAGCGTTGGACTTCTTTCACCCCGGTTAGCTCTTCGGGGATCTCCTCGATAGCTTTGATTTTATCTGGGTTAGCTTCGATCCCTCGTTCAGAGACAATGAATCCCAAGAATTTGCCTGATCCAACACCGATGGCGCACTTCTCAGGGTTCAACTTCATGCCATATTGCCTCAGAACAACAAAAGCTTCCCTCAGATGATTCAAATGATCCTCCATTCGGATCGATTTGATGAGCATATCATCTATGTAGACCTCCATAGATTTTCCAATATACTCCTTGAACATGCGACATACCAACCTTTAGTAAGTCGCCCCGGCGTTGTTCAGACCGAAGGGCATCACCTTATAGCAGAAAGTACCTCGGTCAGTGATGAACGAGGTCTTCTGTTCGTCCTTCGGGTCCATGATGATCTGATTGTAGCCCGAATATGCATCCAAGGAGGTTAACAGCTTGTGTCCAGCCGTGGAGTCTATTAACCTATCAATTTGCGGCAATGGGTAGGAATCTTTGGGGCAAGCCTTGTTCAAATCGGTGTAATCTACACACATTCTCCACTTGCCATTTTTCTCCGGTACGACAACCACATTGGCCAGCCATTTGGGGTATTTTACCTCCCTTATGAAACCATTTTCTTGTAACTTTGTGGTTTCATCTTCGATTGCCTTCTTTTTGACCCCGGTGTGAGGTCTCTTCTTCTGCTTTGCCGGGGTGAACTTTGGGTCCACATTCAGCTTGTGGGTCATGATCTCCGGATCGATACCAATCATGTCTGAGTGAGACCAAGCAAATCAATCGTTGTTGGACTTTAAAACTGCAATAATTGCTTTTTTCGACTCCGGGTCCAACTCCGAGCCGACTTATACCTTTCTCTCTGGAAAGTCCTTCAATAGGGTGAAAGACTCCAGCTCCTCAATGGTGGAGTCCTTGGCTTTATGCTTCCGAGGCTCTTGAACGCATGCCGGGGTCTTTTCTACTTCACCTTGAAGGTACGCCTCGCTTGACCCCGGTTGCGTTGATTGCTATTTCTTTGGCCCGTTCAGGGTGACTCCACTTTTCAAGGCGACCAAGTAGCACTCTCTCGCTACTCGTTGCTCCCCTTTTATCAACCGAATCCCCCAGGGTGTAGGGAATTTTATCACTTTATGTAGCGTGTGTTGAACCCCAAAAATTACCCTTTCTTTTAAGAAAAGACAGGTTTCGGGTATAATGTTCAACAATGTGGGATTCCAAAGGGTTTCTTTGGAGTCGCCACCTAATTTAAGGATTATTAGGAACCTAAGTTAACTAAAGAGTGCAATTTAACCTTTATTTAAAATAAATTAAATTACATTCAGAGATTCTAGGTAAGTGGTTCTGTTAAATTCGAAAGAAGGTCCTTGCGGGAGCACTTTCGAAAATCCGCTAAATGCGGTTAATCCGGCGGTTTTCACGAATTTGTTAAGGATAATATATAAAGCTAATTTTATATAAGGATAATAGGAATAATATAAATAAGATAAGATTTTAATTATGCCGATACTTAGATCAATAGACAACAAAACTTAAGATTAATTAAATGAATAATGAAATGATGGTTGATTGATTTAAAATTATTTTTAAAAAAAATGTAAAGTAAATAAATAAAGGGATAATAAATAAGGGATAATAAACTGAATAAGGATAAAAATAACCAATGATAGATAAATAATAGGTAATAAATGATTAGAGGGTTAATTAAATGAATAAATAAATGATAATAAGTGATTAATTAAATGAATGCATAATTTATTAATTAGAATTGATTAAATTAATGGATGATTAATTATGACTAATCAATTAATTAACTAATTTAATTAGATTAGGTAAATAATAAATAATGAATTAAAATTAAATAAATAAATAAATAAATATAATTAATTAATTAACTAGATAAATAAATAATTGAATATTTAATATAATAAATAAATAAGAAATTCAAATGCAAATTATGATGAAGGTACGATTTTAATTGAATTTTGATTGCACTCATTAATTGACAAATGATTCTAAACATTCATAAATTAATTGGCGATTCGCAAAGAAATGATACAAAACATTCATATAAAATTAATTTAAGTAATTTACAATAATTATTCACAATTCAAATACCATTTCTATCCTACAGGGCTCCTAATCCGGTCTATGGGGAAGTCCTATACAACATGCATTTTCTAAGGGAGCGGGGAAGGATGGAGTTTAGAAGATAGAACCCGGAAGCGCAAACTCAATCATTGAGCCTTGGACTTTGTGATTTTCATTTTTTCTTTTACATTTTCGGGGATATCAAGTCCCGAAAATGTGGAGCGGATCGAATGACTTCCGAATGCATGTCATCCCCGTTTGTGAGTTTTAGCCAACTCGATCCCAAGAGTGTTTATGCAAATAAAGGAAATAGGAGAAGATATTAGTAAATGCTAAAAATTGTATGTCACAGCTTTATGACTCCAAAGAATGAGATTAAGACTGACAACCAAATATTTTAACAACATGAGCAGCTTAGTTAATAAGAAGAAAGCGAACAGACTAGTGAATGCACTAAATAGCCATAAAATTTTCAAAAAAACTGACCCTAAAGCTATAAAATAAACCTCACACATGCTAAACAAGATAGCTCATTGATATTATGATATCTAAACCAAGTAGGACTAATGTCGCGTCAGGTTTTCTATCATATAATAGGATGATTGGATTAGATCAATATTAAGGAAACCACAACCAAATAACTTTATTTAATCAAGCAGGCAACTCAAGATTCAACATGATATAAGATTTTAAATGTTAAGTCCAAGTAGTGATAACTAAATAATCCATATCCTATAACAAAAGTTTTAAAACCCCAAGAAAATAAAGTTATCGACTTTGGTATTAAAGCAAAGGAAGCAACATTCCAAGATTATAACAAATGATCTGGTTTTGATATTTAAGATGCTAAAAGTTAACAGAGCCTAAGTTTTCAAACAAGTGTATTTTCCAAAAGAAAAACAGGTCTTTATGCGAGACTATAACAATTAGCTCATAAATGTGATCAAAAGCTGAAGATGAAAGACAAGTTCACATGTTTGTCCTTTTATTTTAAAACCAGTTAGTCAAGTTTAAAAGAACAATCACTAACATTCTGCAGAATAACTAAACAAAGGAAGAGGCAGGACATATTATGTAGTAACCAAAACGGATGAGCCTATATTATATTTTAAACTCCCTGAGAACTTCTAATAAACTAATAAACCAAACACGAACACTGATAAACAAGGGAACTAACTTATTCATATTGTTAATATCAAATATAAATTACCCATTCCTTAATGCAGCGATAGTGACCAGTAAAGATGCTATTTACACCTTAAGACTAACATAACAAATACTTAATTTTATCAGTAAGCAAGAGCAAGCTGTAAAGGCAGAACTAGACAAACACATACACACACAGAGATTTCCACAGACACCTCTGCAAACCTCCTGCTTCTGCTGCGATTACAAACTCCCATCCCCTCACAGATCCCTCGCAAATACTAGAGACAATCCCTAAAATTCTACTGCTGCATATACTCCTCCTGAAGCTCCCTGCTGCACTTTCAACCTCACAGACACTCTCACATTCTACCCTGCATATCCAATCACCCCTGCTACAAACCAGAAGCAACTTCTACTCTTAACATTCTGAACCTCACATCCCTAAAACCAGATCTCATAAGCATACTTACAGCCTTTAGGACTTCTTGCAGCACCACCAAATCACTCCCCGAAGCTCTGAAACTTCACTACACCAACACAGGCCACCCTGACAATAACAATCACCTGCAGCATCTATAAACAACTAAGAAATACCCTACTACTTTCCTTTGGATCACCCTGATCTCCTATACTCCTTCACTTAACCACCCGCACACTCCTATGGCTCCCTGATACACCTAATAACCAAACATAAACTGCCTCACTCTAACTCCTTCACACTCACAGAAATGAACACCTACACACCATTGAACCAAATAACCAGCCCTGCAAACAACACATAAGGAACCAGGAACCAATTCCCCGGAAACACCTCTCTTGGACTCCCTGCTACTCTGCCTCACACTCACAGACCTTTCAGACTCCTCCCCTAGCTCCTGAATAGCCAACCAAACTTCTATGCCCTTGGGAACCACCTAGAACAGCTGAAACCAGGGAGCGACTAAGACTGACCCTGAAACTTTCAACTACCGCATACATATGACCAAAGCTGCCTACAACACACACATTAGCCCTCTGGTAACCTGCATAGCCACTGCAGCACCACCGCAGACTCCCTCACACTCCCTCTTACTCCCTGCATCTAACAACTTCGATACTCAACCTCCCAGCATCAACCAAACTTGAAAGAGTAACAGAAAGAAGCATGAAATTTAGAGAGAAACTAAGACCTATAATGGAAAACTGATTCTATCTTAGCTTTACTTAAACAGCCATTACCATTTAGACTAGGTTAAATTTATATAACAAAAGACACGATATTTGACTTGAATGAAATATGCCAAGAACAAAATGAACTTTATGATTCATACAGTAGAAGGATACATTCTTTAAGCAAGGTTCACAAACTATATTCAGACATCATTTTTAAACTCATAGGCTAGCATCAGAACTAAAAAAAATATGTAGAGAATAAGCTATTACCTCGCTAGGGGCAGTGAAATGAGGCGCGGACCTGAAGCGACTCGAACTAAAGCGACTCGAACTAGAGCGACTCGATGATGCTAACTTGATAATAATACTCTTCAACTCGGAACAATGACAATGAAACTATATGTATATTTTTTTTTGCTAAAAGAAGACTGAGCAAAACCCTTTCTATATGTTGCTGCCGTTTTTCATTACCCAGAACCTCGAACCCCCCCTCACAGATCTTAAAACAACTATATTTATAGTTGAAAATTTTAGGGTTTTCGACCTATAATGAAAAGACTAGCATAACCTTTACATACCTTTTGCAACGTTCGGATTTTTTCACCCTTTTACAAGCCTTTGAAAAGAAAAATCAGAAAACAAAAAAGGAATCCGAATCAAATCGAATATTCCTTTTTCGATTCTGATTTTGAATTCAAAAGCTTATTTGGCTTTGATCCGAGCCCTTGATGATGAGAAGGAGTAGAAACCAATGGTTTAGATCGGGTTTACACGCTGTGGGGTCTCGTTTTTAGGGAAAACAAAAGGGTCGCGGCTTAGGGACCATTACCATGTTTGGGATGGCAAGGGAAGGTGGGGACGAAGCTTGGGTATGGCCGAAAATGGAAATGAGAGGGTGACGGCGATTTTGGGAAAGGGGATTAGGGTTCTTGGCTTAGGAGAGAAATGGGAGAACTGAAATGTATGGGATGTGTATAATATATATATACTTTGCACGAGTAGGCTGAAATTAAGACCTGGGAACGAATTTAGCCCCATATTAGGTTTAAACACTTTAGATGAGGAATTACATTGGTAGGCCGAAATTGAGTTTGTGCTTTGCACATTTAGCCATTATTTCTAAACTTAATCCATTTTCACTTTAAAATTTCAAAATTGACTTTAATCTGAAATAATTAGACATCGGTTAAGCATCTCGGGACAAAATTGGGTGTCTACAGCTGCCCCTCTTTACCCGGAAAGGATGAAAGAGTTTTCAGGGTAAAGAAGTTGACGAGAAAGCCAATTTTGTCACGATAAAGCCAAGACTTTTGATTCCAAGGACCAAAAGGCGAGGCTTATGGCCGAACTCCGGTTTTCGAGTTGCCTACATATCTCGGGTTAAAAGAGAATCAGGCCATATGTAGTTCAAACTACACTTAGATACGAAAACTCGCACGATGGATAGAAAAGACGCACGAATAGGAAAGAATTCAAACTGACCCCTAATCTGGAATGAAAGATTAGGTAAGAATTTGCTTGTTCGAGTGCGATTCTTCAGATCCTCGTTGATGAGTCTAGCTCATATCAACGATTGCCCCAGTTCACTGCTAAGAAAAAGTTCCACGTTATGCTCCAAATGCTCCAAATGCTGCTGCGGTACTGCCAAAATCCTGTAATAAACTTGACAAACGGTAAGCGAGCAACTGCTAATAAACTGTAATAATTTGAATAAGAAATAAAAGAGTGATAATCATAAAATTAAAAATGCGGGTTGTGATATCATCAATAGTCCTTCTTTCGATCAACTGACGAGGCACTCCGCCCGGAGAACCTCTGAGCTAATCATTATTCTGAAATAGTAAAATAAGACAATAAGTAAATTGAGAACGAATTTGTCAAATGCCAATATTGCAAGACAACCGACATCGCGAAACACTCCGAAAGTGGTGCTCCAGCCGACTTGTCTTAAACTATCAATCTATTTTAATCATAACATGCCAATATTGCAAGACAACCGACATCGCGAAAACACTCCGAAAGTGGTGTTTCAGCCGACTTGCCTTAGACTATCATCTATGCAAGTTTCAGAATAATGTTTATTTTGAAATAAGGAATCATAGAGATAGAAATACCGCCTGTTCGGCAACAAACCATGATAAGCATAATGCTTTAATTGATGAAGAGGCAGTTTACAACGCAATCTTGTATTGTGTTTCAATCGCTTGACAAAACAAATGAAGCGCCCGGCCTTGAAGCATCCAGTGTCTCAATGCAACTTGAAAGAACCTGCATATCCTATTTGTGGGTGGAAGAACCCAAATATCCTATTTGTGGGTGGAAGGACCCGATATCTATTGGAACCGATATCTATTGTGGGTGGAAGAACCCGAATATCCTATTTGTGGGTGGAAGGACCCAGATATCCTATTTGTGGGTGGAAGGACCCAGATATCCTATTTGTGGGTGGAAGGACCCGAATACCCTATTTGTGGGTGGAAGGACCCGAATATCCTATTTGTGGGTGGAAGGACCCGAATATCCTATTTGTGGGTGGAAGGACCCGAATATCCTATTTGTGGGTGGAAGGACCCGAATATCCTATTTGTGGGTGGAAGGACCCGAATATCCTATTTGTGGGTGGAAGGACCCAAATATCCTATTTGTGGGTGGAAGGACCCGAATATCCTATTTGTGGGTGGAAGGACCCAAAGTATCCTATTTGTGGGTGGATAAACCCGGTATCTTGCAAAATCTGAAATCGCCTGGCCTGTGCTGGTGAAGCGATAATCGATCAAAAACTAAAATAGAGTTGTTCTGCATATGCGATAAGGCAAATATTCTTCAAGGAACTAATAGTTGCGAGTTCTTGTCGTTTCGCTGCTTGAGATTTCTGCATTCAAAGAAAAATTGTAAGTACTATAAAATTTCTGGGAAGTTGTGACACTTTGCATTGCTCCTTCCACCTTGATGCTGAACTTTGCAAAATTTGCCCCTGTTTAATCAAAGAACAAATGTTAGTTTTTTGATCAAATAACGGTTGGCTTGTTTGAACACCTAATTTGGCTTCAAATCTGCGTTTTACTTGCATGGCAATCAAATGTGTTGTTGTTGCGAAAAACCTGACATTCTTGAAACTCTTCTCTTTGCACAAGATAAACCATCTATAACTGCTTTGGCTTGGGTTATTTGGGAAAAACGAAATTTCATTGATTTTGGAACTAAGCCCAATAAGGGTAGCAAAACATAACGTAGTTCATTACAACTAGGATGAATAAAACTGCAACAGAGTAGTTAAAACATAAGATAGTTGGGCAATGAAATGCCATTTCAAGCTGCAAAAATGCGGTCTTTGCAGTCTTCTTAGCTTGCAAACCGCCTCTTCTTTGAATATCTTGGGGCTGATGCCTCGCCTTTAACAAAAATTGTGCCTGCGGGAGGAATGCCGCAATAACCACTTAATGGATCTTCTTGCACTATTATTTTGCCATTATCAATAAAGCTTTGGATTTTGTATCTCAAGCCACTGCATTCTTCAGTATCATGACCTTGGATATTTGAATGATAAGCACAATGCTTGAATGGATCAAAATGTGGAGGCAAGTGCTTGGGAATTGTTCCTTTCCTTGGTTGCAAAAGTCCTTCAGCTTGCAATTTTTCAAATATGCTACTCACAGACTCTTCTAGAGGAGTGAATGTACGAGGTCTAATCTTCTTCGTGCTTTGATGACCAGATGGTGCCTGATGAGATCGATGCTGGCGACTTGAATTTTGCATATCATGATTGTAGTGCATTTGCGAAGGCTGAGAGTCTTGAATATTTTCAGGTGCATCAGAACAATTGAAAACTGGCATTGTAGTGTCATAGTCAATCAACCTTCCGGTTTGAAATTTTTCTTCCAAGATCTTTGCATACCGAATTAAACTGGGAAAATCCTTTAAATTGGCAAAAAGTAGCTTTTCGTAAAATATGCCTTCTTGAAGGTCAATGAAAGTTGCTATCAGCTCATCTTCAGGTAATGGAGGATGCATCTTAGAAGCCTCTAGCCTCCATCTCACAGCAAATTCTGCAACAGACTCATGCGACATCTTCTTGATTTTGCGCATATCAATTAGATAAGGATCTCTTACTATGTTGAACTTGTATTATTCCACAAAGTCTCGAGCCATGTCTTCCCATGTGTGCCATTTGGTAAAGTCCTGTTTAGTATACCATGCAAGCGCCATTCCTGATAAACTCTGACTAAATAGTCTCATTAGCAAAGCTTCATTCTTCCCAATTCCGATCAATCTGCCGCAATGATCTTTCAAATGAATGTAGGGATTTCCCTTTCCATCGAAAGTGTTGAGTTTTGGTATGTTGTACCCACGTGGAAGCTCAATATTCGGATGAATGCACAAGTCTTCATAACATAAACTCTGAATGTTCCTAGAGCGCAATTCTTTTCCTATGATCTTTCTCAAAATCTGTTCATCCACATGGTGAGGATAAGTCGTCTCAACTTCTTTCTTAGGCAATTCTGGTGAACGCACTATCAATTGATTTGATTGACTCTCTACAGCAGGTATAGTGATAAAAGGTGGTTGGTATAAAGTTGCAGCTGGCCAAGCATTTGGATCGGTAAGATATTCTTGTGGGATTTGTGGATATATAGTATGTATAGGCATTTGGTAATTAGGCATTGTTAAATAAGGTGGATTGGAAGTAAAGCTTGTATTTGGCAAAGGTTTGCTAGTGTTGACAAAGTTGACAATCCTATTCCTTTGGACCACATGTTCTTCAACATCATCATTCTGCGCTTGCAAGACACCCATACCAGACCTGGTTGCCTGGAGCTGCTTTGCCATGTTGTTTTGTCCTTGATGCAGATTTTCAGCCATTTCAGTGTTCAATGCTAGCCAACCTTTAACAAATGAATTCTACACATTGAACAAAAGTGAGTTAATACGTAAAATAGCAATGGATGCATAAGACTTTAAGCATAAAATAGGCCATTAGGCCGAATGGATGGGATCAAATTCCCGACTCGACAAAGGAGTAAAATATTTGAGAGTTCGAAACTCAATGATCAACAAAATTTGATTTTTCACGACGCGAGTTGAGAAAAACAACTTTGAAAGTTTTTACTAAATCAGTATGCGTGCTAGACCATTTTGGCTCAAATTGCTAAAATGGTCGGCTTATTTGAACATCAATGCTTTGCTCGACTATCCATTCTTGCTTGCAAAATAACAATCTGCACCAATCCTTAAAAACTGCTTCTAATAACGACCAAACCAACTCAATGTCCTCAACTTGCTTTTTGCAAAATTCTGCCCCAGTTATGACTTCAACATTTCAACTTGCTTTGCGAAAACTGCCCTAGTTATGAATCCTGATTCTTCAAATTGTTTTGCAAAAGCTGCTCCAGTTACGACTTTCAATACTTTAAATTGCTTAACAAAAGCTGCCCCAGTTGTAATCTCTCACGAATTCTACTTGCTTTGCAAAATTTGCCCCAGTTTCTATCTTTGGGAAAATTAAAATTTAAATACTAAAGGGTCGAGCCCGATGGAGGAGCCTACGTATCCCTCCTTGGGAATCAGACCGTGCGTAGTTCTGCTTACATAGAAGAGAATTTTCAAATGCTGGTGTAACCGAAACTCGATATGAGTTGCCTACATTTCCCACCTTGGGAAACCGGTTACCGTAGTTTGCTTACATAGAAATAGAGTCAAAACATTCATAATTTGATATTCTTTCTTTTCTTTTCTTTCAACAAAACTAACAAAAGGAAATTACAATAATTACTTCCTAATAATGCAAATAAACTGACTTCTGCTTCTGCAACTCTACTGCTTTTCTGGAATTTGATAAGCGCCTAAATGCCATTCCTCGAGGGATTTCCCTTTGCATATGGTAAGATTGCAACAAAAGGTTCGCCAATGCCGTTTGTAGGCAGAATTTTGACATGGCCAGATTTGATCAAGCTTTCGACTTTCTTCTTAAATAAAGTGCATTCTTCAATAGTGTGCCCCTGCATCCCTGAATGGTAGACACAAAATTTCCTCAAATTTTCGGGCTTATGTGACAGATACGGCTTTGATTTTGCAAGATATACTAAACCGACCCTCAGAAGCCTCTCAAACAGGTTTGCATAAGATCCTGGTATTGGTGTGAAGGCAACAGCAGGTGCTTTGTGGCGGCTTGACTGAAAACCTGGATTGACAATCATTTGCTCGATGTCATAAGGTTTTTCTGCTATAGGTGGCAAAGGGCTTGGCATAACAGCTTTTCCTTTGTCTTTAGATTGCGCCTCAGCTAAGCCACACGCTCTCTTGTCAATTATTGCAACCGGTTCATCTTGAAGCTCTGCAGATTTTCTTTTCAACGGACTGCCCTTTGCAAGAATTGGGTTCGAGAATTCATAATGCTTGACAAAGTCCCGGGCTAGATTATCCCAACTGTCCAATTTCCAAGGACCTTGTATTGCAAACCATGTCAAAGCTGGTTCCTTAAGTGTCCTAGAAAACATCCTCAACTTGGTTTCATTGCTTGGTCCATACCTTGCGACCCAAGCAAGGTATGCCTTCAAGTGATCACGAGGATTTCCTATCCCATCATACATTGGAGGATCAGCTGAGTCCAGAACACTCACATGTTCACTTTCTTTCTCTCCTAAGCCTGCTTGAGATGGTAGAGCATTCTCACCCATCATTGTGCCATTGCTATCTTTAGCATTGGGAAGCCCTTTCCCGTTGCTTTTCTCATTGCTAGTTTTTGATGAGACACGGAACCCGTTCTCCAACAAAAATGCATGCAGATGGGGGAATTCTTGAGCATCACACTCGAATGCGGGAGCTACTTGACTTGTAGGAGGTGCAAAAGTAGAGATAGGAGCAACAGGGGCACTTGGCCCGGGGCTTGGCACATTTCGCACTGGGTTGCGAGCATCCATGAGCGCGACAACCAATTCAGTAAGACTATCAAGTCTCCTCTCCAAACTTGCTACGGTTGCTTCAAGCTTGTTAACCTTGTCTTGGTGGAGTTCATCACTTTCGGTCAAATCAATCACAACAGTTTGGCGAGCCATAGGTCCTGATCTTGATGTTCAAAATAATTAACCCTTTAGCAACGCATACCGAATTTAATAAAAATTTATTAAAGATGAAACTGACGGGTCAACTTATTCCAAAATGGATAAATTGAGACCGTACTGAAAAAGACCCAAAATTTAGAGCAAGACACTTATTTTGTTAAAGCAGACCAGACGCGGAAACGCTTGATTAACTCTGAAATTATTTTCAAAAGGAAAACACACTTGCGAATACTTTTAAAATATGACGCTAAACAATATTTTGCAAAATGACAAGACTGGAGTTAAGATAAACAAAATAACATTTAAAAGACGTTTTAAAATAATGGTATGCATGAATTCAAATGATAGATGAATGACTTCAAGAAAAAACGGTTAACTTTTACAAAAGATAGGTTGAAGTAACATAACGTTAAGCTTACCATACCGCTGAACAAATTCAATCACAACGCAATCAGTGCCAATAAATTTCAGGCAAGCAGCACATATTTAGCAAGTAATTGCATATTGGACAGATAATTTGACATGTGGCAACCACAAGTAATTGAGCGTAAATAAAAATGCGAACGTTTCCTACCCTGTAAGGTGCCTCTTTGTGCCAGAGGTGGGCCTAAGTCGCACAAACAAGTGGTAACGAAAAATAGTTCATGCCAGTTTTGAGCAATTCAGATTTAGAGTAAGCAACAGATAATAACAATAAGTGATAATAATCAGCTCTCCGCCTCGACACTGCAATCCCGTTATCCCAACTAACTTCCATGAGTTGGTATCAACTCGAAATTCCAACAAAGCTCATGCTCTTCACAACATTTGCACAAAATTCTAAACCCAAATGCCTAAAACCTGAAACCATCCCCATACACCTTTTGTAAACATCCACACTCCTCCAAGCACAATTCCCAATTATTTTACAACATCCGGGAGTGAAATTTCCAACTGCCTTCACAATACCAGACTGCAAATCATGAAAGGTGCCAATTGACCTTCATAAATAAAACCTCACTGGTCCTTGGCTTTGGACAAGCCTCTCAGCTTCCTAGGTTTTGCAAGGCTCACAGACCTTGTTCATAGGGCTCCTCACTGGTCCTCGGCTTTGATCAAGCCTCTCAGTTTCCTAGGTAGCCAAGACCGCACTGGTCTTCAAGGAGGGACCCCATTGGTCGTTTTATAGACATAGGGGCTTCACTCTCCTAGTATGCGACAAGCATACTTCATTCCATAAGAATTTGCAGCTGGTTAGTCAACATGGGCCTGCACACACGCAAAGCCATTCACGAGAGGGACCCCACTGATCTTTAAAGACACCAGGGGCTTCGCCTCTTAGATCTCACTACACCATACCATCTCCAAAACACAAACCAACCAATCTGCCTAACTTTCCCCCGGACTGCAATTCTGTCTATGACCTCAATTCTGCTAAATTCTTCCATTTTCCAACCTAAAAGACAAAAATGAGAGACAAAATTCTAAATCTAATTATGCTCAAAACATGGCTAGGACTGAGGATTCGTTATCACATAGCACATAATATGCATTGTCGTTGGGCTTCAGGAACCCGCTGACGTAAGGGCGGTTTCCTAACTATGGAGGCGGTACCAAGGACCGGGTCCAGACTAAGGTGTAAATGCATGCATGCTCCTAAAAGCTCCGTCTAAGAGTGGGTTAACGGTTGAGGCTAATAGGTGAGTGGCAAGCGGTCTCGCAGTCGAATTACTCCCACGACAACCGCCGGTGTACCAACTCTTCATAGGGTTCTTTAGTGGAAGAAAGTGCGGGTACGCATGAGCGTACCTCACGGATATTTGGGGTGAAAATGCAAGAGGTTCCCAGGAGTGGGGGAAGTATGAACGGAATGCCAGTTTATATGTGCGCAAATAAGGGTGTAGTGACATGCTTTCGTGACACACAGAAATCAATTAGATTAATCTAAGCATGCTTGCAAATAAACAGTAGATATAATCATGCTAGTTTCAACATACAATCGCAATAATTAAATAAGCTACGCATATCTAGTATCATACAATTCAAAACAATACAAATAAACAAATTCGTGAAAGCCTTTTGGTTAGAACCATTTGCGTATCCCCAGCGGAGTCGCCACGCTGTTGAACCCCAAAAATTACCCTTTCTTTTAAGAAAAGACAGGTTTCGGGTATAATGTTCAACAATGTGGGATTCCAAAGGGTTTCTTTGGAGTCGCCACCTAATTTAAGGATTATTAGGAACCTAAGTTAACTAAAGAGTGCAATTTAACCTTTATTTAAAATAAATTAAATTACATTCAGAGATTCTAGGTAAGTGGTTCTGTTAAATTCGAAAGAAGGTCCTTGCGGGAGCACTTTCGAAAATCCGCTAAATGCGGTTAATCCGGCGGTTTTCACGAATTTGTTAAGGATAATATATAAAGCTAATTTTATATAAGGATAATAGGAATAATATAAATAAGATAAGATTTTAATTATGCCGATACTTAGATCAATAGACAACAAAACTTAAGATTAATTAAATGAATAATGAAATGATGGTTGATTGATTTAAAATTATTTTTTAAAAAAATGTAAAGTAAATAAATAAAGGGATAATAAATAAGGGATAATAAACTGAATAAGGATAAAAATAACCAATGATAGATAAATAATAGGTAATAAATGATTAGAGGGTTAATTAAATGAATAAATAAATGATAATAAGTGATTAATTAAATGAATGCATAATTTATTAATTAGAATTGATTAAATTAATGGATGATTAATTATGACTAATCAATTAATTAACTAATTTAATTAGATTAGGTAAATAATAAATAATGAATTAAAATTAAATAAATAAATAAATAAATATAATTAATTAATTAACTAGATAAATAAATAATTGAATATTTAATATAATAAATAAATAAGAAATTCAAATGCAAATTATGATGAAGGTACGATTTTAATTGAATTTTGATTGCACTCATTAATTGACAAATGATTCTAAACATTCATAAATTAATTGGCGATTCGCAAAGAAATGATACAAAACATTCATATAAAATTAATTTAAGTAATTTACAATAATTATTCACAATTCAAATACCATTTCTATCCTACAGGGCTCCTAATCCGGTCTATGGGGAAGTCCTATACAACATGCATTTTCTAAGGGAGCGGGGAAGGATGGAGTTTAGAAGATAGAACCCGGAAGCGCAAACTCAATCATTGAGCCTTGGACTTTGTGATTTTCATTTTTTCTTTTACATTTTCGGGGATATCAAGTCCCGAAAATGTGGAGCGGATCGAATGACTTCCGAATGCATGTCATCCCCGTTTGTGAGTTTTAGCCAACTCGATCCCAAGAGTGTTTATGCAAATAAAGGAAATAGGAGAAGATATTAGTAAATGCTAAAAATTGTATGTCACAGCTTTATGACTCCAAAGAATGAGATTAAGACTGACAACCAAATATTTTAACAACATGAGCAGCTTAGTTAATAAGAAGAAAGCGAACAGACTAGTGAATGCACTAAATAGCCATAAAATTTTCAAAAAAACTGACCCTAAAGCTATAAAATAAACCTCACACATGCTAAACAAGATAGCTCATTGATATTATGATATCTAAACCAAGTAGGACTAATGTCGCGTCAGGTTTTCTATCATATAATAGGATGATTGGATTAGATCAATATTAAGGAAACCACAACCAAATAACTTTATTTAATCAAGCAGGCAACTCAAGATTCAACATGATATAAGATTTTAAATGTTAAGTCCAAGTAGTGATAACTAAATAATCCATATCCTATAACAAAAGTTTTAAAACCCCAAGAAAATAAAGTTATCGACTTTGGTATTAAAGCAAAGGAAGCAACATTCCAAGATTATAACAAATGATCTGGTTTTGATATTTAAGATGCTAAAAGTTAACAGAGCCTAAGTTTTCAAACAAGTGTATTTTCCAAAAGAAAAACAGGTCTTTATGCGAGACTATAACAATTAGCTCATAAATGTGATCAAAAGCTGAAGATGAAAGACAAGTTCACATGTTTGTCCTTTTATTTTAAAACCAGTTAGTCAAGTTTAAAAGAACAATCACTAACATTCTGCAGAATAACTAAACAAAGGAAGAGGCAGGACATATTATGTAGTAACCAAAACGGATGAGCCTATATTATATTTTAAACTCCCTGAGAACTTCTAATAAACTAATAAACCAAACACGAACACTGATAAACAAGGGAACTAACTTATTCATATTGTTAATATCAAATATAAATTACCCATTCCTTAATGCAGCGATAGTGACCAGTAAAGATGCTATTTACACCTTAAGACTAACATAACAAATACTTAATTTTATCAGTAAGCAAGAGCAAGCTGTAAAGGCAGAACTAGACAAACACATACACACACAGAGATTTCCACAGACACCTCTGCAAACCTCCTGCTTCTGCTGCGATTACAAACTCCCATCCCCTCACAGATCCCTCGCAAATACTAGAGACAATCCCTAAAATTCTACTGCTGCATATACTCCTCCTGAAGCTCCCTGCTGCACTTTCAACCTCACAGACACTCTCACATTCTACCCTGCATATCCAATCACCCCTGCTACAAACCAGAAGCAACTTCTACTCTTAACATTCTGAACCTCACATCCCTAAAACCAGATCTCATAAGCATACTTACAGCCTTTAGGACTTCTTGCAGCACCACCAAATCACTCCCCGAAGCTCTGAAACTTCACTACACCAACACAGGCCACCCTGACAATAACAATCACCTGCAGCATCTATAAACAACTAAGAAATACCCTACTACTTTCCTTTGGATCACCCTGATCTCCTATACTCCTTCACTTAACCACCCGCACACTCCTATGGCTCCCTGATACACCTAATAACCAAACATAAACTGCCTCACTCTAACTCCTTCACACTCACAGAAATGAACACCTACACACCATTGAACCAAATAACCAGCCCTGCAAACAACACATAAGGAACCAGGAACCAATTCCCCGGAAACACCTCTCTTGGACTCCCTGCTACTCTGCCTCACACTCACAGACCTTTCAGACTCCTCCCCTAGCTCCTGAATAGCCAACCAAACTTCTATGCCCTTGGGAACCACCTAGAACAGCTGAAACCAGGGAGCGACTAAGACTGACCCTGAAACTTTCAACTACCGCATACATATGACCAAAGCTGCCTACAACACACACATTAGCCCTCTGGTAACCTGCATAGCCACTGCAGCACCACCGCAGACTCCCTCACACTCCCTCTTACTCCCTGCATCTAACAACTTCGATACTCAACCTCCCAGCATCAACCAAACTTGAAAGAGTAACAGAAAGAAGCATGAAATTTAGAGAGAAACTAAGACCTATAATGGAAAACTGATTCTATCTTAGCTTTACTTAAACAGCCATTACCATTTAGACTAGGTTAAATTTATATAACAAAAGACACGATATTTGACTTGAATGAAATATGCCAAGAACAAAATGAACTTTATGATTCATACAGTAGAAGGATACATTCTTTAAGCAAGGTTCACAAACTATATTCAGACATCATTTTTAAACTCATAGGCTAGCATCAGAACTAAAAAAAATATGTAGAGAATAAGCTATTACCTCGCTAGGGGCAGTGAAATGAGGCGCGGACCTGAAGCGA
The DNA here is from genome assembly GCA_037355625.1 of Petunia x hybrida. Taxonomy (NCBI): domain Eukaryota; kingdom Viridiplantae; phylum Streptophyta; class Magnoliopsida; order Solanales; family Solanaceae; genus Petunia; species Petunia x hybrida. The sequence continues at coordinate 603,253 of JBBBVM010000504.1, read as the reverse complement.
CTCGAACTAAAGCGACTCGAACTAGAGCGACTCGATGATGCTAACTTGATAATAATACTCTTCAACTCGGAACAATGACAATGAAACTATATGTATATTTTTTTTTGCTAAAAGAAGACTGAGCAAAACCCTTTCTATATGTTGCTGCCGTTTTTCATTACCCAGAACCTCGAACCCCCCCTCACAGATCTTAAAACAACTATATTTATAGTTGAAAATTTTAGGGTTTTCGACCTATAATGAAAAGACTAGCATAACCTTTACATACCTTTTGCAACGTTCGGATTTTTTCACCCTTTTACAAGCCTTTGAAAAGAAAAATCAGAAAACAAAAAAGGAATCCGAATCAAATCGAATATTCCTTTTTCGATTCTGATTTTGAATTCAAAAGCTTATTTGGCTTTGATCCGAGCCCTTGATGATGAGAAGGAGTAGAAACCAATGGTTTAGATCGGGTTTACACGCTGTGGGGTCTCGTTTTTAGGGAAAACAAAAGGGTCGCGGCTTAGGGACCATTACCATGTTTGGGATGGCAAGGGAAGGTGGGGACGAAGCTTGGGTATGGCCGAAAATGGAAATGAGAGGGTGACGGCGATTTTGGGAAAGGGGATTAGGGTTCTTGGCTTAGGAGAGAAATGGGAGAACTGAAATGTATGGGATGTGTATAATATATATATACTTTGCACGAGTAGGCTGAAATTAAGACCTGGGAACGAATTTAGCCCCATATTAGGTTTAAACACTTTAGATGAGGAATTACATTGGTAGGCCGAAATTGAGTTTGTGCTTTGCACATTTAGCCATTATTTCTAAACTTAATCCATTTTCACTTTAAAATTTCAAAATTGACTTTAATCTGAAATAATTAGACATCGGTTAAGCATCTCGGGACAAAATTGGGTGTCAACAGCGTGGAAGGAACTGCTTCCATGGAGTGGATCCATGGCCTACCGAGGATCACATTATACGCAAGATCCTCGGGCATCACTTGGAACAGTGTTTCTTTGCTAACTCCCTCAGCGAATGTTTTGAGTGTAATCTCACCCAATGTCTTCTCTGTACAGTTGTTAAAGCCTGTCAACACTGTCGCTTTGGGGACGACTTCCCCTTTGAGCCACATCTTTTTAACGGCCCCGTAGCTGATTATGTTGACCGAGCTACCAGGGTCAATCAAGACTCGCTTGATGTTGGAGTCGTTGATTCTCAGCATGATGACCAGTGCGTCGTGGTGGGGGAACATCATCCCATCACAGTCATCATCATCAAACATGATCTCATTGCCCGAGCCTCCAACTCGGGTTCTTTTCTCTATCGTAATAGACAGTTTGGCGAATTTCTTTGCGGCCGCGAAATTCACCCCGTTCACTTCTGAACCCCCGGTGATGACGTTCACAACTCTCTCTGGGGGTGGAGCCCGAGGTGGATGCCCATCCCCTCGGTTCTTGGAGTAGTTGTCCTTTCCCTTGTCAGTGAGGAATCGGCCAATACTCCTTTCTTCAATAAATGGGCCACTTCGAGGCGCAAAGCTTTGCAATCCTCGGTTCGGTGACCATAATCAGCATGGAACTCGCAGTGCAAGTTTTGTACTCTCTTGTCCGCCCGAGTCCTCATGTCCTTAGGCACTTTTACCCCAGGAGTTCCCTTGACTACGTGGACCAACTCCGAGGTCGATATGTTGAAATTATAGTCAGGATCCGGGGCAAATCTTTCTTCGCAGCCGAGGCTGGGCCCGAGGAGTTTTTCTGGTTCGAGTTAGAGTGAACCTTCCCCCCAAGCCGTTGGCTGATGTGCGAGCTTGTGGGCGAGCTTCCAAAAGAATTTCCTAGCCTTTGGCTGATAGGCTGCCTCGTGGAGGTGTATGGCTCATACCTCCCCTTCGAACTCCCCCCGCGACGCCTCGGCGCTATGCGAGGATTCACCTCGATTTTTGTAATTGTAACCTCGGCTTTTAAATTCAGCCTCCTCCAATGTTATCTTGGAGTAGGTTCGTTTGTGCAAGTCATCCCAGGTCAGCACTTGGTATTGCTGAAGCTCTTTCCGCAATTCAGTGGCAGCGTCAGAGTTGCGCACATTGATACCCTTTTCGAATGCCATGATGGCTAGAGTATCATCCATCCGAGGTAGTTCCATGTGCTCAGCATGAAAGCGCGCAAGGAACTCTTTGAGTGGCTCACCGAGCCTCTGCTTGACTTCGCAGATATCCTCCTTTCTCTGAAGGATTTTCTGAGCTCCGATGTGGGCTTTTACGAAGGCGTTAGTCATTTCCTTAAAGGTGGAAATCGATCTTACTGGTTGACACATGTACCAGCGTAGCGCTCCTTTCTCCAAGGACTCGCCAAATTTCTTTAAGAACATTGACTCGAGCTCTATCGGCGTTAAGTCATTGCTCTTTACCATTGCCATGTATTCCCTCACATGCTCCTTGGGATCGGTGGTCCCATCGTACTTCTTTAAAAATATAAGCTTGAAATTCTTAGGAGTCGGGGCTGGAGCCGCTTCAGGCTTGAAGGGCAGCTCCCTGTACTGATCTATATCGAGCTCGTCTTCGATTTTTATTATCCCAGGCACGTTCTCGAGGCACTTTTCTATGCGCGCCTCGATACGAGCCTCGACGCGTGCCTCTACCTCTCTGGTCAACCTTTCAACGTCAACCGAGGATGTTACTTCCGCCACAGTGGGAATCGTCCCGAAGGGTGGCGTTGCGCCCGGTACATTTCCCGAACCCCCAGACGTGGCCCCGTTAGGAGGTCCCCCTATTATCACGCCCGTACGAGCGAAAGTCGGGATGCCTCTACCAGGAGCCGAAGGCTGGATGTCGTTCGGTGCTGAACTGTTCCTCGCTTCCAACAAGGCACGAAATTCGGCGTTGATGTGCGCCTGATCATCTTGCCGTTCTTGGAGGGCTCTTAGTGAATTAATAACGAAGGTTTGAAAAGCTTCAGTCGTCATTGGAGGTTGAGACTGTTGGTTCGACCGAACGTCAGTCTGTCCATCATGGTTTCCACTACTGTCAGCCATGTCGTCGTTGAACTCGTGGAACTAAACGCAAAAAGAATGTTAAACTTTGGAACAAAGCGATCCTGCTTATATCCCCACAGACGGCGCCATTTTGTATGGCCCTAAACCAGTTTTAGGATCACAAATCGAATTTGGGTTTGAATATAAGCAAAACTTCGTATCAAAGCTAAATAAATGCGAGAAATAGATGTAAATGCGAAAGAACAACTTGATTTCAATATATCGTAGTGAGTAAAAATTTGAGCAGAGTTTTAGTATGTATTTTCTGGATGTCTACAATACAAAATGAATTGCTATTTATAGACCTAGGAGTCTTGCCCACGTTCTCCACTATTGGTTATGCTCTGGCCCACGATCTTGGCATTAATGGAAGGAGTTAGTGGGCTGAAGTAGTGGGCTGTGAAGCTGCTGGAACCGAGGCTGTTCACCGAGGTGCATATATGCGACTTCGGTAAGGGGGCCTTGCTGTTCGCTCGAGGTAGACATCACCGAAGCCCAGCTTACGGCTCGCCTTCGGTGACGACCTTGACGTGTGACTTCGGCGACCCACTTACTTGCTTCGGTCTTTGGCTTGTCGTGATGTGTTCGGTCGTTGTCAAATTGCACGACCGGGACGAATCATCGCGAGTCGATTTTTACCCAATACACTTTTGATGGTTCAAATGATATAACAATAACTCTGTATAATATGAAGCAACTACTCCAAGGACATTTGCTATTGTGTATATGGTTAAAGAGGGATGTTAAATGGCCTTTCTCCACGGCCTACCAAGTAGACCTTGAATGGTAAAAGACTTACACTCCATTTCTTAGTCCTCACATGGATGCTTGGCAACTCTTTTATCACCAATGTCCTTTACTATGATTGATTAACAAGCCTGGTTATTAGTCTCATTAAATTGGAGATGAAATGCAGATTTGGTGATTTACTTGGACCTGCTGGATTATTAAAGTTTGATGTGGTATTTCAAAGAGTAAACATTATTTTTATTGCACTAGATGCCTCCGGTTCCTTGCTTCATGCCCATGCTTTCCCATCACAACATTTTGGGAAGCCTTTGATTGCTCCATAAAAATAATTCTTGATGATTCAATTAATCGCCTTCTTTACAAGGTGAGAGACAACATTTTGGCACTAGATGCCTCCGGTTCCTTGCTGAAGCGCTTCTTTACAATCTGGTGTCCATTCGAAGTGGTTGTTCTTCCTCAAAACAGAGAAGAATTTGTGGCATCGCTCCGAGGACCTTGAGATGAATCGACTCAAGGCAGCGACTCGGCCAGTTAAGCGCTGAACTTCTTTCACCCCGGTCAACTCTTTGGGGATTTCTTCGATGGCCTTGATCTTATCGGGGTTTGCTTCGATACCTCGTTCGGAGACAATGAATCCCAAGAATTTGCCTGACCCAACACCGAAGGCACACTTCTTAGGGTTCAACTTCATACCATATTGCCTCAGAACAGCAGAAGCTTCCCTTAGATGATTCAAATGATCCTCTATTCGAACCGATTTGATGAGCATATCATCTATGTAGACCTCCATATATTTTCCAATATACTCTTTGAACATGCGACACACCAACCTTTGATACATCGCCCCAGCATTTTTCAGACCGAAGGGCATTACTTTATAGCAGAAAGTACCTTGGTCAGTGATGAACGAGGTTTTCACTTCGTCCATCGGGTCCATGAGGATCTGGTTGTAGCCCGAATAAGCATCCAAGAAGGTTAATAGTTTGTGTCCAGCCGTGGAGTCTATTAACCTGTCTATTTGTTGCAATGGGTAGGAGTCTTTGGGGCAAGCCTTGTTCAAATCAGTGTAATCTACGCACATCCTCCACTTGCCATTTTTCTTTGGTACGATGACCACATTAGCCAGCCACTCGGGATATTTTACCTCCCTTATAAAACCATTTTCTTGCAGCTTTGTGGTTTCATCTTCGATCGCTTTCTTTTTTACCCCGGCATGAGGTCTTTTCTTCTGCTTCACCGGGGTGAATTTTAGGTCCACATTCAGCTTGTAGGTCATGATCTCCGGATCGATACCAATCATGTCTGAATGTGACCAAGCGAAGCAATCGTTGTTGGACCTTAAAACTTCAATGATTGCTTTCTTCGACTCTGGGTCCAACTCAAAGCCGACAAACACCTTTCTTTCCGAAAAATCTTTCAATAGGGTAAAAGACTCCAGTTCTTCAATAGTGGAGTCCTCGGCTTTCTGTTTCCGAGGTTCTTGAACGCACACTGGTGTCTTTTCCACTTCTCCTCGGAGGTCCTCCTCGCTTGACCCCGGTTGCGTTAGTTGCTATTGCTTTGGCCCGGTCGGGGCGACTCCACTTTTCAACGCAACCGAGTAGCACTCTCTTGCTACTCGTTGCTCTCCTTTTATCGATCAAACCCCCCAAGGCATAGGGAATTTGATCACTTGATGCAGCGTGGAAGGAACAACCTCCATGGAATGGATCCATGGCCTGCCGAGGATCACATTGTACGCAATGTCCTCAGGCAACACTTGGAACAGTGTTTCTTTGCTAACTCCTTCAGCAAATGTTTTGAGTGTAATTTCACCCAAAGTTTTCTCCATGGAGTTGTTAAAGCCTGTCAACACTGTTGCTTTGGGGACGACTTCCCCTTTGAGCCACATCTTCTTAATGGCTCCGTAGCTGATTATATTAACCGAGCTACCGGGGTCAATCAAGACTCGCTTGATATCGGAGTCGTTGATTCTTAGCATGATGACTAGGGCATCGTGATGAGGGAACATCATCCCATCGCAATCATCATCATCAAATATGATTTCTTTACCCGAGCCTCCCACTCGGGTTCTCTTCTCCATCGTAATCGACAGCTTGGCGAATTTCTTTGCAGCCGCGAAATTCACCCCGTTCATCTCTGACCCCCCGGTGATGACATTCACCACTCTCTCAGGGGGTGGAGCCCGAGGTAGCTGTCCATTACCTCAATTTTTTGAGTAGTTGTCCTTTCCCTTTTCAGTAAGGAATTCAGCCAACACACCCTTTTTCAACAAATGCGCCACCTCGAGGCGCAATGCTTTGCAGTCCTCGATTCGGTGGCCATAATCTGCATGGAACTCGCAGTGCAAATTCCGGTCTCTTTTGTCCGCTGGAGTTCTCATGTCCTTGGCACTCTTACCCCGGCAAATCCTTTGACTACATGGACCAGCTCCAAGGTCGATATCTTAAAATTGTAGTCAGGGATCCGAGGCAATTCCTTCTTCGGAGCCGAAGCCGGGCCTGAGGAGTTTCTTTGGTTCGAGTTAGTGTGAACCTTTCCTCCTAGCCGTTGGCTTATATGCAGGCTCGCAAACGAATTTCCAAAGGAATTTCCCAACTTTTGGCTGATAGGCTGCTTCGTGGAGGTGTATGGCTCATACCTCCCCTTCGAATTTCCTCGCGACGCTTCGGCGCGGTGCGAGGACTCGCCTCGGTTTTTGTAGTTATAACCTCGGCTTTTAAACTCAGCCTCCTCCAGCCTTATCTTGGAGTAGGCTCGTTTGTGCAGGTCTTCCCATGTCAGCACTCTAAAGCTCTTTTCGTAACTCGGCAGCGGCGTCAGAGTTGCGAACATTGATACCCTTTTCAAATGCCATGATGGCTAGAGTATCATCCATCCGGGGTAGCTCCATGCGTTCAGCATGAAAGCGCTCAAGGAACTCCTTAAGTGGCTCACCGAGCTTCTGCTTGACCTCTCAGATATCCTCCTTCCTTTGGAGGATTTTCTGAGCTCCGGTGTGGGCCTTTACGAAGGCGTTGGTCATTTCCTTGAATGTGGAGATCGACCCCGCTGGTAAACACATGTACCAACGTAGCGCGCCCTTTTCCAAGGACTCGCCAAACTTTTTCAAGAACATTGACTCGAGCTCTATCCCCGTTAAGTCATTGCTCTTCACCATTGCCATGTACTCCCTTACATGCTCTTTGGGATCGGTGGTCCCATCATACTTTTTTAAGAACATGAAATTCTTAGTAGTTGGGGCTGGTGCTGCCTCGGGCTTAAATGGCAACTCCCTGTATTGATCTATGTCAAGCTCGTCTTCGGCCTTTGTTATCCCCGGTACGCTTTCGAGGCGCTTTTCTACGCGTGCCTCGACGCGAGCTTCGATGCGCACCTCGACGCATGCCTCAATTTCCCTAGTCAACCTCTCAACGTCGACCGAGGATGTAGTCTCTGCCACGGTGGGAATCGTCCCGAAGTGTGGCGTCGCGCTTGGTATGTTTCCTGAACCCTCAGACGTGGCCCCATTGGGAGGTCCCCCTATTATCGCGCCCGTAGTAACGAAGGTCGAGATGCCTCCACCTGGAGCCGAAGGCTAGGAGCCGTTTGGTGCTGAACTGTTCCTTGCCTCCAACGAGGCACGGAATTCGGCGTTGATGTGCGCTTGCTTATCCTGCCGTTCTTGAAGGGCTCTTAGTGAATTAATAACAAAGGTTTGAAAAGCCTCAGTTGTCATCGGAGATTGAGACTGTTGGTTCGACGGAACGTTAGTCTGTCCATCAAGAATTCCGCTACTGTCAGCCATATCGTCGTTAAATCTTTAGGTTTAAACGAAAAAGGACGTTGAACTTTGGAACAAAGCGTTTCCGCTTATATCCCCACAGACGGCACTAATTTGTATGGGCCTAAATCAGTTTAGGATCACAAATCGAATTTGGGTTAGAATATAAGCAAAACTTTGTATCAAAGCCGATAAAATGCCAAGAATAAATGTAAAATGCGAGAAAATAGCTGGATTTCAATATATTGCAATGAGTACAAAATTTGGCAGAAATTCTGTATGTATTTCTGAATGCGTACAATACAAAATGAAGTACTATTTATAGGCTTAAGGGCCTTGCCCACGTTCTCCACTATCAATCATGCTGAGACCCACGTTTCTGGACATTAATGGAAGGAGTTAGTGGGATGAAGTAGTGGGCTGCAGAGCCGCTGGAACCGAGGCGACTCTCCGAGGTACAAGTATCTCTCCTCGGCGGCGAGGCCTTGCCATTCGACCGAGGTAGACGTCACTGAAGCTCAGCTTACGGCTCGTCTTCGGCGACGACCTCGGTATCTGACTCCGGTGATTAATCTTATTGCTTCGGTCACTGGCTCGTTGTAACACGTTCGGTGGTTGTCCACTTGTCTTGCCGAGGCGACTCATAAGCGAGCCGATTTTGACCCAATACATACAGTATGTTTTAAACTTTGGATAGCAATTATACTGTTAAGGTGCGAGATCAGCATCGATTCAAAATTCCTATTTTTGGCACACGAGAATTATATTTCCAAAGTTCCTTTACACTTGAAGAATGTAAATATCAACATAGTAGAAAGAATAATAGACGGTGTAATATTTGTCATACTAGGAGATCATGGTGGACGACATTTTTAGTTTCAAACTTCCTAATGACTAATGCCCTTAGCTACTCATGAAGGGCTTCTTTTTCGTATTCTGTTTTCCATTTTCCTTTTATGTTTCTCAATATTCAACGTCCTTATAACCATCGAATCCATTGCATATTAGAAACTAATTTTATGAATTTGAATATAATGTTTATTGACCTTTTATTATTTCCACAGTACACACATTAAAAAAATTACAAATTTAATCGTAATCGTAAATTTATGAATTTGAATTAAATCGTAAACTAGCTAGTGAGATGCTAGCTTAGAGACTTCACAATATACAGTCCAAAATTCTTTTCACCCTCTTTCTCGTGTTACACTTTTGGTAGCTAATATAACAAAGGTTTCTAGAGGTAAACAAGGAAGGAAGCAGAAAGGAAAAGAGATTTTAATAGGATTGCAGTTGCTGCTTAAACAAAATGAACTAGTGGACTTTTTTGTGCCTATCATGATTAGACTGTTAATACCTTAATATTGTCTGTATATAGGAGTATTTCTTATTCTGAGAGAGCAAAACATTTGCTCATCATTTCTTTGTTCAATTCCTAGCTTTCTCCTTTACGTTTCTAGGGAGTGATCTCAAGAAAAAGGGAAAAAAAAAAAGGACTTGAATAATCAAGAAATGCTTGACAATGCAAGTGGTGTGCATGAACGCTTATTCGATCATCTAATATAAGGTCGATCGAAAAGTGAAAGCTCGACGAAACCCCGTGTTTTTAAGCATAGACTTACGCAACATGCATGATCTCAGAAGCAAGCCAGCCATTTATATATATCTAGAACTAATATTTGACACATGAAAACTTTTCCAAGATAGAAAGCATTTTGAGTGGGCGGGGTACCATATGCTAAGAACTTTTTTTTTTCTCTTTTTCCTATTCAAAGATGTAAAGAAGTATCAACATCTGAATGAGGGTTGTCATGTTTGAGCTTAGGACTGCTCATAACCAAGGTAGTAGTATCACTGAGCCATGATAACTTGTTCATCATATGATGAGAACTAACTTCAACTTCCCTCAAACTTGGCTGCTGATAATTAATCTGTGAATTGATATCTGGCCAAAGGGAGAGAGAAACTTGAGAAGAAGTTGGCTTAGGGTTAAATTCAGATTGGAAATACAGCTTCTTGTTATTATTACATGGCTGCAGATGATGATCAAATTGCATAAACATTTTCTTCAAGAGCTGTTTCTCCTGCCTCATCTTTTTGACCTTTTGCAATTGTTTAAACCTTTCTTGCAACAAACCGATTGATGAACGAACTGCCATTTGATCACTGCTGCTTGTTCTTTTCATTGGAAAAGAAAATCAGAATTTTTTTGAGCCAAAAGCTATAGAGAGGTGAGGGTTTTGAGAGCTAAAATTGGTTCTTGTAATATGAGTTTAAGTTGCATGGCTAGCTATTTATACAGAATATGTAGGATAGGGATATTTTGGTCTTTAAAACATGAATTGTGCGTATCTAAAGAGTGGTTAATGGTTTAAGAAGAATTTAGGAGAATCGGCAAAAAGGCACAAAGTCCAAAAGGAAAAAGATGTTTGGTCAAGCTAAGTAGTAGTCTTGTTGGAGCGTATGTGCGGGGAGAGAGAGGCTAAAGTGAAGCTAAAGAGGAAAAGGGTGGAAAGGAAAGTCCAAAAATAGGTTGAAAGTAGCACATGGAATTGTGTGTTTGGAGGAATAATAGGTTGTGTGATGCTCTGCCAGATTGTCCTTGGAGGCCTTCTTTTATTTGGAGAATATGTGCCCCTTTTGGTGGGCTTTGGGTGCACATCAACCGCTTCTCTTTCTCTTTGAATATAATTATATACGTTGAAAGTAAGTAGGAGTATTATATAATCTTCATAATATTACTGTGATTTAACTTGTTATAATGTGTGTTGCCTGTATTATTTCCTAAATAACTAGAAAGTTAAGCATTAAGCCTCTAAGCATATAGATGGATACACGTTTGATGCCAGTCCTAGTCTTTTGATTTTCTGGATTAGAATAAGGAGTTTTATGTTTATAGCGACGTATCACTCTATGCCATCAAATGTATGACCGGCTGGTGCTCTCTCTCAATATGAGCAGGTTGAGTCGGCTTTTTTATGAACATATATAATCAAACAAAATTTATTAGCTAGTTATTGCCCGGGTAAGCTCATGCCCAATAATTCTTGTCCTTTCTATTTCGCACTTATAGTTATTTTTACGCTATCAATGTATAATAAATATCATCTTTTTCCTTTTTTTTCTCTTGTTTCTATACTAAAAATAGCTTTAATTTTCACTTTATCTTTGAAACTTTTGTCTAGTTATTGTAGACTTGGAATGTAGTGCTTGGAGGAGAACGAGAGGAAAAACAAAGCGGAAAAGGACAAGCAATAGAAGTGGGAATTATCATAGGAGTCCATGATTCCTCACTTGTACTAAAATACAATTTAAAAAGTCTGCCTAACATTCTCCCTATATCTAGGCTCTTTGCTTTGGTAATAGAAAAATAAACCAACATTCTTTCCTGCACACCTAATCCCAAATTTGAGGTTTTGTCTTCAAGTCATTGGATGAGAGTGGCATGCAGTGATGAAAGCTGCAGATGCTAATGTTGATGATAGGATGTTGCTGAATTATGCATTCTTTATTTCTTTTTCCAACATGCAAAAATGTGAAGTACTTTTTTGGAATGTTTGCTTTGGAGATAGAGTAAAAACTATGTTAAGAGTAGACAACGCGTGCAATTTTTATCTATTTTGTTACATATTTGAATACAGAAATGTGTGTGTTGTGATTCTTTTAACTTCCTCTATTTACTTCCTTTCTTTTATTTATTTTTTCCTTTGAGGATTAGTTATGTTTTATATACTGGGTGTATATTTTTTTTACACTAGAGTGAAATTTAATTGTAAGTTATTATTCTATTCTCAAAGTTACTATACTATGTTATACAAGTCAAATAACCTGATGGTTAGAAACCTAAAAAGTAAGACATATATGTTGTTGGCTACAACAAGCTATATATGCTAATATTATAAAAAAATTTATATTATAACATGTTTGTTAAATTCATAAGAAATATGTACTCTATAAATACACAATTTAAAATTGTGCTTTCATTTTATGTAAACAACCACATATGTTTTCCAATCGGGAAGAAAGAGAGCGCAATCTATGGGGGTTCTGTCACCACTAAATGAGATGGTTTCTCTTGGAAGTTGTAAGATATCTAGTTGCATAATGCCCCACGAATATGGCCATCTTTGCTGAAGTCATAACAGAGCTAACATAGATAGATTCTTATATAATTGAAAGAGAAGTACAATAGGTAGCTACTCGAAATAATGCTGTGTACTTATTTTTTGCCTAATTGGGATATTAGTGGGGCTATTGAAGAAGCCACTATGTCTAAATGGATGAAGGTACTTACGAGTATATAATTGCGGAAACAAATATACATTAATATCTTAGACGATTCATTTTTGTTGGAACTATTAGTAGACTACAATCAGTGGCGTAGCCAGAAATTCTTTTAAGGGTGTTCAAACTTCAAAAAGATCTTCAAAATGTACAAAATGAGATTTAATCTCAAGTTCTTTAGCTAAATTTGACCACCCTACACTACTAGGCTAGCACTATTAGTTATGGCAATTGTGTTCAAAATGTAATATTTAGTCATAAATAGTTAAATTTAATCTACGTACATGGTATAATTCTTCGGCGAAGGGTGGTCAGGTGACCACCCTGGCCACCATGTGGCTCCGCCACTGACTATAATCTTCTATTTATATATTAATTCTGATCTATAACCGGATGATGTAGCATGCCTCTACGGCCACCATTCTATCAAAAATTGAAGAAACCAATGGTTTCACTTGTCCTCTCATCCTCTTAATGCAATGTATTTTAAGATAGTGTTTTCCTCTTATTTTTCTTTTTCAACAAAATTTTTTATTATGATGTCCTTCAAAATACTTGATGAAAGATAAATGAAATCTTAATGAAAACTTTTAATGGTAAACAATGAACAATCACACGTTAATGAAAATAATGTTTTCGAAATCTGATTTCTTCCTTCCAACAGAGAAACCGTTACAACACTAATTAATTGAAATGTTACAATAATCAAAACAATGATGACAATTAAAATAACGATAAATGTAATTACACACTCTTCCATCTCACATGCCATCTTCCAACCCATTATTTTTCTTTATAAAGGAAGTACAAAAACCTAATATACACATACCCAGCGAAGAAGAATATATTTGAATCTGCAGAGAAACCAATATATATGAGTTGGAAGCAAAAGTTGAATCTTCCAACAAAAAAGGGGAGCCAAAATGCGCTACGTTCTCCATTTATCATTTAATATGGAATCGGTTCTACTTTCATGTATTTCAACTAGATTCATGTAATAATGTTTAATCTGACATGTCTATTTCCCTAATGGTTTGTGCAATAGGGCAGCAATGCTCTGGAATATGTGAAGTTCTCAAGGTTTCAGGCTAAGGAAAGATGCCACTTTTTGCCATTCATCTTAATTGCTAATATTGTCATTCTCCATGTGATTGGTTTGATTCTTAGTCTAAAATTGTTGGAAGCATTATAATTGATCCTTTCACAGAGGTTTACGATATATGAGAGACTATATACTATCAGTATACATGCAGCAGTAGCAGTTACTGTACACATGCAGATGTAGCAGTTATTGTTTACTGCATTAGCACACATGCAACCGTAGCAGTTACTCGTTATCTCTTATTTAGTTGAGTTGTTAGGATTTAATTCCTTCTTAGTTGCTAGTTTTGGATTACAATAAATTTCCTATTTAGAGGAGTTAGTTTAGCTCAAGTTTATGTTCTCCTCCATCAAGGAGTTAGCTTAGGGAGTTAGTTATTTACTTCTTGTATTTAAAGGTGACTCAATAAAGATCATCAAGTTTCAAGCCTTTACTTCTAAGTCTTTATATGGTATCAAGAGCCTAAATAAAACTCTAACGAGTAAGATTCTTATTTTTTTTTTCCTCCCACCCTCCACAAATGACCAACACCGCCACGACTATTGTTCAGTCTAATCCACCGTCGCAACTTCCGATTAAACTAACTGGAAGTCATAATATTGCAATATGGAAGACACAATTTTCCATGCTCATGCACGGTCACAATCTTTTTGATCATCTAGATAGGTTACTCCTGCTCCATCTAGCACCATCACAACAGACACGATCACTAGTGTCAACCGACCATATGCTCTTTGGTTCCGCCAAGATTAACTAATTTAAAATGTATTCATGGCATCTGTTGATCCAACAATTGGCACTTCTGTTGCATCTGCAGTCACAGCGAAGAAAGCATGGGATGCATTACACACTGCCTATGCAAACAAGTCACAAACTAAAATATTTAGTCTCTGCGATCGTCTTGTGAGACTCATTAAAGATTCCCAACCAGTCAACGAATATCTACGAAATATTCGCTCTCTTTCTGACGAACTCTCTACTGCTGGTGCCCCGGTCACGAACTCGAAACTCATTGTTAAGGTTCTTAGCGGTTTGGGTCCAAACTTTCATGAAATTTTCAGCAGCTATTCGGGCACGAGAGTCTACAATTTCCTATGAAGAACTCTATGAAAAGCTTCTCGACAATGAACTTTTCTTGAGGCATGAAGAGTCCAAGAAATATGCTAGCTCAATCACAGCAGCTTATGCTTCACAAAATAAGCCCGCTGCTCCCACCAACCGCAACAATCGGCACACCACTAACAACAACAGCAACAACAGAAACAACCAGCAGTGGCGATCCAACAATCGATTTGCTCCTACCAACCGGCACTCGTGCTCTTCAAATACCAACAACTCTGCAGGACGTGTTAGATGCCAATTATGTAACAAAGTAGGGCACATTGCAAGTGTATGTAGGTCTTAATATCATAATCATTATGAGGCCAAGGCCAGCTACATTTCAGGCATGCAAACAACACCAATCCTTGGATTCTCGACTACGGTGCATCTCATCACATCACTACTGAACCTCACAACTTGCAAGAATACAATGGCATGGAGCAAGTTTCTATGGTGATGGTAATAAAATACTCATAACTCACCCTAGTTTAACTCAAATAGATGCATCAAATAATTCTTTCAAACTCTCTAATACTCTTTGTGCTCCTAGCATTAAAAAAAACTTGGTTTCAGTTTCTAAATTTTGTCAAGATAATTTAACTTCTATTGAATTTTTAGCTTTTCATTTTTGTGTGAAGTAACTGAAAACGCAGACTCCGTTGGGACACGGTTGGAGTAGAGATGGTCTGTATGAGTGTCCAAATGCACCTTCACCAACAACATATGTGACCTCCACCAACTCCTCTATCATCACTTAGCGTCGCCGATTGGGTCATCCACGCGCAAGAGTTTTACATTTTGTTTTAAATAAATTCTCACTACCCTGCTTGCGAGAAAAATTTTCAGTTTGTAATTCTTGTTCATCAAATAAAGCTCATCGGCATTCTTTTCAGCAACTTATGCTATCAAGCTCAAAACCATTTCAAACAATATTTAGTGATTTATGGGGTCCATCACCGGTTTTAACAATTGATAAAAAATTATACTACTTCATTTTTGTTGATCATATACAAAATACACTTGGCTTTATCCATTGAAAAATAAAAGTGAGGTTCAAGATCTTTTCAAAAAATTTCAAGCGTTAATGGAACGTCATTTTAATACAAAAGTTCTGTCTATCTATACAGTTGGTGGTGGAGAATATAAAATTCTTGATCCATAGCTAAGCTCTCAAGGTATTGAACATCTTTTAGCTCCTACATACACACCTCAAAGAGTTTCTCTTGCAGAATGATGCCATAGACATGTTATCGAAACTGCAAGAACATTACTTTATGAAGCTTCGCTTCCGACATATCTTTGGTCGTTTGCTTGTCAACATGCTGTTTATCTCATAAATCGCTTGCCTACCTCACTTTTAAAAAGTCAATCGCCCTTTCAAATGTTATTTGGAAAAACACCTGATTATCACTCTTTGAATTTTTTTGGGTGTTTATGTTATCCATTGTTAAAACCATACACAAAAAATAAATTAGAGCTAAGGTCGACCTTATGTGTTTATTTGGGTTTTTCATCAAATTATCAGTGTCATCAGTGTTTTGATCCGAAAGACTCAAAAATATATATGTCTCGCGATGTAAAATTTTTTGAAGATATTTTTCCTTTCCAAAATATATTTTCAAAACTTTCCTCAAATTTTAAAACACTTGCGTGGGAAAAACCAACTGAAACAAACTCAACTACATCTCCTATTTTTTCTCCTTCAGTACCCTCCCCAGTTATTTTACCCAATGAAGAGTCCATCATACGCACAACTGATACCATCTCCTCTGGCTGCGCTAAAAAGAATATGCAACTCCAGGTATCTCTCTTCCTCCAACCTTGCCTACCCCTCCACCTCTTCATGATATTCAATCTTATCCCCCTCTACCAACCCTGACAGTTATCCCCAGGAATTCAAATGACTCCCATCCTATAGAGTCTCTTCCCACCCTATCAACAGTGCCCTTTTCATCACGAATAAATACCCAACAACCATCAAGAAAAACTTCAAAACAGCTTTCTTTTCCAATAGTTTACAGTCGCAAAACCAGTGCAATGCCATCACACAACCAAAATGCCCCTAACACATCTGTCACACTTCCAACAACCATACAACCTGCTCCCTCACACACTCCAGCCATGCCAACCAACATACCCACTGCCCAACCTCAAACTTGTGTAGCCACTCGTTCACAAAACGACATTCACAAAACAAAAAAGATTTTTGACTACATGGCTTATTTGTCACCCACAATCACCCCATCCATTTTTCGTCAAGCTAATAAATCCCCTAAGTAGCAGAGAGCGATGAAAACTGAATTTGACGCATTGATGAAAAACCAAACTTGGGATTTGGTACCAAATGACCCCAGTAAAAATATTGTGTCTTGCAAGTGGTTATACAGGATAAAGAGAAAAGCTGATGGAATAATTGATCGCTACAAGGCGCGTCTAATTGCAAAAGGATTTACCCAACGGCCGCGAGTTGACTATCATGCTACGTTCAGTCCCGTTGTGAAACAAACAACTGTTCTGTTGGTACTCTCGATTGCAGTTCGACAGAATTGGCCACTCAGGCAACTTGATATCAATAATGCATTCCTACAAGGACATCTAGAGGAAGAGGTCTATATGATTCAACCTCCAGGCTTTGAAGACCAGCAATTTTCCTCTCATATTTGCCGTTAAAAAAAAGCAATATATGGACTCAAGCAAACTCCTCGCGCTTGGTATAACGAACTCAAGGCTCATCTTCTTTACTTCGGATTTGTAAAGTCTGAGTCGGATGCCTCCTTTTTCATTCGCCAATCGTCTTACCGTGTGGTGTATTTGCTCGTGTATGTGGATGATATTATCATCACAGGGAGTCACAATCAATTTGTTGATCAGGTTATTTACTCACTTGCTGAATGTTTTTAATTAAAGATCTTGGAAATCTTCAATATTTTCTTGGCGTCGAGGTGCTCTATGGTGATGATAGAATCATTCTGTCACAATCTAATTATATCAGTGATATTCTGTCGGAGGAAAAAATGGGCGACTGAAGCCTACAAAAGCTCCAATGAGTTCAACAGAAATACTTAAATTTAATGATGGTGCGGAACCGACTGATGCTACTCGATACAGAAAAGTTATGGGTAAGCTACAGTACTTGTCATTCACCCGACCAGACATAAGTTTTTCTACTAGTAAACTGTCCTAATTCATGCATTGTCCATCTGAAACACATTGGAAAGCACTCAAACGCGTGCTTAGGTATCTTCAAGGAACAATCCAATTTGGTCTCCGCATACTAAGACTTAATGATTTCAAGCTGCACATGTACAATGATGCGGATTGGGCTGGAGATGTAAATGATCGAGCCTCCACTACAGGTTACGTACTATTTTTTGGACCAAATCGTGCAGTCGCCAGTGCACTTGCTGAAATTAATCGGGGAATAAACCTGTAGAAAGAATTGTACATTCCTTTTCTGCACACACCAACCATTTATTGCGACAATGTTGTTGCAACATATTTGTGTGAAAATTCTGTGTTCCACAGCCGCATGAAACATATTGTTGTGGACTTTCACTTTGTTCGCAAGCAAGTACAACAAAGACAAGTTCATATTGTTCATATTCATTCAACAGATCAACTCGCGGATACTCTCACTAAAGCACTGCCAAGGCATCCTTTGACAGTAACTTATTCAAGCTAGGCGTCGTTACACACTGCCTATTTTGAGGGGGGCGTATTAGCACACATGCAGCAGTAGCAGTTATTCTTTACTGCATTAGCACACATGCAGCAGTAGTAGTTACTCTTTACCTCTTATTTAGTTGAGTTGTTAGGATTTAGTTCCTTCTTAGCTGCTAGTTTTGGATTACACTAAATCTTCTATTTAGAGGAGTTAGTTCATCTCAAGTTGTTATGTTCTCCTCTATCATAGGAGTTAGCTTAGGGAATTAGTTATTTACGTCTTGTATTTAAAGGTCAGTGAAGACTCAATAAAGATCATCAAGTTTCAATCCTTTACTTCTAAGTCTTTATATAGACAAGATTGGTGTTGTCTGTTTCGTTTAAGTATTTTGTACTTATCTTGATCAACATGTTCTTGTGAGATAGCTAGTTTATGCTGATCATCATGTTCTTGTAGCGATGCTCTCTTTTTCTCTATGGGGTCTGATAAGTAGTTTGATATCATGTGATTTATGATTTGTGGTTTCTCCAAAGGCGATTGAGTTAAACATCTTCGCACTTGAGCGTGAGGTAGCTTATGATTAATGTATCTTTCTTTTTGTTCTTTCTTACTTTCTGATTTCAGTTTGTAATGTGGTTAGTCTGCAAGGCCGGCCCAAAGCCAAAGCAAGTAAAGCAAAGGCTTTGGGCCCCTACTTTCTGTGGGGCTCCAAAATTTTCAAATACTTATTTATATTACTAAAAAAAAAAAAAACAAGTGTTCTCAGCAAAAGTTTGAGAGTTTTCAGAAGCTAAACACTTGAGACATTGTGAATTTAGCATTAGCTACAGTATACCAATTTTGGATTTGACTTATAGAAATAGTATTAGCAAACTTAGAGCATGTTTGGTCAAATTGTCAAAATTATCTTATTTTGAGAAGTATTTTTTATCAAAGTATTTTTCAAATAAGTACTTTGCGAGAGTAGCAGTTTCTGTTTGGCCAAATTATACAAAAGTGCTTTTTTTTAATTAATTTATGTTTTGACCAATATTTGAAAAATTACTAAAAAATGGATATTACATTATCATTTATTTGAATTAAATATGGAAGTTTGATATGTGTATTCTTGTCATAAAATTCAAAAGTACTTATTTTCTGGAAAAGATATTTTTTATCAGATTCTGCTTAGAAGCTTAAAAACAACTTTTGCTACTACTCAAAAGTTCTTATTTATTCCTCAAAAGCTTGGCCAAATACCTTCATTTCTAAGATAAGAACTTATTTTGTTTAATGAAAAATAAGTTTTTGACCTCCCAAAATCTTGGCCAAACAGGCTCTTAAATTCTTTTCTAAATGTCTATACTGTTTGTAAAATAATATTAACAATTTCTATTATAGTTTAGTGAAAATAAGTTTTCAAAACTTAAACAGCTAAAATCTTACCTATGATAAACAATGTCTCAATAAATTAAATGAATTAGCAGCTTTTAGAAGAAATTGATTATAAAAAGGTTACCCTTAATCATTTCGCATCTAAAACAAGCTAGAAAACCAAACTTTAAACAAAAATAATACATACTCAATCCGTCCCACTTTATATGACACACTTTGGAGTATGAGAGTTGACCATAAATAAGAAACACGTGGTAATAAATCGACTCCCCAAATAATAATTGTGTCACATAAACATATGGAGTATGTTTTTCTAAAGGGCCTCTCATTGATGTTTGGCTTTAGGCCCCCAATAAGCTTGAGCCGCCCCTGTTAGTCTGAGATAGATATAGCAGAAGCTTGACGGATGACACGAGATATTCAAGCTTGAAACTATATTTTATCTTTGACGGCAATATGGTAATTAGTATGATTACAGTACCTTTTATGTAGATTCTAAATACGTAAATTTTATCTTAAAAATTTAAAGATTTTATGTTCAAATCTTGGTCAAAATTAAGAATCATGATTCTCAGCATCGGAAAACTTTTACATAAATTGAGACGAAAGGAAAGGAGTAAAAAATATACTCCCTCCCTCCATAATATTTGGTGTTTTTACTTTTTCATTTCGGTCCAATATAAGTGGTGTTTTACATAATCAAGGAGTATTAATTGTATTTTTTCACACTTACCCTTATTCATACATGATCTAAACGCATTTTTAAAAAATCTTAGCAATTTTCTGTGAACAAATTTAAAAGAGATAAATATTAATATAGTAATTTAGGAGTTAATTTCTAAAATTGTCACTGAACTATTGATAAGTATCTAAAAAAAGTCACTTTCCTTTGGTTTGGGATAAAAATATCACTCAACTTATCCAGAATACCTTAAAAAGTCATTCTCCTAAATTGTGGTTTAATGGTCACCGGAAATGCTGACATGGAATTTTATTTTAGTTTTTTCTTCTTTTTTCAGCATATTTTAGTTCTTTTTATTAAAAATTAATCCAATAAATATTTTAATTTTTTTTTAAAATACCAAATTATTTATTTATGAAATACCCACATACTACTTGACCCAAAATGGGTATTCTTAAGACTACTTTATTTTAGTTCTTTTTATTAAAAGTGAATTCAATAAATATTTTAATTTTTTTATTAGATATCAAATTATTTATTTATGAAATACCCACATGCTACTTGACCCAAAATGAGTATTCTTAAGAATACTTTATTTTAGTTCTTTTTATTAAAAGTGAATTCAAGAAATATTTTAATTTTTTTCTTTTGATATCAAATTATTTATTTATGAAATACCCACATGCTACTTGACCCAAAATGGGTCTTCTTAAGATTATTTGAACGAGTTTTATTGATGTATGTTATTTGTATTCTCAAGTCATGATACGGGTAAAATACAAGAAAAATTCTAAATCCAACTCTCTTTTACAGACCATTCCATAAAAGGTTAATATTAAAACTTTTTAACAAAAAAAAACTTGTTTAAATGTCCCACCAAACCTTGGGAGATCCATTGTCAACAAAAAAAAAAAAGTAACATACTATGCTAAAATAAGTTTTTTACATAATCCCAATAAGAGTAACATACTGCGCCTTTTTTCTGCATTTCTTGAGAAGACCCGTTTTGGGTCAAGTAGCATGTGGGTATTTCATAAATAAATAATTTGATATTTTTTTAAAAAAAATTAAAATATTTATTGGATTCACTTTTAATAAAAAGAACTAAAATAAACTAGTCTTAAGAAGACCCATTTTGGGTCAAGTAGTATGTGGGCATTTCATAAATAAATAATTTAGTATTTTAAGAAAAAATTAAAATATTTATTTGATTAAATTTTACTAAAAAAAACTAAAATATGCTAAAAAAGAAAATAATTAAAATAAAATTCCACAGTATTTTCCGGTGACCTTTAACCCACAATTTAGGAGAATGACTTTTTAAGGTATTTTGGATAAGTTGAGTGATATTTTTGTCTCAAACCAAAGGAAATTGACTTTTTTAGATAGTTATCAATAGTTCAGTGACCATTTTAGGAATTAACTCAGTAATTTAGCTTCCTTATGGAGCGGTAAAAGAAAAAAACATCAAATAATATAAACTGGAGAGAGTAGCAGACAATGATTAACAACAAAAATAACATACCCAGTCTATCCCACAAGTGGGGTCTGGGAAGGGTGAGATGTACGCAGACCTTACCCCCACCAAGGTGGAGAGACTGTTTCCGAAAGACCCTCGGCTAAAGAAACGTTGTGCAAATACGTTAGAATTCCGTGACAAAGATAACAACTAAAGCATATAGAAAATAACCAGATAACAGAAGTAGAAATAAAAACGACGACTAAGATGAAAATAGCTTAAATAAGCATCATACTACAACTAAGAAGATAGAAGACACCTTATCATTACCTACCCCTCTACCCTAATCTTCAACCTCCACGCTTTCCTATTCAGGGTCATGTCCTCGGTAATCTGGATCTGGGCCATGTCTTGTCTAATCAACTCTGCCCAGTTCTTCTTCGGTCTACTTCTACCTCTTCGTAGACCCAACACTGTCAAGCTCTCATACCTCCTTACCGGCGCATCCACACTCCTCATTTTCACGTGCCCGAACCAGCGCAACCTTGCTTCTCGCATCTTCTCCGCCACTGGCGTGACACCCACCTTGTCTCGAATGACTTCATTCCTAATTTTATCCAACCTAGTATGCCCACACATCCATCTAAGCATCTTCATTTCTGCCACGCTCAATTTCTGAATGTGTGAGTTCTTAACTGGCCAACAGTCTGCCCCATACAGCAAAGCTGGTCTAACGACCACTCTGTAGAATTTTCCTTTAAGCCTAGGTGGCACTCTCTTATCACATAGAACACCAGAATCAAGCCTCCACTTCATCCAACCTACACCTATACGGTGAGTGACATCATCATCAATTTCTACATTACCTTGCAGAATTGAGCCAAGATATTTGAAGCTTCCCTTCTTGGGAATGACTTGAGAATCCAACATCACTTCCATATCTGATTCATCAGTTGCGGCACTAAACTTACATTCCATGTTTCAGTTTTAGTCCTGCTTAGTTTGAAGCCTTTAGATTCTAAAGTCTGCCTCCACTCCTCCAGCTTCTCATTGACACCTCTGCGAGTAGCAGACAATGATTGACATTTTAAAATAGTAAAAAGTGTTAACAAAGGGAAGATGATGATTTATGGAATTTTAGAGAAGATTAAGAGGAGGGAAAAGAAGAAATGATTTCTGGAATTTTAGAGAAGATTAAGAAGAGGGAAAAGAAGAAACTGATAAAGGATATAATATATGGAGAAACGGAGGCGAGTGCAAAATATATGGACGACTTCCTGTGATAGTGAAGTCAAAATCTTCATACCCTTTTAATTTTCTTTTTTCTTCTTTTAATTTATATTTTTCCTTTACGTTGAAAAGTAATATTAAAAATTTTGACCAAAAATATCGTAGACTGTTCTTTTGCCTCTTATTCAATACTAGTTCCGATATGCCCATGCCAGCACAAGCCCAATAGCACCTTAAGTAAATGTATTTTTTTAAAAAAAATATTTACGCTGTCTGAATAACGTCTAGACCACTTAATTAAATAATAATTATTTTCTTATTATATTTTTCATGCATATTTCATGTATATTATGTGAATTATTACAAGTGTATATTCTATACATACTGATTATGACGGCTATTTCATGCAAATTTACATTTTCTTTTCGTGAAAAATGATACTAATTAGCTGATTTAATGACCTCGTTATACATTTTTAGTTGCATTATGAAATTTGATGAAATTTCAGGACACTATACCCTAAAGTTAAGTTTTTTAGGAGAAATAATCATTGGTTGATGTCTAGATACATACACTAAAGGAGTGGCTAATTAAGAACTTCGCCGTTTTTTTATGTACTTGATTGTCCAATTTATGTCTCTTCATCTTGATGGGGGTAAGGTCTGCGTACCTCTCACCCTCTGTAGACTCCACTTATGGAATAACAACTGGGTATGTTGTTGTTGATTGTCCAGTTTAGAAAAATAGTTTTCTAGCATTTATCCAATTTCTTGGTTTTAGGTCAACGTCAAGCAAAGAATATCTATTTTTTTTTGCAAAACAGCTGCTACAACTACTGGCTACTTTTAAGAAGTATCTGCATTTTTAACGTGGGTATTATCAAATATATGGCAAACATAGGCTATTCATTAATTAAAAACTAAATAAGTGGTTATGCGTCAAACTTAAACAGGCTATATATTAATTAGACTCCAAAAGAATGGCTACGGGTCAAATTCCTAGTCGATCCTGTAACCGGAGGCAGGACACTTACCACGCTTATATATAAGTACTAAACTAATTTTTATGCTCATCGTTTCTTTTTTTTGGTAATTAAAATTTTATTATAATCACCAAGAATGTTCATTACAAAGCAAAGCCATCCAACTCAGATAGCTATATTAAACTTAGCTCATTATCACTGAAACTAACACTCACATCTGCTATCTATTACAAAGAATAGAAACAAAACCGATCTAGCAACTTCTTGAGGGGTCCCATAGCTCTAACATGGCATGTGTAGGCAATATCCTTTGCTAGCTGAAGAATCTGGTGCTCCTTTGCTTGAAATATTCTCTGATTCCTCTCAGTCCAAATAGTATAGATAAATTCTGTATTGAGCATTTTCATCAAGAGAGCCTGTTTCGATCTTTCCTTTACCAAAGCTAGAATGAGTTGTTGTTGTTGTACTTGATCTTGTCCCCAGCTCCACGACATTTGAGTCCAGCGTAGCAGTCTGTGCCACAGATCCTTGGCATATTGGCATTCTCTAAAGAGGTGGTCATTTGATTCCAGTGCAGTTTTGCACATTACACAAGTTGGGTCAATGTGCATATTCTATTTTAAGAGCCTATCAGTAGTGAGTAGCTTACCTTGCACCTGCAACTAGAGTATAAAAACAGCTTTTGGCCTAGCTTGATTGTGGTACATCAGGTTTTTCCAAGGTACAGTTTGAATATCTCCCAGTAGCTGATAGTAAATCATACCTATCATACTTCCTTTCACACTAGCAGCATCCTTAGCAAGGTCCAGTTTGTCCTTTGAACTCAGGATTTTCCTCAACATCCAACATGCCTGTGTTGGGGTATGGTCCAGCTCCACCACACTTTTCTGCTTTAAATAATAAGCATGAACCCATCTAATCCACAACTTATCATTTTTGTTGGCCAGATCCCAGCATGTCTTAACAATGGCAGCCTTGTTCCATAACCTTAGATTGATCAGATTGAACCCACCAGTGAACTTTGGCAGACACATTTTACTCCAAGCAACAAGAGCTTTCTTTGTAACCTCATTAGCACCAGACCAGATATAGGATCGACAATAAGCTTCTATCATCTTGATTACCTTAGCAGGAAGGACATATAGTTGTGCCCAGTAGGCTTGGATGCCAAATATCACAGTTTTAACCAGCTGGATTCTACCTGCATATGAAAGTTTCTTTGCAGTCCATGTAGTAATTTTTGCTACAATTTTCTCCACTAAGGGCTGGGAGCTTTTAAGCTTCTTAGTGTCCAGAGGGATACCAAGATACTTAAAAGGAAGTTCTCCTTGTGCATATCCTAGATACTCCAATATTCTATGCATTTCCAGTTTATCAACACCTCCAAAGTACACAGAGCTTTTGGTAGTATTGGCTTGTAGCCCTGAAGCATCTGAAAACTTCTGGTAAGCCTCATATAATAGCTGAGAAGATTCCATATCACCTCTAGCAAATAGGAGGAGGTCATCAGCAAAACTCAAATAAGTTAAGCTCAGCCTAGAACACTTGGGGTCAAAATTAAAATCAAGCTCCTCCTTAAGCAGATTTAAACATCTACAGAAATATTTCATAACAACAGGAAAAAGGAATGGGGAGATAGGATCTCCTTATCTCAATCCTTTTGCAGCATCAAGGGGGGGGGGGGGGTATACTCTCCATTAATAATGATAGAATAATTAACTATAGTGACACAGCCAAAAATCCACTAGATAAACTGAGCAGGGAAGCTTAAATTCTCCATAACTTGCCTGAGATAACCCAATTCAACTGAGTCGTATGCTTTTTGCAAGTCCACCTTTATCATTACTCTAGGTGATATAACATTTCTAGAGTAGGCTCTCACAAGCTCATTGTCTGCAATTTTCCTTCCAGGTATGAATCCAGATTGAGCTTCACAAATTATATATGGCATCACCTTTTGCAATCTAGTAGCTAGTATCTTAGAGATAATTTTATATAGCACAGAGCAGCAAGCTATAGGTCTAAATTCCTTTATAGTAGTAGGCTTGGCAGTTTTGGGCACTAGTGCAACAGCAGTACAATTAGCAGCTTTGTAGATCTTACCAGTTGCAAAGATCTCCCGGACAGCAGCATACACATCCTGTTTAAAGCATTATACCCATCCACTATCATCAAGGGCCTGAAGGCCTTCCCAAATTTCCTTCTCAATAACTGGAGCAATCAGTTCTAATTGTTGCTGATGTTGAAGTTTAGGAACTGCTTTCATGACTTTTCTGTCCACAACAGGAAGGTTTGTAGCTGCAGAGCCCATTAGGGACTTGTAGAACTGAATGATTTCTTTTTTTATTTCTTCTGGATCAACTAGTATCTTCCCATCTATTGAAGTAAGCTCAGTAATCATCTTTCTCTGTGTTCTCTCCTTCAGCACAACTGAGAAATATTTGTTATTTGAATCCCCCAATTTCAGCCATGTAGCTCTAGATTTCTGTTGTAGCACACTTTCTTCTATGTTTGACCATTTTTCCAGTTCTAAAACTGCCTCCTTCTCCTGTTTTGCAAGGTCTTCATCAAAGTGTTGTGTCAACATCTCTTGCTCATCGCTTATTAGTTACTAGTTCAACAATATAACAGCTAAAAGAATTTCTTTTATTACATTATCTTACGCAGACAAATCCTATCTGAGTAAAGCTAAGGTGGCACCCCTATCGATGGTTTCTATGCTTTGAAAGTAGAGTTATATTGAACGGGTAAACTTAAGATATCAAAAAATAACTAAGCTATTGTGACAATGTTAGAAACTTTTTGTTGCTGGGAGTGGAATGAAAAGGGAAAAAAATGTAATACAGTTGTTATAAATATGAAATAACACTGTTCATTCTTATTTAAGTTCATATACATTAATTTAGACTGAATAAGTTATATTCTACATGAACGTTAGTCTTAGATTATTTTTGTTAAAGAATTTGTATATGATGTAAAACAATCATGAAGTAGTAAGTATAAAGATCATTTCCGTTGAACAGGTGAGAAGAAAGACAATCATTGAAGGAATGAAACTTTTACAACAACCACGGTCGATCACTCCAATAAATTTGGTATGAGAAGACGATTAAAATTACTTCATCTGTTACTTCAAAGAGAAAATACACATATATATGATATGAAAAATTCAATGCTTTTATAATCAGCTAATAGAAACGAATTTGATGGTCTACGAGATAATAGGAAGCAGGAACCATTATGTAAACAATTTCGGGGGGTTACAGATCTCTTATACTACCATCGATCGACGGGCGAGCAAGAAAACCTTATGGCTAAGACGACTACGACCGTGAAGGGAGGGATGAGCCCGAATGCCCACTTTAGGATGGGCTATGTGGCATCCATTTAGCGCCAAGTTGACGTAAATTATTTTATCGGAATTTGATTCAAACTTTCCAAAAACTTCCTTCGCAAACATAGACCTGGATGGTTCAAGAAATTCGCTGACCACCAAGCAGTACAGTTATGCAGGACTTCAAGTAGGCAGTGACCCAGATAATATCTTCAAGGCTGCAAATAAATATTTGTAAAACATGAAATATTAGAGTCATGACAAACTACCTTTTTTATAAAATTGCGCAACTTTTTGCGTACAATGAAGTCCTTATCTCCATTACGCGAGTTGCTGGTGGAATACGAGTAAGGACTTTGTTTGCTCAAGTCCCTTGCTTGAAGCACTATCACACTTTCAGTGGTATTGAGACTCTCTCATATTCACTTGGCAAAGCATAGAATAATGTGACTACTAACACATATTACTTTGTTCATTATTTTGTTGCTATTTTTTAATTGGAACGGATATGTACATCCGAAGTTAAAGGCCGAAATCTTTCTATAATTTAACACCTAATTTTTGCAGAGACACCTGTATAAGTCATTGACTGCCATTGTCACTTCTTCGTCATTAATTATAGTGAAATTATTCACTCATAGAGATAAATTTAAATACTCGGGCGCCCATTACACGGACACATTTCATCACCCCGGCGCATAATAAATCCGGACGCCCATCTCACGGGCATCTGTCACTGAGGCACCCACATAAGTTTGGACCTAACTCCATCCCAAAAGCTAGCTCAAAGGGGGAGGATTGTCCAAAGCTTATATGGGCCACTTGCCCTTCATATTTTACCGATCTGTGAGACTTTTCCCACACCAACACTGCACGCCCAAACCCATACCCATCATAGATTGGGCGTGGACAATATCGTGTGCAGAGGTTAATTAATTGGAGCCAACTTGGCTCTGATACCAAGATAAATTTCAACACCCGGGCGCCCATTACACGGGCAAATTTCATCGTTCGGGCGCATAATAAATCCGGACGGCCATCTCACGGACATCCGTCACACGGGCACCCACATAAGTTTGGATGTAACTCCACCCCAAAAGCTAACTCAAAGGGGGAGGATTGTCCCAAGCTTATATGGGCCACTTGCCCTTCATATTTTACTTATGTGAGAGACATTTTCCACACCAACACATAGCAAATTAAAAAAAATTAAAGACTACAGAATACAAACAAAAAGTCATAGTAAATAAGAGTGCATTAATGTTAATACAAATTATGAATTTATTATAGAGTAGGGAATTGCGTACATACGTCCGGCTTCCCTAGTTATATATAACTTGAACTACCAGAAGCACATGTGTCTTAGAACATTAAGGTTTTCCAGAGTTGTCAAATTATTACGATTACTATCTGAAGTGGTTTTTCCAAAATCAGTTCCTACTTTATTTTTCGATACAATTACAAATAAAGGAGGAAATAGATGATAGTTGAAAACATTTTTGATGAATGATTGCATGTTTGAAACTTTCTTTTGTCAAAAGGAGCGCCACGTTGTTTCGTTTCCTAAACTATGCCCGATCATTTGCATTCCCTGGTTCTCCATCAATGACTGTAACAGTAAGTTGTATCTTGACAATTCTTTTGGGTATTTCAAAACAAATGTAGGATCTAGAATCGTTAATATCGACTTGACTTGCTCCAACCCGTCATATTGTAGGGTGGCCAAAATTTTTTTTAAACCCATTTAGGATTGAGATTTTTTGGCCCAACCCACGTAATCCCGTCAGCGAGTAGGCTTGAGCTGGACAGGGCCCTCCCGTGGCCAAATAAAAAGGTTATTTAATTTATATTTGTAAAAATTTAAAGGAAATAGCTATATAAGTGCAATGCAAGACTTTTTAGGAGCTTGTTTGGCTTATGATGAACGAAAATGAGATGTTGTCTTCATTTTCTTTGTGTTATATTATAATCGAAAAAGGGTCAAATTTGTCCATGTACTATTAAAATAGTCCACATTTGTCTTTTGTTATATTTTCGGATTAAAATTTCCGCCGCCGTTAACAAAGTAAGCAAAAAAGTACCGTAGCATGTTATTTTCCACATGGCCTGATATTTTGGTGAGGTGCACGCCACGTGGCATGACACCTCACCACCTTATCCCTAATCCCATCTTCCCTTTTCTTGGATCAATACGACGCTGCTGCAACAAATTCAAGAAAATAACAATTTCTCTGTTTATGTTGAAACACAATAACAAAAGAATTGAGAATGTGGATGCAGAATTAATTACATCCATGTTTGGGGTGGTATTGTTACAAATTTTGTGGCAAAGGCAACGTTATGTCAATTCTGCACAATGGTGATGGAAAATTAAATAGGATTTCAATGACCAAAGATCCATTTTCAATTTCACTACATCTACTGTAACATCACCACCACCAAAGGCTATAACAAATTCTCGTTCAATGTTTTGTATATCATAAGAAAAGGAAAAAAGAAAATCTCACATTCTAAAAAAAAAAAAAAAAAAGTATTATCCTATCTCTGTTATACTTTGTTCTAGGGGTTTTCTTCAAACTATTAATCAAGAACTTGAAGCTTACCAAAAGAAATTAGTTGGGAACTTAAAGCATTTTTGTCGAATGATTTTGAAGAGAGGCTGTAATGAAATTGAAGCTTAGCGTCCTTGCTTGAAAATCTATTAGAGCTATGGGACTTTTAAATCTGAAAGATTTAATGTGCGTTGAATGATTTATTTCTTAAATCTTCTGAAAATGATAACCTCTATTTATGGGTTATTGGGTGGTGAGGTAGCACGCCACGTGGCATCCACCTCACCTAAATATCAGTTCATGTGGAAAATAACATGCCATCGTGGACATGCGTTAAAATGAGGAGCTTTTTTGCAACTTTGTTAACGGCAAGGGAAATTTTA
Source organism: Petunia x hybrida (assembly GCA_037355625.1). Lineage (NCBI taxonomy): Eukaryota > Viridiplantae > Streptophyta > Magnoliopsida > Solanales > Solanaceae > Petunia > Petunia x hybrida. The sequence continues at coordinate 573,575 of JBBBVM010000504.1, read as the reverse complement.
ACCAGAAAGTATAATGGAGGACAGATGTGACTATTTTCAATAGTAGAAGGGCAAATTTGACCCTTTTCCGTATTATAATCTATTAGTATCCAGTAAGTATTAATATTATTTATTGAGATAAATTAATTGTGGACTTGAAATTTGGTTAGCAAAATTATGTAATATTATCTTGTAAATATTTATGTTTTTCATTTTATGTTATTATTTAAATTGAAAAAAATTATAAAAAATATGTTGGTTTGGCCCAGCCCACGACCCTCCTAGGGCTAGGCTGGGTTGTTAGTTTTACAACCTATTTAAAATGTGGGACGACCAACCCGGCCTGCCAAACTCCAATGCCCACGTGGGCTAGGTGGTGCTGGATCGGGCCGTCTCCTATTGACAGCTCTACTAGAATATAAATAGGAAACTACGTTAGGTAGTCATTTCGGGAGTTAGGACTCTGATTGATGTGCCGAAAGTCTTAAAGCTCCGTAAGGTCCATTAAAATTTGTCTATAAAATTTGAGCTAAATCGGACCTCATTTGGTAGGTATCAGAAGAAGGTTTCAGTTTCCGTTGTCGGTAAATTTTATAAGAGGTTTTCAAGCTTGATTTGGTTGAATGAGCTCCGATTTGACATTCGAAAGCGTTGTTAGGTTCGTATGGTTATTTGTGACCGGTGTGGACTTTCAGAAGTGAATTCCGAGGTCATTCAGATAATTTCCATTAAAGTGCCGAAAGTTAATAATTTGGTCTCTTTACGTTTTATTCGCATCTTGAGTTTCGAGAATCCGATTCGAGATTCGTCTTCTCGGATAATTCTTATCGTAAATATTTAAAAGAATAAATTAATAGCTGAATTTGAAATTCTATCACGAAAAGGATGGAATTAAATGGATCAAGTTAATTTCATTTAATCCTTTCATAAAATAAAAACAAGGTACTTTTAATGGGCCTAGAGGATGTTGACCCATAAGCTGCTATAAGTAGCTGATATCGTTGAAAAGGGGCAGCAACATCTAGAAGATAAGAAAGCTTAATATTGACACTTATCCAACAAACTTAAAGGCACTAGAAAGCCCAGTGAGAACGAAAAAGGGAAAAGAGAAAGGGGAAAAAGGAGAAACTAGCTATAATTGATAAGATAATTATTTCTATTGCATTTTTTTAATGATAATCATGTATGTTTAGTTTGATTTAAACTATTATCCGTGAGATTTAAAAGTTAATTAGAGTTTTAGACCAAAATATAGAAACTAGTACTTTATGAATTTGAATGGGTATATGACATAAAATTTGAAACTAATGATACCATTGGACTCGTGGGACTATGAGGAGTCCGAAAATGTATAATTATGAGCTTCCGGCTAAACCCGGCCCTGAGGTATTTTTGTAATTTTTTCCTTCTTTCATATATAAAGGTTAGATACTCGTTCTTCGGGCACTTATTAGTTCGAAGATGTTTCTTTTGCTCGGAGAAGGATTATTTTGAGAGGCATCGAAAAGGAAAGGAAGTTATTCAGTAGCTATTTAGACCCAGGGCTCCAGGTAAGTGATAGTATCCATTTCTTTGAAGGCCTTTGGCCTTGTGGATATTTTACCATGTTGTATTGGTCAGAAATCGGACGCAAGATTGGTACACATCATCAGCGACGTGGCATGCATAACTTATATATCGGAGTCAAGGCAAACAGTACAAATAGTTAGAGCAGCTTAGTTCAAAGGAGTCAATCGGTCGCCTGAATGATCGATCAAGAAACGAAGTCGAGTTAAAAGATAAGCTCAGAAGATCAACTCAATCCTCAACCACTTCCGCTATTTTCGGAGGCCGTTGAAAATGGATCAGAACATGGAGAAGACGTGCAGAAATGGAGTCGTATTAGGGTTTGGACTCTTCAGTTATAAATATAGTTTCATTTCCCCATTTGTAAGGTTACGTTTTTATCTGAACACAATTTCCACTAGTAGCAATCATCACTCTCAACAATTACCCTTCATTGTTATCACTATTATCAATTGATTACTGCCATTACGCCGCTGTAACACTGCCTTGCTTTGGAAGAGATGAGTTCATCTTCCTCACCGGAGCACGGCATTCGATCAATACAATAAGCTTTACTCTTTTAGTTTATTGCTTTAATTATTGTTACTTTGCTTGTTTACTTTCATTATTGTCATCATTCCCTATCATCAAATCGTTATCTTATTTAGTCCATCATTGTTTAAGTCATTAATTCTAAAAATCAATAACCTAAAATGTACCAACTTCGGTCGATCTATTACTCATAATAATTGTCCGTTTGATTGCAAGTATTTGCTTGAGATTATTCGATTCGATCATTAAATTTTTGTTAAGTTACATGAACCTATTTATCAACTGTTAACATAATCAATCGGTCTCATCTCATCGTCTGTTAAATTGACTTGTTTATCTGTTTGTTGCCTAACTTACAACTTGTTCATTCGCACAACGTCCATTTAATTTGTGTCCGTTATTATTTAGTCCATCATTGTTTAAGTCATTAATTCTAAAAATCAATAACCTAAAATGTACCAACTTCGGTCGATCTATTACTCATAATAATTATCCGTTTGATTGCAAGTATTTGCTTGAGATTATTCGATTCGATCATTAAATTTTTGTTAAGTTACATGAACCTATTTATCAACTGTTAACATAATCAATCGGTCTCATCTCATCGTCTGTTAAATTGACTTGTTTATCTGTTTGTTGCCTAACTTACAACTTGTTCATTCGCACAACGTCCATTTAATTTGTGTCCGTTATTATTTAGTCCATCATTGTTTAAGTCATTAATTCTAAAAATCAATAACCTAAAATGTACCAACTTCGGTCGATCTATTACTCATAATAATTGTCCGCTTGATTGCAAGTATTTGCTTGAGATTATTCGATTCGATCATTAAATTTTTGTTAAGTTACATGAACCTATTTATCAACTGTTAACATAATCAATCGGTCTCATCTCATCGTCTGTTAAATTGACTTGTTTATCTGTTTGTTGCCTAACTTACAACTTGTTCATTCGCACAACGTCCATTTAATTTGTGTCCGTTATTATCACTTGCCAGTTCTCCTAAATTATTTCCATCAATATATTAATCGTCCGTTCAGTGTTTTGGACAAGCGACGATAATTTATCCTTTAAGTGTAAGCCTAGTAATCCAACGGTCGAATTTCGATATAAAACGGTCTCCTGGGCTCAACTAAATATAAATTTAATTGTAATACCTTAATCCGTTTTTTAGGAAATACACACGTGTTCCTTTCGTGTGTAGCTGCCGATAGGCGTACTTACTACGCCTTAGTTTTGGATGTATACTGTATATTATATATATTATGCCTTGTTGTTGGTATTGCATTGAGTATAGAAGCATTGTACTCTCATTGTGAGCTTGATATGTACTTTTCGGCAGTCTATGAGGGTCCCGCGCTGGTGAAGGGTTATTATTGCATATATCTCCAGGTAGACAATGAGGGTCCCGTGCCGGCAATAGGTTTCGGGCACATGTGACCCTATTGAATCTAACATATACTCATTTCATACCTTTATATATTTTTTCTGAGCTGTATGGATTTGTTGTATTGATTATCGGTGTACGACTTATCTGGTTGACTGTTATGGTTTCTGTTTTCCTGGCTAGCGTAGCTATTTTTTGAGTTCACTAGTTGCTCCTCACTTATTGAGTCCTTATGACTCACTTCTTCTTTGTTTTTGTTGTGTCTTTTGTCTCGGCAGATTCTGCTCCAGGACCCAGCCAGCCGCGTTGTGACTGAGGAGCAGTACGTTCTCAGCTGTCCACGGTGAGCCAGCTTGTTCCTTAAGGCCGCCAGTTGTAGATATTATAGTTTATCTTATTTTTGCTCCCTTCGAAAAATGTGTATATCTTTTGGACTTCTTAGATGTCTGATATGGAAACCTCTAAACTTGTGTGTTTTGGGTAATTAGCTGTATTATTCAGATAACTTGTATATATATGTCTATCCTTGAGAGTTATCTTGTTAGGGTTAGGTTCATTTTGTTTTCAAGGTAATTCTATGCTATTTATATCGATTCAGTCAATAGGATTCGACCTACAAGTATAGGGGAGCTGGTGGGGTGCCCGCATGGCCTAGCCGAGAATTTGGGTTGTGTCAAAATATTTGTAATATTCACTAAGATAAATCATGATTAATAGATTTAGAGTCCTAATTAGTCTTGCTCCTTTTTAATTTTATACTTTTATTTTTTTATTTTTTTCCTTTGTTATTTGGTATCCATTGATCTCATTAGTCCGGATTTTCATAGTGTAGGGCCCATTAATGCAAACTTTTTTTCGTTTTTCATTATTTTTTTCGTTTATAGGGCTTAAACCTGGAGGCATTTGCAAATATATGACACTGGAAGCTTTGGTTTGCCAAAATGCCCTCACTAACAGATGTTTAGCAAAAATGCCCTCATTAGTTTAATAAAAAAAATTTCGGACCAAAATACCCCTACAAATCAGTAAAAAGACGCGTCCCAGTCCCTCCCCTTCCTTTTTCTCCATTCACGTTATCAAGAAAACCATAAAACCATATTCCTTTTACAGATTGCTTTGTTCAAGAAAAGATTCAACGTAAGATTTCTTCAAGTTGCAAGGGTAAAGTTCTCTGCAACTATTGCCAAGAGTTTAAGTTCTGCTGCAAAGACTGAAAAATCTCTAAAGTATTGGCAATAGCCAAGACTTTAAACTCTACTGCAATGGGAGGCTGTGTAGAGACTTCTTGACTATTTCCAAGACTTTAAGCCCTGTTGCCATGGTCTCTACAACTACAGAAAAAGTCTCTACAACTACAGAAAAAGTCTCTACAACTATTGCAAATAGCCAACACTTTAAATTCCAGCGGAAGGGGGAACTTGTACAAATAGTCTCTGCAAGTATTGACAATTGCCAGAACTTTAAACTCTAGTGGAAGGAGCAACTTGTACAAATAGTCTCTGCAAGTATTGGCAATTGCCAAGACTTTTACCTATATTGCAATGCAAAACTTGCAGAGAAAGTCTCTGCAACTATTGGCAATAGCCAAGACTTTAAGTTTTGGCAAGGGGGGCCTTACACTAATAATCTCTAAGAGTATTGGCAATTGCCAAGACTTCTACCTCTACTGCAGTGAACAAGTTGGAGACAAAGTCTCTGCAACTCTTGGCAATAGCCAAGACTTTAAGTTCTGGCAAGCGGGACCTTACACTAAAAATCTCTAAGAGTATTGGCAATTGTCAAGACTTCTACCTCTACTGCAGTGAACAAGTTGGAGACAAAGTCTCTGCAACTCTTGGCAATAGCCAAGACTTTAAGTTCTGGCAAGGGGGACCTTACACTAAAAGACTCTAAGAGTATTGGCAATTGCCAAGACTTCTACCTCTACTGCAGTGAACAAGCTGGAGACAAAGTCTCTGCAACTCTTGGCAATAGCCAAGACTCTAAGTTCTGGTGGAAGCGACAACTTACACAGAACATCTCTGTAAGTATTGGCAATAGCCAAGACTTTAAACTCTGCTGCAATAAGCAACTTGCAGAGAAAGTCGATGCAACTCTTGGCCATGGTCAAGATTTTAAGCTCTATGCAAAACATGAATATCTAATAGCCATAGGTAATAAAAACCTTCAAATCACTGGAATCAAGCAAACACAAGAAAAAAAATCCCAAATTTCTAGCACACAAAGAAGAAAAAAGGAGGCCAGGAATCGGGAAAGAGAGAAGGAAATCTTTCAGCGTGAATTAAACAAGTTGGGGGCCACACAAAGAAGAAAGAAGGAGGCCAGGAATGGGGAAAGACAGAAGGAAACATTCAGCATGAATTAACACAAGTTGGGGGGGCAAAATAGTCCTTTCTTAGGGGGGTTTGATGTGGAGGGCATTTACTTAAAATATTTGTAAGTGGGGGCAATTAGGTAAGACCATGTCTTATTGAGGGCACTAGGTGAAATTTTTTGCTTAAACCTGAGACCAAATTACCATGGATGGATTTATCTACTCCACCACATCCTCATAGTATTGTTTATTCTTTCTTTCATGTTTTTATCTTATTTACTTCTTTCTGTATTTTTGTATTCTAGTTTTGCCCTCTTGTTATTTTACTTTTTCTAAGAAAAGCACCAAAGATCACAAATATTCTAAAAAAGTAGGTGGCGTTAGAATGCAGAACAATCTTATTTTTCGTTTGTTTTTTTTGTGGAAAAGAATCTATTCTTTTTTAAAAGTGTGTGTTTCTGGGATATGATTTTTGGATTATTAATTTTTAGTGAGTTTGGAATGATATATAGTTTTTGGTCTACGCTCATATTGTTATAATCGATAGAGAACAAAAGTAACATGGTTCTACTCGTTAATGTGACCCCAAATTTGGTCATTAATTAATTGTAGTTTCTTGAGTGACACTTCATGTTTAGGGTAAAAGAAAGAAGTTAAAATTTTAAAGTAACAACTCATAACAAATTTTGTATTTAAAGTAACAATACAATCGGTAACAATCATCCAAACTAGCTAAGGAGCATGAAGTCACTCTGGGACATCTCATGAAATAGAATTGAACAATTTATTCAAGGAAGTTACAAATAAAAATACGTTTAAATTTAATCCCAAAGGAACTTTAATTATTCATTGACATAGGGGACATTTTTTCTAAGGGTAGTCTACATGGACGCTAGGATTTGGAGATGCATATGCTAGAAAATCCTCATCATTCTCCAATTCATGCATTTCCTCTTTGTTCCTAAGGATCCAAACTTCAACTCCATCATTCGATCCATTTTCCACGAGAATAATTTGTTGCTTATTCAATAATGCATCAACAGCGCCAATAAAGGGAGCAACCCAAATAGGCTTACCCCATCCAAAATCAACATCATAAAGTCCAAAACGACACCAACTTGAGAACCTATAGATATCTACTTTTGTTAAAAAGTGTCCAAATTCTGCTGCCATAGTTGCAAAAAAAGTAACTGCACCATCACCTTCCAACGCCTTCAAGTTTTCACTATTCATATTCTCAATCAATTCTCTCACTATTCTTACCAAGTGAGACAACTCTATTATTTGATCACTCATTTCTAAAAATTCACTAGTTGCTAACCACACTAAATTCCCAAAAGCATTAGGCAATTTTGTGTCAAGCCTTGGCCTTAAGTTCACAAAATGGGAGACCATGCATGGTCTTGAGTTACCCCTTATTTCTCTTGCTGCTAAAATCATGTGCTTCCAAATGAAAGCTGTTAATGCCTCGACACGACTTGGTCGAGGCACACTTTCACTTGCTGCTTTCGTCTTGATAGATTCAATTGCTTTGGCATCAAACACAAATCTTCTAACAATTGAATCCCCCTTATCGAAAAATAAAATTTTCTCTACGGCTAACATCTCTTCAGGAAAATGATTTTGAGCTAGGAACAATAGCGATGATGATGTGAAATCAAGAGACATATGCTCCACTCTGTTATCGCCACGTGCAATCTTAGCCCACGTGTTGAAGAAAACACTCATTGAAGCTCCATCTAAGAGCTTATGTAGCAAGACTCCACCAATTGCAACCCCGCCACAGTCAAAGCTAGTAACTTGAATAGAAACTAGGGTCTCAAGAGTTTCAACATAATTCGTCATGCTACTCAAGCTTGCATTTTGTGGAAGGAAGTTAATGAGTTGTGAAAGATTAGGGTGTTGAAGAAACTCATCCAAACGAACCTTTACATGAGCCTCCACAAAAAGAACTCCGTTATCATTACAATCCACAAAAGTTGAATCTTTTTTAAGTTCTCCAGCAAGTGGATAAAATATAGTTAGAGTTTTTGAAAGGGTATTCTTTAGATGATCAAGGTAATTTTCTGAAAGTTTTTTTCCGTAGAAGAAGATAGGTGTGATGCATGTGTCAATTGCGAGTTGGTCAATGAGGCATAGTTTGTGGTTTCTTAGGTGTGGAGGTGTTGGTGTGGATGGCTTCACTTTTTCCTTAGAGAGGATGATAATTTCCATTGCTAAGCTTGCTCCTTAGTTTGGATTCTTCAAATGGTGCAATTAAGCTCTATTTATAAGGACAATATAAACTGACTCTTGTTGTGTTGTCTTTAGTTTCCTTTCCATTAGACTAGCTAGTGACTAGTTAATGCGCACAAATTTGCAATTATGCATCTGTACATCTAAGAGACTAATTTGTTGGTGCTAGGTTTTGGCATATGTGTTTGACACCCGTTTTTTGAAGAATATTATATGTTGACATCAATTAATTTATGTGTACGGAATTATGAACTTACTAAATAAGGGCAATTTGTAGGATGGGAGTATGGCCTATAATTGGCACTAAATTAAAGTGGCATTATCTACGCCGCCTTGTAGAGTGTAGATGCGAGCAAGAATGCAAGCAATTAAAGGAGGATATGGTCTTTATACCAACCAGCTACACCTAACTAGTAACCTAGTTCATTCAGTTGTTGTTATTATTATTATTATTATTATTATTATTATTATTATTATTATTATTATTATTATTATTATTATTATTTTTTAATTAAGCCCCTATATCAGGGGTGGGGTTTGACATTGACACTTACCTTATAAATTAAAATCCAATAAGAGAATACATGTAGGAGGGGAACATAAAGTCTAACCTCCTCAATACCTATTTGGTAATTGGCTTATGTCCAATTCTTCATCCCAGTAAAGCTTCCAAAAGTTGATCTCTAGTGTAGTGATAAAGTACCAACTACAACAATATACACTTTTTCCTAGTGTTAGGTCTACAACTAGTACTAATTGAGCAAAAAGCACAGTAACTAAGGGGGACTCCCCCTTCTGACAAATGATTAACCGGAACAAAATTACTATCTAAGTACTTAGGAAGTTTTTTGCTTAATCCTGAAAGTAGGTATTCCCCATTTGTCCAACTTGTAGGCTCCTTCAGCTTTGAGAGGCAAAGATTGAGCATAAAAAAATATCTCTGCAATGAGTGAGGGATGTCGATCACCTCCACATTTAGCCAATGAGTCAGTAAGCTCATTTCCTTCTCATGGATGTCTCATGTACTAGTAACACATGGAAAAAAAAATACATGCAAGAAAGAAAAGCTTGAAGAGATCATTATACTATGATTTTTTCTAAAACAAATAGATTATGTGATTGAATCTTTTCAATCTTGGTTATTTTCTTTTTTTGGTTTTGTACTTAATGTCTTCCATTTGGTGTCAGGTAGAAAATTCCACCCGGTGTCCCCAAAGTTGACTGGTTTTAAGGGCTTCCCTCCGTATCTTGGTTTAGCAAAAATAACTTCCAGCTTGGACACATGTGTTGCTCTATCAAGACTTCAAGGCAATTTAGTTGAGAAAGTGGGTGAAGAAGTCTGAGGGCAAATATTGCATATTATCAAGATTTCAAGACAATTTAATTGGAATTGGAGAAGGGATGAAGGGCTCAAATGTTGTCTATTTCGCAAGATTTCAAGACAATTTAGTTGGATATGAATGTAAGGGTTCGATGACAAGTATTGACTTTTCAAGATTTCAAGGAAATTTAGCTGGAGAAGAAGGGAAGGAGAATACGTATCATTAATGGGGCGTTCAGGGTAACTTTCATCGGAATATTACTCATTAACTCAGCGGAGGGTCATTTTTGCTAAATCATGTTAAACGGAATCAAAAAATCAAATCATTGTCTCCGGTGTCATAGTTCTGTAAATCTTCCGGCCATATTGGGCTAGATTAATCCGGATTCGTACTACATAAGACCCATTAAGGAGGAAATGCTCCCTACTAAGAATTTCTCCTATCATGGTTCTTTTTGTTTCATAGAATGAATAAATATAAAATATTTCTGCATAATTAAATTTGTACCATTTAAATGATTAAAAAACTTGGCAATTTGGGTTGTTTCATTCTTTAAAATCCTTAAGTGATCTGATTATGTTTTCTGATTCTGTTATATCATATCAAGGAGGAGAAGAAATGTTCTAGGAACTTTTTTTTTTTTTTGGAATACACGCATTGAGAGTATTGGTAACCGATGTGTTTAAGAAAAAGGATTTTTTACATAAAAGTACAAGTTTTAGAGCTTAATTACCAAACATAGCAACATTTTTGTAAAATTACCCTGTATAGAGGAAAACACAAGATAATTACAAACATAGCAAAAACATAGCAATATTTTCCCATAACATACCAAACCCTTACATTTTTCTTTCTATTTCCCCCACTATCACTTTTGCTCCTCCCATTTCCTCCTATTTCATTTTTCCTCCCACCATTTCTCCCAATTTCACTTTTACTCCTCTTATTTTCTCCAATTTCACTTTTACTCCTCTTATTTTCTCCAATTTCACTTTTCCTCATCCATCCTCAATGTATCTCGTTGAATCTCACTATTTCTACACCGTATCAACTATTTCAGCATTGTATCTAACTATTTCTGCACCGTATCAAACTATTTCTGCACCGTATCAAACTGTTTCTGTACCGTTTCGGTTCATTTCAGCATTGTATCTAACTATTTTAAATTGTATCAACCCCCGTTTCGGATTGTATCAGCCTATTTTAAACTGTATCAACTCCCGTTTCAGACCGTATCAGACTGTTTCAGACCGTATCATAGTGTTCCAATGTTGTTTCATACTGTATCAGACTATTTTAAACTGTATCAAGTGTTGTTTCAGACTGTATCAACTTCGTTTTAGACTGTTTTAAACTGTATCAAGTCTCGTTTCAGACTGTATCATATTGTTTTACACTGTATCAACTCACGTTTTAGACCGTATCAGACTATTTCAACAGTTATTTCAGATTGTTTCAATGTCGTTTCAGATTTATCATACTGTTTCAACATCGTTTCAGATGTATCAAACTGTTGCAACAATTGTTTCAATGTTTCAACGATATTTCAAACTATATCATATTGTTTCAGAAATCTGTACAAACAGAAACAGAAACAGAAACGAAACAGAAACAGAAACGAAATATGAACAAACAGAAACAGAAACAGAAACAGAAACGAAATATGAACAATTCTGAAGAAACAGAAATGGAACAAAAACGAAACAATTCCAAAGAAACAGAAACAGTTTCAGACTGTATCATGTTGTCACTATACAAATGAAACCAGCAAAGATGCCTTGTGCTCCCAATACAAATATCAGCATTGTATTCATCCCAATCCATTCCAAAAATAAGAATCCTTGAAGCATCACTGTCACTATTGAAGCTACACCGCTGTTTAGCCGAAGGTTCTATCGTTACCCATCTCATTCCTTCATTCCATCGCAGATCGGGAATAACTATAGCCACCAGAAGTAACAGAAACGCCGGTGACTCCATGCTCACACGACGAGAAAGAAACAGAAAATAAGGAGAAAATAAGGGGGAAAACCAGATCTATGCCATTTCACTAAGATCCGACGGGGAAGGCCCATACCAGCGTCTGTACGAAGAGAAGATCCGCGGAGCGTGCCCTTGGTTAGATTTTCCGGCGAACTGATCGGAGATGGGTTAAGAGGATTGAAGAAGATGAATATTCTGTTTGTTGTAAGAGAGGGAGAAAAGGTTGAATGGAAGATCGGGGATGATGGCGCTGGAGATGGTAGGGGGTGGGGGTGACGGCTGTTTGTTTGGGGAGTAAGTGGGAGAAAGTGTTTTAGGGTTTTTTGGAGAGTAGGGTGTAAGTGTAGTTATCAAAAATGAGATGTGATGATTAGTGAAGAAATGTGATAAAAAAATATTGTTATGTTTGGTAATTTTAAAAATATTGCTATTTTTGTGTAATTAGGAATGTATTTTTGTATATATGTGTAAAAATCCCTAAGAAAAAATACTGTCAAAACGACCCTAAATATTGAAGTGACCGGTAATACTGGGAACTTTTTTCCTGAACAAAGCTTTCTTTCCACCTTCCCAAAATTTCTATCTGAGAAGAAAAAAAGAAAAAAGAGAAACTCCAACCAGTGTTAACTGATAAGAGACTTACAATTAACATCACATGTTTTTTGTTGGTAATAAAGATATGAATATAGTAATTGCAACTGATAGATAATGTGGCTAAATTTGCATAAGTTGTCTAGGCTTTTAAAAAGTAACTGTTAAAAATGAACTGAAACAAAAGTTTCTTCCTAATTTGTATATGTTCGAGCACCATCGACGGGAATATTTCCTGAAAGATGCTAGCTACTCCTACTATTTAGCTTTCTCAAAACTACGTACTTCAAAAAAGTTTCTCAAACTTCGAAACTTTAACTAGGCGGGTTCATTTTTCGGTTCAAATCGATAAACTTTATCGGGTTATCAGTTATTTAATGGTTCAAAACGTGGGTTATCGGTTTGGTTTTCGGTTCGGCACATTTTTTTATTGGTTAAACCGATAACCCAATAAGATTTTCAAATTTACTATGTTGCACTTACGTATATAAAAGAAGTATACTTATTTACTCTTAGTTGGAACTTGGAAATCTCAAATCCTAGTCTTCTTTTACTTGTGTAGCTTTCAGCTCACCTCCTCCATTTCTAACATCGATATACTATTTCAATCCTCACTTCCCTCATTTGTTTATAGAACAATGAAACAGATTTGAATCTATTATTAGTTGCTTCTTTGAATATGGCGAACGTTATAAGAGGAATTTGAATCCGCTATGAAAATGAAGCCGATTTTGTATTGGATGGAATCGTTTAAGAGGTGATTCTTTTATAATTGTTAGGCCAAAGTTTCTTAATGGTTAAACCGAAAATCGAACTGATAAGAACCTAAACTAATAAATCAAAAATCGATAACCGATACCTTATTGGTTCGGTTATTGGTTTAGCACTTTTTAAATCAAAAGCTGATAAGTTCCAAAACCGAATCGACCGATAAATACCCCTAACTTTAACTATGGTTTATTTGAAAATTAAGGAATTTGTATACATCGCTGATCCTGGAAGTCTCATTAAATTTTTTAGATGATCTTTTACTAGTACCAAATATTATATAGTACTAACCAAAAGTTAGATTTCTGCAAAAACTCAATAAGTGTTGGACCTCAATATTTTACACCTGTCAAGGCCCAATTAGTCACGAAGTCCGACCTACATAGTGTTTAGTTTAGTGCAGCCCTCATTTTTTAGTTTAGTCCAGCCGCATTTTATTTATGTATCTTTACTATTTTACTGAAACAATCTTTGGTAGTCGTTTCGGGAGTTAGGACTCCAATTGGTGTGTCGATAATTTTAAAATATTTGTAAGATCCATTAGGACCTGTCTGTAAAATTTGAGCTAAATCAGATCTCGTTTGGTAGGCACCGGAAGAAGGTTTCAGTTTTTATTGTCGATAAATATTAAAAAGGGATTTTCGAGCTCGGTTTTAGTGAACGCGCTTCGATTCGAAATCCGAAAGCGCCATTAGGTTCGTATGATTATTTGTGACTTTTGTGATTTTTCGAAAGTGAATTTCGAGGTTGTTCGGCTAGTTTCTGCTAAAATGCCGAAAGTTAAATAATTTGACCTTTTTCCATTTAAATTCGCATCTTGAGTTTCGGGAATCCAATTTGAGATCTGCCTTAGCGAGTATGTTACATAAATTTTGTATAACTTATATGCAAAAATTGGAATTATTTTGAGTAACATAGGGTACCGTTTTAATTTTTAATTAAGAAAAGAAATTATAAAATAAAAGAAAAGAGAAAAGAAAAAGCAAAAGGAAACGAAAGAAAAGGAAAGGTGACATGGCGGTGCTAAGGGATATATCGTACAAAGCAAGAACAGAAAACAACAAAAATGAAACAGAAATAAGAAGCAGAAACGAAGCAAGGAAAAAAACGTCAGAAAATGAGAAAAGAGCCAGAAAAAAGTAGAATTTTTACCCCGAGACATTCAGCGGGATCGTTTGGCAATGAATCCAAAAGACATAGTGGTTATTGAGTGGATGTACTAACTTTGTAACAAGGTAAGTGATTATATCCATCTCTTTGGAGGCATTTGGCCTCGTGGATTTTCTACCACGTGTTCTTTACGTGTGTAACTGCCGATAGGCGTACTCATTACGCCTTAGCTTTGAATTTACATTGTATATTATATGTTATGGCCTATTGTTGGTAATTGCATTGAACATATGAGCATTGCACTCTGGTTTTGATTATTGCATATACTTCCCGGTAATCGATGAGAGTCCTGAGCCGGTGAAGGGTCATCATTGCATATACTTCCCGGTATCGATGAGAGTCCCGAGCCGGTGAAGGGTCATCATTGCATATACTTCCCGGTAATCGATGAGAGTCCCGAGCCGGTGAAGGGTCATCATTGCATATACTTCCCGGTTGGCGATGAGAGTCCCGCACAGGTGAAGGGTCATTATTGCATATACTTTCCGGTTGGCGATGAGAGTCTCGCACCGGTGAAGGGTCACTGGTGCATATACTTCCCGGTTGGCGATGAGAGTCCCGCACCGGTGAAGGGTCATTATTGCATACACTTTCCGGTAATCGATGAGAGTCCCGAGCCGGTGAAGTGTCATTATTGCATATACTTTCCGGTAATCGATGAGAGTCCCGAGCCGGTGAAGGGTCATTATTGCATATACTTCCCGATAATCGATGAGAGTCCCGAGCCGGTGAAGGATCATTATTGCATATATCTCCTGGCAGACGATGAGTCTCCCGCGCCGGAAATAGGTATCAGACATATGTGACTGCATTGCATCTTACCGCATTCATCCTATCTCATTCATATGTGACTGCATTGCATCGTACTGCATTCATCCCATCTCATTGCACCACATACTGACTATATTGTGTATTTTGTTGTGTTTTATGTATGTGGTATGTATACTATGTCGTAGACATATCTCAGTTTGCCTATATATTTCTAGCTCGTATCCCGGGTGGCACGTCGTGACAATATAAATACATGGATCGGATCGGGTTGCACGCCGCAACAGTATAAATATACTGATCGGGTTGCACGCCGCGACAGTATAAATATACGGATTGGGTTGCACGCCGCGGTAATATGAATATATGGATCACGTTGCACGCCGTGACAGTATGAATATATGGATCGGGTTGCACGCCGCAACAGGATGTATTTTCGATTGTTGATATGTTCGGGATACCTATATGTTCTGTCTACCTTATGTCCCTAGTTGTTTATGATTCCATACGTGTTTTCAGTTATTATCTGGCTCTGTCTGTTTATAGTTCAAATAAGATGGATTTGGTTTACCTGTTTTTCTTATCCCTGGCTAGCTATCCTATTCTTTAAGGTGGCTAGTCTGCCCCACTTATTGAGTCCTCTTGACTCACCCTTGTTTGTTGTTTGTTTTTGTCTATCTATTTTGTTTCGGCAGATTCGCTTCAGGATTGAGTTCGCCACATTGTGAAGGAGCGAAGACGACTTCAGCTGTCAGGGTGAGCCAGCTTTTATTCAGGATGGCCACCAGTTTTATATTTATCATTTCAGTTGCATTTTGCTCCCTTCAGGAGGTATTTGTCTTCTTTCATACTCTTAGATGTCTAGTCTGGATAGCCCTAAACCTAGTATGTTGGGTAGTCAGCTGTAATTTCTTTTGTACAGTTTAGAGGTATCAGTATGTCTGTGTTTTTTTTAAGTCTTGTTCTTATTTATGAATTGAATTATATTTATTTTCCTAATTTAATTGGTAAGGGTTCGCCCGACGGGTCTAGGGGAGGATGTCGGTGCCTGCACGGCCTAGCCGGATTTCGGGTCGTGTCAGTTGGTATCAGAGCCCGGTTTAGTGTCTATCCTGACTAAGACAGTGTTTAGTAGAGTCTCGCTGATGGGTACGTAGACGTCCGTACTTATCTACGAGAGGCTATGATGGCATTTATGAAGTTTCACTTCCTTCTTTTCTGATCGTGTGTCGGTTTAGGATGCAAAAGTATTTTCGTTAATTCGTTCGTGGTAATTGTGAACACTCGTGCGAAAAATCAGCAAACGATAGGAGTTCAGGATGAAGTAGTCTAGCATGGGGCTAGCACTGACGAAGCCCCGAGAGTTTTTATCGTGCTGACGATCTAGTTATGGAGGTCCCAGCTGTACGAGCTCGCGATGGGCAAGGGAGCAGGGCCTTGTGGTTCCCTTGGCTCTACGATGCTTTTACAAGAATCTTGGCGATGCAGATACCGCAAGAATCTATTATTCGCTAGGCAACTTATCAGGTTGCCGCAGATGCAAACGTTCGATCTCAGGGAGCTCCTATTCTAGTTCTTAATATTGCTGCAGTAATTTATGTTCCAGAAGTAGCATGTGTTGTGCCTCTAGTTATTCTGGCTGATTAGCTAGCCCGAGTAATGGCTCGGTCCGAGCGTCTGAAGAGGCTGCATTATTTTACTCAACTGAACCTTCCGATATTCTTAAGCCGTGCATCAGATAATCCCTGTGTAATTTTTTTAAAATAAAATAATGTCAGCGTATCATTCAGGCTCTTGATTATATCAAGCGGGATGGTGTTGATTATTCTGATTTCCAGTTTCAAGGTCCAGCCCTGGATTGGTGGACCGCTCTCTTATTAGCTAACTTGGTTCAATTTTTCTTCTAGATTCGTGGAAAAATTCCTTTCGAGTAGCGAGCGAGATGAATAATATTGCCAGTTTGAGTGGATTAGACAGGGTAGCCTGTTGGTTAGCCTATTGGTTTCAGAATATGAGATTGAATTCTATAGAATGGCTGAATATGCATTAGAACTAGTCCATGAGCCTTTCGAGATATTCAAAGATTTATGAATGACCTTTCTTTTTCCTTAAGATCCCAGATGGCTCGAGAGATTGAGGTCGGGATTTCATTTGATGTTGTTGTTGATATTGCCCGAAGGTACGAGGCATACCATAAGTAAGAACGGGAAGAGTTAGAGCGGGAGAGCAAGAGATCCTGTGGCCCTAGTGGGCAACCATGGTACCTCATTTGGAGGTAAGAGTTCTGATTATTTTGGGAGGTCACCTTCCAGGTTATCTCAGCTTGTGTCACGCGATTCTTAGAGTGCGCCAGTAGTTCGTCAATATCAGACCCAGTTTTTCTCTTTGTAGCTACCAACAATCTGTCCAGCTTCCATTTTCACTAAAATGGTATTATCATTGTCGCGAGCCTGTCATCTTTAGTGGAGTTCTTCCTTACTCCGACAAGTAGGCAGTCGTCCTTTCTCTCGTCATCAGGCACCTGCACAGTCGCAGGGGATTTCATTTAGATCTCAATCAGCTAGAGAAATGCCACCATCCAGTAGAGGTCGAGAGCGTGGTGGCAGTGGTTCTTTAGAAGGTGATTATCAGGGTAGTGGCTCAGCTCAGCTGCAGAGGCAGTTCTATAAACTGCCAGCCTTGCAGGATGCTGAGGTATCTGATGTAGTACACCCATATATTTATTCTTCCATTATATGTGAGTAAGATTTGATTTTTCCAATCAATTTGGAAATGGTTTGTCTTATCATGTTTCCATGGTTTCGTTGGGTGTAGTCTAATAAGAATCGGTTGGGATAGAGGGGTGAGCTTTTGATATGATTTATTCCCGGCATGTATGATGACCCTACTAGTTTATCTGGTTTAAATGTGAGAGATTTGTGAGTGAGTATCGATATTGTTTGCTTGGCATCTTGTTGTGCCTCATTCTGTTATAATGTCAAGTCAGTCTACCTCTCTTTGGAACTCAGTGTCGATAGGATGATGGGATTCTTATTCGTCACCATCCGAAAGTGTCATTGTTTCTTCCGGTGTAAAGTGGTTAGTAAGTAATAGTCCTCTTGATTCGAGACGCTAGTGATGTTATGTTATCCTATGAGCTTATCTGGGTTATAAAAGGGTTTTCTGGTAAATTGTCAGAGTTTCCTTCTTATTAGGAGGTTAAATTGGCATAGATGTCATTCCATAAAGCTTATTTAATGTCTATCTCCTCAATTGCGATTCTTTGGTTAGCCTGACTCGGAAGTAGTGTAGCTCTGGGAGCCAAGCAAATAAAAAGATGAGCTTCTTGAAGCTCTAATTATTTCTATCCACAGTCCATTGCCATCTCTTCTTTGTTCGGCACTAGTGAGCTTAGGCGGTCAGTAGCCTCTTATGATGTTCCCTGTGTGGAGCCAGAGTGCGTGTCAAGGTAGCCAGGTACGCACATTATTGTTTTTCAAGGCTACTAAGGGTAATGAGAGGCGTCATTTGGCGTTTGATTTGATCCATCAGGTGGTGGTACTTATAGAAAATGTATGGAGCTGTGAACTCGAGAGTTGCAGCTGTTTGGCAACTCGAGAGAGTAATTTGGTAGCTCAGGTCTGAGCTGCGTTCTCTATTTAGCTAAGTCTTCCTTAATCCAACAGGTTGTGCGAGGATGACTATTTCTATTCAAATTAGTTGTATGAGTTTATGCTCTAAGTGGAGCAGTCTTCCTCCAATTGATACTGAATCATAATATTAAATCTCTAAGGCGTTGCTGAAGCGTAAGCTAATTCCTTGTTTCATCGACTTGTTTTATATCGGAAAGTATATCGACGAGGTGATTCACCGGCAGAATCATGTTAATTCATCCAGAGTTCCGTGTATTTTTGTTTTGAAAATGTAGAGCTATCTTCTCGTGATCGAGGAAGGATCATCTTAGTCAGAATAAGTTGGGCAATAGCATTATGATATTATCCATATATGCTTATTTCCAAGAGTTCGGTGTGCGTGTTATAATTCTGATTCTGTAATCATGATATAATGTCTATGGTGTAGTTTATGAAGTTTGTGCAAGTTCTCTTGTTATCTGCATGAATCTTGCTTTAGACTTAGGCTCGTTCGAGGACGAACGAGAGTCTAAGTGGAGGAGAATGAAACGATCTTGGGTAGTCGTTTCGGGAGTTAGGACTCCGATTGGCGTGCTGATAATTTTAAAATATTTGTAAGGTCCATTAGGAACTGTCTGTAAAATTTGAGCTAAATTAGACCTCGTTTGGTAGGCATCGGAAGAAGGTTTCAGTTAAATAATTTGACCTTTTTCCATTTAAATTCGCATCTTGAGTTTTGGGAATCTGATTTGAGATCTGCCTTAGCGAGTATGTTACATAAATTTTGTATAACTTGTATGCAAAATTTGGAATTATTTCGAGTATCATAGGGTACCGTTTTAATTTTCAATTAAGTAAAAAATATAAAATAAAAGAAAAGAGAAAAGAAAAAGGAAAAGGAAAAGAAAGAAAAGGAAAGGTGACATGGCGGTGCTAAGGGATATATATATCCCTTAGCTTTCGTACAAAGCAAGAACAGAAAATAACAAAAACGAAACAGAAATAACAAGCAGAAACGAAGGAAGGAAAAAAAATGCCAGAAAATGATAAAAGAGCCGGAGAAAAGTAGAATTTTCACCCCGAGACATTCAACGGGATCGTTTGG
Source organism: Petunia x hybrida (assembly GCA_037355625.1). Taxonomy (NCBI): domain Eukaryota; kingdom Viridiplantae; phylum Streptophyta; class Magnoliopsida; order Solanales; family Solanaceae; genus Petunia; species Petunia x hybrida. The sequence continues at coordinate 554,244 of JBBBVM010000504.1, read as the reverse complement.
CAATGAATCCAAAGGAAAAAGCGGTTATTGAGTGGCTGTACTAACTTTGTAACAAGGTAAGTGATTATATCCATTTCTTTGGAGGCATTTGGCCTCGTGGATTTTCTACCACGTGTTCTTTACGTGTGTAGCTGCCGATAAGCGTACTCATTACGCCTTAGCTTTAAATTTACATTGTATATTATATGTTATGGCCTGTTGTTGGTAATTGCATTGAACATATGAGCATTGCACTCTGGTTGTGATTATTGCATATACTTCCCGGTAATCGATGAGAGTCCCGAGCCGGTGAAGGGTCATCATTGCATATACTTCCCGGTAATCGATGAGAGTCCCGAACCGGTGAAGGGTCATCATTGCATATACTTCCCGGTTGGCGATGAGAGTCCCGCACCGGTGAAGGGTCATTATTGCATATACTTCCCGGTTGGCGATGAGAGTCCCGCACCGGTGAAGGGTCACTATTGCATATACTTTCCGGTTGGCGATGAGAGTCCCGCACCGGTGAAGGGTCATTATTGCATACACTTTCCGGTAATCGATGAGAGTCCCGAGCCGGTGAATTGTCATTATTGCATATACTTTCCGGTAATCGATGAGAGTCCCGAGACGGTGAAGGGTCATTATTGCATATACTTGCCGGTAATCGATGAGAGTCCCGAGCCGGTGAAGGATCATTATTGCATATATCTCCTGGTAGACGATGAGAGTCCCACACCGGAGATAGGTATCATGCATATGTGACTGCATTGCATCGTGCCACATTCATCCCATCTCATTCATATGTGACTGCATTGCATCATACCGCATTCATCCCATCTCATTGCACCGCATACTGATTATATTGTGTATTGTGTTGTGTTTTATGTATGCCGTATGTATACTATGTCGTAGACATATCTCAGTTTGCCTATATATTTCTGGCTCGTATCCCGAGTGGCACGTCGCGACAATATAAATACATGGATCGGATCGGGTTGTACGCCGCAACAGTATAAATATACGGATCGGGTTGCACGCCGCGACAGTATAAATATACGGATTGGGTTGCACGCCGCGACAGTATGAATATATGGATATGGATCGGGTTGCACGCCGCAACAGGATGTATTTCTGATTGTTGATATGTTCAGGATACCTATATGTTCTGTCTACCTTATGTCCCTAGTTGTTTATGATTCCATACGTGTTTTCAGTTATTGTCTGGCTCTGCCTGTTTATAGTTCAAATAAGATGGATTAGGTTTACCTGTTTTTCTTCTCCTTGGCTAGCTATCCTATTCTTTGAGGTGGCTAGTCTGCCCCCACTTATTGAGTCCTCTTGACTCACCCTTGTTTGTTGTTTGTTTTTATCTATCTATTTCGTTTCGGCAGATTCGCTCCAGGATTGAGTTCACCATGTTGTGAAGGTGCGAAGACGACTTCAGCTGTCAGGGTGAGCCAGCTTTTATTCAGGATGGCCACCAGTTTTATATTTATTATTTCAGTTGCATTTTGCTCCCTTCAGGAGGTATTTGTCTTCTTTCATACTCTTAGATGTCTAGTCTTGATAGCCCTAAACCTAGTATATCGGGTAGTCAGCTGTAATTTCTTTTGTACAGTTTAGAGGTATCAGTATGTCTGTGTTTTTTTTCTAAGTCTTGTTCTTTTTTATGAATTGAATTATATTTATTTTCCTAATTTAATTGGTAAGGGTTCGCCCGACGGGTCTAGGGGAGGATGTCGGGTGCCCGCACGGCCTAGCCGGATTCCGGGTCGTGTCATTACCCCTGATATATATAGGGTAGATATTCTTGTAAAGAACAATTAATTCATTTTTTCTGATTGGAATTCAAAGTCTCTCCGATATTTTCTCTCACCGACTCTACACTTTTCTAGAACATTCCATAACAGAATCTATGGATTCCTGATGATAAACTTCTCATTTTCTCATGGTATCAGAGCAAGGAACCCTAGATCCTTGCGATTTTGAAAACGAACTTCAATATTTTCAAGTTACTGAACCTTTCTCAGGCGATTTTTTTTTTTCAATTTTCCGTTCATAATTTTGGATCTGTTCCTCGCCGAAGTTTTCTCAGGGTTTTGTGTGGATTTGCGCTAATCGAAGTAGTTTTTCAGTAAATTTTTTGTGTTGATTGACGGTGCCAGTAGGGTTTTGGTGTTTTCTGCCCTAATTTTCTTCTGAAGGCGTTTACTTCTTCAAGCTCTAGAAGAAGACCGGTAATATCCCCTTTTCATATAAAATTGCAGCTTCTATCAAAATTAGGATTTCGATTGCTTTGTGATCACTTCATATTTTGCGATTTTTTGTACATTATCTCAATATAATTTTGCTTTTAGTATTGAAATTTTTGTAAACTCCTTTACGAAAATTGGAAGGATTTTATCATGTCGTTTACTGTAGATACAACTGCCACTGCTGATAGTAGTAGTGGGACTTCTGTTACTACGATTGATTCCTCACATGCGTATTTCCTTTCCCTTTCTGATGTTCTTGGTATGACCCTCGTTCCAATCCCTGGATGGATAGGGATAGGGTAGTTGGAGCAGGGGCATGCTCATGTCTCTATTTCCTCGCAACAAGATTGACTTTATTGATGGATCATATCCTAAACCATCTGCCAATTCACATATTCTCAAAGCTTGGGAAAAGTGAAAGAATCTGGTTGGGACTTGGATCCTATCTGCTCTTTCTAAATAGATTCCGAATAGTTTGATTTTCTCCAGAACTGCAAAGGAAATATGGGATAATATCAAGGAAAGATATGTATAGTTCCATGGGGCTAAAATATATCAACTTAAAAAGGACTTGATAGGCATCAGCCAAGGAAATAATGATATTGCTACCTACTATTCTCGGCTGAAAGAGTTATGGGATGAATTGAGTAAGTTAAGAACATATATGGTGTGTAGGTTTTGTGAATGTGTATGTACTTGTGAGGCTAATAAACATAATAGTACTATGGGTGAGGATGATAAAACCTATCAATTTCTTATGGGTCTAAATGAGTGTTACATAATTTTTAGAGGAAACATTCTTATGATATCTCCATTTCCCTCTCTGCCAAAGTGTATTCATTGCTTATTCATGAGGAAAAGCAAAGGGAAGTGCAGTCCAATGCACATTTTCCTGCTGATTCTGCTTCATTACATGCTGGAAGTCTTAAGCCTGCAGCTCATTTCCAAAATTTGCCACCTCAGCGCCAGTTTTGTACTTTCAAGGGAATACTAACAATGCCAAAATTGAGTGTGCATCCTAATAAAAACTCAAATTTTGATCATGAACTGACTTATAAAAATAATTTTGAAATTCTTTCGGAAGAAAAAGAAAGTAAAAATTCAGAAAAATTATTAAAACAAAACTTTTCATCGCATGCAACTGAAAAAACTGTTAGGAAGCCACATGTCATTTCTCCAAAGAACTCTCCAAATGATGTCCAATCATTACCTAACCCTACTCTAAATCGCTTGGAAGCTGACACCTCATTTAACATGCAATAATTTGACCAATCACCTCAAACTCTCTGACAATGCTCAACTCACACCTCCAATGAGATATGAAACGGTCGTCGCAATAATAATACCTTACTTGGAATTCGGGTCGAATCCACAAGGAATAATGTGATGCGATTAAGGTAGCTGAGGAACTAACCTATTTGAGTAAGCCAAACGAGGATAATAAAGTGATGAGTTTATACTAAGAACTACTAACTAGACTAGGAAAGCAAGTAAAAGTGATCAATAGCTTTCTCACAAACAAGGGAAGACAAGTTTGAAGCCTAGATGCAAATATAGCACGAGGTTTATATATTATGGTCGAGTCAATCTAAGGTAACCTCTAGAATCCGCCAGGCCTAAGAGAGGTCTACCTCGCTATGCTCGCTAGAGCCATAGCTTGGCGCATAAGGTGCTAACTCATGGACCCAAGAAAAGAGGACCTCTCCCGAGTGTAACCTCTTTTAGATGAGTCAGGCTAAATTTTAGCCAATCCTTGCTAGCTCTATTATCCTAAGCTAGTTAATCTCTCTCCAGTCTTTAACTAGTTACTTAGCAATATAACTCTAGTGTCACGAGCACCAAAGTTAAGAAATTAAATTGATAAAAGCTAGATAATCAATACTCATAAATATAAAAACCTAGCCTGAAACATTCATATATTCATGTTTAAAGTCACACCAACTAATAATATGAAAACATAGTCATAAAATATATTCATAAAATCATGTCCGTTAATAACATCAACTAACCAAATATTGCAATACAAATCAATGAAACAAAGAAAGGGATAAAGAATTGCTCATTTAAAGTGCACACATTCTTCAATATCAAGAGTTGTTGATCAATCCTTGTTCCCAAGTTTGGAAAAGTAGCCAAAGATATGTAAAAATGTGTTAAATCTGTCTATTTATAGGCCCCTAAAATAATACCATATTTTTCCAAAATTATCCCTAGGTTTTATGGAAGAAAATATGTGTTTTTGACGCGTAGTGCGCGTTTTTTACCCAATAGCCACTTTTGTGCTGTGATGGGCAGTCACTGTTTGACGAATGGCCACAAGGCGGCTAGCCTTTTTCCTTAAGCTTCTTTGTTTTGCATTTCAAATGGCGGTCCGCCATTTTCTTTTTCTCAATTTTTGGCCTTCCTTTTGACTTGTTTTCACTCCACTCTCTTCGAAAACTCAATCCACCTATACTATGCAATTAAATCATGATAAGTGTACTTATTTCATCAATTTAACCCAACAAAAGCTCAAGTATAAATATATAATGCATGGTATTTTAGCCACACATCACCCTCACTGCTACACCGTCTACCTCAACTAATCCAAATACTAAAACAACCTTTCATTCCATTTGTCCTCGCTTGCCAGTTCAGCCAATGCACATACATGTATTTACTACCCCTCCTGCGCTAAGTCATTTAAATACCATGGATATAGACACCTCTAGTTGTACCCTAGCACCACATCTCTCTTTACAAGACACAAAAAACTCTTGCATTCCCCTACAAAATCATGCCGAGGATCCTTTTAAATTAAAATAGAAGGAGAATCAGACTCCAAAACACTTATCACATATTGATACTTCGAGTACCTCACTCCCTAAGAATGATTCTAGGAAACCCACCCAAGCTCCAAACAATGCCCCCATCCCCAGAACAATCCTCCTCTACCACCTCTGATTTTCTCAACGCCACCTCCAGACAATCCACTAACTGCTTCGTGGCTGGAAAAAACCCTAATGAGAAGAGCATTTATGCTCCAATTCATGGTGAACAACCAGGAAATCATAGCTGCGATCGAAAATCAACAATATCTAGCTCGTGCCCTAACGGAGGGAATGAGGATGGCAGCTCAATATTATATGAATTTTCACATGACTCAAAACATCTTGAACCCTCTAGCCCTTCACAATGTCCAGGATTTCCAAAATCAACATCTCCTAAACCTACCCTTTTATCATCCATTAGAGGACAACCCTCTATTCCCTATTTTCTATTAGTGCCTCCCCCCCCCCAAGTCAATATGGAACAAGTGGTACAATAAATGAACTAGAATCAAGAGGAAATAGAGCTCAACCTGCCCCAAGATGCTCAACCGGTGAGCATGTAGAGCCCCAAAATGATATATCGGAGGACCTTCAAGCGATATACTCAAGCCTGCGAGAGATAACAATAATGCGCTTCAAAACAATGATGGAAAAAAAGTATGTGCTATTTTTCCCAACCTCCCTGTACAAATTTTCACTAGATCTAAGGTTCCATGCAAACCAACAAGTGGAAAAATATGCAATGATGGTGCGCCCAACCTTGAAACACAATGTGAATCCACATGTGGAGAATAAAGTGAACTCCCCTAAAAAGCCAAACATGCCAATGAATATGTCCTCTTACTTTTTAATTTGGAACGTTAGGGGTGCAAATAATGCAAACTTTAGTCATAGTTTTAGGTCTGCCTTTTTCTACTCGAAACTCATATGTCTGACCATTCTAGAATTAGAAATGACTTTCACTTTACTGGTATGATAGAAGCTCCCATTGATGCACATTCTGATGGGATTGTTATCCATTGGGATTCTAGTATTGTGTCAGTGGAAGATGTATATATGAGTGGACAGAAAATCCATGCCATGTTGAAGGTACTCCCTTACTCTTACCCTTTTTTTATTTTCAGCTATTTATGCTAGCAACTCTTATTATGATATATTATTATTTTGGAATAGTCTTATCAATATCTATAAATCTTATAAAATTCCTTAGTTAATCGTTAGAGATTTTAACAAGTTACTTACCATGGATGATAAATTTGGGGGGGGGGGGGTAGATTTGTTAGTACTACTCGTATTACTTATTTTAGAAACTGCCTTAATACATGTACATTGCAAGACTTAGGTTTTAAAGGTAGAAAATACACCTGGACAAATGAGCAGTCATCTGGAAAATTAATCCTAGAACAATTGGATATATGTTTTGCTAATGATGAGTGGACTAAATTATTTCCTGATTCCCTACTTACTTATTTACCCCGTACCCATTTTGATCATGCTCCCTTATTAGTTCAACTTCATAGACATCAAATTCATAGTACTCAAAAATCATTTAGGTTTGAGAAAATGTGGTGTAATCACCCTGCTTTAGTGAACGTTGTATCTAGCTCTTGGGACTATTATACTGACTTTTATGAAGGAACAAAAATTTCTAATAAAAAGTCACTCAGTGGAACCATAATTATTTTGGTAATATTTTCAAGCAAAAAACATCTGCATGGCGTCCAAAATTCTCCTAGATAGTCTACTAGTACTTTCCTTCAAAATTTAGACTATAAGCTTCAATAAAAAATTAATAATATCTTGAAAAATGAAGAAGATTTTTTGAAAATGAAATCCCGGGTGATTTGCTAACTGATGGAGATGCTAATACTGGTTTTTTTCATGTCACTACCCTTAATAGACGTAAGAAAGATAGAACTTCTTTTATTAAATATGAAAATGGAAATATGCTCTTCAATCAGCCGGATATTGAATCCATATTTTAAACTATTTCGAAAGTCTGTTCAAGACTGACCAGAAATTCTCATTTTTCATTCATGGTGACTCTAATAATTTCCCTAAAATTCTCAAGAGTTATCTAAAATTGATGCCTCTATTACCAATTCTTAAATTTTCAAGACCCTAAAATCATTTAAACCCTTCAAATCTCCTGGTCCAGATGAACTTCAACCCTTTTTCTTCACAAAATACTGGAACATAGTAGGTCCCTCTTTCTTAAGACAAGGTCATATTATTTTCAATCTTGCTATATGCCTAAGGCTCTAAATGAAGTATATTTATGCCTTATTAAAAATTTGACAATGCAGATGACATCAAGAATTTCAGACCTATTGGTTTGTGCAACACAATCCATAAGACTATTACCAAAATTATTACTAATCGTTTAAAACTATATCTCATCTCCAACATTAGCCCTTGCCAAAGTAGTTTCCTGAAAAATAGAAGAATCTGTGATAGTGCTATTATTATCCAAAAGGTTATTAAATCTTTCAAAAATAAAAAAGGTAAAATAGCTAACATGATCCTTAAGATAGACCTTGAGAAAGCTTTTGATCGGATCGAATGGTCTTTTATCAATAAAAACTCTTCAATACTTCAGCTGCCTAACAATATTGTCAAGCTCATCATGTCTTGCATTTATACTTCTACCATATCCATTCTTATTAATGGTAAAAGGGCTGCTTTTTTCTCCCATCTAGAGGCACTAGACAAGGTGATCCCTTATCTCCCTATATATTCATTTTACCCCCCTTGAAATGCTATCTAGAAGTATCAATAGTGAAGTCTCTGAGGGTAATTGGGATGCTATCAAAATTTTAAGGAATGGTCCTCTTCTCTCTCATTTATTTTTTGCAGATGATCTTACATTTTATTTGTCAAGCTAATAGCAAAAATTGTGAGGTTGTAAGTCATACCCTATCCTATTTTTGTAGTCAATCTGGTCAAAAGATAAATCACACTAAATCAAAGATTCTCTTATCTAGTAATTATGACACTATTGTAAGAGAAACAATATCCCATAACCTGAATTTTAAACAAAGCTCAATCTTTGGTAAATACTTGGGATTTTCTATTTTTGATAAAAATCTAAAAGCCAAGGACTTTCAAAGCATTATTGATTTTAGAATCGTTTGGAAAATTGAAAATTAAATTTTTTAGACATTTTAGGCTGTACAACTCTTGCTAAAGGCACTCTAACCTTTATAACCAATCATATTATGCAATTCCGCACGCATCCAAAAAAAGTTTGCAATTCTATTGACAAAATCCAAAGAAATTTCATATGGGGAAGTATCTAAGAAAAATAAAAAATACATCTCCTATATTTGGACACCCTGACTATGGACAAAGCAAAAGGAGGATTGAGTATGATCAAAGCTGAATCTAAAATCTTGCTTTTTTAACCAATATAGCATGGCGACTTACCTCTAATACCTCTACTCTTTTGGCTAAAACTCTTATAGCAAAATATACCATAATGAACCCCAATACTGGTACACTTCACACAAAATCCTCATACCTAGGCATATGGAAAAATATTCTTACTAAACTGTTGTAAACTAGGAACCTATTGGACAATTGGAAATGGGGAAACTATAAAATTTTGGCACACTGAACGAATTCCCCATCAAACCATCAGACACTTGATTCATGGTCCTCTAAACAAAGGTGAAGATAATCTCACAATTGATAAACTAAACTCCAATGGAAAATGGGACTTGACAAAGCTTTCTTTCACTTTTCCCCAAGCTATCGAATATAAAATTACCAGCACTCATATTCATTTACTCACAAGTGATAAGGTTAAACCATGCTGGAAACTCTCTAGTAATGGCCAATTTACCACTAGATCTGTGAGAAAACTTATTGATTGCAACTCTATAAATCCTAAGAGAGACTTCACATGGATATGAGATCTTGAAACTTTAAACAAAATAAAATTCTTCCTATGACTTTGCTATCATAATCGCCTTCCTACTAAAGCTTACCTTCATCGTATAAGCATCAATAACATAAACCCTAAGTGCCCTTCATAGTACTAGCGTGTCTTCTATTTGGCATGATCTCCTAATTGACACTAGTTCCTAGAATCACCATTGTGGCCATTGGCTAGATCAGATTCAGAAAACCCCTGGAAACCTTTCTCATCATTATTATGATTGGAATGTTTTCTTTCCTTTTCTCTTGTGGAATATATGGATCAATTGTAATAACAATCATCATAATAACCTTTTAAATGATCCTTCTTTTTCTTTGATCCATAGTCATAGAATGGAATATATCTATCTGGATAATCATGACCCTTTAGCTTTTCAAACTCTTACTCTAAATCTAAAATGGAACCCTCCCCCCCCTCCCCTCATTACTACAAATTAAACATAGATTGTGCTGATAAAATAAGTAACAGAGGCACAGGTGGGGTGATTAGGAATCATAAAGGAAAATGGATTCTGGGAACTACAACCATGTCAACGCCACTTAAAATTTAAACATTGAAATGCTAGCTCTATGGCATGGGCTAAATGTTACTCCCTCCATTTAATAAAGATTGGCATATTTCAGATTTCAAGAGTCATACTTATTAACTTTGACTGAGAATTTGGACAGAGAATCTTTAGATTTTTTGAAGTAGTATTTATATATTTGAAAACTACATAAAAAGTACTATAAGTCACACTAATTAATAATTCAAAATATTTACAAGACATATGAAAATAGTACGGTCAAAGAAATACTTGTTTGACTCTCAACATCCAAAACATACCAATCTTTGTGGAACGGAGGGAGTATAAAAGAGAATGGGTTCCTACCAGCAATAACTGAAACTGACTCTTCAGAAATAGTTGTCCAAATGATTCATCCTAATGCTATCTCTTGTGTTTTAACTAATGGTTGTAGAAAGTTGATAAAAAGCCTGGGCCAAATCGAAATTAAGAACTGCTTTAGGGAATAAAATAAAGTAGTTGATCTATTAGCAAAGAAAGGTCTTCATAGGGCTACAAACTCTACTTTGTGCCTGTTGGGAATACCTGTTTGAAATGAAATTAATAACCTTTACAAGTCAGTACAGATGGTATATAAATATGCTATTGCTAATTCAGAGCAAGAGTTCATGAGTGTAGTCCAAGTGGACTGCTTAAAGTCTCTGAAGTTCAATGCACAATGATTGAATTCCCCTAGTTGAACTTCCTTACTGTTGTGGACTGAAGTTCTATGCCCAAGTATGTACTGAAGTTCCACCCCCCAAGGGTTGAAGCTTCTCTCACTATTTTTACTGAAGTTCTATCCAAGAGAATTGAACTTTCCTACCTCTATGATTTGAACTTCTATCCATAGGGATTGAACCCCTTATTGTCTATTATCTGAACTTCTATGCACAGGACATGTAAACCTCAGTCTTGTTTGTTCATGAGTATAAGTGGACTGATTGAAGTTCAATCATATGGGCTGAATTTGAATTAACAATGGTTGCGCTCCCCTACTTCAACTTCCTCACTGTTATGGACGGAAGTTCTATCTCCAAGCTTTGAACCCCCCCTATGTACTGAAGTTCCACCCCCCAAGGTTTGAACCCTCTCTCTCTCTCTCTATTTTACTGAAGTTCTATCTATAAGAATTGAATTCCCTACCCCTTATGATCTGAAGTTCTATCCACAGGGATTGAACTCCTCCAAACTTATGATCTGATGAAGTTCTATCCATAGGACATGTAAACCTCAGTCTTTTTTATTTTGTGTTTCCAATTATAAATAGGATATAAGTAAATGGAGGGGGAAGGGGGAAGATCAAATCCTGATTTTCAGTATACTTGCGCTGATATTCAGCTTTCAATGCAGTCTATTAGAATGGCATAGATCAGTCTACTTACATGTATTGTGAAGGCCAGCTGAATCTTCTTGTTCATTTCATCTTCTTCCCATCTTGATAAGTTATGAAAAGTCTCCTGAGCAGTTGTTCTTCTTTCACAAAACTATTTTTGCTTCTTCACTATGATCAAATCCAAAAGGCTTAAAATAGGCAACTCTCTTGCTTCGAGTAACGCAGAATTCATTGACTCGAAAATATTCGTAGTAAGCATATCATATCGTCACCTTGGGGAATAAGATCTAGTATACCATGGTGGCTATCAGGATAAACTTGTGCAATTGCATGCGCAATTGATTTGTTTCTATCTGACAGAAAGACCAGTTCAGCACGGGTACCTATTGCTTTCCGTAGCTCTGTGAAGAACCAAGTGTAAGCATCATTATTTTCAGAGTCTGAAACTCCATAAGCTAGGGGGAACATTTTATTGTTTGCATCTTTTGCTATAGCAATGATGAGAACGCCAAGATATTTTTCCTTTAAAAATGTTGCGTCTACTACTATCACTGGTCGACAATACTTCCAACCATCAATTGATGGCTTGAAAGCAACAAACATATACATAAACCTGAAATATTTTAACATAGGAGAGAGTTGATCATTAGAAAATTTTGAATTTCCGTATAGGCATTGAACTCTCTTTTGAGAAATGCTTACCGATTAAGACTGTCTATCTTTATGTTTGTGCGCACGCCTGGATTTCTCTCTTTCAACACATGCAAGTAGGAAGGGAGCAGATGATAATGCTCATCAGGCCGTCCCCTAATCAAAACGTTTGCTGCTTGAATTGAATGCCATGCCTTGTGATATCCTATTTCAAGCCCATGTATTCTTCTCATCTCATTGACAATAAATGTTGGTCTAACTTTAGTTCTGTTGTCTCAGATATTTTCAAGAAAGTATTCACTTATCAAGGTTGACGTGGCATGTTTTTGACCAGCCTTCTTAATGTCAACTAAGCATTTATGTATATTCTGAAACTTAATTACCTTAAACAGTGTGGAATCTTTTATCCTTCTGGCACGGATATTCCAATCACAGTTGGGATCGATGCATTTCAATTCATATCTTGTTCTATTCGATCTAATAACCTTGAACTCAAAATGTTCCTTGATTGCTATCTTGACAAAAGACTTCATCATTGTCTCCTTGCTGTCAAATATCGAGTAGGCTTCTATATCTTTCGACGACACATCTCATGTTAATATCATTGCTGGAGACTGTTTCTGTTTTACCCTCGACCTCTTCCTTCCAGCCTTGGCAGCTGATGTGTTAGCAGGAGGGCATTCGAGGGTTGGCAGTGGTGACTGAAATTGAGTGTCATTTGGTTGCAGGTTCTCAACATCGTCTGGCATTTCAATTTGCTTGAATGCAGTCGATCTGCATTATCAAGTTCCTCTCTTGGGGTGAAACTTCTGTGCGAGGAGTTTGATTCTCTAGCTTTTCAATCACAAAACGGCTATTCTTGAAAGAAGAATCAATCTTCAACAAGTGCATACATGTCCTTAGTTCTTCTTCTGTAGTTATAAGCATTTGTTTGCTCGAATCCATTTGAATGTCAAACCATATATTCACAGCTTCGGTGAAATGTGTTGCTTCGTAAATGTTGTCCATGAAAGTTCTGAATTCGATCATTTCATTAACAAGTAGAAGTTTCGTTTCATGATCCAAGTACTTGTGATCTTTTGTCCAATTCCCATTGAAAGCAATAACCAAATAAACAGTAGGCATCCTGCATTGAATGAGTAAATCAAAATAATGTGTTAGTAGGGAAAGTTTTTATATGTGCTTAACTACTATCCACAAGGACTGAACTTCAATTTATATGCCCCTCAACTTCTATCCATCCAGTATTTGAAACTTCTGTCCCTATAGGATTGAAGTTCTGGTCATATTGACCGGAGTTCTATGTATAACGACTGAACTTCAGTCAATATGGCCCTGAACTTCTATCTCTATGGATTGAAGTCCTGTGCATATAAGTTCTATCTTTAAGGACTGAACTTCAATCAATATGGCACTGGACTGAAGTTCTATTGGTTAAGTACTGAACTTCAACCAATATGGCGCTGAACTTTTATTTCTATTGGATTGAAGTCCTGCGCATATAAGTTCTATCTTTAAGGACTGAACTTCAATCAATATGGCCTTGGACTGAAGTTCTATTGCATAAGTACTGAACTTCAATCTATACGGCGCTGAACTTCTGTCCTCAAGGACGTGGAAAGTTCTGTCCCTATAGGATTGAAGTTCTCTGCTTATTGACTTAAGTTCAATCCTAGGGATGTCGGAAGCTCTGTCAATATGGATTGAAGTTCTGGGAATAATGATTGAATTTCTGTTTCTGTTTACTTAGCTTTAAGCAAATATCATTCAAACTCATTCCTATTTACTATTCAAACATTCGAAATTTCATATAGACTGAATGTATTAAAATTCGATTGAAAATCAACTGAATATATGTCAAGTTCAATCTAATAAACTGAATCTAATTCAAACTTACTCCTATTTGAATGAATTTTCAGTACTTAAGCACTGAAGTTCACGTGACAATGGCGATAATGACTGAAGTTCAGCCATCAAACGTAAAATTATTGAAATTTAGACGTATCTGTCAGAAATTTAGTTCAGACGAATTGAACTTTGTTCAAATTCAGTTCTAACAAGCATAATGTGAAATTAAAACATAGAATACTCACAGATTTTAAGCAAATTTGGTGAAGAAAATTGCGGAATCAGCAGCAGCAAAAGTATAGGAACATAGTAATAATAGACGAAGGAAAGTTGTTTATATATGATGGGGGTAATTTAGTCTTTTTAATTTTTCTATTATTAGGAGGTGCAGTGAAAGTGGCCACAAACTAAATGTTTTGATATTAGTGGCCTGTGCCCAAAAACCAGTGGCAAAAGTGGCCTTTTGTGCACTTCACCCGGTTTTCGAGCTCGATTTTGGCGAACAACCTCCGGTTCAAAATCTGAAAGTGTCCTTAGGTTTGTATGATTATTTGTGACTTGTATGAACTTTGAAAAGTGAATTTCGAGATCATTCGGATAGTTTCCGCTAAAATGCCAAAACTTAAAGAATTTGATCTTTCCCATTTAATTCGTATCTTGAGCTTCGGGAATCGGATTTGAGATCCGTCTTAGCGAGTACGTCACATAAATTTGGTATAACTTGTATGCAAAACTTAGAATTATTTTGAATTTCGTAGGATTCCATTGTAATTTTCGTCACGATAACAATTTTCAAAAGAAAAAAAGAAAAAGAAAAAGAAAATAAAAGGCGGTGGGCAGACCTTAAAGCTTCGAAATGAAGCTTATAAAACAAAAGGAACAGAACAGAAACAAAAATGAAAACAGAGAAAACATATCAGAAAATATAAAAAGGAGCAGAAAAAAATAGGATTTTCACATCGAAACATCCAGGTAATGATGTTAATTCATTATTTCAGTTTATTACGTGTGTTTGAATGTATTTTTACGATAAAAATTTGGGATATTAGACATCGTTTTATAAGTTCAATTAATAGTTTAAAGAGTTAATTGGATCCTGATAATGGAATTGATTATCTATTCGTACTCAGGGATGGACAACATATAAATGTAATTTATTTAAGGTTTGGTTATGTGACTTTGAACCCTGTACATAGGCCTGGCTTGCGTATTGCGTATGCGAATAGGGTATCAGGTTCCTAACCGGATTTCCCTAAGACATAAGAAATGAAACCTTTAGCCTAATTTGATATATTTTTCTGCTTATTGAACACAGTGGGATTGTTTGGCAATGAATCCAAAGGACAAAGCGGTTGTTGAGTAGCAATGTTAACTTTGGAACAAGGTAAGTGTTTGTATCCATTTCTTTGGAGGCCCTTGGCCTTGTGAATAATATACCATGTGTTCCTTACGTGTGTAGCTGCCGATAGGCGTACTCATTATGCCTTTGCTTTGGATTTACATTGTATACTATATGTTATGTCCTATTGTTGGTAGTGCATTGAGGATCTGAGCATTGTACTCTGATTGTGAGTTGGCATATACTTTCCGGCAGTCGATGAGAGTCCCGCACCGGTGAAGGGTTATTATTGCATCATATTGCATTCATATGAATTATATTTTCTGGTTTATATCATATTGGGTGCAGGAGTATTCCGCCCCAGGAGAGTGCAGGAGTATTCCGCCTCTGGTTTATATCATATTGGGTGCAATAGTATTCCGCCCAGGAGAGTGCAGGAGTATTCCGCCTCTGGTTTATATCATATTGGGTACAGGAGTATTCCATCTCTGGTTTATATCATATCGGGTGCAGGAGTATTCTGCCCCAGGAGAGTGCAGGAGTATTCAGCCTATGGTTTATATCATATTGGGTGCAGGATTTTTCCGCCCCAGGAGAGTGCAGGAGTATTTTGCCTCTAGTTTATATCATATTGGGTGCAGGAGTATTCCGCCCCAGGAGAGTGCATGTTTATTCCGCCTCTGGTTTATATTATATTGGGTGTATGAGTATTCCGCCCCAGGAGTAGGAGTATTCCGCTCCAGCTGGTTACTATATTGTATTCCCCTCGAATGCAGGAGTATTCCGCTTCGGGACGGGATTATGGGTACATGTGACCCCATTGCATCATACTACATTCATTCCATTTCATTGCACCGGTTGCTGTGTATTGTGCGATTATAGTGCGATGTTTCGTGTATGTTTCATGTATTTCGGATTGATGATATGTTCGGAATACCTATATGTTCTGCCTATCTTATGTCCCTAGTTGTTTATGAGTTGATGGTTCCATACGTATTTCCAGTTATTATCTGGCTCTGCCTTTTTATAATTTAAATAAGAGGAATTTGGTTTATCTGTTTCTTTTCTCCCTGGCTAGCTATCCTATTCTTTGAGGTGGCTAGTCTGCCCCACTTATTGCGTCCTATTGACTCCCCCTTGTTTGTTGTTTGTTTCTTGTCTATCTATTTCATTTCGGCAGGTTCACTCCAGGATTGAGTTCGTCACGTTGTGAAGGAGCGAAGACGAGTTCAGCTGTCAAGGTGAGCCGGCTTTTATTCAGGATGGCCACCAGTTTTAATCTATTATTTCAGTTGTATTTTGCTCCCTTCAGGAGGTATCTGTCTTCTTTTGTACTCTTAGATGTCTAGTCTGGATAGCCCTAAATCTAGTATGTTGGGTAGTCAGTTGTAATTTCTTTTGTACAGCTTAGAGGTATCAGTATGTCTGTGTTTTTTCTAAATCTTGTTCTTATTTATGAATTGAATTATATTTATTTTTCTAATTTAATTGGTAAAGATTCGCCCGACGAGTCTAGGAGAGGATGTGGGGTGCCCGTACGGCTTAGCCGGATTTCGGGTCGTGTCAGTCATATTGATGAATTATTGAATTGTAAGACGTTATAGGAGTACAACTGAAAAATAAGTAGAAAAGCTCCTAAATTATATGTTGGTGTAAGTCAAACAACCTCCTGATGGTTAGCAACCTAAAAAGTAAGACATGTTACTTGGCTACCATAAGTTATAAATACTGAGAGTGTAAAAATATTTACGTTCTAATGTAAGTGAAATTTATAAAAAAGAAAAAATGTGTTCTTATACGTAAATAGACATAACTTAAAATTGTTGTATTTATTTTATGTAAACAGCCACATATATATTTTCTAATCGGGAAGAAAGGCAATCTATGGGGTTTTGTCACCACTAAATGAGAGGGTTTTGTCGTGAAAATTTAGCGTAGGGGCCTGTTTGGCGCGCGCTAATTGATTTGTAGCCGTCAAAAACAAATTCGCTGAGAAATAGCCACCTCCGGACAAATCCCAGTATAAATACTGGGGCTTTGAACAATGGGGAAAGCTTCAGTAAACTATCCCCAGTATTTATACTGGGGCTTTGAACAAAACCTGGCATTTTGTTATGGGACTTTGTATAAAGCTTCAGTCCCATAACAAAATAATGGGATTTATCCCTTTGATGGGACCTTTGTTATGGGAATAAATCCCATTATTTTGTTATCCCATAACAAAATAATGGGGTCTTTGAACATGTTAGTTCAAGGTCCCATTATTTTGTTATGGAATTATTTTGTTATGGGACTTCTTCAGTCCCATAACAAAATACCTGGGAGGTATTTTGTTATGGGACTAGTCTGGGGTGTTTTTCCAACGCTAATAGAGCTTAAGTGTGCGCGCGCGAATTTTTGGCTATTCTTCAATGAATTTTGAAATGCTGGATAGTCCCCAATGAGCGCGTCCAAAAATGGCTACTGATCAAAATTTCCCAGTTTTGTCTATTTCTTTTTTATCGGAATTGAGCACTTTTAAATTAAAGTGCACGAATAGCCATTTTTGTCAGTGGTCTTTTGTTTGAGACCACTTTTTTATTGATTTTATATGAGAGGCCACTTTTTGGAACTTCAATCCTTGTGGGCTGAAGTTCAAACTTAGTAAGCTGAATTTCATGCCTAAGGTATAAAGTTCAACTTCAGCCCGCAAGGGCTTACCTTTTAGGCGTAGATGCGTGGGCTGAAGTTCAACTTCAACCCTTGTAGTGTGAAGTTCAGCTCACAAGGATTAAAGTTCCAAAAAAGTGACCTCTTATGCAATACCAATAAAAAAAAGTGGTCTCAAACCAAATATCACTCACAAAAGTAGTATGTGTGCGAAAATTTTACACTTTTAACTATGGTCTTGATTTGATGACCGCTTTTTTCATGGTCTTGAAAATTTGAGAACTTTTAAAGATATTTTTACTTCTACCTTTTAAGCATTTTTCCATTATTATTTGACCACATTTCTTCTTTCACACTTTCTCTCCCTAGAAAACCATCTCCCACTTCTTTTCTTTCTCCACCTAGCTTCGTCGTTGATGACCCCTACCGGGTCACCGTCGGTCGCCGCCAGAATTTTGCAAAATTTATAACTCCAGCTTCGTCTTAGTCTCCTCTTTCTATTTCTACCATTGATTTCCCGAAAATCACATTAAATTAGCATAGATCTAATTTTGAAAATACGAAAAAACTTTTTTCGACGTTTTTTACGAGGAAACAAACTTTTAATCTTCAGCACAACAAGAAAACTTGTATTTGGTGACATCAGGCTCAACATTAAAAGAAATTCACATTCATACGTTCACATAAAAATAGAATAAAAATAGAATAAAAATATAAAGTTCATCCATTAAGAGAATCCTTGTGAGCATATATCACAAAATATAGGGACTGAGAGCAAAGTGTAATCCAACCATTGGTTTTTTGGTCTGGAAGTGAATATATGATGACTTAATCATGATTAGCATAATTCTTGACATCTATTGGACATATTTTTTAAAGATGTGGTCAAACGATAATTATAAAGATCTTCTCCATCTGACTCGTTGAATTGATTCATTTGTAAAGAAAACGTATATGATGACTTAATCATGAATTGATGTCGGATTGATCTTGTTTTATTTTTATTTTGAATTTTTGTATAAAGGTAAAGTGGCGACGATTTGGTATTATTTATTTGTAAAATATACAGAATAGTTTGCTTGGTTATGAATAAAATATGGCCGAATTGTCTTCATTCTATATTTTCATATGTAGTTTTATGACGAATGAAATGAAGACGATTTGGACTCATTTGTTTGTAGAATGTACTTAATATTTGGCTCACATTATGAATAAATGATGACGAATTGAGGTAATTATATTTTTTTAACATATGTATAAACACAGCCGCATTGTCGTTATTTCTAAATATATAAGCACTTGAAGGTCTTTTTTTCGAATGAATAAAGTAAGTACGATTAGGCATCATTTATTTATAAAATGAACATAATTTTTTGCTCATTGTATGAAGAAATGATGTTAGATTGGTCTTATGTTATATTTATTTTGTTTTTTGTATATGAGCAAAACTATGATATAAATTTGGTTTTATTTATTCACAAATAGACATGAAATACATACGAGTTGACATCTTTTTCCTGCCTTGTAGATGAGCGAAACGATAGCGATTTTGCCTTATTTATTCACAAAACACATCCAGATTAGCATTGTTTTCTGCTTTGTATGAAACAGTGGTATTTTTTGTAATTTCGAATTAAAAAGCTACGGTGGTATTTTTATAATTACGGCTTTAAAAAGGTGTGGTGACATATTTGTAATCACGAAAAATATTCTACTAGTAAGGATATTTTTGTACTTTCAGCTTCATTTAATGTAAAGTGCTCACTTTTTTAAGACCACTAAAAAATAGCTCAACTTATTAAGACCATGGTCTTTTTAGCATATTTTTTATTCACCCGATTTCTCTAGGGAGCTGTAAGATATCTAGTTGCATAATGCGCCATGAATATGGCCATCTTTGATGAAGTTATAAAAGAGCTAACATTAGTTAGATTCTTATATAATAAAAAGAGATGTATAATAGGTAGCTACTCGAAATAATGTTGTGTACTTATTTTTTGCCTAATTAGGATACCCACGGCTAATGAAGAAGTCACTATGTCTAAATGGATGAAGGTACATACAAGTATATAATTAATATCTTGACAATTTTTTTTGTTGGTACTATTAGTAGACTGTTATAAGTCTGCACTTTCGATAATAACCAAAAAACAGAAATGGATGAAGTAGAAAAATTCCAAGCCAACAGTATACACTGCTTGTCCTTAAGAAATCTAATCCCCTCACAGTTACCCAAGGTTTGTGGATTAATTTCTCATAGGATAGAATGGAATTATCCTCACTGTGATAGCGGTAATTCAAATCACAGTGAACTCAAATAATGGTAGCAAATCACCCTGACTCAGAACTTACTTTTGTTTTGAAAACAAATGCAAAAAGTAATGAGAGAGAGAGTATGAATTTTTTTTTTTGGATGAACAAAATAAGGCAAAATGCCTCTCTATTTATAGCCACAAAATTTGGAGTGAAAAGGCATGAAGGTGTCTTTTCATTTTTGGTGAAGTGGCTGTTCATAAAAGGCAGCCTTCAAGGTGGCTGTTCAATGAAAAGTACCTTTTCATTGAAATAACGTTACAACAGCTTTGGGAACTTTGGAATATTTGCATAAGTATTCTACTCTATAATTCCGTTAGGTAAACGGCCCTAAATCAAATATTAATATAAAATATTAATATTTAATAAATAAATATCAATATAAATATTAATCTTTAATAAATATTCCCTTTATTTCCCATTCACACCACTTTACCTTCTTTCCAAACCCAACAATCCCCCACATGAATGGGGAATGGCTATATGAAGAAAACATGCAGAAAACTGTGTGATTTGCAAGTAAGAATTAATTGCATCTGGATAAATAGGTTTCCCTTTGAACTTTTCCTAGTGAACATATATCGGATATACTCGGTCAATCGGTAGATTTGATATCTTTGAACCGTCGAACTTTGGTGTATACCTAGACAACATATGTCACACAATTAATCATTGACCATTTTGTGTTCTCATTATTGTGTTCGTTTCAGCCATGAACACAGTCTGGTTCATGAGTGCGTAGAGAATTGGCCTTACAGAATTCTCCTTGAAGCGGCTTCCACTTCACACTCACATAGGTGATTTCTAAAGTGTAATCCCGTAGATCTACACTTTTTGACAAACCCCGTATCAAACTTAGATAATCATTAAAAAACGTCTTTAACGTTTTATCCTTGGTACTAAACATTGTCTTATTAAGAGGATGGGTTGATTTGTTTGACAATGTGTGAGCGGTCGTACACAACTTTGTTTAAGCTCCTTGAACCTAGATCTTGGGATCTCCAGTCTTCTAGGTAGAGTTACCGCCATGACGACTTGTCCTCGGCCATAGTCCCATTCCTCTTGATGATCTCTCAACATCATCTCTAGTTAAACCTTTTGTAAGTGGATCCGATACATTATCCTTTGACTTAACATAGTCAATTGTGATAATTCCTCTAGAGATAAGTTGTCTAATGGTTTTATGTCTTCATCGTATATGATGATTTTTACCATTATACATAAGGCTCCCAGCCCTCGATATTTTCGATTGACTATCGCAATGTATACATACAGGTGTCAACGGCCTAGGCCAAAATGGAATGTCTTCCAAGAAGTTTTGGAGCCATTCAGCTTCTTCACCGGCTTTGTCCAAGGCTATGAACTCAGCCTCCATTGTAGACCGAGCAAGTAAGGTTTGTTTGGATGATTTCCAAGTTACCGCTCCTCCACCTATCGTGAAAATATATCCACTCGTGGATTTTGATTCTTTTGAGCCAGTGATCCAATTTGCATCACAGTATCCCTCTATAACAGCGGGATACTTGTCATAGTGCAAAGCATAGTCTTGGGTGTACTCCAAATAACCCAAAACTCGTTTCATAGCCATCCAGTGATTTTGTCCAGGATTATTTGTGTATCGACTCAATTTACTTATGGCACAAGCTATATCTGGTCGTGTACAATTCATGATGTACATTAGACTTCCCAACACTCTAGCGTAGTCTCGTTGAGACGTGCTTTGTCCTTTATTATTTGTAAAGGCAAGATTAACATCAATTGGAGTCTTTGAAGTTTTGAAGTCTAAATACTTGAATTTTTCCAGGACATTTCTGATGTAATGAGTTTGAGATAATGCCAAACCTTGAGGAGTTTTGTGAATTTTAATACCCAAGATTAAATCCGCAACTCCAAGTCTTTCATATCAAACTTGCTAGTTAGCATACGCTTAGTAGCATTGATGTCAGCAATATCCTTACTCATTATTAACATGTCATCCACATATAGACAAACAATGACTATATGATTTGGAGCGTTTTTAATGTAAACACATTTATCACACTCATTAATTTGGAAGCCATTTGACAATATTGTACTGTCAAATTTCGCATGCCATTGTTTAGGTGCTTGTTTTAGTCCATAAAGAGACTTAACAAGTCGACATACCTTCTTTTCTTTCCCAGGAACCACGAACCCTTCAGGTCGTTCCATGTAGATTTCTTCCTCCAAATCTCCATTTAAGAAGGCTGTCTTTACATCCATTTGATGGATTAGAAGATCATACACGGCGGCCAAAGCTATTAGTATCTGTATGGAAGTAATTCTGCTTACCGGAGAGTATGTATCAAAATAATCAATGCCCTCTTTTTGTCTATAACCTTTAACGACCAGTCTAGCCTTGTATTTGTCAATAGTACCACCAGCTTTCATTTTCCTTTTGAAAATCCATTTGTAACCTAAAGGTTTGTTCCCAAGAGGAAGATCAACCAACTCCCATGTATGGTTGCTTAAAATGGATTCTATCTCACTATTGACTGCCTCTTTCCAATATAGAGACTCTGAAGAAGCCATTGCTTCTTTATAAGTTTGAGGCTCATTTTCCTATATGAAAGTCATAAAATCTGGTCCAAAAGAAGTAGACGTCCTTTGACGTTTACTACGTCTTGGATTATCATTATTTGGCATACTTCCTTTTGTACCTTCCTTTGGTCGTTTCGTGCTAACACTTGACGATTCACATTCACTTTTATACGGATATATATTTTCAAAGATTTCAGTATTATCTGATTCTATAACCGTATTAACATGAATGTCAGGATTTTTCTGATTTATAAACTAGAAAACGATATGCCTTACTATTCTTGACATATCATATGAAAACACAATCAATGGTTTTTGGCCCTATCTTTTCCCTTTTAGGTTTAGGAACTTGTACCTTTGCCAAACACCCCCATACTTTGAGGTAATTCAAGTTTGGCTTTCTTCCCTTCCACTTTTCATATGGAATGGATTGTGTTTTGTTGTGGGGTACACGATTAAGTATTCGACTAGCTGTAAGAATAGCTTCCCCCCACAAGTTCTGGGGTAAATCCGAACTTATTAACAAGGCATTCATCATCTCCTTTAAAGTTCTATTTTTCCTTTCCGCGATCCCATTAGATTGTGGCGTGTAAGGGGCAGTGGTTTTGTGAATAATGCCATATTCCAAACATATTTGTTCAAAATGAGATTCGTATTCACCACCCCTATCACTTCTTATCAATTTTATTCTTTTGTTAAGTTGTGTTTCAACTTCACTTTTGTATTGCTTGAATGCATCTATAGCCTCGTCTTTACTACTAAGTAAATAAACGTAGCAGTAACGAGTGCTATCGTCAATAAAAGTTATGAAATACTTCTTTCCACCGCGAGATGGTATTGACTTCATATCACAAATATCCGTATGAATTAAGTCTAAAGGTTCGGAATTCCTTTCAAGTGATTTGTAAGGATGTTTCGCAAATTTAGACTCAACACATATTTGACATTTTGATTTATCACATTCAAATTTAGGCAATACTTCCATATTTATTATTTTCCGCAAGGTTTTATAGTTACACATGTCCCAAATGTGCATGCCACAATTCATTTGACTCAAGTAAGTAAGAAGAAGCTTGAACTTTATTATTGATAGAAACTGTCATTACATTCAGCTTGAAAAGGCCCTCACTTAGGTAACCTTTTCCTACAAAGCTATCATTCTTACTTAATACAACCTTATCAGAAATAAATACACACTTAAACTCGTTCTTGACGAGAAGTGATGCTGACACCAAGTTCTTACGTATTTCTGGAACGTGAAGAATATTGTTGAGAGTCACAACCTTGCCCGAGGTCATCTTTAGGCCTATCTTGCCATAACCTTCAATCTTTGCTGTTGCAGAATTTTCCATGAAGAGTGTCTCATTAGGTCCAGCGGGAGCATAGCCAGTAAACACATCTTTATTTGCACAAACATGGCGGGTGGCTCCAGAATCAATCCACCATTCTTTGGGATTTCCTACCAAGTTACATTCAGAAATCATTGCACAAAGATCCATCTCTTGCACTCCTTGGGAAATAGTATCTTCTACCATGTTTGCTTGACCTTTATTATTTTTGGCATTCTTTGGGGCACGACAGTCTACAGTCTTGTGTCTATATTTGCCACAGTTGCGGTAATTGCCCTTGAATTTCTTCTTTTTCGGCTGATTGTTTGGTCCAGAAGGTTTCTTCCTTTTGTTGTTCTTTGGTGCATCATTTGTCTCAACAATATTTGCTCCCATTACTGTTGAACTTCCACGAGCAACCTTCTTCTCCGCAATCTTATTGTCTTTCTCGATCCTCAAACGAACAATGAGATCTTCGAGTGACATCTCCTTGCGCTTGTGTTTCAAGTAATTCTGAAAGTCTTTCCACAAAGGTGGTAACTTTTCAATTACCGCTGCCACTTGAAACACCTCATTGATGACCAAACCTTCAATGAGAAATTTATTATTAATAGGATAATTAATACTTCTAATATAAGCATTAATTTGGATCATACCTTCAGCAATGAGATCATGAATGATTACTTGCAACTCTTGGACTTGACTTATGAGAGTTTAACTGTCCACCATCTTAAAGTCCAGAATTTTGGCGGCTACAAATTTCTTCATCCCATCATCTTCAGTTTTGTACTTCTTTTCAAGAGCAAGCCAAAGCTCCTTTGAAGTTGCAGCAGTACTGTAGACATTGTATAAGCCGTCCTCCAGTCCATTCAGAATGTAGTTTTTACATAGAAAATCAGAATGCTTCCATGCCTCAATAACAATGAAACGTTCATTTTCAGGAGTGTCGTCTGCCAGGACAGGAACGTCCTCCTTAATGAATCGTTGCAAACTCAGCGTGGTCAGATAAAAGAACATCTTTTGCTGCCACCTTTTGAAGTCAATCCCGTCAAACTTTTCCGGCTTTTCCGCCGGTGCTGGCGCAAGTGCCGGTGCAGATGCAGGGCGGCTGAAGCTTGCACCAATGGAAGCATTTGGTGTACCAGAAACACCGTTGTTATTCTCTATGTTAGTCATTATTCTGTAAAAATAAAATAACACAGTCAGATTCAAATAATCTGATTTAATGTACAGTGAAGATTTTATATCTTCAAACTGCAAATAACAATATAAATATTTTAATAATCCGAAAGTTTTTAATCTTCTGAACGGATTAAACACACAATAATTTTAATAATCCATTGAAGTATTTAAATCTTCAAAACGGAATATTAAATTTGGAGTAGAAAATCTTTTCAGATTTTAGTCTCCACAATAGTCTATTATCGATTAGCAGACCAGAGAAACAAATTAGATTTCTTAAGATTGTTATATGTCTGCACTTTCGATAATGACCAAAAAACAGAAATAGATGAAGTAGAAAAATTTCAAGCCAACAGTATACATTGTCTGTCCTTAAGAAATCTAATCCCCTCACAGTTACCCAAGGTTTGTGGATTTATTTCTCCCAGGATAGAATGAAATTATCCTCACTGTGATAGCGGTAATTCAAATCACAATGAACAGTGAACTCAAATAATGGTAGCAAATCACCCTGACTCAGAACTTACTTTTGTTTTGAAAACAAATGCAAAAAGTAATGAGAGATCTCCCAGGATAGAATGGAATTATCCTCACTGTGATAGCGGTAATTCAAATCACAGTGGACAGCGAACTCAAATAATGGTAGCAAATCACCCTGACTCAAACTTACGTTTATTTTGAAAACAAATGCAAAAAGTAATGAGAGAGAGAGAGTATGAATTTTTTTTTTTTTTTGGATGAACAAAATGAGGCAAAATGCCTCTCTATTTATAGCCACAAGATTTGGAGTGAAAAGGCATGAAGGTGTTTTTAATTTTTGGTGAAGTGGCTATTCATGAAAGGCAGCCTTCAACGTGACTGTTCAATGAAAAAGTACCTTTTCATTGAAATAACGTTACAGCAGCTTTGGGAACTTTGGAATATTTGCATAAGTATTCCACTTTTTAAATCCGTTACAAAAATGGCCCCAAATCAAATATTAATATTTAATAAATAATATTAATATAAATATTAATCTTTAATAAATATTTCCTTCATTTCCCATTCACACCACTTTACCTTCTTTCCAAACCCAACATAGACTACAATTATATATAACTTAGAAGTACAAGAAGCACATGTATCTTATAACATTAAGGTTTTCTAAAGTTGTAAAATTATTATATTTACTAGAGAAAATTACACATAAGTAAGGGATTTAATTATAAACTATAAAGATATTTTGGTACAATTACACAATATAGAGGAAATTGAGAATTAATTACAAAACATAGCAAAAATATATAAACCCTAGACATAACAGAACCCTAGCCTCCTCCTTTCATTTGTCACATTTTCTCTCCCTCCTCCCTCCTCCACTCCCAATCTGCCACCGCCGACCACCTCTCACCCTCCGCTGCTCCACCGGCAGACCACCACCGAAAAATAGAAAAAAATATGTTTTCGAATTCCTCACTACACGCTCTTTCTATTTTCGTTACTACTTTTCTCAAATTCTCTTGGAATCAGCGTAGATCTTACTTCATAGTTGTTGAACCCTCCCCAAAAAAATGCACAACAAGTATGCATCGGGATTTGATTTCAACAAAATGGGACTCCAAAGGGTTTATTTGGAGTCGCCACCTAATTTAAGGATTATTAGGAACCTAACGTTAATTAAAGAGTGCAATTATTCCCTTTACTTAAAAGGAATTTATTAAATCAGAGATTCTGAGTAAGTGGTTCTATTAAATTCGAAAGAAGGTCCCTTGCGCGAGCACTTTCGAAAATTCGCTAAATACGGTTAATCCGGTGGTTTTCACGAATTTGTTAAGGATAATAAGTATAAAGTTAATTTTAAATAAGGATAATAGAAATAAGATAAGATTTTAGTTATGCCGACACTTAGATAAATAAATGACCAAATTTAAGATTAATTAAATGGATAATTAAGTAATGGTTGGTTGATTAACTAGTTAAATAAATAAAGGCTAAATAAAATAAAATAAACTAAATAAATAATTAGATAAATAATAATAGTTGACTAATTAATTGATTGGACAAATAAATACTAATAAATAGATAATAGCTTAATTAAATAAATAAATATTTATATGAATTCAATTAGATAAGGAATAATGGATAATAATTGATTAATTGATTGACTAAATAATTATAATTGATTAAATCATAAATAATTAGTTAAAATTAAATAGCTAAATTGATTAATTAAACACATTAATAATAAATACCACTTGATTAATTTAACTAATGAATAAATAAATAAGTAAATAATAAATGATAGATAGATAAATAATTAATTTAAATGTAAATAATAAATGAAGATTGTATAATTTTAAATAAATTTTGATCCTTTTGCACTCAATAATTGACGAGAGGTTTCTATTGCCTTAAACTAATTGGCGCATCCCAAAGAAACGGGATGAGCGATTATTTAAACAATTCTAAACATGCGATAAGATAATATCTTTACTAGAGCGGCTATCCTACCAAGCTTCTAACATGCAAAGTCCTAGTCCGGTTTTCAGGGTTTCCTATAACATGCTTTTCTAAAGGGGACGGGAAAGAGGGAGTTTAGAAGGTAGAACCCGGATTTGGCAAACTCAATCATTGAGCCTTGTATTTTATAATTTTTCATTCTTTCATTTTCGGGATCTCAAGTCCCGAAAATGTGAAGCGGATCAAACAACTCCAATGCAAATAGCCATCCCAATTTGAGTTTACTCAACTCGATCCCAAGCATTCATGCCAAGAAAAGAAGATAAGGATAAAAAAAGATTAGTAAATACTCGATAGCGGACTTCAGAAATAAATTCAAGAGCAAGCAACAGTAAAATACACATGCAAGAACTTATGCCAAAGTGCACATGGCTCCCAAGACTAATTTAATATGAATTGCAGATGTGTAAAATAATAGAAACATTCATACAAATCTCTACTTTGTCATTTGAGCCAGAAGACATAGATGAATTCCAAAATTGTGAAAGATAAAACATGTTAGTTATAAAAAGGAAGCCACAGATTTCGATTAGAGGAGAGACCGACTTGATAACAGGTAAACTTGCACACAAATGTTTTAAGTCATTAGCATAGAACCAAAATCCCAATGTAAATCTATTCCAAGAATCATAACAGCCATGAACATGAATACTTAGCATTACTCAAACTGACTTTAAACCAATACTCATAAATAGGTACCTGATACAGATAAAGAGCTGGGACAAAATTGTACTCAGATTCCTAAACTTCAACTTAAGACATGGTTCTTTATTCAGATCACCAGGATAATTATTTAAGCCAAATGAACAAAATGACTTATTTCAAATAAGAAGAAATCACATTGCTTAATGATGAAAAGAATCTTCAATTGCAACTCCAACGCAAGATTATAATTTAAAATGAAGGCTAAAAAAAAGACATCCAACTTTGATAGTAAATTGATACGGACTCTTCTTTTTTTAACTTGTTAACTTCATACTTTTTATTTTTTTTTTTTTTTTAAATGGTATTTAAATCTATAATTTTCCAAGATTCCATCTTTTCTGAACCTATATCGCATAAAGACCCCTTAAAGATACTAACTTTGAATTAGCCAAGAGACTAGCCTACCAGAAAAGATTACATGATTATGAGAGCTAAACCACGATTCTTTCTTAATCAAAATAGCGGGCGATGCTTCTATTTTAAAACATGAAAGTTCAAATTCTGAACTAAGCAAATAGCAAAGTCATAATCTCTGGTAGCCTTTTTCATTCTCGTACACACATGCTAGATGCATGACTTCAAACTAACAAAGAGAGGTTTAGCCAAATTAATCTTTTGTATCAGGATTCACAACAGGTTTAGAGCATTCATTATTATATAGTTAAAACTATTACACCTCAAGAAAAGACAGACATGATTTACTTAACAAACAAACAAAAACCGAAACTTTGACGATGAAACTGAAACAACATACTATAAGCTAGCCAAAAGGGACAAGACTTCATACATAACCCCATAGAACTCAAGATATTAACCTTGAACAAACTAAGAGATCAGACCCATAATACCCACTTGCAACACCACAGAACTGGAGCAAATTCTTCAAAAAAAACTTCCCATACTGCCTGAACTCACCTTGCCTGAACTCACAGACCCCTAGAACTAACTCCCTACACTGCTACAACAACTCAAGACCCTGAACCAAACCTGCAAACACCCGGACTACTCTGCAAACACTCTACATAGAACCAGAGAACCAAAGGCCATCCTCTAAGCTGAACTAACTCCTAAACATGGAGACAGGACCTATTTAACTACCTGCAAACCCCTGCACCAATCTCCAGATCACTAATATCTCTAACAACAACTCCCACACCTTAGAACCAACTCCAAAACATCCTAAACACCTGAATCAAACCAACTAAAGACCCTGCACTGCTTCAAAGCCCACCAGGAACCACCAGAACCTCTCCTAAGCTCCTCTATATTAACTCACCACTTCCTGCAAACCAAAACAACTTCCACCAAGCTTAGAACCAACACCTGCACTACTCTACTCATCATCTTCAAGCTACTGAACTAAAAAAAACAAGCACATTCAGACCCTGCACACCATCACAGACCTCTAAAACATCCACCAGAAACTAGACCCCTTTACTCATCCAAATGCCAAAGTAAGAGCTCATAGAAAGCACCACCAGAACAGACCCCTATATGCACTATCCAGGCAGAGAATTAGACCTCTGCTTCTACTACTCAAGCACCAGATCTCCTTCACTCTTTAAACCACCAAGAACATACTCCCTGGACACCTCAAAAAATAAGCAAAGAGACTCACTAAACAGCTTTAAACAAATAGCAACATCAGGCTATGCAATTTCCCTAAACAAGAGCACACAAAGCTCATTCAATCAACTGAGTATGCATTCAAGACAGAGGATTATCATAGCTCCACTAAAGAAAGAAAACTAATTCAAACAACAACTACACACTGATTTCATTCTTAATGACCACATTTTTTATTCAACTAAAGGTTTCAATATCATTTTGGGGTGAGGATTCAGCAAACAGGGACAGGAAAACAAGTACAGAATCAACTTCATATGAACAAATTCAATATTGTCTAAAACAAGAAACCGAAACTGAAAACGAAAGGCTGAGCTTTTACCTTGCTCGGAGCAGTGAACAAAAAGCGAGGGATTTGAATACGCGCACTTGAACAAAAGCGACTCGAACCAAAGCGACGACTTAGGGATTGAAGCGACAACCCAAAACCGGTGTTTGAATCCCAAACAGAGACCAAAATGCTAACTGTCTTTTTTTTTTCTTTTTCAGATTAAAACTCAAAATATATGCCTATAAGCTCTGCCTCTTTTCCTCTATCTCCAACCTCTAGAACCCTAGGCCCCCAAAAACTGCTTCGAAAATGAATTAAAAGAACAATATATACCTGAATTTAGGGTTTGGACTCCCGCTTGAAAATCCCAAATCGACCCTACTCGCTTTTTCCTTTCCCTTTTGAAACCAGGGTCAAAATAGTATAATCCTTTGGATCGTACTAGTTTCACCCTGATTTTCAAAGGGAATCCGAACGTTATAGACATCTCACGGCTCGGATCGAAACCAATTCAAAATTGACGATTGAGATTGATTCACTACTTGTACTAGAGAGAGGGTAAAGGGTGGGGGAACCAGCTGACCTGGATTTTGGCTGATTGTGGGATTTTTGGGGGGAAAGATTGGGGATTTAGGGCTGGGAATTGGGTAAGCGGGTAAGGGAATTGGGGAAAACGGGTTAGGATGAGGAGATGGGCTGACGGGTTTTAGGGAATGTGAAAAGGAGAAATAATGTGTGGTGTATACATGAGTGTTGCGTAGATAGGCTAATTTGCAGTCGAAGAACGACTTTAGCCCCCTTTTAGGTTTAATTGGAAATTGAAAGGTTGCACAGAGTAGGCTAAGATTGGGTTATGTCTTTGCAATTTCGGCCTTTCTTCTCAGAAATGAATCGATTACATTTAATTTTCAAAATTGTCAATTAATTAGATAATTAGACGTTTAATTAAAATTTTCAGGACAAAATTGGGTGTCAACAACTGCCCCTCTTTACCCGAAAAATGATGAAAGAGTTTTCAGGGTAAAAAAAGTTGACGAGAAACCAATTTTGTCACGATAAAGCCAAAGACTTCGATTCCAAGGACCAAAGTGAGAGGCTCATGGGCATGGCCGAACTCCGGTGTCCGAGTTGCCTACATATCTCGGGCTGAAAGAGAATCAGGCCATATGTAGTTCAACGACACTTAGACACGAAAACTCGCACGATTGATAGAAAAAGACGCACGAATAGGAAAGAATTCAAACTGACGTCCTAATACGAAAATAAAAGATTAGGATAGAATTTGCTTGTTTGAGTGCGATTCTTCAGATCCTGGTTGACGAGTCTAGCTCATATCAACGATTGCCCCAGTTCATTGCTAAGAAAAAGTTCCACGTTATGCTCCAAATGCTGCTGCGGTGCTGCTAAAATTCTGTAAAGACTTAACAAGCGGTAAGCGATCAACTGCTAATAAACTATAATAATTGGAATAAGAAATAAACAAAGTGATAACATAAAATTGTAAATGCAGGTTGTGATATCATCAATAAGTTCTTCTTTCGAGGCGCTCCGCCGGGAACCTCTAGGCTGATCATTATTCTGAAACAAGAAAGTAAGACAATAAGTAAAGTGAAAACGAATTGTAGAATGCAATGATTTGATAAGGTAAGTCGACTAACGAGACATGATGTCTCAAGTCGAATGGTCTATTTTTATCATCTACTTCAAATATAACATGCCAATATTGCAAGACAACTGACATCGCGAAACACTCCGAAAGCGGTGCTTCAGCCGACTTGTCTTAGACTATCAATCTATTTTAAATATAATATGCCAAAATTGCAAGACAACCAACATCGCGAAACACTCCGAAAGCGGTGCTTCAGCCGACTTGTCTTAGACTATCAATCTATTTTAAATATAACATGTCAATATTGCAAGACAACCGACATCGCGAAACACTCCGAAAGTGGTGCTCCAGCCGACTTGTCTTAGACTATCAATCTTCTTTAAATATAACATGTCAATATTGCAAGACAACCGACATCGCGAAACACTCCGAAAGTGGTGCTTCAGCCGACTTGTCTTAGATTATCAATCTACTTTAAATATAACATGCCAATATTGCAAGACAACCGACATCGCGAGACACTCCGAAAGTGGTGCCTCAAGCCGACTTGTCTTAAACTATCAATCTACTTTAAATATAACATGCCAATATTGCAAGACAACCGACATTGCGAAACACTCCGAAAGTGGTGCTTCAAGCCGACTTGTCTTAGACTATCAATCTACTTTAAATATAACATGCCAATATTGCAAGACAACCGACATCGCGAGACACTCCGAAATAGTGCCTCAAGCCGACTTGTCTATCGCTATCATCTACTTGAAAGAAACCTGCATATCCTATTTGTGGGTGGAAGGACCCGAGATATCCTATTCATGGGTGGAGAAACCCGAGATATCCTATTTGTGGATGGAGAAACCCGAGATATCCTATTTGTGGGTGGAAGGACCTGAATATCCTATTTGTGGGTGGAAGAACCCGAAATATCCTATTTGTGGGTGGAAGGACCCAAAGATATCCTATTTGTGGGCAGAAGGACCCGAATATCCTATTTGTGGGTGGAAGGACCCAAAGATATACTATTTGTGGGCGGAAGGACCCAAATATCCTATTTGTGGGTGGAAGGACCCGAGATATCCTATTTGTGGGTGGAAGGACCCAAATATCCTATTTGTGGGTGGAAGGACCCGAAGATATCCTATTTGTGGGTGGAAGGACCCGAGATATCCTATTTGTGGGTGGAAGGACCCGAGATAGTATAATCCTTTGGATCGTACTAGTTTCACCCTGATTTTCAAAGGGAATCCGAACGTTATAGACATCTCACGGCTCGGATCGAAACCAATTCAAAATGGACGATTGAGATTGATTCACTACTTGTACTAGAGAGAGGGTAAAGGGTGGGGGGACCAGCTGACCTGGATTTTGGCTGATTGTGGGATTTTTGGGGGGAAAGATTAGGGATTTAGGGCTGGGAATTGGGTAAGCAGGTAAGGGAATTGGGTAAAACGGGTTAGGATGAGGAGATGGGCTGACGGGTTTTAGGGAAACTGAAAAGGAGAAATAATGTGTGATGTATATATGGGTGTTGCGTAGATAGGCTAATTTGCAGTCGAAGAACGACTTTAGCCCCTTTTAGGTTTAATTGGAAATTGAAAGGATGCACAGAGTAGGCTGAGATTGGGTTATGTCTTTGCAATTTTGGCCTTTCTTCTCAGAAATGAATCGATTACATTTAATTTTCAAAATTATCTATTAATTAGATAATTAGACGTTTAATTAAAATTTTCGGGACAAAATTGGGTGTCAACAATAGTTTTGGCCAATACCTAACTCAAGCCACCAAGTCACTTTTTCGGTAAGTTTTTACATATGTCCTATCCTCTCACCCTCCTCCATCTCCTCTCATACCCCGATTCCCCATATATGATATTTTTTCGTTCAAATATGGAGGTTTTTGAGTAAAATTTGGTTGGTGTTTTTCTGCAACATCTTGTGTTTTTCGGTCATATATGATTTTTTCAATATTTTTATAAAAAAATAATGCTATATTTTGTATTATCAATAATATTGCTGTTTTTTCAAAATTATTACAAGTGTAAATAATACTGTTTACTATCCGAAGTGGTTTTTTTAAAATCTGCTCCTACTTTATTTGTTGATACAACTCAACTAACAAAGGAGGAACTGGATGATGGTTGAAAATATTTTTGATGGCCTGCTTGGAACCTTCTTTAGCCAAAACCCCAAAGCAACGTCACTTTGTTTTGTGGGAGAAATATAGGATACTTTCTGGCGCCCGTCTGGAATTTGACCCCGTAAAAGAAAAGTCTTACAAAATTAATTTTTTCTAATAATAACCAAATTCTTCTATTAGCAAGAACCTAACAATCGCCGCATGGCAGTCGTCAAGTCTTTGCTAATACAAAGAAAGATTTGGCAATTGCAAGAAAAGCTATTTTTATAAAATTTTGGCTGAATACATATTTAACCCCTTAAACTTGCCAGTTTTTCTCATTTAGACACTTGAACCAAGGCCTTTCCCATTTGAACATTTAAACCCTAAAGTGTATCTTGAAAGTTGCTCAATACTCTTTCAGTTTAAATAGATTCCATATCATGGTGGTTTGCTCTCTTTGCTTCAGTTTTTCTCGGAAGTTGCATCGAACCCAAATCCAGTTTTAGACTTTAAGTTATTGTTTCTTGAGCTTGAATTGTGTATAACATATGATATTAACCTAAAACCTCTATTGAAATCTGAAAATTTCAACCAATCATAACCATCCCAACCCCTTTAAATCCCACGGATTCACTAGAATCTTTGTGAAAGAGTTTTGTGAAGTGAATGCTGATTTTGAATTGGTGAAATTAATTTTGTGTCTTGCGTAGAAAATTGGTGGAACAGTGGATCTGGTAATTGATGAGAAAGAATTTGGTTGAATTTGTGTTGGGACTGTGCTTATGAAGGTGGTGAGGGCAGGTTACTTGTGAGAAGTGGCGTTCCAGAACTCCCAAAGTCTTTTTTGGCAGAAAAGGTCCTCTGCTTTTCTTTTCCAATTTCTTTTTTTTCTAAGTCTGATTAACACTAATCATGGACCAAATTAACACTTTTAAAATTTGAGGGTTTTTCTTAAAACATACATAGTCATCATTTCAAACATTGGGAACAACATACCATTAAACTCCCTCCCCACCCCACGCGTGGCCTTTTGAACTACCCTTCTTCACTTCACTTCATCTCCCAAGTCACGCCAAATCTAAACCAAATACTCTCCAACTTCTCTGTGGTTTTCAAGTAATCCGATCAGCAATACAACAAAAGGTAAACAATGTCATTATCATTTAAACTGTGGTGTAAATGTCGAACCTAGGTTTTTGTTTTTAATTTTTTCGTCGACAGTGATTAACGATGATTTGGGTGTTTGTTTTTGTACAAAAGGTGTAATATTGTGTTGAAATTGAATGGCATTATGTGTTTTAA
This sequence comes from Petunia x hybrida, assembly GCA_037355625.1. NCBI lineage: Eukaryota > Viridiplantae > Streptophyta > Magnoliopsida > Solanales > Solanaceae > Petunia > Petunia x hybrida. The sequence goes on along the minus strand of JBBBVM010000504.1, from coordinate 519,377 downwards.
TGGGTAAAGTAGTTCCGAACTACAAAGGGGATTTTTGATGTTCAACTGAAATTTTTAGGCTTTTTACATTTTTTGGTTAAATTGTGACGATTTGAAGGTTTTCTGGGAACCAACGCTGCTTTATTTAGTTGCAAATTGAAGTTATTGCTGTTATGTGTCTTGATGTTCCGAACAACATAGTAGCTGAGGTTCTAAACATCTAATAGGATGTTCATGATTTTCTGTAACTAAATTTTGTATCCCCTTGTTTTACTTTGCAGAAAAATGTTAAATTTAAGACCGAGAAATAAAGATGAAGATGAGCAGAAGAAGCAGCCTACAAAGACTCCCAAGAAGGCAATTTCTAAAAAAAAAAGGGACCTTCGCCGAAGAAGAAACTTGAGAAGCCTACTACTTCAGATTCGGAACGTACTCCTACAGATTTAGAACCTACTCCTAAACGCCCAAGAACAACTAGAACAACTAAAATAAAATTAGTTGTGGAGAGTGACGATAGCCAGGGAGAAGTAGTAGGTCCACGGAACAAAGGTGATAAACAAGAGGAAAGCCAAAGTCCAGCACCAAGTCACGATCTAAGTAAAGGTGGGGAGGATTTGGAGAGGGCTGCAGATGAGGGTGAAAGAAGCGTGGATTTAGATAACGCCGGTGTTGATGAACTGTTAAAAAGTGATTTTTTGAGGACTGGAGTGGAAGATGGTGATCGTGAAAAGGAAGAGGAAGATGGTGGTAAAAAAAATGAAGAAGCTGATGATTTAAGTAGAGAAAAAGGAGAAGAAGTATAGGGGGAAGCAGATAAAACAGGGGAGAGTCCAAGAAGCAGTAAAAGAAGTAGAAGAGAGGCGGAGGATGTAATTTTAAAAAGCAACTTTCTGAAGGATCGTGTAAAAAGAGTTAAAATAGATGGGGAAGCTGTAAATAATGCAGGTGGAAATGTTGAAGAGGAAGCAGGTGAAGAGAAGGAAACTGCTGAAGGAACATCTGGATTGAAACTGGAGGAAGACCAGGTGATAGTTGAATTGAAACGCGTATTGTTCGGAACGCCAGTGTTGATGTTCTACACGACATTTATATATGTTCCCAACATCAGCATTAAGACTGGTAGTTCTCGTTCGGAACACGTGACGGTTGTTCCAAATGTTTGCTACAGTCGTTCAGAACCTCAGAATAAACATGTTCCGAACATTTATTAATTTACTATCATTGTGATTCATTTTATTAATTTTATGCTAAAATTATGTGCAGTATGAAGACGTTGTTCATGCTACTTTCAAGAGTAACGTTGAGGGTCACTTCAAGACCTTCCTGACCAACAATGAACCTTTTAATGGGAAGATTACTGTTCGTTCTTCGTTGGCTAGGGGTATGATACAGTTCAAGGAGGTTCTGAAAAAATTGCAGGTGAGAAGGGAATTTGTCAATAGCTGTTTCGGTCCTTTCTTGCAATTACCGGAATATCCACTGTTTGGTACCAAGTTGGTGCATAACCTCCTCATGCGAAGGATTATTTGCAAGAAGCAGAAAGAGGTTTGAATATCCTTCAATGGATTGCCAACACGTTTTGGCCTATCCGAGTTTGCACTAATGACAGGGCTAAACTGTGAGGCCTATCAAAGTAAACAGTACATGGAAAAAATGAATGAAGGAAGGAATTGTGGAAGTTTGTTGTTGATTATTTCAAGGAGAAAAAGAGGAAGTATAAGGAGAAAGAGATAAAGGAAAAGGAGGAGAAGGAGAAGAAGGAAAATGAGGAGAAGGAGAAGGGTAGTGGGAAGCGGAAGGGGAATAAGAAGGTGGAGGAGTCACCCTCAGCCTCACCTTTACCCTCACCCTCACCTTCACCCGCCAAGAGAAAGTTCAACAAGCCCCAAAAACAAAAACAGCCGAAGAAAAAGCAAGCTGTGAAGTCTAGTGACTTGCTTGAGTTGGTATGTTCTAGAACCTGTCCCAAGAAGTAGTATTTAAATTTGTGCATGGCTTGGTTTGTTCATACTATTCTTTGTGCGAGGGATTCCAAATATGGAATAGAGGAATGGGTGTTGTGCTTGTCCGCCGATCTTGAGGCATTCCAGCGTTATCCTTGGGGTAGGATGAGTTTTGAATTAACAATGGAATATCTGATCAAGCCAATGGAACCTCGCGCAGAAGGAAGCCAGACTTACAATCTTTATGGCTTTCCATGGGCATTCATGGCCTAGGCTCATGAAGCTATTCCTGCCTTGAGACCAAAGGATTTTCCAAAAGAAAAAACAATGCCAAGGACCATAAACAGGCTTACTGAAATTTGTGAAAGAGATACGGACAGGTTGTTTGACCAACATGATGTTCCTGTAAGTATTCCGTTTTTCATATATGTTATGTAATGTTTGGAACAACCTCGTGTTTGCTGAGATATTTCTAATTGATGTTCGGAACATCTTCATGAAGAACTGTCAACTGCTTCAGTCAACGATGTTCGGAACATCCTTTTTTGATGTTTTCGAAAAACATGACTTTGTTCCAAACAACTTTAAAAGATTTTTAAAATTTAGTTGATATTTATTTAATGTTGTTGGGTATATTAACAGGTTGTTCACCCTTTCCTCATTCCTACTGATGAAGAGCTGGACATGGATTACTTTCTAGACCTCATGCCATTTGATGACTCCGAGGACGACACAATAGATCGTTTTTGTAAAGTGTTTGAGGATGCTTGCAGCGTTGGCCTTGTTGATGGCACTACAATTTGTATCTTCAAGAATAATCCTGCAACCTTGACACGACCCGAAATTCGGCTAGGCCGTGCGGGCACCCGACATCCTCCCCTAGACCCGTCGGGCGAACCCTTTTCAATTAAATTAGAAAAATAAATATAATTCAATTCATAAACAAGAACAAGACTTAAAAAAAAACTGACATACTGATACCTCTAAGCTGTACAAAAGAAATTACAGCTGACTACTCAACATGCTAGGTTTAGGGCTATCCAGACCAGACATCTAAGAGTAAAAAAGATGACAAATACCTCCTGAAGGGAGCAAAATGCAACTGAAATAATAACCAACAAACTGGTGGCCATCCGAAATAAAAGCTGGCTCACCCTGACAGCTGAAGTCGTCTTCGCTCCTTCACAACGTGGCGAACTCAATCCTGGAGCGAACCTGCCGAAACGAAATAGATAGACAAGAAACAACAACAAACAAGGGTGAGTCAAAAGGACTCAATAAGTGGGGCAGACTAGCCACCTCAAAGAATAGGATAGCTAGCCAGGGAGAAAAGAAACAAATAAACCAGATTTCTCTTATTTAAATTATGAAAAGGCAGAGCCAGATAATAATTAGAAACACGTATGGAATCGCAAACTATTCAATAACCAGGAACGTAATACAGCCAGAACATATAGGTATCCCGAACACATCAACAATCAGAAATACATCCTGTTGCGGCGTGCAACCTGATCCATATATTCATCCTGTTGCGGCGTGCAACCAGATCCCCGCAACTTAGAATACGAGCCAGAAATATATAGGCAAACTGCAATATGCCCACAACATGGTGTACATACCGCATACATAAAACACAATATAATACACACAATAGTCAGTATGCGGTGCAATGAGATGGGATGAATGCATCATGATGCAATGCAGTCACATACTCTTGATACCTATCTCCGGTGCGGGACTCTCATAGTCTACCAGGAGATATATGCAATAATGACCCTTCACCGGCTCGGGACTCTCATCGATTACCGGGAAGTATATGTAATGATGACCCTTCACCGGTGCGGGACTCTCATCGCCAACCGGGAAGTATATGCAATAATGACCCTTCGCCGGTGCGGGACTCTCATCGCCAACCGGGAAGTATATGCAATAATGACCCTTCGCCGGTGCGGGACTCTCATCGCCAACCGGGAAGTATATGCAATAATGACCCTTCACCGGTGCGGGACTCTCATCGCCAACCGGGAAGTATATGCAATGCTCAAAACCAGAGTGCAATGCTCATATGTTTAATGCAATACCAACTACAGGGTATAACATGTAATATACAATGTAAATTCAAAGCTAAGGCGTAATGAGTACGTCTATCGGCAGCTACACACGTAAGAAAATACGTGGTAGAAAATCCACGAGGCCAAGGGCCTCCAAAGAAATGGATATAAACACTTACCTTGTTACAAAGTTAGTACAGCCACTCAATAACCGCTTTGTCCTTTGGATTCATTGCCAAACGATCCCACTGTGTTCAATAACCAGAAAAATATATCACATAAGACTAAAGGCTTCATTCCTCACATCTTAGGGCAATCTAGGTAGGAACCCGATACCCTATTCGCATACGCAATACGCAGGCCAGGCCTATGTACGGGGCTTATGGTCACATAACCAAACCCTAAATAAATTACATTTATAAGTTGCCCATAATTCCCTGAGTACGAATATATAATCAATTTCATTATCGGGGTCCATTTGACCCTTCAAACTATCAATTTACGTCATTAGGGCGATGTCTAATATTCCTATTTTTACCGTAAAAATATATTCAAACATACGTAATAAACTCAAATAATATATTAGGATCATTACCTGAATGTTCTGGGGTGAAAATACTATTTTTCTCCGGCCCCTTTTCTCATTTTCTGACATTTTTTTCGGTTGTGTTCTGTTTTCTCCTCTCTCGTTTCCTTTCTGTTCCCTTTTTCTTGTTTCTGTTCTATGTTACTTATGCTAATCTTACTTACCTTTAAAAGGTAAGAATTGCTCACTCCACCGTCATTCATTTCTTTTGTACTTTTCCCCTCTTTTTTTTTGTTTTCTTTTATTATATATTTTTTTCTTAGCGAAAATTAAAATAGTACCCTACGATATTCGAAATAATTCCAACTTTTGCATACAAGTTATACAAAATATATATAACATACTCGCGAAGACGGATCTCAAATCGGGTTCCCGAAACTCAAGATGCGAATTTAAATGGAAAATAAGTCAAATTATTTAACTTTCGGCATTTTAGCGGAAACTAGCCGAACAACATCGAAATTCACTTTCGAAAGTTCACAAAAGTCATAAATAATCATACGAACCCAACGGCGCTTTTGGATTTCGAATCGGAGCTCATTCGGCAAAAACCGAGCTCGAAAATCTCCTTTTAATATTAATCGCCAATAAAAACTGAAACCTTCTTCCGATGCCTACCAAACGAGGTCTGATTTAGCTCAAATTTTACAGACATGTTCTAATGGACATTACGAATATTTTAAAATTATCGGCACACCAATCGGAGCCCTAACTTCCGAAACGACTGACCGAGGTCGTTTCATTCTCCTCCACTTAAACTCTCGTTCGTCCTCGAACGAGCCTAAGTCTAAAGCAAGATTCACGCTGATAACAAAAGAACTTGCAGGACCTTCATGAGCTACTCCACGGACATTATTTTCTGTTTACAGAATCAGAATTATAACACACATATTGTACTCTTTGATAAAAACATAGCTGGATAATATCATAACGTCATTGCCCAGCTTATTCTGACTATACCGATCCTTCCTCGATCACGAGAGGAGAATTCTACATTTTCGAAATAAAAATACATGAAACTTTGAATGGGTTAACATGATTCAGTCGACAATTACTTCTTCAATATACCTTTCGATATAGAACAGGTCGGTGGAATTAAGAATTAGCTCACGCTTGATACAATAGGGGAAGCTTTTGAAGTACCTTGTCACTACTCACTATAGACGATTTGATGCAAGCTATATTATTTTTACGAATGCACTATGCAAACATCTCAGTTGATTTTACTGTTGTTCCGCAAGCTCCTCGTGGGAATGTAGTTACTCATATCCTAATGTATGTCGAAGGTTCATCTGAACAGGGTCTATCGTATAAGAATAAGGGTCACACAACTACTACTGGATAGTATGATGTAGACCAAGAATGATATTCAGACTGAACATCTACCTCAGGTTATTGTCTTTGAATTGGAATTATTATGACTTGAAAAAGTAAATATAAAAGAGACATGTAGTTGGACCTTCAGCTGACTACATGAATACGAGCATCAAGGTTGACTACATGCGCACTTATAACGCTAAAGTAACTTCTCAAAGAGTTGAGGTGTGAAGCAGATATGCCAATGATGGATGGACAACAAGCTGCACTAGACCTTTAACTCTAAATTTTCATGAAGTAAACCAACGTCAGTATGAGGATCCAGTTCTAGTCGAATACAGACAGATAGCCAGAAGAAAACCGGAGTCACCATACAGGATTACTACTGACGGTGTTCTCATGTATAAAGATAGACTTTGTGTTCCTGATGTTGCAGATTTAGTTTATGATAGAGGCATATTATTCCAAATATAATGTTCATCCAGATTCGACTAAGATGCACCATGATCTTAAGCAGATTTATTAGTGGGATGGAATGAAGTGTGACATAGCAGAATTTGTGGCTCAATGTTCTAATTAGCAGCAAGTTAAAATCATGTCATCTTTCCAGACTTTATGCTTTCAGCAGATAGGTACGTATATATGATCAGGTTGCCAGTTTATCTCTATCATTAATAGATTGTTAGCAGGTTTAGCAATGATCGACACTCATTGTAGGTTTCTGTCGTGGCCTTGCTTTGGGTCGTGAGAAAAGTGGTATCAACACCTCAGAAATTTAATATTACCATTCAGTATTTGGAGGAAGACTCCTCCACTTAAAGCACAAACTCATGCAGTCATTTGAATAGGAATAACCATCCTCGCACAGTCTGCTGGACTAAAGAAGATTTAGCTAAAAACAGAATGCGGCTCAGACCTGAGCTACTAAATTACCCTCTTGAGTTGCCAAACAGCTGCAACTCTCAAGTTCACAACTCCATACCTTTGCCGTAACACCATCGCCTGATGGATGGTACTTCTATGTAAAAATTTCGGCAGAGTTTCCCCTGAAACTGGATGATCCGCAAAACAGAACCAACGCTATACCATACACGGAAATGGATACCCGGATAAACTAATATCCAAAACAATAATATGCTTACCCGGCTACAATAACACATACTCTGGCTCAACACAGTGAACGTCACAAGCGGCTACCAATCGCCCAAGCTCACTAGTGCCGGACGAAGAAGAAATGGAAATGGATCGAGGATAGAAATAATTAGAGCTTCAGAAAGTTCATCTTCTTATTTTCTTGGCTACCAAAGCTAGACTATTTCTGAGTCAGGCTAACCAAAGAATCAAAATTGAAGAAATAGACATTAAATAAGCTTTATGGAATGACATCTATGCCAATTTAACCTCCCAATAAGAAGGTGATAATTTGCCAGAAAATCCTTTTATAACTAAGAGAAGCTCATAGAATAACTTGACTGTACTAGCGTTTTGAACCGAGATGAAATACATAGATCGAATATTACTTACTAATCACTTTGCACCGGAAGAAATGATAACACTTTCTGATGGTGACGAACTAGAATCCCATCATCCAACCAACACGAAATTCCGAGAAGAGAGATAAACTGATTTGATATAATAAGAGAAGGTGGAACAACAAGATGCCAGGCAGACAATACCGACACTTACTGCCAAATCTCTCACATTTAAACTAGATAAACTAGTAGGGTCCTCACAAATGCCAGGAATAAATCATATCAGAAGCTCACCCCTCTACCGCAACCGATTCTTAATAGAAACGACATCCAAGGAAACCATCGAAACATGATAAGAGACACCATTTCCAGATCGATCGGAAAGATAAATCTTACTTACAGATAAGAGAAGAAGAAACACATGGGTCTACTACATCGGATGCCTCAGCATCCTGCCAGACTAGCAGTTCATAGAACTGCCTCTGCAGCTGAGTCGAGCCACTACCCTGACAATTACTTCTAGAAGAACCACTACCACCACGCTCTCGACATCTATTGGATGGTGGCATTTCTCTGATTTATTAACATTTAAATGAAATTCCTGCGACTGCGCAGATGCCTGACGACGAGAGAAAAGACGACTGCGTAACTGTCGGAGTAAGGGAAAACTCCTCAAAGAATAGCCAGACTCATGACAATGATAACACCTTTTCAGTGAAAATGGAAGCTGGACAGATTGTTGATAGCTACAAAAAGAAAACTGAGTCTATCTTGATGAGCTACTGGCGCACTCTAAGAATTACGTGACACAAGCTGAGATAACCTGGAAGATGACCTCCCAAAATAATCAGGACTTTTACCTCCAAATGAGGTACCATGGTTACCCACCAGGGCGATGGGATCTCTTACTTTCCCGCTCTATCTCTTCCCGCTCTAACTTATGGTATGCCTCATACCTCTGAGAAATATCAACAACGACATCAAATAAAGTCCCAACCTCAAATTTTCGAGCCATCTGGGACCTCAAGGAAGGAGAAAGGTCACTAATAAATATTTGAATCTATCGAAAGGCTCATGGACTAGTTCTAATACATATTCAGCCATTCTATAAAATTCAATCTTATATTCTGGAACACCAACAGGCTAACCGACAGGCCACCCTATCCAATCCACTCAAACTGGAAACACTTTTCATCTCGCTCGCTACTCAAAAGGAACTTTTTCCACGAATCTAAAGGAAAAATCGAACCACGTTAACTAATAAAAGAGAGGCCCACCAATTCAAGGCTGGACCCCTGAAACTGGAAAGAAGAATAATCAACACCATATCGCTTGATATAATCAAAAGCCTGAAGGATACGCTGGCATTATTTTATTTTTTTAAAAAAAATCACGAGGTTTATCTGATGCATTGCTTAAGAATATCGGAAGGTTCAACCGCGTAAAATAATGCAACCTCTTTAGGCACTCGGACCGAACTGATACCTCGGTTGGCTAACCAGCCGGAATAATTAGAGGTACAATACATGCTACCTCTGGAACATAATTTACTGCGGCAATATTAAGAACAGGAATAGAAGCTCCCTGACACCGAATGTCTGCACATGTGGCACCCTGATAGGCTGCCCAGCGAATAATAGGTTCTTACGGTATCTGCATCGCCAAGATTCTCGTAAAGCATCGTAGAGAGCCAAGGGAACTACAAGGCCCTGCTCCCTTGCCCATCGTGAGCTCATACAGCTGGGACCTCCGTAACTAGATCGTCAGCACGATAAAAAAACTCTCGGGGCTTCGTCAGTGCTAACCCAGGAACGACTGCTTAGTCTTGAACTCATACCATTTGCTGATTTATCGCACGAGGGTTCACAATTACCACGAAGGAATTAACGAATTGACGAAAATACTTTTGAATCCTAGACCGACGCACGATCAGAAATGAAGGAAGTGAAACTTCCTAAATGCCATCATAGCATCTCGTAGATAAGTACGGACGTCTACGTACCCATCAGCGAGACTCTACTAGACACTGTCTTAGTCTGGATAGACTCTAAACATGGCTCTGATACCAACTGACACGACCCGAAATTCGGCTAGGCCGTGCGGGCACCCGACATCCTCCCCTAGACCCGTCGGGCGAACCCTTTTCAATTAAATTAGGAAAATAAATATAATTCAATTCATAAACAAGAACAAGACTTAAAAAAAAACTGACATACTGATACCTCTAAGCTGTACAAAAGAAATTACAGCTGACTACTCAACATGCTAGGTTTAGGGCTATCCAGACCAGACATCTAAGAGTAAAAAAGATGACAAATACCTCCTGAAGGGAGCAAAATGCAACTGAAATAATAACCAACAAACTGGTGGCCATCCGAAATAAAAGCTGGCTCACCCTGACAGCTGAAGTCGTCTTCGCTCCTTCACAACGTGGCGAACTCAATCCTGGAGCGAACCTGCCGAAACGAAATAGATAGACAAGAAACAACAACAAACAAGGGTGAGTCAAAAGGACTCAATAAGTGGGGCAGACTAGCCACCTCAAAGAATAGGATAGCTAGCCAGGGAGAAAAGAAACAAATAAACCAGATTTCTCTTATTTAAATTATGAAAAGGCAGAGCCAGATAATAATTAGAAACACGTATGGAATCGCAAACTATTCAATAACCAGGAACGTAATACAGCCAGAACATATAGGTATCCCGAACACATCAACAATCAGAAATACATCCTGTTGCGGCGTGCAACCTGATCCATATATTCATCCTGTTGCGGCGTGCAACCAGATCCCCGCAACTTAGAATACGAGCCAGAAATATATAGGCAAACTGCAATATGCCCACAACATGGTGTACATACCGCATACATAAAACACAATATAATACACACAATAGTCAGTATGCGGTGCAATGAGATGGGATGAATGCATCATGATGCAATGCAGTCACATACTCTTGATACCTATCTCCGGTGCGGGACTCTCATCGTCTACCAGGAGATATATGCAATAATGACCCTTCACCGGCTCGGGACTCTCATCGATTACCGGGAAGTATATGTAATGATGACCCTTCACCGGTGCGGGACTCTCATCGCCAACCGGGAAGTATATGCAATAATGACCCTTCGCCGGTGCGGGACTCTCATCGCCAACCGGGAAGTATATGCAATAATGACCCTTCGCCGGTGCGGGACTCTCATCGCCAACCGGGAAGTATATGCAATAATGACCCTTCACCGGTGCGGGACTCTCATCGCCAACCGGGAAGTATATGCAATGCTCAAAACCAGAGTGCAATGCTCATATGTTTAATGCAATACCAACTACAGGGTATAACATGTAATATACAATGTAAATTCAAAGCTAAGGCGTAATGAGTACGTCTATCGGCAGCTACACACGTAAGAAAATACGTGGTAGAAAATCCACGAGGCCAAGGGCCTCCAAAGAAATGGATATAAACACTTACCTTGTTACAAAGTTAGTACAGCCACTCAATAACCGCTTTGTCCTTTGGATTCATTGCCAAACGATCCCACTGTGTTCAATAACCAGAAAAATATATCACATAAGACTAAAGGCTTCATTCCTCACATCTTAGGGCAATCTAGGTAGGAACCCGATACCCTATTCGCATACGCAATACGCAGGCCAGGCCTATGTACGGGGCTTATGGTCACATAACCAAACCCTAAATAAATTACATTTATAAGTTGCCCATAATTCCCTGAGTACGAATATATAATCAATTTCATTATCGGGGTCCATTTGACCCTTCAAACTATCAATTTACGTCATTAGGGCGATGTCTAATATTCCTATTTTTACCGTAAAAATATATTCAAACATACGTAATAAACTCAAATAATATATTAGGATCATTACCTGAATGTTCTGGGGTGAAAATACTATTTTTCTCCGGCCCCTTTTCTCATTTTCTGACATTTTTTTCGGTTGTGTTCTGTTTTCTCCTCTCTCGTTTCCTTTCTGTTCCCTTTTTCTTGTTTCTGTTCTATGTTACTTATGCTAATCTTACTTACCTTTAAAAGGTAAGAATTGCTCACTCCACCGTCATTCATTTCTTTTGTACTTTTCCCCTCTTTTTTTTTTTGTTTTCTTTTATTATATATTTTTTTCTTAGCGAAAATTAAAATAGTACCCTACGATATTCGAAATAATTCCAACTTTTGCATACAAGTTATACAAAATATATATAACATACTCGCGAAGACGGATCTCAAATCGGGTTCCCGAAACTCAAGATGCGAATTTAAATGGAAAATAAGTCAAATTATTTAACTTTCGGCATTTTAGCGGAAACTAGCCGAACAACATCGAAATTCACTTTCGAAAGTTCACAAAAGTCATAAATAATCATACGAACCCAACGGCGCTTTCGGATTTCGAATCGGAGCCCATTCGGCAAAAACCGAGCTCGAAAATCTCCTTTTAATATTAATCGCCAATAAAAACTGAAACCTTCTTCCGATGCCTACCAAACGAGGTCTGATTTAGCTCAAATTTTACAGACATGTTCTAATGGACATTACGAATATTTTAAAATTATCGGCACACCAATCGGAGCCCTAACTTCCGAAACGACTGACCGAGGTCGTTTCAAACCTCTCCAAGACAAGTGATAGAAACTAAAGCTATGGAAGCCCCAGAAACGATGATGTTTAGAAGTGATGGTGAATACAATGAAGAGGGAATTAGTGGCCTGCAAGATGTAAATATTGACATTGGAAACAAAGCTGATGGTGATGAAATTGGCGGTGAGTTTGAAGTTGCCAGTATCACTAAAGTTGGTATAGTGAAGAGGAGCTCCAATTGCAGAGGCTGCAAATGTGACGAATGCAGCGGATGGAGGGAAGCAATGGAGCAAAAGATTTTGGCTTATGATCAAAAGATCGTGGCTTATGAGAAAAGGATGGTGGCTTATGAGCAACAGATCGTGCCTTATGAGACAAAGGATGGTGCTTCTGAGCAAATCAAAGGTGATTCTTCTGGTGGTGATGGATTCGACATCCCCAAATGTAGCAGTTGCAATTGGAAAGATTGCGACGATTGGCGTAAAGGCATGGAGATGGAGATGGCGGCCATGCAGGAGACGATTGAGCAGTTGAAGAGCAAAACAATTATAAAACCTGCCAAGGCTGTGAAATCACTACAAACAGAAGAGAAGAAGAAGCAGGAAGAAGTTTGTCCGAGGCTTCCAGTGGATATTTACAAGCCATTGAAGCGGAAAAAAGTGTTGGCGTTGAACGCATTTATCAAAAAGAGGAAGAAACAAAAAGATCTTTTTCTTGGATTGCCGATGAATTACCTAGATTTCAAAGATCTGATGAACAAGACTGTGTGGCTGTGGGACATTGTAAGTTTATTTTTGAATTATTTTCCGAACTTCACATCATTGTAGGGATTCTAAATGTGTTCGGAACATCATTATTATGCTTGGAACAACTCAAGCATTTCTAGCTTCTCATTGATTTCTAGAACATCACACTGTCGTTCCGAACATGGAATGATGTTCGGAAAGACAGGCATTTCCTTCACTCATACCCCCATTTATTTTTGCCTCTTATATGTTTTGCAGTATGTTGAAGCTGTGATGACAATGATGCAGGAGAGGCATTTGAATTACCCCTATCATTACGATTAAAGTGACCTCATTTTAGATATGGCATTCTTCACAAACATGAAAAATGCTACTACCAACTGGAAGCAGATGCGAAAAAAAATCAGCGACCGCTTGATCTGGCGTTGAAGGAGTATCAGTTTGATGATGATTATCTGAAGTATGCACATGGAAAGCTACCCTACCCAGGGGGTAGGTGTTGGGCTGGTGCTAAGAGGATCTTCGCCGTCTTCAACATCAACGACAATCACTACGTGTTGGTGGTGTTTGACATGGTTGAAGCGAAGGTTTGGGTGTATGATTGCAATCATGGTGTTAATGATGATGAAAAGTTCTTGCCAATAATTGTTCCCATTCTCTACATGTTCCCGATCTATGTCAGAAATTCTAAGCTATTCAAAGAATTGGATCCGATGTATAATGAAGGAGACATGTGGTCGTTTGAGAGAGTGCCAAGATCACTTTGTCCACAAAATCTAACAGGGCAATCCTGTGGAGTGTTCGCGTTGATGTACATTGAGCATCTCATTACAAACACCCCCATGGACAAAATTTGTGACAATGTGGCTGATCAGTGGAGGCGACGTTTAGCCGTTTGTATTTTCGACGGCAAAATGAAGCCTTGATTTGGGTAATATGTAATATTTGGATAATCTTTTAACTTTTTTTTGGTTATGTAATTAGGTATGGATGACTTTTATTTTCTTAGCCAAGTAATAGCTTTGGATGTGCTTAAAAGGATAGCTTTATTAGTCGCAAGTAACAGTTGTCCAGCATTCAACAGAAAATGACATAGTAAATATTGACGATTATTACATAAGTTCCAGAACGACATGAATTTGTTCCTGAAATGCAAAGTGATGTTCCAAACATCTGCAACATTTAATTAAGTTTACCCTGGAACAATAATACTTCGTTCTGGAACGATAAGTCGTTCCTTAGAAAATGCAAAATACATATTATATCGAGACACAAACGGAACAATAATATAATAAACATATAAAATTATAACTAAAATAATCATAAGCAATCAAACTTAGGGTGGTGGTGCTTCAGGTGGTGTTCCTGGTGGTGTGGAGTACGGGACATAATCAATTCCCTTTTCAGCAAGCAGCCCTTTAAGCATTCTCTTCATCCTTCTTATATCCCTTCTATAATCATGGAAGAATTCTTCGAATTTGAATTTTCATTCCCACACTTCATACCTTAGTTGGTCCAAGCCATCGTTCGAATTTCCAGAATCTGAATGTGAACTCGAGGAAAGAAGTCTAGACCATCTTGAACTCGATGCTCCTCTTATCGGTGCTCCCCTTGTTCTTGGACGACGAGGCATTTTGAAATATGAGGAATCAATGTGTGACTGTTGGGTATTTATAAGAGCAAAGGGGCAATCGACGAGTCTGTTGGCAATGGTTTTATCGAAAGTGACTTTTGATGAAACTCGTAACCGTTATGTACTACTCAAACGAGTGCAGCTGATAATTATAACTGTTGTGCCTTTTAGATTTTAACATGAAGTTCGGAACATTATGAATGTCGTTTGGTATACTGTGCTTATTTTAATTATAGATGGATTAGTTTTTTTAGAAAATGAACAGAGCATATCAATTGTTCATCATTTGTTCAGAACAAGAAATATATGTTTTGCGCGCACCGACGATGTTCCAAACGAGATACTCTAATTGTATAAAGGTTTTTGATGTTCCAGAATGACAGGACAACTTTCTGAACGGAGAAATGATGTTCTGAACTAGGCAAAAATATTTTCCATTGATCATCATTGTAGAGCTTTACAAAAAAGAATGCTAGTTATATTAGCATTCAAATGGAGAAACTGCACATCACTGTCAGTGCTTTACAAAAGGAATGCTACTTATACTAGCATTCTAACAAAAGATACTAGATTATAAATATTCAAAAAGAAATATATAATAACATTAATAGGAACATCCAAATCTAGCGTGAAGGAGAGGAGTAGAAGTCAAGGTAATGCATCGCCTTATCAGCAAGCAGCCCTTTGAGCATTCTTTTGATCCTTCGCATTTCCTTCATCATCTTTTTGACGTCCTTTTTGTAGCCATGTAGGAAGCCCTCAAACTGGAACTTCCAACCCCACACTTCTGCCCTTATTTGTTCCAATATGTCAATAGCCCTTTCAGTTTGTGGTTCGTCTGCAAATGATAATGCAACAGCTGTGTTTTGCCTAGAGGTGGAGGCTCCTCTAGCCGTGGAGGCTCCTCTGGCCGTGGAGCCACCTCTTGTTCGTGGTTGACGTTCCATTTTTGATGATGAATAGTTTGAAGTGTAAGTTGATTAATGTGGATTGAAATTCTTTGAATTGTAAGTTGATGAATGTGGATTGAAATGCTTTGAATCGTTGGGTATTTATAGAAGTAGAGAGAGGCAACCGAAACGTTTGTAGCCATTTGGTGTATTGGTATTTGAGAGGGTTGTATTGTAGCCGTTTGTGTATTTCAAATTTTGAACGGGTTTCGAACGTCAGCCTATATAAGTGTAATTGGAACGTATCCATGAAATGATGTTCCGAACATCATTTCGACCTACCTGCTACCTACCTGCAACCTAGTCTAGATGATAGGTGTATTGGTATTTGGAAATTGTATTGTAGCCATTTTTGAATTTCAATTATTGAATCTATTGTTCGGAACGTCACTGTACATAAGTATAATTCGCGTAACCTATCCTTTACACGATGTTCCGAACATCTTTTCGATCTAGCCCAAAGTCGTGATAAATTATTACATTGGGCGCGTGAACAATATTTATTTACCAACGGTAATAAAAGTACACCACCCAACACATTATATATCCGTTCATTATTTATAAAACAAGTTTACATAATTACATCAGACATCCAGATTAAAATGTCTAATAGATCCGTTAATAGTGGCAGTGTAGTACCATTTTGTCGATGTGGAGATTATGCGAAGTTAACAACATCGTGGACTCAACTAAACCCAGGAAGGAGGTTTTACGGATGCAAATATGGTCAGGTTAGGTGATGGGTTTATTTTCTTTCTTGTATTTATTTGTTTGTTGTATTTATTTTCTTTTTTTTATGTAGGCAAATGGCTTCAACTACTTTAGATGGCATGATGAAGAGATGTCAGATCAAGCAAAGAGAGTAATATGGGGTCTACTTAAGAAGTTGAAAGCTGTTGAAGAAGAGAGAAAAGCGGCACGTTTATGGCGGAAAAAATTGGGTGTTGGGGTACTGCTAGTTGTGGTGCTAATCGTTCTCATATTCTGTACTTGGATCAAGGGTTGGTTCATAGTTTAGGTTCTATTTATTTCCAATTGTTATGTTTTGTGTACTAATGATCAAGAAATTTCATTTGAAATTGTTATTTTATCCTGTAAATTACCATTGTACCCTAAGTCGTTCCGCACGACACACTTCATGTTTCAATCATATTGCGATCTGATCTGAACATTTACAAAAACAGTACGATGAAGATAGCAACATCGGAATATGGCGCTCCGAACATGATGTTCATGTGACAAACATAAACAGCATGTTCGAAACAACTTAGATAGATGGATAGTCATTTGTCACTCTAACAAGTATACTTGGTAATTTAGAGTGATAATGATCATCTCACTTTAATTACCTAGTCATAATGATCATCATTTGCCACTCTAACAACTCTACTTGGCCATTTCTACTCATAATGATCATTATTTGTCCCATAAACTACTCTAAGTGGTCTTTGTGATGAAAGTGGATGAATTTATCATTCTTACAAGTATAGTGGGTCCTTTGTAGGTATATAATGATCATAGTTTGTCACTCTAACTACTCTAACTGTGAAGAGTATGATGAAGATAGAAATAATTAAACATTGCGCGCGGAACATCACAATAATGTGACAAACTTCTAGTTGATGTTCGAAACAAGACTATATGTATGGATCATCATTTCTCCCTATAACAAGTATAGTTGGTTATTTATAGTGACAGTGATCGTCATTTGTCACTCTAACAAGTATAGTGGGTCATTTCTAGTTAAAATGATCATCATTTGACACTATAACAAGATAGTGGGTCATTTCTAGTTTAGATGGATCATCATTTGTCTGTCGAACAACTCTAGTTGGCCATTTCTACTCATAATGATCATCATTAGTCACTCTTACAAGTATAGTGCGTCATTTTTAGATGTAATGATCATCATTTGTCACTCTTACAAGTATAGTTGGTCATTTATTATCATATTGATCATCATTTCTCCCTATAACAAGTATAGTTGGTCATTTATAGTGATAGTGATCATCATTTGTCACTCTTACAAGTATAGTTGGTCATTTATTATCATATTGATCATCATTTTCCACTCTTACAAGTATAGTTGGGTCCTTCCTAGTCATAATGATCATCATTTTCTACTCTAACAACTCTACTTGGCCATTTCTACTCATAATGATCATCATTTGTCCCACAAACTACTCTAAGTGGTCTTTGTGATGAAAGTGGATGAATTTATCATTCTTACAAGTATAGTGGGTCCTTTGTAGGTATATAATGATCATAGTTTGTCACTCTAACTACTCTAACTGTGAAGAGTATGATGAAGATAGAAACAATAGAACATTGCGCGCGGAACATCACAATAATGTGACAAACTTCTAGTTGATGTTCGAAACAAGACTATATGTATGGATCATCATTTCTCCCTATAACAAGTATAGTTGGTTATTTATAGTGACAGTGATCGTCATTTGTCACTCTAACAAGTATAGTGGGTCATTTCTAGTTAAAATGATCATCATTTGACACTATAACAAGATAGTGGGTCATTTCTAGTTTAGATAGATCATCATTTGTCTGTCGAACAACTCTAGTTGGCCATTTCTACTCATAATGATCATCATTAGTCACTCTTACAAGTATAGTGGGTCATTTTTAGATATAATGATCATCATTTGTCACTCTTACAAGTATAGTTGGTCATTTATTATCATATTGATCATCATTTCTCCCTATAACAAGTATAGTTGGTCATTTATAGTGATAGTGATCATCATTTGTCACTCTTACAAGTATAGTTGGTCATTTATTATCATATTGATCATCATTTTCCACTCTTACAAGTATAGTTGGGTCCTTCCTAGTCATAATGATCATCATTTGCCACTCTAACAACTCTACTTGGCCATTTCTACTCATAATGATCATCATTTGTCCCACAAACTACTCTAAGTGGTCTTTGTGATGAAAGTGGATGAATTTATCATTCTTACAAGTATAGTGGGTCCTTTGTAGGTATATAATGATCATAGTTTGTCACTCTAACTACTCTAACTGTGAAGAGTATGATGAAGATAGAAACAATAGAACATTGCACGCGGAACATCACAATAATGTGACAAACTTCTAGTTGATGTTCGAAACTATAGTTTGTGTATGGATCATCATACGATGAAGATAGCAACATTAAAAATTGTGCGATCCGAACGGCCATTTAATGCGACGAACATCAATATGTTGTTCTAAAACAACCTTACGATAGATGATCATCACTTGTCACTCAATTGGTCATCACTACTGATAATTATCAATATTTATCACTCTAATTAGTCTACCAACTATATTTGGTCCTTTCAAGCGAAATGAGCATCATTTGTCACTTTTTGTTCCGAACAAGTGTAAATTGTACTTTCTAGTTAAAATGAACATCATTTATCACTATATTCTGGATATTTGGACGTGTATAATGTTAATGATTATCATTTATACCTGGAACATACCAGTTGCGTTCCGAACGTAAATCTTTGTGTGGAACACATTATATATGTTCCGAACGTGGTGTATGATTTTATTAACTTTTCCAGAAATGGAGTAGAACAAGTTGTCGTTTGGAACATCGTATTTAATATCCTAAACGACAGTTGATGTGTTGCGAACTATAAGCAAACATGATGGTTTGGAGACAATTTAACAGTACTAATTAAAGACCATCATAATAATATTAATTGAAAAGAGATACAAAAGCATATTCATAAACAGTACAACTACTTAAACATCTAATATATAATAGCGTCTTCGTTATTTTTTTGACCTCCACCGAATTGATTTTGCAAAACCCTCTCAATCCGATCTAACTGCAATTGCATCTGCTCAAGTTTTGTCTCGAGTGTTTTAATGGACCTCTCGCAATTATCTGCTACCTCCTTGATGTCAACAACTTCAAAATGCACGTCTAGCAGTCTTGCAGGAAGCGACTTGTTTGGAGGCTCTCGGACTCGGTGGTACTTATTCCATGGATCGTTAAATGCATTATTGGCCATCTGCATGAAAAAGAGGTTTAAAATTTAGAAAATATTCAAAGTGGAGTTATGTTTAAGGAATTATAAACAGATTAGATTTCGAAATTGTTCTATGAAAAACGTAGAAAATATGGAAAACTTGAGTACCTCAACTTGTTCTTCCTTGATAGAAACTGGTGAAAACTGAACTTGATACTTGGTTAATGCGAAATGAATTGTGAATTGGGTATTCATCAAGGAGGTATTTATAGATGTTTTGAAGTGGCTTTTAATTTTTATTGCACGCCTTTTTCAATGGCCGAGGCAAATGAAGGGACGCATATTTACAAGTGTGCATGTGTTTTGACGTGACTGTTGCAGCAACCAACTTGTATTTTAGCCATTTGGTGTATTGGTATTTGGGCGTCCCAACTGTTCATTGTAGCCGTTTGTGTCTTTTAAATTTTGAATAGCTTGTTCGGAACGTCACGTATAAAAGTATAATATAATATCATCGACAAGATGTTCCGAACATTTTCTCTAAGGTAGCACTTGGTAAATGGGGACATTTGGTCAAAAGGGACACTCAAGAGTGAAAATAGGTAAAAGGGACAACGTCTTAATTAATGTAATAAAAGGGACACATCTAATTAATGCTCTTAGACATAACTTTCCTCCACTCCCCTTCACCCTAAAGTTTTATTTCTTACACTTTGGTCCTCACGTATATAAAAAATAAAATTTGCCAAATTAGGGAAATATTTTTCCCTCCGTTTATTCCCTCCTTTCTCTCTCTCTCTCTCTCTCTCTCTCTCTCTCTCTCTCTCTCTCTCTCTCTCTCTCTCTCTCTCTCTCTCCCCCTCTCTTCTCTTCTCCCTCCCGACCTGAAACACCATAGCTGCTGCGCATCTGCTTTCTTCAATCTCCATTCGTTTTCGCTATTATTCTTGCATTCCAACTCTCCCAAACGGAAAATATTGTCAGATCTAAATCCATTTCGGTTAATTAGAGGTATTATTGACTCTAATTTAATAAATAATTTGAGAAAAATACGCTGCAATTCTTTGAATAACAATTTCTGGTTGGCATTACTTTTAATTGGTTTGCTTGACGTTCAAATGCTATGAATAATGTTTACCTATTGGCCATTACTTGAAATTAGAAAGTTTGTTGTTGAAATTGTTTGAATAACGCTGGGCATTACTTCAAACTGGAAAGCTTGACAACTCCCATATCTCCTGTAAGTGTAAATCTCCGTCTTGCTAATCTCTACTATTCTAATTTTTGTAAAAAACCCTTTTAAACCAGTATGTTGCTGTTTTGAAACATCTTACCGTGATGATCACAACATTATAAAGATTGTTCTACAAATACTCGTACAACGTAGTCACAATTATGGAATATTGTATTAGATGCTCAGGATAATCCTTTTGATGTTCCTATTGTGCTAGTCTGAGTTACGGAACATAATTTTGGTTGCCCGAATAATCTTACAGTATGTTCAGTAAATGCCATTCATAATGTTGGAACATTTTTGTAGATGGTCGGAACTGATGTATCGATGTTTCACATCGGTATGCTTGTATTCTTAAACATCCTTGGGCATGTTCGGATCTGTTTTTCGATGTTCCAGTATCCTTTGCTACCTGGACCACATTTGATGAATGTTTATCCTACCTTGCAGATATCGTTAAAGTAATGGGGGACAACATACTACTAGGAGTTGATTTTCTCGGCGAATGGGTTGAGCGTTCGAATTGCTATGCTTGGATTCCTAAGGTGAAAGAGACAAGACCTATCCTTGTGAGTAGGAATATTACATATGATGAACTTGTCAACAAAATCATACGCAGTTGGGGGGTAAGTGATGATCCTAGGGATCTTTGCATTTCATATATGCTGAGTGTTGCCGCAAAGCAAAAGACTGCTCCATCTAAAATTAGGTCTGATGATGATGTTCAGCTTTATATGGCTGATGTAGACCAAGCTGGGGCTAGGCCAACACTAAGGGTTAGTGTGATTCCAAGGCCTGAAGGAATTTCAAGTTCAAATGAACAAGATATGCATGTTGAGATGGATGAAGATGAATTAGAACAAGGTGGAGAGGCAGACGAAGAAGGTGAAGAAGGTGGAGAAGTAGTTGGTAATCCTTCAGAAAGAGCACCATCATTGAGCAGCCGCAACGATTTTTTTGGAAAAGACGGCACAGGTTTTGTAAAGGGTATGACTTTCAAGAACAAGCGAGAATTAGTGGTGAAGTTGAGGCTTGCTGCAGTGAGGAGGCCTTTTTCTTTCAAAGCTGTGAAGAATACAAAAAGGTTGTTTTATGCCCGATGTGTTGATGCAAATTGCAAGTGGTGGCTTCGAGTATTGAGGTATCATAGTAGTGATACATTTTATATTACAATCTACAATGGCGAGCACACGTGCGGTGTGCAGCACCTGCAAAGCCACCATAAACATGTCACAACTGATGTTGTTGGTGAATACATGAAAGATAGGTACATTGAGGGGAAAGGAATAACACCAAAAGACATCAGGGTTGCATTCAACAGAGAATTGGGATGCAACATTAGTTATTGGAAAGGTTTGAAGGGATGTGAGATTGCAAAGGCAATAGCAAGAGGGACACATGAACACAGTTATGAAATTTTAGAGGCATACAGTTATATGGTAAGGTCCCAAAATATTGGAAGCAAGACAGCTTTGAAGCTTGATAGTTGTGGGAGGTTTAAGTATTTTTTTATATCTTACGGATCTTGGATTAGGGGTTTTCTGTATATGAGAAAAGTCCTTGCTATTGATGGGACTCATTTGTCAGGCAAGTACGGCGGTGTGTTGTTGTCTGCCGTTGCCCAGGATGCAGAGAAGCACATATTCCCTGTTGCATTCTGCGTTGTCGACAAAGAATGTGATGCTTCTTATGATTTTTTTTTCGAACAATTGGTTGACATAGCCCAGTACAATGATGAGTTGAGCGTCATTTCAGACAGGCATAAAAGCATAGCAAAATCAATTGCCAAGTGGTTTCCCCAAGCTCACTACGGAGTTTGCACGAGGCACCTTGCTGAAAATATCCGTACAAAGTTTCAGTTTGGAGACCACCTGGGGTCCTATTACTTGGCAGCAGATGCATATCGTGTGGAGGATTTCAGAACGCACTTTAAGCAAATCGAAGACAACGATCCAAGGGTTACCAGATATCTTCAAGATGACGTGGGGTTCCATAAATGGAGCAGATGCTTTTTCCCTGGGCACAGGTACACGACTATGAACATTTATACCAAATGTTCTGAACGTTGCGTTGGAATGTTCTATATTTACATGTCAATTAAGCCGAGAACATTCTAATTGACGTTCAATATAGTACCAATGATGTGTATGACGTAATTATTGATGTTCTGATCGCATGCTTAATGTTCGCACTTGGATTAGACGTATTTAGCATTAAGGTCTTTGTTTGTTTGTTACAATTTCAGATTTGTAGTGATGACCTCGAACATTGCTGAGTCCACAAATGCAATGCTGAGGGATGAAAGAGAATATCCTATCGTTGCCCTATTAAATCATATCAATCGTACATTTGGCGAAAAATTCCATGTGAGAGCTACGGAGTTCCTCGAGGTTTCAACCATATGTGTCCCTTCAATTGAAGGAAAAATAAGATTCAACCTGGAGGAAGGGGGTAAGCTCGCAATTAGTCGAAAAGGTACGTATGGTTTCACCATCATCAGTCCAGGCCAGGGAGCAGAAGTCGACTTACTCAACAGAACTTGTACGTGCAGAGAGTATCAAATTGATTTAATACCCTATAAACATGCTATGGCAGCTATCAGAATGCTGCGTCCAGAAGACTATGGAGCGTGAGTCTATTACTTCACTTCTGCATATTACAAGTTAGAGTCATATATGCTTGCCTATGCAGAACCGATCAATGCTGTTCCGCCGGAAGAATTTTGGAATGTTCCTCCTGAGCTTCTTGAGAGACGAATATTTCCTCCTTTCATCGACGTGGGTAAGGGTAGACGAAGGAAAAAGCGGATACCATCAGTTGGTGAAGTATTTTCAAGTAGGAGAAACAAATGTAGCATCTGCAAAAGGTCAAGCCACAAAAGAACTACTTGCCCAAAACGAGTGGATAGTGGACAATCCTCCCAAACTCAAAGTGTTACTTTTTGAATTTTAATCTTGACAATTTTATATATTTTTATATTTGAACGTTTAACTTAATGTTCCGAGTATTTATCAATGGCGTTCCAAATTCCTATTATTTTTGTAGTATATAATTCAAATTGATCATCATACAGATGTTCTAATACTGCAAACGGGATGTTCAGTGTAATGCAATAGTCATGCTGATTGATCAAGCGAAGGGTTGCCTCGTGCAATTAAAAGGTGTGAAAGCATCCGTCAAAACCTGCATACGAAAAAAGGCATTAATTAATCCAGATACATCACCTAGAGAGTAGTGAACGACTTTTCAATGTTCATATCACGCCTTTTGGTGTTTTTTATGTTAAATTCATCTATAAATACAAACATTTCCTTGTCCCTCCATACACACAATTATCCTCCTACTTGAATTAGCAAAATTTCTTCATAGACAACAAACACAAATGGAAAATAACCAAAACGAAGTTGTCGCTAATGGCCACTATGCCCCAGCCGACGAACCTGACCATAACGAATATTATGGAAACATCGCCTGGGATATTGCCGGTATACAAACTGACATCACTGCAATCAACCATTCTGTGGACCGCTTATCTGCTGATGTATGGAGCATAAGGCAAGTGTTAGTTCAGGGCTGGGAGCGTATTGAAAGAATGCTTTTGGGACTCCTTATCCATCAAGGGATGAATCCAGAGCAGTTTGCTACTCCTCCAAATTCTCCCAATGCTGACAACTAGAACTTTTATTTAAACATTATATCTAGTACTAGTACTTTTGTCTAAGCATTATATCTAGTACTTTTGTCAAGCATTATGTCAAGTACTTTTGTATATGTATTTTGTGTATGAATGAAAATTATCAGATTATGTGTTAAGTTGATAATACTTCCACTACATAAGTGCACGCCTAAACTTCATCAGCAACTTGAAACATTCTAACACACGTTCCAAGCACCTTATGAAGATGTTTGACATCGTTATTAACGTAAACATGCTAGCATATATTTTAACAACTCCCATCTAAAATGCATCAGCAAGTTGAAACACCCTAACAAAAGTTCAGAGCACAGTATGAAGATGTTTGACATAGCAGAATGAGTTTGGCCTTAAAATCATTATTAACACAAACATGCAAAAGCCTCATTATTTGTACAACAACACAGCACTGTTTGGGGAGATTTGACGAAAAAATCAACAAAAAGCAGAGATTTTCACGAGAATTTCAGTCCAGAACCAGAAAGAAGGCGTAAAAACCCTAGCTTTATCGAAATAGCCAAATAGCAAAAAAATAAACCCCGATTCACTTGAAAACATCAATATAGTACAAAATTTACCTTTAGATGTTGCCGGAGAACATTATGTAGATGGCCGGCGACGAAATAGAAGACTCGAGAAGAAGACTTGAGAAGTGTGTAAGAGAAGAAAGGGGCGGGTGTTCGATGTTTGAAATGATTGAATTGATAAGACTGATCAGCCGCATTTTTAATTAAAACTTCACTTTTGGGGTTGTCATAATCCTCATAATTGCCATTAAGGCCCCACCTTTTTTTTTGTTCCGAATTCCACACGCGTCCCATTTTTGTATAAAATCGAGCCCGGGGCAGGGGTACATTTCTTTTTTGAGATATTAGAACGTTCTTCTGAACGTGCCAAACATAATAATCAATTAGGTAGTTCGTTTAAAATAAAACGCGTTTGCTCAAAATAAAAAGTACCTTTTTCACGTTCAGAACATAATAAATGATGTTTGAACCTTAACCCTAACCCTAACCCTGAACCCCAAAACATAACCCTAACCCTAACCCCAAACTGCAAAAATTCCTAACATTTAGAGAACATTCATTCTCCTGTTCTGAACCTTTGTCGTAACGTTCTTGAACGTCGCAAGTCTATTCTGGATCTTCATACTGATGTTGTTTTTGTACCGTTGAGGATTAGTTGATAAATACTAATATAAGGATCATTTAAAATGCATAAACAATGATTTAGTAGTTTAGTAAGATTCCAAAACATGCTATGTGTAAGTAAACCAAAATATATGTCGTTAATTATACCAAAATGTAATTATTAGGTTGTTTGGATAAGGAGTGTAGGGTTGATTCTAGATCAATTAATAATTTTAAACATTAAGAAGTGTATTATAACGAATTGTAGCATAGATTGGACGTTATATCACTAGATAGACACATTAGTAATCTATTTGCTGATCTTGCAATCTATGTGTAGCTCAATTACAGGCATTCTTCGTGTATCTACAACAACTAAGACTTCAAATCATACAAGTATTGATTGTAATACTCAATATTATGTGTATTTAAGGTGACTACATCAATAGTATGTCTATTGGAAGTGTTTACTCATAAAAGTTCTACTAGAGTATACTCATTTATATCTATTGAAAGCGATTACTTAGTTATATCAAATGAAACACTTACTAAGTTATTGAGTATTTCATTAGATGTTGTTCTAATCAATGGATAATCTATATAATGATGATTTAACCTTAAATATAAAGACTTATTAATCTTTTCATGTTATATAGTTTCTTATTACAACCATATTAAAGGTTGGAACACTACATATTAAATTAGGCACCTACTATGAACTGAACATATAAACCCACGTTCGTAACTTAAATTAGATGTTTTTGCATCAATCTTTGGAAATTTATGTATATTCAAAGAGATTACTCAATATTATGTGTATTTAAGGTGACTACATCAATAGTATGTCTATTGGAAGTGTTTACTCATAAAAGTTCTACTAGAGTATACTCATTTATATCTATTGAAAGCGATTACTTAGTTATATCAAATGAAACACTTATTAAGTTATTGAGTATTTCATTAGATGTTGTTCTAATCAATGGATAATCTATATAATGATTATTTAACCTTAAATATAAAGACTTATTAATCTTTTCATGTTATATAGTTTCTTATTACAACCATATTAAAGGTTGGAATACTACATATTAAATTAGGCACCTACTATGAACTGAACATATAAACCCACGTCCGTAACTTAAATTAGATGTTTTTGCATCAATCTTTGGAAATTTTTTTGGTGTTTGTAGTACTAATACAACGGATACATTTGTTTATAGATATTAGAACAATCTCTTCTACGTGCCAAACATGGTTTTCTAATGCTAAAAAAAGTGGAGCAACCCGTTTTAAATACGTGGAGCGACCTGCTCCACACAACTTACATTAATCCCAACCCGTTCTATTATCTTATAACACGTGGAATAACCCCAAACATTCAATTAATTAGGTCTTTTTACCCCATTCCCATTATTGTTATAAGTTATCCCTAGGGACCCCCTTTACCTCGTCTTCTAAGTCTTCTTCTTAACTCAACCATGTCTCAAGGATCAACTTGTTCTCGCAGCTCCTCTCAAAATCGTCGATGTTGGTGTGGCTTACCTGCGATACAATTCACGGCGGGCACACAGTCGAATGCTGGACGAAAATTTTGCAAGTGTCCCCGCAAGGGTATTAGCAATTGCGGATTTTGGGAATGGTGTGACGAGGAGTATCCCCAGCCTACTACATTGGTTTTAAACAAGTTGAAAATTTCACTTGATGAAGTTTGTGAAGAAAGGGCCAATTTGCTGAAGGAAGTTGACAAATTAGGGGCTTGTAATACTACAAATTTATTGAAGATCAGTAAGTTAGAGGCTAAATTGCAACGGTGGAAGATGTATTTCTTATTGTCTTGGGCAGCTTTTTTGGGTTTCATTGTAGCTAGGTTTATTTGATACCAATTGCTGTTCATCGAGTACTACTGAGATCTATATATTTGAATGTTTAAGTTAATGTTTCGAGCATTTATCAATGGCGTTCCACCTATTATTTTTGTAGCATATAAATCAAATTGATCATCATACGGATGTTCTAATACTGCAAACGGGATGTTCAGTGTAATGCAAAACAACATTCTTAAATATTCAAAACATGCTAGATTGTACTGAAAATTAAAGGACAACACTTCTAAACACGACATTCAAGGCAAATAGAAAATCTTCTTAAATGACTAGACTTGAAATAGTTCTTCATTTCACATGTGTTCCGCTGGAGGCCGTGGTGGTGAAGGGTAGTTTTGGGGGTCAATCTCGAGTGCAGCTTGAATACCACGAAGCATAAGCTTAATAAGATTCATATCCTCACGGAATTCATCGAATCTAGTTCTTAATCGCGACACTTGATCCTCCACATTTCCTACATAAACTACAATCTGATCAACATCTGAGGTCAGATCTGCGATATCTTCACGGACATGATCGATTTCAGTGAACCTACTAGTACTTGGAACTCCACTATCATGTTCTGGTGCTCTTGGTTGCCTTACTCTACGAGACATTGTTTTTGTTTCGCCTTGTTGTTGCTGTGCAGACATTTAACATTTATAGAAGGCTTGGTGCCTTTTCGGTTGCATATGTGATGATTTAAAGAGGCGCCTATTCGCATTGAATGGTTGGGGTTAGTACACGTGTTTTAACTGTGACCAGGGGTTCCTAATCCTTCCCGCGGAAGTGAGAACATCTTCATGGCGATACGAATCATCATATACTCGTTCCATTAGTCTATTGGTTTTTGACGTTTATAATTCAAATTGATCTTCATGTTTGAAAATTATTTATACCCTTCCAGTAGACTATTGGTATTTTTTAAACTACTCATCATTATACACTTAACGGCTATCCCCTTCAATTCAAATCTGAAGCAAAGCAACGAAGCGTCACTTCAAAAATTTAAAAAAATATATAACGGCTAGTGTAAACACACTTAAGTCGGTTACCTATTTTTCTCCTATAAATACTCGATCAAACCATTCAAATTCAAAAAACTCTATACCACTACAACCTATAATCTTCAGCCAAAAATAAAAATGGTTCGCCGACCTTCCTCCTCAATAGTTGCTACTGCTGCAAGAACAGGAGCAACAAATACAAGAGCATCCACCTCAAGAGTACCAAAAACGACAAAGGGAGCAACCTTGAAACAAGAAGGAAGAGGTGAAGCCAAGCAAAAAGAAGGAAGAACGGGAAGAGGGTCAGCCAAGCAAAACGAAGGAAGAACGGGAAGAAGTGAAGCCAAGCAAAACGAAGGAAAAACGGGAAGAGGGTCGGCCATGCAAAAAGAAGGAAGAAAGGGAAGAGGATCAGCCAAGCAAAAAGAAGGAAAAACGGGAAGAGGATCAGCCAAGCTAATAGGAGGAAGAAAAAGTCGAAACACTTCTGCAGAACGACAAGAACGTGCAAATGATATTTTGGAACAACTTTGTGCTGAAGTTTGGGGTTGGAAGTTCAAATTTGAGGAATTCTTCGAATACTACAATAGGGACGTCAAAAAGATGTTGAAAGAAATAAAGAGGATAAAGAACATGCTCCAGATAGCAACCTTGAATCAAGAAGGGACTGCATCGCGTTGAAGTGAAAACGCATATTATTGACCAGGATGTTAATATGACTGTTTATTAAGTAATGTCTTAAATGCTAATATAATTAGCATACTTTTGTAAAGCACTGAATCTTTGAACGATCAAGAATGTTTTTGCCTGGTTCTTGATTATCAATGTATAAAGTAACTTTAATGTTCAGAACATCCGTTGTTGTTTCCCTATTTACTAGATATTGAACATCAAATAACCATTACGTTAAAAACTATTTGAACGTACAAAATAATGTTCCGAAAATAACTAATGTTGTTCCTATAGTCTATAATTTTTAATATTTTTAAGTTAATCTTATCATAATACAGATGTTCTAATAATGTAAACTCGATGTTCAGTGTAATGCAAAACAATAGTCATCATTTGCCATATATACGCATCAAAAATGGGTAATCATCCATATATTACACCCATCAAAAACAAAAACATAATTATCTAAATTTTACAACCCATACTAAGGGACTAATTTGCCATGGAATATGTCCACAGCAAATTTAACTAGACAGTCTTCTATCACATTGTCACAAAGATATTCCATCGGGGTGTTGGACAGCAAATGTTCGAGGAACATGATGGCATACGCTCCACATGCAGTACCAGTCAAATTCCTTGGAAGGCCTTGGATGCGCTCGTACGGCCACATTTCCATAGATTGGATTTCAGGAGGGAGGTGGTTGAATTTCCCCGACTGCCGGATGTATATTGGGAACATGTACATTATTGGCCCCATTATTGAATCAAAGCGGTCTTCATTGTACAACCCAATGTTGCAGTCGTAGACATCGATCCTTGCCTCCTCTAAATAAAAGACGCATGTAACATAATGCGTGCTTTCAATGTTATATACGGCAAAGAGTCTTTTCACACCATCCCACTTCCTTCCACCCGGATATGGAGACTTACCTCTGGCATAACCAAGGAATGTATCCTCAAACTTATATTCTGCTAGGTATTTGTCAAGGCCGACATCAAACCCCTTTGCTTCCTCTTCAGCCGCATCGTATCGAACGCACAAGTTGGTTAAGAATGAAAGATCGAGGATGAGATCAGAGCTATCATAATGCCGGGGGTAAGCCTTATGCCTCACACGCATCAAGGCCAAGTACTCATCCATAAACTGCAGAATAAAACAAATTAGAAGTTGTGAATAAAACTATGCCGACACATACTATTTTATGTTTGGACCATCCAGTCGAATGTTTAACGAACATAGGACCATTAGGTTCCGAACGGAGAAATAACTGTTCGATCTTCGATAAAAACCAAACACTAACAAAACAATAGAAGTAAAGAGATGCACTTACACTATCCCACATCCACTCTTTCACGTCCAGGAAGTCTAGAAAATTCAAGTAATTAAACTCGTGACACACGAAGGCAGTCTTTTGTTCCTTCTTCTCCTCCAAAAAAGCGTCAAATGCAGCTTTCTTGTGAATGTCGAGTGCCTTGTACAGTGTCACTGGCAATCTCTCGAGATCTTGGAGCCTGACTTGAGCTCTCTCTCTAAATTTCCAAAAAAAAAATGTTTGAAAAATTGTCTAAATTTAATAGAAGAACGTCCCTTTTATGTTCAACGATTCTAATTGGATGTTTTACTAACCTTGCCATTCTGGCAGCAGTCATTTTCTTCTTTCCTTTGTTCTTCTTTGCCTGGAGCATCCTGGACAACAAAATATGCCTCTTTGGCCGCTGCTGCTGCTTCTTCTTTGACGACGACGCTACTAAATTAGCAAGGGACAGCTGGATCGCATCAAGCTTCTGATCCAGTCCCTGTCGCCATTGAAGGCAGTCGTGACACTTGCAACTGCAGACACTAGGCTCTACATTCTCATGTTCTCTCCTCCTAGAGCTTTCTCCAACTTCGAACAAACCCCTACCACTAAAAAGGCCACCAGTAAAACGACCAGCCCTACCACCAATCTCATCACCAACTTGTGTTTCACATCTGCCAACACCTCCACTAACAAATTCTTAACCAACCTTTCCTTCATCAATTACCTCTCTTGGAGGGGTCCTGGGGCAATTCCTAAAAACTGTCACTCGATCACCACCAATGATCGAGCTAGCCCCCTCCAACATCACAACAAGCTGATCAATTACCTCGTCGCCCCCATCAACAAACGGCTCAATATTCTGGAAGGTATCATCTTCCCTCTCTGCATCGATAGGGTCAATGAAAGGGTGCACCACCTACATACCATAAAAGAGTGTTCAGAACATCATTATTACTGTTCGACATTTAACACCATTAAAAATAAAACATCATATCTGTCGTGATCGAACATCTGAAAAGACGTTCTTAACATTAACAGCAATGATTATAATAACATTGCAGATGTTCCAACATTTCGAAAATAGTAGGTAAAGTACTTACAGGCTTTGCAACATTCTCAAACAGCCTTCGGGAGTCTCTTTCATTCTTTTCAGTGATCCACCTGTGCATCCTTGGCATGGTCCTCTCCTTGGGAAAATCCCTGGGATGAAGCGTAGGTATTGCTTCAAATACCCAACCCACAAATGCCCAAGGAAACCCATAAAGATTGTAATTTAGCCCGTCCTTGGCCTTGCTAGCTGCACGATCAGCCATGGGCTTCGTCAGGTACTCAATGGTCAGCTCGAAGCTTTTCCGCCCCCAAGGATACTTGGCAAATTCATTTGGAAGGTATGCAAGGAAGACCAGTAATTCCTCAATACCAGCTTTTTTCTCCTTGGCGCATAATATTGAGTGAACAAACCAAGCCATGGCAAGCCCAAACTTGTACCGTTCAGGAACTTCCTCATTTTCTATCAAACTCAGCAACCGGGAAGCAGTAACTGCCCTTGCTTTCCCATCCTCCCATGCCGTTGAGATATACTCCCACATCTCCCTGCCCCTCTCTTTGATCGCAGCCTCCCATTGGACACTTGGATAGGCTTGGCATCTCAGCTTTGTCATCAAAACAAACTCTTGGAGGCCAAAACGAACAGGCACTCCATTGAAATTGAACCAAGCTTCTTTTTCTTTATTGCACAAAACTCTTTTTAGCAGAATATTGTGCACCAACCTGGTTGGAAACGATGGCTCTTCCGGCAAGTCCAAGAAATGGCCAAAGATACTGTTTTTGAACTTGTCATACAAACCACTAGTACGCAGCACAATCCTGAACTCACGCATTCGTCCAATAAGCGACGAGCGGACAGTTATCTTGGATTGAAAATGCTCATGCTCATCCAAGTAAGTCTTCAGCACCATTGGTGGAATGACACTGGTGACGTACTCAGGCTGCACGTACTCAGGCTGCACAATGTTTTGAAATTTGTTAGTTTAAGGAATCACCAGGGTAGTAAGAACATAATATCATATGCATGAAACATCCCTTGAGATGTTCCAAGGAACTACAAGAAAATACTTTGAACATAGTTAAGGTTGATCTGATCATGCACGCGAGTGTTCTCAAATCACATAAAAAAATATTGAACATTCTACTGTAAAGTGACGAACAACTTTATGTATGTTCTAGACAACAACTATACCTCTCTAGGTGGCTCTGCAGAATCAGCTCCCACGTCGTCTACGAACTTCATCCGACCTTCTCCTTCGCATCTCTCACCCTCTTCTTCTTCCCTACCATTCCTACCTCCTTCACCAGCTTGAACATCTACTACCTCTATAACTTCATGTACATCATCTACTTCTTCAACATTTGCAACTCCTTCAAATTCCCCTGCAAGATTATTTACCAACCTTCCCACCTCCTCTTCTTCTGCCATATTTAAAAGGCTCTCTTTTTTGTTTCCATCTTCATCCCAGTCATCATCACCAAACAGCGCTTCTATTTCTTCTGATAGATTACCATCGTCCGGCAGCTGTGGCCCAACATTTACATCATAGTCTAGGGACCCCTCCTCTTCGTCCTCCAATATTAGTCTCCTCTTCCTGGGAGGCTGTTTACTAGGAGGAGTAGTCTCCTTCCTCTTAATTCCCCGCGTATAAGCCATTGTAGCTGCAAATCACAAGTATATTCATCAATTAAAGATGTACAAGCATGCAATATGGGTGTGTGAAACATAATATACATATGTATATTTTATCAAACCCTAGTTCAAGTAGAGTCATCATTAAACGTTATCATCCTCTCGCACGGTCGGAGCACTGTCTCAAATGTTCCAGAACTTTAAACATGCATGCACAAACATAAACATGCAAAATCTTGACTATATGTACATCATTTTTTCAACCTTTAGCATATTTATTTTATAAAACCCTAATTTATTTTAACAAAAATCACCTAAAATGCATCACCAACTTCAAACATCCCATCACATATTTAGAACACTGTCTCACGATGTTTGACTCTGCGAAGGAGCATGCGTACAACATTTTTTCAACCTTTAGCCTATTTATTTTATAAAACCCTAATTTATTTTAACAAAAATCATCTAAAATGCATCACCAACTTCAAACATCGTATCACACGTTTAGAACACTGTCTCACAATATTTCACTCTTCGAAGGAGTATGCTCTTAACATGGTAATATAACATAAACATGCAAAAACATCACTATTTGTACAAGAACATAGCACTATTTGACGAAAAAATCAATAAAAACAAAGATTTTCACAAGAACTTTCTTCCAGTACTGTAAAAAGGCGTAAAAATCATAGTTTTTTCAAAATAGCAAAATAGCAAAAGAAAAAATCCGATTCACTTGAAAAACATCAATATTGTTCAAAATTTACCTTTAGATGTTACCGAAAAAATGTATATGGTCGGCGACGATGATGTTTAGAAAACTGCGTAGAATACTGTAGAAGAGACGAACTTGAGAACTGTGAAAGTATGTAAGAGAAGATTTTTGAGGTTCGATGTTTTAAATCATTGCACTCAGTCCGTTCGGTTCCTTTTTCCCACTTTTTGATTAAAAGTTTTTGGGATTGCTAATTCAGTCCAAAAAGTTTTTAATCAAGCCCCGCAAGTTTTGTTGTTTCTAATCGGGCCCATGGTTTAATGTTAAACGCGCGCGTTATTCAACGCTCCACGCACGTCCCCTTTTATTAATTAAAGACTTGAGAGGGTCTTTTGGCCCATTCTTCTCTGGTAAATGCTACGACTATGAATTGTGAAATAAAGACCTCACAAGCTTTCACATGCCTTGACATCGTTCGGAACATCAAATGTAATATCCTAAACAAACTGGATGTGTTGCGAACAATATGCAATTATGTGCACAACATAATCGCAAAAGATGCAGTAAAGCAATCTGTGCAAACCATAAGTTAAGAAATAAATTTGGCCAAATATGTACACAATATAAATTATACAAGTAGGACGAAAAGTTCATTATGCAATTCAAATAAATATCCAAATAATCGAAATTATAACGAGGACGATGCTTCGTCCAATTCACAAACACAATTTGTAGGCTGACTTGTAGCCTCAGTTCCACTACGAACAACGGGGCATGTAGTTTTCTTGTGACCATATCTCTTGCGGTTGCCACATTTATTTCTCCTCTTTGGAAGACGTTCCCCAATAGATCGAATCCGGTTAACCCTTCTCCTTCCACGGTTGTTTGGCTTTGGGGGTGGAGGCACTGGATAAAGTATCTCTTCAGCAGGGACGACCCATGATTCTTCAGGAGGTACTGCATTGACAGGCTCTGCATAGGCAAGGATGTATGCTTGTGTTGTGTAATATCCAAAAGTGTATTCATACACTCTACTTCCATATTCATCGCCATGCAACCCCTAATTGCTGCCATAGCATGTACACAAGGTAACTGATCAAGATCAAACTCCCTACATGTACATGTCCTCTCATATAGATCAACTTCTGCCTCATGCCCTGGACTAATGATTTCGAAACCATAAGTTCCCTTCCTGTTGACAACTAGCTTGTCTCCAACTTCTTTATTCTTCCTTATTTTTATTTCAACGTCTGGGACGCATAAATTTGGGTGGTTGATTAACTTCATAGCCCTAGTGTGGAATTTTTCCGCAAAGTTCCTACCTATATCCTTTAAGAGGGCAGCAATGGGGAATTCTCTTTGCTCTTTCAGCATGGAATTAATGGACTCAGCTATGTTTGATGTCATAACTTCAAACCTATTAAAAAGAATAAAAATTATAATAATCAAAAGATGTTCCTAACATAAAGCAAAAGTGCAGATATAGGAATAAGAAGTGCGGAACATTCATGATGTTCCTAACATGAATCATACGTTCAGAACGACGATAAGGAGTTCGGAACATCGTTAGAAAATAAAATTTCCTAATAATGTTCTGAACATATATGTTATGTTCGGAACGCGTAATGTGACGTTTGGAACATATTGAAAGCAGACAGTAATATCAGATCTTGTTATTATAGTTTACGTTACCTGTTTCCTGGGAAATATAATCTGCTCCATCTATGATAGCCAACAACATTTTCAAGATAATCCGCTACCCTCCAATCAATAGTCCTGATCTCATTCATAGCATCATTGAACTCCTCTACCCTGTATGCCTTTGCTGCAGTGTAGTATTTATGAAGACTGATTCCAAACTGAAACTTTGTTCGGATGCTTTCACCAAGGTGCCACATGCAAACTCCATAGTGTGCAGAAGGAAACACTTGGGCGACCATTTTCGAGATGCTCGGATGTCTATCCGAAACAATGCACAACTCTTCACTATCTGAAACTATGCAGCGTAATTGTTCGAAAAAATACTCATATGAGGCGTCGCACTCTTTGTCTACAACACAAAAACCAATAGGGAATACGTGACTCATTGCATCCTGAGCAACAGCAGACAGCAACACCCCTCCATACTCGCCAGACAAATGTGTACCGTCAACGGCTAGGACTTTTCTCACGTAAGTAAATCCCCTGATCCACGCTCCATAAGAGAGAAAAAATACAAGAACTCCCCTGTGCTAGAAAGCCTCAAATCTCTCTTGGTTCCTGGATTCTTACTCCTAACCATATAAGCATAAGCATCAAGAATTTCAATACCTTTCTCATGTGTTCCCCGTGTCAAAGATTTTGCAAATTGACAGCCCCTAAGACACTTCCAGTAGCTAACCTTACAACCAAAATCGTTTTTAAGGGACTCCCTGACAGCTTTTGTGGTTGGACCTTTTCCCATTAAATATTTACCTTTCATGAACTCACCAATTATCTGGGCAGAGGCGTGTGAATTATGACTGGAATGATGTTGGACACCGCATGTGTGCATGTTATTATAAACGCTAATGTAGAACCTATCATTACTTTTATACCTCATTGCCCTTAACCACCATTTGCATTTCACATCTAAACATCTAGCATTAAAAATCTTTGCAGTATTCTTCAATGCTTTGTAATTAAAACGATGTTTAACTGCTGCAATCTTCAATTTGGTGACCAGTTCTTTCTTATTGGAGAAAGTCATACCTTTTTCAAAACCTGTGCCATCGACGAAGTGAAATATCGGCTCGCTGCTTTGTGTTGGAAACACAGGGGTATAAATGGCAGGATGTTCCTCTACATATTTTTCGTCTACTTCTTCTTCTTTTTCTTCATCTACATCTACGCCTCCTCTGTCTTCTTCTACCCCTCCTCCTCTGTCTTCTTCTACTTCTTCATGTAAGTCATCCAATCGCTGACTAAAATCATGCCGCCACTATTTGGCATTTCTTGGTCATTAGAACTAACACATTCCTCCGTCGTAGAAACCACAATTACCCTTAGTGTGGGCCTAGCACCATTACGATCAACGTCAGCCATATAAAGGCGTACATCATCATCATTTCTTATTGTAACGGGAGGAGTCTTTTGATTTGCGGCAACACTCAGCATGTAAGTAATGCAAATGTCCCACGGATTATCTCTTATCCCCCAACTTCCGATGATTTTGTTAAGTAGAACATCATACGTAACATCTCTAGGCACAAGAATGGGTCTTGACTCTTTAACCTTCGGAACCCAAGCATAACATTTAGAACGCTCCACCCATTCACCTTGATAATTAACTCCTAATATAACCTCACCCATCGATGGTCACCTGCAATAAATTGGAATGACCAACTATTAGTATTACTAATATTTATACAGTATGTTCCAAACCTCAATGTTGCTCGTTTGGAACATCTCTGCTGACGTTCTGCACATCACGTTACAGTTTTTCATTGCTTAATGCAAGATGTTCCAAACCTCAGTGTTGCTCGTTTGGAACATCGTACGCAGACGTTCTGAACATCACCTTACACTTTTTCGTTGCTTAATGCAAGATGTTCCGAACTGCTAACAGAACGCTCAAACATCCTACAGAATGTTCCGAACATTATCTGTGAAAATTTCAATAAATACATACGCCGTGTAAAACGCTAGCGATATGTTTGGAATTACAATTACGGCCATAGGAAAGTCGAAATGATGTTTGGAATTTCAGGCAGATTGTTCGGAGGAACTGAATCCGTAACAACCTCGAATCAAACAAAAACAACTAAAAACATGTTCGAAAAGTTAGTACACTTACCGGAGATGACTGGATTAATACGATTAAAATTGGAGGAACAAGATTTTCCCTTTAATGGATAAGAAACGACCAGATTTAACGAAATGCCATATAACCCAAATGTGGGTGATCTCAGCTTGTATTGCCTAAAACTGGAAAGGATATTCAAGATAATAAGCTCAGCAGCTATGGTGGAATGGGTATTATTTCGATCTACGAAAGGAAGCTCAGTAGCTATGGTGGAACTTTGGGCGGGAATGGAATGTGGAAAAAATGGAGGGAAAACGGGGGAGAGGAGAGAGGGAAGCAGCTAGGTAAATGGCCAAATTTGGCAAAAAAACTACTTTATATACACCTATTGTGCAACTTACAAAATATTGGGGTGAGAATGTTACATAGTTAATAACACTAATTAAATGAGGACCCTAGATTTCATGTTTAAAACTTGAGCCTTTTTCCACACAAAAAAGACTTGGCAAGTCCTGCCATGCCAATCCCCCAGGTTACTTGATGGAGATGAAAGAGATAAAAGAATTAAATAAATAAAAAAAAGTAATTAAGTGAATTAAAAAATAATTCTCGAGGTCTTTTTACGCTCCCTGGAGGAGTGTAATGCGCACTCCATGCCAGGTCACCCACGTGTGTTTAGTATACACACTTTTAATACGACCAGGTGTTCAAATGGGAAAGCCCTTGGTTCAGGTGTTTAAATGAGAAAAATTGACAAGTTTAAAGGTCTGCGTATGTATTCTGCCTAAAATTTTCTTATGGGAGTAAAATTGTAGCGGAAACCCCGAAAGTGTCCATCATGTGCAAACACTTCTTGTATCGTTGCATGAACTGTGCCCGATCATCAGCGTTCCCTGGCTCTCCATCAATGACTGTAACAATAAGATGTATC
This sequence comes from Petunia x hybrida, assembly GCA_037355625.1. Classification (NCBI taxonomy): domain Eukaryota; kingdom Viridiplantae; phylum Streptophyta; class Magnoliopsida; order Solanales; family Solanaceae; genus Petunia; species Petunia x hybrida. The sequence goes on along the minus strand of JBBBVM010000504.1, from coordinate 481,131 downwards.
TTGACAATTCATTTACATATATTAAAACAAATTTAGAGCCTAGATCTGTTAATATCGCCTTGGTCCAATCTGATCCGTCATTTAATAGGGATAGGTTGAACTTCTTTTAACCAACTTAAGATCGAGGGTTTTTCACCCGACTCACATAATTCCGCGGTGAGTAAGGCTTGAGCGATGCTGGGCAGGGCCAGCCCGTCTGCCAAATAAAAAGTTTATTTAATTTAAAATTTTGAAAATTTAAAGGAAATGACTATATGTTCAATGAAGGACTTTTAGGAGCTTGTTTGAGTTACGATGGATGGAAATGGAATATTGTCTTCATTTTCTATGCGTTTTGTTATAATTCGTTAATACTTTACTTTTTTTTTTTTGGTAACCAACAACTTTCTATTAATCACCAAAGTGTTATACGTAATTATAAAGCAAGCTGCTAAACTCCAGCAATTTAGACCTATCAAAATAACACTCATACCCGCCAATACACAGCTCTAATTTGCTATTGGAATCTAATGAAATCTAGCTAGAATTTTAAACTAGCTAAAAGTTGCTCCATATCCTTCGGAGCTTGTACATAGCTTGTATAGGCAATGCATTTTGCCAGAGTCCTCCAATCCCTCTTTCTTCTCAAAGACCCTGGTGTTCCTTTCAACCCATATATCATGTATGTATTTTGAATACACTAATTTGAGCAGGTTAGCTTGTCTTGTTCTCCCTTTTGTCGCAGTTACTATCCATTCCTGAAAGTCTTGCCAGCTTGTGAAGTTTGGACTTAGTACTTACTTCCTTTTGTTTCAATTTGTGTGAAGGTTTTCAGATTTCGAGATTCAAACTTCTCTATTTTGATTGTTAATTCGGTCGCAGAATCTTTAAGTTTTTTAAAATATAATTTACATATTTAGAAACTACATAAAAAGTACTATAAATCATAATTATTTACAATTCAAAATATTTATAAGATATATGAAATAATCACGGTCAGTGAAAAATTCGTTTGACTCTCGAAAAGCGAAAACCTTCCCATAAATATTTAGACTTGAGACATGATTAATAACATTATGTAATATTGTCTTGTAAATATTTATGTTTTTTTTTTTTTCATTTTTATGTTAGCACTTCATCTGTTCTCATTTATGTGACCACATTTTCTTTTTACTAGTTAGTCCCAAAAAGAACGATCACTTTCTCGATTCAGCAACAATCTTACTATAAGAGATAATCCACAATTACACAAATTTATGTGATTTATTTTCAACCATAAGTTTTAAAAGTTTTCATCCATTCCTTATGCTCCATATCTAGTTAAACTAGGTCACATAAATTGGGACTGAGGAAATATTTAAATTAAAAAAAATTATTAAAAATAACAAAAATATATGAAAATGTGTTGGCTCGGCCCAGCGCACACGACCCTCCAAGGACTGGGTTGTATCCTTACTTTTAAGGCTCATTTGAACCGTAGGCCAACCCGACCTACCTAGCCAAACTCTAATGCCCACGTAGGTTGGGTCAGTGCTTTATCTTGCTCTCTCCTATTGATAGCTATAATAGAATCTAAATGTTTGTAATATGCACTAAGATAAATCAAAGATTAATAGATACACAATCTTAATTAGTCTTGCTCCTTTTTATATGTTTTACTTTTTTTTTTTTTTCTCATTTCATATATGGTATCCATTGGTCTAATTAATTTAGATTTGTACAGTGTAGGGTCCACTAGAAGAAAAATTCTCCATCTAAAATTTTTTCATTTTTCAGGTCTTAAAATTTTAAGCATTTTTTTATGGTATTGAATTTTTGAGTATTTTTATTTATTTTTGTATATATAGTGGACCATATTTGACGCCCACTTCATTCACTCTTAACAGTATCCTCTCCATCTAAGCATCCTCATCTTGGTTAGTTGTATCTTCTAAATATGAGTCTTCTTAACTAGCCAACACTCAATCTCTTACAACATAGTTGGTCTAACAACCACCCTATAGAACTTACCTTTAAGTCTAGGTGGCACTTTCTTATTACATCGGACACTGAAGGCGAACCTCCATTTCATCCAACCTGCTCATATATGATGAGTGGCATCATCATCAATCTTTCCATTTTTTTAGAGTTTGACCCAAGATACTTGAAGCTTCCTTTCTTACGAATGCTTGTGTATTAAACGTCACTTTCACATCTGACTCATGAGAAACATCACTAAACTTGCACTCCATGTCCTCCGTCTTTGTCCTGCTTAACCTAAAGCCTTTAGACTATAGAGTTTGTCTCCAGACATCCAGGTTATCATTTACTCCACCGCATGCCTCGTGCTATTTCAGCAAGCATTTATCACTTATTTGCACAAACGTTCTAGCCAAAAAATGAAAAAAATAATAATAAATCAATATTAATTTTGTTGTTCATTATTTGAATTCTTAGAAAATGATAAGCTGTTTGCAAAATGCACATATTATTTGGCTCACATTATGAATATATGATGTCAAATTAGCCTTATGCTATGTTTTCCTTTAGATTTTTTTGTGCATATGAGCGAAGTGATGACGATTTAACTTTATTTATTTGTACAACAGATAAAGTATGTTGGTTCAGTTATGAATAAATACTGCTGAATTATCCTGATTTTATATTTTTATATATATTTTTATGGACGAACGAAGTGACGATAATGCCTGATTTATTTGCTAAATGTACATAGTATTTTGCTCATTATATGAATAAGAATTGTTTTTTTTTTTTGGTAAATAAACATTATATTCATTACCAAAGCATTACAAAACAATATCCATCGACCAACCGCCAGCCTACCAACCTAGCCTGGTCAGTACAGCAACCATAACAATCCTACTACATCATCTATCTTCTCACAATTATAAACTACTTTATACGAAGTGATGTTTCCCAAGACACACCACTACTAAAGGACCAGTTCCTTTACTAGTTAAGTGCGGAATATGCAAAAGTAAGTAAATGAACACAGAATTTTAGCGTTAAAAAACCCCTTTGACTTGGGATCAAAAAACCACGACCTACTCTCTCAAGTAGGATTTCAACTTCACTATTTGAAAGACTCACTTGGTTACAAGACTTCCTTCTTACTAACCTAGGACTAATACTAATCCTATAGTAACCCCTTTCACAATCAATGAAGTTTCTCCAAGTACAGGACTTGAATGATGTGTACTCTTATACAACTTCTATGAAAGTAAATAGTACAACTCGATAGATCGTACTACAGATGAATTAAGACTGAGAACAATAACACTCAATCCTAAGGAACAGGATCTTTACTTAGTTCCATGTAGCTAGACGACTGCTCAAATACAATTCAGAATAACTTCAATGTTATAGCTCTAAACTCTCTGTATTTGTGCATGCCTTCAACAACTGAAATGCTTCTCAATTTATAGCCTTGAGATCTTGAGAAGCCTTGAGATCTTGAGAAGTCTTGAGCAATTAGAACTGCAAAGCCCTTCAAGTGCTTGAGTCCTAATTGAACTCCTTGTTTATGTTCAAGCCTTATCCCAATCTTATGCAATCTTTTCTTATCTCGTACATCTCTGTATGATTATCAAGATAAATATTAAATTTTAGGATAACAATTAATTTTTCCGCTTTATTGATTTTGCATAATTATTTATCCAGTTGCACTGATTCAAAGGAACACGTCCTTGGATATGCTCCTTCGTTATTAGTCAAAACTTCCAAGCTTATTCAAGCTAACATTTTCTCCCTTTTTGATGATGACAAACTCATAGACTTTGCTTCGTATCCTTAATGTTCCAACCACTACTTGCAACTTAAAAGCAACATTAGCAGAAATCAATTTTATCATTAAGGATCAGGTTCTTAAACTGGTTATAAATATCACATGCAAAATCATACTTACTCTTCCCCCTTTTGGCATCATTGAAAAGGTTGCATAACTCAGAATCAGTGTAAGCAACTAAAATAATCAACTCATAGCCATTTAGGCAACTCAAGATACAAACATAATCCAATAAAAAGCAACTGCATCGAAATGATATTAGCCATCGAAGATATGATATTATAAGCAAAAAGATTTTCAACTAGGGGAAACAAACTTAGCAAGTACTCCTAAACTAGTCAAAAACTAAAGACAAGAAGGCTAGGAAACTAGAACTAATCTAAATCCTACTGGACAAAAGATGGCTTTTGGTTTTGGATATCAGGTGGTGGAAGGACCAGGTCCTTGAGACTTTTCCAGCAGCAACTCAAACATCTTTTGAAGCATCTCTTCATTTGTTTATTTTGCCTTAGCAGCTTCAGCTCTCCAAAAGTCTCTTTCCTCCTCCAACCTCTTAATCTCAGCAGCTTGCACACCAATCTGTTGCCTTAAAACCCTAACCTTATTGTTCAGTGGTCCCTTTGAAGTAAAAACAGCAGTAGGCTCAACATTTACTGTCAAGTCACAACTGATCAGTGTAGCAGCCCCAAACCTTTCTTTCTCTGTAGCAGTTTTTACTTCCTTCAAAGGAATGCCTAACTTGTCAAACAAGTCAGTAAGAATGAATCCAAATGGAAGAGCATGCTTCTTTTTCCCTTTCACAAACATGGGCCAATTAATATGCTTCTCAGTATCAAGCAATTCCATAAAGACCAGGTCCAAGAAACTGGCTAGTCCCCTTTTCTCCTGCCTAGGAAACATTATTTTGTTAACAAATTCAAACAGAAGTTGGTGATTTGGTTGCATTTCACACTTCTCTGCTGCCCTTGGTTTCTCTTTAAGAGGATTTTCAGCAAACTTGCATGTAATCTCTAAGGCAGTAGGCAAATTTGTCAAATCAGGCCAGCCTCCTTTGATGTAGTCATTGTATCCCTCAGAAGGTATATCAAACAGTTCTCCTAACTCTTGTGCATCAAAGGAAATGTCCTTTCCATTCAGAGAACTATTGATTCTGCCTTCATCAATGGAGCACTTGAAAAAGAATTCAACCACTTCATCTCTAGCTACCTTCCCTCTGATCTTAAGGACAATGTCCTTCCATCCTCATTTCTCCAATTTTTGCAACAGCCAAATCATGCCTTCTTCTCACACATCAGAAAGCACCCTGCCTTTCAACAATTTTCTTTTGTCAAAATCAGTGTGCACAGTCTTCCCAGCTTCTTCCCCTTCACTCTCACTTTCAGCATCCTCTTCTTGATTCTCAGCACCATCTTCAGAATCACTACTTTCATCTACCAAAGCTCTCCTAGAAGATCTTGTTCTCTTTGACACAGAACCAGCACTAGAAGATCTCTCATCAGTCTGTGCAGACTTCCTTTGAGATGTACTTCTTTTTTTGGTCAAAGGAACAGTTTCTTCTTCCTCCTCCTTAGAGTCCTCAATTGGTACAACAGGCTCGGGAACCTGTTTATGTTTACCTTTCCTACTTTTCTCAAGAGCTTCAGACATTTTTGCATCAGCAGCTTTCACAAAACTTCTGGTTTTCCTAACCCTACTTGCTGGAGTCTGGGTAGAAGGAACAATTCCTTTACCCTTAGCAGAACTTTTCCCTTGGCTTTTCTTCTTAAGTCCTGGTTTGTAGCTATCACTAATCTTTTTAAGCCTAGCATTGATTTCAGTAAGTTCTGTAGGATCAACAAGCCCCTGCTTTGTTAACTTTCTCTTCAGTCCTCTCACATTGATTAAATCAATTGTGGGCCTATCACTGTCACTAATGGCCTCATCAACATCCACCATTTCTACATCATCCATGGGTGTTCTAAAAGCAGCCTCTGAAGACTCAGGAGACTCATGCATGGGAGCCCCTATACCCCTTACAGTTTTCTTTTCACCCTCTCTCTCTCGTACAGACAAACCTAAACCTTCTACTTCATTTCCCTGATCATCAACAATATTTAAAGGTTCAGCATAATTTACCTTAAATTCATATAGGATCATGGTACTAGACAAGTCCTCCATTTGTTCCAGTGTCTCAGCAACAGATGGACCTGATCCTTCCCCCTGAATTTCAGAGTCAGGGTTTTGGTTTTCTGGGTGAGGTGAATTTGTTTGCATGGGTGAAGTAGGGTTTGTGACTGGTGGTTGTTCAGTGGTAGTAATGGATGAAGTATTTCCAGGTGAGAGAGACATTGCAATTATACGATTTAGAAGATAATAAATCACTCTTTCTGAAATTTTGGAAGCTTAAATAAGAATATGAGATGAAAGCTTAAGAGTTTATATAGAAGTAAAGGATAGTGATAGAGATGGAGTGTAAAACGATTTACCTTTCAGCTTCCTTGATTAAATAGAGTTCCAGACTGATTAGGTTTCTTGAACGTTATAAAATATAGCTGTTATGATTAAGAGTTCAAGTGGGAGGAGGAGTGTGGAACGGATCCTTGATGGGACTAATTTCAGAGAGATAGAGCTTGAGTGGGATTTAAACTCATTTATTTACCTATGACCTTCAAACTCCAATAATTTCTGAATAATAAAGTAGTACATACCTGAGAATGTGACAAGGAACAGTTCCCATACCGAATTTCAATCAAATTGCACAATCTGAAATTCTAAGAACATAAAGGTAACATCATTAAAATTTAGCAAGATTTAAGTAGACATCATGGCATATAATATACAATTAAGTATGAAACTGAGTTGACACTTCAAATTGACTTAAATACTTCATTTTTAGACCAATTTTTCTAGCCAATTTTTGAAGTAAAGATAAGTAGGCTTAGGTGAATTTAATCATTCCTAATTCTATCCCATTCCTTTCAAAATAATCTCTACTTAATGCTTTTGTGAAAATATCAGCAATTTATTTATCAGTAGGACAAAAAGCAATAGTGATCAACCCCTTCTCATAATTGTCCCTCAAGAAATGATGCCTTATGTCAATATGTTTAGTTCTTTTTTGATGCACTGGATTTTTAGTCATGTTTATTGCACTAGTGTTATCACAATAGATAGGAACAGTTCCTACATCAATACCAAAATCTTATAATTGTTGCTTTATCCTCAATAATTGAGAGCAACATGAGGCAGCTGCCACATACTCAGCTTCTGCAGTAGAGAGTGCCACTGAATTTTGTTTCTTGGTTCCCCATGAAACCAAACATTCACCAAGGAAGTGTGTCATACCTGAGGTACTTATCCTATCCACCAGAAATCCTGCATAGTCACCATCAGTATATCCAACAAGATTAAAATTTCCACCTTTAGGATACCAAAGTCCCAAAGAACTTGTTTCTTTCAGATACCTTAAAGTTCTTTTAACAGCTTTCAAGTATGATTCTTTAGGATCTGATTGAAATCTAGCACACAAGCCAACACTAAACACAATATCCGGCCTACTAGCAGTTAGATAGAGAAAAGAACCAATCATGCCTCTATACAATTTTTGGTCAACTGAATTACCATTTTCATCAAGTTCTAGTTTAGTGGCAGTGGCAATTGGTGTATCAATTTCCTTAGCATTGTCCATGTCAAATCTTTTAAGTAATACCATATATATTTTTGTTGGTGGATCATAGTTCCATTTGAAGTTCGCTTGATTTGTAAACCCAAAATGAAATTGAGTTCACCCATCATGCTCATCTCAAACTCACTCCCCATCAAGCTTGCAGATTCCTTACTTAAGTTTTCACAAGTAGCATCAAATATTATATCATCTACATAAATTTGCACAATTAAGAGATGCTTACTTTTTTCTTAAAATAATGTGCTATCTATTTTACCTCTTTTGTGTCCATGCTAAAATAGGAATTTGGACTTCATACCAAGTACTCTTTCATGTGTTTTCACGCTGAGGAATAGTTTCTGATGTGGTAGCATTACAAGGTTGAAAGGTGTATACAACATTTGTTCCCCATGTCTCTGTGCTACCCTTCTCAGTTTCAATTTGAGGAACTCTTCCTTGTGATTCTTTTCTCATAGATTCTCTTTGCCACACAATTGAGATATACTCAAAAGCCAATGCTTCGATCCATCCACCAAAAATACGTTATCAATTCCATGTGAGTCAGACCTACCTACCTTCCCAATGCCAATAATTTTCCCTTTCTTACCTTTACCGAAGTAAACACTTCCTCCTTGAAAAGCTGAGAGTGCAAGGAACAGTTCCTTGTATCCTGCCATGTGCCCTGAGCAACCACTGTCCACCACTTGTGGTTCCTCACTTTCACTCCAGCCTGCAAAGGAAAATTAAGGGTTAATTTGAGGAATCCAAACTAGTTTGGGTCCCTTTCCTTTAACAAAAAAGGTAAATTAAACCTCTCCTAGCCCAAAATTGTAATGCTTTCTTTGTGTGAACAATTTTCTTAGGCACAGATTTTTGAACATGTATATAGGACCTGTTTCTTTGTGTAGCTTTATCCAAAGATAGACAATTTCTTTTTAGGTGACCAGTGTTCCAATAGTGTGTGCATAACAAATTTTCAGGAAGTGTTAGATACTTACTCTTTGGATCCCATTTGGGCAATGATTGAGATTTCATAAACCCAATACCCTTCCTATTACTACTATGATTTTTCTGTAACCATTCTAATGCTTCAGAGGACTTGTCCATTTGACAGTTTTGCTTAATTCTTCTTTTGTTTTGACTAAGTCCTCTTCCAAAGATCTTATCTTTTAATCTTTCTTATACAGTTCATCAACTATGACTTTCAAGTTCTCCTCAACGATGATCTGATGAGCATTAGCAATACCCTTATCATTTTCAATTGTTTTGACTTCTAATTTCTCATTTTGTAGTTCCTGAACAGTTGAGCCAGTGTGAGGACCTGTTCCTTTAGCATGCTATTTTTTCTGTTCAGAATGTCATTTTTTACTCCAATGTTCCTGTATTCAGTTCCTAACTTCTCCAATTCATCATGCAGTTATTCTTTAGCACTACTTAAAGATTTAAGCTCATTTAGCAAAGTATGAAATACTTTAACTAATTTCTCTTTAGTCATGTTTTTAACATCATTTTTTAGTTTAGAAATAAATACCTCAATATCTTCTTCAATGTCTGAATTTCCAAGAGTCATTAGAGCAAGCTCATTACCTGTATCATCATCAGACCGATCATCTCCACTGTCGTGCCAACCTGTAACTCTTGATTTGGAAGATCCACTCTTTGTGCGGACCTGTTCCTTAGCATTTCTTCTCTTACCAACTTGCTTCTTTTTCCATTCTTCTTCCATGGCTGGACATTTGGTGATGTCGTGCTCCATGCTTCCATATTTGAAGCATTCTCCATCATGTTTCATGTCAGAAGTCCTACCCTGTCCACTAGACCCCCTTTTCTTATTCAAGAATCTTTGGACACTTCTAGCTATAAGGACCAGTTCCTTCTCATCATCAACAAAATTGTTAGCAGCAGATAAAGCTAAATTAGGTTCAGTTTTAACTGGTTCTCCTATGTTCTTGATTTTCTTCCTTAGTTCATATGTTCTTAGATTACTTATAAGTTCATCTAAGGAGAGAGTACTAAGATCCTTGCTTTCAATGATGGCACATGCCTTAATTTCCCAAGAATATAGAAGTACCCTAGTTAAGATCTTTTCAACCCTATCTTCTATAGTTAAGATTCTTCCGAGAGAGATTAGTTCAATTGCAATAACATTAAACCTATTGTACATTTCAGAAATTATTTCTCCTTCTCTCATTTTAAAATTTTCATATTCAGCAAAGAGAAGTATACCTCTAGATCTTTTAACCTAATTGGTTTCTCCATGAGCAACCTGCAATGCATCCCAAATTTCCTTACCAGTGGAGCAACCTTGAATCCTAGTGTATTCATCAGGACCAAGTCTACAGATAAGCCATTTCTTAGCCCTAACATTTTTCTCCCATTGCTTCAAGTCCTCACCATTGCATTCCTTCCTAGTTTTAGGAACATCTTTACCTGCAACATCCTTCTTCATAGGAATGATGGGACCCTCAATGATTATGTCCCACAACTCATAATCTTCAGATTGTAGGTGATTCCTCATTCTCTCTTTCCACCAAGAGTAGTACTTACCATTGAAAAAAGGTGGCCTAACAGTGGACTGACCCTCAAAGTTCCCTTGTGGTGCACTCATTCTAATCTAAGGTGTTAGCCTCTTCAAGGATAACCCGCTCTGAATGATGTGTACTCTCATACAACTTCTATGAAAGTAAATAGTACACCTCGATATATCCTACTACAGATGAACTAAGACTGAGAATAATAAAACTCAATCATAAGGAATAGGTTCTTCACTTAGTTCCATGTAGCTAGACAACTGCTCAAATACAATTCAGAATAACTTCAATGTTATAGCTCTAAACTCTCAATATTTGTGCGTGCCTTCAACAGCTGAAATGCTTCTCAATTTATAGCCTTGAGATCTTGAGAAGTCTTGAGCAATTAGAACTCCAAAGCCCTTCAAGTGTTTGAGTCCTAATTGAACTCCTTGCTTATCTTCAAGTCTTATCCCAATCTTATGCAATCTTTTCTTATCTTGTACATCTCTGCATGATTATCAAGATAAATATTAGATTTTAGGATAACAATTAATTTTCCCCACTTTATTGATTTTGCATAATTATTTATTCAGTTGCAGTGATCCAAAGGAACACGTCCTTGGATCTGTTCCTTCGTCATCAGTCAAAACTTCCAAGCTTATTCAAGCTATCACTAAGGATAATAGTTCATCTTAGTAGCAGCTCTACTCAACTTAACACAGCGGACACTTCTTTGCATCACTTCTTGGACAATTTACCTTATGATACTGGTTGGCTCTCTCGTCTTCATCTGAAAAATTCCGGCATTCCTTTCCTTCTATATATAGTAAATGCAAGCAGCTAGAGTCACACGATAAATCTGAGCTCCTGCATTTCTCCCTCCACACTGGCCAGTCCAGCTCTAAATTCTAGTCTCCAGCTTGTCTTTAGATCTTTTGCGATTGTAGCAGCCTGTTCCATATGCTAGAAGCATATATGAACTGGAAGAATGATGATGCTTTCATCCTTACCCTGGCATATTGGGCAAACAGCTGAATCACATACATCCATTGCCCAATTATATCCTTTGTCATCAGCCTTCCCTGTATAGCCAAAAACATGATGAAGATCCACTTAGGGTGCGAAGTGAGTCCGATTTGACCTCATTTATTTACAAAACAAACATAATTTTTGGTTCACTATATGAATAATTACAGACGGATTGGCTTTGTTTTCTGCTTTGTAGGGAGCTGTGGCATTTTCATAATTATGACTTCAATTGGCATATTTGTTTGAAAAGTGGTCAATTTACGAAGACCATCTTTAAAGTGCTAAATCTCCTAAGACCAAGCTCATTTTTACCAATTTGTGTAAATCTACTAAATAAAAATTTGGCCACCTAGGCTGTTTGCGCCGTATTAAATGAAAACTAGCCAGCGGTGCAAAACTCTTTGAAGACTAACCAGATCCGAAAAAATCTCAGTATTTTAGGATGGGATTTATGAACTAAATTTTCAAAATTCCAGTATTTTATACTGGGATCACTTAAATATGAGTCTTAGTAAAAAATACTGGGACTTTGAACATGTTAGTTCAAAAGTCCCAGTAAAAAATACTGAAAATTTTAATATGAAGCTCCAAAATAAATGTGATGTATCCCAGTGAAAGATACTTGGACTTTTAACATGTTAGTTAAAAAGTTTCAGTAAAATATATTGTGGCTAGTCTGAATATTGTCAACACTAATGAACTGTAAGTGTGCACGCAGAAATTTTGCTATTTCTCAATTAATATTGAAACAGTAGATAAAACTCACTTAAGGCATCCAAAATTGGCTAGTTATCAATTTTTCACCTTCATTTCTAAGACTTAAACTTGAAACCAAATTATCGTCGAGGGACTTATCTATTCCACCACATCTTTTCATTGTATTTTATTCTCTCTTTCATATCTCCTCTTATTTAGTTCTCTCTCTATTTTTTGACGTCTACTCTTGCCCTCTTCTTGTTATTTCACTTTTTCTTTGAAAAACCACCAACGATCACAAAGATTTTACAAAAGTAGGTGGTGTTTGATTGTAGAACAGTCTTTTTGTTTTGTTTGTGGAAAAGAATCTAATACTCCCTCCGTTCCAAAATGGTTGTCATAGTTTGACTTGGAGTGGAGTTTAAGAAATGTGGTAAGACTTTTGGAACTTGTGGTCCAAAATAAGTCACACATAAATATGTGGCTATAAAGCATTTCATTAAGAGTAAAATAGTAGTTTCAACTCAAAAATATTTTCAAATTTAGAATTGTGCCATTCTTTTTGGAACGGACTAATAAGGAAACTATGACAACCATTTTGGAACGGAGGGAGTATTTTTTTGTGGATTTCTGGGATATGATTTTAGGTAAATTACTTTTGAAGTGAGTTGGAATGATACGGAGTATAGTTTTTGGTCTACACTTCATCTTGTTAGTCAATTGAAAAAAAAAAAAAAACTACTATAATTGATCGTTTATTCGGTCTATGCATGTGGTTCTACTCGTAAATGTGACCCCAAAGTGGTCAATAATCAATCGGAGTAAGTCATGTAATTTCTTGTTCAAAATTGAAGGTCCTTTGGTTGAATGAGACTTCTGTTTTGAGGCAAAAAAGAAGTTAAAATTTTAATATAACAATCAAAACAAACATTTATTTACTATAACAATAAAATACAATACGATCGCTAACAATCACAAGGAGCATGAAGTCCCCATGTTGACATCTCATAATATTAGAATTGAATAATTTATTTGAGGAAATTACAATAAAAATAAATCTAAATCTCAAATAAGTTTGAGAGGCAATTTAATTATTAATTGATATTGAGGAATTTTTTTCTAAGGGTAGTCTACATAGACGCTAGGATTTGGAGATGCATATGCTAGAAATTCCTCATCATTCTCCAATTCAAGCATTTCCTCTTTTTTTCTAAGGATCCAAGCTTCAACTCCATCGCTCAATCCATTTTCCACAAGAACAACTTGTTGCTTATTCAATGGGCCAACAACGTCAATAAAGGGAGCAATCCAAATAGGCTTTCCCCATCCAAAATCAATATCATAAAGTCCAAAACGACACCAACTTGAGAACTTATAGGGATCTACTTTTGTCATTAAGTGTCCAACTTCTGCTGCGATAGTTGCAAAATAAGTAAGTGCACCATCACCTTCCAAGGCCTTCAAGTTTTCACTATTCATATTCTCAAACAATTCTCTTACTATTCTCACCAAGTGAGGCAACTCTATTATTTGATCACTCATTTCTAAAAATTCACTACTTGCTATCCACACTAAATTCCCAAAAGCATTAGGCAATTTTGTGTCAAGCCTTGACCTTAAGTTCACAAAATGGCTTACCACGCATGGTCTTGAGTTTTCCCTTACTGCTCTTGTTGCTAAAATCATGTGCTTCCAAATGAAAGCTGTTAATGCCTCGACACGACTTGGACTAGGCACACTTTCACTTGCTACTTTAGTCTTGATGGATTCAATTGCTTTAGCATCGAACACAAATCTTCTAACAATTGACTCCTCCTCATCGAAAAATAATATTCTCTTATATGCTAACAAGTCTTCAGGAAAATGGTTTTGAGCTGGGAACAGTAGCGATGATGATGTGAAATCAAGAGACATTGTCTCCACTCTACTATCGCCACTTGCAATCTTGGCCCACGTGTTGAAAAAGGCAGTCATTGCAACTCCATCTAAGAGCTTATGTGATAAGACTCCGCCAATTGCAATCCCGCCACAATCAAATCTAGTAACTTGAATAGAAACTAGGGTTTCAAGAGTTTCAACATAATTCATCATACTACTCATGCTTGCATTTTGTGGAAGGAAGTTAATGAGTTGTGAAGGATTAGGGTGTTGAAGAAACTCATCCAAACGAACCTTTACTTGAGCCTCGACAAAAAGAACTCCGTTATCATTACAATCCACAAAAGTGGAATCTTTTTCAAGCTCTCCAGCAAGTGGATAGAATATAGTTAGAGTTTCTGAAAGGGTATCCTTTAGATGATTAAGGTAATTTTCTGAAAGTGTTTTTTTGTAGAAGAAGATAGGTGTAATGCATGTGTCCATTGCGAGTTGGTCAATAAGGCATTGTTTGTGGTTTCTTAGGTGTGGAGGTGTTGGTGTGGATGGCTTCACTTTTTCCTTAGAGAGGATAGTAATTTCCATTGTTAAGTTAGCTTCTTTAATTGGATTCTTCAAATGGTGCAATTAAGCTCTATTTATAAGGAAAATATAAACGGACACTTGTGTCGGTGTCTTTAATTTCCACTAGACTAGATGACTAGTTGATGCGCACAAATTTGCAATTTTGCATCTGTGTACATCTTAGACATTAATTTGTTGGTGCTACGTTTTGAGCTACGCGCTGGTTTTAAAGAAAATTTGTACATGATGGGACTATGACATACAATTGGCACTAATTAAAGTGCATTATCTACGCTGCCTTGTAGAATGTAGATGCAGAAAAAATGAAGCAACTAAATTAATGAGGTAGCTGCAAAAATGAAGCAATTAAATTAACGAGGTACTGGTCCAGCCACACCTAACTGGCTAACTAGTAACTTGAGACTTGAGAGGTCCTTATATTATGTGATTCAATATTTTCTATCTTGGTTTTTCTCTTTGTTGGTTTTGCACTCCGCGTTTGATATCCATATTGTGGCTAGATTAATTTGAATTAGTACTCCATATTGCTTATCGTGGGGAAATGCTTTTTTCTAGAAATTTTTTCTATCTTGATTCCTTTTGTTTCATAGAATGGAGAAATATTTCTACAGAATTAAATTTCTACTCTTTAAATGATCGATGAAATTGGCAGTTTGGCACTTTGAGTTGTTACAATTTTAAAAATCCTTCAGTGAAGTGATTATGTTTTTCGATTCAGTAATTTCAGAGAGGACCAGACGAAATGTTCCAGGCAAGAATAACTTTGGAATACATTTAAGAATAGTAACTTAGAAAAAATAGGAACTTTTCCTAAACAAATTTTTGCTTTCACCTTCTCATAATTCCTAACTGAGAAAGAAGAAACACTGCCAATTAATAGTAACTGGTTGCAGACATATTACAGTTAACATCACATGTTTTTTTTCTTTTTTTTTTTTTGGTAATAAAGATACTAATATTGTGATAGCTACTGATAGATAACATCGGATGCTGCTAAGTTTGCATAAGTTGTCTAGGCTTTTTAAAAAGTAACTTTTGAGATATGAATATTGGAAAAGTTTTTGACACGATGTGAATTTTCGAATAGGTCATGCGGCACCCGACATGCTCTCCTAAACCCGTTGGGCGAACCTATTGAACTTAGCAACACGCGCGCGCGCGCGCGCACACACACACACACACACACACATATATATATATATATATATATATAGAGCTATACTCTATGCACCTCCTAAGGACACTAGAAAGGGGGAGGGAGGTTGAATAGTGTCCTCCAATTTTCGCTTAAGACCTTGACTCTTAAACACTAGAACCTGGTCCTAGTGCTGCCTGTTGTCAAACCACACAAACACTGAATGCAAAAAAAACTGTAAGTAAAGAACACAGTATTTTTACGTGGAAAATACTCCTTGCTCAAGGGAGAAAAACCACGACCCACACTCTGAGATTTTGAAACACTTCCACTAACACAAAGAGCAAGTTTTAGATTACAAACTCTGTAACCAAGGGGCTACACACTAGACCCTAATCACTCTCAAAGCCAGACTCTAGCTTTACAAACTAATCTATCAAAAGTGCACCTATTACAACAACTTCTCTCATAAGAAGATAGGTAAAATATTCAAAACGTAACAAAGAGACAACTACAATAAAGAACCTAAAAAATTTGATGAATTTGCTCTGAGTTCTTCAATGGTTGTCGGCACCAGTTAAAACACTTCAAGAATTATTGAATCGCCTTTGATCTGCTCTCAACTCTCGTCGTGAATAACTAAGTTCGGCTGCCTCAGTTACTTTCCTTTATATGGGCTGTGTAATCCTAGTAGCTTCTCACAAGGACACTTCAGAATTATGGTAAGTGAAGATTTCCAGTGATATACTCCTTGTATAGCACCAACTCTTTTTCACATTTCAACGAGACAGCCACGACACAACTTCTTTTGCTGACCAGGATACGTAGATGTACACACGCCACTACTCCTAGTTCTGCATGGATTTGCATCCCACAATCTTTTCGATCAGTCATGTCTTAACCTTAAAGACTAGGTTCTTCACTAAGTCCTTCATTTGTCAATATTAAAAACAATCATCTCAACATATATAAACAAGCTGCCAAAAGAAGGAAATGCAGGTACTACCCAAAATACAAAGGTATAGATACTATAGATCAGACATCTAAGGGTAAGAAAATATATAAATTTCCCATAAGGGAACAAAATAAGTCTATCAAAAAGAAGCTAAGGCTGGTGGACAAGGGTTGGCTCACTATTGCCAGCTAGATCCTTGACCCTCCTCAATTACGCGTCGGACTCGATTCTAGAGCGGAATCTGTCGAAACAAATAAACAAGACAAGGAACAAATAAGGAGTGAGTCAAAAGGACTCAGAAATGAGGGCTAGCTAGCTACCTCTACAGACATGTAAGCTAACTAGGGAATCAAATAATCATACGACAGCCAGAAATAGATAATATATAGATGCATAAGCATCAAAATGCATACGGACCACATACAACTCATCAACACATGAAATGGGATGAAATAAGGTGTAAAATGAAGCAATACAATGCAACCGGGTCACATTTTGCCCAAAATCCTCGCTGAAGCAGAATATTTATGCTACCAGGAGATGCATCAACTGGAGCAGAATACTCATACTCCCAAAAAATGTCTGAACTAGAGCAGAATACTCCTACTCCCGATATGATAATACAACCTAAAGCATGAATAGATACAATCAATATGAAATCCAAGGCTGCGAGTAGTAAGTACGCCCTATCGGCAGCTACACACGTAAGGATCATGTGTGTAGGACATCCATATGGCCTAAAGCCATAAAACATGTGGATGATATCACTTACCTCAAGTCCAGAGCCGATCGGGCTACTAAATAACTCTTTTCCTTTTTGAATCCTCTCAGAATGATCTCGCTCTAAGCCATAGAAGTAGAACCACTCATATAAGTGCCACAACAAAGTATATATACCCATTAAGCAAAAACATAAGGAAATTTCCAAATTACCCTTGGGCCTAGTTCGTCGAGTATCTATAAGATATATTTCGGGACTCCTCATGGTCCCACGATACTAATTACCCTATTTAATAGCTCTTTCGGGTCCATCTAACCCAAAATACCCAATTTTTATAGGTTAGACTTTCTACCCATGCATATCCCCAACCAAACCCATCGATCACATTCATGAATTTTTTAGCCCTAAAGCATCAATTAATAATATAGGAAGGTAAGGAAATTTTACCTAAATAATAAAGATCAATTTTGCCCAGTAAATTGCCTTCCACCGAGCTCCATCGATTGATTTTGGGTAAAACAGAGTCTGCCGATGAAACGACCTCGGTCAGTCGTTTTGGAAGTTAGGACTCCGATTGGCATGCCGATAATTTTAAAAACTTCGTAATGTCCATTAGGACCTGTCTGTAAAATTTGAGCTAAATCAGACTTCGTTTGGTGTAGGCATTGGAAGAAGGTTTCAGTTTTTATTGTTGATAAATATTAAAAAGAGATTTTCGAGTTCGATTTTGGAAAATGAACCCCGATTCGAAATCTGAAAGCGCCGTTGGGTTCGTATGATTATTTTTGACTTTTATGAACTTTCAAAAGTGAATTTTGAGGTTGTTCGGCTAGTTTCCGCTAAAATGCCGAAAGTTAAATAATTTGACCTTTTTCCATTTAATTTGTATTTTGAGTTTCTGGAATCCGATTTGAGATCCGCCTTAGCGAGTACGTCACATAAATTTGGTATAACTTGTATGCAAAAGTTGGAATTATTTTGAATATCGTAGGGTACCGTTTTAATTTTCGTTAAGAAAAGAAAATAAAAGGAAAAGAAAGAAAAGAAATTTGAGGCGGTGGGTCCTTAGGTCCTTAGCTATATAGCTAAGGATGATTAGAAACATGAAAATGAAAGGAAAAACGTGAACAGTGAGGAGAAACGCAGCAAATGAAAAATGCCAGAAAATGATAAAAGAGCCGGGGCAAGATAGAATTTTCACCCCGAAACATTCAGGTAATGATCTTAATGCATTATTTTAGTTTATTACGTGTGTTTGAATATATTTTAACGGTAAGAATTGGGATATTATACATCGTATTAATAAGTTCAATTAATAGTTTAAAGGGTCAATTGGACCCCGATAGTGGAATTGATTATATATTCGTACTCACTGAGATATGGGAAACA
Source organism: Petunia x hybrida (assembly GCA_037355625.1). Taxonomy (NCBI): domain Eukaryota; kingdom Viridiplantae; phylum Streptophyta; class Magnoliopsida; order Solanales; family Solanaceae; genus Petunia; species Petunia x hybrida. The sequence continues at coordinate 462,827 of JBBBVM010000504.1, read as the reverse complement.
TATAAATGTAATTTATTTAGGGTTTGGTTATGTGACCTTAAACCCTGTACATAGGCCTGGCCTGCGTATTGCGTATGCGAATAGGGTATCAGGTTCCTAACCGGATTGCCCTAAGATGTGAGGAATGAAGCCTTGAGCCTAATTTGATATATTTTCTGCTTATTGAATAAGCAGAATCGTTTGGCATAAACCCAAAGAATAAAGCGGTTGTTGAGTAGCACTTTGTAACAAGGTAAATATTTATATCCATTTCTTTGGAGGGACCTGGCATCGTGGATTTTCTACCACGTGTTCCTTACGTGTGTAGATGCCGATAGACGTACTCCTTACGCCTTAGCTTTGGATTTACATTGTATATTATATGCTATGTCCTGTTGTTGGTATTACATTGAGGATCTGAGCATTGTACTCTGGCTGTGAGTTGGCATCTACTTCCCAGTTGTCGATGAGAGTCCCGCGTCGGTGAAGGGTTATTATTGCATCATATTACATTCATATGCAATACATTGTTATATCATTTACTGAGTGCAGGAGTATTCCGCCTCTGGTTTATATTATATAGGAGCAGGAGGATTCCGCTCCATTGCATCATATTGAGGGTAGGAGGATTCCGCCCTAGGAGTAGGAGGATTCCGCTCCATTGCATCATATTGAGGGTAGGAGGATTCCGCCTTAGGAGCAGGAGGATTCCGCTCCATTGCATTATATTAAGGGTAGGAGGATTCCACCCTAGGAGCAGGAGGATTTCGCTCCATTGCATCATATTGAGGTTAGGAGGATTCCGCCCAAGGAGCAGGAGGATTCTGCTCCATTTTGCCCAGTAAATTGCCTTCCACCGAGCTCCATCGATTGATTTTGGGTAAAACAGAGTCTGCCGATGAAACGACCTCGGTCAGTCGTTTTGGAAGTTAGGACTCCGCTTGGCATGCCGATAATTTTAAAAACTTCGTAATGTCCATTAGGACCTGTCTGTAAAATTTGAGCTAAATCAGACTTCGTTTGGTGTAGGCATTGGAAGAAGGTTTCAGTTTTTATTGTTGATAAATATTAAAAAGAGATTTTCGAGTTCGATTTTGGAAAATGAACCCCGATTCGAAATCTGAAAGCGCCGTTGGGTTCGTATGATTATTTTTGACTTTTATGAACTTTCAAAAGTGAATTTTGAGGTTGTTCGGCTAGTTTCCGCTAAAATGCCGAAAGTTAAATAATTTGACCTTTTTCCATTTAATTTGTATTTTGAGTTTCTGGAATCCGATTTGAGATCCGCCTTAGCGAGTACGTCACATAAATTTGGTATAACTTGTATGCAAAAGTTGGAATTATTTTGAATATCGTAGGGTACCGTTTTAATTTTCGTTAAGAAAAGAAAATAAAAGGAAAAGAAAGAAAAGAAATTTGAGGCGGTGGGTCCTTAGGTCCTTAGCTATATAGCTAAGGATGATTAGAAACATGAAAATGAAAGGAAAAACGTGAACAGTGAGGAGAAACGCAGCAAATGAAAAATGCCAGAAAATGATAAAAGAGCCGGGGCAAGATAGAATTTTCACCCCGAAACATTCAGGTAATGATCTTAATGCATTATTTTAGTTTATTACGTGTGTTTGAATATATTTTAACGGTAAGAATTGGGATATTATACATCGTATTAATAAGTTCAATTAATAGTTTAAAGGGTCAATTGGACCCCGATAGTGGAATTGATTATATATTCGTACTCACTGAGATATGGGAAACATATAAATGTAATTTATTTAGGGTTTGGTTATGTGACCTTAAACCCTGTACATAGGCCTGGCCTGCGTATTGCGTATGCGAATAGGGTATCAGGTTCCTAACCGGATTGCCCTAAGATGTGAGGAATGAAGCCTTGAGCCTAATTTGATATATTTTCTGCTTATTGAATAAGCAGAATCGTTTGGCATAAACCCAAAGAATAAAGCGGTTGTTGAGTAGCACTTTGTAACAAGGTAAATATTTATATCCATTTCTTTGGAGGGACCTGGCATCGTGGATTTTCTACCACGTGTTCCTTACGTGTGTAGATGCCGATAGACGTACTCCTTACGCCTTAGCTTTGGATTTACATTGTATATTATATGCTATGTCCTGTTGTTGGTATTACATTGAGGATCTGAGCATTGTACTCTGGCTGTGAGTTGGCATCTACTTCCCAGTTGTCGATGAGAGTCCCGCGTCGGTGAAGGGTTATTATTGCATCATATTACATTCATATGCAATACATTGTTATATCATTTACTGAGTGCAGGAGTATTCCGCCTCTGGTTTATATTATATAGGAGCAGGAGGATTCCGCTCCATTGCATCATATTGAGGGTAGGAGGATTCCGCCCTAGGAGTAGGAGGATTCCGCTCCATTGCATCATATTGAGGGTAGGAGGATTCCGCCTTAGGAGCAGGAGGATTCCGCTCCATTGCATTATATTAAGGGTAGGAGGATTCCACCCTAGGAGCAGGAGGATTTCGCTCCATTGCATCATATTGAGGTTAGGAGGATTCCGCCCAAGGAGCAGGAGGATTCTGCTCCATTTTGCCCAGTAAATTGCCTTCCACCGAGCTCCATCGATTGATTTTGGGTAAAACAGAGTCTGCCGATGAAACGACCTCGGTCAGTCGTTTTGGAAGTTAGGACTCCGCTTGGCATGCCGATAATTTTAAAAACTTCGTAATGTCCATTAGGACCTGTCTGTAAAATTTGAGCTAAATCAGACTTCGTTTGGTGTAGGCATTGGAAGAAGGTTTCAGTTTTTATTGTTGATAAATATTAAAAAGAGATTTTCGAGTTCGATTTTGGAAAATGAACCCCGATTCGAAATCTGAAAGCGCCGTTGGGTTCGTATGATTATTTTTGACTTTTATGAACTTTCAAAAGTGAATTTTGAGGTTGTTCGGCTAGTTTCCGCTAAAATGCCGAAAGTTAAATAATTTGACCTTTTTCCATTTAATTTGTATTTTGAGTTTCTGGAATCCGATTTGAGATCCGCCTTAGCGAGTACGTCACATAAATTTGGTATAACTTGTATGCAAAAGTTGGAATTATTTTGAATATCGTAGGGTACCGTTTTAATTTTCGTTAAGAAAAGAAAATAAAAGGAAAAGAAAGAAAAGAAATTTGAGGCGGTGGGTCCTTAGGTCCTTAGCTATAGCTAAGGATGATTAGAAACATGAAAATGAAAGGAAAAACGTGAACAGTGAGGAGAAACGCAGCAAATGAAAAATGCCAGAAAATGATAAAAGAGCCGGGGCAAGATAGAATTTTCACCCCGAAACATTCAGGTAATGATCTTAATGCATTATTTTAGTTTATTACGTGTGTTTGAATATATTTTAACGGTAAGAATTGGGATATTATACATCGTATTAATAAGTTCAATTAATAGTTTAAAGGGTCAATTGGACCCCGATAGTGGAATTGATTATATATTCGTACTCACTGAGATATGGGAAACATATAAATGTAATTTATTTAGGGTTTGGTTATGTGACCTTAAACCCTGTACATAGGCCTGGCCTGCGTATTGCGTATGCGAATAGGGTATCAGGTTCCTAACCGGATTGCCCTAAGATGTGAGGAATGAAGCCTTGAGCCTAATTTGATATATTTTCTGCTTATTGAATAAGCAGAATCGTTTGGCATAAACCCAAAGAATAAAGCGGTTGTTGAGTAGCACTTTGTAACAAGGTAAATATTTATATCCATTTCTTTGGAGGGACCTGGCATCGTGGATTTTCTACCACGTGTTCCTTACGTGTGTAGATGCCGATAGACGTACTCCTTACGCCTTAGCTTTGGATTTACATTGTATATTATATGCTATGTCCTGTTGTTGGTATTACATTGAGGATCTGAGCATTGTACTCTGGCTGTGAGTTGGCATCTACTTCCCAGTTGTCGATGAGAGTCCCGCGTCGGTGAAGGGTTATTATTGCATCATATTACATTCATATGCAATACATTGTTATATCATTTACTGAGTGCAGGAGTATTCCGCCTCTGGTTTATATTATATAGGAGCAGGAGGATTCCGCTCCATTGCATCATATTGAGGGTAGGAGGATTCCGCCCTAGGAGTAGGAGGATTCCGCTCCATTGCATCATATTGAGGGTAGGAGGATTCCGCCTTAGGAGCAGGAGGATTCCGCTCCATTGCATTATATTAAGGGTAGGAGGATTCCACCCTAGGAGCAGGAGGATTTCGCTCCATTGCATCATATTGAGGTTAGGAGGATTCCGCCCAAGGAGCAGGAGGATTCTGCTCCATTGCATCATATTGAGAGTAGGAGGATTCCGCCCTAGGAGCAGGAGGATTCCGCTCCATTGCATCATACTGAGGGCAGGAGGATTCCGCCCTAGGAGCAGGAGGATTCCGCTCCATTCATTTGGCACATGTGACCTTTTGCATCATATTTCATTTCATCTCATTTCATTTCATACCATTGTGTAGACTTGTGGTGCATAACTATTGTTCCGTTTATACGTGCATTACTTATTTGTTGATATGTTTCTGGCTCGTATTCCTGGTTGAGTTTATGGTTTCATATGTGTTTTCAGTTATTATCTGGTTCTGCCTTTTTATAATTTAAATAAGAGGAATTTGGTTTATCTGTTTCTTCTCCCTGGCTAGCTATCCTATTCTTTGAGGTGGCTAGTCTGCCCCACTTATTGAGTCCTTTTGAGTCACCCTTGTTTGTTGTTTGTTTCTTCTCTATCTATTTCGTTTCGGCAGGTTCGCTCCAGGATTGAGTTCGCCACGTTGTTCAGGAGCGAAGACAACTTCAGCTGTCAGGGTGAGCCAGCTTTTATTCAGAATGGCCACCAGTTTTATGTGTATTATTTCAGTTTCAATTTGCTCCTTTCCGGAGGTATCTGTGTTCTTTCCTGCTCTTAGATGTCTAGTCTGGATAACCCTAAACCTAGTATGTTGGGTAGTCAGCTGTAATTTCTTTTGTACAACTTGGAGGTATCAGTATGTCTGTGTTTTTTCTAAGTCTTGTTATCATTTATAAATTGAATTATATTTATTTTTCAAATTTAATTGGCAAGGGTTCGCCCGACGGGTCGAGGGGAGGATGTCGGGTGCCCGCACGGCCTAGCCGGATTTCAGGTCATTTCAGTTGGTATCAGAGCCCAGTTTAGAGTCTATCCAGACTAAGACAGTGTCTAGTAGAGTCTCGCTGATGGGTACGTAGACGTCCGTACTTATCTACGAGTGGCTATGATGGCATTTAGGAAGTTTTACTTTCTTCTTTTCTGATCGTGCGTCGGTCTAGGATGCAAAAGTATTTTCATTAATTCCTTTGTGGTAATCGTGAAACCTCGTGCGACAAATCAGCAAACGGTAGGAGTTCAGGACGAAGCAGTCTAGCCTGGGGCTAGCACTGACGAAGCCCCGAGAGTTTTTGATCGTGCTGACTATCTAGTTACGGAGGTCCCAGCTGTGCCAGCTCGCGATGGGCAAGGGAGCAAGGCCTTGTGGTTTCCTTGGCTCTCTACGATGCTTTACGAGAATCTTAGTGACGCAGATACCGTAAAAACCTATTATTCGCTAGGCAGCTTATCAGATTGCCGCAGATGCAGATGTTCGATCTCAGGGAGCTCCTATTCCGGTTCTTAATATTGCTGCAGTGAATTATGTTCCGGAGACAGCATATGTTGTGCCTCTGGTTATTCTGGCTGGTTAGTTAGCCTGAGTAATGGCTCGGTCCGAGTGCCAAAGAGGTTGCATTATTTTACGCGGTTGAACCTTCCGATATTTTCAAGCCATGCATCAGATAATCCTTGTGTAAGTTTTTTTTTTTAAAAAATAAAATGATGTTCGCGTATCCTTCAGGCTCATAATTGTATCGAGCGGTATGGTGTTGATTATTCTTCTTTCCAGTTTCAGGGTCCAGCCTTGAATTGGTGGGCCTCTCTCTTATTAGCTAACTTGATTCGGTTATTCTTCTAGATTCATGGAAAAGTTCCTTTCGAGTAGCTAGCGAGATGAAAAGTGTTGCCAATTTGAGTGGATTGGACAGGGTAGCCTGTCGGTTAGCATGTTGGTGTTTCAGAATATGAGATTGAATTCTATAGAATGGCTGAATATGCGTTAGAACTAGTCCATGAGCCTTCTGAAATGGATCAAAGATTTAATGATGCCTTTTCTCCTTTCTAGAAGTCCCAGATGGCTCGAGAAATTGAGGTGGGACTTCATTTGATGTCGTTGTTGATATTGCCCGAAGGTACGAGGCATACCATAAGTTAGAGCAGGAAGAGTTAGAGCGGGAGAGCAAGAGATCCCACGGCCCTGGTGGGCACCATACCTCCTTTGGAAGTAAGAGTTCTGATTATTTTGGGAGGTTACTTGCCAGGTTATCTCAACTTGTAGAGCGTGACTCTCAGAGTGCGTGAGTAGTTCATCAAGATAGACTCAGTTTTCTCTTTGTAGCTATACTCTCAGAGTGCGTGAGTAGTTCATCAAGATAGACTCAGTTTTCTCTTTGTAGCTATCAACAATCTGTCCTGCTTCCATTTTCAGCGGAAATGTGTTATCATTGTCATGAGTCTGGTTATCCTTTGAGGAGTTTTCCTTTACTTCGGCAAGTAGGCAGTTGTCCTTTCTCTCGTCATCAGGCACCTGCACAGTCACATGGGATTTCATTTAGATCTCAATCACCCAGAGAAATACCACCATCCTGTAGAGGTTGAGAGTGTGGTGGCAGTGGTTCATCAGAAAGTGATTGTCAAGATAGTGGCTCAGCTCAGCTGCAGAGGCAGTTCTATGAACTGCTTGTCTGGCGGGATGCTGAGGTATCCGATATAGTAGACCTTGAGATTCTTCTTCTCTTAAATATGAGTAAGATTTGATTCTTTCGATCGATCTGAAAATGGTGTGTCTCATTATGTTTCGATGGTTTCCTTGGATGTCGTTTCTATTAAGAATCGGTTGCGGTAGAGGGGTGAGCTTCTGATATGATTTATTCCTGGCATTTATGATGACCCTACTAGTTTATCTAGTTTAAATGTAAGAGATTTGTGAGTGAGTGTCGGTATTATTTGCTTGGCATCTTGTTGTGCCTCATTCTGTTATAATGCCAAGACAGCCTACCTCTCTTGAAAATCAGTGTTGGTAGGATGATGGGATTCTTATTCGTCACCATCAGAAAGTGTCATTGTTTCTTCCGGTGTAAAGTGGTTAGTAAATAATACTCGATCTATGTGTCTCTTCTTGGTTCGAGACGCTAGTAGAGTCATGTTATTCTACAAGTTTGTCTCGGTATAAAAGGATTTTCTGGTAAATTGTCAGAGTTTCCTTCTTATTGGGAGGTTAAATTGGCATAGATGTCATTCCATAAAGCTCATTTAATGTCTATTTCTTCAATTGCGATTCTTCGGTTAGCCTGATTCGTAAGTAGTCTAGCTCTGGTAGCCAAATAAATAAGAAGAAGAGCTTCCTAAAGCTCTAACTGTTTCTATCCTCAGTCTGTTGCCATCTTTTCTTTATTCGGCACTAGTGAACTTAGGCGGTCAGTAACATATTGTGATGTTCCCTGCGTTGAGCCAGAGTGCGTGCCAAGGTAGCCGGGTAAGCACATTGTCGTTTTTTTCAAGGCTACTAAGGGTAATAACAGGCGTCATTTGACCTTTGATTTGATTCATCAGACGGTGGTGCTTATAGAAAAGGTATGGAGTTGTGAACTCGAGAGTTGCAGCTGTTTGGCAACTCGAAAGGGTAGTTGGTAGCTTAGGTCTGCCTACGTTCAGCTTTTAGCTAAATCTTCTTTAGTCCAGCAGACTGTGCGAGGATGGTTATTCTTATTCAAATAGCTGCATGAGTTTGTGCTTTAAGTGGAGAAGTCTTCCTCCAAATACTGAATGGTAATACTAAATCTCTAAGGCGTTGATACCACTTTTTCCACGACCCAACCTAGGGCCACGACAGAAACCTACAATGAATGTCGATCATTTCTAAACCCACTAATAATCTATTAATGCTAGAGATAAGCTGGCAACCTGATCATATATACGTACCTATCTGCTGAAAGCATAAAGTCTGGAAAGATGACAAGACTTTAACTTGCTGGCAATTAGAACACTGAGCCACAAATTCTGCTATGTCACACTTCATTCCGTCCCACCAATAAATCTGCTTAAGATCATGGTACATCTTAGTCGAACCTGGTTGAACAGTGTATTTGCAATAATATGCCTCTATCATAATCTGTTCACGTAAATCTACAACATCAGGAATACAAAGTCTATCTTTATACATGAGAACACCGTCAGTAATAACCCTATATGGTAACTCCAGTTTTCTTCTGGCTATCTGTCTGTATTCAACTAGAACTGGATCCTCATACTGACGTTGTTTTACTTCATGAAAATTTAGAGTTAAAGGTCTAGTGCAGCTTATCGTCCATCCATCATTGGCATATCTCCTTCACACCTCAACTCTTTGAGAAGTTACTTTAGAGTTTTAAGTGCACATGTAATCAACTTTGTTGCTGGTATTCTGCCTCAGCTCATGGTCCAACTATATGTCTCTTTTATTTTCACTTTTTCAAGTCATAATATTTCCAATTCAAAGACAATACCCTGAAGTAGATGTTCAGTCTGAAGATCATTCTTGGTCTGCATCATACTATCTAGTAGTATTTGCATGATCCTTATCTTTATATGATAGACCATGTTCAGATGAACCTTTGACATACATTAGGATATGAGTAACTACATTCCCACAAGGAGCTTGCGAAACAACACTAACATCAACTGAGATGTTGCATAGTGCGTTCGTAAAAATAATATAGCTTGCATCAAATCTTCTATAGTGTGTAGTGACAAGGTACTTCAAAAGCTTCCCCTATTGTATCAAGCGTGAGCTAATTCTTAGTTCCATCGACATGTTCTATATCGAAAGGTATATCGAAGAGGTGATTATCGGCTGAATCATGTTAATCCATCCAAAGTTCCATGTATCTTTGTTTCGAAAATGTAGAACTCTCCTCTCGTGATCGAGGAAGGATCATCTTAGTCAGAATAATCCGATCAATGGTGTTATCATATTATCCAGATATGTTTTATTCCAAGAGTTCGGTGTTTGTGTTATAATTCTGATTCTGCAATCATAAGATAATGTCTGTGGAGTAGCTTATGAAGGTCGTGCAAGTTCTTTTGTTATCTTTGCGAATTTTTCTTTAGACTTAGGCTCGTTCGAGGACGAACGAGAGTTTAAATGGAGGAGAATGAAATGACCTCGGTCAGTCGTTTCGGAAATTAGGACTCCAATTGGCGTGCCGATAATTTTAAAAACTTTGTAATGTCCATTAAGACCTGTCTGTAAAATTTGAGCTAAATCAGACCTCGTTTGGTAGGCATCGGAAGAAGGTTTCAGTTTTTATTGTTGATAAATATTAAAAAGAGATTTTCGAGTTTGGTTTTGGCAAATGAACTCCGATTTGAAATCCGAAAGCGCCGTTGGGTTCGTATAATTATTTGTGACTTTTCTGAACTTTCAAAAGTGAATTTCAAGGTTGTTCGGCTAGTTTCCGCTAAAATGCCGAAAGTTAAATAATTTGACCTTTTTCCATTTAATTTGCATTTTGAGTTTCTGGAATCCGATTTGAGATCCGCCTTAGCGAGTACATCACATAAATTTGGTATAACTTGTATGCAAAAGCTGGAATTATTTTGAATATCATAGTGTACCGTTTCAATTTTCATTAAGAAAAGAAAATAAAATAAAAGAAAAGAAAATAAAATAAAATAAAATAAAATAAAAGGAAAAGAAAGAAAAGAAATTTGAGGCAGTGGGTCCTTAGCTCCTTAGCTATATAATGATCAGAAACATGGAAATGAAAGGAAAAACGTGAACAGTGAGGAGAAACGCAGCAAATGAAAAATGCCAGAAAATGAGAAAAGAGCCGGGGAAAGATAAAAATTTCACCCCGAAACATTCAGGTAATGATCTTAATGCATTATTTTAGTTTATTACGTGTGTTTGAATATATTTTAACGGTAAAAATTGGTATATAAGACATTGTATTAATAAGTTCAATTAATAGTTTAAATGGTCAATTGGACCCCGATAGTAGAATTAATTATATATTCGTACTCAGTGAGTCATGGGCAACATATAAATATAATTTATTTAGGGTTTGGTTATGTGACCTTAAACCCTGTACATAGGTCTGGCCTGCGTATTGCGTATGCAGAATAGGGTATCAGGTTCCTAACCGGATTGCCCAAAGATGTGAGGAATAAAGTCTTGAGCCTAATATGATATATTTTCTGCTTATTGAATAAGCTGGATCGTTTGGCAGTGAACCCAAAGGATAAAGCGGTTGTTGAGTAGCACTTTGTAACAAGGTAAGTGTTTATATCCATTTCTTTGGAGGCACCTGGCCTCGTGGATTTTCTACCACGTGTTCCTTACGTGTGTAGCTGCCGATAGGCGTACTCCTTACGCCTTAGCTTTGGATTTACATTGTATATTATATGTTATGTCCTGTTGTTGGTATTGCATTGAGATCTGAGCATTGTACTCTGGCTGTGAGTTGGCATCTACTTCCTGGCTGTCGATGAGAGTCCCGCGCCGGTGAAGGGTTATTATTACATCATATAACATTCATATGCATTACATTGCTATATCATTTACTGAGTGCAGGAGTATTCCACCTCTGGTTTATATTATATAGGTGCATGAGGATTTCGCTCCATTGCATCATATTGAGGGTAGGAGGATTCCGCCATAGGAGCAGGAGGATTCTGCTCCATTGCATCATATTGAGGGTATGAGGATTCCGCCCTAGGAGCAGGAGGATTCCTCTCCATTGTATCATATTGAGGGTAGGAGGATTCCGCTCCAGTGCATTATATTGAGGGTAGGAGGATTCCGCCCTAGGAGCAGGAGGATTCCGCTCCATTGCATTATATTGAGGGTAGGAGGATTCCGCCCTAGGAGCGGGAGGATTCCGCTCCATTGCATCATATTGAGGGTAGGAGGATTCCGCCCTAGGAGCAGGAGGATTCCGCTCCATTGCATTATATTGAGGGTAGGAGGATTTCGCTCCATTGCATCATACTGAGGGCAGGAGGATTCCGCCCTAGGAGCAGGAGGATTCCGCTCCATTCATTTGGCACATGTGACCCTTTGCATCATATTTTATTTCATCTCATTCATACCATTGTGTAGACTTGTGGTACATAACTATAGTTCTGTTTATAGGTGCATTGCTTATTTGTTGATATGTTTCTGGCTCGTATTCCTGGTTGAGTTTATGGTTTCATACGTGTTTTCGGTTATTATCTGGCTCTGCCTTTTTATAATTTAAATAAGAGGAATTTGATTTATCTGTTTCTTCTCCCTGGCTAGCTATCCTATTCTTTGAGGTGGCTAGTCTGCCCCACTTATTGAGTCCTTTTGACTCACCCTTATTTGTTGTTTGTTTCTTCTCTATCTATTTCGTTTCGGCAGGTTCGCTCCAGAATTGAGTTCGCCACATTGTTCAGGAGCGAAGACTACTTCAGCTGTCAGGGTAAGCCAGCTTTTATTCAGGATGGCCACCAGTTTTACGTGTATTATTTCAGTTGCAATTTTCTCCCTTCAGGAGGTATTTGTCTTCTTTCCTGCTCTTAGATGTCTAGTCTGGATAACCCTAAACCTAGCATGTTGGGTAGTCAGCTGTAATTTCTTTTGTACAGCTTGGAGGTATCAGTATGTCTGTGCTCTTTCTAAGTCTTGTTATTATTTATAAATTGAATTATATTTATTTTCCTAATTTAATTGGTAAGGGTTCGCCCGATGGGTCGAGGGGAGGATGTCGGGTGCCCGCACGGCCTAGCCAGATTCCGGGTCGTGTCAGCCGACCCACTGGACCATTTTTATACACCGACAGTGTGCGATCGCGGATCAGAGTCTCGGTCGCGATTGCGATTGGACTCTTCGTTCAAGCACCATCAGGCTCGCGGTCGCACCTCTGAGTCTCACGGTCGAGTTCTTCTCTGCCCAGCTGCACCAGCAGAATTGACAGCATAGGCTGGTACTATACTTTTGGGGTCTAAACTGGGCCTACGCTACTCGGAATTACATCAAACTTTACACGCATGTCCTAAAACACATTTAAGGCTTACTCACAAACTCTGATTTCGTATTGGACCTCAATATACGGAAAACGAGGGATGAAGCTAAAGGAGGAAAAACTCTTACTTCTATAACACATGTAGAAACCAATTAAACGACCTAGGAATCCACTTCCAAAAGTTCATATATGTTACAAATGACCATAAAAACCTAATGGCACTTCCGAATTTCAGAATGGAGCTTATTTTCTCAAAATGAGCTTTTAAAATCATTTTATGACTTTATCGACACTTGGAAATGATAACGTCTTCCAAGACCAATCAAACGAAGTCTAAATCAGCTTGAACTTCACATACAGGTCATAATAGACCATACGAAGCTATTGAGACAGTCGATTCGCCAATTGAAGTTCGAACTCTCAAAATGATTAGTCAGTTTCAGTTTTCTTCTTGAATTTGTTTATGTTCGGGTACCATCGACTATTATATATCTTTTACTACTTAGTTTTCTGAAAAGTTCGTACTTCAAAAAATTTTCTTAAGGAATTTGCCCGCACATCTTGTGATCTTGGAAAATCTCATGATTTTTTTACCTAATATTATATATAGCAACCAAAAAATAGATTTTTGCATAAAATAAAGAGAAAATATTTTTCTTTCAAAATCTATACTTATAAGTTTACAACAGTATGATTGAGAAGTGGGAGAAAACTCTCTACCTTCTCTCTACAAATTGAATGCTAGTTCTACTTTACTTTGTGTAATTCATCTATCATGGACAAATCAAATCCCCAACCCCCTGATCCCCCGGATAAACATTCCATGCACTTATATGAACCATTTTCCGCTGATGAATCTCCTTCTATGTATCGTACAAAACTCCTATCAAATACCAATTTTACACATCAACCGACGACTTGTTACTATAACCAATGGATCTTTAGATCTCACTTATGAGACTATAAATGTTCTTAAAAGCGATTCCTTCATGCCACTTACTACTATTGATAAATCATGTTTATACCACCCTTGGAAGTACTCTGTTATAATCAAAGTGTTTGGCCGAAAAATTGGGCATCAGACATTACGACAAAAACATGTACAAATCTGGAAACCTACTGAAGAAATATCCCTTATTGACCTCGGATCCGATTTTTCTTTAATCAAATTTCAAAAAGAAGAAAACATGATCACCGCACTACATGTAGGTCCTTGGTTTATTTTAAATCATTTCCTCTCGGTTCATCATTGGGAACAAAAATTTATTGCATCCAATGCACAACTAACTTATTCTGCAATTTGGCTTCGCCTACCAGAACTTCCAACGGAATTTTATGCCCATGATATACTACAAAGAGTGGGTTCTAAGCTAGGGAAACTTTTAAAGATTGATACGTGCACCTCAGCTACAACTAGAGGTTGTTACGCAAAAATTTGTATTGAAGTCCCCCTTGAACAACCTCTGAAAACTCATATCCTTGCTAGAAAGCATTCTCAACCTATCCATTATGAAGGCCTCTCCCTTCTTTGTGTGAGTTGTGGACTCTTAGGCCATACACAACACTCCTGTTCTTTCTTACCTACACTTCCACGTTCATCACCTGATTCACGCTCCCCATCTAAACCACCTGGACTTTCTTTACCTTTATTTATACCCAACTCTTCAGAAACTCCTTACGGACCAGACCCTGAGTGGAAGACAGTTTGTTTCCCACCAAAAGGTGCGAAATTTAAATAGCAATGATATGCAAGCCAACAACGACAAAATTCTGCCAATAATATGGCGGCAGTCAGTCGTGGGCCCACAGGTACGCATTTTTCCTTGCCTTTTAAATTTTGTTATAAAAATAATACTCCCCCTTTAAACCCTAACTTAAAAATTAATAGTAATAATTCCTCTACTGTCCCTCCTTATTTTTCCTATGACTTAGAACAATCTCCTCTCGACACTATGGAAACTAAACCCTTTGAACCCTCCGATCTACAAGTCCAGCCCAATTTGCCCAAGCCCACAGGTCAAAACTCTCTTGTAAGCCCATGTACAACTAGTATTGCTGATTCACCCTCACTAGAGCCACAAGCTCTGCCTTCATCATCTATCTCATCCAATCCTTCCAATGCTACATTCCCTCACAAGCTAGATACCAATCTCCCTCCAGCTCTCACTTCACCTAACCTCAACAGGGTAATACACCACTCATCAGCCTAACATATTTTGACTATAAAGTTTTTGGATAGCCCACTCTACACTCCACCGCCACATCAACCAAGCCCATCTCTCAACTTTTCCAATATAGTACCCTATTCTCACAACTCCATTTTGCAAGAAGCCTAAGATCCACACACTGTAGACTTGTCACATGATATTCGTATGTCACCCCAACCCCTTCAACTCAACCGATCTCCTTGCCCGCTCAACACATTACAAATCTTACTTACTCATTATTAAATTCCACTATCAACACTCAGCTTTCTTCTACACTTGATCAACCTATTAACCATGTCTCGTCCACCTTCCCACCTGAATCATCGCCAAACTTACCCTAAACGCCCAACTTTTAATCCCTACCAGACACCACCAATGAATCCAATGCACGCAAATACAATGCCCTACAACCCATACCAACAACATCCACAACCAACACTGATTTACACTTCTCAAACAACACCATACCTAATCCCACAGTCGCAAATAGAAGTGGGTGCTCAAAGTCATGCTCTATGCTTCTCAGCGAAAATATTAAATCAACTAGTGGTGGTAATGATTCAAAATCCCGTTGATATTGCTCAAATAGGTCTAGAAACTGTTCGTCTGGGCATGGATGCATATGGACGCCACCAGTGGTCCAGGCTTCAGCCATCCACTATGCATCCTTATCAACCTTCAACATCTCAATGGAATCCACCTCATGCACCATTTATCCCGCCAATTCAGCCCAACGACCATCCATTCTACCCGCCACTGATATCCAACATGCCATGGATCCAACCTCAAGCTGCCATGCAACCGCCACCACCTCCGCCTCAACCTCTTTCCCCAACTGGCCTATACGACCCACTAACTCCATCATCCAGTTTCCTCAACACCATTCACCAAAACCTCCACTTCCAGTCACCCCACCACAATCAATCTTTCACCCAGCCAATCCACTTAATCAACTCAATCAACCAGAATTCAACGAGGAGGATGACCTTCAGCCACAAGATGTCCCAACTTTGCTGGCTTATATGAGAGAGACAAGAACCGAAACACTGTGGGTACTAGGCATGCAACTCTTTTGCCTCAAAGAACAGTTTGAAAAAAATACATACTCAGTATCCCTCCAAACCTGACCAAATGCCTAATCAAATTCCGCCCAACAATAATACAGGATACATGCAAGTTTGCAATAGTCATAAGCCAAATGGACGAGGCAATAGGGGAACTCATGAATATGGACCCTCCCGTGGAAGACCTAATACCACAACCTAATAATCGTATTATGAATATTGTAATTTAGAACTGTCGAGGAGCTCAGTCTCCTGCTTTTCGAAGGAATTTTAGATCTCTAATTAACTATTATCGTCCACCTCTCCTTATGTTGCTGGAAACACATTGTGATGACCATGCTACTTTGCATGATGACTTAGGGTTTAATCATCTTGCTCAAGCCCCTGCTGAGGGCAACTCTAGTGGCATTGTTATTATGTGGCACACTGCGACTGTCAATGCTACTGAAGTGTCAATGACAAATCAGGAAGTTCACTGTATGGTCCAGGTACACCCCAACCCTCAAAAGTGGCTTTTGTCTGGAATATATACTAGTACAAATCATTCTCTTCGTCAACTACTATGGCATAATATTAAATGTCTTTATGATAATTATAAGGGTCATTGGATTATGGGCGACGATTTTAATCAAATAACATGTGCGTCTGATAAATTTTGTGGTCGTTCGAAGAATAATTCACATGCTGAAATGTTCCTTAATTGCCTTCATTATTACAATTTATTTGATTTGAGTTTCACTGGAAATAAATACACATGGACAAATAAAAGAAAAAAAGGTAACCTTATTCTAGAACGTCTGGACCGCATAGTTATCAATTATGATTGGTTAAACTTATATCCTGAAGCCCATGTGACTTATTTACCTCGCACACACTCAGATCACTCCCCTTCCTCTTATCCCTTCATAATACTACCCCTCATAATTCCACTGTTTTCCACTTTGAAACTATTTGGACATCAAGCCCTGAGTTTGAACCTTTAGTAGCTAATTCACGGTGTCCTAAATTAGACTTTATGCACGCTGTTACAAATTTTACTGACTCTATAGTTGAATGGGATCGACACTCTTTAGGTGACATTTTTTATGGAAAAAAAATCGATCTTAGCGAGGCAGCAGGGTATCCAATCTTCCCCTAAGTTCCCAACCAGTTTGTTCCTTCAAGCTCTTGAGTCAACTCTTATTTCTAGATTTAATGATATCCTTAGGTTAGAAGAAGACTTTTGGCACCTTAAATCTCGCGTGTCCTGACTTAATGATGGTGACACAAATACAAAATTTTTTCACCTCACTACAATTCAACGTCGTCGTAAAAATAAAATTTAAGCTTTAAAAGACATGCATGGTGACTGGTCGTATGATCCTTCATACATTAGCACTACTATTATCTCTTATTTTGAAACTTTATACACAATGGAACAGACCTCCTCCCCTATCCGCTTTATGGATTCCCCTTATCAATTTTTAACTACTCAAGACTGCGCAACTTTAGATAGACCTTTAATGAATTTTGAAATTGACCACGCCTTACCCTCTTTTAAACCTTTAAAAGCACCTGGCCCCGATGGCTATCACCCTTTCTTTTATCAAAAGTACTGGACACATGTTAAAGAATCTGTCACTACTCTTTTTCATGATATATTCAATAGTAGTGCTATACCAGCTCAATTAAACAATACCTACTTATGTTTGATCCCTAAGGTTTAGAGTCCATATACCATAATGCAGGCCAATTGCTCTATGAAACACCATTTACAAACTTGTTATAAAAATCATTTTTAATAGAATTAAACCTTATCTTGATAAGATTATTTGCCCCTCTCAATCTGCCTTTCTTCGTAATAGACGTGCGTCTAACAATGCAATTTTTGTGCAAGAAATTATTAACAGTTTAAAAAAGGTGTAAGGTAAAAAAGCTTATACGCTTCTTAAAATAGACTTTGAAAAATCTTTTGACCATTTGGAATGGAGCTTCATTAAGCTTGCTCTTACTTATTTTCGCTGTCCACCTCGCCTTGTTACTCTTATTATGTCTTATGTGACTACGTCTTCTATTTCAATATTAATAAATGGTGTTCCCACCCAATATTTTCAACCGTCACGGGGAATTAGACAGGGTAACCCACTTTCTCCATATTTGTTCATTATATGCATGGAAATGTTGTCTCGTAATATTGATATGACTGTAGATTATCGCAAATGGGAGCCTTATTATATTTCCCGTCATGCACCCCTCATCTCCCATTTATTTTTCGCAGATGATATCGTGCTAGTTTCACAAATAACGGAAGCTGGCTGCCACACAATAATTGACTCCCTTACTCCTCACTTCTCAAAAATCTCGGGCCAAAAAATAAATTTCGCCAAATCCAAAGCGTACTTTTCTAAGAACGCATCCGCTCTTGACAAATCTTCTATTTTAACCAGCTTTTCTATATCTGAGGATTCTAAATTTAGAAAATATTTAGGTTTCCCCATCTTTAATACTCGACATCATACAAGTCAATATCAATATATCCTAGACAATTTTAAAAATAAATTGGCAGGATAGAAAACCTCATGCTTAACCTTAGTTGGTCGTGCAACTTCAATCAGCACAACTCTTAACACTCTTTCAAATCACATAATGCAGTTTATTCAAATACCTACATCCATTATTCACATTATGGAAAAATATCAACGCAATTTTCTCTGGGGAACAACTACTCAACGTAAACGCCTCCATCTTCTTCGATGGCACACTGTCACCACTCCCAAATCTCAAGGAGATCTGGGAATCCAAAAAATTAGTTCACAAAAATAAATCTCTATTAGCTAGTACTTCATGGCGCCTCTTCAACAACCCTACTGCTTTTTGGGCACATGTTATTTTCTCTAAATATTCTAATTTAACTTCCCCTCCGTCACCAAGTCATTCCCGACTTTGGAAACACCTCAGAAAAGGTCGGAAATATTGTCAACGTGGATGTATTACTCGGATTTTGTCCGATCACACATGTGACATGTAGTCAGCAACGTGGCAAGATGAGAGCAAATATCGGAGACAGCATAATACGAGATTGGAAGAAGACAGCGTTGATCGATAACGGTTGATCGATTCAACTAAACTGTGATCCGACGATTTCGAAGACAATTTCTACATCAGATAAGAATGATTGATCTTATCCCACTTTTGTTGGGCCGTATTCAACAGAGTTTGTTAGACGTGGGCAACTACTTCACTGATGGAGAAACGTATAAGAGTGGAGTTATCCTAGGGTTGGACTTTTTGTACTTCTCACCCTATTAATAATTCTCTATCCCCTCACTTGTAAGCTTACATTCACCTGAACAAAGCCTCCTTCTAAGTTATCTTATTGCCACCATCATCTACCATTGCTATTACTATTTTTCCACCACTATAACTATAATACCACTATTGTATTGGCATCAACTGACTTTGCTCTGAAGGAAGGGATTCATCTTTTTCAACGGAGCATAAGCCTTCGATCATTCAATACAATAAGCTTTACTGCTTTATTTATTTATTTATCTACTATTTTCTTAATTGTCTACTTTGCTAGTTCGATTGTCTGCTGTGTCCATCTACCATCGTGAATCTTGTTAATTTTTAATTATTGCTTTGATCGTAACATCAATTAAACTAGATCGCTACTCGATTCCTAAGTTGTATTTTCATCATCTTAATTAAGTAGATAGCTGTTTGGTTCGTACTACCTTGTTCGTTTGCAATCACTGTCATCATAATTCCATAAATATATCTCTGATCGGAATCTTGTTTAAGCAAAGTCATCAGCTTAACACATAAATTTAATCGGCAACTAAGTGGTCGTTCGATAAATCACTGTCGGAGTCTGATCTGCTTGCTCATCTACTTTGTTCGTTGTCTATCTATTCGGAACTAGGATTAGTCGATTAATCATTCATAATCAATCACGTGTATTATCGTAATCGATAACATAACTTGCCATTTATCTTCATTGTTCGGTTACTTCATCATCTTCGAATCAAATTTGTTATTTTGCACGTTGTTTAATTTATTTTCGTTCGTGTCATCGAATTGGTATTCTGCATATCAACATCGGTTAAGTATTAACTAAATCGATCACATCTGTTAACGTGAAATTGCTTATCAATCGGTCGAATCACGATATAAACGGTCGTCTAAGGCTCAACTAAATATAAATTTAATTGTAATACCTGAAACTAATTTTTAGGATATACAACGGACTTTACTGGTATATTGGCACAGGGTCTCAAGTTCTCTTTTGGACAGGTACATGGCTCCCCAACCATACCCCTCTTCGTTCCCAGATCCAAGGTCCCTTAACAAAATCTGAACGGTTTTTATGAGTCTCCACACTCATAACAATTGGGATTTTTCTCAACTGTCTTTCCACTTGCCCGCACACCTTCACTCTCAAATCACCTTTTATTATTTCCCACAATATGCTACCACTGAAGACAAATGTGTTTGGGGTCTTACAAAAAATGGTACCTTCACAGTTAAATCAGCCTACCTAACAAATGTGTTTGGGGTCTGTACTCATCACTTAACAAATGATCCGGCTATTTACAATTCTACTTTTATTTGGAAATTATCCATACCTCCAAAGCTGAAAACATTCTTATGATTGATTGCTCATAATCGATTTCCTACCACAACATACTTGTTCACAACGAACATATCACCAACACCCATTTGCCAACAATGTACTCTAGCTCCTGAAACTATCACTCAAATGTTTTTCCAATGCCCTATTGCTTGTAAGTGTTGGCACACCCTGGGTTTACTGAACTTTATTCAAAATTTGCCGCACACCAATATTGACACTAACCAATGGCTCTACCACCTCATCAGTACAAAGTTTCCAACTTTACCTTACTCTTTGCCATCTAAACTTCTCATACCTTTTGTCCTATGGATTATTTGGAAACTAGGAACACAAATATTTTCAATCACACAAATTGCATGGCCAATCATCAAAGTATACTTCATCAATCTCTGAAGTATTTCTACCTAGCCTACAAGCCTCATAAATCATCTCCACAGAAGTTCCCACACTACATAAAATGGCATCCACCTCCACTGCACTCATATAAATTGAATATGGATGGTGCATTTTCACATTACAACCATCAAACTGGATTAGGGGGTGTAGTTCGTTCACATACAGGTGCATGGATTGTAGGCTATGCCTCGTCTGTTTTACATGTAGCCTCAGCTCTTGAATCTGAACTCTTGGCTCTCCTTTAAGGTTTACAAATGGTCTTGGGCAAGCAGCTCACACCACTTGAAATAAACATTGATTCCAAAGAGGTCTTCAATTTACTTACCTCTGATGTTTCTTATTACTCACATATACACAATGATTGCAATTCCGTGGTCCGGTCGCTCCATGATCCAGTAATCAACCATGTGTACAGAGAGCAAAATAATGTCGCTGATAGTCTTGCTCATCATGCTACTACTATGCTGCCTCCTAGAGCTCTAACTCAATTTGTGGAACCACCATCTTTTGTATTACCACAATATCAAGCAGACATGGAAGACAAACTATCTTTAAGGCATACTGCCTCTTGTAATGTTGTTTCTTTTAGTACTGGATTACCTCTAGACAGATCCCCACCTATGGAGACTGTAACTACTTTTGTGGAAACTGAGCCTTCTGTAAGCACTACTAGTGCCATGCTACAACAACCTAGCTGTACTATTGGGTTGCTGCAGCCCCACCTATGTAATATGTTTTCCTAAGTTGATATGCAATTTCGTCTTTTGAAAAAAAAAAAAAAAAAAAAAACAAGTTTACAACTTCCAAGTTCATGAGATGGACATTGTCCAATCAAATTCAGGTGCTCTCAACTATTTATGTCCGTACTCGTATATAAGAGTGTAGGATTTGGTCTAAAAATTAAATAATCCGGTAGGAATTGGATAGCAGAAGAGTTGGGAAGATCATCATATTAAAAATTATTGTAATCTTTACACTTTGGTCTAAAAATTAAATAATCCGGTAGGAATTGGGTAGCAGAAGAGTTGGGAAGCTCGTCATATTAAAAATTATAATCCGATAATGATTTTAATGACCGATGGCCATATTTTAATGACCAATTACTGGGTCATATTGATGAATTGTAGCTAGGACGTTTGTGTTAAAAAATAGGAGTACAACTGAAAAATAAGTAGAAAAGCTCCAAAATAAATGTGTAGTAGATGATGAAATAAAGGAGAGAAAATAAAAAGGCTATAATCTGGCTATGTACAAGAAATAAGTAGGACCAATTTACTTAAAATTGTCAACTGCCAATGAGGAGAAATGAAAGGGTAAACTAGTCAAGCAGCTAGCAGAAATATTTAGAAAGAAGGTACTGACAATTCTAGCCAATAAAATTACTCAATTCTAAGTTGATTGACACAAATATTGATACACATCAGTAATTCAATGGCGAAATAAATAACTTCACTAAATTTTGAGAAAGGATTACAACATGAAAATTGCAGGAATTGATACATATCAAGTTATCTAGATTGGATCAGGAGGGGGATGAGAAGAATTTAAAGAACTACACTGAGAAGCTAGAGTTTGTCTTAGCATGATACTGAATACACATTGCCCATATATTTACTTAGTCCTATAATTATAACAACGAGTTTTTTCTTGTCCAGTAATTTCTTGACAACCATATCTCAACTTGGGTCCCATTTATAGTCCAATATCCCTTTCTTAGATTGTTTAATCCTTTGTAACCGCTTACCAAGCCCAAGGATTTCATTCTCGTTTTCCATGTTCGTTAAAAAATAGCCTCCTTTGAAATCCCAACTTAAATGAACAAGGCATGATCGGAACTAAAGGGAAGAAGCCTGGCCTTTTCGACCATCCCGTTAAGAATGCAAAGTTTAAAAGCTAAAATTATAGCACAACAAAACATACAATATCGTTGATTACGAAGGGCGAAATAAACTCTAAACTTAGCAGCAATTCTTACATCGTGAATTTGCTAGGTTAGTTTATGGTGGTTCTGGGGTAAACTGAAATGGAGCTTTTTAAGTGAATTTAGAATCTGTTTGGCCAAGCTGCCAAAATCAGCTTATTTTGAGAAGTGCTTTTTATCAAGAGTGTTTTTCAAATAAGTGCTTTGCGAGATAAATAATTTGTGTTTGGCCAAATTTTAGAGAAGTCTTTTTGTTATTAATTTGTTTTTGACAATTATTTGAAAATATTACCAAATTAACCGAAATGGATATATAATAATATTAATTTTATTAACTATGGAAGTTTAAAATGGGTATTATTGTCCCAAATAATCAAAAGCACTTATTTTTTGAAGAAACTACTTTTTTTCAGCTTCTTCCCTACAGCAGAAAAACAGCTTCTACTGTCACTCAAAAGCACTTATTTTTCCTTAGAAGCTTGGCCAAACACCCCCCAAAATTTTAAAATAAGCACTTTTTGAGAAAAATAAGCACTTCTGGCTCCCCAAAAGCTTGGCCAAACAGGCTCTTAGAGTGAGTGGGTTTGTTTATTAGAGAAGATTTAGCTAAAAGACCCTCTCAAGTTTTCAATTAAAAAAGTAACCTCCTAGTTTCTTTTTAGTTTATTTTTGTTGGGGAAAAATGTTAAGTGAGCTTAAGTGTTAGTTGGGGGCGTATTTAGAAATAGGAAAATATGTGGGCATAAGTATATATTATGGGAAAGTATATATATCTAACAAAAGCCGGGTCAAGAAGCGGGTCAAGAAATCAAACGGGTCTTGGACATTTTAAACCAGTTTTTCATTTCCTCTCTTCTAATTTTTTAGAAAGCCACCCGATTTTTCCTTCCCTTCCCTCATCTTTTCTTCCATTAGTTTTCTCTCATTACCATTCCAGTTTCAAATCTTGCATAAACCACACCAGTGTTTAACAATTTTCGCCTGTTTTTCAAGATTTGAAGTAGCAGTTGAAGTATCCTCGAGAAATCCCAATTTCCTCAGGTGAGAAACCCTAATATCATTATACTTTAGTTATTCTGATCCACTGTTATTTTTAGAACTTATGAAGAAACGTCAATTGTATTTTTCGAAGAAAGTTAGGTTTTTTGTTTATTGTCCTTCTCGAATTTCTTTTTTGTTGTTTGTTGATTTGCTTGTTTTACTTTATTGTAGTTAATCAAATAGGTTTATTTAGACTTTATTTTGACATGGTTATGTATGTAAAGAAAGTAATGACAAGGTCGAAGTTGTTGAATACAGCTACTCCAAGTGCTAAAAAGAGAAATATCATAAGAATGAAATTAAAAGGTAAAGAGGTGAAGAAGCAATCTTCTAAGAGAACAATCAAAGCGTTAGAGTTCCTGAAGCTGATGTTGCTGAGATGGATAAATATTTAGCAGAAGGTGACAATCAATCTCTAAGTGGTGGAGGAGATAAACTGAAATTGTTGAACTTGATAAATATCCAGAAGCAGATGACAATCAATCGACAAGTGGTGGAGTTCCTAATAGTGTTAAAAATACAGGAGCAAATGACAATCCGTCTACAAGTGGTAGAGTGGTTGAAAGTGAAGTTCCTGAAAGTGCTAAAAATTCAGAAGCTGATGACAATCATTCGACAGGTGGTAGAGTGGCTGAAAGTGAAGTTCCTAATAGTGATAAAAATCCAGCAGTAGATGACAATCAATCTCCAGTTGAGGAAACTGATTTAATGGATACTGAAGTTGGTGAAAATGAACCCCAGATAGAAAAGACCATAGATGATCACTCTGCAAAAGATATTGTGGTTGAAGAGGCCCGAGTCGAACCCCAAACTGAAGATATTGTGGTTCCATTTGATGAACTCTCTGAAGCAGGGAAAGGTAAGGAAAGCAGGGATGAAGGTGGTGATGATGATGGAAAAAGTGCTTCTGCTCGTGAGGATGGAAATGGAGATGAATCAGGAGAAGATGAAAGTAGTGAAGAAGAAGAAGAAGAAGACGAAGAAGATGAAGAAACGGATCACGAAAGGGATGAAGCCAGGGAGCCTGAGTGTAAGTCGGACCGTTTATCAGTGCCCCGATGCATTAAGGAAATCAATGTTCCAAGGTATCTACTTAAAACTTGGCTTACTGAAATTTCTTCTTTCCCATCGAAGATATCTGTGCGATCTAGCATTAGCAAGTTTAATATATTCAACAAGTTGTTGAAACAGTACTCGAAATTAGAAAAGAAATTTAAGGAGTTTGTGTTCGGGCAGTTCCTTGGAATGTCCCCGTTTTGGAGTTTCAATGGACAGATGGTCCACTCCCTACTTCTACCTAGAATAAATGATAAAAAGCGTCGTGAGGTTTGGTTCTTGGTTGATGGGAAGCCAGCTTGTTTTGGGCTTAGGGAGTTTGCTCTTATCACCAGGTTGGAGTGTGGGGTATTACCCAGTGATAAAACAAAGAAAAAGGTTGTGAGGAAAGGTATGGAGGTGAATTTGATTCCACCAGTGACAATGCAAATATAGTTGATGCCACCAATGCCAATGTTGGAGAGAAAGCCAGTGTGAATGATAGTGAAGTGCTGATGAAAAATGGTGAGGATGCTGAGGAACTATTTTATGAAGTGGAGGATCCATCCAATGTTGTATTGGAATCTAACTTGAATTGAGGGTTGGAGAAGATGTTGAAGACCCCAACTATAGAATTGCGAGTGTCTTGAAGAGTCTGAACAAAGAGTTCATTGACGATGATGAGAACAAAGATTGATTAGTTAGTGGTTGTGTTTTGACTGAACAATAGTTAACAATTATATTTTTGAGTCTTGTCCGGTATTTTTTTCTTGTTTGAGTGTTAAAGTGTTGACAATCCATTGTAGTAATGTGTTATATATTTCATTTATCAATCATTATTGCTCAATTCATTTTGCTAGTGTTTAAAATGCAAGCAATGATCGTGGATCCCTAAATAATTTTAAATTTCTGGTGAACCACACCAGTTGATTGTTCACTGTTATAGGTCTATCATCGAAACAGACCTAACTATTGGTTGTAGCTACAATTTTATGTGTCTTCCTCTATATAGTTTTATATAAGTTGGATACCATTCGAGCATGGACCAAATGTGCATAGACTGAAGACAAAATAATATTTTAAACAATTATAACAAAAGAGGAATTTATTAATAGACGTGAAACTTAGCCCGTAAGCTAAGTAGATTATATGGTAGATAATAGAAGTGTGTGGCAGAGTCTAATTGGTGCAATAAGAAGTGAATCCTCTATTTAAGTGGTGGCTCTTTACTAACCTTTGTAACTCTTCAAGGTCATCTCTATATAAACCTCCCAAATATGTTTGTCTCTCCCATTCCATTTTCAATTAAAAAAATCTACATTCAAACTATCAATTAGTCCACCAAAATGGTCGCACCATCCAAGAAGATTGATATCAATTGGAAAAAATTATTTTTGCAAAGCGAGGTTGGTTATATGTGGCACCAATTGAGGAGGACTGAAGATATCTTATGGGAAGACACCTATGACAGGTTGAATCAAATCAAAGCGATCAACCATAGACTTGATGCACTTGGTCTACCACCACATCCTGAGGAAAACGTCATAGAGGAAGACGCATCTCCACCAAATTCACCAAATGTCATGGACGACGCTCATCCACCAAACTAGTCATCTGCATTATTTTAGAAAGTTATGTTGTTTATTTTTATGTTTAACATTTCCTACTGAATCATGTAATGGTCAAGCCCTTTTAAATATTGTTAATCTTTGTTTCAGTTATACTTTTTGATTTTCCACCACTACAGGTCTACAACATTTGAAATCTCCATATTTTAAGTTGGATTTTATTGTTCCACTTGTGATTTTGATTGTCTACCATGATGGAGTATTATAAAAATTTAACAAACAAAGAAAAAGTGCTCATAGTTCATAGTGATCAATCAAACAAACAAGATGATTAAATTTCTATGACATTAACAAAATTAACTAGACTCGCTATTTACAGACTAAGAAAAATACTGCTCCAATAAGAAGCCTATGCAACAACTTCTTAAATTGATCCCTCTGCATCTCAACCTCTTTCAACTTCACTTGCAGTCGTTCCTTATCTATTTGAACTTTTCTGATTTGGGTATTAAGGAAATCTCTCTGTTCCTCAGCCTCAAAAAATATAATTCTAAGTAGCTTCACTTGTTCTTTATATTCATGGATCTTTTGAGTGAAATCAAACCTCGCCGCTCCTTCTGCTTTGGAGACTAATCTGGACAGCACTTCTCTTATTTCTTGAGGAAGCGGACCATCATGCCACCTAAAATAATCACATCCATCATTGTCTTAAGCATCCTAGAAATTAGCAATGTTGGTTAACTATTTACTAAAAAATTTAATAGACGTAAATAATTGCCTACCTTCGGCGTACGACAACTCCAAAATCTGCGACCAAGATTTGTTTGGGTCCTTGATATTTTCAGCTTCCTGTTTTCACCGCAATGGTATATATCGGGTTTCACCGAAGAAGATGATGCAGATTGTAAGGTCTGAGATATTTTGTGTTTTATTATCACCAGTTGATGATAGACGGATGGGAGAGAAATTTAATTTACTCGGTCGGTTTATATTTGCAGAAAATTTATTACCGTTGCAAACAAAAGTTATCCTTGAAAAATTAAAAAAAACAAAACAAAACAAATTGTAAGATGTTAATAAACATCAGTTTGGACTATTGTACACTTATTGAACAGTTGTGTTTTGAAATGTTACTGTTCAGAATATTATCACGTGCGTGTTTGGCATTTAGGGCTTGGGATTTGGAGTTTAGGTTTTAGGGCCCACCTGCTTGGGGTTTGGGGTTCGGGCTCTAGGTATATGTAGATGATTTTGGCTTGATGGGTAAATTATCAACGATAAAAAATTACACTATTTTTTATTGTCAACTTTATCCAGTTGATTGTAAACTCATATGATTTTCCTTAAAATAATATAATTAAACACTATTAAGGGGTGATTTATTGGTCTACAAACTAGGAAACCATTCACATGACAATTTTTTTGCATAATGTACCTTAATAATGGTCAATAACATTGCTAAGGAGTGACATTGGATGACATATATGTTATAATGAATGATAGTGTTAAGGTTCTGAGAAATCAAAACCTTTTTCTATAAGTATGGAAGAAGATCGTAATGTGAGAAGCGAGCAATGCTTTGATTGAGTTATATGGATTAATACAGTATATCACTTTAATGATCATAAATAACATTGGATCACGATCATTATTTAATATATACAAATGATAAGGATGGGTATAACAAGGCCTTCTTCCCTAAATATTGAAGATAATCGTAGCGTGAGAAGCAACTAATATATTGCTTTAGTTATATGGATTAATAATACCACCCACATTTTCTAATAAATTATTTATATGTTTAAGGCTTGTTAAACGAACGTATACGCATTAATGCTTCAATTTAATCCTTAATCACTACAGTCGATGATAAACCTTAAAAAGGTGGATTGTCAACCATGTACAATCCGGATGAATTGATGGGGAGTCATTTATAATTTATTTTTATAATTCATCACATTACAACAACATACCCAATGTTATAATTGTGGGATGTTATAACTATTTCATTAAAAAAAAGTGTTGTCTCAATCATATTAAATCAAGTTTAGCAGTGATTATTGTCAATCATAAATGTTTGATTATCAACTACTTTAGAAATCCACATTGATTTAGAATTGCACTGTGATTTTAGAAATTGTACCGTTCTTTAGAATTCCGCATTGAATATCATACATGATTTTTTTATATTTATCTCTCAATTGCATACCCAATCAAATGGTGAATTGCTAACTTTACAACTTCTGTATAACTATCTTTGTCTTTATTTTGGTTGTTTGTATACTTGACGTGGTTTATAATCAGTTTTATCAAGATTTCACTACATACGTCTTAAATTAATTACACTTTTTCCATGACTTTATGTTTAGTTGTTTATAAACTTCAATTCGTTTATTATCAAGTTCATCAGATCTACGTCAGAAATCTCTAGTCTTTATGTTTAGTTGTTTAAACACTTTAATTGGTTTATTATCAGGTGACGTCATTTTGTCCGGGTCTCTATGTTTAGTTGCTCATAAACTTCAGTAGGTCTATTATTATGTTAAACAGATCCAATCATCTTCTTCGATGAAAACAAAGCAGAAACAGGAGACAGTTGAAACAAAAAATTAAAACAATAGCAACACCAAAATTAGTACGCCGGCAGCAAAATTCTCCCAATTTCATTCATATTTTTTAATAATTACATAATAAAGAGCTTTCTTTAATCAGAAAGCTCTTTACAAAATAACAAAAAATAAAATGCATAAATACTTGAACTAGCTTAAAACATTAAAAATACTAAAAAGAAATATATAAATTAAGGGGAACTTGGGAGGGTGATGAGGTCCTCGGGGTTGATACCGACGCGACGACACATTGCACGAAGCATATGTGCAATGCGCCTAATATTCATTTCTTGTCGCTGCCTATCCTCATTCATTGTTCGTATGAGAAGGTCAAGGGCTTGACGGATGAGAAGTGTGTCTTGGGTGGGTGGGTACGCCATTGTTGAGCAAAAAAAAAAACTTTAGAAAAGTTGAGATTGATTAGTTGGACTTGTGTAAAAAATGAGTAGATAATGATCCTATTTATAGATAAAGAAGGTGAAAGGATAGAGGTGGGGGTTAACAGTCATGATTACATACTATTCTTGGTGAGACTTTTCCCTCTCCTCCATTGAATCCGACGGGACGTGCCCAACTTGAACACTGCACCCATTAATCAGCCTGACATGTTTCACATTGGCCTATTATCTATCATTCACTATACATAGCTTTCTCATTAATTTTCACATCTATTCATATAGGGCACCTAAGTTATCATTGTTTTGAAATAATGTCTTGTCTTCAGTCTATACACTTTGGTAGATAACCGAATAGCCAACTTAAACGAGAAATATTCAATTTCGGATACCAACATATATATAGGACCATGTATAGTAGTTTATACACTATTCCTAGTTGTCCAAAAAAATTAGCAACTACAGATATCAATAAAGCCAGTTAAAGTTTATTGTCAACCCACTTATGATCGATTGTCAACTACACATACTTGGCCAAAAAATACCAATTCCTAGCATATCAAGTGTCTATTATCAACATATCCAAGTTTATTAAATAATAAGACAGAGTAAACACAGGTAAATTAGAAGCGAACATACATAAATTAGTCAATTGACAAGTATATAACAAAGGTTCGGAAATAAATTATCTTAATAGATTGCAATAAATCACTGTGTCTTTTGAGCAAGAGGGCAAGTTGTTTTCTTGTGGCTAGGTCGTTTACAATTTGAACATCTATTCTTTCTCTTCTTGGACGTAAATGATTCCCCCATGGATGAAATGCGCTTAACTTTTTTTCAGCCCATTTTGATCTCAACCTGAGTTGGCTTTATGGTTGCCGGCGTATAATCGAGAGGCAGAATCCATTCTTCTCCTGGAGGAATGAGACGAGTATTATGTCCAGAAGCAAGCAGGTACATGTCAATCCTATAATACTCAGAAGTGTACTGATTAAAAAACGATGCCATACGCATCTCCAAAGGCCAAACGAATCGATGTCGTCGCATGAATGCACGAAATCTTGTACATGTCAAATTCCCTACATGTACAAGTTCCTTTAGTCGGATTCACAATTTTCATGGTGGTTATGTCCACAGGCTTATTTTCTCCCACAACGGAAAAATCACTGTTGTCCAGGTTATAAGCCACAAGACCGATGTAAAAACATCCAAAACATCCCTGAGGAGCTTCTCAAGTCGAGGGACTAAGATGTTGTTCACCTTGTTTACAACCGCACAATGCTTCATGAAAATTTGATGGAACCTCTCAATAATAGAATTAAATAGGCGGACAATCGGGAATTCCCTTTCATCCAAGAACATTGCACTTAGAGATTCTGAAATATTCGTGGTGATGACTTCGTACCTGTGACCCGGAAAATATGTTGTGCTCCATTTTTCTGCTCCAACTTCAATCTCAAGACAATCAGCAGCAGCTGCATTTTTTTTTTTTTTTTTTTTGCAAGATCTTTTAGTTTGCTATCAAAAATTATGCGGCTGTAAGTTTTAACTGCAGCATAATAATTATCCAAAAAATCACTGCTCCTAAACAACCTTTTATGAAGATTATCAGCGAGGTGCCTCATGCAAAATCCGTGATGCACTTTGGAGTAAACTCTTGAAATTCCATTACCTTTGCTACTAGCGGGATCAGAGATGATGCAGAGCTCCGGACTGTCCGGTACCACCATCTACAGGTTCCGAAAGAAGAAGGTTCAAGAATCGCGCACTCCACATCGATCACACAAAACGCCAACAAAAAAAATATGATTCTCCGTGTCCAGCGTCACCACAGCAAGCATTACACCTTCGTAAGGCCCGGACAAATGAGTATTATCAACAGATATTACATTTCTCAAATAATGATATCATTTAATCCAAGCACCAAATGGTACGAAAAAATAACGAAAATGTATAGTCATTATTCACAGCCACTGTAACATGACTTTCGGGATTCTCTCTTTTGATTGCAAGCCCATATGTATCTAAAGCAGCATACCCGTGCTCCGCCATCCCCCTCACTATGGCCCTTGCAATGTCTCTTGCCCTCCAAGTCTTCCAATAACTAACA
This sequence comes from Petunia x hybrida, assembly GCA_037355625.1. Taxonomy (NCBI): domain Eukaryota; kingdom Viridiplantae; phylum Streptophyta; class Magnoliopsida; order Solanales; family Solanaceae; genus Petunia; species Petunia x hybrida. The sequence continues at coordinate 431,791 of JBBBVM010000504.1, read as the reverse complement.
TTTATTTTCAGATCATGAACAGCACTCGCGTTGATATCTTTGGTCGATGGACCCTTGTTTTTAATAAAATTATTTATAACAAGACGAGCGAGGACCTCTGCTGAAGCTTGAGGATGGTGGCTCGTAGCCTTCTCTACCTCACATGTGTGATCACCATAGTACTTGGTGATCTCAAATCTATCATGACTTTGGTAATTCATAGCGTGTATCACTTGCAGTTCATTGATGCACATGCCACAGAATACAAAATTTTTGTACTCTTCTTCATGCGGAAAATTATACATTTTCTTAATCGCCGCTAACTTCAATGAGCAAACCAACTCATTCTTGTTCAATAATGATTTACCCTTATAAAAATATGTGCCTTCTTGAACAATATTGTTGAACTCTGTTCCAGCAGACCCCCAACAACATCGGTCTGTATTTCAGCAGGCCCCTCACGCTCAGATTCATATCTTTCATCACTGCCGGTACTTTCCTTTTTATCCACATTCACTGGATAATCTCCACTATCCTCAACCACATGCCTAAAAATATCATCTCATTGATCATCATCAACTGCTGTAGGAGATGCTGCAGCAGCATTTGAAGCTGGGGCGGACCCCTCGACCATCGAAATATAAAGAATAAGCCTACTTCCATTACCATCTACATCTAGGAGGTGCATGCGCAGATGTCATTCCTAATATATATACAGGCTATTTAAGCCCTCGTAGGCGCAGCACCAAGCATATAACTAATGGATACATCGCCCCGATCACAGGTTAATTGTCCGCATTCAATGATGTTGTCAATCAACTCGTCAAATGTACCCTCCAATTTCAATGCAATAGTACTGTTGCACTAGAATTGGAACGCCAAGACCATCATTTAGTCGTCTCTACCCTTTTTTCTTAAAATCAGCACCCACTACTGCATAACTCCCATCACAACTCTATTTACAGATATATGAACAAGTCGACAATATACTGCAATAGATCGATGAACTAAAGCAGAGTTATAATGGAACAAAAACAATGGAGAAGATGATAAAGTAGCTTACCAGCTCAATAAAACACCTCGTATACCACGAAGAAGCTGATACCAACCCAATTAGATGTCAATGCACACACCACAATTGACGGATTGGAGCTTTTGAAAAAGATAAAAATTGAAAATTTCAAACCTTCCTACGACCATAAATCACGAAGTGAGGACAAATTGAAGATGGGAATTGGATTTGTAATAGCTATAAAATAAAATAGTATGAATTTGGGGCCTGCAACGACGTTTAGCTGAAGAAGAAGCCAATGAACGAGCTTGAGAAGAAGAAGAGGAAGGGAGAATTTTGGGTGGGAATTTTTTTTTTTTTTTTGGGAGGAGGAGGGAGTTTTTTTTTTTGGGTATGAGCCAAAGTGTAATATTTAAAACTTAGGGGGTTGGGACGTCTAGCTATTTTTTGGGTTTAATTGAGCCTTAAACATGATTAAATAGGAGGAGGTCATCTACCCAATTTTTAAAATTTGAAGGTCATTTAACTAATTGAAGATTTGAAAGAGGTCTTTTAGCTAAAATGCCCTGTTTACTATGGAGTTGGGGAAGAAGAATACCAAGCTTCTTGAATTTTGCACAAATATATATACACCTTCTAGTTTTATTTGGATATACAAGACCATGCACAAATTAAAGGGTGGGGTTAAGATTTTATAAATGTGTTTGATTTGTCAACTTCTTCCCAAGAGTCTTTGATTTTCACTAGTATGGTGTAAAAAAAAAATTATTATGTTGGATAATTTAAACCATATTACGATTAAATTTGTAAGTATTCTTACTTCTTTTAATATTCTCAAGCCTAATGCTCCTTTTAATTAGCTAATCTAGCTTAGAAAATTAACCAATTGTTGAGTCATGATTGAAGAATTGACCTTCTAGAATCACAATGGCAAAAACTAGCATATGGTTAGTATCGTGGGCATTAAATGAAGGATACCGACTTTGCCAAATCATTGGCATAATTAAAGTTTAAATATTAATAAACAAGTAAGAGTAGTTGAAAATTAACTTGTAATAAGCTTAAAATTACCCGACGGTGTAAAAAAAGATTTATACCATCAGTTATGTTAGTTCAACTCATAATCACATAGATAGTGTTGTTTTTAACTTTTTTTGGACTCTTTAAAAAGAAATCTTTTCCTCATGTAGAAGAGAGTCCCTTTAAGGACCCGTTTGCTCATGAAAAGTTTTTTGCTTTTTTCAACTTTTTTTCGAAAAACTTGTTTGCCCATGAAAAACTATCATTTTTTGAAGATTTTTTTTTTCAAAAACAGTTTTTGAAAAATCAAAAAGTGCTTTTGACCACTTTTTCAATTTTTTTAAAAAAATCAATTTCTCCACTCACAAAACTTCGACTTTTTTCAAGTAAAGTTTATGTCCACACACAACTTCAACTACCGAATACACTTTTTTCAACTCAACTTCAAAAACTCTTTTTCAAAAAAATTTGATATCTATGGCCAAATGGCTACTAAATAAAGGCGGTGGAGATTCTGGAAGAGAAGTTTTTTTTCCTTTAAGAAAGGGGTGGGTTAAAGAAGAAGGTGATGGGACGATGGAGGGTGGGGAGATTCTACATAAAGAGAGCATTTTTCTTATATTTTCCATCTGTTGCATTTTGGTTCTCCTTCTTTCTCATGGCATTTGAGAATCATGTACTTTAGTTTTGTAAGAATTGTAAGTTAGGTATATGATAGATACGTATAATTTGACTTGAGTTCATGTATTCAATATGTACATGCCTCAACTGATGAGTCTAAGAAAAATTTGACCAAATTTAAGAGGTCATCTATGTAGTTCATCATTACACGCAATACCTTCAAAATTATGAGTGGTACGACGCCTAGAAGCATCTCAAAATCTGTATAATGTATATGTATAAGAAATTGTGTGAGTTGTATGTGAATGTGATAGGTTAGTATTTTGCTTATAGTTTCTTAAAATTGCCAGGAAGTTAAGTATCAACAACTTTTGTCTTTCAGTTAAATGCTCTACTATTTATCTCTATTCATTCCAAATGAGGAGTCTCCTTCATTCTTCTCTCCAGATGACTTTGGCAAGAAATTAGCCACGAGTCCGTCTCCATCCATTTCATCACATCGATCTTTTTTCTTCTTCTACAGTCAACTAACGTTAATGGAGGTTAGAGCTTACAATCCTAACACTCTTAGACTTTTTTACCTAATTAGGATGTGATATAAGTTTCTATTTTTATTTCCTAAAAGGTGCATATATATATAAGTATGAAACATACCCTTGTATTAAATGTTTGCTAAAGAATAAATTAGAAAAACTAACTTTCTATTTGCTATATGCATAACACAAAGAATCTAACAAATGAGAGGTAAAAACAATAGAAAATAGTCACCAGTCTAGCGTACGATTTATGAAAAACAATGGCTTTTACAAGGATAAAACATTATTATCTTATAATCAACAAATATATATTCCAAATAAAATTATTTTCTTGTGGCTCACATTCATTGTTTCCCATTCTTTATTTTTAGTGTTGTTCCTTTTATAGAGGATTTTTTTGCATAATTTTCCATGATAAAATTGATAGGAATGAGATCACAAAAGAACTAATGCTCATTTTTAAGTTCTCGGATGATAAATGAACTATTAGATTTTTCTCGATTCTAAGCAAAATTTATTTGTTGGTGTATCTAAAATTTATAGAATTATTACCCACATATATAAATGATTGAATGACCATTGAAGAATATTTGAAAATAGAGAATGAAGATACATTCTAGTGAAGAAATTAAGAGATCTGAATTTGGCTAAACAACAAATAAAATAAAAGTCGACAACCAATTTAGTTTACAGACAAATAAAGTCATGAACTTGATGTGTTGACAAAGATATTTAGGAGAACTTATAGATATACGGAATATTAACTCACTACAACCATATAGTCAAGATTATTAAAATTATATAGTTTACTTCGTATGTACTGACAGCGTAAAAAGATTTCACACCATCAACACCATATTAATTATTAGGTTTGTTGAACAGAGTTATATACCATTATATTTTAAGTGACTTGATGGCATAATATTTTTTTTAAAAGAAAAGGAAAAATCAATTTTAAAAAGTTAAATTTGAACTCTATATATGTTTATAAGTAGACTGATCCAAAAATAAATTTTCATATGTACTAGCACAAGATTTTGATGTTGGCCCCCAACTAAAGTTCTACCTATTTAAACATATCTACTTACTTGGTCAAAACACATGTTTTGTACATCCCTAACACCTCGAGTTCTTCAATTACATTCAGTTACATTCACATCAGCATCCACTCTATATAACTATTCATACTCATCTGCTTTATTGTGTTTTCATGTTATTAAAATAATCATGTTTATAGATGTTATATGTATGATCAACACACCCTTTAGCCATATTAACAAATCGCTGCATATAAATATTGATCAACAGATAGAGGTGTTTTTTAATAATTTGTTCATCAAATAAAGATGCTAAAAATAGCAAACTGCGAAAGTTGGGGGATCAATTTTAAAATCAAGTGCAAGTATTATAATTATTATTATTATTATAATAATAATAATATATGTATATTAATATATACTCCTATTTATTAAGTTAAAGGAAAAAAAACATATACTACAAAATATGACATGCACGAGTAACGTACGTGCAAAGAGACCGGTGTTCTCTTGAAACTACCAGCAAATTAAGTATCGAAGCTTTTTGTCTCGAAACTTTTTGTCTTTTAGTTAAATGCTCTACAATTTATCTCTGTTCGTTCCAAACGAGGAGTCTCCTTCATTCTTTTCTCCAGATGACCTGGGCAAGTAATAGCACACTAGTCCGTCTCCATCCATTTCATCACATCGATCTTTTAAGTTCATTTCAACATATTTTTTCTTCTTCTCCAGTCAACCAATATTAATGGAGTTGAAAGCTTACAATCCTAATGCTCTTCGATTTTTGTTTACTGGATTAGGTTGTGATATATGTTTTTATTTTTGTTTCATGAAGGTGCATATATATAAGTATGAAATATACCCTTGTAATTAACGTTTTATAAAGAATAAATTAGCAAACTAACTTTCTCTTTGCACACACAAATCTAACAAATAAGAGGTAAAGAAATTGGAAAATAGTCACAAGTCTAGCGTACGATTAATGAAATAGAATAGCTTTTACAAAGATAAAGCATTATTATCTTAGAATCGACAAACATATACTCCAAACAAAATCATTTTCTCATAGCTCACTTTCATTGTTTGTCATTCTTTCCTTTCGGTGTTGTTCCTTTAATAGAGGATTTTTTTGCATGATTTTCCATGCTAAAACTGATAAGAATGAGATAGCAAATAAATGCTCACTTTTAAGTTCACAGATGATAAATGAATTATTAGATTTTTCTCGATTCTTCAAGCAAAATTTATTTGTTGGTATATCTAAAATTTGAAGAATTATTATACACATAATTCAAGACTGAGTGACCATTGAAGAGTGTTTGAAAATAGTGAACGAAGATGCATTCTAGTGAAGAAATTAAGAGATCTGAATTTGGCTAAATAACAAAATGAATAAAGTTCGACAATGATACTGCAAATCTGGAAAGTAATATTTAATACATTTAGTTTACAGACAAAAAAAGTTATGTACTTGATGTGCTAACAAAGTTATAAAGGAGAACTTACAAATAGTTGAAATATTAACCCACTACAACCATGTAGTCAAGATTATCAAAATTATATAATTAAATTGTATGCACTTGTAGTGTTAAATGATGTCACACCATCAACTTACTTAAACATGTTATACCAGATTAATTATTAGGTTATCAGTCAATACTTGTTGAAAAGAGTTATACACAATTACAGTTTAAGTGATTTGATGGTGTAATGTTTATGTGAAACGACCTCGGTCAGTCGTTTCGGAAGTAAGGACTCCGATTGGCGTGCCGATAATTTTAAAATATTCATAATGTCCATTAGAACCTGTCTGTAAAATTTGAGCTAAATCAGACCTCGTTTGGTAGGCATCGGAAGAAGGTTTCAGTTTTTATTGGCGATAAATATTAAAAAGAGATTTTCGAGCTCGGTTTTGCCGAATGAGCTCCGATTCGAAATCTGAAAGCGCCGCTAGGTTCGTATGATTATTTGTGATTTTTGTAAACTTTCGAAAGTGAAATTCGATGTTGTTCGGCTAGTTTCCGCTAAAATGCCGAAGGTTAAATAATTTGACTTCTTTTCATCTAAATTCGCATCTTGAGTTTCGGGAGTCTGATTTAAGATCCGCCTTCGCAAGTATGTTACATATATTTTGTGCAACTTGTATGCAAAAGTTGGAATTATTTTGAATATCGTAGGGCACCGTTTTAATTTTCATTAAGAAAAGAAAATAAATAAAAGAAAACAAAAAAAAAAAAGGAAAAGGAAAAAGACAAAATACATAAATGTACGCGGTGGGCAAGTATCATTAGTAGTACGATAGGAACAGCATCAATGATGCTCAAAAATGAGCGGAAACAGAGAAAGTGAAACAGAGATAAAGCAGTGAGAAAAAAATGCCAGAAAATAAGAAAAGGGGCCGGAAAATAGTAGAATTTTTACCCCGAAACATTCAGGTAATGATCCTAATACATTATTTGAGTTTATTACGTATGTTTGAATATATTTTTACGGTAAAAATAGGGATATTAGACATCGCCCTAATGACGTAAATTGATAGTTTGAAGGGTCAAATGGACCCCGATAATGAAATTGATTATATATTCGTACTCAGTGAGTTATGGGCAACTTATAAATGTAATTTATTTGGGGTTTGGTTATGTGGCCTTAAACCCTGTACATAGGCCTGGCCTACGTATTGCATATGCGAACAGGGTATCAGGTTCCTACCTGGATTGTTCTAAGATGTAAGGAATGAAGCCTTTAGCCTAATGTGATATATTTTTCTGCTTATTGAATACAGTGGGATCGTTTGGCAATGGAACCAAAGGATAAAAGCGGTTATTGATTAGCAATGCTAACTTTTAGAAGAGGTAAGTGTTTATATCCATTTCTTTGGAGGCACCTGGCCTCGTGGATTTTCTACCACGTGTTCCTTACGTGTGTAGCTGCCGATAGGCGTACTCATTACGCCTTAGCTTTGGATTTATATTCTATATTATATATTATGTCCTGTTATTGGTATTGCATTGAGAATCTGAGTATTGTACTTTGGTTGTGAGCTGGTATATACTTTCCAGCTGTCGATGTGAGTCCCGCGCTGGTGATGGGTTATTATTGCATCATGTTGCATTCGTATGCACATTGCATCATATTGAGGGTAGGATGATTCCGCCCTCGGAGCAGGAGGATTCCGCTCCATTGCATCATATTGAGGGTAGGAGGATTCCGTTCCATTGCATAATATTGAGGGTAGGAGGATTCCGCCCTCGGAGCAGGAGGATTCCGCTCCATTGCATCACATTGAGGGTAGGAGAATTCCGCCCTCGGAGCAGGAGGATTCCGCTCCATCTATTTGGCACATGTGACACCATTACATCATACTGCATTCATCCCATTTCATTGCATCGCGTGCTGACTATTGTGTGACTATCATGCTGTGTTTTGTGTATGCGGTATGTATACCATATTGTGGACATATTTATGTTTGCCTATATATTTCTGGCTTGTATTCTGAGTTGCGGGGATCGAGTTGTACGCCGCAACGGTATAAATATATGGATCGGGTTGCACGCCGCGACATGATGAATATATGGATCGGGTTGCACGCCGCAACAGGAAGTATTTCTGATTGTTGATATGTTCGGGATACCTATATGTTCTAGCTATCTTACGTTCCTGGTTTTAATGAGTTTGTGATTCCATACGTGTTTCTAGTTATTAATTGGCTCTGCCTTTTCATAATTTAAATAAAAGGAATTTGGGTTATCTGTTTCTTCTCCCTGGCTAGCTATCCTATTCTTTGAGGTGGCTAGTCTGCCCCACTTATTGAGTCCTTTTGACTCATCCTTGTTTGTTGTTTGTTTCTTGTCTATCTATTTCGTTTCGGCAGGTTCGCTCCAGGATTGAGTTCGCCGCATTGTTCAGGAGCGAAGACGACTTCAGCTGTCAGGGTGAGCCAGATTTATTCCGGATGGCCACCAGTTTATTGTTCACTATTTCAGTTGCATTTTGCTCCCTTCAGGAGGTATCTGTCTTCTTTTGTACTCTTAGATGTCTGGTCTGGATAGCCCTAAACCTAGCATGTTGGGTAGTCAGCTGTAATTTCTTTTGTACATCTTAGGGGTATCAGTATGTCTGTGTTTTTATTTTAAGTTTTGTCCTTATTTGTAAATTGTTATATTTATTTTCCTGATTTAATTGGTAAGGGTTCGCCCGACGGGTCTAGGGGAGGATGTCGGGTGCCCGCACGGCCTAACTGGATTTCGGGTCGTGTCAGTTGGTATCAGAGCCCAATTTAGAGTCTATCCAGACTAAGACAGTGTCTAGTAGAGTCTCGCTGATGGGTACGTAGACGTCCGTACTTATCTACGAGAGGCTATGATGGCATTTAGAAAGTTTCACTTCCTTTATTTCTGATCGTGCGTCGGTCTAGGATTCAAAAGTATTTTCGTTAATTCGTTAATTCCTTCGTGGTAATTGTGAATCCTCGTGCGACAAATCAACAAACGTTATGAGCTATGAGTTCAAGACGAAGCAGTCTGGCCTGAGGTTAGCACTGACGAAGCCCCTTAGAGTTTTTGATCGTGCTGACGATCTAGTTACGGAGGTCCCAGCTGTACGAGCTTGCGATGGGCAAGGGAGCAGGACCTTGTAGTTCCCTTGGCTTTCTATGATGCTTTACGAGAATTTTGGCGACGCAGATACCGTAAGAACCTATCATTCGCTGGGCAGCCTATCAGGTTGCCGCATGTGCAGACGTTCGATCTCAGGGAGCTCCTTTCTGGTTCTTAATATTGCTGCAGTAAATTATATTCCGGAAGTAGTATGTGTTGTTCCTCTAATTGTTCTGGCTGGTTAGCTAGCAGAGGTAACAGTTCTTTCCGAGTGCCCAAAGAGGTTGCATTATTTTACGCGGTTGAACCTTCCGATATTCTTAAGCCATGCATCAGATAATCCATGTGTAAATTTTTTAATTAAAATGATGTCAGCGTAGCCTTCAGACTTTTGATTATATCCAGCGATATGGTGTTGATTATTCTGCTTTCCGATTTCAGAGTCCAGCCTTGAATTGATGGGTCTCTCTCTCTTATTAGCTAACTTGGTTCGGTTTTCTTCTAGATTCGTGGAAAGAAAAATTCCTTTCGAGTAGCGAGCGAGATGAAAAGTGTTCCCAGTTTGAGTGGATTGGACAGAGTAGCCTGTCGGTTAGCCTGTTGGTGTTTCAGAATATGAGATTTAATTCTATAGAATGGCTGAATATGTATTAGAAGTAGTCCATGAACCTTCCGAGAATGTTCAAAGATTTATTGCCGACCTTTCATTTTCCTTGAGATCCCAGATGGCTCGAGAGATTGAGGTCGGGATTTCGTTTGATGTTGTTGTTGATAATGCTCGAAGGTTCGAGGCATACCATAAGTTAGAGCGGGAAGAGTTAGAGCGGGAAAGTAAGAGATCCCACGGCCCTAGTGGGTAACCATGGTACCTAATTTGGAGGTAAGAGTTCTGATTATTTTGGGAGGTCACCTTCCAGGTTATCTCAGCTTATGTCCCGTAATTCTTAGAGTGCACCGGTAGCCCGTCAAGATCAGATTCAGTCTTTACAGCTATTTACAATCTGTCCAGCTCCTATAGTCAGTGAAAAGGTGTTATCATTGTCGTGAGTCTGGCTATCCTTTGAGGAGTTTTCCTTACTCCAGCAAGTAGACAATCGTCCTTTCTCTTGTCATCAGGCACCTGTACAGTCGTAGGAAATTTTATTTAAATCTTAATTAGCCAAAGAAACGCCACGACCCAGTAGAGGTCGAGAGCGTGGTGGTAGTGGTTCTTCTAGAAGTAATTATCAGGGTAGTGGCTCGACTCAGCTGCAGAGGCAGTTCTATGAACTGCTAGTCTGGCAGGATGTTGAGGTATCTGATGCAGTACACCCATGTATTTCTTCTTCTCTTAAATGTGAGAGATTTGGGAGTGAGTGTCGGTATCTTCTGCCTGGCATCTTGTTGTGCCACATTTTATTATTATATCAAATTAGTATACCTTTCTTCTCGGAATTCCGTGTTAGTAGGATAATGAGATCCCAATTCGTCACCATCAGAAAGTGTTATCGTTTCTTCCGGTGTAAAGTGGTTAGTAAGTAATATTCGATCTATGTGTCTCCTCTTGGTTCGAGACGCTAGTAGAGTCATGTTATCTACAAGTTTGTCTCGGTATAAAAGGGTTTTCTGGTAAATTGTTGGAGTTTCCTTATTATTGGGAGATTAAATTAGCATGGATGTTGTTCCATAAAGCTCATTTGATATTTATTTCTTCGATTGCGATTTTTTTTGGCTCGCCTGACGCGGAAGTAGTCTAGCTTTGGTAGTCAAGAAAATAAGAAGATGAACTTCTTGAAGTTCTAATTATTTCTATCCTCGATCTATTTCCATTTCTTCTTCGTCCGGCACTAGTGAGCTTGGGCGATTGGTAGCCGCTTGTGACGTTCCCTGTGTTGAGCCAGAGTACGTGTTATTGTGGCCGGGTAAGCATATTATTGTTTTGGAAGCATATTATTGTTTTGGTCCAATTGTCTCATCTTGTTATCCGTTTAACATGTTTATATTATCAGTTTATCCGGGTATCCATTCCCATGCATAGTATAGTGCTGGTTCTGTTTTTGCGGATCATCCAGTTTCAGGGGAAATTTTGCCGAAATTTTTATATAGAAGTACCATCCATCGAGCGGTGGGGTTTACGGCAAAGGTATGGAGTTGTGAACTCGAGAGTTGCAGCTAGTTGGCAACTCGAAAGGGTAGTTTGGTAGTTTAGGTCTGCCTATGTGACTATGTTCAGCTTTTAGCTAGGTCTTCTTTAATCCAGAAGGTTGTGCGAGGATGACTATTTCTATTCAAATTAGTTGTATGAGTTTATGCTTTAAGTGGAGGAGTCTTCCTCCAATTGATACCGAATCATAATATTAAAGCTCTAAGGCGTTGCTGAAGCGTAAGCTAATTCTTAGTTCCATCGACATGTTCTATATCGAAAGGTATATCGAAGAGGTGATTATCGACTGAATCATGTTAACCCATTCAAAGTTCCGTGTATCTTTTCTTTGAAAATGTAGAACTCTCCTCTCGTGATTGAGGAAGGGTCATTTTAGTCCAAATAAGTTGGGCAATGATGTTATCATATTATCAAAACATATCCAAGAGTTTGATGTGCGTGTTATAACTCTGATTCTGTAAATATGAGATAACGTCCGTGCAGTAGTTTATGAAGGTTGTGCAAGTTCTCTTGTAATCTGCGTAAATCTTGCTTTAGACTTAGGCTCGTTCGAGGACGAACGAGAGTTTAAGTGGAGGAGAATGAAACGACCTCGATCAGTCGTTTCGGAAGTAAGGACTCCGATTGGCGTGCCGATAATTTTAAAATATTCATAATGTCCATTAGAACCTGTCTGTAAAATTTGAGCTAAATCAGACCTCGTTTGGTAGGCATCGGAAGAAGGTTTCAGTTTTTATTGGCGATAAATATTAAAAAGAGATTTTCGAGCTCGGTTTTGCCGAATGAGCTCCGATTCAAAAGCGCCTCTAGGTTCGTATGATTATTTGTGATTTTTGTAAACTTTCGAAAGTGAAATTCGATGTTGTTCGGCTAGTTTCCGCTAAAATGCCGAAGGTTAAATAATTTGACTTCTTTTCATCTAAATTCGCATCTTGAGTTTCGGGAGTCTGATTTGAGATCCGCCTTCGCAAGTATGTTACATATATTTTGTGCAACTTGTATGCAAAAGTTGGAATTATTTCGAATATCGTAGGGCACCGTTTTAATTTTCGTTAAGAAAAGAAAATAAATAAAAGAAAACAAAAAAAAAAGGAAAAGGAAAAAGACAAAATACATAAATGTACGCGGTGGGAAAGTATCATTAGTAGTACGATAGGAACAGCATCAATGATGCTCAAAAATGAGCGGAAACAGAGAAAGTAAAACAGAGATAAAGCAGTGAGAAAAAAATGCCAGAAAATAAGAAAAGGGGCCGGAAAATAGTAGAATTTTTACCCCGAAACATTCAAGTAATGATCCTAATGCATTATTTGAGTTTATTATGTATGTTTGAATATATTTTTACGGTAAAAATAGGGATATTAGACATCGCCCTAATGACGTAAATTGATAGTTTGAAGGGTCAAATGGACCCCGATAATGAAATTGATTATATATTCGTACTCAGTGAGTTATGGGCAACTTATAAATGTAATTTATTTGGGTTTGGTTATGTGGCCTTAAACCCTGTACATAGGCCTGGCCTACGTATTGCATATGCGAACAGGGTATCAGGTTCCTACCTGGATTGTTCTAAGATGTAAGGAATGAAGCCTTTAGCCTAATGTGATATATTTTTCTGATTATTGAACACAGTGGGATCGTTTGGCAATGGAACCAAAGGATAAAAGCGGTTATTGATTAGCAATGCTAACTTTTAGAAGAGGTAAGTGTTTATATCCATTTCTTTGGAGGCACCTGGCCTCGTGGATTTTCTACCACGTGTTCCTTACGTGTGTAGCTGCCGATAGGCGTACTCATTACGCCTTAGCTTTGGATTTATATTCTATATTATATATTATGTCCTGTTATTGGTATTGCATTGAGAATCTGAGTATTGTACTTTGGTTGTGAGCTGGTATATACTTTCCAGCTGTCGATGTGAGTCCCGCGCTGGTGATGGGTTATTATTGCATCATGTTGCATTCGTATGCACATTGCATCATATTGAGGGTAGGAGGATTCCGCCCTCGGAGCAGGAGGATTCCGCTCCATTGCATCATATTGAGGGTAGGAGGATTCCGCTCTCGGAGCAGGAGGATTCCGCTCCATTGCATAATATTGAGGGTAGGAGGATTCCGCCCTCGGAGCAGGAGGATTCCGCTCCATTGCATCACATTGAGGGTAGGAGGATTCCGCCCTCGGAGCAGGAGGATTCCGCTCCATCTATTTGGCACATGTGACACCATTACATCATACTGCATTAATCCCATTTCATTGCATCGCGTGCTGACTATTGTGTGACTATCATGCTGTGTTTTGTGTATGCGGTATGTATACCATATTGTGGACATATTTATGTTTGCCTATATATTTCTGGCTTGTATTCTGAGTTGCGGGGATCGAGTTGTACGCCGCAACGGTATAAATATATGGATCGGGTTGCACGCCGCGACATGATGAATATATGGATCGGGTTGCACGCCGCAACAGGAAGTATTTCTGATTGTTGATATGTTCGGGATACCTATATGTTCTAGCTATCTTACGTTCCTGGTTTTAATGTGTTTGTGATTCCATACGTGTTTCTAGTTATTAATTGGCTCTGCCTTTTCATAATTTAAATAAAAGGAATTTGGGTTATCTGTTTCTTCTCCCTGGCTAGCTATCCTATTCTTTGAGGTGGCTAGTCTGCCCCACTTATTGAGTCCTTTTGACTCATCCTTGTTTGTTGTTTGTTTCTTGTCTATCTATTTCGTTTCGGCAGGTTCGCTCCAGGATTGAGTTCGCCGCGTTGTTCAGGAGCGAAGACGACTTCAGCTGTCAGGGTGAGCCAGATTTATTCCGGATGGCCACCAGTTTATTGTTCACTATTTCAGTTGCATTTTGCTCCCTTCAGGAGGTATCTGTCTTCTTTTGTACTCTTAGATGTCTGGTCTGGATAGCCCTAAACCTAGCATGTTGGGTAGTCAGCTGTAATTTCTTTTGTACATCTTAGGGGTATCAGTATGTCTGTGTTTTTATTTTAAGTTTTGTCCTTATTTGTAAATTGTTATATTTATTTTCCTGATTTAATTGGTAAGGGTTCGCCCGACAGGTCTAGGGGAGGATGTCGGGTGCCCGCACGGCCTAACTGGATTTCGGGTCGTGTCATTATGTTAAAAAAGTTAATGTCCATAAATTAAACTTTAACTCTATATGTGTTTATAAGTAGACTGATCCCAAAATAAATTGTCACATGTACTAGCACATGACTTTAAAGTTGGACCACCAACTCACGTTTTACCCATTTAATTGGTCTAAACACATGTTTTGTACATCTCTAACATCCTGTGTTATTCAATTACATTCACATCAGCGTCTACTTCAGATAACTAATCATACTCATGCATTTTATCGTATTTTCATATTATTAAAATAATTATATTTATATGTTTTACACGTATAATCAGCACACCCTTTAGCCACATTAGTTAAGTCGCCGCACATAAGTATTGATCAACAGTTAGAGGTGTTTACTAATAATTTGTTCATCAAATAAAGATGCTTAAATAAAAAACTGCGAAAGTTGGGGAATCAATTTTAAAATCGGGCGCAATGATTATAATTATAATTAAAATATATGTGTATCAATATATACTCCTAATTATTAAGTTAAAGGAACCTAAAGATGTTTTACAAAACGTGACATTCACGTGCAACATATGTGCAATGTACGTGCAAACAGACTAGTGTTCTATTGAAACTGCCATCACGTTACGTATCAAGACTTTTTATCTTCTAGTTAAATGCTCTGCTATATATCTATATTCATTCCAAATGAGGTGTCTCCTTAATTCTTCTCTCCAGATGACTTTGGCAAGAAATTAGCACACGAGTCCGTCTCCATCCATTTCATCACATCGCAACATCTTTTTTCTTCTTCTCCAGTCAACCAACATTAATGGATGTGAGAGCTTACGATCCTAATGCTCTTAGATTAATTTTTTATCTGATTAGGATGTGATATATGTTTCTATTTTTGTTTCCCGAATAGTGAATATGTAAAACCGAACACACTCACAAGGAAGAAATAATATTTGGGTGAAAACTCTTGCTTTCATTGATGTGGGGAGTCCCCTATTTATAGAGAAAATCCTAACCCTAACCTAACTTAGGGACCAAGTAAACCTAACGGGCTTGGCCCACTATACAATTTACGTAACTAATCTATTTACCATAATGTATTTACACGTGTTTTACTATTTACAATACCCCCCTCAAGTTGGAGCGTGAGGGTTCCTTATGCCCAACTTGTTAAGGAAGAATTCGAACTGGGCGCGTCCCAGCGCCTTTGTAAAAATATCAGCCAGTTGCGTGGTCGTAGGCACATAGCTGGGACGAATGACTCCTCCGATGATTTCATTCCGAACAAAATGACAGTCGACTTCGATATGTTTAGTGCGTTCGTGAAAGACTGGATTCCGAGCAATATGTAACGCAGCTTGACTGTCACACTTCAAATTCATCGGAGAATCGTGATCAATTCCAAGGTTCCATAAAATCCCTTTCAACCACTTCAATTCACACACAGTCATCGCCATCGATCTATATTCGGCCTCAGCGGAGGACCTCGACACGATCTGTTGCTTCTTCGTTCTCCAAGATATCGGTGAGTCCCCTAACGACACAAACCAACCTGTTAACGATCGACGTGTCAACGGACAGCCTGCCCAATCAGAGTCACACCACCCGTGCAATCTCAGATCACACTGAGAATGAAATACAATGCCTTGTCCCGGACAGCCTTTCAAGTATCGAACAACCCTGAGTGCCGCTTCCATATGCTCAATACGGGGACTCTTCATGAATTGTGACAACACATGCACACTATAGGACAAATCCGGTCGTGTAAAACACAAGTAAATCAATCTTCCAACCAGTCGTCGATAGCGTTCAGGATCTTTGATAAAACGTCCAGTCGCAAGTGCCAAGCGATGGTTTTGCTCTATCGGTGTACCAACCGGTTTTGCCCCCAACAAGCCTGTTTCCGTTATGATATCCAATGCATACTTCCTCTGACACAGGAAGATTCCCTTCGGAGCCCTTGCCACTTCAACTCCCAAGAAGTATTTCAAGGCACCTAAATCCTTCATATGGAAACATTTCGAGAGATATAACTTAAAAATTCGAATTGCCTTCGAATCATTACCAGATATAATCAGATCATCCACATAGACAAGCACATTCAAATGCACATTTCCCTTCTTCATCGTAAATAACGAGTAATCCGAATATGATTGTCGAAACCCATATCGCTTAAGTGCAGCAGACAACTTCGCAAACCAACATCGGGGAGCTTGTTTTAACCCATACAATGATTTTCGAAGGCGACACACAGCTCCTCTCCCCGTCATGCGATGTCCTGGAGGCAATTTCATATATACTTCTTCGTGAAGATCACCATGCAAGAATGCATTGTGCACATCCATCTGATGCAATTCCCAATTTTTGGCAGCTGCTACGGCCAGAAAAACTCGGACAGTCACCATCTTTGCAACCGGTGCAAATGTCTCCGTATAATCAACCCCTTCGATTTGGTGATTTCCAAAAATCACCAATCTTGCTTTGTACCTTTCAACAGTTCCATCCGAGTTGTACTTTATCTTGTATACCCATCGACATCCGAGGGCCTTCTTCCCGGTAGGCAAGCGAACTATCTCCCAGGTTCTGTCTGCTTCCAATGCCTTCAATTCTTCCCCCATGGCTGTTCTCCAATTGTCACTTTTCACCGCCTCCGAATAGGAGGTAGGCTCATGTCCTTGCGTTATAGCTGCAAGAAAACTCACATGTTTCGAAGAGAAATTATCACAATTGACATAGTGTGCTAGAGGATAGGGCTTACCAGAGGGTTGTTGAGAAACAGATGAACAAGCAGACTTTCGAACACAGGACGATACCCGGTGACTCATCTTTTGGACCGTATTAGTAACAAAGTCTCTCAGCAAGATATTCTCTTTCTTAGTTCGTTTCCCCCGACCCAACTCTTCGGGTTCAACCTCGGTAACAACCTCAGGTTCAGCTTCCGGAGTCACCTCTTCGGGTTCAATCACCGGAGTCACGACTTCGGGTTCAACACCCCCCCTTCCTTGCACACTCTCCTCGTCCTCCTCCAATGCAACGGTGACAGAAGCCGTATCTTGTGTCCGTTTTTCGGCATCAGTCTCCGTGGAGGCAAATGAAAATTCCTTTTCGTAAAACACCACATCCCTCGAGAACACAAACTCCTTTGTCTCCAAATCATACATTTTCCACGCTTTCTTCCCATTTGGATAACCCAAAAATACACATCGACGACTTCTACTTTCAAACTTGTCACTCGTTCGTCCTTGATTGCGAGCATAACATAAGCAACCGAACACCCTCAAATGATCATAATTCGGTGTCACACCCATCAAGATATCATAAGGTGTCTTCCCATTCAACAACTTAGTGGGTGTCCGGTTAATCAAATAACATGCCGTCATCACACATTCTCCCCAGAACTCAATCGGTAAATTAGCTTGAAAACGTAGCGCCCGTGCCACGTTTAAGATATGTCTATGTTTCCGTTCAACTCTACCGTTTTGCTGGGGTGTCCCCACACACGAAGTTTGGAACAAGATCCCTTGTTCGAGAAAATACCCTTTCAGACTTACAAATTCGGTTCCATTATCACTCCGAACGCACTTAACCCGTTTATTGAATTGTCTCTCCACCATTGCAAAGAAACCCTTCAATTTTTGTCCGACCTCTTTCTTATCAACTAACAGGAACACCCATACTCCTCGTGAACAATCATCAACAACAGTTAAAAAATATGATGCACCACACGAAGACTCAGTTCTATAAGGACCCCACAAGTCACAGTGGATTAAATCAAAAGGTTCAGCAGCTTTATTATTACTCGAAGGAAATACATTTTTAGTTTGTTTTGCCCTAAGGCATACATCACATGCTTTTTCTTCTAAGCTACCTTTCCCACTATCTTCTAAGACTGAAAGAGATTTTGTTACTTGCATCGAAGGATGTCCCAATCTTTGATGCCATAAGTCTACCATATCGACCTTCACAGCTTTCACCACGGGTATCGTCCGAAAGTAGTAGAGTCCGTTCTTTTGTTCACCCGCTCCAATCAACTTCCCCGTAGCCCGGTCCTGCATAACACACAAATCATTAGTGAAATTTACATTGCAACCAACTTGATTAATTAATTGAGACACATAAATCAAGTTGCAAGTCATCTCGGGCACATATAACACTCCGTGAAGAACCATGTCTTCATTAAATCTGATGGATCCTTCCTGAGTCGCCATCGTACTGCTTCCGTTCGGTAAACCTACCGGACACTTTGGTATTGTTCGTAAATTCTCCAAAATACCTATCTGACCGGTCATGTGATTTGACGCCCCCGTGTCAATAATCCATGAAGGATGTGTGTTCTTACCGATCGATGGCTCACTTGGGCTCGCCTTCTCCTTTTTCAGCAAATCGAACAGCATCTGCAACTGATCACCTGTTATTCCGGACAGGTTAGTCTGTCCGGGCACACTCACGTGTCCGTTTTCTCCATTCTCGAGCTCAGCTTGAGCAGCATTTGCTCGATTATTTCCACGTCCCCGACCAGCATTTGAACCAAACTGTTGATGTCCACGACCTCTTCCGCCTTTGTTACCTTCAGCTCTTCCTCTACCACGTCCTCCACTCGAAGTCCCTTGCTTTGGATAATGCACCCACCCCTCCGGATAGCCAATGACTTCATAGCAGCGTTCCGGAGGATGTCCTCCTCGATCACACAAGTGACATTCCTTATAGCCTGTCTTCGGCGGTTGTGATCGTTGTGCAGCAAACGCCGTCACCTCCCCTCGTTCTTCCTGAGTTCGTGCCATCCCTTTGACCCGTTCATCTTGGATTACCTTTTGGTAGACTTGATTCATCGATGGCAACGGCTCCTGAGCCAAGAGATTGGAACGGACAGTTCCATAAAGACTTTCATCCAGGCCCATAAGGAATAAGTGCACCCTATCTTCTTCCCTCTTCTTCTCCAGTGCAACCGTTAGATTGCAAGTGCAGTTTCCACACGAGCAAGTTGGAAACTTATCACAATTTCCTAGTTCTTCCCACAACATAGCCAGTTTTCCATAGTAAGCAGCAACGGTTAATCCCCTTTGCTTACACCCGGCCAAAGCCGCTTTTAATTCCTGAATCCGAGGTCCGTTTCCCACGGAGAAACGTTCTCGAATACTCTCCCACAGATCTTTCGCTACTTCCATGTGCGATATGGTGGTCCGAAGAGTAGGCTCGATCGAATTCCTAATCCACGACACCAGAAGAGAATTGATAGTCCACCAATCCTCATAATCGATCGACTTTTCATCGGGCATCTTGATCGATCCGTCAACAAAACCAAACTTCTTTCTTGCACGCAGCGCGGTTCTAACCGACCGCGCCCATTCCTCATAGTTTTCACTGGTCAACTGGACCTGTGTGATAATCAAGCCAGGATTATCATTCGATGTGATATCGTACGGAGAGATTGTCTTCCGTACGGCTGCAACATCACCTTTTGGAGCCTCCATTACTTTTCTACTTGAAGAGTTTCACGATGGCTCTGATACCATGTAAAACCGAACACACTCACAAGGAAGAAATAATATTTGGGTGAAAACTCTTGCTTTCATTGATGTGGGGAGTCCCCTATTTATAGAGAAAATCCTAACCCTAACCTAACTTAGGGACCAAGTAAACCTAACGGGCTTGGCCCACTATACAATTTACATAACTAATCTATTTACCATAACTTATTTACACGTGTTTTACTATTTACAATACAAGTATGAAACATACCCTTGTAATAAGCGTTTGGTAAAGAATAAATTAGCAAAACTAACTTTCTATTTGCTATAGGCATAACACAAAGAATCTAATAAATGAGAGGTAAAAAAGTTAGCAATTAGTCACATGTCTAGCGTCCGATTTATGAAAAATAATAGCTTTTACAAAGATAAAGCATTGTTATCTTATAATCAACAAACATATTCCAAACAAAATTATTTTCTCATGGCTCACATTCATGGTTTGTCATTTTTTCCTTTTGGTATTGTTCCTTTTACAGAGGGTTTTTTTTGGCATGATTTTCCATGATAAAACTGATAAGAATGAGATCGCAAAAGAATAAATGCTCACTTTTAGTTTCACATATGATAAATGTGTTGGGATTTTGGAATAAATAGAGTGTGAATGGGAAATGGGTGGGAAGGTGAAAAGGTTCCTTTTAGTAAGGAAATGCATCTTCTCCCATATTGGTAGAGGAAAAGACTTTTGTTGGGTTTAAATACAAATTCACTTCTCTTAGCTCTTAAAAGGGTTGAGAAGAAGGGAAGCCTCGCGCCGTCGTCGTCGCTCGCTCGTCTCGGCTTCGGCTTCGGCTTCGGCTTCGGATTTTGGATTTCGGATTTCGGATTTCGGATTTCGGTTCCTCCCACGTTTTCCCATTAACTAAAAATTCATTACTGACAATTAGTGAGTTCAGCCATTAGTGGCAGTAACTTCAGGTGTTAGTGGCAATGAATTTAGCCATTAGTGGTGATGAATTCAGTTGTTAGTGGCAATGAATTCAGACATTAGTGGTGACTCTTCATACCTTTCCCATGGCTATATAAACTGGTCAGTCATCAACATTTGAACACACACTGAAACACAGAAATACAAAAACCTCTTACTGCATATCCTCTCTCTTTTCTGCATACTAAGTAAGTCTTAGTAAGTCGTGTGATTTGCTCCGTTTCTTTGAGTTCGCAGTGTTCTACTGTTTGAAGTGCCGCTACAGTAGAACTGTTATCCCGTTCCATCCTGGGAGAAATTAACCCGTGAACCTTGGGCAACTGTGAGGGGGTTAGATTTCTTAAGGAGACACAAGTAAATTGTGGGCTCGGGATCGTCCCATAACAAACTGATAATATACTTCTGTTTTTCTGTCTTTTCTGATTTATTTGGTTGCAGGAATAACAAGCTTAAGAAATCTAGTGTTATTTATTTTCTGCACTTAAATAAATACTGGTTAAGGAGACTAAAACCTTTGTGGTTTTCTACTCGTAAATAATATAATAATCTGCTGTGGAGACTAAAACCTTCGTGGTTTTTCTACTCCTAATTACTGTCAAATAATCTGTTTGTGGGGACTAAAAGCCTTCGTGGTTTTTTCTACTCCTATTGTTTAAACAGTTTATTAATATTGTTTCTGCTTGTGTCACTTGACAGAGATGACTAACGGAGCTGAACAAACTGTCCCTGCTGTGAATACGAATGCTACCGCAGTTTCTGGTGAGAAGGAATGTGAGTCAGTTGGTGAAAGATCCAAACGACCTCGGGAAGGAACCAAAGGAAATTCACCAAATGAGGAAGAACCAAGACGAAGCAAGCGTCAAAGAACTTCTACTTCGTTTGGAGATGACTTTGTCACTTTTCTGTTGGAAAATGAGCCTCGGACGTTTAAAGAAGCAATGTCTTCTTCAGACTCTCCATTTTGGAAAGAGGCAGTCAATAGTGAAATAGAATCTATTTTGAGCAACCATACTTGGGAGTTGGTTGATCTTCCTCCTGGAAACAAACCATTAGGTTCTAAGTGGATTTTCAAAAGGAAAATGAAAGCTGATGGCACTATTGACAAGTACAAGGCAAGGCTTGTTGTTAAAGGCTATAGACAACAAGAAGGTCTTGACTACTTTGACACATACTCGCCGGTAACCAGAATTACATCCATTCGTATGTTAATAGCGTTAGCCGCCGTGTATGGTTTGGAAATCCATCAAATGGACGTTAAGACAGCGTTCTTAAACGGGGATTTGGAGGAAGAAATTTACATGGAACAACCTGAAGGGTTCGTGGTTCCAGGTAAAGAAAAGATGGTGTGTAAACTTGTTAAGTCACTTTATGGACTGAAACAAGCACCTAAACAATGGCATGCGAAATTTGATCATACAATGTTGTCAAATGGCTTTAAAATTAACGAGTGTGACAAATGTGTCTACATTAAGAATACTCCTAATTTTATAGTCATTGTTTGCTTATATGTGGACGACATGTTGATACTGAGCAATAACATTGCCAATATAAATGCTACGAAACGAATGTTGACTAGCAAATTTGATATGAAAGACTTAGGAGTTGCGGACTTAATTCTGGGTGTTAAGATCCATAGAACTCCTCAAGGTCTGGCGTTGTCTCAAACTCACTACATCAATAGTGTTCTTGAAAAATTTAAATATTTGGATTTTAAAATTTCAAAGACTCCTATTGATGTAAACCTTGCTCTAAAGAAGAACAAAGGTCAAAGCACGTCGCAACGGGATTATGCACGTGTTTTGGGAAGTTTGATGTACGTTATGAATTGTACTCGACCAGATATAGCTTGTGCTATAAGCAAACTAAGTCGATACACGAGTAATCCCAATCAAACCCATTGGATGGCAATGAAACGTGTTTTGGGGTATTTAAAATACACTCAAGACTTTGCATTGCATTATAACAAGTATCCTGCAGTCATTGAAGGATATTGTGATGCCAATTGGATCACCGGCACAACTGATTCTAAGTCCACAAGTGGATATATTTTCACACTTGGTGGAGGAGCGGTGTCTTGGAAATCGTCCAAGCAAACATGTATTGCCCGCTCTACTATGGAAGCTGAATTCATAGCCTTAGATAAAGCCGGTGAAGAAGCTGAATGGCTTCGGAACTTTTTGGAAGATATTCCGTTTTGGCCTAAGCCGTTGACACCAATTTGTATACATTGTGATAGTCAATCGGCTATAGGAAGAGCGAAGAATGTCATGTATAACGGTAAGAATCGTCACATACGACGAAGGCATAAAACCGTTAGGGACCTACTCTCTAGAGAAATTATCACCATTGACTACGTGAAGTCAAGGGATAACGTATCGGATCCGCTTACAAAAGGTCTAACTAGAGAGGCGGTTGAGTGTTCATCGAAGGGAATGGGACTATGGCCAAGGACAAGTCATCACGGCGGTAACTCTACCTAGGAGACTGGAGATCCCAAGAACTAGGTTCAAGGAGAATACAAAGTTGTGTTTGACGGTCCAACATTGTCGGTGAATGTTGGGTCCATTCTCATGATTAGACAATGTTCAAGTACCAAGGGTAAAATGCTAGAGGCATTTTTTAATGATTGTCTAAGTTTGATATTTTAGTTATCAAACAGTGTACATCTATAGGATTACACGTTTAGAAATCACCTATGTAAGTATGAAGTGGAAGCCGCTTCAAGGAGAATTCGGTATGGCAAGTTCTCTAAGTACTTATGAAACCAGGCGGTGTTCATGGCTAAAACGAACACAACAGTGAGAACCAAAGACGGTTAAGGGTTAGTTGTGTGACTTACGTTGTCTAGGTATACACCAAAGCTCAACGGTTCAAAGATATCAAATCTACCGATTGACCGAGTATATCCGATGTATGTTCACTACGGAAAGTTCAAAGGGAAACCTACTTATCCCGATGCAACTAATTCTTTCTTGCAAATCACACAAGTCTGTCATGCATATTTTCAATATAGCCGTTCCCCATTCATGTGGGGGATTGCTGGGATTTTGGAATAAATAGAGTGTGAATGGGAAATGGGTGGGAAGGTGAAAAGGTTCCTTTTAGTAAGGAAATGCACCTTCTCCCATATTGGTAGAGGAAAAGACTTTTGTTGGGTTTAAATACAAATTCACTTCTCTTAGCTCTTAAAAGGGTTGAGAAGAAGGGAAGCCTCGCGCCGTCGTCGTCGCTCGCTCGTCTCGGCTTCGGCTTCGGCTTCGGCTTCGGCTTCGGATTTCGGATTTCGGTCAATTGATATGATTGATTGACTTAATTTTTTGGACCAACAAAACTAAAAATATTAATTAATTAATAATTTATTATTAATATTTAATATTCATTACTGACAATTAGTGAGTTCAGCCATTAGTGGCAGTAACTTCAGGTGTTAGTGGCAATGAATTTAGCCATTAGTGGTGATGAATTCAGTTGTTAGTGGCAATGAATTCAGACATTAGTGGTGACTCTTCATACCTTTCCCATGGCTATATAAACTGGTCAGTCATCAACATTTGAACACACACTGAAACACAGAAATACAAAAACCTCTTACTGCATATCCTCTCTCTTTTCTGCATACTAAGTAAGTCTTAGTAAGTCGTGTGATTTGCTCCGTTTCTTTGAGTTCGCAGTGTTCTACTGTTTGAAGTGCCGCTACAGTAGAACTGTTATCCCGTTCCATCCTGGGAGAAATTAACCCGTGAACCTTGGGCAACTGTGAGGGGGTTAGATTTCTTAAGGAGACACAAGTAAATTGTGGGCTCGGGATCGTCCCATAACAAACTAATAATATACTTCTGTTTTTCTGTCTTTTCTGATTTATTTGGTTGCAGGAATAACAAAATGAATTGTTAGATTTTTCTCGATTCTTCAAGCAAAATTTATTTGTTGGTATATCTAAAATCTTTAGAATTATTACCCACATATATTCATGACTGAGTGACCGTTGAACTTGCAAATGGGGAATGAAGATACATTCTATTGAAGAAATTAAGAGATCTGAATTTGGCTAAACAATCTATTCCTATATTATAAATGGCAATAAGCAGGTCACCGTCAACCTGCTTGCCGACCAAGGGTATAATAGGAATTTCACATTACGGAATGACTGTGTTGTACTTCAAGAAGCAGTTATTGCACCACAGCACACTCATTTAGAACGTGGACCCCACTTTCTTATCTCTGGGGTGTCGTCCCACTTGCTTTAGGGATTTGACGCATTGTAGCTTCTGACTTGATTATAAAGAAAATGGAATGGTCTTTCGTATCCGATGTGGTACAAAACAAGTTTATGCTACCTGATCCATTCCCTCTTCTTATTATTTTCTTTTGTTCTTTTTTTTTTTTTGTTTTAATTTTTGCTTCCCTTTTAATAATGTAATATAGAAAAGATAATTACATATTGTATATTCCACCTAATCCATATCTTTTCAAGCCATTTGTTGGTATATCTTAAGGAGTTAGGAAATACCACTCCTTGTAGTTAAGAATGTGTTCCAACTATCTTCCCTATATAACTTTTTTGGCAAATTAAGAAGCTAGAATTGTACCTCTGCATTACATAAGCAAGCAACTCATCCGTAAGGAAGAAATGCATGCTAATATCAACAAGTTCACCTTGGCTACGATCAACAGCTTGGCGACACATTTCTTCCAAGTCATAAGTGATGCCTGCTTTGATGGAATCAGCAACGTTGCACATTTCAATGACATGCCACATTGAAGGGTGCTTACACAGTCGTTTCCAGGTAGTGCACACCTTTTGTGCTCTCTCTAATATCTCTATTGCACCCAACCTTTGTAATATGTTCGTCCATATACCTTCTGGAAGTTCCAACCATGGTGGTGCTTGCAACTTTTTCACCATCATCTTTTCGTCTGATTCTTGATTTTCCCTTCCTATGTTCATTTCTAGCTTGTTTGAAATGATGGGGGGATAGGAAAAGACATGAGTGGACGCTAATATATATTAGGAAATACCCATCTTTCCCCATGTTCAATGACCCCTTTGCTGAAACTTATTATTAGTTCATCACTAGGAACAATGGTTATTTCTCTAAACACATGTAGATCCAAAATGTTTTCGCATTTACTTGTGACATTGCAAGTATTACTGTTCTAAGAGCTAGCAATAGTCAATTAAATATTTTTTCAACATATTGCACTTCTTCCTGGCACAATGAAAATTAATCTAAATTAACTTCTTGTCCATCTAACAAGCATATATCCTTTTAGTAATTTACAAAAATGTCTTTCATAAGCTAACAGCTTTGGTAAGAGGGCCCTCATTATGTGGAGAGAACAATTTGATATTCTATTGGTTTACTGTGTAACACACTTGACTTATTAGTATATTTAAGAAAATACATTTTATATTTGAGAGTAATTTAACTTTTATTTTCTTTTTTAACCTTCAATGACAAGCTTTATAGCTACAAAATAGTAGTATGACAGTGTTTAACCTGATTTTACCAAGAAAAATAAAATTATGGGGTTAGTAGTCTTAAATATGCATAAAAAAGATTAACTAAAAATATTAGGCTTGATATATTATCACAGTAAAATAAACTTCTATTAATTATCTAGCTGAAAGTTATCTTGCTTTTGAATTATAATTACCTTTTCAAAAATTGTTTTTGGGGAGGGTGACCAAGCAGGAGTCAAAGTTGGAGACAACATATACTTTTTTATAAGTAAATGTTACAACTAATTTAAATAAAAGAGTTAAAGTGTAATGTTGTAAATCACATTAGTATTTTGAAACTAAATCCTATAAGAGGCCTTTGATATTATCCTTTTTTAGGAGGATGATCAGGTATGGGTCTAAGCTGAATACAACATATTTTAAAGGAAGTGTTGCAAATAAATTACGTAAAACAAAACAGTTAAGCTTAATATTGTACACCACATATAAGGTTAATATTTGAAACTTAAACTCAATGGAAAATCTTTAAAGTTATCTATTTGATTACGTAGAAAGAAAGAAAAATAGGAAAAATAACAAAACATAATTGCGCAAACAAATTAAAATAAGCTGTCAAAAGAAAAAAGAAAGAATAACCATAAAAATATTAGCACAGAATTTACCAAAATGTTTATTTTCAACAAATTGCAAGTATTATTGTTTATTATACTTTAAAATGAGAATATTTACTGAATATACTTTTATTTGTAGATGTTCGTTTATTAGACTAATAATGGGATATACAGGAAATAATCAAAGCATGTGTTTGGTTTAAAATAGATAAACCACTTCTATTTTCAATTTTCAATTTTAACCTCGACTTTCTCAAAGACATTTGGAAGAAGGGCTTAAAAGAATGGGAAATATGTTATTTTGGTGTTTAACACCATGATTGTTATCTCACATGTAGTATAGGATAGATATAATGCCACAATTGTGGTATAAGCTATCCAGGGATTACTAATTCCAGTTCCAAAAGTCCGATGAAACATAGAATAATTTGGGCTCGCATTTTATCCCGGGATTACTAATATCCCACGTACCGAACGACCCCTTAATAAGATACTTTATAGTCATATGTTTATCTTTGATTTATATTAGACCACAAATTTTAAAAATCTTCTCTTATTTTTTAAAATCTACCCCAAGTCAAATTGTGACATTCTTTACTGAACGAAAGTAATATATTACTAATAGGAACATCCAAGGTCTATACAATACTAAAGAGAACGTCATTTGTACTAGAATATTTTTGAACAATTCTTTGTGAAAAGAAAGTATTCAATTAATGGTGTCATATTCGATAAAGAATAAACAGGGATCACCATTTGAATTTGAAAACTAAGTTAACCAAAGGTTACAAGGATGCGTTGATTTTCAAGGAGGGGAATTACTTTTTTGGAAAATCAAATAGAAGTTTAAAGAATTCGAGAGCGTCTCAAAGAATTTTTTCCGTAGGAATTAATTAGGCAACATAAATATTATTGAAAAGTTCATGAGGTGTAAATAATTTGACAACCATAATTACTTGAATAACCAAGGGGACTTTACGGAAATATACAATATTAAAAAATAATGTTAAAAGTACTGATGTAATCTTATTATACAAAATATAGCAACTCTTTGTAATATAATATATATAAATTCCAACAACTGTGCATTACATATATGTACATGTATATAGAACTTTTGTATATTATTGTATGCACTTGTATGTTATGTGTATATTTGTGTATACATGTGTACGTGTCATTATATATACTTATTATGTGCCTCGTAAAAGTTTATTTATAGTAAAATTAGTAGTGTCGTTACACTTTAAAAATTTATAAAATTGGCAGTATGTTGTGTAATTAAAATCTCTAAAGCCTCTATTAGCGTAAAAGTCTGAATAATGAATCAATAACGTGTGAAGAGTATAAACGACAAAGTAAGGCAAAAAGACATTTTAAAACTAAATAAACCGTTATGTAAAGTATGCAAAATAATTTCAGACGTTACGATCAACATGCCTAACATTTTTATAATAATTTTTGCTATTACAATACACGTATTCCGCGATATATGGTCTTGTATTAGAATTCAATCTATTGTAACGATTGTAATCTGTCTCCTATATGACCTACTTTATTAATTTCATGTCTTAGTTGGGTTAATAATATTATTTCTTCATCTACTATGCAAGAGCTAAAGGAAATTAGAAAAAATAATAACCAAAATCTTGGGCCTGTGCTTAGCACAGGCTCACGCCACTAGTAAAAAAAATAAAGGTCGACAACATACTGCAAATCGGAAAAGTAATATTTAATGCATTTAGTGTACAGACAAAAAAGGTCATGTACTTGATGTGCTAACAAAGATATTAAGGAGAACTTACAAATAGACAGAATAGTAACCCACTACAACCATGCAGTCAAAATTATCAAAATTTTATAATTTAAGTTGTATGCATTTATAGTGTAAACTGAACCATGCAGTCAAAATTATCAAAATTTTATAATTTAAGTTGTATGCATTTACAGTGTAAACTGATTTCACACCATCTACTTACTCAAACATGCTATACCAGATTAATTATTAGGTTGTCAATCAATGCTTGTTCAATAGAGTTATATACAATTATACTTTAAGTGACTTGATAGTATAATTTTTTTAAAATTAATGTTCAAAAATTAAACTTGAACTCAATATTTTATTAATTAGATTGATCTAAAAATAAATTGTCATATGTACTAGCACCTGATTTTAAAGTTGGCCCCTAACTCACGTTTTACCTTTGAAACACATCTACTTGGTCAAAACACATGTTTTGTACATCCCTAACATCTTGTGCTCTTCAATTTCATTCACATCAGCGTCCACTTCAGATAACTAATCATACTCATTCGCTTTATCGTATTTTCATGTTATTAAAATAATCATATTTATATTTATTATATGTATGATCAACACATCCTTTAGACACATTAGGTAAGTCGACGTGCATAAGTATAGATCAACCGTTAGAGGTGTTTATTAATAGGCGGAATAGTCTATCTGACACTCAAACTTGTACGAGTTTGCCATGCCGACCATCCAACTTACAAGTTTCCCATTTCAGCACTTATAGTTTCCCGTATTTTCTTTTCCATTTTTAATCCACCATCCCATTTTCTTCCTCAATTCTCCTTCAATTTTTTTAAAATAATCGAGAAAAATGATTATCTAGATTCTGCTAAAATGAATTTCTATTTTGGAAGGTTGGTGAAATGAGTCTACTTTTTTCATCCAGCAAAATAATTTTTTATTTGGGGGGTTTCAACTAATCTCAAAATGTTAATCAGTTCGATGATATATGGTTAGACTTTCAGTTGTGGTAGATGAAATTGGTGATGGAACTTTGATAGCGATGGATTAAATCCGTGTTGGATCTTTGGTGGTGGTGATACGCCTTGAATTTTTTGGTGTTGGTGGAGCTTCGTTGGTGGAAAGATATGACTAGAGTTTTTTTATGGTCGTGGCGGAGATACTGCTAAGCTTTTAGAGGTGATAAATGTATGGCTTACGCATGTGGTGGCAGTGGAGATATGGCTAACAAGTGTGGTGGCGGTGGTGGTTGAAAGCTGTTTGGTGGTTGTTTGGCCGATGGATGGTTGTAGAAATTAAAGAGGAAAACGAAAAAAATTTAAAATTATACCAATTAATTTTTAAGTGCAGGATCGACAAGTTACATGTGTCATACAATAATACACTCAACATGTGACGTGTCATTTTTGTCAGTGCAATTGAGAGTAATGCACTGATGGAGGTGCTTAAAATATTTATTTGGTCAAGTATAAGTGTTAAATGAGAACCTCGTAAGTTAGATGGTCGGCATGACAAACTAGGACAAGTTTGAGTGTCGGATAGGGTATTCTGCCTTATTAATAATTTATTCATCAAATAAGTTGCTTAAATAGAAAATTGCGAAAGTTGGGGGTCTATTTTAAAATCGAGGGGAAACATAATAATAATAATAATAACAATAATAATAATAATAATAAAAATAATATATGTGTATTAATATGTACTCCTATTTAAGTTAAAGGAACTTATAAACGTGACCTAAAAAACGTGACATTCATGTGCAATGTACATGCAGAGAGACTATTGTTCTCTAAAAACTGCCTCCAAGTTAAGTATCGAGACTTTCTGTCTTTTAGTTAAATGTGTTGCTATTTTTCTCTGTTTGTTCTAAACGAGGAGTCTCTTTCATTCTTCTCTCCACATGACTTTGACCAGAAATTAGGACACGAGTATGTCTTCATCTATTTCATCACATCGTTCTTTTAAGTTCCTTTCAACATCTTCTTTTCTTCTTCTGCAGTAAACCAACATTAATGGAGGTGATAGCTTACAATCCTAATGCTCTTAAATTTTTTTTACCTGATTAGGATGTGATATATATTTCTATTTCTGTTTCTTGAAAAGTGCACATATATAAGTATGAAACATACCCTCGTAATAAATGTTTGCTAAAGAATAATTAGCAAAACTAACTTTTTATATGCTATATGCATAACACAAAAAATCTAACAAATGAGAGGTAAAAAAAGTTTGAAATTAGTCACCTGTCTAGCATACGATTTATGAAAAATAATAGCTTTTACAAAGATAAAGCATTATTATCTTAGAATCAACAAATTTATATTCCAAACAAACTCATTTTCTCATGGCTAACATTCATTGTTGCTCATTCTTTCCTTTTAGTGTTGTTGCTTTTATAGAGGATTTTTTTGCATGATTTTCATGATAAAACTTGTAAGAATGAGATCCCAAAAGAACTAATGTTCACTTTTCATTTCTTAGGTGATAATAACGTAATATTTTTCTCGATTCTTCAAGCAAATTTATTTGTTGGTATGTATAAAATATGTAAAATTATTACTCACATATATTCATGTCTGAGTGACCATTGAACTTGCAAATAGAGAATGAAGATGTCTAGCGAAAACATTAAGAGATTTGAATTTGGCTAAACACCAAAAAGAATAAAAGTCGGCAACGATGCTGCAAATCTGAAAATTAATATTTAATGCATTTAGTATACAGAGAAAAAAGTCATGTACTTGATTTAATGACAAATATATTAAGGAGAACTTACAAATAGATAGAATATTAACCCATGAAAACTATTTAGTAAAGATTACCAAAATTATATAATTTAAGTTGTATGCACTTACAGTGTAAAACGATTTCACACCATCAACTTACTTAAACATGTTATTAAAGGTTAATTATTAGGTTATCAATCAATGCTTGTTGAACAGAGTTATAAACAATTACATTTTAAGTGACTTGATAGCTTAAGTTTTCTATTTAAAAATCAACGTTAAAAAATTAAACTTGAACTCTATATGTGTTTTTAAGTATATTGATTCAAAACTAAATTGTCACATGTAGCGCCTGATTTTAAAGGTAATCCCTAACTAATGTTTTACCCATTCAAACACATCTACTTGGTCAAAGTACATGTTTTATACATACCTAACACCCTGTGTTCTTTAATTACATTTGCATCATTGTCCACTCTAGACAACTAATTATACTTATGTGATGTATCGTCTTTTCATGTTATTAAAATAATCATATTTATATATAGTATATATGTATGAACAACACACCCTTTAGCCACATTAGCTAAGTCGCCGCACATAAGTACTGATCAACCGTTAGAAGTATTTATTAATATTTTATTCATTAAGTAGAGATGCTTAAATGGAAAAGCGCAAAAGTTAGAGGGTATATTTTAAAATTGAGTGCAAGTATAATAATAATAATAATAATAATAATAATAATAATAATAATAATAATAATAATAATAATAATAATAATATGTGTATTAATATATACTGTTACTGTCTGTAGTATTAGGGCTCCAATTAAAATGCAAGAGATAGCACAGAAGTAGTGTTCTAAGTAGTATTGTAGTAGGATCTAGCCTAGAACTAGTTATGATGAATATGTTAAGGCTTCATAGTAGTGTAGAATTAGAGTCTTGAGTTTGATGTTAGCTTGAACTGTGTTTAGTCAAGTTAAGGATATGTAATGAACGTATGGTAGTTAATAAAATTTCATTTAATTACCCAAAAAAATACTGCTATATATAAAGTTAAAGTAACCTAAACATGAATTACAAAAAACATGACATTCACGTGCAACGTACGTGCTGAGAGACTCGTATTTTCTTAAAACTGCTAACAAGTTAAGTATGGAGATTTTTTGTCTTTTAGTTAAATGTTCTACTATTTATCTCTATTCGTTCCAAACAAGAAGTCTTCTTCATTTTTCTCTACATATGACTTTGGCAAGAAATTAGTACACTAGTCCATCTCCATCCGTTTCATCACATCTATCTTTTGAGTTCCTTTCTACATCTTTTATCTTCTTCTTCAAACGACCAACATTAATGGAGGTGAGAGCTTACAATTCCAATGCTCTTAGATTTTCTTTTATTTGATTAGGATGTCATATATGTTTCTATGTTTATTTCCTAAAGGTGTATATATATAATTTTGAAGCATATATTTGTAATAAACAATTATTCTTAGCAAACTAATTTTTTAATTATCAAGATATGTGTATCTAACAAATGAAAGATAATAAAGTTAAATGAAAGCCATTAGTCTAGGATTACGATTTATGAAAAATAATAGATTTTACAAAGATAAAGCATTATTATCTTACAATCAACAAACATATATTCCAAACAAAATCATTTTCTCATGCCTCACATGCATTGTTTCTCATTCTTCCCTTTTAGTGTTGTTCCTTTATAGAGGATTTTTTTTGCATGATTTTCCTTGATTTTTAAAATTGATGAGAATGAGATCGCAAAAGAACTACTGCCCACTTTCAAAATCTCAGATTATAAATGAATTGTTAGATTTTTCTTGATTCTTCAAGCAAAATTTATTTGTTGGTTTATCTAAATTTTTTGGAATTATTACTCACATGTATTCATGATCGAGTGACCATGGAAGAGTATTTGTATAGGGAATGAAGATGCATCCGAATGAAGAAATTAGGCGATGTGAATTTGGCTAAACAACAAAAAGAGTAAAAGTCGACAATGATACTATAAATCTAAAAAGTATAATATTTAATGCGTTTACTTTAAAGACAATTATAGTCATGCACTTGATATGTTGGCGAAGGTATTAGAGGGAGTTTAAAAATGGACAGAATACTAATCATTTACAAACATGTAGACAAGATTATCAAAATTATATAGATTTAAGTTGTATGCGCTCACAATATAAAATAATTTTACACCATCAACTTACTTGACACATATTATACAAAGTTAATATTAAGTTTTCAATCATAGCTAGTTTGAATAGAGTCATGCAATTACATTTTAAGTGAATTGGTGATGTGACATTTAATCATCAATTTACAAAAATTAAACTCAAACTCTATAGGTATGTACGATTATGCTGATCCAAAATAAATTTGTCACACATACTAAGGAGCATCTGATTTTAAAGTCAGCCCCCAACTCATATTTTACCCATCAAAATATATCTACTTGGTCAAAACAAAGTAGAATTTGAATAAAAATAAAATTACCCACCTGAAAATTACCACAGTAGTGAGATTACTCTATCGTATTTTTGTTTTATTAAAGTAATCATATTCATGTGCGTTCTACCCATGATTAACATGCTTTTTAGCCACATTAGTTATGTCGTCGCACATAAGTATGATCAACAGTCACAAATATTTATCCCTAATTTGTTCATCAAATAGAGGTGCTTAAATAGAAAACAGCAAAACTTAGGGATCGATTTTAAATCGAGTGTTAGTATTATAATAATATATGTGTCTTAAATATACTCTAGTACTCCCTCTGTCCCACTTTGTTTGTCATACTTTCCTTATTAGTCTGTCCCAAAAAGATTGTCATATTTCTAAATTTGGCAACAATTCAACTCTAAAGTTACTTTTTGACTCATTTATAGCCACACATATATCCATGATTTATTTTAGACCACAAGTTTTAAAAGTCTTCCTTACTTTATTAAACTTTGTGCCAAGTCAAACTATGACAAACAAATTAGAACGGAGGGAGTAGTTAAGTTAAAGGAAAAACAAAGGTAAACAAAAAGTCAAATACAGCGAGTAGGAGAACGTTAAAGCAGACAAATGTGGGTCCCACAAAAATTGTTAGATACTGATAATCCAAGTCATCCGACCACCGTCTACTTCCCTAATTTGGTCAAACCCCCTTTCCTTTCTTAGCCTCTTTCAAAGAGAAGGAGAAATTTAATTTTTATTCAGATAAAAAAAAATTAATTTCTCTTACACCCTTTTAATTATTTTCCAAGACCCAATTTTTGGTTTATTAATTTCACTACTGTGGTAATTTTCAGGTTGGTATTTTTTTTTCTTTACTGAACCCCAGATCTTGTTTTTTGATAATTTTATATATGTACATGTGATTATTTATTTTCTTGGTATGTTTAGTTTTTGTTTGATCTAGTGTACAACAACATACATAGTATAATCCCACAAGTGGGTTTCGGGAGGGTGAGATGTACACGCACCTCACCCCTACCTCGAGTGAGGTAGAGAGGCTGTTTCCGATAGTGTCTTAGCTAAAAAACAGTTTTGAAAACGGATTTGGAA
Organism: Petunia x hybrida; assembly: GCA_037355625.1. Lineage (NCBI taxonomy): Eukaryota > Viridiplantae > Streptophyta > Magnoliopsida > Solanales > Solanaceae > Petunia > Petunia x hybrida. The sequence continues at coordinate 397,135 of JBBBVM010000504.1, read as the reverse complement.
AAGGAAGGGATAGTTGTTTGATCTAGTGACACTTGCTTATTTTTCTGTGTATTTTATTTGCTTTATCTTGAAGGTGAAAATATTAGTAATTGTTATTATTTTTTTGGGTGATTTTGTTAGTGTTTTGATGTAAAGTTTGTAACTTTAGTTAGTGTTTGACATAAGTTAGCTGGTGTAACTCTATTTTTCCTGTTCTTTAACGTATAAATGTGAAAGATGACTAATTTTGGGTGATTTCTTAGTGTGTGATATTAAGTTAGTAACCATAACAGCCCCGTCAACTAGTGATACAGTCCGTTCTGGGCCTAAGCTCGTATGGCTTTAAAATGCATCATTAGGGTCTAAGACATGCTTCCTTTTATATATGTAGCATCTCTCCCGTGTTTTGTCGACGTTTGTTAATCAACCAATTGATTTGCTTTTTTTAATTTACGTGCCTATTAGTAGAGTTCATGGAAGTTTTGCATGCTGCTGTAAGTCTTTAGGATGCTGAAATGCTTACATCCAATCAAGTTTCAATAAAAAAGTCATTTTTTCAAGGAGTAATGGGATTTGAGAGGTTATTTTGAAAGCAGTAGAAGAATTAAACAGAGTAAATATTAGCTTTATTTTGGTAGTTATGGATACAAAAGACACCATTTTTAGAATAAGCCTGCTGGTACTTGACAAGATTATGATGTTCTATGGTTTCGCCGTTTAAAGAGACCCTAATGTTGGATACTTTTTAATTGAATATATGTTTTTATGTTTCAAAAGATGAGGGAATATATTTTGTGATCTTTATGTATTCTTGGTTTCTTTCAAGTGAGTCCAAGATTTTGTTTTAGAAGTGAAAGGATTTGAAGCATACTGGATCCGACGTTGGTTTATTTATTTTCCATTTTGCACATTTCTGAACATTTTGCTGATCAGAAGCTCACTTTAATCACCAGCTTGCCAGAAAAATGCTGCCTCCACGCCAACAACCCCGGCCTGGTGGGCTTCAGACATCTTTATCATTGGTCTCTCCTGATGCCTGTGGCTCTCCTAATCCTCAAGAACGTGGCTCAACCTCTGATCAGGCTCGTGACTCGCCATCTGAAAGTGCTAGCTCGCGTGAAACTTGGCCAACATCTGATGCTTTGATGGCGAAAAAGCTGGAGAAGGAGAAAGAGAATGGCTACGCTGAGCACTCTGTTGTCCGCCATGTAGCGAACTCAGATAAAATGTCCCTTCGAGACATTGCCAGAGAAAGACTTGATGTTATAGCAGAGAGGATGCAAAATCTCCCAGATGAGTATCTAGAGAAGTTCAAACTTGAACTTCGGGTCATTCTCGAAGGATTAGGTGGTTCTCAGCACAGAGAGGAGTTTCTATTCCTCCAAAGGCTAGTGAATAGTAGGGGTGATTTGACAGATAGAACCCTGCCTATGACACACCGCGCTCAGCTAGAAATTCTTGTTGCCATCAAGACTGGAATCCAGGCATTCTTGCATCCTAGTGTCAGTCTCTCTCAAGCTTCTCTCATTGACATCTTCTTGTACAAGAGGTGCAGAAACATAGCATGTGGTAGTGTTCTTCCAGCAGAGGAATGTAGCTGTGAAATTTGCTCGAAGAGAAATGGTTTCTGTAACCTTTGCATGTGTGTGATCTGTAACAAGTTTGATTTTGAGGTGAACACTTGCAGATGGATTGGTTGTGATCTCTGTTCTCATTGGACACACACAGATTGTGCGATTAGCAATGGGCAAATTGGAACGGGTCCTTCTGTTAAGAATGGAGCTAGCTCAGCTGAGACGCTCTTCAGATGTCATGCTTGCAGTAGGACATCCGAGTTATTAGGTTGGGTAAAAGATGTGTTCCAGCACTGTGCCCCAAGTTGGGATGCAGAAGCTTTTGTTAGGGAGCTTGACTACGTTAGAAGAATATTCCAGAGAAGTGAGGATGCAAGAGGCCGTAAGCTATTTTGGAAATGCGAGGAACTCATTGAAAAGCTGAAAGGTGGTGTTGCAGACCCTATGGCTTGTAAGGTGATCTTATCATTTTTCCAAGGTAAGCCTGATGTCCAAGGTTTATTTTCCAATCTTTGCTATTAACCAATTGGTATTGAGGTGTAGTTGACTACTTGATTGGTTGTTCTGGACCATTCTTGGAATGCTCTATCCATGATCTAGGAAAAGGATTAAATAAAAGCTTAATACACCCAACCAGAAATGAGATACAGCAGGTAAACAAATAATTTGATTATAGGCCCTTTGTTCTTTTGCTTCTTTGATCTATCTAGGGTTCTTTAGTGTGCTAGGTGGGATAAAGGGGTTTATATCCCTCTGGTAGGATTATTTACCAGGGGGAGTGCAAGTAGATTTATTTTTTGATAAATAACCAATCATCTCATCTGTTATTTAACTTTTAAGACCAGTATACTCTTAGTTATCAGCCAGATATCATCTCAAGCCATCCAACATTTCTTCCTGGTTAACAAAACCTGTTGACTTTATAATATTCGCTGGTTCCTGAATTTTCTTTCTTCTGTAAAGCTTTCCTTTTTTTCTTTTTTAAATAAAATTTCAAAGTCCCAACACTTTAAATAGACTTGTGGTCCTAGGTTACCAGAAAGGTGGAGTGAAAGGAGAAGTGTCGCATGGAATGAAGAATTGGGTGGTGACACTAGAAGGCACAGACCAATTAGCATTTAAGGATAAGATATTGAAAGATGGATTGTGGAACTCCAAAGCAGACGTAGATAGAAGAAAGTAGTTATGTCGGAAGGAGAGGAATTGCATGCAACAAGGAGCTGAAAGTAGGGATGTCTGAAGGCCTAGGTCCTCGACTACCTGAATTATGATGGTGGAATGAGGTGTGAGTAGCTATTTACGTTTTTTAAAAAGTATAAGAAGTTAAGGGAGAAGCTAAGAAACCTGTAAGGAAATCTATTAGAGATGTAGAAGGTGAAGAAAGAAAAAATATGAATTAGGAACGAGAGGGAATTGGGCTATCGACTTAAATTAGTTTTAAGTGTGTTAAGAGCAATTCATAACAAGCTTTGACAAGAGATAGTGAGATGAAAAAATACGGACATTCTATATATCTATTACTCAAGTCAAATCACAAGGATAACTTTATAGATCTTCATACATCCATGAAATTGGTGGTCAGGGGCTTGGGGGTAGAAATAGGCTGGTTTGGGGTGGGAGAGAAGAAAGGATGATGAGAATGATGTTTCCCGATTTACTTTTATAGATACGAGGAGAAAAATCATCCTTTATGTTGCTAATAGGTAGATATAGTTCTTAGATCACAACCAAACACACTCGAGTTCACGTTATAACTGGAGAAGTCAAAAGGTTGTACCAAATGCGAGATAAATCCGATCTGACCTTGTAGGAGGCTAATCTTGCCTGCTAAATGACCCATTCATTAATGGCTGTATATGGAGGACCTTAAATTGCTTGAACTCATGACCTAACATGGAGACAACTTTACCATTTGCTCCAAGGCTCCCCTTCATGATCCACTTGCAATTAGTTGTAAATTCAATTTTACAATTTATTGGAACTTAGAGCCAATTTGTATTCGACAAGTTGCCAATTTGTATTTCTTGTTATTGAAAGCAAAATGTTTATAAAGTTGAATGTGTAGCTTATTCTAACTCATTGCCAACTAAGAAAAAGTTGTAGTTAAAAGCAAAGTTGTAGAAACCAATTTGAATTTCTCCTTGACTTTGTCAACATTTGCAATTCAAGCTTATCAAGAATCCTTAATGTAACAGCCCAAGCCCACTAGTGATATTGTCCGCTCTGGGCCTAGGCACGCACGGGTTTAAAACGCGTCACTAGGGTCTAAGGCATGTGTGCTTAAATACTTAGGATCACTCATGTGTTATGATGATGTGGGGTACTTAATCCTTAGCTGGGGTGTCACACTTAACCATTTGATAGTTTTCATTATTTAGGCCAATTTTATTACAAATTTCTCATGAACTCTCTTTATACTTCACAATTCTCTAGAGAGAATTCTTTTAACCTCTTAAAATTTTTCAAAGAGGACTACATCTTTCTAATCTCGATAACTAAAGAGGGTGTGCCCTTCGTATAGAAGATGAAATATCTTTCATGTGTCATCACTGACATCCTTAGAGGTCGTTGTCAAACTCCTCTTGCTTCAGTAATCTTTTACATCATAAGAGGTTACCGATTCAAAAGTTCTATTCTTCATAAACTAATTGCAAACCAACTTGTATTACTTGAACACAAGTTGCTGCTAAGGAAGTTGTTGACTTTGAATGGGGGAAATTCAAGTCAGTTCTCTAACAAGGTGAACCTTATCATTGTGTAGAATTGTGAAATAATTCGTGGAAGAATTTGAACGTTTTGTGACTATATCAACCTAAATATGTTTCTCCTTGAAAACGGGGCATTTCCGTTGGGGGACCACTTTTGTTTTTAATAATCGAGAAACTTGCGAGGGCTAGTGGCGCATGGTTCGAACTTCGGTGATTAATAGGCTCACTCTACTTTTTTCGCTTAGATATCATGCTTTGGTCTGCAGACAAATTTGGACCTCTCGTGCACCTAAGCACACATCATGCGCTTGGATCTTACTATTAGAACTAAGCGTGGGGGCTTGTTGGGACCATTACTTTGATCTCTAAGCACCATTTTCTCATAATCTAACACTATAAAATGCATCTTGCTGATTTCACGAATGGCTCTTTTCTTTGGGATAAGACTTGCATCTAAGTAGCTCGCAATCTTCATTCTTTCATGTTCTTAAATTGAAATGTGAATTGCTAAAGCATGGGCTAGATCTGATGTCAAAGGGACAAGTGTGGTAGATTATACTAGCTGCGAGCTTGTAGTTTGGAAGCTAGTTGCTCTCTCTGAGTGTAGACTCTTCACTTCTGGCCACTAGTCCCAGCCTTTGGAATGCCTTTTTGGGCACCTAACTTGTGCATCTCTAATGTACAAAGGATTTAATGTTTCATCACAAAGTGCAACTAATTCGAAATTGCTGTCGTCTCGTGAAACAAAGATGGGAGGTAAGCATGTTGCTGTCTGAAATACGTTTACCCTTGATTTTCCAATCTTTACGTTTGTGGGTTGTTTCTTGAAGAATGTTGGTTTCATTTCTAGTTCTTGGAGACTATTAGTTTTGCTTGGTTTATTGTGACTACTTGTCTGTTGCTTGATGCATTCTTAACTGTTAGGTGTGGCAAAATTTGTCAATTTGCAAAATTTATGGATAATCTTGATATACAACTCGGACCTGGGAAAAGTTTACCTTTAGATATTACAAACAGCACAAAAGACGTGTTCCAGATTTTAATACTATTGTCTAAAATTCTCTTTTTCTCCGAGTGTCATTATTTGTTTCTGAATAATTTTCTTCTCCCTTGGATGCTTCCACAGTAGGTTTTTGTTCTTTGCTTTTAGAGAAAAAACACACTATTAAAGTAATTATGTTTTTTGTTGTCTTCTTTTCTTTTATAAATAAAAGAGCATATAGAATAAGTAATTAGCATGCAATTCCATGTTTCATCGTTTATTTGTCTATTCTTAATGAGCTTGTATGCCTCTTTAAATTTGTTGTTGTGTAAAGAAGTACTTGTTCAAAGAAAATTAGAAATGGCGTCAGTGTGAAACTTAAGAACTATGACAATAGTAGTTAGTTATCTTGAAAAGCTAATTGTGGACATCATCTAAAGTCATTCATCGACACACAGTTGAATGTCAAGTGGAAGTTTTGCATGATTTATTCAACTAGAGGGTTGGTCAGTCTTATACCAAGAGAAGTGAGAAGGTCCTTAGGATTATGAAAGAGAATCCTTTGTTTGATTGTTACAGAAAGAAATGTCATTGGAATAGTATTTGCTTAGTGTTTCACTGGTTTTGGTTACCTCTTAGTTTTCATGGCATTGAGACATTGAGTTTGAAAACTCAACTATGAGAACTTTTATATTTTTCACTAACTATTTATTCTAGTGTATGGTGTCTTTCTCTAATGAGCACATAATGGTAGAATCAAGAATCTCAAATCCTTCTATAAGTTTTACACGTTCCTTCTTAAAATGCTTCACTTTTCAGAGCTTGATGTGGATCCCTCAAAGAATCAAGACAATGACGAAGGTGGTCGGCTTGTAGCTCCACAAGAAGCATTCAACAAGATTGCAGATGTAGTACAGGAAGCCATCAGAAAAATGGAAGCAGTAGCAGAGGAAAAGATGCGGATGGTTAAGAAAGCACGATTAGCTCTTGAAGCTTGCGATCAAGAGCTAAAGGATAAAGCTCGAGAAGTGACTTCACTGAAAATGGAGAGGCAGAGAAAGAAGCAACAAATCGATGAGCTTGAAAGCATTGTAAGGCTTAAGCAGGCTGAGGCTGATATGTTTGACCTAAAGGCTGGTGAAGCTAGACGAGAAGCTGAGAGACTGCAAAGAATTGCACTTGCAAAGACAGAGAAGTCAGAAGAGGACTATGCTAGCAGGTATCTTAAACAACGATTAAGCGAGGCTGAAGCAGAGAAGCAGTACTTATTCGAGAAGATAAAGCTTCAGGAGAGTTCACGAGCATCGCAGAGTAGTGCTGGAGGAAGTGACCCTTCCCAGCTGATGTACAGCAAAATCCAAGATTTGATTAAGAATATGTAGAATGTAGCATCAAAGGAGGATAGGTATTCAAATGACATGAACTCCATAGGGGCTATTCCATGAGTAGTCTGCCCTTAAAATTTACTAGGCTTGTGGATGTATGAACTGGTTCTAACCTTTTGGTTTTGATAATCCTTTTTTTTTATTCGGTGCCTTCTTTTTCTTATGGATAAACTAAAGGAAAGGCAGGAATTGCCTTTCTCTTGTGTGAACGTGACATACAGATTTAGCCTCTTCTAAGAAGCCAGTGATTTTAAAAGTGAAAAGCGCAACAAAGCCACAAGTTGCATGGGGCTGAAAGCGAAAAGCAAGAAGTGAAGCACGCCCTTTTTTGAAGTGAAGGGTACTGTGCATGACATTAAAAGAATACCTAAGTTATATCAATTTAGTACTGTGATGATTAAACATGCAATAATGCAGATACTAATCCAACTCTTCAAAGTTGAAATTCAAAGAATTGATAGTTTGCGCATCATTGTTTGAAGTTGACACTTTCTATGAAGCTCATGGCTTGGCACATGAAGCGATAACCCCTTGCTTCGCATTGCTTTCATAGATTTTGCCCAGTATTAGGTAATAACACAACAAGAGTTGAAACTTCTTTAATAAATAAATGAGCTCCAAACAATATAATCTGCCCAGAATCAACTCAATCACTACTAGACATTCAAAAAGAAGAGAAATTAGAGAGCAATTAACCATAATATGAATCACATGATCTGGTCAACAGTATGAACAAAGCTACAGGGGTCTTGAATGTGGGGATAAAAGCAGAAGATAGATATGACAAATGAGCAGTGGGCATGCAATAATAGAGGGCAGCAACTCAAAATTGTGGGGAAATAAAAATTAAAGGGAATGAGAGAAGGGACTTTTTTTTTTTTGGTTAATTTGCTAGTGCTGATTATTTCCTTACTACCAAAATAAATGCGAAAATCTCTTCACGTGGCATATTTGTTGATGTCTCCATTTCAGACAGAAAAATTAATTTCCCCCAACATTATGGACTTTGTAATCCTCCGCAATATGTATACGTGTGGGTTTCATATCATACATCTCTATCGAGTTGACACACTTTCCAATTCAGTTCATGACTATCCATGCAAGATAAAAATGGGATAAATTAGGAGCTATAACTAACATAACTTAAAGCATAATTGATCAGAGATCTCAATTTATGTATTGCTTTATATCACCAATTTCTTTTGTAATTTGCGATATTATGCTGCCTTATTATTCCTTTTTGCTCCGACACTACTAGAAATTAATTGATTTGCGTCACAGTTTGGAGACGGAATTCCCTCTCTAAAAGGTGTTTGGAGACGGAATTCCGTCTCCGCGCGTCCTTCGCTTTTAAGCGCGTCGTTGGACAACTTTCCGTCTCCAAATGCAAAAGTAGCTGACACACTGACACATTCTTGGAGAGGGAATTCCCTCTCCAATTATTAAATTAATTAAATTAAAAAAAGAAGCCATTAAAATGCTAATCTCGTGCTTTTTGCTGAAGAGCATCAAATTCATCGTTTGGAAAATATCCACCATTCTCTGATAGATCTGATATTTTGTTGTGCCTAATAGATCTGATATTTTGTTGTGCTTAATAGATCTGATATTTTGTATCTACATTGTGTCCACTTCTTCTCCTTCTTCTTACTATTAAGCTTCTACCACAAGCTTTTGGTAAAAACATCCTCGAATCTGAAAGTGGAAACAAAGGCAAGAGTTCCGGTGGTTCTGAACCTCTAGGTGTAATAAGTGGACTTGGATGCAAATAAAAACCTTTCTCAGCAATTGCTCTTTCTTCAGCTTCTTCCATAGGTGATCTTGGACTTCCACTGTGTCATCATTTCAAAATGTGACACTGGTGAAGCCATAACCATTTCACCTTTATTCAACGTAAGAAAGTTACCTCTCTGCCTATTACTAGTTGTAGAAGTTGACAAAATTTGACCAGTGAAAATTTCAAGCTTTCTTATAGCACTATGCTGCCTTCTTTCGTGTAGCTTGAAACTTGGCCGCCGTGAACCTTTGTCGCCGATGTGTTTTCCGATGATTCTTGGGTTGTAGTACCAGTGAGTTTTTGGACAATGGAACGGAAGTTGGAGGGGTCAGTTAATTGGACAAAAGTGGTATTATTATTATTGGATGTAGAATTCGAAGCACATGATGACATGTTGACATTATTGTTGTGTTGGTTGTTGTTGTTTTGATGGCTAGAAGAATGTGAAAAAAGAAGTGTGCGTGTATATTTTTAGAGTTCCGTCTCCAACCAAAAAAGCAAAAAGCCTGTCAGTGATTGGAGACGGAATTCCGTCTCCAATCACTGACAGGCTTTTTGCTTTTTGGTTGGAGACGGAATTCCGTCTCCAACTCTAAAAAATTTAATTATTTTTTTATTGTTGCAGTGATTGGAGACGGAATTCCCTCTCCAATCAGTTAGAGAGGGAATTCCGTCTCCAACCTTTTTGTAGCATTTTCATCAATTTCTAGTAGTGCGACGATGCCCCATTGTATTGATCTTGACAAATAAGTCATTATATGATGATTTATATTGATCATTCACAAAAATTTATACTTATCTTTTCATGTATAATTATATTGATACCATTTTACACAACGTACTACATGACTCAACATATATTAGTCAATATAGAATAGTACATGCCCAGAATTTAGTATAAATAAAAAACTTTAAATCTGAATTTAAACCTCCATTCCCACAAGGGTCACCCTTTAGTTCATCTAGTATAAATAAAAAGCTTTAAACCAGAATCTAAACCTCCATTCTCACTAGGGTCCAGGAACACGTATTGTCTTCTCAACCAGGCACTCTATAGTTCATTTTGCTAAGGGGTTCTCACTAAACAAATACTCCTACTATTTTAGTATTTTTATACACTGCTAAAAATCAGGGCTTTTCCGACCGCCCTTCCGGTCGGATAGCGGTCGGCTAGGCGACCGATGTCCGACCAAACAAGGCGGTCGCCTAATCAGTCGTCGTCCAAAGCTGTCCGACCGCCGCGGTCGGCCATCCGACCGACATTCGGTCCGATGGCGGTCGCCTAGTTTCATAGGTGGAAAAAATTCCTTGGCCTAGGCGACCGAAATTCGGTGGGATATTGCAAAAAACTGGGAAAGTGGGCGACCGATGGGCGACCGCGTCGGTGGGCTAGGCGACCGACGCGGTGGGAAATTCATTTTTTCTGGGTAATGAAATAAAAAGATTTCGGACCGCGGCGGTCGGTAGGCAGTGTAAAACCTGCAATAAAAGACCTGCAGTTAGAGCTACACCACCTGTAGAAAACAGTAAAAACAGCACCCAGAAGAAGATTAGGCTTCTCAAGCCTTAATAATAGTCTAAACAAGGCTTATTGCCTTTAAATTGAAAGTTTAACAATTTACATAACATCTCCAATCCGAATAGTGATCCAAACAAGTTAATACATGTCTAAAACAAGTCTAAGACATCAACAATCCATTATTACTACTCCGTTGCCTCAGAACCAGACTCAGAACCCGACTCAGAACCCGACTCAGAGCTGTATTGACGTTTGCTCTTGCCTTTCCCCCGGCTCTTGCTCTTGCTCTTGCTCTTGCTCTTGCCCTTGCCCTTGCCCTTGCCCTCGCCCTTCGTTCCCTTGTCCTCACCACCACACATAATGTTCTGCATCATTTCCCGCATGACTCTCATATTTTCTTCATTGCGCAAACGTTCTTCTTCACTCTTTCTCTTAAGCTCTTCGATTTCATTGCGCAAAGAGGTTTCCACCGAGGGATTAATTGAACTAGCAGGAGGAGTGTAATTGCCAAACAAACCTGGATTTAGACGTTCTGAGGCATACTGCGATCCAAGGCCGTAAGCACTTCCCTTCTTTACTCCGCCATTCACCTCCAACCATAGTGCGGTTTCCTCCTCTAGTGTCATTTCAGCTGGGGTACTGCTACCACACTCGGATGCCTGACTCGCAACCCTTTCTTCATAGACCGCCGTAGCCTTTTCCTGAAAAAAAAATTTAATAACAAGAATTAAATTTACAAATATTGCTGAGGCATGGATGATGAACCGATGCCATACGGACGAACGACATAACCAGGCGATGTAGGAAAGGGCATGCCAGGGGGAAAGGCAGGAGGAGTGAAAAAATCTGGAGCATATGCAGACGGAGGATGTGTAGGAAGCATATGAGGTACATGCGAGGTACTTTGAACCTTTCTTTTCCCCCTAGCCTTCTCCGAAGATGGCATATCTGTAAAATAAGCACAATAAATTAACACAATATAATCAAATTATAAATTTTTATGGAATAGATTTATAAAGTAGTGCAAATAATTGTAGTAAAGTAAAAACAACAAACTACGAACATGTCAATCATCATCATCCGCGTTAAGGTCATCGGCTATTTCCTCTTCTTCGCTCGTCTCATCGCCGTCAACAAATTCTTCCTCACTTGTTTCAACGTCATCCATATATTCATCCTCTTCGTTTGTCCTAGATGTTCCTTCTCCAAAATTAGAAGTGTTTTTTCTTCGTCTAACCACCGATTCATCAAACTGTTCATAGATGCCTTCACTATGTTGCAACTGGTCGGCTAATTCAATATCCACAATCAAGGGTAGATACCTCATTTTGATATGCAACATCTAATACATCATCTACTTCCACTCTTCCCACCGGCTTGCCTTTTAGAACAGCCCACCAATTGGTCTTGGCTTTGGATTTGGCTTTGGCTTTGTTCATTGTCGGTGGATAAGGAACGTACCACACTTGCTTCACATTCTGGGCAATGATGAAAGGATCATAATGTCCATATGACCTTTTGTGATTAACTTCAACTATTTTAGAACATGGGTCTACCCTCGTACCCTTTGGACTCGGATCAAACCACTTGCAACGAAAAAGCACCAATCTTTTACGAGGCCAACCTACTGTAAACTCTATTTCTAAAATCTCCTCAATCACACCATAGTAATCAAAGTCTACATCCTGGTCACCAGTACCACCTTTCACACACACACCGGTGTTGTTTGTTTTCTTCCCCAAGGACCATTCTCTAGTATGGAACTTGTACCCATTAACAAAGTACTTAGACATCCTCTTGTATTTATAATAAGGCCCGTGAGATATATCATGCAACAATGGGAAGTTTATGCCGTTATCCGGATTGAGTACCTATATAAAGTTCAAGATAGTTGTACACATTAAACCAACATATATATATATATATATATATATATATATATATATATATAAATATATATACCAAAAAACTTATGTATTTGTTTATGTAACGCTTACAAATTCTCTAAACCAATCTGAAAATTGTTCATAAACAGCAGAGGCGCCAAATTCTCCAACAAAGTGACTGGATGATGCGCCAAAAAATCTCATTAGTTAGATTACTGATGAAACTTGAATGTTAGGTTTTAAATACTTAAAAAGAAGCATACTTGCAAAAAGGCGTGACATCGGGACAATTCAACAAAACATGAGTTGTAGCTGCTTTTCTGTCCCGGTCATTGAACTTGCATACTTCGGTCATTAACTTTCCTTTACCAGGTTGATTGAATATAGAAAATGGTGGATAATTCGGATCATTGTTGTCTCCATCATCATGTCGATCCGGCCTATTTCGCAAACATGGCACATTTTGATCGAAATAATAAGAACAAAAATGAGAAGTTTCTCGAGCCAGATATGCCTCACATATGGACCCCTCAATTTGGTTCCTGTTTTTCACGTCCCGCTTACACTTGCCAATAATTCTGCACAGTACATTATATTAATTAATTTGCTTAAGATGAATTAAAAAAATGAGTTAAGGACTAATTTAAGAGACCTTACCTCTCAAAAGGATACATCCATCTACAGTGCACCGGGCCTCCCAATAGTGCCTCTTCCGCGAGGTGAATTGGAAGATGCTCCATTACATTAAAGAAACCAGGGGGAAAGATTTTTGTCAACTTAGTCGCGACAACAGGAAAGTTACTTTCCAACGACTTAAGATTCTCTTCCTTCAATGTCTTAGAACACAACTCCTTAAAAAATAGGCCCGTCTCTGTAAGTGGTTTCCAAACTTTATCAGGCAAGCCATTGAATGCAATTGGGAGCAAGTTTTCCATGAAGATGTGACAATCGTGGCTTTTCATGTGAGTCAATTTTCCTTCTGTCATATCAACACACCTTTCTAAGTTTGATGCATATCCATCAGGCATCCTCAAATTCTTGACCCAATCACAAATCATTCTTCTCTCATCCAATCCGAATGTGTAACTGGCCTTGGGAAGCCAAATCGTGTTGTCAACTTGAGATATGTGTAACTCAGGCCGCCTACAAAGTTCCTCAAGGTCCAATATGGCCTTCACATTATCCTTTGTCTTGTTTCTGACATCCATCACAGTATTAAAGACAGCCTCGAAAAAATTCTTCTCAATATGCATGGGATCCAGGTTATGTCGAAGAAGATTATCCTTCCAATAAGGCAACTCCCAAAAGATACTTTGTTTAGTCCAATTATGATCAATACCATAGCCAGGTGCTTTAGATGGCCGTTGGTCAGTTACCTTAGGATACACCTTAACCCTATCCCATATTTCTCCTCCTGACAACCTTCGCGGAGGCTCCTCAAAATCAACCTGATTCTTCATAAAAGCACTACTGTTATTCCTATACGGATGCTCCATTGGCAAGAATCGACGGCAACAGTCGAACCATGTAATCTTACCACCATTTTTCAAAGTGAATGCTTTTGTATCTTCCATACAGTAAGGGCAAGCGAGCTTACCAGCAGTGGACCACCCAGACAACATTCCATAAGCTGGAAAGTCATTTATAGTCCACATCAAAGAAGCATGCAGTTGAAAGTTCTGTTTCATTGATATATCATATGTTTCCACACCTTCATACCACAATAACTTTAACTCATCAATCAAAGGTTGCAAAAATACATCAATCGAGGCTTTCGGGTTATGTGGCCCTGGGATAATGCAATTCAAAAACAGATAAGGACTAGTCATGCATATTTTGGGCGGAAGATTGTACGGCATGACAAATACGGGCCAACAAAAATAAGGTGTAGACGAGACATCAAAAGGAGTGAACCCATCTGAACATAGACCCAACCTTATGTTTCTTGGTTCACTAGCAAATGCCGGATACACCTGATCAAAATGTTTCCATGCCTGACCATCTGACGGATGGCTTAGAATGCCTAGCTGTTTCATACGATCATGGTGCCATCTCATATGAGGAGCAGAACTCATCGACGCATACAACCTCTTTAACCTAGGTATAAGGGGTAAGTAATGCATCGACTTAACAGGTATCGGCTTCTTTTTAGGGTTTAAAACCGGCTTGTAACGAGGCTCCGCACAAAATTTACATTTATCTAATTCTGCATCATCCTTATAAAACAACATGCAACCGTTGACACAACAATGTATTCTCTGAGCAGAAAGACCTAACGTGGAAACCAACTTCTTAGTGTGGTAATAATTAGTTGGTAATGCCATGTTAGTCGGATTGAGATCATTCATAAGGTCAATGATGGAATCCATGGCTGCTTGACATATACTAAAATCAGATTTAATACTTAACAATCTAACAGCAACTGGCAACTTGGAATGCACTGAGCCTTCGTACAATGGACGACTAGCTTCCTCCAACCGTTTATAGAAGAGCTTTGCCTCATCATTAGGAATGTGCTCAACATTTGGTTGCGATGTACTCGGTTGGGATGGCTCCTCTGGGTACATCCCAAAAACATCATTAACCATATCGTTCATTCGATAATTATCAAGATCATTCTCCACAAACGGACCACTCCCACCGACATAAGCATCTTGAAAATGAACATCACCCCCCACATCCCTAGACTCTCCATGATAAACCCAAACAAAATAATCTGGCATAAAACCCTTCCTATAAAGATGCATTTCAACATATTCCAAATTTTTTCCTTTTATGCACTGGCAGTCTACACAAGGACACTTAATCTGGCCCCACCGTATAAAATCATCAAGTGTTTTCGCTTTTTCAATAAAATCTTCAACACCTACTGCAAATTCTGGCCTCATCCCCCGCCGGCCGGGATTATTTCTATTATACATCCAACTACGACTTTCATGAACCATATCTACACAAAAATTACATGTTTGAGATGCATATTAAATTGCGAATATTTAAACAAACATTTCTTTGATAAACAAACATTACTTTTATATTACTAACTAATTTGTTCTCTAAGATTATCATTTAGTAATTAATAACACTTCTCATTTGCAACTTATATCTATTTATTCAAAATGATAAAACTATTTACTTATCTATACTTAGTTGGAGTAATTTAAAACAATTTGCAAACTATTTAACTTAAATTTTTGAATTCAAGTTATAGGCATAATACTTATTTTTTATTCACTAGACTAGAGCATGTATAACTATTATGTCTAGTTCCTATTATGTCTTTGTTGCTCACCACTTATTTGATGAAATGCCTCAAAAAATCTAACTACCAAACTACACTATACACCAACAATTATTTCTCAACGCAATACAACAACAACAACACTAATACACACCATTAACTACATTCAACAACAACAACACTACTAAAGGAACCCATCAACAACATTGATCAACAACAACCCATTCAAAGTGTACTCTTCTCAATGGAACACCAACTTTTTCACTACAACAACCCATTCAAAGTGTTACTTTCCAATTTATCATCTTCTAAATGTGCATTCAATAACCCAATCATTTTTTTAACAACACCCACTTTTCCAATCAACCTAATTTTTACAATACCAACAAAAATGTCAAACTAGCTTCAACATTTCCCAAACCAAACAACAACACTATGTAACCCAAGTCACAACCAAATAGCAAGTACTATGTCATGGATTAATTTCATGAGCTAGAATTCAAAAATAGGAAAAAATGACAAAAACGAGCTAAAATTAAATTTTTTAAAAAAAA
Organism: Petunia x hybrida; assembly: GCA_037355625.1. Classification (NCBI taxonomy): domain Eukaryota; kingdom Viridiplantae; phylum Streptophyta; class Magnoliopsida; order Solanales; family Solanaceae; genus Petunia; species Petunia x hybrida. The sequence goes on along the minus strand of JBBBVM010000504.1, from coordinate 381,533 downwards.
TTGGTGTTTCACCATAAAACTCACCTCAAGGGATGGTTTTGTACTCCACCACCACTAATTTACTAATCCCCAACTTTGATAGATGGAAGAACTACAAAAAAATAGATAAAAAAGTTAGGGTTTTCGGATTTGGGGAAAATAGGAAGAAAACTATGAAAATTAAACTTACCAAGTTGTAGAGGAATGGAATTAAGAGATTAAGAGTGTTTTTTTAATAGATTTGGGTTGGATTTGGCTTTGGAATCGGATTGAATGGAGAAAGAAAGAAAGGGGAGAAAGAGAGAGAAATGGGCATTGAACTAAATGAAAAACGGGCTGTATGCCCGTGCTGGTATACTTACTGCCCACCGACCGCCCTCGGACCGCTGCGGTCGGTCAACAATTTTTAATTTTTGTCCGACCTCGGCGGTCGGCTAAAGTAAAAAAAAAAAAAATTAATTATAATTCGATGAATTATCCCACCACGTCGGTCGGACAATGTGCTCCAACCGAATTTCGGTCCGAAATTTCGGTCTGAAAATGCCTTATTTTTAGTAGTGATAATTGCTTATATAAATAAAACATATATAGTCCAACTTGTGATTCTTTTGCTATATTTCACAAAGGAATGGGTCATCAATAATTCCACCACACCTAACACTGACTTAAAAGAATTAAAGGCACACCTTACCCTCATCTCTCTCTTGCATATATTGGGACAAGAAACATGTTGTCTCTTCCAAGAAAATTAGTCCTAAATCTTAAATTTTCTTTCCCAACCTAGTCCTTAAATGCTTACCCTATATGTCAGATTGCTTTCATTAAATGCAAAATTTATTGCTTTCTCTTCCCCTTATTGCATGATGTGATATGATGTGCATTTCTCTCTTTGTACACATGGTAAAATCACATGCCTTTGTGGAAGTCATAGTATCTTTCTCCTTCTGTTTGGGTGTAAATTTGTCCTAAAAAATTGATACTCCTTTAGTCCATTTAGCTAGCGTTTGGACATAGATTTGATTGAAACTTGAAAAGAATGAGACTTTAAAGTTCAGTTGAAAAATAATTTTTGAAAGTTAAAATCATGTTTGGACATATATTTTACTTGAAAAAATTTGAAGTGTTGTGGCTAAAATTTCTGTTTTCTGAAGACCATTTTTTGGAATATTCACCAAACATCCACCCAATAGTATGTCCAAGCAAATTTTTTTAAAAAAAAAAATTAAAAAAGTGCTCCCAAGTTTTATAACAAATAGGAGCTTAGTTGTCACAATTACTATAATTACTTAAACCAAAATATTTGTCATTTTAAAAATTCATGATGGATTTTTCATCATTTTTCTATATACCCTATAATATTAATTGTTCATGAAGAGTACAAACACCTCAATTATGAGCTCATTGTTCAAAATACCAAGATTAAATTAGTAAAAATATTATATATATTTATAATTTCTTAAAGACCTTGTAAATGGCAAACGTGACAACTTAATGGACGGATGAAGTATTCTTTTAATTAATATTAAGAAATTATTTAACATAACATTTCAATTTTATCCTTGATGACATGATCTGTAGAGACTAATATTTGAAATAAAAGTAGATTCTTTTTAGGAATATGTAGTAACATGTGAAAATCTTTACATAATTTAGCCAACAAAAGTGAATTTGCCTAACCTATCTAAACTTGGCCGAGCTAGTACAAAAAAGACTATTCCGAAAGCCTATCTTTCAATGCATATGCTCCATAAGAGTTAAGTTGCCTATACATTCATTGGGGCCGCAGGTCAAAATTAGGAACTTTATTATCATAAATGGTAATGTTTAGTTAATTTAATTCGACAAAAAAATAATGTAAATTTAATTATTATAATGAATAAAATTCCGTGAGGTCATTGTTATATTGAGAACAATTCAGCTATTTTAATATGACAAAATGATAATCTTATAAGTACTAGTAGTAGTGATAAAGAGCAAATGACCATACATTTGGTTGTGTAAAAAGCCAAAGCCACTAACTATGAACACTTGGCAGTTGGCACTAGCATAGTCCAGCAGAGCTACATTTAAGCTCAATCACTACACAACTAGAAATTTTATAATAGTGCTCAAAAAGTTAAAGAAATGTACTACTAACTATACTTTTAATAAAATATGTGAAAAGTAAAGTTTAGTGGGGATCACCACTATATAAGTTGCACAATAGTGCTATAAAGTTTTTGTACTTCACTATAAACTGCATAAAGTTTTTGTGTAGTTTTAGTGACTACCTTCACTCAACTCTTTTGATTGTGGTCATTTTTTTATAGTGTAAAAATCATGAGTTATTTGGGAATTGGAGTGAGTCCTGGTAATGTTCCAGTTCATCATGGAAGTAGTATAAAGGTGATTGATAAGAGAGTTAGAGTTGCAGAGTTGGTTTTAAGATGTGTAATTTGTGGTTTAGCAATTCTTGCTGCAGTTCTTATAGGAACTGATAGTCAAGTTAAAGTTATATTCTCAATTCAGAAAAAAGCTAAGTTCACAGACATGAAAGCTCTTGTGTAAGTCTTTTTTTTTTTTTTTTGGGGGATCTTTATATGTTTGTTTTCTGTGTGTGTTTAGCTTGTAATTCAAAGATTTGAACTTTTGTATTTTGTATTTGCAGATTTTTAGTGATAGCCAATGGATTAGCTGCTTCATATTCTCTTGTACAAGTTCTAAGGTGCATTTTGAGTATGGTTAGAGGAAGTGTTCTTTTCAATAGACCCTTGGCTTGGGCTATTTTTTCTGGTGATCAGGTACAAGATATTTCTATTTAGCCTTTCTACTAAGGTTTTCTTAGTGATTGATAAAAGAGGGTTCATTTTTGTTGTACTAATAAAAAATATGATAATCCAAATGTTACTAAAAAATTTGAACAAGAGAGCTCCTTCAAAGCTCCATAATTAGTCATTCTGCTGTAAAAACTTAACAGAAGGATTTTTAAACTAACCCTTGTAAAATTTGAACCCTTGCACTATACTTAAGAAATTGAGCTGATTCAAGTCAGGCTTATCCTCTTGCACATTTCTTATTTTAACGATGATGGTGTTAAGGCTAGCTTGCACGCACCTCGACTGTTCTACCCGGGACCTTCCACTTTGCCCATCAACGTGCAGATGAAAAAGAAATCACATAATGTTATTTGTTTCAGCTGTGGTTAGAACCCTGATCTTAGATACACCTTATTTTACTCAACTTTTAGTATGGTGGGGTTGCTGATTTAGGATATTATGGGTAATAATTTGCCTCTTGAACATTTGGGGCCAAAATGACTCAACTGGGTAAAATTCCCCTTTTCTGTTCCTAATCAACCATAATTACTCAGGGATTTTGTAGGTAATCCCGTCCAGAACATGTTAAACCCAAGATTTCGTATAGAATTAGTAGTTATTCGTCCTCTTTGAATCAAGGCCGCATTTTGGTTATGTGCTGCCTACGACTACTGTCAAAGAGAAAGCAGTTGTAGTTTACTTGACTCTGTATCGTTCCAATTTTATAGAATGTTTAATAACTACATTCTACTGCGTGTATTCCTGATAACTAAGTACCAAGGGAAGATCAGGACAGAGGTGTATACTGTATACTTCTCTGCTCGAAAATTCTTTCTATTGCTTGTTTATACATGGCAAGAGCGAGTACATTCGTAGTCTATTAGTTCTTGGGATCAAAGGTTAAGCCACCGCATTACTCGTGACACCAATAGTTCTGAACCAGGAAAGGAGTTCCTAAAATGAATGCAGCAATAATGCCATTGTGGACTAGTAGATTTGCAACATTTAATGTGCTGCACTTTGAAATGAAAAGAGAGCTGGTATCTCTAACATGAATTCTTTTAATTTTTATGTCTGGCACTACGGAAAACAGTTAGATAGTTCATAACTCATAAACATTCACACATTAGACACACCCCAAATAAATGGAAGAAAGCATCCTATGACAGCTATAGAGGTCAGTCAAATCATGAATACTATTTCTGGTCTAAATCCAACAGTTCAGAAGTCTACTGTCTCATGTTGTTTGCCTTCTTTCAATGTGCTTATGTTTAAGTAACGGTATTTTTTGTACCTCTACAGAGTCCACCCCAACAGACATTCTACTTTTTATGTTGAAGTTGAAAAGGAGTGTCTTTGTAATTGTTACTAATCTCAGGGTTTTGGACTACATTTTGCTTAGTAACACCATATCTAACCGTGTTAAAGTATTTTTACACTATTAGGTATACCAAAAAGAAGACTCCAGGTAATTGTCCATAAAAAGTAGGATCAATAACCTAAAATATGACAAATTACCTGCCACAACATTTTAAAATACACTAAAATGTAAAAATTCTTTACACTCTCGGTTGATATGAGTTAATCCTATTTATCATTGATGTCTGTTTCCATTTGCGCGCAGTTGATGGCCTACTTGACATTGGCTGCAGTGGCGGCAGCAGCACAATCGTCAGTATTTGCAAAGTTGGGACAAACAGAACTACAATGGATGAAGATTTGCAATATGTATGGCAAATTTTGTAACCAAGTTGGAGAAGGCATTGCAAGTTCATTAATAGTGAGCCTTAGCATGATTGCCCTCTCTGGTATTTCAGCCTTTAGTCTCTTCCGTTTGTATGGAAACAGTGGAGGAAAGGGTAACGCTAGATGATGAGTAGAGTAGTAGTAGCTCAACCTTTGGCTCTTCACCGATTCTTGACCTTGAAGTAAGATATGTAACTTGGTGGTGTTTGGTCTTTTTTTGTTGTCTTCTGTTTAGCTGTTGTATAATAAATGATTTTGGTCTATCCTTTATTGTATTGGGATGTTGTAGAATTAATGATTTAGGCCTTTCCTTCGTAAAATAAACGAGACCAGTGTTGTATAATAAACTATTAAGAGTTTTATCACTGAGTTTCGACTTTCGAATATGCGCCACTCGTCCTCGGGAAAACGGTTATCAGAAATATATACCGTATATGTATGCATTATTTTGTCAAATGTGTATTTTGGTACTTCTCAGCTACAATAGTAGCCAAACAACCAAAGGATATTTCAGGACAGATCCCTCTACCTTAAAGTGAAAATACATATCACGTACTTAACTATAGTCTAGTGATAAATGTATATATGTACATTTCCTATATAGTAGAATTAATACTAAACCTTGGACTTAAAGACTTACAATACATAAAGATAAGACTTCCAAATATATTACATCGCGAATTTCCGTTATACACCCTGTACTCTAAATTGAATAAGACATTTCTATTTCAAAAGTTATTCTGAAACTATATGTTATGTTGTTACGAACATACTATATAGATTTGCTATGTCAGAACTCAGAAGTATTTCTATTTGGTCCTCTAGGCCCAAACACTAATTGTTCTGAACCCACCCAGTCCCCCTTTAAAGATGGGAAAGATAGAATTCCCACACCGGTAAAAGAGCTCATTTCTGGGTACTTTATAAGGAGCTGCTGCACGACAACCAGGCACGACCTTACTTGAACAGGATCTGTTCTATAGGCTCGTACCACTGTATCCTTGAGTTCTAAGGAGACAGGAAACCAAGTCTGGTGGATGAACTATGGCCAACTGACCAGAGCGTGATTAACAGCACCCTTGGCCTACTTAGGTGGTCTTGGAGCAGTAGATGATCGTTCTTAACCTTGTCAAAATGGTTGGGATGGTCTCTTGGCTGTCTGACAGACTCATCAATTCTTTTTGTTTGTTTATATTTATCTCTATGTAATTAGTAATTTGTTTTGTGTAGACACTAGAGTCTGCTGAAATTAGGGCTGTTCATTTTTCGGTTTAAACCGATAAACCGAACCGATAAAAAGTTAATGGTTTACAAATATTAGGTTATCGGGTTATCGGTTATTTAACGGTGTGCAAAAAAAATTTTATTGGGTTATCGGTTCGGTTGTCGGTTTTGTACATTTTATTATTGGTTAAACCGATAACCCAACAAGGTTTTCAAATTTACTATATTGCGCTTATGTGGATAAAAGTAGTATACTTAATTACTATTAGTTGGAACTTGGAAACCTCAAACTCTAGTCTTCTTTTACTTGTGTAACTTTCAAGTCTCCCCATCCATTCAACCACCGATTTACTATTTCACTCCTTGCCTCCTCCATTAGTTTATAGAATAATGAAGTATATTTGAATCTATTGTTGGTTGCTTTTTTGAATATGGCGAATGCTATAAGAAGCATTTGAATTCGCTGTGAAAATAAAGCCGATTTTGTATTGGATGCAATCGTTTAAGAAGTTTTTTTTTTTTTACACTTGTTAGGCCTAAGTTTCTTAATGGTTAAACCGAAAACCGAACCGACAAGAACCTAAAACCGATAACCCGAAAATCGATAACCAATAGCTTATTGGTTCGGTTATTGGTTTAGTACTTTTAAAAACCAAAAATCGATAGTCCAAACCGATAAGGTGCAAAATCGAACCGAACCGACCGATAAACACCCCTAGCTGAAATGGTGTTTAAACAATAATTTTAGACAATTTGTTGAGATGATGTTTAAACAAGAATATTACTGACAAAGAATTGTTCTATTCATTTCAGACATATTAGATATGAGCACTTTGAATGTCAATACAACTAGTGTATTTATCGAATTATTCATCTTGCCTTGAACGTTCGGCCTTAGTCCCCGAATGGACCTCAAGAGCTCAGTTTGCTTCAGCTGAAACTGGTCTAATTGCTTTGCTATGTTTATCAGAATATTGAGTTTATTTTCTTAACTTCTTACATCTCTTTTTTTGTAGCCATATAACTGCTGGATACAGTTTAGTTGTGTATGACTTAATTTCGAAAACAAAATTTAGTGGTAAATTAGATTGAACAAGGAGATGATTTGGACTGTTTATGGTGTACTATTCGTTCTTCTTGTAACCCAATGGACTTGATTTGATCAGCGTTAGTAAAAACTTTGTCACAAGAATATTAGAGGCCAGCTTTGATAAAAAAGTAGAGAGAGTTTTCATCAAAATGAAGCTAGCAGTTAAACAAAAGAATGCTATTGAAATTAATTCAAAACTTTGGAATCTTGGAAAACCTTGTGCCATGTATTAGGAATTATGCTATTCAACTGCACTTTAGCCTACTCTTAGAGAAAGAAACATTAATGGTATGTGAACAGAGTTGAAATATTGTGTTGAAGACAAGCAATGAGATAAAATTTGATTTTGTATAGTTGACGGCTTGAATTCCACTATGATATAAAGAGGATATATAATAGCTTGAAAATTTAGAAATTGGAGTTGCGGTTGATCAAAAACGAATATTGAATCCTGATATTTTTTTCTCACCAAATGTAGACTTCTTCCATGCCACACTTAATTTTGATATGGTTGCGCTTGTATTTAGTTTTGAAGAAATCAACATGTAATTGGATTAATTTCTTCGTATGTTTTTGGAGAAATTAACATGTGAATATTGTCCTTTTTTTCTTCAAAAAATATTATTATTCCATTTGTTTCAAAAGAATGACATTTTGTCTTTATTATAAAATCTACTTTAGAAAAAACTACATACAATACAATATTTTGCAGCTTTTTATATTTAAAAGTACGGTATTGGGTGAAAAATCAACGAGGTTTAAATTGGCAAGGCTTGGAGCTGGGTAAGGTTGAAAGCTTCTATGCACGAGCTCTTCAAGGCTCGCCCAGCTCCAGAGTTCAGTTGCCTCGAGCACGAAATGGATGATGCCACGAGCTGGCCACACGAGGCGATTGGAAGATATCCATCACGAGGCGAAAGATTCACCCCTTGTAGAAGATTTCACTCCGCGAGCTATCACTTCTGTAACTTCCGACCGTTGCCCACGACTTAAATGAGGAGATCATGGGCAGACCACGATTAAACGTGGAGTAATTGTCATTAAGTGCAGTGAATGTTGCCCTCGCCCTTGAAAACTATAAATAGCCTTGTAAATATTATGTAATGCATCCAGAAATATATCAAACACACATATACTTTGTTCTCATATCTTTTGTCTCGTTTCTTTACTTGAATTCTTGTCTTTTTTGTGGTTTTGATACGAATAATTGCTAGTTAACCCTATACAAATTCGATTTGTTGTACTATTCAGATTTAGGCCAACACAAATTGGCGTAGTCTGTGGGGATCTAGCAATAACGATTGTTCCAAAATCATATTCTCATCTTTACAGGTTACTCTTGTCAACATCATCCAATGGCAGATAACATCAACACCTCTGATAACACAACAATCCAAACCCCTGACCCAATAACTAGCATCACCTCGTCAGGGGATGGAATGCTTATAATCCCACTACCTGGTTTAACACCACCTGGTTTAACACCACCTGGTTTAACACCTCCTAGTTTAACACCACCTAGCTTAACGCCTCCCAGCCTGACACCCGTTGCTTTAATTCCTTCAACTGGCTTAAATCTCCCAATTGGTGCTATTCCACCAGCTGACCCCTCGTCATCAAGTTCAAATGACCCATTTCAATTGTATGTGATGACAACTTTGCAATGGCTTCAAGAGCAGTTCGCTGCTTTTTTAAAAAATGGGAGGAATGCAACAAACCCTGTCGAGCCCACGCTCAATGGAAGCATCCTGCACGTTGTTCCGACAGGCGCAACAATAGGGGGACTTCCAAACGGCGCTGCATCTAGGGGCTTGGGCTCTGCGCCATTGGGAATCAACCCTTCAGGGCAGCTCCCACGGTGGCTGAAACTAGCGTCCCGTCGAACTTTAAAAAGTGGAAAAAAGAATTCGAGGCCAGCATGAAAAAACGGCTCGAAAATGTCCCTGGGGTCAGGAAGCCTCAACGAGTAATAGATATTGAAAAATGCAGGCAACAACCTTTTAAGCCCGAGGCCGCTCCTTCTCTCATTCCCAAGCATTTCAAGTTGCAAATCTTGAAAAAATACGATGAGACAAGTGATCCCGTGGATCATATAACTGAATACATGGCTATGGTGAAGAGCAATGATTTGACCCCGGTGGAGAGGGAATCCATGTTCCTTAAGAAGTTTGCTGGCACACTTGAGAAGGGAGCGCTGCTCTAGTACATGCACTTCCCTTTGGAATCGATATCAAATTTCGAGGAGTTGGCTGACATGTTCATCAAATCTCATACTGGGGCCCAGAAGATCCTCAAGCGAAAGGAGGATATCTTCAAAGTCAAACAAAAGTACCTCGAGCCGATCAAGGACTTTCTCGAGCGCTTTCAGGCTGAAAGAATGGCCTTGCCGAAAATGGACGATGCTCTAGTAGACATGGCTTTTGAAATAAATATGAATGTGAGTAACTCAAAAGCAGCTGTCGAACTGAAGAAGGAGCTCCATCAGTACCAAGCCCAAATTTGGGGTGAATTGCATGACAGAGCCTCTACGAAAATCAGGCTCGAAGAGGCTGAGTGAAGGATAGCAGGTCGGTATAATTCGTACCGAGGCTAAGCAGAGTCGTCTCAACGCGCCGATGCGCCACGAGGGAATTCAAAAAGGAGGTACGAGCCTTATAATTCGCAAAGACAACATGTAAGCCAGCGCCTCGAAGGACAGCAACATGTGAGTCAGAGGTTAGGAAGGAAGGTTAACACCAACGCTAATCAGAAGAGCTCCTCAGGGCCATCCTTGGTGACCAAGGATAAAGAATTGTCTCGAATCTCTGATTATAACTTTAATAACCTATGAGCTGGTGAATGCCATAAAAAGGATGACAGATCAGGGTGTGAGGTTGCCGAGGGATATGAGAACGCCCCCGAGGAAAAGAGATCAAACTCAGCACTGTGAGTTCACATGGATTATGGGCACGCCACCGAGGATTGCAAGACATTGCAACTTGAACTGGCTCATCTTCTCAAGAAAGGTGTACTCGCTGAGTATCTTACTGATTAGGGGAAGCAAATTTCTCCAAAAATCGAGGAGGTAGACAGCCACCGAAGGTGGAGTCTCCAAAAAGAGTGGTGAACGTTATAACTGGGGGATTAGAAGTGAATGGTGTTAACTTTGCGGCTGCGAAGAAATTTTCAAATCTTTCGATTACTGTGGAGAAAAGGACCCGAGCTGGTGGGTCAAAGAATGAAATTGTGTTTGATACTGAAGATTATGATGAGATGATGTTCCCTCATCACGATGCCTTGGTAATCATGTTGAGGATCAATGACTGCAACGTCAAAAGGGTTTTGTTCGACCCTGGTAGCTCGGTGAACATCATCAATTATGGAGCAGTGAAGAAAATATGGTTAAAGAACCTCGTCATCCCGAAGGCAACCGTATTGACAGGGTTCAACAATTCAACTGATAAAAGACTTGGGGAAATTACTCTTACTACGACTGCCGAGGGAGTAGATAAGAAGACTGTTTTCCAAGTAATGGCAGAGGATATGGCTTATAATGTGATCCTCGGGAGGCCTTGGATCCATGAAATGGAAGCTGTTCCATCCACCTTGCATCAGGTAATCAAGTTTCCAACACCATGGGGAATCCGTGCTATCCGAGAAGAACAATGTATAGCTCGTGAGTGCTACACGATTGCAAGTGAAGAGTAGAGTGGCTTTGGTTAAGCCGCCTAAATAGCAATTACCAGGCCCAGGGCCCGACATTGAGGTTTGTTACCCCTCACTAAATTCAGACTTGAGCTCGCAACTCCAAGCCATCGATGCCGCAGCATTTGGGCTGAGTGATGGTCACCCCTCGTTCTCTTTGCTTATCCTTTCTAGGAAACTGAGAAAACGACAGTCAGTGCTCGGGTCCGCATTCTTCGCACCCGAACACTGGGGGGTGAAAGGGAAATGGTACAACTGGGGACTTCGAAAACAAAACTCGAAGACTGTCGATCCGCACACCGGGTACTGTTCCTTTATTTTATTTTGTTATCTGATGTTATCGCCCAAGGAGGCTGTTATAATAAAAGTTTGCTTAAGTTTTGCCTAAGTCATGCGATGACTGAAACTTATGTAAATCGGCTCGTATTCCATCAATAAAACTTAGAACTCGTTTTCTTTTTTATTTGATGCCTAAAAAGCCTATTTTTCATTTATGCCACGGCTCGTGAAAGAGACGTCGTTCTAAGCTAGCTTCGTTTTTACATTATCTAAAGACTTGCAAACAACAAACTCAAATAATATGAAATCTTCAGTACGAAGTAAAAGATTGTGATATTCTGAATATTCATTAAATGCCTCGAAGGCTAGACACGAGAATTTACAAAGCAACGGTCAAAAGGCTTAAGGCTCGAAGCTCAGACAAAAAACAAGAAAAATAGTTTGTTCAGACGAAGCTTCAGAATCCTCGTCTTCCTCACTTTCGCTGCTCGAAGGCAAATTGTTCATCAACCGCTGAGCCTTGGCAACATCCTCCTGAGCCTTAGTTATTTCCTCGTCCAAGTTCGCCCCGGCTTTGCACAGCTCGAGAGTTCTCAGCTTAGTCTGGATGATGGCTCGATTTTTCTCAACTCGAGCCCTAGTATCACGAGACTTCAGCTTAGCCTCAATTTTGGACTTGAGCTTGGATGAGAACGTGGCCCCTTCGCTCTGAAGAGTCTCAACTTGGGCCTCGAGGGTCTGGGCTTGGACTTCAAGCTCGTTCACCTTCGTCGAGAGCTCTTTCTACTGGCTATGGAGTTGATTGTTCAGGTCATCGATCGTCGCATTTGCTGTTTCGATCTCACCTCGGAAGATCTCCTCTTGGGCTCTTTTTTTCAGCTTCAAGCTTGGCGGCAGCCTCTCGAGACTTGTCAAGCTCAAGGTTAGACTCCTCGACCGCTTTAGGAGCTCGGTCCAAGTCCAACTCAGAATCGAGCAAATGCTTCTCAAGATCTGCAATCTTGTCCTGAAGTTTGTCTTTTAAACGGTCCCAGTGACCCCCAATCCTCCTCAACTCTTCTGCTCGGCCAGCCTCCATCTCGGCTGCTTTCATAGTGTAAACAAAACTCTGCAAAAGTAAAAAGGACAGAACAGTGCATAAAGCTTTTCGCATTTATGCAGGGTCCAAGGAAATGCCACATTCTAAGAAGTGTAATGTACACAACCTAACTTAATGCAATTATTAGTGACTGATTTCACGACTTAAACCTGTGACCTATAGGTAATCCGAAATCAAAATTTTTCTAACAAAACACCATCCTAAACTCAAATATGTCAGTCAGTCCCCTTTATTACAGGCATAATTTAATCTAATGTGGTCGTGTAAGAATTAGTTCTACATTAATCAACAAAATAAAAAATAAAAATAAAATCATTTATCTGAGAAAGAAAATTTGTCGGGGAAAGCTAATTCATTATCCGACAAAACTTTTACATTCCACAAATTACCCAATCAACTCTCCCAAAACCCAAAATTTCACTAAACAACCAATAATTGTTTCAAAAATACCCAATTTAGGAAATTAATTGTAAAATTCATCAAATAAATTGTGGGTTTTCAATCTTTTTCATTAATAACCAATTACATTGGTGTTTCGGGCTTGTTATTAAAATGGGTCGTTCTCGTGGTAATTTTCAAGCTGATGAAGATCCTAGCCAAAGGTACAATCTTTATCATTTCTCTTTATTGTTAAATTTGGTTAGTCAATTATTGAATGTGTTACCCGGTACGTGTGCTGGTGGGAGGTAGCAGATAGCTCGTGGAATTAATCGAGGTGTAAAGTCGTAATGAGTGCTGAATTATTGCTAAATTGGTTAGTTAGCAGTTGAAAGTGTTACCCGGTACTTGTGTTGGTGGTAGCAGGTACCTCGTGGAATTAGTCGAGGTATAAAGTACTATTGGGTGCTGAATTGTTGCTTTGTTTTTTTTGGTAGTTTTTGTGATAAAGATTAGACTTTTAATGCTAAATTAGTAAGTCAATAGTTGAATGTGGTACTCGGTATTTGTGCTGGTGGGAGATAGCAGTACCTCGTGGAATTAGTCGATGTATAAAGTACTAATGAGTGCTAAATTATTGTTTTGTGTTGTTATTGTGATAAAGATTAGATTTTTATTGCTAAATTGGTTAGTTAATAGTAGAAAGACTTACTCGGTACCTGTGATGGTGGGAGGTAGCAAGTACCTCGTGTAATTAGTCGAGGTGTAAAGTAGTAATGAGTGCTAAATAATTGCTAAATTGGTCCGTTAGCAGTTGAAAGTGTTACCCGGTATTTGTGTTGGTGGTAGCAGGTACCTCGTGGAATTAGTCGAGGTATAAAGTACTATTGGGTGCTGAATTGTTGCTTTGTTTTTTTGGTAGTTTTTGTGATAAAGATTAGACTTTTAATGCTAAATTAGTTAGTCAATAGTTCTCGGTATTTGTGCTGGTGGGAGATAGCAGTACCTCGTGGAATTAGTCGATGTATAAGGTACTAATGAGTGCTAAATTGTTGTTTTGTGTTGTTATTGTGATAAAGATTAGATTTTTATTGCTAAATTGGTTAGTCAATAGTAGAAAGACTTACTCGGTACCTGTGCTGGTGGGAGGTAGTAGGTACTTCGTGGAATTAGTCGAGGTTTAAAGTACTAATGGGTGCTAAATTGTTGTTTTTTTGTAGTTTTTGTAATAAAGATTAGATTTTTATTGCTAAATTGGTTAGTTAGTAGTTGAAAGTGTTATGTGGTACCTATGTTGGTGGAAGGTAGCAGATATCTTGTGGAATTTGTCGAGGTGTAAGGTATTAATGAGTGCTAAATTATTGTTTTTTGTAGTTTTTGTGATAAAGATTAGATTTTTATTGCTGAATTGGGTAGTCAATAGTTGAAAGTGCTACCCAATACCTCGTGTAATAAGTCCAGTTATAAATTGCTAATGAGTGCTAAATTGTTTTTTTTTTTTTTTTTTTTTTTTTTGTGACAAAGATTAGATTTTTATTGCTAAATTAGTTAAGTCAATAGTTGAAAGTGTTTATCGGTAACTATGCTTGTGAAATGTAGCAGGTACCCGCCGTGGAATTAGTTGAGATGTGCGCGAGCTAGCCTAGACACCAGCCGAATTGTTGTTTAGAAAAAAAGTTTTTGTGGTAAAGATTAGATTTTAATTGCTAAATTGATTAGTCAATAGTTGAAAGTGTCTTTTTGTTGTAGATAAAAAGTACTAATGGGTGCTAAATTGTTGTTGTGATAAAGATTACAGTTTTATTGCTACATTGATTAGTCAATAGTCGAAAGTATCTTTTAGTTGTAGCTATAAGCTACTAACGGGTGTTAAATTGTTGGGTTTTTCTAGTTTTTGTGGTAAAGATGAGATTTTTATTGCTACATTGAGTAGTTAATAGTTGAAAGTGTCTTTTAGTTATAGGTATAAACTACTAATTGGTGTTAAATTGTTGGGTTTATCTTTTTTTTTTTTTGGGTAAAGATTATCTTTTTATTGCTCATTTGCTCTACAATGTGTGATCACCCTTTCTCTACCTAAATTAGTTTAGTCAATAGTTGAAATTATTACGTAATACCTGTGCTGGAGGGAGGTGGTGGAGGTCGCAGGTACCCGGTAGAATTAATCGACATGTGCGCAAGCGGGTTCAGACACCACAGTTATCACAAAGGAAAAAATAGTTGAAAGTGTCTTTTAGTTGTAGGTTTAAAGTACTAATGGGTGCTAAATTATTGTTTTTTTGTGTGTGTGTGTGTGTTCATTTTGAAGTTTTTGTGGTAAAGATTAAATTTTTATTGCTAAATTGGTTAGTCAATAGTCGAAAGTGTCTTTAGGTTGAAGTTATAAAATACTAATGGGTGTGAAATAGTTGGGTTTATCTTGTTTTTCTTGTAAAACTTAATTTTTTATTGCTAAAATTATGTAGTCAATTGTGGCAAGTATCCTTTTAGTTATAGGTATAAACTACTAATGGGTATTGATTTCTTGGGTTTTTGTGGTAAAGTATAGATTTTTATTGGTACTTGAAGTGTCAATTGTCGAAGTGAGCTTGAGTATGTGATTTTATTATGTAAGGGCGAGTGGCGCACAGTCGAGCTGCTGCTTTAGTGACCTCAACCTCTTTGCACAAATGCAAGGGGAAGACACTGTAAATTATTGATCACCTTTCCTCTACCCCGTACTAGCTCGGCGTAGTAATGCCACATTTGCACGTACATTCCGTTTTAATTTATGAGTGAGCAGATAGAAATTTGGAATTAGTAATTCGTAAGCATTGTTTTCTATTTCCCAAAGAACAGGAAGTACTAGTCATAATGGTATGTGCACTACTCAAATGAAGCATTAGAGGAAATTGGATACTTTCTTTTTTCTTTTTGTTTTATTTTCTCAGTTGCTTCCTGCTAATGTGGTGTGGTTTCATTTCCCATTTTCCTTAAAATAGATCAAGGAGGAAAAAGAATGCCACAAGTGGAGACAATTTAGAATCTGTGACTACTGGTAAGTTTAATCTAACTACTTTTCAACAGTTAAGTTCAGTTTAATTCTGATTCGTGTGGAAGACAATCTGTTAAAGTCCGGCTGGATCCTGTTTCTTGTGGATGACAGTTTATAAAGTTGATTCATCTTCTTTTGTATTTGTCCATTAAAGGTCTTTGAATTTTGTTATCTGGAATTTTTTTTGTTTCCATAGACTTAGTGAGGTTTATTGGCAGATGAATATAACGGTGACTAAAGTGTGAATCGGATCCTGCTTGTCCTTTTTGCCTTTATTTTTTAAATGACTATCTATTTCCTTTTACCGGAAAAGCAGAAGATTCCTAGCAAAGTGGGTACTTCTGGGAGCTCAGTTATCTGTATAAAGTATAAACTATATGTTGGAGTTCTTTCTTATAAATGTAAATTTCATTTAAAGACCACACCTTGTTGATAGAAACATATTGCAACAACTTTTAGATTATCAAGGAAAGCATGGCATAAGTGATTTTAAGTTCAAAACGTAATTTTGAAACATTTGAATAATGATGGAACTGTCTTGGAGCTCACATAATTAGTTGGACTCCTTGCCATCTGTACGTTTTATTTTGGGAGAGTAATATTTTGGTACTTCTGCTGTTACTTTAGTAGACATAATTTGGTTTGGAGGTAGAATTTTTCAGAAAACACTTGCCCAGAATAACTTATGCTTTCCGGTAAGAAAATAGTTTCTAGTTTAACATGGAGTCTAGATAGATTTAGTGATTTGAAGTTGTTCAGAGGCATTATTTAGTATAGGATAAGAGAGGGATGCTCAAGTGGTAAAGCATCCTCCACCCTCAACCTTGAGGTTGGGAGTTCAATCCACCAAGGGAGTAAAAAGTGGGGAAGGGTCACTGATTGCAAGTGAGGGGTTAAGGTAAGTGTACGTTTATATCAAAACACAGAAAAAGAATATAGTTTATGAAACTTTTGGAGTAGGCTTAGATCTAGATATTGTTGCAATGCTTTCAATGCAATAGAGCATAGCTATATGAAAACTTTGTAGGGTCGATTGATAGAGCGGAAATGATAGGAATTGAGATTTTGACCTAAAATATACCATCTTTATTTCCATTCCTTTTTTCTTCAAACCAATTTTACCCAAGTAATTTGAATTTTTGCATTGTATGATGCAATTCTGAACTCGCGGTCTGATGCCTGAGGGACTGATAGAGATTCCTTAGTTTTTCCTTTTTGTTCTTTCCTTCTCCTTATTGTCACTGTTTTGCAGCTGTAATAACAGCCTTTCTTTTTCAACCTCTTCAAGTGTTGTCGTGCTCAAGTCAATGCTAATAAATCATTCTTCATAAGCCTCCTTTTAAACCAATAATTTCTTACCCTTTTCAGCCCTAACTCGTAATTTTAGTCCTATAATCTACTGTAAATTTTTTGTGCATCATTTTCATGACTTATTTTTAGAGTTTTTCAAATTTGTGACCACTTCTTATCTGTTGAAGTAATGCTCTTGATTACTCAGGCCAAGGGACAGGTGAAGGCAAAAGGGCCTTGTATCACTGCAATTATTGCAACAAAGACATTACTGGGAGGGTTCGTATAAAATGTGGTGTATGTTCTGATTTTGACCTATGTATAGAGTGCTTCTCGGTTGGTGCTGAGGTGTATCCTCACAAAAGCGGTCACCCCTATAGGGTTATGGTTAGTTCCTCCTCCTCCTCCTCCTTCTTCTTCAAGTAAGTTATTAACTATGTGTTTTCTTCTGTAATGATGATCTTTGCACTGATATTGCGATATGGAGATTGATCTTATGTCATGCGTTTAACAGATTGCCAGCTTTGATTGATTTATGTTTGTTATATTAGTAGTTACATCTCTTTCTTAGGAGTTACCAGTGCACTATTCAACATGAACAGATGTTTTTGTGAGAGTGGTTTTAGAGGTTTACTTCATGGTTTTAAATGCTTCCGAGCACCAGCTCCGGAGCTAATTTACAGTTTTAAGCACTTGGTAGCAGAGCTTGTCCATTGTTCGAATGACCTTCATAGTGTCTTTGAACAGGACATCTTATCTTTCCCGCTTATCTGTCCGGAGTGGAATGCTGATGAAGAGATGTTGCTTCTGGAGGTATTATTTTTAAGGACCCTCTTTTTGGACACCTCATGTCTTATTTATAACTGAATTTGACTTTTCACTTTTCCTATTACGTAATCATAACATCCACTTTTTTCTTGTTGTCTTGGTTCCTTGAATTTGCTATGCCTAGGGACTTGAAATGTATGGCATGGGTAATTGGGCAGAAGTTGGTGAACATGTCGGAACAAAGTCAAAAGAAGCATGCATCGAACATTTTAAGAATGCATACTTAGACTCACCTTATTTTCCTCTTCCGGTAAGAAATTTATCACTAATATTATTTAGGTATTAACTCTTTGACTCATTATTTCACCTGCATTTGTTATTTTCTTTTTCTAGGATATGACTCATGTCATTGGGAAAAACAGAAAGGAACTCCTTGCTATGGCTAAAGGGAACTTTGCAGATAAGAAAGGTTAGGAATGTAGTTCTCGATTCTGAATTTTCCAGTTGTTTGCTTGGTTGTTCATCTTAGGAGCCTGATCTTCTACCATTAGGATAACAAAATGATGCTCTGAACATAAGACATCCTTTTAAGGTCAAGTAGTCTGCAGTTACATATCTTGTAAAATAACTTATAGTGGCTTGTGAAGCGAATCTATGTGTACTTCTCTATTTCAACATCCGATTTTGATTTTATTTGTAACATCTTAATCTATCATTCCATTCTCCTAGAGCAAGCCTAAGTATCTTAATTGTTACATGAAAAACGTGGTGAAGGGTGGGGATGCACATTGGTTTCTGAGAATTCCTTGGGAGAAAACCAGGAGTTCATGTTTTAGTAGGAGTTGAGAAATTTATTTCAGTTGCAACAAATTTTCAGAATAACATTGTGTTAAGTTTGGCTACTTGTGGCAAATGCAGGACTTCCCTCAATCGGTGAAGTTGTTCCTAAAGATGAATCATTCTCCCCATCCAGAGTCAAGTATGAATCTCACATTTTATATTCTGTATGCATGGTTTATTTATCAGTTATAATTCTAAATCATCTAATATTCACTTTGTCCTTGCATGTTGCCATTAGAGTTGAAGACTCGCATAAAAATGGTCCTTTAGGCCGTTTAACTTCTGTATCCAATGCGGGTAAGACAGGTTTTTGGTCCTATCTGAATGCAGTATTTACTTGTTTTTCATACGATGGCATTCTTTGAGCCATTTAACGATTTGGATGCTGCAGGAACCACAGGCATAAAAAAGCCATCTAGCAAGTCGCTAGCCAAAGACCAAAATGAACCTGTGAAACTGGAAGGTAAGGCTAGCAACTTATAATATTTCGCGGAGAACCTTGAATGGAGGAATTTCTGAGTTTACAAAATTTTTAGAAGGAACAAAATGTAATTTCATTTTGGCAGATAAACCATCAGGCAGAAATTATGGAGGCAAGAAACCTAATTCCCTGAAGGATGATGGATCCTCATTGATGAAATTAAGTGGCTATAATGTCAAAAGACAAGAATTTGATCCTGAATATGATAATGATGCGGAGCAACTATTGGCTGATATGGAATTCAAGGAAACTGAAACTGAAGAGGAGCGCGAACTTAAATTGCGTGTTCTGCGTATCTATGCCAAGAGGTATTCTTCCTTTTCTCTGTTATGTTACATGATTCTCCAGTTATCATAAGCTTTCAAAGTCAAACTTCACCGAATAATGGCAGGCTTGATGAAAGAAAGCACCGCAAGGATTTCATTATAGAGAGGAATTTACTCCAGCCAAGTGAATTTGAGAAGGATTTGTCTCCAGAAGAGAAAGATATATGCCGACGTTATGATTCCATTATGCGCTTCCTCTCCAAGGAGGAGCATGAAGAATTACTCAAGACTGTGGTCGCTGAACATAGATTTCTGAAAAGAATACAAGAACTCAAGGTGAGAAACTTAGCTCTGTGATTATTACTCCCTCTGTCCGAAGTTATGTGACACGTTTTAGTCTGCCCTAAAAGGAATGACACGTTTCCATATTTAGAAGTAATTTAACTTCAAAGTTCCCATTTTAGTCGTAATGAGATGATTTATAGCCACACATCTATCTATTGTTTGTTCTAGACCATAATTTTCAAATATCCATTTTTTTTAGACTTAAATTCCATGCACTCAAACACCATCACATAAAATGGGATGGAGGGGGGTACCTTTTCTCTGAAACTATATGTTGGCATGTATATAAGTTTTCTCGTTCTCTTCCTTTTCCATGGTTTTTTGTTATCTTATATAGATGCTAGGTAAATTTATGAATTAGAACGACACTTTCTATCCTGTTACTACATATGTAAGATCAAATCTGCAGGAAGCGAGAGCTGCTGGTTGTCGTTCATCTGCTGAAGTTCAGAGATACTTGGAAAGGAAAAGGAAGAGGGAAGCTGAAGAAGGTGTTCCTAGAAAAGAAAGTTCTCAGATTGGTCCAACAAGCCAGGAGAGCCTGAACATGCCTACTTCTTCTGACTCACTCGGAACACATTCAAACAGAAAACCTTGTAGCCAGGCCAATTTGAGTTCCATCACTGATTCGGGTGTCGCAGCTTTTTCTGCAGACGAGTTGTTATCTGAACCTGTAAGTTGTCAGATTACTTCTTTTGAAAGGAAATTTTCACTTACTACAACTTGTATTGATTTCTTAGACTTATGTCCAGGACTAAGTAAATGGAAAGATTTAAATAGATTTTCTCTACACACTTTACAGTTAAAACATTTATTACACTGTCAGATTACCAAAAAGATAATTACATGTATTTTCCTAATAAGTAGGACTAGTAACCTGAAGCAAGGCAGGCAGCGTACCAGGTTAAATTATACTGATAGTGTAAAAATTCAATCTTGAGGTTGTCAATGAATATTAGTTCCATTTAAGTATGCGGGAAATGCTCCGTCTCTTTCTAATTTTTGCACCAATACATGTAACTTTGCATGATTTTCTGCTTGCAGGAGAAACAGCTATGTCGAGAAATCAGGTTATCGCCTCATAATTATCTTAAGATGCAGGAGGTACTTACAATACAAATTTTTAGTGGAAACATCACAAGAAAATCAGATGCTTATTCCTTGTTCCAAATTGAAGCAACCAAAGTAGATAGAGTTTATGATATGCTTTTAAAGAAGGGAGTTGCATCCTTGTGAAATTTTGTCCAGGCATTATTCTTTCTATTTTAAATGACATTTCCCAGTATTTTTTGTTCTCTCGCAGTTTTATTCTGTTTCTTAGTAGTTCTATTGAAGAAAATAATTTCCTTTGCCGTGCATGGGGAGGCCAAGAGATCAAAAGACTTATAATTCCGGCCAATCGCTTCTCGGCCTCAGAGATTTATCAGTATCTGCTGTTCACAAATGATTCAGATAGATATTGAATCGATTGAACGCTCTTCTAACGCCTGTTTCACTTTTGGAAGACCAGATTTAAGTTATATACGCTAACAAAGGCCGGACTCTTCTCAACTTTTCTGGATATCGCTAAGATTTCTTTCTAAGACTTTTTCAAGGGATCTAATTCAATATAAAATGATAGTGTTGAAGCCCGGCTGGATGACCAGGAGTGCCAGCTTAATCAGCCGTTTCATTTAGTTTAGGAATTGCTGCGAGATTGACCAATGGAGATTAGTTGGCTCTTATGTATTATTTCCATTTTTAGCCAGTTTATAAAGAATTAGAATTCGGATGTAAATTTTTCGGGAAGCTTCCCTGAAAGGAAAATAGACAATAAAGAAGGAAAGAGAGAAAATGGAAACATTGTGCACACTCTAGTGCGTTTAGGTGGGAATCAACCTTGGTACCTCTATGACCTAATGCGCACAAACACTAGAAACTTCACGGCATCTCTTTTAGTTTCCTATATGCACCACTTTCCCCGTTCATTTCAGAACTAAGTACACCAGAATGACTCATCGCAAAAAGGATGTCATAAGATAGTTGAGATCTTCTACTAACTCATCGCAAAAGGGTATCGTGAGATAGTTGAGATCTTATACTATTAACTAGAGACATTAGATAGGAAGCATTTTAGTGAGACTACCCGGCACTAATCCGAATTAGTAGTTCTGGTAAGCTTTCATATGCCAGATGGTAAAAATTAAAAAACAAAAAGTACCATCATGTAGAGAAATGTCTAGTCTTCTTGAGAATATATTTGCAATAGAAAACGCCAAGTATATACAATGTTATATTTAAGAATTCTACAAGACATCGTAAATTATATAAATTAATACTGCGAATGATTTTTCACTATTAGTTTATTGAATATGCTGTAATTTTTTATATGATATGTATAAAGAATCTCCTTTAAGGAGACATGTATAGAAGTCACATTTGTATAAAGACCATAGTTTACACAAACAAATCAGGCAAGCTTCAAAGCACAAAGGACATACACATCTTTATCGCCTTACAACTCTCTTCCCCTTTGAGATTTTCAGTTAGTGCTTTTCACTTAAGATTATAGGAAACAAAAGTCAAAGATGAATGACTACAATGGAAAGAAGATGATTGAAACTGCAAGAAAACCATATATGCACAGTGAATTAAGAAAGAAAACTTTGCAGTTTCTAGTCCCAATATCTCTCATATCCTTCCTTCTCTCTTACACCTGTGGTTTCTCCTTCTTTTTCACATATAATTTTCACTTTTCAGCTCTTATTTTCCCACTATTTGCTCATGTCTTTGATAGGAAATACATGTTCCTACTTTGTAATGGTATCCTTGCATTTCTTGCCAAGAACTTGAGTACTTATAGCTCTTCTAATTCTCCTGATATTAGTGGAGACTTAGCAAAGAGTACTGTTGAAGATGAAGAACAAGAAAGAAAAGGAGATGAACAAGAAGACTTAAATAATCTAATTGTGAGGGAAGACGTAGAAGAAACAGAGAGTTTATCAGAAACAGCAGCAGTAGAAGAAGAAAATGAAGAAAACATGAGCACAGAAGAACTCAATAAGAAGATTGAAGAATTTATAAGGAAGATGAAAGAAGAAATTAGGACTGAAGCTCAACAACAGCTTATAACACTTGAGCCCCTCCATTCTCTTCCACCTAAAGGAAGGAGATAACGGTGGTGTCTAAGTACTTCTGAATAATTCTACTGTTATGTTGGATCGATATATGTTTCCTTCTACTAGCGCATAAACCGAATAATTTTGTTCATCACGTGATAAGTCTCTCACTATTCCATTAGTGTCTTCCTTTGTTTCCTGTGTCTTTGTTTTTTATTTTTTCTTTTTTAACTGTACAACTCTCTTTACCTTTCCTGTATGTTCGTACTTGATTCATTTCAAGAAGTGATGCAACTTGGACCCTGTATAAAACAAAGTGAGCTTTTAATTTTTTTATTTTTAGTTGGATTATTATGTTTGCTTCTTTAGTGTATTGGTCGGATTTTGTCCGATCACATATGTGACACGTAGTCAGCAACGTGGCAAGATGAGAGCGAATATCAGAGACAGCATAACACGAGATCGAAAGAAGACAGCGTTGATCGATAACGGTTGATCAATTCAACTAAACCGTGATCGGAAGAGTTCGAAGACAATTGCTACATCAGATAAGAATGGTTGATCTTATCCCACTTTTGTCGGGCCGTATTCAACGAAAATTGTTAGACGTGGGTAACTACGTGACTGATGGAGAAACGTGTGAGAGTGGAATTCTCCTAGGGTTGGACTCTTTCTACTTCTCACCCTATAAATAGTTCCATATACCCTCACTTGTAAGCTTACGTTCAACTGAACAAAGCATCCCTCTTTATTTTACTGCTATAATATCGCCACCATCAATGCCATTTACACAGCCATTATACCACCATCATTGTAATCACAGTGTACTTGTGGAATCGTTACTTGGTTCAACTCTGGAAGGAGGATTCTTCTCTTTCAACGGAGCACGAGCCTTCGATCAATCAATATAATAAGTTTTATCGCTTTCGTTTATTTATTTGTTATTTGCTTAACTGTCTACTTGCTAGTTCGATTGCTTGTTGTGTCTATTTATCATCGTGAATCTTGTTAATCGTTAACTATTGCTCCGATCGTAACATTGATTAAACAAGATTGTTGCTCGATTTCTAAGTCGTATTTTCATCACCTTAATTAAGTAGATCATTATTTGGCTTATACTATTTTGTTCACTTGCAATTATTGTCATCGTATATGTCTTTGATCGAAATCTAAAATAAGCAAAGTCATCAGCCTAACACAAGTTCAATTGATAACTAAGTATTCGTTCGATAAATTACTATCGGAATATGATCTATTTATTCATTTGCTTTGTTCGTAATCTCTGTTCGGAATTAGTCAGAATCAACCGTTCGTAGTCAATTATGTGCACTATCGTAATCGATAAATTTGCCACTTGTCTTCATTTGTTCGATTAGATTATTGTCTTCGAATCGAATTTGTTATTTCGCACTGTTTAGTTCGTTGTCATTTGTGCCATCGAATCGGTATTCTGCATATTAGTATCATTAAATCGATCACCTGTTAACGTGAAATTACTTATCAATCGGTCGAATCACGATATAAACGGTCGCCTAAGGCTCAACTAAATATAAATTTAATTATAATACCTGAAACCAATTTTTAGGATATACAATTTAGCGCCCACCGTGGAGCCTAGGCAATCGATTTGTTTCGAGATTTGATCGTTGATACTACTCACGTTCGTTTTCTTATTTTGCAATGGCAGATGAACACAATGTTGATGCCACCACCGCTTTGAACGACACACAACAGCTTAATCCCAATGACGGGGTTCAAGCTGGATAGGTCAGACTCATCTCTGTTTACAACGCATCAGTATAGTTGTGTCTTATTTTGCTCCTCTATGTTCTGTTTTCCGGGCTAGCTTACTTATCTTTCGGGTTAGTTAGCTATTCCTTGCTTACTGAGTCCTTATGGCTCACTCCCTATCAATTTCTTTTGTTGTCTTATTGTTTCGGCAGATTCCGCTCAAGGACCCAGCACGTATCGTGAGTGAGGAGCAGGACGTATTCATCTGTCTATGGTGAGCCAGCTTGTTCTTTGAGGCCACCAGCTATAGTTTTTATAGTTGTGTCTTATTTTGCTATATTATTCAGACAACTTTTATATATGTCTATCCTTGAGAGTTACCTTGTGTTGTTAAGGTTAGGTTCATTTTGTTCTCAAGGTAATTCTACGCAAATTGTGTCGATTCAGTCAAAAGGGTTTGCCCGACAGGTCTAAGGGAGGTAGTCGGGTGCCCGCACGGCCTAATCGAAAATTCAGATCATGTCATTTAGTATCAGAGCTCGGTTTAGAGTCTTTCCAAATTATCACAGTGTCTAATAGAGTCTCGTTGATCGGGCGGAGACATCCATACCTATCTACGAGAGGCTATGGTGGCATTTAGGCAGTTTTATTTCTTTATTTTCCCATCGTGTGGGGTCTTCTTGTATGAAGTTAAATATCTTTGTTATTCATTTACACTAAATAGTGAGAACATGTGTGACTTCTTGGGGAGAGATGGAGAAGTTAGAGCGGGAAAGTAAGAGATTCCATAGTTCAGGGCATCCTAGTACCTCTCGTCTGGAGGTAAAAATTATCAGCAGCAGAGCAGGCCACCTGTTAGGCCAGTTCAGCCTAACGCACCTGCTTCACCTCAAGGTCAGTTTTTGTTTCGCCCGCAAGATTAGTCTTAGTTTGATCACCGTAGATTTGCTCCAGGGTACTTTATCTGTCAGGATCCAGGGCATCATAAGAAAGATTTCCCTTATCTTCATAAGTAGGGTAGTAGTCGTCCTTACTCTCGCCCTCCAGCACCTATGTAGCAGCAGCCTTAGGATGTCCTTTTTGGGTCTCAGCCAGCCAGAGGTGCACCACCACCTAGCAGAGGTTGTGGGCGTAGTTCTAGTGGTCCTTCTAGAGAAGGTTCTCCAAAATGGCAGCTCAGCTCAGCCGCAGAGACAACTATATGCACTGCCAGTCAGGCAGGATGCTGAGGCATTTGATGCAGTAGACCCAGGTAACTTCTTCCCTTATCTATGAGCAGGATTTTTTTTTTTTGTGGAATATCTGGAATTCATCTATCTTGATATGTTTCCATGGGTTTTCTGGGATATCGTTTCTGTTAAAAAAATCCGTTGTAGTAGAGGGGTTAGCTTCTAGTATGTTTTATTCTGGGAGTTTCAGAGACCCTATTTGTTTATCTGGTTTAAATGCGAGAGATTTTGGAGTAAGTGTTGATATTGTCGACTTGGCCTCTGGTTGTGCCACCTTTTGTTGTTATATCAAGTTAGTTCATCTCTCCCTCCTTGGATTTAGTGTTAGTAGAATGATGTGAGTTCTATTCGCCACCATCAGAGTGTGTTATTGCTCCTTCAGAAATTGGTAAGTAAAGATTGATCTATGTGTCTCGCCTTAGTGTGAGACACTAGTAATGATATTTTATGCTATGAGCTTGTCTCTATTATAGAGTCAATTTTCCAGCGTGTCCGTTGGCGACTTATTAAGTCTTTCTTCAGATTAGAAGGTTGGGATTGACATGAATGTTGTTCCATAACTTCATTCAATGTATATTTCTTTCATTTTTTTTTTGCTAGCTTGACTCGGAAGATAGTCTAACTGTGATAGCCATGCTAATGAAAAATGAGTTTCCCATAAGCATTAGTTGTTACCACCCTCAGTTTAATGTTATTTCTTTTCCGTCTGGTACTAATAGGTTGGGTGTCATTCGTGATACTCTCTGTGTTGATACTGTCTATGTTGGGCCAGAATAAATGTCCATGTAACCAGGTAATGTGTTGTTTGTGTTCCTAGGCCGCTAAGGTTAATGGAGAGCATCGTCCACCTTGTGAATTTGAGTGATCAAGCAGTAGTGCTTGTGGTGAAGGCTTAGAAGTCATGAACTCGAGCGTTGTAGTTCCTTGACAACTCGAGAGTGTAATTTGGTAACAGAGTCTTCCTTAATCGAGTGGACTAACGAAGGGCAACCTGGAAATCCTTATTTCTAATTAGCTACGTAGTCATGTTCTTAGTAGAGGAGTTTTCCGCCAACTCTAGATGCCAAGGGTAAGTCTTTCAAGAGTCATCGAAATGTAAGTTTAGTTTTCAAGTTTATTAGCCTTCCTTCGTATCGAAAAGCATGTTGGTAGGATGTCTCGTCGGCTCAAATTGCCAGCCTATGTGCCAATTCATCTAATCTTCCTGTATTGATGCTTCAAAATTGTATATGAGACCCTCAGGGTGATGGTAATACCCAGTTCAGCTAATTACGAATCCAGCTTTGGGAGTTCTCGGTTGTTGTTATTAGTAGGGATATTAAGGGAGTTTTGATTCTGAAATAATTTCCAATGATTTCTATTCCGAGCAGGTGTATGGGTATATGAAAAGTGGAGAAGTATCCCTCCAAACTAGGGGTATTCATGGGGCGGTACGGTTCGGGTTTGAGCTTACCAGTAACGGTATATCGGTTAACGGTATGTAATTATGTAAAACCAATACCGTACCAATAAGCTATCGGTTAACGGTTATCGGTTCTTAACTGTTCGGTAACCGGTACACCGAAGTAATGTGTGAATTCTTGGTGGATGGTTGTCAATAGGTAATATTTAGTAATGTGTGAATTCTTGGTGGATGGTTGTCAATAGGTAATATTTTTTAATTAATATGAATAACCACTAAAGTAATAGACAAACCATCCACACAAACTAAGTAAACAAGTGCAATCAACAAGTCTTAACAATATGCTAACATAACACAAAATAATAAAATAGAAATAGAAAAGATAAGAAAGTCTGATCAATGATCCGAAAATGCTAAATTAATTATATAATAGGCCGGACTTATTAATTAAAGTGTATGAGTATTGACATATAACCACCAAAAATAATAATAATAGTTGAAGTTTAACCTATAAGTTAATGTTGTAAATTAAGAGTTTAAATGGCTTAATATACTAATAATAAATAAAATAAAATATATAAAAATTATAAAAAAAACCTTATTGGTTATCAGTACGGTAATGGTAAAGAGATATAGAAACCATTACCGTACCGATATCTTATCGATATTGGAAATTAATACCATTACCGAACCAATAATCGTTATACCGATACCGTTATGCTTATCGGTAGCGGTAGCGGTAGCGGTTCGGCTATCGGTACCTGTTCGGTTCAGTTTTGCATATCCCTACTCCAAACATAGACGCTGATGATATCCTTGAAAGCGTCTATCGATCCATCTATATCGTTAAGTATTTCGGGGTTAGGTGATTAGTAATTTTGATTGGTAAGGATTAATGCCAGCTCATATGTATATCATTTTTCCGGGAATAAAAGTTTTCCTGCTGGTAATCGAGGAAGATTCGGATTGGCGATGTTCAAATTAAGTGTAATCATAACTCTTAAGTTAAGAGTCTTGCTTCACTTAATATCATCCCATGAGCTTGGACAGTGTTATCATATCGTCTAAATCAAGTTGGAGGTTCATTTCTAGTGTTCTCTGTGCTGGCAAGAAAAAACTCTAGCTCGTTCAAGGACGAACGAGAGTCTAAGTGGAGGAGAATGAAACGACTTTAGCTAGTTATTTTAGGATATGGGAGTCCAATTATTGTACCGATAGTCTTAAAAGTTTTGTAAGATCCATTAGGACCTATTTGCAAAGTTTGAATTGAATCAGACCTCATTTGGTAGGTATCAGAAGAAGGTTTCAGTTTCCGTTGTCGGTAAATCTTAAAAAGAAGTTTTCGAGCTCGATTTTGGGCGAATAAGCTCTGATCTGTAATCCGAAAGCGACGTTAGGTTCGTATGGTCATTTTTGACCTATGTGAACTTCGACGTAAATTCCGAGGTCGTTCGGATAGTTTTTGTTAAAGTTCCGAAAGTTAAGAATTTGATCTCTTGCCGTTTAATTCGCATCTTGAGTTTTGGAAATCTGATTCGAGATCCGCCTTAGCGAGTACATCACATAAATTTTATATAACTTACTTGAGAAATTTGGGATTATTCCAAATTTTATAGGGTTCTATTTTAATTTTCGTCACGGTAGCAAGTTTTAAAAAAAGAAAAGAAGAAAAAAGAGAAAGGGAAAAAGAGATTAAAAACAAAAAGAAAGGAAAGGATATTTAATGAGGGAGGCGGTGGCTAAGGGGTTTATCCCTTAGCTTAAAGGCATAAATGAGAACAGAAATAAGAACGAGAGAGAGGAACGCAGACAAAGAAAAAAATAGACAGAAAAGAGTGAAAGGAAAGGAAAAGGAGAAGGAAAAAATAGAATTTTCACCCTGAAACATCCAGGTAATGATGTTAATTTATTGTTTTTTTATTACGTGTGTTTAACTATATTTTAACGGTAGAAATCAGGATATTAGACATCGTTCTAATAAGCTAAATTGATAGTTTAAAGGGTTAATTGGACCCCGATGATGGAATTGATTATATATTTGAACTCAGGGAGTTATGGGCAACCATAAATGTAATTTATTTAAGGTTTGGTTATGTGATTTCGAACCATGTATGTAGGCCTGGACTGCGTATGGCATATGCGAATCGGGTGTTGGGTTCTTGACCGGATTATTCTAAGATGTAAAGAATGAAGCCTTTAGCCTTATTTGATATAGTTTTTTCTGATTATTGAACAGAGCGGGATCGTTTGGCAGTGAATCTAAGGGACAAAGCAGTTGTTCAATAGAAGTACTAACTTTGGAATAAGGTAAGTGATTATATCCATTCCTTTGACGACCTTTGGCCTTTTGGATATTCTATTCACGCGTTCTTTACGTAAATAGCTGCCAATAAGGCTTACTTATTACGCTACAGCCTTGAAACGCATTCATAGATTATGTTTTCTGGTTATGGGCTGTTGTGTCATATACTGAGTGCAGGAGTATTCTGCCTCAGCTTTATATTATATCGGGTGCAGGAGTATTCCACCCCAGGAGTAGGAGTATTCCACTCCAGTTGGTCATATACTGAGTGCAGGAATATTCCGCCTCAGCTTTATATTATATCGGGTGCAGGAGTATTCCGCCCCAGGAGTAGGGATATTTCACTCGAGTTGGTTATTATATTTTATTCCCCTCGAATGCAAGAGTATTCCGCTTTGGGACGAGATTACGGGCACATGTAACCGTATTGCATCATATTTCATTTCATACCATTATGTATGTTAACTTGTTGTACATGATTGTTGCTCTAATTATGTGCATTGCTTATTTGTTGGTTGTTGGCTGGTTCTGTTTCCCTAACTAGCTTACTTATCTTTCGATTTTGTTAGCTATTCCTCACTTACTGAGTCCTTATGACTCACTCACTCCCTATCTATTTCTTTTGTTTACTTTTTGTTTCAGCAGATTCCGCTCCAGGACCCAGCATGTATCGTGAGTGAGTAGCAGGACATATTCATCTTTCTATGGTGAGCCAGCTTGTTCTTTGAGGCCACCAGCTATAGCTTTTATAGTTGTATCTTATTTTGATCCCTTCGGAAGATGTGAATATCTTTTGGACTTCTTAGATTTCTGATCTGGAAACCTCTAAACCTGTGTATTCTGGGTAATTAGCTGTATTATTCAGACAGCTTGTATATATATATCTATCCTTGAGAGTTATCTTGTGTTGTTAAGGTTAGGTTCATTTTATTCTCAAGGTAATTCTACGCAAATTGTGTCGATTCAGTCAATAAGGTTCGCCCGACAGGTCTAAGGAAGGTAGTTGGGTGCCCGCACGGTCTAATCAAAAATTCAGGTTGTGTCACAGCCTCTCTTTTTTTTATTGGTGTCGAGGTTTTTCATACAGTAGATGGGGTACTTCTAACTCAAAAAAGTACATGTTGATCTGCTTCATCGAGTCAATATGTTGGATACTAAGAATGTTAAGATGCTTCTTGCAGCTGTTACTGCACTCAAGCTTGATGATGGAACTTCATCGACAGATCAGACACAATATCGCAAGGTCGTGGGTGCTCTACAGTACAATTCTATCACTCGGCCTGATATTTGTTTTGCAGTCAATCAGCTATCTCAATTTATGCATCGTCCCACTTAAACTCATTGGTAAGCCTGCAATCGAGTTCTACGGTATCTCAAAGATACAACGACCTTTGAATTTTACTTGCACCTCATCATCCACTTAATCTTGTTACTTTCTATGATTCTGATTGGGGTGGTGATCCAGATGACAAGTGTTCCACTGATGCTTACATTGTCTTTATTGGAGGTTCTCCGATCAGTTGGTCATCAAATAAACAACGAACTGTAGCTCGCTCCTCTAGTGAAGCTGAATACAAGGCCATTGCTAATGATGTTGCTGAAACAAATTGGGATGTCAATCTTTTGAAAGAGCTCTGATTTTCCAGTGCCTACATTCCAATGGTTTGTTGTGACAACTTAGGTGCCACATTTCTGTCACAAAATCATGTGTTTCTTAGTCGCATGAAACATCTTGCACTTGACTATCGTTTTGTTCATGAGCAAGTACGCGACAAAACACTGGTTGTTAAAAATGTTTCATCTACATCACAGCTTGCTGATTCTCTCACCAAAGTGGTTCCTACAGCTGTTTTTCTTCGTCATAGGTCCAAGATCGGAGTCGTCCTATCAGCGCCTATCTTGCGGGGGAATATTAAGGACGGCTAATCAATCACCAGCAATCATCTAGGATATCACAATATTCACTTTTAATGTTTTTATTTTTACCTTGATTTTCTATCAATTAGTGATTCTGTTATGTATATTGTCTTTACTATTTTGAGCAACGTTGCTCCTCCATACTTGTATTTATACAGACATTTTGAAGTAATGAAAAATATACAATTAGTTTACTGCAAACATCTAAACTTCTTTATATATAAGATGTTGCCCAACTAACCCCCAAAGAAAAGAGCAAAGAAATGTGCTTATCAGAGTTGAGCCCAAACCGCGAAATCATCTGGTTCCACTGGTATTCAGCATCTTCGGGACTAATCTAAATGATATAACTAGGGGGTGTACAAACCGAACCTTGGTTTGGTTTGGTTTGGTTTGGTTTGGTTTGGTTTGGTTTGGTTTGGTTTGGTTTTACAAAAAAAAAAAACGAACCAAACCCAAACCGAACCGATATTTTATAAATATTATTTTTAAACATTTATAGATAAAAAATATTCATTATAAACTTCTTTATATATGATTTTAAGGAAATTTTACATGGCATAGAACTCAAGTGAGTATTAAACATTAAATAAACACATACACTTTTTATTATAGTGTATAAACTTAAACTAATTATACCCCATATTTTCTAACCATTGATTTGATGAAATCTTTAAGCATTAGATGTGCCTATTTTTAAGGAAATAGATGATCAATTACATTATTTCTCTTAATTAACACTTAAGTAATTATCTTCTATATAATATCAAGAATCAATATTACTAAATTATCATCTAAATACTAGCACACAAGCAACATACTACACGGTTGATTAAGGGGAAAAAACAAAGCTAACTCAACTCATTTATATCGTGTCTCTCCATTTTTCGTTTTCAATTTACGTACATTATTTTTCATTGTCTTATTAAGATGTATATGTAATTATTATTGATGTCTAAATATCTATAAATATCATACATCGATAGTTGATCGTCGGAAATATTTGAAAGCAACACTTACATATTTGTTGTAGAGACTTTATATAATAAAAACCGAAAAAATCGAGAAAATCGAAAAAACCGAGATCGAGAAAACCGACTTTATGTTGGTTTGATTTGGTTTATAGATTTGAAAAATCGATATATTTGGTTTGGTTTGGTTAATGATAAAACCGAACCAAACCGCCCTATGTTCACTCCTAAATACAATACTTCAAACGCAAATCTAAGTTCTGCATACCTTGATCCAAGCAGTAGAGAGAACCAAGTAGATGTTTTTGGCAGGATACTCCATACAGAAATGATGTGCTCTTTGTCTGGAAATTCACTTCTTATGGCATCTCGGAGCCCAGAGTCAAATAAGTTATAAATGTGTGAGGAAAAAATAGAAAAATATTAACAGAGTAGCCAAGGAAAGAAAAAAAAGATCAAAAAGGAGAACGGCAAGAATAATCACAGAGGATTGCGAAGTTAAACCTATAAAGCCCATGCAAATGAGCCTGGGGTCTAATTCTGCAGCAAAACACAACCAAAGAAGATAATGAAACGACCTCGGTTAGTCGTTTCGGAAGTTAGGACTCCGATTGGCGTGCCGATAATTTTAAAATATTTATAATATCTATTAGGACCTGTCTGTAAAATTTGAGCTAAATCAGACCTCGTTTGGTACGTATCGAAAGAAGATTTCAGATTTTATTATCGATAAATATTAAAAAGAGATTTTCGAGCTCGGTTTTGGCGAATGAGCTCCGATTCGAAATCCGAAAGCGTCGTTAGGTTCGTATGATTATTTGTGACATTTGTGAACTTTCGAAAGTAAATTTCGATGTTGTTCGGCTAGTTCCGCTAAAATGCCGAAAGTTAAATAATTTGATCTTTTTCTATTTAATTTGCATATTGAGTTTCGGGAGTCCGATTTGAGATCCACCTTTGCGAGTATGTTACATATATTTTGTATAACTTGTATGCAAAAGTTGGAATTATTTCGAGTATCGTAGGATAGCGTTTTAATTTTCATCGCAAAAAGATTAAAAAAAAAGGGCAAAAGACAAAAAAAAAATAAATGAAAGGGTGGTGGAGCTGGTCCTTAGCCTTGCTAAGGACGAATATAAGTAGTGAAATCAACATAAGGCAAAGACGAAACAGAGAAGCGAGAACAGAGAAGAGAAAAGCGCAGTGAGGTAAAAAAATGCCAGAAAAGGAGAAAAGAGCCGGGAAAATAGTAGAATTTTTACCTCGAAACATTCAGGTAATGATGTTAATGCATTATTTGAGTTTATTACGTGTGTTTGAATATATTTTAACGGTAAAACTTGGAATATTAGACATCGTTTTAATAAGTTCAATTAATAGTTTAAAGGGTCAAATGGACCCCGTTAATGGAATTAATTATATATTCGTACTCAGTGAATTATGGGCAACATATAAATGCAATTTATTTGGGGTTTGGTTATGTGACCATAAACCCTGTACATAGGTCTGGCCTGCGTATTGCGTATGCGAATAGGGTATCAGGTTCCTAACCGGATTGCCCTAAGACGTAAGGAATGAAGCCTTTAGCCTAATTTGATATATTTTTCTGGTTATTGAACACAGTGGGATTGTTTGGAAATGAATCCTAAGGACAAAGCGGTTATTGAGTGGCTGTACTAACTTTGTAACAAGGTAAGTGTTTATATCCATTTCTTTGGAGGCACTTGGCCTCATGGATTTTCTGCCACGTGTTCCTTATGTGTGTAGCTGCCGATAGGCGTACTCATTACGCCTTAGCTTTGAATTTACATTGTATATTATATGTTAAGCCCTGTTGTTGGTATTGCATTGAGCATATGAGCATTGCACTCTGGTTTTGAGCATTGCATATACTTCCCGGTAATCGATGAGAGTCCCGAGCCGGTGAAGGGTCATTATTGCATATACTTCCCGGTTGGTGAAGGGTCATTATTGCATATACTTCCCGGTTGGCGATGAGAGTCCCGCACCGGTGAAGGGTCATTATTGCATATACTTCCCGGTAATCGATGAGAGTCCCGAGCCGGTGAAGGGTCATTATTACATATACTTCCCGGTAATCGATGAGAGTCCCGAGCCGGTGAAGGGTCATTATTGCATATATCTCCTGGTAGACGATGAGAGTCCCGCGCCGGAGATAGGTAGCAGGCATATGTGACTGCATGACATCATATTGCATTCATACGCATTCCATTGAACATATTGAGGGGTAGGAGGATTCCGCCCCAGGAGCAGGAGGATTCCGCTCCATTCTATCATATTGAGGATAGGAGGATTCTGCCCTAGGAGCAGGAGGATTCCGCTCCATTGCATATATTGAGGGGTAGGAGGATTCCGCCCCAGGAGCAGGAGGATTCCGCTCCATTGCATATATTGAGGGGTTGGAGGATTCCGCCCCAGGAGGATTCTGCCCTAGAGTATGAGGATTCCGCTCCATTCATTTGACACATGTGACCCTTTGCATCATATTTCATTTCATCTCATTTCATTTCATTTCATTTAATACCATTGTGTAGACTTGTGGTACATAACTACTGTTCTGCTTATACGTGCATTGCTTATTTGTCTATATATTTCTGGCTCGTATTCTGGGTTGCGGGGATCGGGTTGCACGTCGCAGCGATATAAATATATGGATCGGGTTGCACGCTGCAACAGGATGAATGTATGGATCGGGTTGCACGCCGCAACAGGATGTATTTTTTATTGTTGA
This sequence comes from Petunia x hybrida, assembly GCA_037355625.1. Taxonomy (NCBI): domain Eukaryota; kingdom Viridiplantae; phylum Streptophyta; class Magnoliopsida; order Solanales; family Solanaceae; genus Petunia; species Petunia x hybrida. The sequence goes on along the minus strand of JBBBVM010000504.1, from coordinate 346,833 downwards.
TGTGTTCGGAATACCTATATGTTCTGGCTATCTTATGTTCCTGGTTGTTGATGAGTTTGTCATTCCATACGTGTTTCTAGTTATTATCTGCCTCTGCCTTTTCATAATTTAAATAAGAGGAATTTGGTTTATCTGTTTCTTTTCCCTAGCTAGCTATCTTATTCTTTGAGATGGCTAGTCTGCCCCACTTATTGAGTTCATTTGACTCACCCTTGTTTGTTGTTTGTTTCTTGTCTATCTATTTCGTTTCGGCAGGTTCGCTCCAAGATTGAGTTAGCCACGTGGTAAAGGAGCGAAGACGACTTCAGTTGTCAGGGTGAGCCAGCTTTTATTCCGGATGGCCACCAGTTTATTGTTTATTATTTCAGTTTCATATTGCTCCCTTCAGGAGGTATTTGTCTTCTTTTATACTCTTAGATGTCTAGTCTGGATAGCCCTAAACCTAGTATATTGGGTAGTCAGCTGTAATTTCTTTTGTACCGCTTAGTGGTATCAGTATGTCTGTGGTTTTTATTTAAGTCTTGTCCTTATTTATGAATTATTATAGTTATTTTCCTAATTTAATTGGTAAGGGTTCGCCCGACGGGTTTAAGGGAGGATGTCGGGTGCCCGCACGACCTAACCGGATTCCGGGTCGTATCAGATAACTTTTCCGCAATTGCTGATGTCAAGCCATGCCCCAAAAAGCATGTCGTATGTTATTTACCTATACAAATAAACTACATTACCAAACATGTATGCATGAACAGCATCTCCATACGAGCAAGCAATATTCTCAACTTTATCGTTTCATCCAAAGTAACATCATAGAGAAAGTAAGCATCAACCTCTTTGGCAGCTTTGCAGGCCTCGAGAAGATCCATTATGTAAATTTCTCTTTTCTCAGTCAATAAAGCATCATTCTCTTGGACAACCTTCTTGAGGTTCGGAACAAAATTCCTAACATCTCTTTCCAAAAATGGCAGTTGACCGCCATGAATTCTTCTTTCAAGCTCAAGCACCTTAACAATGCGATGTATTGGAAAGCCAGCTTTTGCAAGCAAAAGAATGCACTCTTGATCCACCTCATGAATTTTACGATAAGCAGAAAGTAAAAAATACTTGATCATCCTCTAAGAGTTCATGATTATGCACATTACTGAATTGCAACACAAACCACTAAGAAAACCCATCCACAACTTCCTTCGACAAGTACATTTTCGCATCACATCCACATCGAACTGACTTCCTATCCGGGTGATGTTCCCCATTTGAATTCTTCCTTGTGGCTGCAAAGCCTGATCGATAGCAAACAAAGTCTCTTTTATAGATACCTAGCTGTGGACTCAATCTCGATCGCTCTTTCCTAATTGAAAATCCATTCTTTCTAGCAAATTTTCCATTATACTCAAAAGCATCTTCATCACTCTTAAACACCATTCTCACATAAGGAGTAACCATAGCTTCAATTGAACCCAAATCATTTGTGGTCAATTGAGAGGCCAAGGTTGCTACCTCAGCTTCTCCTTCATATGAAAGGAAACACTTTTAATCCCCACAGGGGAATTCCTGCCTCCTCATCCATACATTCTTTGACAGTAGTGACACCACTTTTTTATAAGATTCCTCATTGGATAAAATTCCCATAAAATCTTAAAAATTTTGAAGCTAACAAGGCCTCAATGCTGAGGTTGTTCGGGTTAGCTAATAATTCTCTATACCAATTTGGCTCTATGTGTTAGGATTTTTTGCCTTGAATTTCTAGTCTATCAGGACTCTGTATCTAGAAGGAATGGAATTCTAAAAGTGATGAAACTCCTCCATTGGTCATATCTTTTTCTTGAAAAATAAGTTATGAAAATTTATAAATTGAGGTCTGTTATTCACAACAACAATATAACAACTCCAACAATGTAGTCATAAAGAAAATATGTTTAGGGGGAGACTTATGTTTTAATATTTTCTTTTATAGTAGATTAGATTTTTAATCTCCTTCCTATGTAGCTCAATCATGACCAAACCACAATAAATAAATATCTCTTTTAAACTCTTTCATATCTGATTTATTGTCATTCAATGTTGATGTGTTAGCTTCCGCATGCACCATATTATTTCAATCTCAACACTATATTGGCCTGTCTCATTACAATAAAATTACAACATAAGCATTTCATCACAGAGATAAGCTTATTCATCACAAATTCAGTTTCATTCTCGAATCTTGAACAAACTCCACAAGTTAGTAGACAAAAAATCCTACAAAATTACCACATAAGCATATTCATCACACAGATAAGCTTATTCATCACAAATTCAGTTTCATTCTCGAATCTTGAACAAACTCCACAAGCTAGTTGACAAAAAAATCCTATAATGGAAGGTAAACAAACAATTTAAGCATGATTCACTACTGACCCAGTAAACAATTTTTAGTATAGATTCAAGTTTTAAGCTAGTTGGAGTCAATTATATACAAAACAACAAAAACCACATACCTAGTGTGATTTTATAAGTGGGGTCTGGGGAGGGTGAGGTGTACGCTTACCTTTCACTGTATGAATTCTCTATATCTATTCAGCTCCATGTGGGCCCGTTTGTTTCAATAAAGCTCATAGATAATAAGCTCATTCATCACAAAGGATTTTTTACATAAAAATACAAGTTTTAGAACTTAATTACCAAACATAGCAACATTTTAGCAAAATAACCCTATATAGAGAAAAACACAAGTTAATTACAAATATAGCAAAAACATAGCAATATTTTCCCATAACATACCAAACCCTTACATTCTTCCTCCTATTTCCCCCACTATCACTTTTGCTCCTCCCATTTCTCCCTATTTCACTTTTCCTCCCACCATTTTCCCCAATTTCACTTTTATACCTATCATTTCCCCCGATTTCACTTTTCCTAATCCCATCCTAGATGTATCTTGTTGTATCTCACCGTATCTCAATGTTTCTAGTTGTTTCTAGATTATTTTAATATTTGTTTCATCCCGTTTGTGCATTGCTTCCTCACAGTTTCTAAAATATTTCACCTTTTTTGTATTGTTTCACATTATATTTTATATTTTATTTCAGATTTTTTCTATAGTCGTTTTAGACTGTTTCAGTACTATATATGTACTATTTTTGCTCCGTATCTGACTGTTTCTGCACCGTTTCACCTGTTTCTGCAGCACCGTATCTAACTGTTTCTGCACCGTTTCAACTGTTTCTACAGCACCGTATCTAACTGTTTCTGCACCGTTTCAACTATTTCTGCAGCACCGTATCTAACTATTTCTGCACCGTTTCGACTGTTTCTGCAGCACCGTATCCAACTGTTTTTGCACCGTTTCAACTGTTTCTGCATCGTTTCAACTGTTTCTACAGCACCGTATCTAACTGTTTCTGCAGCACCGTATCTAACTATTTCTGTACCGTTTCACTATTTCTACAGCACCGTATCTAACTGTTTCTGCACCGTTTCAACTATTTCTGCAGCGCCGTATCTAACGGGATGAAACAAATACACAAACGGGATGAAACAAATGCAAAATCTGCACAATCTGTATTTTGTAGCACTACCTAGTGCAATTTCTCTTTAACAATTTTTTATTACTTACCAAAAAGAAAAATATAAGATTAAAAGGGATAATAAGCTTAATAAACGAAACTCACCACTGACCACACATTCCTTTGTTGAGCAGTTAAATGGAAAGCGTCTGCTAGAACTATTTATAAAACCTATACGATTAAACTTTATAGTAAACTTAGTGAAATGAAACTCACCACACTTCCCTTCGTCAAACTGGGTCAGGATCTGATCGTAAATCTCGATGTCTGTGCAAGTTTCGAGATTACTTTCTTTCGTTGGACAGAATTCAGGGCTGTGATCTGGACTTTCTCCTGTTACACCAACAGCTAGTTGTATTGCACTCCATGCTTTGGGTAACTAATCTTCAGTCCATATCTCCTGAGATACTCTCTCAAAATAATTGCAGCACCGAAATTCTACTCAGATACTCTCTCGAAATGACGTAGGGGTGATGGCACTGGGGTGGTGAGGGTAATGGTGGTGGGGTGGTGGTGATGGCGTTAGGGTGGGGTTATGGCGTTGGGGTGGTAGGGGTGGGTGTGGGGTGATGGGAGAAAGAGAGAGTAAGTGAGAGAATTTTTAATTTGGGAAAAATGGGAAGTGAAAGTTAAATGTGTTAGATTATTGTTAAATGTGTTAGAAAAATAATGCTATGCATTGTAAAATATTGCTATTTTTTGTAATTAAAGGTGAAAATTTGTATATTTGTGTAAAAAAAACCCATCATAAAATTCAGATTCATTCTTGAATCTTGACAAACCCCGCATAATTTAAGCATGATTTTTAGCTGAACCAGTAAAGAATCACATTTTAAGCTAGTTGGAGTTAGTTATATGAGTAGACTATATTGATTCGAGTCCATGCGGACACGTCTCGTTTCAATAAAATTCCTGGATAATAAGTTGATTCATCATAAAATTCAGTACTCCCTCTGTTCAAGTTTATATGACAAAATTCAGATAGCCACCGAGTTTACAATGGAAAGAAAGACTTTTAAAATTTGTGGTTTAAAACAAGTTATAGATATTTATATGGCTATAAAATTATTTCATGGATAAAATGAAATGTTTTAAGTTAAATTATTTTCATAGAAAGATGGCATTCTGTTTAAAACAGACTCAAAAGTAAATGGTAACACATAAGAACATGGAAGTATCATATTTTTGAATCTTGAACAAACCCCACAAGCTCTTTAGTGAAGATTCAATTTTTAAGTATAATTTGCAATAGGGTATGAGTGGAAATAATGTTCTTTTTTTACTAGATCTTTAGTTGCTGTACTTACAAAGATCACTAATTAAGATCAATGGCCTTTGTGTCGTTATGTGTGATGAAGGTTGATGTAAACAATTATAGAGCGGGTATTAGTGGAAAAGAAGGGTTTTTTACACAAATATACAATTTTTCAACCTTAATTACAAAAAAATAGCAAGATTTTTCAAATTACAAGGCATAGCAATATTTTTTTAGCACATTTTCATTTCTGATAATTAGACTTAACCTCACTCTCATAAAAACCCTAAATCATTTTCTTAACTTCCCCAAAACAAAATCAGCCGTCACCCAACCCCTTCTCTCAGACTAAACATACAACTCCACCCCCGCCATCACAGTGCAGATCCCATCGAATCAAAACGGTAAACAGAGCAACACCTTTCTGGCGACGACTAACAGATCAACGCCATCACAGTGCAGATCCCAGACTCCGACTCCGACGACGACGACGACGACGGCTAACAAAGCATCTCTTTTCCGGCGAAATAACTGTTGTAGGACGCTTTTTTACGACGTTGATCGCCGCTCCGTTTGAGTCGCTGCTACTGTGTTAATCTTTTATCAACAATAGTATTCCGATGGTCTCCCAGTAGGAAGGAGTGATGGGGTGGGGTGGAGGCAGAGTGGAGTTACGTCACGCCTAAAGTGATTCATTATTCCATTTGAAAGTGTGTATGTTCTCTACTGATTTTGTATGCTGGTGCTGTTAATGGAAAAGTGTTCAAGGAGAGAAGATGCATGATGAAATAATGCTGAAACGGTGTAGAAACTTATAGATACAATGCAGAAATGGTCTGAAACGGTGTTGAAACAGTCTGAAACGGTATTGAAACGCTATGATACAGTCTGAAACAGTATTGAAACAGTCTAAAACGGAATTAAAACAATATGATACAATCTCAAAACGGCATTGAAACACTATGATACAGTCTCAAACAGAGTTGAAATAGTCTGAAACGGTGATGAAACGATATGATACAATCTGAAACCGCTTGTGAAAAATTCTAAAATAAAATATAAAAAATAATATGAAATAATGCTAAAAAGGTAAAAATAGCTTAGAAACAGTGAGAAACAATGCACAAATGAGATAAAACAATGCTGAAACGGTCAAGAAACAGCTTGATACAGTCGAGAAATAGTTAGATACGGTGTTGAAATAATCTGAAACAGCATAGATACAGTGAGATACAGTTGGATACGGTGCAGAAACTGTTAGATACAATGCTGCAGAAACAGTAGAAACGGTGCAGAAACTGTTAGATACGGTGCTGCAGAAATAGTTAGATACGGTGCAGAAACAGTTAAATACGGTGCTGCAGAAACAGTTGAAACGATGCAGAAACAGTTGAGATACGGTGCTGCAGAAACAGTTGAAACGGTGCAGAAACAGTTGAGATACTGTGCTGCAGAAACAGTTGAAACGGTGCAGAAACAGTTGAGATACGGTCAGATACCACGACATACATCGAGGATGGGATGAGGAAAAGTGAAATTGGGGGAAATGATAGAAATAAAAGTGAAATTGGGGAAATGGTGGGAGGAAAATTGAAATAGGAAAAAATGAGAGGAGCAAAAGTAATAGTGGGGAAATAGGAGGAAGAATGTAAGGGTTTGGTATGTTATGGGAAAATATTACTATATTTTTGTTATATTTGTAATTAACTTGTGTTTTCCTCTATATAGGGTTATTTTGCTAAAATATTGCTATGTTTGGTAATTAAGCTCTAAAACTTGTACTTTTATGTAAAAAATCCGGAAAAGAAAGTTAGCGTACTAGTTGAGCAGAAGAATGATATAGAAGGATGTGTTAGTTACATGGACACCTACAAAAATACCCACAAAATCTAAAATAATTACAATCACTATCCACTAGTTTCAAATATTACCCGACCTACCCACTAAACTATTTACCCACTCTACCCATCCAGACTTGTATACCATAGTTTATGCAGTATATCATAAAGGTACACACATATAAGGTATAACAAAGGTATACAGTAATAAATGGCCCTCCAGACTTTTATACCATATTTATGCAGTATACCTTAAATGTATACACCTATAAGGCATAACAAAGGTATACAATAATAAATGGGTAGGTTGGGTAAATACTTTTAGTTTTATGGGTAGTGTAATTTTTAATGGTATGACTTGTAAATACTTTAAATTTCATAGGTATAGAGGGTAAAAATCTCTTGTTACATTCAATATCAACATGAAGAGCATATTTTAGACATGAATTTATATTTTAGTCAGTTTTTAAAATCTAATTAGTTTTAAGCCGCTAGGTTGAACTTTAGACTTTCGAGTTAGAAGTTAGGACTCGTCTAGCCTAACTTCAAATATGAAGGTCTGAAGTTGAAGTTAGGTATAAGAAGCTTCCAACTTCAAACCTTTAGGTTTGACAGTCAACGTAGCGGCTAAAAACTAAATATTTTAATAGTTGGCTAAATTTTGAATGGGGCACCTAAAATCGACTCCCACCCACAATTTTTACGATAAAAATTATTAATGAGATTTTTACATAAAAGTACAAGTTTTAGAACTTAATTACCAAACATAGCAACATTTTAGCAAAATAACCCTATATAGAGGTAAACGCAAGTTAATTACAAATATAGCAAAAACATAGCAATATTTTCCCATAACATACCAAACCCTTACATTCTTCCTCCTATTTCCCCCCACTATCACTTTTGCTCCACTCATTTCTCCCTATTTCACTTTTCCTCCCACCATTTCCCCCAATTTCACTTTTATTCCTATCATTTCCCCCAATTTCACTTTTCCTCATCCATCATCGATGTATCTCGTTGTATCTCACCGTATCTCAACTGTTTCTGCACCGTTTCAACTGTTTCTGCAGCACCGTATCTAACTGTTTCTGCACCGTTTCTGCAGCACCGTATCTAACTGTTTCTGCACCGTATCTAACTGTATCTCACTGTATCTCATTGTATCTATGTTGTTTCAGCATTGTTTCAGATTATTTCAACACCGTATCTAACTATTTCTCGACTGTATCAAGCTGTTTCTTGACTGTTTCAGCATTGTTTCATCACGTTTGTGCATTATTTCTCACTGTTTCTAAGCTATTTTCACCTTTTTAGCATTATTTCATATTATTTTTTATATTTTATTTCGAAATTTTTCACAAGCGGTTTCACACTATATCATATCGTTTCATCACCGTTTCAGACTATTTCAACTGTGTTTCAGACTGTATCATAGTGTTTCATTGCCGTTTTGAGACTGTATCGTATTATTTCACTGTCGTTTTAGACTGTTTCAATACCGTTTCAGACTGTATCATAGTGTTTCAATACCGTTTCAGACTGTTTCAACACCGTTTCAGACCGTTTCAAACTGTATCATTATGTTTCAATACCGTTTCAGATTGTTTCAACTCCATTTTAGACCGTTTCAACCTATTTAAGACTGTTTCAACAGCATTTTAAAGTGAGTTTCTCCTTTGTTAGATCAAAATATATGAAAAGTTGGACCCACCCCCAAATCTGTATGAGCGTTGCAACAGAGACACAGACAACTTCCAACTTCAATATGATCTGAACAAATAGATAGAGACAACTCCAAACTTCAACATGACAGAGAGTACCGAAATAAAAGGAAGGTACAATCTACCTCCATTAACTGCTATAACAGTCAATCCAGCACTAGTGCTTCCCAAACCCAGTTGTGATTACAGATCTATTGCTTAATTTTGCAGCGATTGAAAAGGCTCAAAATTAAGCAAAAGATCATATGTTTTAGAGATCAGCTACGGCTAAACACAAAGCCACTTGACAGAAATCTAGTATTCAACTATTTTGCTTTATCCCCTTTCTAAAGCAAGTTGAGCTTCAATTTCATATCTAAATTAATCTTCTTCCTCGTTTTGCTGCGATTCATACAACTCCGCCACTGTTTTGGCCTAATCTACATCAAAGGAAGCCTTTTTAAGGGTAATAGAGGTCGGATCTGAAAAGTAGGGGTCAAGACAAGTTCGGGAAGGTATACTTCATTATTTCCGGCGGCCAAGCAGCGGTGGCCGGCGACGGACTGCCGACGGAGCTGCGGCGGCAACAGTTGGTTTTCTCCCGGTGAGGCATGAGAAATTTACAAAGGTTTGGAGTGCTTTGATGAGCTAATAGGGCAAAAGTGAGCAAATGAGAAAAATAAACTTTATATAGCTAGGGTTTGATGAATGTGCTACAAAAAATACTGCTATGTGTTGTAAATAATAAAATATTGCTACTTTTTTGTAATATAGGGTGAAATTTTGTATATATGTGTAAAAACCCCAATTATTAAAAATTGGGATTTTTACAATAAAAGATAAGCAACACATAAAATTTATAAAAAAAAATAGCCCCTATTTGTGAATCTTACCGGAAATGTCACCCTTTTTTGAGATAGCAGACTGCCGCAAGTTTATACAATTTTATACAAGTTTATATATATGTATAAAATTGTATAAATTTGTTTAAGTGTGTATATGCGAGTGAATAAATCTGTATAAATGTTCAGATTTCTTTAGTATTAAGGATTTTTATATAAATTTTTACTTTTTCTGTGTATACTTTTGTATTTCTCTCATTACCTACGTATTTATCTATGTATATTCAGGCATAATTTTTTTTTTTTGGAGATTTGTGTGTATAAACTTGTCCAATGCAATGATATAGACAAAATGAACAATATAACTTCAGTGAAATACAAAAAAGTAACGACACCACCGGTGGTAGAGGGTGTCTGGCGGCGGCTACGTGGCAGGGATTTGGTAGCTAGAGTTTTATTTTTTGAAGGAGTGCTTAAATTTGTAACTTTAGGTATGTGTGCTATGGATGAAAAAATTATGGTCTGTTGTTTGTAATTTTGGGTAGTAGGCTGTCTATTTCTGAAAAGTTTTCTTAAAAATTTAGTGGGAGATTTGAAAAACAATGACATCAGAGGCAATGGTTTTCTTTTTTGACTCCGTTTAACCTGATTTAGCAAAAATGTTCCTCGCTGATTAATGAATAATATTAGAAAGAAAATACCCTCAACACCTAAATTTTGTGTTCTTCCTCCCTCCCTCTCAAGCTAAATTGTCTTGAAGTCTTGGCATTATAATACTTGCCACACTCCCGTTCCACCCATCTTTAACTAAATTGCTTTGAAATCATATTAAATAGACAATTCTTGAAATTTTGGCAAATATGCAACACTTGCACTCAACCCCTTCACCCCATTCTCCCAACTAAATTGCCTTGAAATCTTTGGAAATAGGCAACACTTTCCCACACTTGCCCTCTACTCCTTCGCATCCTCTCCTAGCTAAATTGCCTTGAAGTCTGACAAAGCAAAGCTTGCCAAGCTGGAGGTCATTTACTTAAAATCATGAAAAATGGAAAGAAACTCTTAAAACTAGTCAAATTTGAGGACACCGAATGAAATTTTATTAAATCTAGTCAAGTAGCCACTTAAGGGTTAGTAAGGGGCCATTTATTTTTATTAAGATTAAGAGATCTGAATCTGTATGCACATCTGAATATTAAGATGTGATATTAAGTTCTGAACACTGAATGATTAAGACTGTTTGTTTTTTCAGCATCTGAATATTTATAATTTATATTTATTCTTTATTAAAGTTTACACATATTATAAAATAGTTTAATTATTACAACCCCGACATATTAGATTGTAAGGTGGTGGTTTATGGTGGTATGACAGTGGTGTCTGGTAGTAGTGATTGCTAGCAGTCGTAGTGTTGGTGGTGGTTGTGTGGTGTGGTGGTTTGATGGTAGATGTGGTTGGCGGTAGTGACCAGCAGTATTGGCGGTGGTAGGTATACCTGTCAATCGGGCCGGACCGGACCGGATCGGATCGGTTCATTATAAACGGTCCGGGTCAAGGAGGAAGCGGGTTGCGGGCCGAGCCGGGCTTAAGAAAAAAGACCGGTTAGCCCGGACCGGTAAAAGACCGGTCTTTGGCCCACGGTGGACCGGACCGGACCGGTTTTTTCATATAAAAATAATACTATATATCGAGGGAAATTGAGGCATGTTTTTGCCAAGAATCATACAAAATATAATGTAGTATTTAGTCCCTTTTAGAATCCCTTAATATGCAATAGTACAAAGATATTTTTAGCTTCATTAAGTAAACATATTCATTTACTATTTTTTCATTGCTAATCAAGAATATATATTAATTAAGTATTTTATACAACTTATCTTCTTGGTTGTAAGAGAATTTGATAGTCTCAGTTTCTCACCATTGAGTTGTAGTATTAAAATTGTATTTATTTGACTAAGCGTACTATAGTAATGATGAGATAGTACTTACTTAAAATAATAACAATGATTTTTTAATTCATGAGTAGTGCATCAAATTAACATAGTAATTAAACTTGGTTTCCATCAATGAATCAAAGTATATGATTCTCAAAATGTTTGATTCTTTTCACCTTTCTTCTCTTTTTATATAGGATTATATGTCCTTCCAATTGCAAGTACAAAGTGATAGGTTTAGCTAAAATATGAAAAAGAAAGAAAACGGACCGGACCGGTCCGGACATGTCCGGTGCTTAATGGGTTAAGGGCCGAGCCGGGCTTCAATTTTTTGAAAAAAAGACCGGTTCGGACCGGACCGATAATGGCCCGGACCGGACCGGTACCGGGACCGGTGAGCCGACTCTTAACGGGCCGGTCCGGGCCGGTCCTGGCCCAATTGACAGGTATAGTGGTAGGTAGTGGTGGTTGTGGTGCTTGGTAGTGAAGGCAGTTGTGTTTGTAGAGATATTTAGTATTGGTTGGTGGTGGTGGTTATTGTGATGATGGAGGTGGTCGGTGGTAGCAGTGGTGGTTATCAATTGTCATTAGTGGAAGATCGTAATGGTAGTTAAGGAGTTGTAATGGTAGAGGTGGCGGTGGTTGATAGAAATAATGGGGTTGTGATGGTGGAGGTGATTGGTGTGGTAGTGATAGTTAGTGGTTGGTGCTTATAGCAATAGGTTATAATGGTAGAGGTAGTTAGTAGTTGTTGTTGATGGCTGGTGGTGGTAGACAATGGTGGTGGTGGACTGGTAGTGGCAGATGGTGGTTGCAGCGGTGGTGGTGGTGGTTACCAATTGTGGTAGTGCAGTGGTAGTTAGTTGTTGTAATATATGAAGGGGTGATTAACCTCTTAATGGCATTAAGACTTTACTCAAGATCTGAATTATACATATCTATTAAGAGCTATTAAGTGGTTAAATCTTAACAAAAACAAACGCACTTAATACCCTGAGGCCTGAACCATTCAGATTCAGACCTCCATTAAGTGCAAACAAATGAGACCTAACAGAACTATGACACCTGCGGGAGTGAGTTGCATATTGGCCTCAGTTAACTGGGTTTAGAAAAATAATCATTTGCCGATTTAATGAATAAATTCTTAACAGAAATACCCCTCAACATCTAATTTGTGATGTGTTCTCTCTCTCTCTCCCTCCAGCTAAATTGTCCTAAAGTCTTCAGGACAACACTTGTTTAGACCCCCTTTTACCCGTGTCCAACAAAATTGCCTTGAAATATTCGCAAATAGGCGACACGTGCTCTTGACTCCTTCACCCTCCTCCCTAAACTAAATTGCATTGAAGTCTTGATAGAGCAACACTTGCCCTCGACTCCTTCTTCCCTGTCTCTAATTAAATTGTGTTAGAATCTTGGCAAATAAGCAACACTTTTTGTCAACCCCTTTCACCCTCTCTCCCAGCTAAATTACCTTGAAATTTTGGTAGGGCAACACTTGCCCTTGACCCCTTTCCCTCATTCCCAACTAAATTGCATCTTGAAAAAAAAAAAAAAAAAAAAAGGCAACACTTGCAAATATATCATGACAGAGTGAGCGATTGGGGGAACACACTAGTTGGATTATGAGAAAATTACGTTACCCTAATAGAGAAGGAGATGGCGACGTGTTCGTAGGGATCCACGCAAAGATGTTGTTAGGTTATCCAAGGGCAAAAATATCTTTTTCTATATTAAAAACATGACATGGAGGTCTGTTAATCCCAAGAGTTTGGGCCGTGGTTTTTATCCCTTGAGTAAAAAAAATTTCAGGTAAAAATCTCGGTATTCTTTATATTCCCGCAATTACTTTAAGTTTCAGAAATAGGTACAACTCTTTGAGAGCCTGATTCTACGAGAGTAAATCAGTTACGCATGAAGTACGTTCTAGGAGTTTCAAAATCAAGTAAGGATACTATTTATCCCCTCCTCTAGTGTCTTATGAAGTGCCACAAGTGCAACAAACTTTGAGGCCAAAAGCTAATTAAATAAGGATATATTCTCATTACAAAAAGATTTAACAAAAAAAAGAAAGAAAAAAACCATCTTTAACAATATGTATTTATGCTCAAGTAAATTACATAATTTTAGAAAAAAAAATTTCACAATTGAGAATGAGAAGAGGAGGAGAATTCTTTTACTTCATATTTTTTTAAAGAAAATGCACAAACCAAAGAAAATTATATTGCGACCATTTATAGTAATTCGGTAATCATGAAGAAAAAGAATACAGGAACTAGTGAGAGCGGTAACAGTGATATGGTATCAGGGTTTATGTATGACAAGCTTCAAAAAAGAATTGTTGTCTCTGAGGGAAACCTATGAGGCTAAAGAGTCAGCTTTGAATGAAAAAGATGAAGAAATCAATGTTAGGTATAACCAGAAAAATGGAGGCTTATACAAATCAGAAAGATCTATCTTTTTGGAGTGTTAATGTAAATGGCTTGTTCTCTACTAAATTTTTATATCCTTTGCTTATTCAAAGTGACCCTCACACTGACAACTCTCCTACATATGACTTTTCATGGATTTGGAAGCTGCATACTCTCCCAAAAATAAAATTTCTTCTCTGAAAAATCATGCATAATAGACTGCCTACTAAGGCATATCTTCATAAAATTGGCATTTTCACTCCTCCATATTACCATATTTTCCAACACTTAGAGACTGTTTTCCATATCTTTGTGGAATATCCCATAGACACTACTGTTTGGCATGATCTAGATTTTCCCTTACTTGATGATCATAATCATCACCACTGGAGATTACTCTTTGGAATAATTTCTCTTTCACATGCTTGCACACTCAATCTCAATATCTCTCTTGGATATAATTGTTCCCTTTTGTTATATGGCATTTGTGGATTAATCGTAATCACAATGTTCATAACAATACCACACTTCCACTATCAAAACACTTGATTACTAGGAGAGCTTTAGAATTTAAGTTATTTCCTCTAAAATTGTAGCTTTCACTTGGACACCACCAAACTTAACAAACATATAAACTAAATGTTGATGGATCCTATAATGTTGTGGGTAATTTTGGAGGTTTGGGTGGGGTATTTCGGGATACTAAAGGTAATTGGGTTCTAAGATTTTGCATGAACATTTATGGTCATTCTCATACTTACATGGAACTTATGGCCTTGTGTCTTGGGCTTCAGCTTGCAATGGAATATAATTTCTGTGCCCTTGAAATTGATACAGAGTCAACGGAAGTCCTAAGTCTACTAGAACATGATAATCCAGTGTATGCTAATATTCTTGCTGATTGCAGGTTCGTACTCAGAAATTTGGGAAATCCAGTGCTGCGACATAGCTTCAGAGAAGCTAATAGAATTGCGCACTTTTTGCCAAGAAAAGGACTTCATCTATCTACAAAAAATCAGCTGCAACTTCTGTCGCATCCACCTGAAGAAATTAGCAAGGAGTTCCTGTTTGAAAGAAATGCTACTACTACTTTTACTAGGACTATATCACTTACGGCATGTAATATTTTAGTCTCAGCTAGCAACTTAGCACTGCTCTCAAATGTTATTTTGAACCCTACAGCTGCTGCTACTACTCTTGTGAATATTAACAATAGTGCTAGTAGCTCAAATATGAACTTAGACACTGTTACTACAAGTAGTAGTGCTACTAATGCTACCACTACTACTACAACTGGTAGTGCTACTGATGTACTTATGCTTTAACTATATATAATATAACCTTCCAGTTACCCAAAAAAAAAAGGAGGCGCATCTAAAACACATTTGGTGTGTTCAACTGAACCTATTGCTTTCGGCTCGAATTAGCTGAATCCACAGACACTAGTTGTCGGATTTGGAGTTAATTCCTAAAATGATCACTGAATTAATGTAAAGTATCTAAAAAAAGTCACTTTCCTTTGTTTTGGGACAAAAATACCACTCAACTTATTCAAAGTACCTTAAAAAGTCATTCTCCCAAGTTGTGCGTTAAATTTCTCCAAAAAATGTTGATGTGATATTTTATTTTAGTTATTTTTATTAAAAATAGACCCAACAAATATTTTAATTTTTTTAAAATACATCAAATTTAACGTATTAGACACCTCAAAATTTTACACAATAGCCAAAATTTAAGGTATTAGCTACCTCGAAATTTAGACGTTTGACCATGGTAAATCAAACTTCAAACTTTGAATATAAAGTTTGTCTATAACAATTCAAACTTCAAAACTCTCAAATTTTGTTACTTTTTTTAAAAAAAAAAATAAGAATGTGCTATAGGAAAAGATTCAACTTAAAAGCAAAAGCCAAATTTGTTAACCAAAATGTCTCAAAGAAATACCGCATATGAGAACATATAAAATTTAATAATTATTATGCCCAACAATATGTAAAAACTTATGGTGCTACATTTTTCAACTATAATTGTTGCAGAAGATTTCAAATAACTACATCAGTTATAATTTCTAATTACAGTCTTTAGCATATTTGTTGTGGTATCTAATTACAAAACTACCATAGTACTATTTCCACACTGATATTTTTCAATGAGCATTCCTTAATATCAGCTTAACCAAATGCCAAATTACTGGGGAGTATACTTCCATAATCCCTATGGCCTTATGAAATTCTCACACTTTACATAGATATATATAATGTTTCCATAGATATATATAATTAGTATATGATGCACAATTTACGGTTGAAGGAAATCAAATATATACTATTAATATGCAAATAGGACATTATACCAGCAATATACCAAAACAACTATAATATAAAGATAAAGAATAAATAATCCACCAGTAATTATCTCATAAATAAATAATTTGGTATTTTTTAAAAATTTAAAATATTTCTTGGGTCCATTTTTAATAAAATGTCACATTAGCATTTTCCTGTGAACTTTAACGCACAACTTGGGAGAATGACTTTTTAAGGCACTTTGTATAAGTTGAGTGATATTTTTGTCCCAAACCAAAAGAAAATAAGTTTTTTTAGATTCTTTGCATTAGTTCAGTGATCATTTTAGGAATTAACTCTCGGATTTGCCTAGGCGTAAAAGTCCCCTGCCCTATGGATTAGAACTATAACCTTCCTCTAATTTTATAAATTTATTTTTTATTTGTTTGGTGTTCCTAGATTCTTATGAAGAAGATTGAGATACTGAAGAAAGCTAAAGCACAATGCCTTATTCGTAAGTAAACTCTCAATATTATCAGAATTTCAGAATAATTATTAACTTTGTTCTGTTCTGCTGCTGAATTAGGTTCGCAACATATTGAAGAACTTCCAAAAATATGGAGCTAACCGCTTGGTTCATCAAATTGCATTGTAAAGTGAGGAACTACCTTGAGATTCACATGAAAGGATATTCAATACGAATAATTGGGATTTGATTCTTTTTGCATATACCAACAACATTTTTTTTCCCTAATTCTGCTTTAGATTAATTGAATGATTCGTGTAACACATAATGGTGATCATGGAAATATTTCATTTTACTCCAAATTGCTTACATTCGAATTGCACAAGCTAAGTAACCTTTTTAAGAACACCTCCATCTCCAACCGGTAAGTCGAGCCTTCGCGTATGTGTTAAGGGTGAACGAGAATACCGTTGATCTTCTTGAAATAAAAATGTAAAAATTTATTTTAGTAAATAACATGTCTACGTTAAACATACGTGTCTTTGCAAAGTCGTAAGATCACATTGAAGAGCCATATATCCTGGTAGTTGATATCCTGTAGGTACTCTCAAGTCTTTATCAGTTACAAGCTGGCCATTTTCCAACATTTTAACTTCTTTTTTTTTTCAGAAAATGTTGTTGGATTCCTGTGCTATTTTTGCAAGCTGGTGCTAACTTTACTTTGGCTTTCCCAGACCCTATTTAGACTTTTATGCAGCCGATCTTATCAAAATGGTTCAATTTCATACATCTAATAATGAAAACAATGAAAAGGTTCCTTTTTAAAAATGTCCATTTCGTGGGCCATTTTCGTTGAAAGTTTGATTTACAATTGAAAAGAAATGGTGGTTATATTTGTTTTCTTTTTAAAAGGTCGATAAAGTTGAAGTGATCATGAAAACTTTCAATCAAGATATAATAAGGCCAACTAAAGAAATGCATGTTGCAATCCTCATCAAATACATTTAGAAACACCAAGTACTACAATGAACAGGTACAAAAATTTAATCTGTTGGAGAGAACAACTTTTTCATCTATTCATTTATTTATATACATTGGACATTCTTGTTATACCAAATCGTTTTCCTTTTTATAAAGTTGAGTACATGAAAATAACAATAGACCACTTTTTTAGCACCAAATTGATTTCAACATCAAGGAAATGGATATGATTCAATACGTTGCTTCGACACAATGCCATTATTCTTTCTTTCACCATCTATTAGAGATCATAGAAAAGAAACCAAACACAATGGAAGCTAAAAAGAATAGAAGATTATTAAGGCTAATATTAGAATGATTAACAACGTGATTTATTAATAAGATCTTTAAGGAATTATATAACAAGACAGTACTTGACAAGTCACCAAAATTATTCTCTCTATAAACTCTTTTCTTAAAGGTGGACCTTATGCATTGTTTTTCTATCTATGATAATAACACAACATACAAAAAAAAGGTAGCTAGATAGATGCAAACTTCGTTTTGGACACTTCAAGTGGAGGCCAATTTATACGTTTTATGGGCTCTGATAGTGACCCACATGATGGATCTCCTCTCTTGTTCAAGTTACATAATTGAGCATCCAGATGCATTCTCTTCACTAAAGTAATCACATTTGTTCACGTAACAGCCCTTTGGAAACGTATACTGCCCAGGCCCAGGCCCATATCCATATGAATAATCGTAGGATGGGACCGGTGGGCCTGGTTGTACTGGTCTTCCGTACCAATGATAACATGGGCCCCCGTCATAGCCTCCATAACATTGCTCACAACAACTCCCTCCATACCCTCCATATCCACGAGGGAGTTGTTGTGGGTATCCTTGTACTGGCATCACGATCACTGGCTCCGGAGCAGGTGGTGGTGGTTGTTGTGGTTGTGGTTGCGGTTGCGGTGGTGGAGCCGCTGGTGCAGGTTTAGGAGCTTCTTTGGGCTTCTCAGGTTCCTTGGGCTTTTCGGGCTCTTTGGGCTTCTCAACTTCCTTCGGCTTCTCCGGCTCTTTGGGCTTCGCGGGTTCTTTCGGTTTTTCTGGTTCTTTCGGCTTCTCAGGTTCCTTAGGCTTCGCGGGCTCTTTGGGTTTCTCGGGTTGTTTGGGCTTTTCGGGCTCTTTAGGTTTTTCGGGCACTTTGGGCTTCTCGGGCATTTTGGGCTTTTCAGGCTTTGCGGGCTCTTTAGGCTTCTCGGGTTCCTTGGGCTTTTCAGGAGCCTTGGGCTTTGGAGGCTCTTTGATCTCAATGCTCTTGATTACTCCCCCTCCTTTGCAACACAATTTGTCACGAATTCTTTCAGGATTGCAACACAATACAGTGATGGTGATAGTATTTGCCTTCTCATCATACACTTGATCTCGAATTTCTCTTGTCCAAATATTTTAACACAACACACCAAAAATAGAAAAAGGAAAAAATAAACCAACTCAGTTCTCATCCATACGTATGTATATTTTGTCCTTTATATTAGTGACAACTTACATTAAAAGGACAGGAGATTTTAGCTATAAAGAGTTGGAAAGGAGACTCACGAGGGAATTTGCAGAGAACTTTCTTGACCTTCTTGTAGCAGCTGGAGCATTCAAGATCAACTTTGAGCACCATTATGGTGGTCTTTTAACAAAACAAAAAATAAATAAATATATATTATTAGGTTATGGTCAAGAAAAAATATGTTCACATCTCTTACAATTATAAAAACAATGATTAACAAGAATATGACCTAGCTAGTTATTTTCATGAAAAGAGCAAACATACCTTCTCAGTATTGTCACCACCCATGGTTGACAACTAAGATTGTAGATACTTGAAAGTGATGAGGGATCAGAATTCAAAGAGAAAATGAATTCTTGGTGATAACTCTCAAGATTCCTGAAAGGAAGGGAAGAGAAAGAAAAGTTGTAGAGTTTTATAGTATGAATATGAATGATGGAAAGATGGCTTAGGATAGAAAAAGTGTCAAGTTAAAATTCATGAGATCATCAACATTGGCTGCCTCTATTGGTGGTGGGGTAGGAGCTAGGAGGCTAACATTAATAGCTCACTTCTGTTATAAGGTAATGTTCGAATTAATTTGCATGTATCTTAGACTAATTTTATTAGGTATCTATAATCACCATAGGTGTTATATAATCGGTCACTGTAATTCTAATTGGCACATAGTAAATAAATCACCTAGTATTTGTTGCTTAGCTGAATTTGAACTTTAATCACTCATATTAATTGCTCACAATATACTCTCCAATTTGCATGTGATATGGTTTTGATAGACACATTTCTCCATCCCTTTGTCTCTAAGCAAAAACTTTTTTAGTAGGAAAAAGAGTAGTACTAGTACTAGAAAGGTAGAAAGTAAAGAAGAGAAAGCTTTAGTTTGGTTTATGAATTAATGGAATATGCACCCCACATGCTGCTAAACTAACCTTATTTTGTGGTTCTAGGGATTTGCGTGGGGTCAATTCCCAAGTGCCTTCCAATGCTTAAACAGGAATTCTGTTCACATCAAATACATAAATCATAAAAAAAACCAAACTACCAAGAGTCAAATTTTATGTGATAAAATACTGTAGTAATTAGCTTATATAAAACGTAATCTTACATCACAAAATCTTACAATCTAATGGTCTCAATGAAATCTCTCACACAACAGGTACGTGTTCAATTCTTGTTCTCTTTAGGAAAAAGAAAAAATGCAATCTTGCAACTTAAATTATGCTTTATTGGACATTTTAACAGAAGCTTTCGTATGCAGTCACAGTTAAGATTTAGTGTTGATCTTGATATTGATAAAGTAGTACTATGATAAAAGGATTATATTGTCATTTAAGCTGCCGTATTGTTGATGGTGATTTGACTATATATGTTTTCTAGAGCATTACTTTTACTAATCTATGAATTTAACTATCACATTTGTCGCTTCTGCACAATACAGATACCATAGTACATTTAAAAGCTTGAACTCCCTTCACATGAGGTAGTCTTCACTCCGTAAGAAAATTTCTCAAGTATAATTGGAAAGGGAATTTTTTTTTTTTATTTCTTTATAGAGTTCAAATTTTTTATCTTTTATCAACGTAAAATATTGTTACATAATTAGGTTATTTGAAAGATGGGTACATCTAAATTTACATGATAAATGTTAGTTGATGACTGAACTTACATTACCTATAAACTGTACTAATAAATGAAAAACTCTTTATATTGACAACTAGTATATATATTACTTAAATCTTCTTAAAGGTCACTCGTCTATACTTTTGCTTAGAAGCTTCGAACCTAAGTGTATCCTTAAAACAATAATGAGCAGAATTAATTCTCGTGAAAAAGAAGAAAAGGTTAGCATAAATTTTTTCGGTCAAGAGTTTAGAATATCATTGGATGTAGCCTGTAGGACAATGTGTTTTAATGCATTGTTCTTTGTATGTATACAACTATTTGCTTTTCTTGTCGGTGATTCTTCATGTTATTTTATTTTCCTTTTTCTATCGTTACATCCCTTCGCAATTAAACCTTAAATAAATTAATTTATTTTGGACCATGGGTTACACTGTCTTTTTTATTGTTCTTAGACATGGAATTGTAATAAACAAGTTTCTAAAACCTTTGCTTTATGAATTACGAAATGAATGATACCTGCAAATTAGATTTGAATATAAATTTTCCTATAGTTCAATAGCAAAGAGGTCTCATCATATTAACTACTTCCTCCGGTCGTAAGGGTTGACTTTGCACACATCTTAAGAAATCATATATAAGTATAGTATTTTTACTAATTTACTCTTTTAACTTCTTGGTATTTTCAAGAAAGAGCTACTAATATTGAGGTATTTGTATTTTTCAATAACATTTAATATTAGGCGTATTATGGGGAAGAAATGATAAATTTTACATTGATATTTTAAATTGACAAACATTTTGGACCTTATAAATAAAATACCTTACAACTAAAACGGGCAGGAGGGAGTAGTAAACATAAAGAAATTAACGAGTCTTGAAACTGGTAAACCCATATAACGGAGTATTAACTACTCCCTCCGTTTCAAAAAGGATAAACCTATTACTATTTGAAGGGTCAAACAAGATTATCTTTGACCACATGTCTTACAAATATTTCCTAATTATTTTGAATTGTTAACTATTGTACTTATAGTATTTTTTATGTAGTTTCTAAATATATAAATTTTATTTAAAAAAGTTTAAAAATTCAATGTGCAAATTCCCGTTGAAAATTAGTCAATTTGACCTTCGTACTCCGCAAAGGTTCATCCTTTTTGAAATGGAGGGAGCAGTAAACATTGAAAATTATAGAAATGTCTAGAATCTATGCTCTAAATATATACTCCTAGTGGTGGGCATATAGCCTGAAATACCGAATTCCGCACCGAACCGAATTAGTTCGGTATTTCGGTATTCGGTACGGAATTCGGTATGAAATTTCGGTATTTCAGAATTTCAGTTCGGAATATGGTAAGAGGGTTTCAGAATTTCAGAATTCTGAAATTCTGAACTTTTTTAGGTATGTTATGTAATTTGTATAATACTCTAAACCATCCGGTCAAAATCCAAATGGCCCAACGGCCCCAACCCAATTAAAAGTCAGTCTTACCCATTTCAGCAAAGATTCACACTTTTTCTTTTTATTTCCTAATCTTAAATCCTAAATCAAAATCAAAGATGTTATTTCTTCTCCGACTTTCACGGCATTTCTCCAAACTGAAACCAATTTGACCATCATTTTGATTGTTCTAACTTGTAAGTAGGAAAAAGAAGAATTCTTACAACGATGAATATGAACTAATTCTACTTGCATACATGAGTTCATTCTCATGAAACTTTACTGAGAATCAACTTTAAGAAAGTAAATTTATTGTAATTTTTTAAAAACTTAAAGTTTCTATCTTTTCTTCTTATCTAATTAAATATTATGGTAAAATATATCTGAGTAAATGGTGGTAGGACTCTTAAGGCTCTAGCTTTCTGTGTTGCATATCTTCCATTAAAGGATTACTTTTAAGCTTAAGATTGACTAAATTAGCCAGTTTAAGAACTCCATATTACTACTAGGATTGTTAGTTAAATTAATTGTTAGGCTAACATGGCACTGAAAGAAACTGAAATAAGCAAAATCATAGATAAACACTACAAATAAAACTGTAAATATATCAACAAGTTACAACAATGGTGTTTCCTAGAATCCTAGTAGTATAATTTATACATAGCAGACATTGTGAATTTTGTTTCGTTTATGTAGATTGCAAGTCAATATTTATTTGGTATACCGTATACCGCACCGAATAAAACCGAACCGAAATATAAAATACCGAACCGTACCGAAGTAATTTGGTACGGTATTTGATATCCACCTTTTGCAACCGTATACCGAAATACCAAACCATATTTGATAAAACCGTTCCGAAATACGGAATGCCCACCCCTATATACTCCTATATCACTAATGGCCCACTGGTCTATTTCTCATCGTCATATGCCAAACAGCAGAAAGTTCTTTTGTACATTCTACTTTTGTACAACTCATCCAGTCCACTCCATTACATCAATTTAGTTTCTATTTCTTTAGTTTTTTGTTTTTTTTTTTATTCCTTAATATTTTGTTTGTATTTAATAAGTCGAATTTCAAGTAAATCATCTCGTTTTAAATCTTAAACTATAGGGATGTCAAACTTTTGCTTGCTTATGTTTTTAGCACATATTTTTACAAAGGTAGATTTCTTCTTCTCTGATACTATATCAAATTGGAGTAATACTGATTTACTTGTTTGTCTACAGAATTGTCTATCCGAAATTTTAAGTCGAGAAACTATTAAGAATGGGTGAAATTTTGAAGTCTTGAAACTTTTAAGAATGGGAGAGATTTCTTAGTAGGCAGAATAGCCTAAATAACACCTGAACTTGGCTCCATTTGCCAAGCCGACACACAAACTTAGGTACTTCCCATTTTAACACCTCAACTTGGTAGAATACATGTAAATAAATACCTCTGACCATTGACCGTGCTTATGTGGCAAAGGCAACGCTGATGTGTCAAATATCTGTGATTATCACACTCTTTAGGAGCGTTGCTGATTTTTATTTAAAACTTAATAAAACAAGGAAACAAATTAAATTTTTTTAAAAAAAGACCAAAAAACTTAAGGAAAAAAAAGCACAAACAGATCTACTCCCCTTCTTTATCTTTACCGTTCACCCCCCCCCCCCCCGACTCCCGCCCTCCTCTTGTTCTTTTTCTTGCACCCAAATGCCCAAGGCCACCATCACGAATCATACAATTAACATTCGAAATTGCCTCTTTTATTTGTTGTTCTTTTCATGGGTCATATCAAAAGACCCATTTGGATTTGATTAGAACGGATTTCTTTTCTGTTTTGATTTGAATTCGAGTTGTTTAGTGGACATAATTTTCAAATAACCCAAATGATGAAATCTATCATAAATTTTTGAAGCCAAATATTTTTTGGGTGTAGTAGCCTTGGAGTGTGGTTGCTTGTTCTTAAATTTGGGGATAAAGAAGAGTGGCTTTGGTGAACACTTTATGGTGGTGGTAATTGAATAACAGTGTTGGAGTTGGTGTTAGTATTTGAATGAAAATGGTGGGAGAAGAAAGAGCCTCCACTCCGACATCGGCACCCTTTAGTTACTGTGCCGGCGGCAAGGCAGATTCTAATATTTTATTTTTATATTTTTTTCAATCATTTTATGCATATTTTACGTTTGTAACGGGAAAAGGAAAAAACGAAAAAAAACAATGATGATGGGACCCCCATTGACGTGTAACAATATAAGTGGTTTTATGTCTCACTAGATGGGCATGTATGTGTAGGTGTTATCCACGCGTTGGGCTAAACAGAAAAAGTGGTTTATTAGTCTATAAAAAGTTGAGTTGAGGTGTTAAAATGGGAAGTACCTAAGTTTGTGTGTCGGCTTGGCAAATGGGGCCAAGTTCAGGTGTCATTTAGGCTATTCTGCCTTCTTAGTAAAATGATTGTGCTTACAAAGTCGGACTATTGCATCACGAGCTCCCTCTCTTGCTTTTTCTTTTTTAACTTACATCACTTAACTTGAATTTATTGCGAAAATAGACCAACATTTCGTAAGCGAGCGTTTTAAGGAATGGCCCTAAGTTTTCTTTGACATTTGAAAACTTTTGCTAACAAACTGACAAGGAGAAGAAGAGAAAGGAACAGAAAATTACATGTTCTAAGAGTTAACTTTATTTAAAAAAAAAAAAAAAAAAATACACGCACTTGACCCTTAAAAATGAATCATCAAGTACATAAGTGAGAGAACATTGTGCAACTCTTAGAGTAAATAAAAATGTCCCTTCTTTGATAGTTAATTTATATTCATACCAAACAACATGGTTGGAAGAAATAAAATTAATGTTATATCACATGTCAAAGTAGGTTTATCAAGTATTGCTTATTAATCTCCAAAGGCTATTGGCGCATGATTCCAAACTCAATGGATAATGGACATGTCTCGCTATCCTTAAAAACAAGTTATGAGACCATAGTAGGTTCAAAACCGTGACGCCTAACCGCGCATCATATAACTCTTACTACTAGACCAAATCCGGTTACTACAACTTTTATGATTGCAAACCAAGATAAGTGCTAACCCATAAGATAGAGAAAGAATAAAAGGAAATGATTAATTGTGAGTTAAAGAAAAAAAGGGGGCTAATGAGAGATGACAAAGTAAATGGACGAAGTCATAGTCAAGCATTGCTACCATATAAACTTCAAACATACCTCTATTGCTTTTTTCTTTAAACTGCAGTAGCCATGAACCACATGCTCGACTTCTAATATTTTGCTACTAGTATTTAAGTTATTTAAGACTATCATCCCGACAGGTTTTTGAACTTTCACCTCTGTATCGACTTGTAAAGAACCACCGTCACGTATTTGGACAAGAACCGGTTAGTTGAACCAAGTGCAACCACAGAAGGGGTGGTCCTGCCTTTCTGCATGTAGAGATGGTTAAGCACCACGTGCTGAGGTCTCGAAAAGGGAGGTGGAATTTCCATGTGAGATGACGGGATGTTAAGCAAAGTCATCTGTAGATGGGGTGGGACCAAGGGCGGCTCCTTTGCATAGTCCTCAGTTCCGAGGTGCAAGTTATTGTAGCTGTTATCTGGGGACTGAGGAGGTTCAAAACCAGAAATGCTTTCAATGTCTTCTGGAACGTAATCCTGCACTTGCATCAGCAAGGACAACTTTTGTTAAGCTATAGCACCAAAGCAAAAGAGAACTAATTGTAATCGGAAATGAAGCACTTTCAAAACATTTCTCTTCTCTGTCTACACACGAGAGAGAGGCACAGAAGCATATCATGTAATCATCTGTACAGTATAGATTATGCTATAATGTAATGTTGGTGATCCCTCAAAAGGGCAAAGCCACTGCCATGTTCCACTAAGCTTATGAAAAATTGAGATGCTATTTCCAAATCAGCTGTGCTTTGACTAATCACAAATTACACAATCTGCAAGTCCACTTATAATTTCTTTTTTTTGAAGATCTGCAAGTCCACTTATAATTTCTCACTATCTTATGTTACATATTCATATGTTAGTCTATTTTGTATTTTAACTTTAAGATGGGTAGTTATGTGTTAAGATAAGAGATGGTGAGACTTGGAAGAGGTCGGCCAACCAAGCTTCAGGACAGCTTGGAGGAAGACGCAAATACATATACCATTGCTACATAGTCTTCAAACCTATACCATTACTACAAAGTTCCCAAGTGTCATGCCCATTTGAAAAGTCTAGCTTTCATCAGTGTGTACCCAGGGGCGGACCTACACTTACAGAAAGGGGTATCAAACTATCAATTGATACCCCTCCATCAAAAAATTATACTAGTGCATATAAGTAAAAATTTATTTTTACAGACATATACTAGTTTTGAGTCCCCTTAGCAACAAAAGATTCTCCGCCCTAGTTGAGTCCACTTTGACTATTCTACAGAGTCAATGAGTGTTCTGCCCCTCAGAACCCCTCCCACCCAGAAATCAACAGTGAAACTTCCTCATTTTGCTCCCTTGCACTCGAATCCGACCTAAGCTTGGGGGAACCATGCTACAAGGGGGGTTAGACTAGTGGAAAAGGCCCTTCACCTCCAACCATGAGGTTATGCCTTTGAGTCACCAAGAAAGCATGCGGAAAGCCACTTGCTCCCCTTGTGCCCACCAAAAGAGGGGGTTTGAAGACTGGTGTTAACCACATAGCTTGTCTTGCTGCATTTTTACGAATTAATCCACAAGCATCATTTGTTTGCATTTTAGTGATAGAACGCACAACTATTCAAACACCAAAATCCAATTATCTAATAAAAACAAGCTACGGACATGAAAATGAAAAAGAAAATCACAGAATAGTGAAAGTGAAAACTTGTGAACGCCCAAGCCTGTCTCTCCCTGCAAAGTGGGATAGGGGGTTACGTAGGATCACTAAAGGATTTACAAGCCTACAAAACCAGCAGCAGAATAACATGAGAAAAGCTGACTTCAATCTGTAAGACCTTTTTTTTAAATCAAAGAATAAATAAATCATGCCTGTGGTTGAATGGATGCAAGCTTTGGCAGATGCAAATGAATATAGAAAAGTAGCTTTGCTGCCGTTTTGCATGCAAACACTGTGATGAACCCTGATGTCAACAGTGAAAATGGAAAAGGAAAGAAAATAACCCCTACAGCTCCCTAGGAGTAACACCTGAGGATTAGGCTGCACTAAAGAAGCAATTCACCAAAGAAAAGTTCATCTCTTCACTTTGGATCTAAAAATCCATAAAGAGTGTTTTAGTATTTTACAAAAACATAGAATATCTTAATAAAGACCTAGAGATTGTCCGCAAAATTCAGCAAAAGCAAACCAATCTATAAAAGAAAATAAAGGAGTATTGAAGAAAATTGAGGAAATCGAAAAGAAAAAAAAAGGCTCATCAAATCGTCAAGATTCGTCTTTCATATAACCTCTCTAGCTTTTTGTCCCCACGAGGAGGCAGAGGGGGGTGGATTCTCTCTTAGCAATTGCTCGGGTCAGTTTTGACAACACATAGTTTCCACCAAATGCGAAGACTCAATGAGAGAGGCTTATGGGAGAACAACGAAAAATTGGATTACCAAGCTTGGTAAATGTGTTCCAAATTTCACCAGACACCCACAAAATTAATCATGCCATATGGCCATTAAAGACTAGACCTTTCTTTACTAGGTACATGCTAGCTGAGAGCTAGCTCCTCAGTTTCTACAAAACCAGTTAAGCAACATGATGATGCACAAGCTAGCATCCACAAGGATTAATTATGTCCAGTGGTGCAGTGGATAAGATTCAAAAAAAACCCCTTAATCAACTCATACTTGTCTTGTATTCATGCAGGAGCATGAAGCAATCAATCACATAAAAATTTTAATTCTCCACTCATTAAACGCAACACAGTTTGAGTTGGTGCAGTTAATTTGACTAACATATTTGTTCACAGAGGTGATTCAGGTGGAGCTTCTTGATATCAATCTAAATAGAACATGGATTTGACATATATTGCTTTCTGCCTTTGAAGAAGAAAGTATAACACACTTCATCAAAAAAGAATAAAGTATAACACACTTCATCAAAAAAGAAGAAAGTATAACACGAAACTGGTCTTAGAAATCGATTGATTCCAAAAATGTAGTAACAGCCAGGGCAACAAAATGACAAGTGTACCTGCACATCTATAAAGTTGTAAGTATTCCCTGCTTCATCCTGGGTACATGGCAAGTCCGGGGAACACCTCCATTGTCCGTCAACTATAAACCTGTATTGGTAAAAGCCAGACGGAAGAACCTTCAAAATGGTGAAATCTTTCCCTGATTTTTGCAGAGGCTTCCTGGAAAAAGAGTTCAACATCTCAATGTTACTTGCAATCATGAAGCCTAAGAAGTAGAGATCATGGATGAGAGGTTGTCTTTTTGCTGTAGGACGTGGATTTGAAAATTAGACGTATAACCTTGACTTCCAATTATCCCATGATCCCTCCACAGCAACTTCCTTGCCATCATGAGTCCAGGATATCAGAGTAGGAACTCCTTGCTCGTCATAAGCATCTTCATACCCTGAGGTCGTTTGCATCCATGATGGGCTCTGCTCTTCATCGGGTCTTTGCAGGGGAATCACTGGCATCTGGGGCAATCATTGGAAAGAAACCAAACAACTCGATCATACAAATGATCTCTCAGAATATAAATCAGAAGAACGTGATGAACCATAAAGCATACAGTACTAACTTTTTAGAATCAACAAATATGAGAGACGTTGATTCCATGCATGCAAAACATTGTAACCGAACTCCAAAAGGTGGATAACATATTTGG
Source organism: Petunia x hybrida (assembly GCA_037355625.1). Lineage (NCBI taxonomy): Eukaryota > Viridiplantae > Streptophyta > Magnoliopsida > Solanales > Solanaceae > Petunia > Petunia x hybrida. Next base: position 318,151 of record JBBBVM010000504.1, on the reverse strand, counting down.
GCAATTGCTACATGAATATCTAAGTTTTTACTATTATTGCCTAACACCAATGTTTTTACCCGGTGCCCATAGTTTTACAAGTAAAGGTAATCCTCAATGAGTGAAATTCCGCATTAAATAAAAACATATCCCTTCAATCAACTCTCTTCACAGTGTTTAGACTATATTGCTGGATGTCCTAACAAATCTTGTTCTTTAAAAGCGAGTAGAGCTTATAGCCTTAACATTTCAAAAACAATTCAGATTCCAGAACTACGTCGTTTTCATCATAACACCTAGCAAATTAAAGTAATAACTTTCTTCCGATCTAACCATTAATTGCAGCACGAACATTCATGTAACAACAACAACAACAACATACCCTGTGTAATCCCACTAGTGGGGTCTAGGAGGGTGGGATGTACGCAGACCTTGCCCCCACCAAGGTGGAGAGGCTGTTTCCGATAGACCCTCAGCACGAACATTCATGTACAAACCACAAATTATATCAAGCCTAGATCAACTTGGTTCCACAAATTTCAACTCTGCTTTAATCTCAAACTATCTTCAACTTTCCACCAATTGAAAAGAAAATGATTTTAGTTTCATCCGGGCCAGCTTGTGGACACCTCTAACATTCCACTAGATATATGCTACCTATCACCAATACACTTAATGTGTACTGGTAACTTTGCCCACCGAAGCTTAGGCATATGACAAATCTTAAACAGAAAATAAAATTGAGCTTCACACCAACATGGGCAACAGCAAATAGTGTGCTTGAATTCTAATTATTGGAAGGCAACTACATGAATCCTCAATATCCATTCCTCTTTTAAACCTGTTTCATTCAAATACTAAAAGTATGAGAACAATAAGATTGTTTTCATTTTAAAAAGCGCCCAACATTTCCAACAAGAACTAAGCTTTAATCTCAAACTATTCTCAACCAATTGGAGAGAAAAATATTCTTTTGTGTTTTCTACAATTCTGTCCAGCTTGCAATTGCTGCTACATCCCAACACCACAGGTACCGAGTATTGGTAACTCTGCCCACTAAAGTTTAGATTTGAGCGTTACATACATGAGCAACAAAAAATAGTGTGCCTCAAATCCTAATTAGTTGAAGTCGACTATATGAATTCTCAATATTACTTTCGCATAATTCAAACCCATTTCATTCTAATACTATAAATATGAGAACAATAAGATTAAAAAAGCGTGTACACCAACACACCACACCACATTTCCAAGAAAGACTACAAAGATTAAAAAGATTTGAGCTTTACACCTACATGAGCAACAAGAAATAGTGTTCCTCAAAATATTAATTAGTTGAAGTCAGCTATATGAATCCTCAATATTCGTTCTGCATAATGTAAACACCAGTTCATTTCAATACTAAAAATATACGAACAATAAGATTAAGCAAACGCACACATACACACAACATTTCCCAGAAAGACTACAAAGGTTGAAAAGATTCCAGCTTTACACCTAAATGAGCAACAAGAAATAGTGTGCCTCAAATTTGTTAATCAGTTAAAGTCGGCTATATGAATCCTCAATATCCATTCCACACAATTGTTTTTTCGAATAACCATGGTGTTTGTGCCCTCTTGTGTGTACCTCGACTAAAGCCACGGGGTACCGGCTACTTCCCACCATCACAAGAACCGAGTAACCCGTCCATCAAGGCTTGGACAGATGGGTATTCATTCCGCATAATGAAAACCCGATCTCATTTCAATACTAAATATAGAAGATCATAATACTAAAAAAAAAAACACACACACACACACACACACAACATTTCAAAGAAAGGAAAACAGACTGACCTCAGGTTTTTAAAAAAAAAAAACACACATCACATTTCCAAGAAAGACTACAAAGGTTAAAAAAGACTCGAGCTTTACATCCACATGAGCAACAAGAAACAGTGTTCCTCAATATTTTAATTAGTTGAAGTTGCCTATATGAATCCTCAATATTCATTCCGCACAATTTTTTTTTGGATAACCATAGTATCTGTGTGCGCGCACCTCACTAATTCCACCTACCTCCCACCAGTACAGGTCGAATAACTCTATTCATCAAGGCTTGGACAGATGGGTAACCATTCCTCATAACGAAAACCCCATTTCATTTCAATACTAAAAATATAAGATTACAAGACTCTAAATACACACACACAACAATTCTAAACAAACATACCTCAGGTTTAAACATCAAAGGAGAAGGAGAAGCTCTAGGACTAGAGGGTGGAGATTGGCCCATGAACTCTCCATCAACGGTCAAGATTTCTTGGGACCCACCTGAATCATCAACCCCACCCCCAGATGGTGGTATATTGCCACCATCTTCTTCTTCTTCTCTTCCATTAACATTTCCCATTATTATTTCTTGTTTTAGAAAGAAGCCAATTTGAATCTACAAAAATAGATTCTTTGTATATAAATACAGTTATTACAAGACTATATAATATATGGAGTATTGTTTAATGATACAAAGAATATAGTATAAGAAGTGATTAGATTAGATTGAGTGCAAATGAGTGAAGTGAGGAACACAAAGGAAAAGCCCAAAAAAATAGAATAGTAGAGGTGAAAGTTTGATACTATTAAAGTTTTATTTGTTTGGAACTTTATATAAAAAATAAAAAATAAAAAACAGTTGGACAAATCATTCTGCGTTCACAAAAGTTTTGGAAGAACCGCACTCTAGGGGTGTCAATAATTTTTCAAAAATCGACCGAACCAAACCATACCGAACCGAATTTTAGGTTCTTTAAAATAAAAGCGTAGGTTCTTATGCAAAGTCATAATCGTACCTATTATTAGGTTAGATTTTTTATTTTATAAAAAGAAACCAAAAAAATACTGAACCGAACCGAATAAATTTATATGCATAAAATATACTTTATATATGAAACTTATATGTATAACTTTATATAATTTAATTAATTCTAAAATCAACAAAGTAGATATTTTCTAACCGTTAATTTTTGGGGGTGAAATTAGTAATGCAAAGTATCCCAACCTACTTAATTGTATTATTACTAGTACTAAAAGTTGAAACTAGCATGTTTCAAAAGTGTATTGCTTTCGCCATTTTAAACTCTAAATTTCTTAAAATTTAGTTCCTACGGTAGCAACAAAATTTATTGTAGAAGGTTTTCGCGGACCATATTTGCATTCGTCTTGTAAATTTTATCCGCTGGTGAAGGTTTAATCTCTTATTAAATTTATATCGACTTATGTTTATTTTGAACTTTGATTTAGTATAGAACAATACATCATAATCAAATACCTTATTAAAAAATTAAATGAACATGAGTTTAACAGTCGAAATAATGTAAATAATTGTCTAGCTTTTTGTTTATTTATTCTTACCCACTCTTTCATAATGTTATCTACAGAGTAGGTATTGTAAAGTGTTTCAATGTCGCATATTGTAATGAATCATCTTAAGCACACTTCCCCAAATATTCAATTGATTGTGATATCATTGTTATCTCTAATATCGTTGAGTACTCTAGTAAGATGATTTTTATATTTTAGTTTAATCACTAGAACCGTATGAATTTTGCAATGAAAGCGATACTTGTTTTTCAATGTTGTTGTCTTGTACGATAAAAATGGTAGTTTTAGTCAATAATTTTTTTTAAAAAAAAAGCGAAAATTAACCGAACCGTACCGAAACCGAAGAGAAACCGATATGATTGGGACGGTTACAAAAATTTAAATTTTGGTTATACATTCTAGAATAACCGAAAAATTGGTATGGTACAAAATTTTCGCAATAGCCGACCGAACCGAACCATTGACATCCATACCGCACCCTAAGAGATGTGATGTACATAGCTATCCTAATGCAAGCATTACTGTCTGTTTTCACGGCTCGTAAATGCATTATAATTATACTAAAATACTAACAATAATACTGAGAGGTTGTTTGGATATTATAAAATAGCTTAAAAGCCAAGTGCTTTTAAGTCAAAATAATAATAATAATAATAATAATAATAATAATAATAATAATAATAATTTATTGCTTTTGGCTTAGAAGCTCGTATGATTTGACCAATAATTTTACCATTTTATTATTTATAATTTTTTCATTTCACTAATATTCTAATTAACAAAGACTCTAGATTATCCTCTTTTTTTTTTTTAATTTTAAGGATATTTTAATTATTTAACATAAAAATTGCAACTTTTTTTTTTTCAATTTCAGCACTTTTATGCAAATACATAACTGCTTATTTATAAAATAAGCTCCAACACTTGAAAAGTACTTTTAAACACTTGTGCTTAAAAGCTATAGTACTTTTTTAAGCTAACCCAAACGGGCTCTAAACTATAGTATTTATTTTCTAAGGAAACATTCCACGCCCATTTATTATTCATTTATTCTAATTTATATGGCAATATTTTTTTAATAGCCTATTTGAAAAAAAGACATATTTCCAACAGCTTTCTAAATTTGAAAATAATTTAACTTCAAAATCACTATTTTAACTTTAATGAAATGATTCTAGCCACACAAATATTTATAATGTTGGGGCATGTAAGTATCTACCAAGGAACTTGCGTTTGTGGTGGTATATCTTAAACCAAGTTCATTTCTGTTTCTAGATTTTTTGTTGGCAAAAGAATGGAGACAGATAACTAAGCGAGTGATATGCAACATAATTCTTTAAAAAATACTTGCTCGCATGCTACATGCATCAAGATAATAGGTACATGAGTTGTGCCATTTACATACCTATCACTTAATTGTGAATAGTCAATATATACTCTACTTTAAAAGTATCACTTAATTATGTTAACTTAATTATGCTAAATTAACATAATTACACGTATTCGAATAAGCTTTTTCCGTCACAAATACTTGAGGATTAAAGGACCTTTTCTAACTTTTGAGTACTTTCGACTTTCGAGTAATGAAAATGGCACACTTGGAGAAGTCGTTTTCCAATGAGAACCACAAATGAGCAAAAGTTTGTCCAACAATTGCCACATAACTTATTTTGGTATTCATTTGGGACCATCTTATGAATTCTAAAATTAAAGTTGGGCCCTTAGAGTTGTTAAACGGAGTTGTTTCCCATGTGCACCTAAAACGTAGATCCTATCCTCTTTTCCCATTCATTTTCAACTCTAATACAATGTTCACATTCCAAAATATGCATCTCTTATGTAGAAGCACAGTAATAAAAGTTGGATCATCTATACAATATGGTATTATTAAAGGACTTTGACAAAAAGAAGCATTATACAAACTTCCCTTTTTATAATAGTTATGTTAATATATGCCTCGAGTATTTCACCGAGTACTTGCTATCTCCAAGCAACCTGAGTAACTTTGACCAAATTTTAAGCAGAGATGTATATACAAATATTTAACGGTTCAACTCTACTTTTGCCTCTTTGATGTGGTTTTACTTTTATTAGCAGATTTTACTTCGTTACCTGCTCTATTCGTATCACTGGAATTGTACACTTGTTTCAACAAAATATGTCAAAGTTCAAACATCCATATGTAATACTTTAACAAGTAGAAGGTTGTTCCAAAGGCCAATCAAAGAACTAAAATAGACATAATCCAGAAAGCCAATAAATCCATCAAACAACACTTCATGTCTGATGTTAGTACACCATAGTATAAAAAGAATTGCACCAATGCCAACTTCATTAAAATCACCGTGACTCAAACTACTATCCAATTTTCTTCCTTTTCTTCCTTTGGTTGGGGATGAATCAATCTTTTATCTTCATCTCACATTAGGGGTCTCCATGACCAGTTGTTCTGCCACTGCCATTCATGTACAAGTAGGTCTTCTTCTCAGAGAAACCGGTCACTGTAGGAACTGATGAGAATCCGGTATACCTGCCCTCTGTCTTCGCTGAACATATGTCGGAGATATACCTGAGAAGCTCATGTCCTTGGACAAAAGGCTGAGCTGCATATTCTTCAAATGGCATCCACTGCAAGTAGGAGGAGAACAAAAAGATTTACGAAAAACATGAGATTGGGGCTGGGAACTGCTTATTTAATGCATTTGAACTTTGCGAATGACAGGTTTGCACAGAACTTTCTTAGGAGTAAGTAAAAATGAACCAAGTTAAACTTTCTCACTTCATCTTGAAAAACCTATGTTGCTCGGATCCTCCGGAAATGCTGTCCGATGCGTGTCGGATCCTCCAAAAGTAGTGTATTTTTGGAGGATCCGACACGGGTGCGGCGGCATTTTGAAGGATCCGAGCAACTTAGTGAAAAACCACACAAGTCCAGCTAAAGACACTTTAAAGAGAGTGCAAGATTTGCCCGGATGAGGAAAAATTCTGTTTCTTAAGGTTCCTGGAACTACTATTGGACTGAGAAGGAAAAGGTGGAAATGGTAAAGTCTAGGAGCATGAATGTTATCAGCAGCATTGACATAAATTTCCTAGTGCTAAACAGCAAATATTTTGACCACCACGTACCTGGGCTGCCTCTATTTCTGCGTCCTGCTTCTGGATATCAAAGGAGAGAGGTTGTAGCATGCAGACAAAGAATAAATCTGACTTGTCAAAGAATGACTTGTGGCTCTGTCTGCAATTTAATAAAGTCAATCTCATATGTAAGCTAAGCATCTTAGCATGAAACGCAGAAAGAGTAAACAAAACAAACATTGCAATACAGCAAAGGCTCTCATATTCATATATAAAAGAAGGTGCTTGAAACATTAACATTGTGATTCTCTCAATGACTATGTCGTTAGTATGCGAACCAGAAGGGAACAAGAGCATAGCAACCAAGATATATATTATCAAGAATGTAATACACATCAAGACATAAGAGGAACTTAAATAAAAGTAAAAGACAACCTGAATGCCAGTATTTCCACAAACTTTGCATTAACCTGTATCAATGATACCAAGTGAGTGACTGTTGATACTAAATACTGAATCAAACGAAACTATGGAATAACTAGTTTTATATAGAGAAAGTTGACTTCAGATTCTCACTAACCCCTGTCTCTTCTTTTACTTCTCTGACAGCTGCATCACATATATCTTCACCCTGTGGATGAAAAGTCAACATAGCTCTCTTACCTCTATTTCACTTAACTTGATTTTCTCATATAACATAGAAGTTATCATTCAGATATACCTCATCAACAACTCCAGTAGGAAACTTCCACACACCGGTTCCACGGAATCGTCCACTCTTTTCTTGGACAACTAGCACCTAAGATATTAAAGAAACGTACTTCAGTAACCAAAGTGTGCTAAGATACACAGGGGGCAGGGCCGGAGCTAAAGGTAAGGAAGGGGGTTCAATTGAGTCCCCCTTGCCTGAGAAATATGCTGTGCAAGGTAAAAACAAAATTCTTTTTCTGTTGAATCCCCTTAACATAAGGGAAGCTCCTACATATAGCATCTTTGCATTTTTTAGAATTCCCTTGTTATATCAGTTGGTCACTTTTCCATATTTTCCAACAAAACTGAGTGTTTGTTATACATGACCATTAGAGGCAGAAGCCAGAACGCGTCGCCAAAATATACCTCATTCCTTTCATTCATGACAAAAGCACCAATACCCACTCTATGCGTAGCATTTGCTGGAATAGTGTTAGCAGTTCCAGGGAGCCAATTCACAAGCATCAAGTATTTGGGTTCTGCATGGTGGTAGTAAAATCCTTCCTGTAAGGCACTATGATAGTTGTATCAGATTGAGATGGGACAAATATAATTTAATCACCAAGAAAAAGCAACAAACTTACCTTAACAGCAGGTTCTACAAGTGTGACAAGCTCAATAGGTAACTTAATCCAAACACCTCTTTTACCCTGCAAGTATGTCCACCTATTAACAAGGATGAAATTTGAATCAAAATTTAAACCATAGTAATTCAAAAAACCAATCTAAGGCATCACAGGATATAGCTGAATCAGCCTAACACCAAAAAATGGAACCTGCAAACTTACAACTGTTTATTCTTCAATAGTATCCATATAAGCATGGCAACACTATCAGCATTGTCAACAGACAGGTATCTCCTATAGACTCACGTGCCCCGCCCCACAACTTAGAATTGAAGCCCTGAATTTGGCTGTGTCAAGTGACACAACATTTTCAAACATCATTGCCTACTTCTAGCGCATGAATAAGCTGGTGTTCAGCAGATTATATAATAGACATTACACACCATTTTCAAGGATGAAGTCACAGCATGCTAAATAGACAACACCATACAGTATAAGATCGATGCCGCCATCAGCTCAGGGTGTTCAATCAATAGCCTCATGGTAATGCACAAGTTTCTTCTTTTCCTTCGACTTTGTACTCCACACAGAAACAGACGTATTGCTAACATCTCAGCAGTCTAATTTAACCCCTCCCACCCATCCACTTACCATTGGTACCTCTTAAATGAATATGCAATTCAGCATTCAACCACAGTTAAAATACATAACAACCCTATATATTTACAATAACTAATAGATGTTTAGGAGCAACAAGCATAAAACTTAGATGTTTAGGAGCAAAACAAAGACAACAAAAACATGTGCACAAAAGGAGCATTCTTTTGTGCCGCCAGAGGAAAAATGTAGCAGATCTACGAAACATGAAGCAACCTTAAGGGCTGTTCTCCCAGACCCCACCCCAACTTAAGGGGGGGAAAAGAAAAAGAAATCATCTGCAGTTTTATATGCTACGATAAAAGAACCCTTTATCAACTTTCTGTTACTTTTGTGTTTTGGGTGAGGAGACACCATTCAAAATCCTGCAACACTTATGGGAAGTAGGCCACACTCACACAGACACACACACCACGAAAAGATTCCTTTCTCAACTTACTCATGACCGAGGGGAACCCTACAGGATTAACTTTATGATTACGAACTTCATATACTTCAAAATAGAATCCGAATAGTACGATAATAACTGTGGCTCAATCCCAAGTAAGTTGGAGTCGCCTATATGAATGACTAACCATGTCGCTCAATTTAAGCTCATCTCCATCCAAAATTATACTGAAAAGAGCATATACTCTGTCTGTTTCATTTTACGTGTGTTAGTATGGCTAGGCGCGGAATTAACAAACTTACTACACATAGAAATGTGTCATTCTTTGAAACAAACTTACAACATTATTAAGACACATAAAATCCTAGCGGAGGCATAAAACACTAGAAGATTTCTTCAAATTTACCTGTGGAATTAGTCGAGGTGCACGCAAGTTGACCCGAACACCACAATTATTAATAGTAAATACGAAGACGCATAAATTGAAACAGAGGGAGTAATATCTACTATACAATGACCTGAATAGTATAACAAATAAGTAAAATACATATGCTAACTTTAGTAACACCTGTTGTCTCCAATGAGAAAGTGAGGCTCTAAGCAAAGAACCAAATATAGAAGGTTCCAAGGGCTCATTAGTCATTTCAACTATCACTCCACCATGGTCATCTTCTTTTGCACCTAATATTCTATCCACTTGTTCCATTTCTTTTTCTCTTGCCATTGCCTTTGTTGCACAACAACTCAATGAGGATCTTGTATGTATGTAAACACTGTACCTAATCTTGGTTAATTTACCTAACATAGTAGTAATAAAAAATTGGTTAGACTTATTCAATGCTGTACAATGACAAAATGGTCAATAACGAAATTTTAAAAAATAGCCTACACTTCCATAATTTGCCTAAAATATTCATAATAATTGGTTACACTTGCAAGAAACTGACAAAATCACAAAGGGGTCATTTAAAGAAGCCTCAAATAATGAAAATAACTGGTTAAACTTGAGCAAGATAAAAAGTTTACATAAAATGGCCTATTCAAGAGAAAAATTTGCAAAAATGGTCACCTTGAGTTTTGTAGAAACTGAGAGTTGCTGGAGGGAAAGATAAGAAGTAATGTTTTGCGCTAAAAAATGAAGTTCTTGGAAAGGTCGCATAAGAAAACAAAGGAGTGCGACAGATAAATTTGGTTATCATTTAATCAATATCTTTGTTTTCAGTCGGTTAGCAGATTTTAAGGGAAATATATTTTAAAAGAATAATGGAAGAATGAGTTATTTTTCTGATTCAGGAGAAATGGAACGTGGAGGGAGAATGGAGATTGTCTTGAAGCTGCATGAAGAAGGAGTCAAAATATAATTTTTTAAAAACAAATGGTGGAATAGTAGTGGTACCAAATCTTCAAATGTCAAGTGGTCAAATTAATCACACCATTTTTGTGTCCTTTATATTTTCATCATTAATCCGATTAATTCAATTGCATCAATCAAGTTTATTGACTCGAAAAATTGTATAGGGTAAAATCACGTATCACCTTAGATACGGCACATAGCAAACAGGAATATGAGTTCGGTAGCTTTGGACGTTACGTGGCCGAAAACTGAAGAATCGCTTATGACAAGGAAAATTCCAAACACATTGGTTTCGACCATAGCGTGTTCGTTGTTGGAAAAATTCGACAACTAGTATTTTCCTGGTACAAATATCAAGTCTAGTCAGGTATACAATAATTAATGAATGCAGGATTTTAGGGGTTGGTCATTAGCAACATTTATTCACATGATTATGATTCCGACCATTGCGCTTTGCATGACAGATTCTCATTATTGGGGACATTATTAAGTCTTGTAATCACATTTGCTTTAAAATACTTTTTCAGGGACTCACCTTGGAACTCGCTCTGGGGTGGAGGACTTGCAAAACTCTCCGAGAATCACGAGCGGAGCTTGGTTCTGTGAGGGTTATCCCCTAATCGCCTGTTGTGCGTCTAGAGCACGCCTAACGTTCGAGCTCGCCTTACGCAAACCATCTCTCAAATTCACTAATTAAAACTGTTCACCCTAAATTCTTAAAAATGAGTGAAACAAGTTATATTCAGCTAGAAAAATTAAGAAAATGAGCGTAACTCAAATAAGAATACATAATATTGTATATATTATATTTGAGAACATTATAAAGGTAAATATCATTGTACAATTAATTTAAAAATGCATAATTGAGCTTTCTGTCATCACTTATTATTAATATTCATGTCTTATTTGAGTCTCTCAAAATAATTTTACTTAATTATTTTAAAATTTAGAAGTAATTTTTTATTTATTCATGAAGAATTAATGTTTAGATTATAATTTCAATAAAATTTATTGACTATTCACGCTTTTTTTTAAACAAATTTGTGTTTTTTAAATGTTAGAAATTTAATGATTTATAGTTTGTTTATATCTCATAAAAACTTTAACATTATTCAAATTCAGTTTCCATTTCTATAAGCTTCTTTAGTCATTTTTTATTTTCTTTATTTTTTTATGTATAATATATTTTTGGATCATTATGCTATTTAAGAGTTAAATATAATAAGATTCATGGGGCTTATGCCCCATGCTTGGGAGTTTACGCCTCGCCCTATAGTAAGTAAAACGTCTTGTCTTGTGCCCCGTCTTTTTACAATGGTAATCACTATATAAAGTCCCTTCCCATTCTTTTGTAAATCACCTGATTTTCTACACAAGAAATAATACTCTCTCTCTCTCTCTCTCTCTCTCTCTCTCTCTCTCTCTCTCTCTCTCTCTATCTCTCTCTCTCTTTGTGTCATTCTACTATCTACTTTACGATTACATTTAAAGCTCAATTGTTGGTATCCTAAAGTACGCAGATAAAATGTCTTTATATTCTCGTTTCTTTATCGTCTGTGATTACTTTGCTCTCCTTGCGTTAATAGTCTTGATATAATTATATTTTTTGTGGTCTGAATATAAATCTAATTATTTAATCTATTAAAGTCTATTTTTAGGTTAAACATAAGCACTTCGCATAAAAACGGACTTGAATAATTGGAGTCTTTTTAAAAAAATTTCAGAACTTTGATAAATTGAAAGTTAAGTTGAAAGAGAAATACACTTTCAAACCATAATTTAACTTGATTCTTTTTGAATTCAAGTTCCAATTTTGTTATCAATATATCACAAAGAGACGACAAATCCTAAAGTAAAAACTTTATTTACAAGTGAAATCCGATCATTTATTTTATTACGGCCAAACAAATCATCTTACAGACAATAAGTCCTACGCAATCTTGACAGCTCAACAAATCTTTTCTATTAGTAACAAACTACATGGATAGACACTTCAATTTTTCCAACGATCAGATAGACACTTCTTATTGTCAAAAATGTGTCTCTTAAACCCCTTGTGCTGACATGGCAAAACATGTATTTTTCACCCTATCTAAGGTGCGTGAACCCTTCAAAAATTGTGTATCTTTTTTTAAATTTAAGTCAATGGTGGACCCCACTTTATTCTAACACCTTCTTCTTCAACAATGATTTCTAGAGGCCTATCTCCACTTTTAAACACCATGGTTACACCACCAAGCAAGAAAAGCTTACAAAACTAAAAATTTTGCAGCAAACAAAAAAAATCACCAGCACTCTTAACGACTATATTTCAACAAGAGCACAAATAGTATAAAGATTTACAAAGAGTTAGAAGTAAATTAACTGTAACGACATAAAGAATAAAAAGGGGGAGGGGGTTGATGATTGGGGATGAAGCTTGCGGATGGGTTTGGAAACGAAGAAGAAGAGCGGATAAAGTTGACGGCGTTAATGGAGTAGCCGCAATCGTTAAATCTTCAACAGAGAGACACTAAAATTAGCCAAAATAGGAATCACAAATTGCTTTTTGAAGATTCTAGTAGCAACAGCTTTAGGAAATGGATGATCCACGATGTTGAGTGATTCTTTAGGGAATAATTTGAGCTCACAGATTAGGTTCTCAGCTTGTTTCAATGTGAAATTCGAAGATAATGGAGTTTTCACAAAGAATTTCTGGAGAAAAGATAAGGAAAAGAGAGAAAAATGGAAAGGGAAAAAGAAAAATTTCATTCTTTGCCATGTTTGGAACAACACTGATGGGTTTAGGCCAAACAAGAAGACGAAGGAAATGGAGTGGGGGTGGGGGTGTTTTACAAGAATATTTAATACTTATGTTTTAGGAAAAGACAATTAAAGTATCTTTAAAAAAAAAAATTAACCGCGTGTCATTTTATTATTTGCTAGGGTGGACACGTCAGGACGTTTAAAACACACGCAAAAGCATTGCCAGACTCGAGTGTGGATGAGACACACTAAATCCTACAAGAGGTGTTTATCTGATCATTTGGAAAATTGAAGTGTCTAAGTGGGAATTGGTGCCAACTTTAAGGGGTCATCTATGTATTCTGCCTTTATAAATCGATGAATAGGGGAAATGCTCCGCTGTCAAGCTTTAAAATCGAACCAACTCTTTAAGAAATTGTGCAAGTATTGTGTTCGACTTCACTTCAAATTTCCCCTGGAAGGAAGCCAAATGTTAGTCCCTTTTGAAATGCCAACCAGTCAACATAAGTACACAAAGAATTCTACAAGTCATATAATGGAGTTCTATTGAGTCCGACTAATCTGAATTCGTGCCGATAAGTCTCATATTAAGGAGAGTAAAGCATTCGTTAAAGCGACTTCATTTCCAAAACTCGAATTTGAGACCTCTGGTTAAGCATAGAGGAGTACTTATTTACCACTACACCACAACTCTTGATGATATATTGATGACAACCCTTGATGATATATTGATGACTAATATTCAAGTCAATTATCAAAAATGCATCAAGAAGAATCAATACTTCTTGACATGAAGTCACACAAGGATCGGATTGGTGGATTGAAAATCGGGTTGAAACGAGTTGGGACTGCTTCAGAGCTAGGCGCCCCGCCTGACTTGGTCACTGCCTAAGACCTCAGGCGCCCCGCCTAGGTCCCAGGCGCCCCGCCTAAAATCCTGCACAATACTGCGCGCCCCTCCTGCCTTCAGGCGCCCCTCCTGCTTGCTGAAAGTGTTGTCTTGGTTAGTTTTTCCTAAGTTTTCCCATTTCTTTGTTTACATCACATCTAGTTAGTACTACTTTGAGTATCCTTTCTACTTAACTAGTACTAACCCTTGAAGCTTTTAGGTGACTCGTGCATTAGTGGAGAGAAGAATTCAAAGAAGATCCGTAGTATCTTTTGATTCAAGTCCTCACTTCAAAGTGCCTATCGTTCATTGAGTCATATCAACTCCACTCACCCCGGAGTACAATTGGCTTGTAAATAGTTGGTTGAGTTGAGGATTGTTGGTCAACTACTTGAAGTTTTTGGTAATCAAGTCCGAGTGAAATATCCACCGCTACTAAACGAGTGAACCGAGTGAAACACTTGTGAGGGAGTGAGTGAGGTTGTTTTGCTAACGTTTGTTTCTTGTGTAGGTACAATGTCCGCCGAAGGAGAAGATTTTGCTAAGAGTGCCCTTGCTACTATCCTTGCCAAATTGGATAGTATGAACTTGAGGATTGAAAGCCTTGAGAGGGTGACATCAAGTGCCCTAGTTGAGCAAGGGACTTCTAATGTCCAATCGGAGAAAGGGACCCCGAGTGTCCAAGTTGAGAAAGGGGCCCCGAGTGCCCAAGTTGAAGCCGTGGAAGGCACAAGTAGTCCGACCTTTACCCCGGAATAAGTTGCCGAGTTGCTCAATCGCCAACAACGGGTAAGGGAGGATCGTGACCGAATTGACCAATTGTTGGGCAATACCCAACGAGTGACCATTCCTAACCTTATGGGCAATCCACAAAGGAATGCTCCGCTACCCGGACCAATTCGGAATGTTCAACCCTTTGAGCAAGTTGCACAAGCTCAAGAAGGGGAGGAGGATGATTATGGTGATGGTGGGTATGATGCTCATTATCTATTTAGGGGACTGAATGTGGATAGGGGTAGAGGCCGAGGTCGAGGGCCACCCATGGGGTATGTTGGAGGGAATGTCAGGAGAGATTATGGAGGTTATGGAGATCACTTTGGAGGCCAACCGGAGCCTTTCCAAGGAGGTCGTGACAACAACAACAATCTTAATAGTGTGAAGCTCACTATTCCTTCTTTCAAAGGAAGTAGTGACCCGGTGGAGTATATTGATTGGAAGTTGTCTATGGAGCGTATATTTGACACCAATGATATGCCCGAGGTGAAGAAGTCCAAGTATGCAATATCTTCCTTTGAATCCTTTGCTTCTACTTTGGGAGTGGGTGAAGAGGAACAGAATGAGGACGAGAATGGCTATCAATCTTACTTGGGAAGAGTTGATCCGTGTGATGGATGAGAAGTACTTGACTAACCAATACCGGGTTGAACAACAAAAGCGTCTCTATGAGTTGAAGCAAGGTTACAAATCGGTTGGGGAATATTTCAATGAATTTGAGCAAGTCCGAATGAATCTTGACTTGGATGAGGAAGATAATGAGACGGCCATGATCCATTTCAAAGGAGGCTTGAACCGGGACATAGCTTCACAATTGAAGTTCCACAAATATGATGATCACTACAAGCTATGTGATGATGCGGTTGAAGCCGAGAAATGGCTCAAAGAGGAGAAGGCCCTCCGTTACAAGGGTAGTACTACTACTCCCATGAACAAGCCAAAGGAGTGGAAGACTCCTACTCCAAATGCCAAATTCCAAAATGCAAGTGGTGCGAATGCTAGCAAGGATGTGAAGAAGCCTTATGAGAAGTCTACCCAACATGTGGGAGGTAACTCTAAACCTCACTTGAGCAATCCTATCTCTACTTCTACTCAATGCTATAAGTGTAAGGGTTATGGCCATATCTCCAAAGATTGCCCTACCCAGAAAACTATGGTTCTTGTGGGTGACTTAGTGTATGAACAAGATAGTGAGCCCGAGGATGAAGAGGGGGTAGAGGGTGATGAGGATGTTGATGAGGGGGAGGTTGCAATGGAGGATGATTCATCAAATTTGGTGTTATACATGTTCAAATCCCACAAAATTAGTACCGAATCGTTTGTTTTTCAATGAAGATCAATCCCAAATATCAAGTTTCCAATCAAACACCCATTCAACCCAAGAATCAAGGTCAAATCATCAAGAACAAGGTTTATCAAGGGTTTAAGGAAATTTTGGGGTTTCAATTTTTCAATTTCACAAATCCAATCCCAACCAAGGGTTTTTGGTACCCAAACAATGGGGTTTCAACTAGGATCAAGAATCTATAACACCCATATCATAAATCATCCAAACCAACAAGATACACCAAATTTTTTTGGATTTTTCAATTTTTTTTTGTAATTTTCTTCTTTCAATAACTTCAAACACAAGAAACTAAATGAAACTAAAGTAGGCACGAAGAATCAAGGGTCGGGGGTTTGTAAGAACAAAACCCGAGCCTTGCTCTGATACCAAATGATGCAGGGAAAAATGCGGAAAAGATAAACAAGATAGAAAACGAGACGAGGCTCGAACAAAGACCCAAGTAGCACCGGGGAACTAGTCCCGATACACCCCTAGTGGATGTCAAGGATCACCTACGCTATGCAACTACCCTCGAGTCAACTAGAACTTGCAAGTAGAATGATCGGGGCGGGGTCGTTAGGCAACTAGAATCTACTAGTAGTAACAAGTCCCAAACATAGGTTCTTTTCATTCAATCTCAAGAGCATTGCTCAAGTTTCACATTCATCAATAATAAGCTAAGTGTTTAAAATAAGCTAGACTTGGGTTTTTATAGTGTTTCCCAAGCCTACACAATGACATAAATACCTTTACTAATAAGGTTCACCAAATAAGCCACGTAGGGCAAAACAGTAAAATAACATAAGTCCAACAGCTGGGAGGGGCGCCTGACTTGTGCTGGGTCTGGGAGGGGCGCCTGGGGTCAGGCGGGGCGCCTGTGAAGGCCTGGGTAGGCGGGCGCCTGGGCAGGGGCGTCTAGCTGGGCGGCCCGCCTGTGCACTTTTGCACCCTTAGGCAGTGAGCTTCCCAGGCGGGGCGCCTGGGCTAGGCGGGGCACCTGGCTGTGCTGGGAGGCCCTCCTCCTCCTTAGGCGTGAGGCCTAGAGCTGAGATCATCCGGGAACGTTTTCCCAATGCTTTCTTCATCGAGTCCTCTCCTCACCAAGTATAAATGCACCTCTTGGACATTCTTGACTTGGCTCCGAGTGATTGGCCTCCTCGTGGTGGATTGCCCGGTATCATGGGGTGTGACAAAAACTATCATATACATCATTAAATAGGGAAATGCAGTATAACCACTGATTTGCGCAATCTCTAAAGTAGCACTAAAAATATATGCAAGAAATTAATAAGAATATTATATGGTCATTGAAACTTCACTTCAGTCTCCCCTGGAGCCTGGAAGTCAATGTTAGTCCTTTTGGAAATGCCAAGTATTCAACATAAGTACAAAACGGCTTCTACAAATCATATAATGGAGTTTCATTGACGACTAATATCCAAATAGAATTTAATATAAATATGTCAATTAAATAAGATGACAAGTTATACATATAATATTCGAGGTATTTACAACTAAACATATAATATTTTTGCTGATATTAATGGGTGTGAGTGCACCCGTACTCACCACGTAGGTCCGCATGTGTATTCAAGTTAATTGTCAAAACTGCATCAAGAAGAATCAGTTGGGGTGAGGATTTTTTCCGTCACTAATGAAGTTGTGTGCTTGAATTTGAAAACTTATGCAAGTGAACTTAAGGTTAATGTTAGTGTCCAAATGTAAATTTTGCTTGAACAAAGTTTTTCATTCCAATTTCTGGACGTGCTTTTCTCATTACCAAAAGCAGTTTTTGTTAAAGTTATTTTCTTTGGTAAGTAAATAATTTTATTACCAAGTAAACGTTTAAGCGCAACAAGAAGCAAGCATAGACAGGCCCATTTTGCTATACTTCAGTTCCCCTACACTATGTAACAGAATTATCACTATAGCTTGAAGCACCTATTACATTAGTGTACCTACTATCTATTACAATCATTCTCAGCTTAAGAACTCATTTCTCATACAGGATAGAATTTAAGTTTTAGGAACTGATTCTTCAGTCGACTGTGCGTTGAGCCTCTATGGTGAATATCCTGGATAATCTGTCTAACTATGAAGATAGGCTCTTTCTTTACATCACGGAACACTCTGCAATTTCTTTCCTCCATATCTGGTACACAATGGCTGTTAAAGCTAGCCTGTAAACCTGAGCCAGTGCACTGTTCCCCTTCATGTATTGTTCTACCCATAACACTTTATCTTGCCATTGCAAAGCTGGTCTTTTGATCCCCATCCAGCTCAACATCTTTCCCCAAACAGCACTTGAAATAGCACATACAAAGAATATATGAGAGTGGCTTTCATCTTGTGCACTACATAGTGGGCACACTGCATTGTCTACTACCTTCCATATGAGCAGTCTATCTTTAGTGCTCAACCTCTTATGTAAAGCTAGGATCAGTATAAAGAGCATCTTACTTGGGCTCCTGTTGTTGCATGTTAGTCTTCTCCAGCTTACCTTCTGAAACTGTCCTCTTGCTTAGTTATATACTTCCCTAATAGAGTAGGACTTCATTCCTGCAAAACTTGTTTCATCATGTCCTATCTGGTGTAAGAGTTTCTTTGCAGCTAAGATTTTCCTGAGCATCCAGGACCCTTACTTCATTTCAGTATCCCACACAGGCCTACCTTTTATATAGTACATGTGCACCCATTGCACCCACAACTTGTCCTTTTTTTGACATATATTCCATAACATTTTCCCCACAGCTGCTCTATTCCAGACCTGAATGTCAAGCAGGTTAACACCACCATGTGACTTAGGCTTGCATAATTCCTCTCATGCTATCAATGCTTTCTTTGATGGATTAGCATTCCACGTCCAAAGAAACTTCCTACAAATGCTTTCAATGTGCTTCATAATCTTTTTAGGGAGAATGAATATCTGTGACCAATAGACTTGAATAGCAATGAGAACACTTCTTATCAGCTGGATTCTCCCTCCATAAGAGAGAAATTTAGTGGTCCAGGAGCTTACTTTCTGCAGCATCCTATCTAGTAATGGTTGACACTGAGCAATTATCAATTTCTTTGTACTAAGTGGTACTCCCATGTACCTAAATGGTAGGTCTGCTCTTACAAAACTGAGCCTTTCTAGTATATCATCTTTAATATCCTTCCTGACACCCCCAAAGTACACAGAGCTCTTGTCATTGTTTACCTGCAGTCCAGATGCTCTTGAGAAATCCATAAATGCCTCATACAGCAGCTCAGCTGATATTAGATCACCCCTACAGAATAATAACATATCATCTGCAAAGCTGAGTTGGACTATGTTCATCTTTTGAGTTGAAGTTTGGGTTCCTCTTGAGTTGCTTCAGCATTCTAGTGAGGTACTCCATGGCCAAAACATATAAGTAGGGAGAAATGAGGTCACCTTATCTGAGACCTTTCTTTGCTGGGAAAGGTTCAGTGAGCTTGCCATTTATAATAATAGAATAGGATACTATAGTTATGCATTCCATTAACCATTTAACAAAAATCTCAGGGAAATTCAGATATTTCAGCACATGCTGTAAATATGGCCATCCTATAGAGTCATAAGCCTTCCTCATGTCAATCTTCATCATGCATCTTGGTGAGATGTTCTTCTTATTATAGCTCTTCACCATTTCATGGCTTAGCAAGATGTTGCCAGCTATATGTCTGCCTGGAACAAATGCTGCCTGGCTCCCATATACTAGATAGTCCATGACCACTTGCAACCTATTTGTGAGCACTTTGGATATGATTTTATATAATATAGTACAACAAGAAATAGGCCTGAACTCTATCACTTTCATAGGATTTTTGACTTTAGGAATTAGAGTAACTGAAGTACAATTAATTGGCTTATATAGGTTCCCTGTCTCAAAGAACTGGATCACAACTTCACACACTTCTTGACCTATTACTGGCCATGCCTTCTTGAAAAAAACATGCATTCATTCCATCACAGCCTGGTGCTTTAAGATCACCAATACCCTTGAGAGCATTATACACTTCATCATTAGTCACAGGTGCAATGAGATTCAAATATTGTTGCCTAGTGAGAATATTACCATCCTGCATTGTAGTGGGGTTCACAGCAGGTATAGCCTGTGCAGCAGTACCCAGCAATTGCTTGTAAAAACCCATTATTTCAGCTGCAATTTCACTCTGTGTGGTAACAGTATTCCCCATAGTAGTATTTAATGTGCATATTGTGTTTTGTGCCACTCTATTATTCAAACTAGCATAGAAATAGGATGTGTTAGAGTCACCTAACTTAAGCCGTTGGACTCTTGATTTCTTCCTGACAATGTTTTTTTCAATTGTTGACCATTTCTCTAGCTCCTGTTTTGCTTCCTGGGCAGCTTTTGAGAGGGTTAAATTAACCCAGTCTACTAGCTGGTTCTGAACTTCTGATAGCCTTTGCCTGCACAGTTCGACTTTCTTGTCAATCCCACCAAATTCTTTGTTTGTGAGCTACTTAAGATCTTGCTTTACTTGCTTGATGTTACACCAGATTCTCTTCATGGCATTAGGCCATTGTGAGTTCCAAGCATCTTTTACCACATCCTTGAATTTACTGTGTTCTGCTAAGTAATTGTAAAATCTGAAAGGCTTTGGATCAGCTGTGTTAACATCTTCAAATTGTATGCTCAGGGGTGAATGATCAAAGTATCCGGGCTCTAGGACACAAACTTCTAGTTGCTTCATACCCAACATCCATTGGCTATTAACCAGTGCCCTGTCCATTCTACTAAGCACATGGCCATCAATCCAAGTGAACAGTCTGCCCACACTCTTTAATTCAGTAGTGCTAGTATCCTGGAGGAATTCTCATAGGTCTTTCATTTCAGCTTCTTGTACAGGTTTCCCCATTTCCCTTTTCTCAGGTGATCTGACAGCATTGAAATCACCCATGGCTAACCATGGGCCTATAGTAGCATTATGGACAGCCTGTAGCTCAACCCAAAGGCCCTTCCTTATTTCAACAGTGTGCAATCCATACACAATAGAGAAAGCGAAACTTATGTTTTTCCTCTTGATGTTGACCATTCCATGTATGCACTGTACTGACTCCTGAATAACATTGATATCAACTTGTTGAGGGTCCCACATGACAAATATTCTGCCTCTGCTGCTCTGCCTGAAGTTTGCACACCATTGCCATCCAGCTTCAATTCTTTTTGTTGTTTTTACTAGATTTTTCTCCTTTATTTTACGCTCTACTAGTGCTATTAAGCCTATCTTATTCTTCTTAATGAAAAGCTTGACCTCTTTTTGTTTATACAACTTATTGAAGCCCCTGATGTTCCATACTATTATCTGCATATTTGACTGCTTTGAGAGGGTCCTCTGTCTCTCTCCTCCCTAACCCCTTCAGCTTGGTCCATCAGTTTGCTAGGGTCACCATCTCTCTTGTTGCCCATGTCTTCAGCTAGAGCATTAAAGCCATTAGTTGCTACACAACTCAAACTTGAGCTGACTATGCTTACTCTAGCTTTAGTGGTTGATCTTCTTTTGGCCTCTTGCCACCCTTCAGTAGCATCTGTCTGCTTCTGCTGATCTTGAGTAGGAGCCTGCACTATTGCAGCATTGTTGATCACACTGTTCTGCTTCTTCCCTTGCTGGTCTTAAACTATGGTGCTAACTTGTTCATTCCCTGTATCTTGCTTAGTTTTTCCCATCCACACCTGCTTCTGTTGAGCTTGCCTAGCTGGTGCCTTATTCTGCTGAGCTGGTTTCTTGTTAGGAGGCTTGCATTTATGTCCTACTTGCAGACAAGTTGGGCAATACACTGGTTCCCATTCATACTCAACTGTTTGGTTGAACACCCTACCATTAGGATCCATCACTCTAACTTCTCTTGGTAGTGGGGCATAAATATAAGGACAAATAACTCAATGTCATGTTTGTATCTGAAAATAATGAAGTGGAACAGTTGCAAGAGGAACCAAGAGAGGTGGGATTTCAAGGTGATCAAGAGCAGCCTATGGATGAAGCAATCAACATACATGCACTCTCAGGAACAACTATAGCCAACACAATCAGATTGAAAGGAATGCTGGGGAAGAAGGCACTAACTATTTTGGTCGATAGTGGGAGTACTCATAGTTTTCTAGCAAGTGAAACATCTAGGGAAACTGGTTGCCCTACAATTGGGGATATACCCATGAAGGTTACTGTAGCAGATGACAGCCACATGATGAGTTACTTGGCCTGTCCTGATTTCAAATGGAAAACTCAAGGGATTGAATTTGAACATCACTTGAGATTCTTAGATATTGGGGAATGTGACATGGTGCTAGGTGTGGATTGGATGAGGAAACACAATCCAGTTCTTTTTGACTTTATTGGGAACAAACTGAAAGCTAATGTTGGGGGTAAAAGAACAGAACTTAAGGGAGTACATGAAGAAGCTTATTTGCAGAGTATGTCAGTAACAAGGGTGAAACAATTAATTAAGAAAGGTAGGGTACTTTGGGCTCACTTCTTCACAATGACAGCCAAATCAGCACCAACAGAGCTGACAGTGCCCACACCAATCAGCCTGGTCTTATCAGAGTTTCCTGAAGTGTTTGCAGAGCCAAAAATACTTCCTCCCAGGAGACTACATGATCACTCAATTCCCCTAAAAAGCAACACAGACCCTGTGAGTATAAGGCCTTATAGATACAATTATTTTCAAAAAATGAGATAGAGAAACATATTAGTGAAATGCTAAGCAATGGGATAATACAACCAAGCCACTCTCTCTTCTCTTCACCAGTGCTACTAGTCAAGAAAAAAGATGGAAGCTGGAGGTTCTGTATAGACTATAGAGAGTTGAATAACATGACAGTCAAGGATAAATTTTCCATTCCCTTAGTAGATGACTTGATGGATGAGTTGAGTTGGTCTTGCATTTATTCTAAAATTGACCTAAGGGCTGGATACCATCAAATCAGAATGAAGGAGGAAGATATACCTAAAACTGGTTTTAGGACTCACATTGGCCAATATGAGTTCAAGGTCATGCCATTTGGGCTGACCAATGCACCTGCCACATTTTAAGAGCTAATGAACCATGTGTTTAGACACTATTCGAGGAGATTTGTACTTGTGTTCTTTGATGACATACTAGTGTATAATGCTTCTCTCCAAGAGCATGTAAGACACTTGAGGATGGTGCTGGAAGTGCTGCAGAAGGAACATCCTTTTGCAAAGTTATCCACGTGTTCTTTTGGACAGGAAAAGGTTGAGTACCTTGGTCATGTTATCATAGGGTTGGGAGTGTCTACTGACCCCTCAAAAATTGAGGCAATGTATAATTGGCCTACCCCTAAGTCAGTCAAGGCACTCAGGGGGTTCTTAGGGTTAACAGGCTACTATAGGAGGTTTGTCAAGAATTATGAGGTCATCAGCAAATCCCTCACCAACCTATTGAAGAAGAATGCATTTCATTGGGATGAAGAGATAGAGACTGCCTTTCAACAGCTAAAAATAGCTATGACTACTGCCCCAGTCTTAGCTCTAGCTGATTTTACTAAGCCTTTTGTGATTGAAACAGATGCTTGTGGGAAGGGAATGAGGGAAGTTTTGATGCAGAAGGGGAGGTCAATTGCATTCTCCAGCAAGGCTCTCTCCCCTAAACACTTGGGCCTCTCCACTTATGAGAAAGAGTATTTAGTTGTCCTGGCAGTTGTTGACAGATGGAGGCACTACCTCCAGGGGGCTCATTTTGTAATTAAGACTGATCACCAAAGTCTGAAATACTTATTGGAACAAAGAGTACACACACCCCCTTCAACAAAAAGGGCTAGCCAAACTCATGGGTCTAGATTATGAGGTGACTTACAAGAAGGGCTCTGAAAACAGAGTTGCTGATGCCTTATCCAGAAGGATGGAAGATGATTCTACTCTCAATGCCATATCAAGCTCTGAACCTACATGGATGCAGGAGATAGCATTGAGCGATGAGCATGACCCTGTTTCCTTAGAGCTCATTACAGCACTAATTACTAACCCTGCCAGCAAGCCCAGATATTCATTGCATCAAGGGGTAATAAAGTATGATCAGAGAATCTTAGTGGGCAGAAGTGCTGAGTTAAGGAAGAAAATTTTTGAAGACCTTCATAGTTCACCTTAGGGGGTCACTCTGGATAGCATGGAACTTACAAAAGGATTAGCATGATACTCTATTGGCCTAATATGAAGGCAGAGGTTGCTAAGTGGGTCTCAGAATGTGATATTTGCCAGCAAGTCAAAACTGAATCAGTTCTACCACCAGGGCTTCTACAACCTTTACCCATCCCTGAAGTTCCTTGGCAGGATATTGCCATGGGTTTTGTAGAAGGGCTACCATCATCAGGCCACAAAAATGCTATCTTGGTCATAGTTGACGGGTTGACCAAGTATGGCCACTTTCTAGCCATCATACACCCTTATTCAGCACCAGAAGTGGCTGACCTATTCCTGAAGGAAGTATACAAGCTGCATGGCCTTCCCAAATCCATTGTATTAGATAGGGATCCTATCTTTACAAGCCAATTCTGGCAACACATGTTCAAATCAATGGGAACTCAACTCAAGATGTCATCTTCTTACCATCCACAAATGGATGGACAAATATAGCATTTGAACAGGTGTCTGGAGTCATATTTGAGAGTCATAGTGTTCAACCATCCTACCCAATGGCTTAAATAGTTACCTCTGGCGGAATGGTGGTACAATACCAACCACTACACCGCGTTAAACACCACTCTATTCCAGGCTCTGTATGTCTTTTCCCCCCCTCTGGTACCTATGGGCTCTCTACCTTACCCAACTAACACAGTGGTTGGAGCTTGCTTGGCTCAGCGACAAGACATGTTGCAGCAGCTCAAGGACAACGTCACACAAGCTCAAGCTCGCATGAAGCACTTTGCAGACAAGAGAAGATCAGAGAGGGTATTATCTGAGGGGGACTGTGTGTACCTCAAATTACAGCCCTACCGACAAAATTCAGTCGCACTAAAGAGGAACCTAAAGCTTAGTACCCGATTTTATGGACCATATAAAGTGCTTAAAAAAATAGGAACCGTTGCTTACCAGTTGGAGCTACCGCCGGAATCCCAGATCCACCCCTTCTTTCATATATCTCAGTTGAAACGCCGAGTAGGGCCATCCATCAATCCACAACAACAACCACCAGTTTGCGATGGAGCCATTTTATTGTTGTTTTGTAAAGTAATCAAAGAATAACCACAACTAACAAAGCGTACTTCTTGTTCTTGCTGATGCAAACGATGGAGAATTCTACATATTAACTCTAGAAGCAATAGCTCCAACAAGAATCTCTATAAGAAATAAGAACAATAACTTTAACAAATAGAAGTTTTGGAGAACTCTCAAATCTCTCAACTGCTTTTATAGGAATTTATTAGAATGAATAAGCAAAGGTCCCTTGTAGAGAATGGAAAAATAAAGTGTTAAAAAATGTAGAATTTTCGATTACTGATTTTCTGCAATAAGATGAATATTTATAATGATTTAACATATCTTTTTACGAATTAGATGTACCCTTTAAAGATTGGATGACACCTCTTCACAAAGAATAGATGTATCCTTTAGAAATGGGTAGCACTCTTTTACAAAATATTGTCTTGTCCAAAAGGTATTTCCTAAATTTAGGATCACTCTAAATAAATTCCAACAAAATATTCCCTTTCCTCTCAAAAGTGATGATTGCAACTGCAAAGGAGTAAAGGACTATGTAGTCACTAAAACAAGAAGGCAAAAAATGTTGGATATGAACATTATAAAGTTATCTTCTTCTTTATCATCTGCATATTGTTATTTCATATGGTATATAGGTTCTTCATTTGTGTTAAAAAATAAATGATATTTGCACAAGCAACATATTCTTTAAAATTCAATAAAAGGTGATTCTTATTTTTTTTTTATTAAAAAAATCAATGTGACATAGATTATATCAACAAAAATCCCCATATAAAGATTTCGCGATATACACTAATGCAGAATTCTTAGATTATCTTAGAAGTAATCTATATAGATCATATAAACTTTTTAAAAAAGTTCTTACCTTAAATTGTTACTGAAATTATAATCATAATCTTTATTAAACCTCGTCTTACGAGATTATCTTATCGCAAGGATTCCAAATTTTTCCCGAACTTTATATTACCTTTTCAAACTCAA
Organism: Petunia x hybrida; assembly: GCA_037355625.1. NCBI lineage: Eukaryota > Viridiplantae > Streptophyta > Magnoliopsida > Solanales > Solanaceae > Petunia > Petunia x hybrida. The sequence continues at coordinate 292,097 of JBBBVM010000504.1, read as the reverse complement.
AAATACTAACCTACTTATAGTTATATAGTATCCTTTACTAACTCAAAAGACTTTAAACAAAGATCACATTAAAAGTACTTCAAAGTTGAAACAATCTTGTTTATACCTTAGTACCAACACCTATTGCTTCCGTATTACTCAAAGTACAAACTCTTTTTTAGACGATTATCGTCATCATTAGTTCTATAAAATCTTTGCTAGTAATTTACAAGTACAAATGGGTCCCACTTTAAGTCAATCAAACGTCATCACCAGTTGTACAATATCCCCCCTGTCACCGTCCACACTGAATCACTTATAAATTCCTTTACAAAACCCTTCATATATAAATCACTTTCACTCTCCACTGAAACAAAACCCTAATTCTCCCTATAAATATTTCATAATTTAATTTCAAATTTAAATTAACTCTTTTTTGAAAAATTCTTTTTCAGAATAAAATTACTGTTAATGGAGAATAATCAATTTGCGATTTTATCAATTTCGGAGCTTTCATCATCTTCTTCAGCTGCTTCGTTTTCGAAATCCGAACCGGTTTTAGCTCGGTTCGGGTCGGGTTCTGGATATCCGGAGCTCCGATTTGTTCAGGAGTCTGAATCCAGTAATAGCGACATTGTATTTGATCTTCGAACTTCACAGGCATGTTAAAAATAATGATTAATTAAGAGCAGTAATATTTTAATTTTCATGTTTTATGCATTTTTGTTACATAGTTAGAACTATTGTTATCGTCTCGAACTGTATAATGTTGAAGTTTATAAGCGCTGTCCGTGTAAACAAATTTTTACACTATCAGGTCATCTTTATCCGTTGTTGTATCGAGTAGTCTATGCTTACCTATAAATTTGGATGAACCTTGTGGAGTTTTATTGGCTCTATTACTGGCCAATTTTGTGGCCCTGCAATCCTTCCGTTTCCACCCTTTAGTTTAAAGACATCAACATTTGAGAAATATATTTTCTTTTGTCATCTCTTCTAATAGAGAGTATTTATTAAGAGAGTTCGTGTATTGGGAAACAATTGTGTGAACTTTTTTGCGATTGTTATTGTGAGGTTACTCTCTTGGGTATTTCAGGATTAATTAGAGTTATATATCTAAATTTGTACTCTATATTTGTCTCTGTTGGTGTTGTAAAGTTGCTCCTCTTCGCCCGTGGTTTGGTGTCATTTTGACTGAACAACGTATATTTTGTATCTTATTTATTTTCTTTTTATTGTCGTTATTAACAACTTGCATTGTCTTTGTTACTTTCCGCGTAACGCTGCTTAATCTTATTTCGCACTATCCCGCGTCTTTACCCAAACAAATTGGTATTAGAGCCAGATCAATTTGGGTTATGTCCGAGTAGTCACCATGATGGTAGCAAATATTTACGTTGAGAAATTTGACCGAAGTGAAAACTTCGCAATGTGACAACTAACAATGGAAGCTATCCTAATTCAGGATGGTCTAGATATGGCGTTGGAAGGAAAGGAGAATAAATTTGAGAAAATGATGGAACGGGAGTTTTCTAGGCTTGATAAAATGACAATCAAGTATTATACTAAATCTCTCTGATGAGGTTCTGCGTGAAGTAGTCGGTCTGTTCTAGGAGAATTTCCCTCCTCTAGACCAAGGTGGAGGTTTGTAATAAATGTGGCCTTGTTTTGGCCATATAAATTTGGCCTTATTGGCCTTCTATTGGCCATGCTAGTGAGGCCTTGTTGGCCTATTTTATGCCCTTGTATTTAAGGAGTTGTTGGCCAAATTATGGCCATAAAAGGCTCCCTTCACCCGTTAGTTTAAACCCAACATTTGAGAAATAGGACAAAGCAACGTTACAACTACAATAAGACAATCAAAGACAGACTAAGATGAGAGGAACACACAATCCAAAAATCAGCTCAATCGAACAAGGGATGAAACAGGATTCACAATTTGAAGTGAGCTGTTGTGGTTGAAAATTTTGTGCAAAAATCTGCACTTACTCCCTCCATTTTCTCTTTATATGGTTGCTGAAATTTCACTCTTGTGTTATAGAAAATCAGACCTAAAGTGGTTTTATATATGTGTTATGATAGTGGGCTTAGGGCAAAAGTGGGTTGGTCTAAAATGAGCTTTTATATATCACCAAAAGAAGGGAAAGGACACTGAAGGTTGTTCTATCTACATAGAAAACTGAAGGTTATACTATCTACTACAACAATTGTTGAAGGTTGTAAAGAGTTGCTCTGCTTAGGAAAATAAATTATATGTTGCTAACAACCGAAGCTTAAGGAACTTTCTTCATATCTTACTTTTCATCAATGGTGCAAGGACGTCGTTTTCTTCTCAATTTGAAGGTTGTAAAGAGTTTCTTTGGATGAAGCAATTTTTGGGGTAACTTGGCTTTGTCGAAAATAAATATGTGCTTTATTGCGATAGTTAGAGTGTCATTAATCTTGGCAAGAATTCTACATTTCATGGTAGGTCGAAGCATATTGACGTGAGATGCCATTGGATTCGAGATGTGTTAGGATGCTAAGTTGCCTGAGAAGATCACACTAATGACAGTGATTTCGATATGTTGACTAAATTTTTGTCAAGAGAGAAGTTTGAAGTGCTGTTTGATTGCTAGGATGACGGTCTCCTCCACATAGTTGGGAAGGGGAGAATTGTTGAGTTTTGGACCATTTTTCCTTCCTATATAGATAAATAAAAGTCCACTTTGGACCAATCAACTTTTGCTTTAAAGCCCTCTATCATGATACATATATAAGACCTCTTTAGGTCTGATTTTCTATAACACAAAGGGTGAAATATCAGTAGCCATATAGAGAGATGCAGATTTTTCCACAAAATTTTCAGTCGCAACAACAAATTGCAATTTTCGCTTTGTTCCTTATCTGATTGAGCCGATTTTTGGACTGTGTTCCTCTAATCTTAATCTTTGATTGGGAATTGACAGAGGTGGATGTGAGTCCCGTATCCCTAGTTTGGCTCGTGAACAGTAATTGCATTTTGGTGATTTTGCTAATTTCTTCTCTAGTTTAGCGCTATCTTGTTTTGTATTGTTGCTCGTTGTTATTTGTGGCTATTTGGAGAACATTTTATAACTATTGTTGATTTTAGTGAAGCTTTTGTGGTTCGAGGTCCCGTGGTTTTTTATCTCGTCATATTGAAGGGTTTTCCCTCGTAATTTGGTGTTTCTTGTTTGAATACTTTACTTGCCTATTTTCGTTTGTATGGTATAGCTGTTGCCTCGTAATTCCATTTGTGCTTAAAATTAGTTTGCTCCTCGTGTTCAAATAGTGTGGAAAGTTAGACTCGGGTTTTCTTTCGCTGCTACCTTGTTGTGCACAGTGTTTTGAAGAAGCACAACGAGGCGCAGTATCTGCGCTTTTTACGAGTGAAGCGAAGCGGGAAAAAAAAGCGCGCGCTTTTTTCAGTGAAGCGCGAAGCGCACGCTTTGCTGCGCTTTTTTTTTTTTTAAAGTTAAAATCTGATTTGTTTTAAAGGAAAAAAATATAAAGCTAAATTTTAGGGTTTTTGACACAAAGTAAAAGAAAGAACGCAGCCTCTCTCATCAGCCTCTCATCACGTAGACCAGGTAATTTCTCCTCTTCTTTCTTCTTCCACTCTTCTTCCTTTCTTCTTTCTTCCTCCTTCTTCTTCTTCTTCTTTCTTTTTCTGTTAACAAGCAGACTTTTTTTTTTCTTCTTCCTTTCTTCCTCCAATCTCCTCTTCTTCTTTCTATGCTTTGTTTCACCGCCTTTCTTTAAGCTCTGTTTTTCTTTATATTTTGGATTTTAGTTTTATTGTGCTTGTCCTATGGAGGATTATTTGCTCTTTCCTTTAGTGTTTGGATTGAAACATTTGCTTATTTATCTTATTTTTAATGCGTTCTTGGCTTCTTGCTTATTTAAATACTTCTATTTATTTGTGAAAAAATATTTTTTTTTGTTTTTTTTTTAAATTGCGCTTCATGTATAAAAAGTGCGCGCTTCGCTTCGCGCTTTGAAGCTCCAAGGCCCTCGTCGCTTTATTGCGCTTCTCGCTCACCAAAACACTGGTCGTGCAATTTTAGTTATTGCTTGTTTCTTACTTTCTTCCCAACACCTTTCACACTGACAATGTATATAACTTAAACTCTATAAAGTTGAAGTTTGGATACATTCCCCGTGTAAAGAAATATTTATACTATTAGATCACTTTTACCTATTATAGGAGGCTAAATTTGGATGATCTGACTGAAATCTATCTTCTTTGCCCAGACAATGTATATAAACTCTATAAAGTTGAAGTTTATATACGTCGTTACGTAAAGAAATATTTACATTATTAGGCCATCTTTACTTGTTGTATGAGGCAAGCATATGTATAATTTGGATGACCTGATGGTGTAAATTTTCTTTACACTGACAGTGTATATAACTTAAACTCTATAAAAGTTGAAGTTTAAAGTTGCAGTTTATATACATTGGCAATGGAAAGAATTCTTTACACTATTCGGTCACATCTACCTAATGTAGCAGGTAGTACTCTTACCTATAAATTTGGATTGACGTGATAGTATAAAATTTCTTTACATTGACAGTGTATATAACTTAAACTCCTCAAACTAAATCTGCACTTATACAAGTAATGGATGCAGTAGTACTCCGAGCGTGGGAAAATTCTCAAATTTTCTCTGTGGTTACATGTGAGAGTGCCTGTAACTGTGTTAGTGTTTAAGGGCTATCATGTTTTATACATTTTTCTCACATTTTCTAGCAAAAAATAAGAGAATTCCTGCGGTTACATGAGTTTAGCTGTATTTTTAGCAGAGAGATGAACAAAATGGAGGAGAAGGTAGAAAAGTTGATATTTTTACTGATTTTCATGGGAACCTGTTTGATGGCTGCATTTTAATAGGGGAACTATCTAATTTTTGTTCTGCTTTTGTCTTTCCAGTTATTCAGGATTGGTCCTGTGGAGTCTCTGTGCGTATCTGAAGCTTTGGAAGCCAATAAGGAGGTACCCCTGTTCGGAGCTTAAAACAATTGATGTTTAGACATAGTAGTTGTGTTCTAGCTGCTTATAATCTGAATGCTTTTAAGTCCTAGCACTAGGAGGATCTTTAGATATATTATACCGCATGCAGAGATGACATAACTTTCATAGTTGAATTCTGCATAAGTGCATATATATTTATATTTATTTGAAAGAAGAGTAAAATCAACCGAGGACTTGTTTCTTGGTTGAATAGCGTAAAGATCACCTAGCATGATTGGAGTAGCATTGAAAGATTATCTATTAAAGTTTACCAGTTTCATGCTCCTTTATTTTGTGTGGAACGACTGTGTCCAACTCTGCATACTGCTGAAAACATGTAATAGTGCATATTTGTGTTCATCTTAAAATTGAAACGAGACGAGTATGTATATATATGTGTGTATTTTACTAACTGTTTTAGTTCACCTTGTCCTGTTACGGGGAAAGTGGAAGGTGCAACTTCTTTATATTCTCATTGGAGTTAACATTGTGAAGTTTGTTGTTGTCGTATTAATGTCCTATCGCATTAACGTTGGTCTTTTGAACCAGAAAGCCTATTCCAGGGGAATCTCCATTCAATTTAAAAACGAGGAGGAAAGTAGGGCCTTCCATTGTGCATTTGAGCAATGGAAGACGGAAGTGGTTGTTCAAGGTCTGTTTTGACATGTCTGTTATTATTCTAAAAGTTAAATCGGTACATCTTATGGAGTACAGTCAAATTTTCTTCATTATCTGCTCAGAGAATTCTTGAATTCTTGCTAGTGAGATGCTAGTGATGAGTCTTTTTGAGTGAAGTACTGTTTGCTGCTCGATGCAGTTTTGTTTCTTACTACTGAGATGCTAGTGATGTCTGTTGTTATCCTAAATGTAACCCTCATGTATTAAATCATTTCTTTAAAAAAAGTTGAACAACATGAGGGCCTTTTGGTGCAGAGACTAGTTATGCAGGAATTAATAATGTAGGTATTGTAATGTAGGGATTAATAAAACATGAATTGGTAATGTAGGAATTAGTAATGTAGGGATGGTAAGGGATTGTAATGTAGGGATTAATAATGCTATTAAACTTGAGCAATAATGCTGGCTTGATTGATTGTAACTTATCAAAAAAGGAAAAAAAAAGGAATGATTATAACTTCTGTATGTCTTCTTTCAGGGTCTCTGGCAAATGGAGTAGTATCAACTTCAAAAAGTAAATTTGATGAAAAAATAGAGGCATCTTCTGCCAAAATGTACTTCCACTACTACGGGCAACTGTTGCATCAGCAAAATATGTTGCAGGATTTTGTAAGGACCGGTAATGTTCTTAACCTTGGTCTTTTCTGTGGTTTCACTTATATCAATACCTAAGTCTTTCTAAGGGCTGGTTGGCCTTGAATAATTATTCCAATACATTAAATACTTTACGGAAAAGGGCCAAAACTGCCCTTAACGTATGCGAAATGGCTTAAAACTGCCCCCGCCGTTAATTTTTTGATCTTTTTGCCCTCACCGTTATCCTTGTGGCTCATTGTTGCCCTTGCCATTAACGGTCCATCTTTAATTTTATTTTCTTTCCTTTTAAATTACGTGGCGGCCTCTAATTGGTCCGTGCCAATTAATTAAACCCACCCCATACTAATACCCATTACCCTCATATAACCCGCCCCAAACCCATCATACAAACAACCCGCCCTATATTTTTATATTTTCCTTCCAAAATTAAAAGGCTTCTTCTTAAAATTCTTCTTCCTCATTCAAACACCTACCTCTTCTTCCTTAGTGTGTTATAAGAATTAGGGTTCCAATTTTCTATCAAAAATTTTCCTATTCTATTTCATTCATTTGGAACCATAATTCTTATAACACAATAAGGAAGAAGGGGTGGGTGTTTGAATGAGGAAGAAGGGTTTAAGAAGAAGACTTTTAATTTTGGAAGGGTTATATAAAACTATAGGGCGGGTTGTTTGTATGATGGGTTTGAGGCGGGTTATAGGAAGGAAATGAGTATTATTATGGGGTTGGTTTAATTAATTGGCATGGACCAATTAGAGGCCTCCACGTAATTCAAAAGGAAAGAAGATAAAAATTAAAGATGGACCGTTAGTGGCAAGGGCAACAATGAGCCACAAGGATAACGGTGAGGGCAAAAAGATCAAAAAATTAACGGTGGGGGCATTTTTAATCCTTTCTAGGATAAAGGCATTTTTGGCCCTTTTCCGAATACTTTATTTTAAAATAGTAGTTTGGCCATGCAAGTGAAATATTATTAAATATTCATTTGAAAGTGTATTTCAGGTGATGTTTTTAAAATCTTCAATTTCTACTTACAAATCTTTAACTTTCGCAAACTATTTTCTTTTCCCAGTAAAGTTCATATCCAATCACAACTTCCATAAACTTCTTTCAAATTCACCTTCAAATATTGTTTTATCAACTTAGCGTCAATCTTATCCAAAGGCATGCTTATGTTTTAGTAAGGCCCATCTTGTGTCATGAGAGGGTTGCTTATATGCTTGGCAAATTCTTTTCCATTTTTTAATTTGTTAAGCACCAAATACTTGGTCCAATTCTGGGAAGGTTGACATGTTAAATATGGGAGTTGCAGGAACCTATTATGCTGCTGTGATTGAGAATCGTGCTGATTTTCTTGGCCGCGTAGTGGTTGATGTTGGAGCTGGTAGTGGTATTCTGTCATTATTTGCAGCTCAGGTAATCCATATGTACCAATGCATTAGGTTTCTGTTATGTTCCCGGGATCGGGTCACGGGGCGGTGAAGATAGTAAAGCTCATCAAAAGGACCTTTAACCTTAGGTTCTTATAGGGAGCTCTCACCTTAGGCTCGTTAAAGGGAGCTTTGACCTTAGAGTTCATTAAGAGAGAACTTTGATCTCTTGTTTCTTTTGTTGAATTATGACTTAGGTTCCATTCATCTAATGTGCCTTTTAAATAGGAAGTTACATCCAATAGGAAGACTTAACCCTTAAGAAACTAGAAGCCCTAAAAAATATTCTAGGATAATAAAAACCCTAATCCTTAAATAACTAGAAAACATAAATTCTATTCTAGAATAATAATAATAATATTATTAATAATAATAATCTAAAAAGCATAGACCTGCGCACGTAACATTACTCCGCTCCTGAAAAACGAGCTTGTTCTCAAGCTCGAAATCTGGATAAGACTGAGGAAAGCTATCCACATCATCTCCTTTGCTTCACGCTTGTATTGGTCTCAATGTCTTCCAAGAGTTTCTTCATGACAAAAACCCTAGCTCTCAATATAGCCGCCACTCTTTCCTGCTGCCAGATTGGTTTAATTTCATCGCCCATCGTATTAGGCTCTTGTAACAGCCCAAGCCCGCTAGTGATACTGTCCGCTATGGGCATAGGCCCGCACGACTTTAAAACGCGTCACTAGGGTCTAAGGTCAGTTAACTTATATACCCAGCATCTCTCCTGTGTTATGCCGATGTGGGACACTTAACCCTTAGCTGAGGTGTTACATACACCCCCTCTTATGGGCTCAGCGTCCTCGCTGAGGTTTGCCCTGCGTACCGGGATTCGCCTAGACTCACCACTGAGGTTTGCCCCGCGTATTGGGATTCGCCTAGACTCAGCCATGAGCTCTGTCCCGCATCGACAAGGCTGACACAGAGTGGATCCGATACCATCTGTAACAGCCCAAGCCCGCTAGTGATACTGTCCGCTTTGGGCCTAGGCCCGCACGGCTTTAAAACGCGTCACTAGGGTCTAAGGTTAGTTAACTTATATACCCAACATCTCTCCTGTGTTATGCCGATGTGGGACACTTAACCCTTAGCTGAGGTGTTACCGCTCTGATACCAATTTGTTATGTTCCCGGGATCGGGTCACGGGGCGGTGAAGATAGTAGAGCTCATCAAAGGGACCTCTAACCTTAGGCTCATTAAAGGGAGCTCTCACCTTAGGCTCGTTAAAGGGAGCTTTGACCTTAGAGTTCATTAAGAGAGAACTCTGATCTCTTGTTTCTTTTGTTGAATTATGACTTAGGTTTCATTCATCTAATGTGCTCTTTAAATAGGAAGTTACATCCAATAAGAAGACTTAACCCTTAAGAAACTAGAAGCCCTAAAAAATATTCTAGAATAATAAAAATCCCAATCCTTAAATAACTAGAAAGCATAAATCTTATTCTAGAATAATAATAATATTATTAATAATAATAATCGGAAAACCCTAGATTCTGTGTTTTCTTTGATTGTATGAACCATAGCTTAGCCGCTTCTGCTGATATTTGTACACTGTATTTTTCTCTCTTCCATCCTCCCCTCCGAAAAAACCTTCTCAGGCTGGTGCAAAACATGTGTATGCCATAGAGGCATCTGAAATGGCTGATTATGCTAGAAAACTCATTGCGGGAAATCCATCACTGAGTGAGAAAATTACAGTGAGTATCCATTTCCTTGTTCTGGCTTTGAAAAAAGTTATACATTATATCATTTTATCAGTATCTTGGCTGCAAAGGTTGCTTATTGTTTTTTGCTTTTCTCTGTTCTATGAATGTTTAGGTGATCAAAGGAAAGGTTGAAGAAGTAGAGTTACCTGAGAAAGCTGATATCTTAATCTCTGAGCCAATGGGTAAGCTTATCTATATTGATGGATTATGAAACTTAATTGATAGAGCAATGTGAGGATATATTTTGACAATGTTGCAAGTTCTGTTAAAAATTGTAGTCATTTCCCATGTTGACAGCTAAAGTTCTTTGTAGATATAACATGTTTCACGTTCCTCTATTATTTAAGATGGAGAATATGCTAGGACACAACTATGACATTTTCTTGGATAACTGCCTCTACATTCTTTGATAGAACAAACAAAGAGTAGGGAGATGTTCAGTTGTGCCTCAGGAAAATGCATGGATAAACCATTGAAATATGTTAAAGTTGCTAGTTTGCATGTTGAGGACTTATCTTAAAGCTTCTACTGTATTTTGAGTTGCAGCTATTTTTGTATCTGAATTGTTCAGTATTTGTCTTATAGGATGCTCTTACCCCTGTTTCTGACTGCACGGCTGTTAGTATATATGCTAGATTCGAGTTTGAGTTTGAGAAGCAACATTTTGCTCAAAATTTTGCTTAATAAAACAGATGCATATAAGATGACCATAATGTCTAGCATTTATGCATCTGCAGATCCATGTTACAGAATTTGATAACTGAAAGCATAGATGCATGCAGTTTGGTTTAAGTAAAATGGTGCTCTTTTCTTAGCCTTTAACCATCATCGCTTTGCTGTTAGTATATATGCTAGATTTGAGTTTGAGAAACAACATTTTGCTCAAAATTTCATTTAATAAAACAGATGCATATAAGATGACCATAATGTCTAGCATTTACGCATCTGCAGATTCATGTTGCAGAATTTGATTGCAGTTTGGTTTAAGTTAAGTAAAATGGTGCTCTTTTCTTAACCTTTAACCATCATTGGGTTGTATATAGTAATCCGAGTGACATGCTTATCATGTATCTATTTTGAACAATCTCTGAACTACATGGACGCTTTTCTTTTGCTTGTATTTCGAGTGTTATGAAATTTCCATTTATAATTCGTGAACAGAGTTCAAGGTTTTAATCTTTAATTTAAAAATATGGAACAACATGTTATCTCAGAGTCCAAACTAACCACAATCCAGTAAATAAATGATCCAAATGAAACAGGCTTAAACCTGCTGGATGTGTGATACTTTGATTCTACTCTGCAGGTACTTTATTAGTTAATGAAAGAATGCTGGAGTCTTATGTGATTGCAAGAGACCGATTTCTTGTTCCAAATGGAAAAATGTTTCCTACAGTTGGAAGGTAACTTTCTTTATTGTCAGCGGTTGATATTCGAGGAGGCTTACCTTGTCAAATCGTTCATGAAGTTACTAATTTGCTAATGAGGTTCTTTGCTTCTTATAGTTATTCTTCCTGAATCTTGTACTTTCTCTTAACCAAAAAAAAAAAAAAGACACATCACTCTTCTACGAATTTCTGTATCATAATTTTTTTTTCCCTTATCAACTCAATGTATCAGCTTGTCCCTTTCATGAGCCATTTAGGGGGTCCAAGTGCAATAATGTAACTAAATTTGTTGCTCAAGTTGTCTACTTTCGTTCTCTCTCTCTCTCTTGAGATGAGCTTTCAAGCTTAGTTCTCAGTCTGGTGGCCTTGAATATGTTTCAGTGCTGCTGCCTGCTTTAACCTCCAAGCAATCACCCCCTTAGCCACATGCTTGTGTGATTATTCCTCAACCTTCTATCTATCTACTGCTTTTAACTGTGTTCATGTTTTATCGTCATCTAATTCAGTTACTCTAACTGCCCACCCAGTCTCCCACCAAACCCAGATACCCAAACGGAATACCTTTTCCTTTCTTTATCAATTGCTTTGATATGGTCTTTTGAACCTCTTTATTTAAAGCAATATTCTTCTTGCACTTCTTCCTCCAAGTCTCGAGTTTGTGTTACATAAACAGCATGTATCTTCAGTTTTTCCTTTTGATTTTGTGGTTTATTATATGTTTTAGTTTTTCAAATTTTAGCTTATAGTTCTTTTTTACTTTTGTAGAATACACATGGCACCATTCAGTGACGAATATTTGTATATGGAAATTGCAAATAAGGTACACTGAGTCATATCACTATCTTCTTGCTCTCTGGGAATATCTCCACTATAACATTTTCATTTTCCTTAGTGTCCAAAAATATTATCCATTGGAGTTTATTTTCTCTATGGAGGTGGAATCATTTAACAGCATCATGTTGATTTCCATTGTGTACAAGAGCTTAATTTTACTTACACTTTGTCATGCAGGCTATTTTTTGGCAGCAGCAGAGCTATTTTGGGGTTGATTTGACATCCTTGCAGAGAGAAGCATATGAAGGATACTTTTCTCAGGTCAATCTCAAATACATAGGAATTTATTGTCTTGGCCTCTGAATTCATTTTATAGCGTTTTGAACCTTGTTAGTTATTTTACTTCGGTGTTGTCCAGGATCGTCATGTTGTTTGGTTACTAGGATTCGTGAATGTGCGTATGCTAAAATATTTAATATGCACTGTTGAACCTTCAACATTTTAGGCAATATTCCATAAATGCCTAGTCTGTTGAAAATCCAAATTTCCTGTTCCAAAACAGAGAATGGAGAAAATAAACATGTTTTTGTTCGATAATATCTTAATTAAATGACGGAATATATGTCCTTAATTGATGTACTCTGTTAAGAAGCATCTTTCAGCAACCAAGTGGAATTTCATAGTCAAAGTCATAATTGTATGTGCTGAACATACTCCTTCCCCCATCCCTATGTCCTGTATCTAGTTTCCTAAATTCTTACCAGTAGTTTCCTAAAACTATACTGTATCTAGTTTCCTAAACTCTTACCAGTAGTTTCCTAAACCTATACCAAGATGAATTAGCTTTAAATTTGTTTTGATAATGGTAGTGTCTGGGCTAGCTTGTGTACCTCAACTATTACACCAGGTACGTGCTACCTTCTACCAGCACAAGTACTAGATAATTCTGCCTTCCAAGGCTTGCAGATATGAAAAAAATCACCTAGTTTTTGGTCTCTGCCGGGATTTGACCCCGGTTTCCCATGGTTGCCACTCACACTTGGGTGTGATGAGTTGGCCTTTTATTCATTCACCTTTTTAGTGTGTATGACATTTCTGCATTTGGGTATTGCTTTTCGACTATGATTTTATGCATTTGCTTGCAACTGAAAACATTCTTTTGAAGTTTCTTATCCTGACATCTTCTATAATATTTCTTTTTCTTTTTCGGTTGGAGGGAGCTTGGGCTTATTTGAATTAAATAATCTGACAGCTAGCAGCATTTCTACAGAATGATGGATTGGATGTCAAAATGCCCAAAGACTATGGATTAACTAGGTTGCTAATGTGATCAATGGAATTGTCTTATCATTGCTGACTTGATGTTTAAGATTTGAGTTGTCAGTACGCTAGAGAACATGTAACCGAGAAAAGGTGTTAGAAAGGGGTATTGCCGTAATTAGTTGCTTTGTATGTAATAATTTGCATTTAAGATGCAGTAGAAGTGCTGGTCTTGCAAAAGGAAATGTGATAGACTACATGTAGCTTCAATTATTAGGAAAGGCTCCGTTTGTGGTATACTTGGTTTTCTCATTTTCCTTAGACATTGTTAGTACAACTAATGCGTTCTTTCTTTAATTTGAATATTAATTTCTTTGCAGCCAGTGGTTGATGCGTTTGATCCGAGGTTATTGGTAGCTCCTGCAATATCTCATGTGATTAACTTCACTTCGATAAAGGTACACTCTTCTTTATAAAAATCTTCAATGAAGGTATTTTTAGAAATTTATTCTGTAGGTCATTGATCAGAGTTGAGATGATACATTCTATAATCTATCTAGGCTTACTGTAGGGGATCCTACATATTCAGTTTTAAGGAATCCAAGATAGTTAGGTTCTGATGAAGTGAAACATTTTTTTCAGAAGGAATAACTGACATATATACAAAGGTATCAGGAGCAATAGGCATAGATTATCCCTTCCCTTCTACTTTGAAGGTTAATTATCCACTTTATATGTGCTTTCCAAACTCTTAAAATGAACAGGGCTCCTATTTTGTGGAGTGTTGGTGGTTAATAGAGGGAATATTAGCTTTGGTAGAATTATTCATAAATGTGAGCAATGGGTTTGTTGAAAAAATAAGGCTCATTAAACAAAAATACCTTGTATTATACCAGTATTTGACCATACTGTTGGGTGAAATAATCTTTTCTATGTATTTACAGGAAGAAGATCTATATGAAATTGACATCCCGTTGAGATTTACATCTTCTGTTAGCACAAGAATTCATGGGCTGGCTTGCTGGTTTGATGTACTATTTAATGGAAGGTAAACTTTGGTATTTGTTGCATCCTTGGCTCTAGGACGTGGCGTTACCACTTTGCAGTAAATTGAATGATTTTCTTCTGCAGCACTGTACCGAGATGGCTGACTACTGCTCCTGGTGCACCTACAACTCATTGGTATCAGCTTCGGTGCGTATTGTCACAGCCACTTTATGTCATGCCAGGACAGGAGATAACTGGACACCTTCGCCTGGTTGCCCATAAGGCACAAAGTTATACCATTCACCTAAAATTGTCGGGTAAGTCTTTATAATTGTCTGTTGGAGCATTTTAATGATATCTTGTTGACCTCAGCTTCTGTGAAGTCAAATTTACTGATAGATTTCTTCAAGAATCTAACATATCATTGATCAATTTGAATAGCTACTGTTGGAGATATGCTCCAAACATCATGTGGAAAACTTGATTTGAAGGAACCATATTATCGGATGTCCCAACCACAAGCTTATTCATCGGCACAAGATCAGCAACCTAATCAGCTATTGCAAACACAGGTATCTTGTCCTCCATATCTAACTTGTCTGGGTTTAAGCTGTAAGTTTCACAAGGGTTGAAACGACCACGTGTTTTTTAATCTTACTGTATTTCAAGAGTAAATGGATAGTTTTGGTTATAAATAATCTCTGGTATGTGAGAGCTACTTGAGGAGCCTGCCTGTTATTGCTTGGTTTGTCTATATATATATATAGGAGGAGCACTCAGTAGAAATACAATTTATAGATATGCATTGTCTAACTTTTAGTGGACAAGCACGAGATATCCAGTATCAGTAGGGTAGTTTCCATGCCGTTATTTTGCTCTTGTTCAGTTTGAGTGAAGGCTCAAGTTGCCTTTTCTATCTTGGACAGGACACAGTAACACAATCTCAGGATGAGGATGGCTCGGTCCCGGTGCAACAACCTTCTCCAAATTCTGGGGCAGAGCTACATTCACTCTAATGGAGAAGCCAAGGGCTGTTCCACTCTAGGCCGATAAAGCTATTGCTTTAGGCCCTCCAAAAAATTCAAGGCCTGTAAAATTGTTCCTTACAAAAATCTCTATTTCAAATTGACTTTGGAGTGTTTCTTATTGATGATAGGGAAATCCTTTTAACCATTTACGGCCAGCTTATTACCAATGATTAGTCATAGTTCTAACACTACTGTTTTTTAGGAATTTAGTTGAGTTAATTGTGGATGAAAGTGGTAGATAATTAAAATTGTTGTCACTTCCTGCTTCTTTCATTGCATTCGGAGCCTTTTAAAAAAAACTAATTTGGCTTTATAAAGTTTTTTCTTTCAAATTTTCGGTAGGCCCGCATCAACCTCATTAAATCGAGACTCTCTGGATTAGAATACAAAGTGATAGGAGAAATTATCAAGTTGAAAATTTGCCTATTTTTATACTAGTTAGTTTGATTGCAGGAACTCATTATTCTTCAAATGTCTATAACATTAACTGTTGTCTAAATGGAAAGTTCTTTAAAACTGATAAAAACCTTCGTAGATTAACAATGCTTAATAAAATTGAAGTGGATCTATTGAGAAGCAAACGGTAAGGGAAACGATTGGCCCAATAAACAGCTGTTTTATACAAAATGAAATTATCAAATCAATTACTATAAGGTTAGAAACATATCAGGAAAGTTATCACTTTTCAGTATAACGTCCCACAACCCCCAACACCCCCCCCCCCTCTCCCCACCCCAGATTTTGCAACATTGTACAAGATGGAATTACATCCTTATAACACAGCAATATGTGGACCTGTCCACGTTTTCAGCAAGTCCAAATTTAACCTATCAATTTACAAGCTCCGAGATGCTTGTTTCCATGCCCGTCTTCTTAACTTGTTGAGCAGCATGAATAGTACATCTGTAGTCTCTGTAGTTCAAGCCTAGAAGACGGCATGCTTTGGATTCTGTAAATCTCCACAGCATAACTTCACCTGATGGCATGTGTACAACTTTTGGCAAGAGAAAACTAAGCTATATCGTGAAATGATTTGGAAGGCACACCAGAAACAGGGGTTGCTTCAATTAATTGTTGCCTAGCGTGGTACCCTCTTTCTACTCAGTATTTCCTGCTCTTTCAGACGATGCTGGAATCTGGAAAGGCGAGCCTGGAGGCTAACCAAGCTTGCTGCTTTGCGTGACAGCACATAGCTCAATTGTGTAACATAATTGTCAATTAGACTTCCAGGCTGATCAACTTCTGCCAGCAGTTTCATTTCCTGGTGAAAAGAAAAGGTAAAATATGTTAATTATGAAATCAGAGCACATGAAAACAAAGTTCATTGCATATAGCCATTTCATCTTAAATAAACCCTTAAAATATTAGGTAAAGTGTAAAACTATAACATCAATTTTCATAATGCTGAAATCTGTTAGTTTGTATTAGAGACGGAGAAAGACGTGACAAGTGATGAACCAAGTAGTTAACTGAAAGATAGAACTTCCTACTGCACTCCTTTCAAAAGATAATAATGCGGGCAGATAATATAAAATTTTTAAAGAGAAAATGAAAAAAAAATTAAAAAGAAAATGAAACAGCACAACTTTGTTCAGAAGACCAGCCCGATTAGTGTAATTTCACAACAGAAGTATCAGGACGTATAGGTGAGAGCAAAGTAGAGCATCCAAGGAAAATGCTAAGGACAAACCAGAATCAAGTTATAACTCAAGGGAAAATAACTTGCTGCTAGGTTTTGGCATTGTCATGCACGTTGCAGAAATGCAGGAACTTTTCTGGGACATGCCTATAAATTTTCCTAATTTGCAGGAACGTAAATAGAACAGAATAAGTAGGATTTTTGCTTACTTCACGAACAATCTCCATGGTATCTTCAATTTCTTTCCTGTGTGCAGCCATCAGGGCCTCTTCTTCCTTTACAGCAGAAAGAGGAAAATTATACCAATGTCAATAAAGGTCAACTGTTGTTAATGAGGATTATCTCACGAGATGAGAAGTAAAAGGTCATTGAAGGCTAACCTGCAGTAATTCATTGATATTCTCATCACGAGGGGGTGAACAATGTTCATTTTGCCCCGAACCAACACTTTTTATATCAAGATTACTTGCACTTTGCTGTTTATAACTTGTAGAGGATGAATCAGAGCTTAAGACATCTTTTCTCGACCATTTTCCTGGTCTTTCTGGCTTTTCAGGCTTCTCATCACGATAAACTTTCCTCCGAGGTGGGGACACTTTCTGCACCTTGTCTTCTGTGTCAGTTGAACTTTGCAAATTTGGTGACGTTCTTTGACCAGCTAGAACACCATAGATATTCTTCACCTCAAACTTGTCCCTATCTGTACCACCAGAATTTGGCCCACCTTCCTCCTGACTATTGGAAGTACGATTTGAAGAAAATCTAGAGGGTTGTTTATCAAAACCATTAGTGAAATTGTATGATGTACTTTCTTTCTCCACACCTCTTCTACTTGCTTCTGATACTTTAGATTCTTGGGGTGGCTCATAAGCATCTTCTGCCTCAACAGAAGCAGCCAAAGTGGTTGCTAAAGAAGGTTCCTTAACTGTAGGAGCTATTATGCTTGCACTCTGGTCTTTTTTGGTGTTTCCCCCTTTGGATAGACTTTTAACCCTGCAAATACAATGTTAATAGGTTCAGCGACATAGTAAAGAAATAAAGATAAATAAAACGTTCAATTCGTACAAAAAAGGCAGGAACCACCTGTCAGCATATCTTAAGGTGTTGAGTGTATGTTCACATGATCCAGCACCGGGCGAAATGCAGGAAATCATGACAGTTTTTGAGTTGCCAACAAAGGAGTCACGAAGCACTTCAGTGAGTTTGCTCCCACGGAATGGGATATGAAGTTGATCATTGTCAAGAGCACGAATACACTCCTTAAGAGCCAACAAGCTCTTGTTAATTTCTGCTCCCTCAATCCTAAAAACAAACAAAACGTAGATTTCAGAGATATGCTACTTCAACATATTGGCAGCAAAGGTCCTCAGAAGTGCAAACAAGCGTCAAAGTGTTGAATGCTTATTCATAGTTTGGTTTCTAACTGGCCAAAGTGAAAACTCAGTACACCTTCGTTACTGGAGTTATAATTTGATACCAAAGGATTTCTAGTTGGACCTATGTTAAAGGTATGCTGGTTCAGCATTATAACCTTTTGAATATAGATTTCTTCCCTTTTTTACCCTTTGTTTATCGGATAAATAAAACTTTTTGAAACAGATGCAATGAGACAGACTACTTCAACCTCTAAGGAAAAAATAGAAGGAAAGAAGTCCATAAAAATCCAGCAAAAGAATATACAAGAGCAGCCAGACGCGTTCAGTAGGGTACCTTGTCTGTTTGTCATTATCAGTTGTGTCCGCACCTCTCTCACTTCCAGCAAGGTCAATAAAAGAGATCTTCCCAATGACTTTCGCGGCCTTCGATTCATTTCCATCATTGTTTCGTCTAGAGTCCTTTACTTCAATGTGTTTCTTGACGGCAAGTTGTAATATTGCATGTGATCTTGATGATTCCTCGTTTGCACCAGTAGAGCCTGTACTTCTTGAAGCGCTTCCCCTCTCAATATATTCTTTCACAACCTGCACATCTGAAACTTCAAATTCCTGGAGCCCAACAATGCAAACCTGCTGACGCCCATCTTCTCTCATACAGAGTTTCCTTCATAGACGCAATGGAATGAAATGTAAGAAAATGAATATACATGTTTGAAAACATGAAGCTCCATGTTAATGAAACAAACTATAAGAAGGTTTGACAATCATTTATAATTCTCCAATAAGTTGGACAACCAAGACGTCCGAAAGGATACTGCAGTACTGGCAAGGACTGATAGAGGAAAAGAACTAAAACAAAATTGGAAGATCATACCATGCATATTATGGACTGTTTGGGTAGGGAGAAACTGAAGGACTTTTTTGAAGCAAAAAAGAGGACTGTTTCATGTAAGATTTAAATGCATTCAACATTTAAAACTTTTGGTGTAAGAGATACATTGTAATTAGATTAGATAAAATCTTACAATTTTTAGACTCACTTTCACTCATAGGAGGAGTCAGCAGGGACTCTTTTGCTCAATCAGTATCCCCTTCGTACACTTAATAAACTAACTTAACAGAAATATTAATTGGACAACGAAAACATAGTCCAGACCACTGCATTGACACTACCTTTTGTCATTAAACCATTTAGGGTACTTTAAGCCTCCTCTATGTTTTTATCGTCCTTCATCTCTTGTTGATAATTATCTATAAGATCAGATACCACCATAGGATGAACGCCACAGACCCATATAGAGGCTCTAGATTACCCATTCTAATAATTGTGTTATGCAGGGAATAAGCTACAAGAAAAGAAAAAGTAATTAACCCACTGAGATATCAATTGATATTCGAAGGGCAGAGAGAGATATTCAAATGCAGGTAAGGATACTAACTTTCTATCACCGAGAAGATCGAACAGTTTCCCACCATATATTTCAAAAAAGCTGAGCCACAACTTGAACCTCTGACTACGATAAATTGGCTGATGCAACAATCTGACAAGATCATCTGCAGCTCTGAGAGGCAATGGTTGCATTGTGTATGTCTTACCACTACCTGAACCAACAATAAAGAAGGAGAAGGAAAACACATCAATTCTAAGATAACCGATTGAGGAGCTCCTCGCAATAGCAATGACCCATATACTGACATACTGATAAGAAGCACAAACTTAAAAGCAACGGCAGTGAAAAATTCATATGATTACCTTATGTAATAACATGTAAGTCCCTCCTGACCATGCGAGAATGATGTTGCAGAAAATCATATTACACTTCTATAATTTTTTTTGAGAATGGTAACAATATATTCATCAACACAAAAAGATTTGTGTTGGTAACAGGGTGTACAGAGGTTGAAGCTGAAACCATGGCCAACTATCATCTATTATAGTGCTTCTATAATTTGAAACATCCAAAAGCAGAAATGAGATGTAACAAACCTTAATCAACTCCAGATGGAAAAATATCCAGGAATGACTAAAATGATCTAACCACTACTCGATTAACAATGCTGTTTACAAGCATGTGGGTCAAACTAGTCTGGATCCTGACAATCTCTCTTTTTCTTGTCGTAAAAGTCACAATTTAAAGGGCCATTTTAGAAACATGTGAACTTCAACCTGAAATCTAGGGACGGGTAACCAGGAAAACCAGATTTCTCAAATTAAGATTTTTTTTTCTCTGAAGGTGATCTATTCATGTAAAGAACTTATTTGGAAACAAGTTTCATTTGCTAATAATAGTGTCAACGAAATTGTGAGTTCCAAAACCAAAGTTCAAACTAATACACATCTTGACATAAAAATAGAGTCCCTAGAATCTCAAATACTTGAGCCTAAAGAGGATGTAAATTTCTTCTACCCGTGTAGGTCATGCTATATACTTGATGAACTTAAAAGGCAAATTCTTAAAAGGGTAATTAATTAAGTAGAACTATTTCCGACATTCCAATTGGAAGATACTTAAAAAATTGTGGGACCCTTCTAAGAATTCTATGGAACTTATACGACATTATGTATGAAACACATAGTACATATTTGTTAGCAATTAGCAATATGAGTGAAGATAAATGAGTGGCTTGTACAGACAAAATGAGTCGAGCATGTGAAAAAAAGATATAGCAAACCTGTCTGGCCATAAGCAAAACATGTTGCTTTAGTGCGCTGAAAGATGGTAGGAATAATTGGTTCCACAGTGGCACGATAAACCTGCGAAGTGTATGGGGAAAGATAATATTTAAGCATTTAAGCAGATAAAACCACAGAAATGAAAGTAGAACCAAATCATTATGCTGGAATTTCTTTCCTTTGAAAAGAAACAAAAAACTGAGTAGAAAAAGGGAGACACCATATGAAACTGGTGGCAAATCACCAATCAATCACTTAACCTACTGTGTCTCAAATCCCAAAAGTTGGTTCAGTTATATAAATCCTCTATATCTGTTCCATTCTATTAGCCAACTCATTCCAATTCAAGTAACAAATTGTTTCTGAAAGAAAATTAGGAGTACTTTAGATTTAGATTCTCTAAATCTCAGACTTATCCTTTATCCTATCCTGACATACAAACATCTAACCAAGTTAAGACTAAATAAACAATACAGACCTACTGAATAGAGGCTGAGCTACCCCTTCGTCGAAAAATTGCACGAATATATTAGGTAAAATCGGTTTGTATGGATATATTCAATATGTTGAACCCCCTTGACACAAGCTAAAGCATCAGTTCAGTGGCCAAGGGGTGTCAAAGTTATCCTTAGGTTGCAGGTTCGATTTCCAGGCTCAACATTCCATTTTTTATCTACTATTGATCTTGAACCCCCTTGTCGGAAATCCTGCCTCTGCCCCTGCTACTAAAGTGTAGTAAAAATATGATTAAGGTTTAATTCCAACTAGATGGTTTCGCCTATATGATCCTTTTCTTTCATAGTTTTATTAAGTTAAGTTCTTAGCTAAGACATATAGATTATGAGAGACCACCCATGGTCTAACTTGTTCCTTCTTAGGACCTTCAATCATCGTAGTGTTGCACATATTGATTGCTGCACTTGGTCTTGGAGGTCCACGTAGGACAAGTCTAATTGTCTCCAGCAAAACAACTGGACAGGTCATGGTGCATTGGCTAGAATTTGTGAAGCTACAGGAACATCTCAAAAGATTAAGGTGAAAGATTTTTTCTATGAAGATGGATGGAATCTGGCCAAACTAAGAAGGGTGCTACCAAATAATTGGGTGCAGAATGTAATGGAAATCTTCAGGGGCAACTCAAACCAGCCAGACTATGCAGTGTGGAGCTTATCAGAAGATGGAAGGTACACCAACAAGTCAGCTTGGCACAACATCAGAGCCCATAAGCCAAAGGATAACTTCATTGGACAGGTATGGCATGAAAGTCTTCCTTTTAAAATCTCCTTTTGTCTTGGAGATTAATAAAAGGAAAACTTCCTCTAGACAATGTTCTCACTATGTTTGGCAATAATAATGTGTCCAAATGTTTTTGTTGTGCATCTCCTATGTGTGAAACACTTCAACATGTTTTCATACAAAGTGATGTCGCGAAACACTTATGGGGCTATTTTGGCATTCCTTTGGGTATACAACATCACAATGGAACTGTCATGGAGACTGTAGCTCACTGGTGGCGGACAAAACCTGTAAACTTGGTCCACAAGTTTATTATGCGGGTATGCCCCATTGTCATATGCTGGGAAATATGGAGAAATGTTGCAGCTTGTAAATTTGGTGAGAAAAAAAAGATGTTTCATCAAAATATGGTGTTCCAAGTGTCTTGGATCATGAAAGCAGCTTTTAACAAAAACTTTTCGAGAATCGGAAACCAAATGAATTGGTTTGACCTTTGTAACATGGTTATCAAGCTGAGACAAGTACCAACTTGGAAAGAAGTAGTGTGGATGCAACCTGAACAGGGAAGGGTGAAAGTGAACACAGATGGAAGCTTTATAAAGGAAACCGGAGCTGCTGGCATTGGAGGAATTGTTAGGGATGAATATGGCGATTTTATCATGGCATTCTCTGTACCAATTAGGAGCAACTCTAACAACATGACAGAGGTACAAGCAGCTATGTTTGGGGCAAAATGGTGTATTCAGCAAGGCTATACTAGTATTCATCTAGAACTTGACTCACTGTTAGTGACATCTACGTTGGAAAACAAGTCCACAATCAATCTCAAGTTGAAGAGTTGTATTGATGAAACAATTCAATTGTTAAATCAAGTAGATGTCAAAATCAGTCATTGTTTCAGGGAAGCAAATCAGATTGCTGATTTTTTGGCAAAGAAGGCCACTACGTTGGAGGATGGCATTGTCTAGCACTCGTTCCAACAATTGCCCAGATATGCTAAGGGTCCGTTCATCCTAGATAGGTATCAACTCCCTAGTATCAGAATTAGATATGATAGTGCTAATTTTTTTGTAAGTTGATGAGTAGAAACTGTATAGAAAGGGCAAACTATTAGTTAGTTGAAGAGCCCTTTATTTTTTTTTTAAAAAAAATTCTCTTTCTTTTCTCCAAAAAAAAAAAAGTCTAACTATCTCCAGCAATACTTTCATTCTACCACACCTCTAAGTGTCACCTGCACTCATTGTCAAATGTGATCATTTCTAATAGTATGTTAATACACTATCTTAGCACGATACAATTGTTGTGGAAATGTTCAATCAATGAGGCTCAACATTCACTTTCAAATAGCATTGTTGATCTCATAATCATTTTTGCAAGGGATCTTCTTGTCGAATAGCAAGCACTCCCCCATCGTCACCATCAAATTTTAATTCGACATTTTAACATCATATTTATGCCATTATCCTGAAGGATTGATCATACATATCAAAATTGTCTAGCAATTAGGCACCATAGTAAAACATAAATTGTTTAAGAAGAGAAGAAGATTGAAGGTAGTCCATATCATTTTCCAAATTGTTGTTTGGACAAACACGAAAATGAGCCGTCTTTTGTGATTAACTTCTATTCAAGTGACAGAATAATACCTCATCATTTGTTATGTACTCATCTAGAACAGCATCAAAACAGAACTCATGCTTCTCCACATAAGCAGTCAAGTCCACCTTCAGAAATGAAACAAACCTTAGTCTCAAACATAAGCTGATGCATTATTATTTTTTTTTTTTAAAAAATAAGCTGATGCATAAATCAGAATCAATGAATTAAAACCTTTAGTTTGGGTTCATGGACAGTGAGACAATCATTGTCAGATATGGTGACAATGTCATCCTCCTTCCGAGAAATTTCTTTCTTGTTTAAAGGTCTTTTGCGCACCTGGCCAAATTTCATGATCAATCTTAGAAATTTTATATAGAAAGTAACTCCATATATCAACTGAACAGCCATATGACATAGAAAGGGAGAGCACACCAGAAATAATGATAAAGTAATTATAGTACAAAGCAGATAAGTGTTAATCAATACACGATGACGGTAACAATATATAGAAGGAGGAACTACATAAATATGATAACAATATGATTTTCCAAAACAAACTACCAATTGTTCCATAAAAATGGCACTCAATGGAACTGGCGATCACCCTTAACAACATATATGTATAGACCAAAGGCTAGTTTATCTATACTTAAGGTAATATTTAGAGCTTAAGAGGATTGAAATAGTCATATATTATCTTACAGATATTCAGATAAGAGCAACACAGCTGAATTAGCAAAAAATTGTAAACACTATTATTTCAAGCTGCACATAAGTTACCTTATTCTCCATAATTAACCAGGCTGGCCAAAAAAGATATGTAAATATAGTGAGACTTCAAACAACTTGTACGAAGTGGGCTGTTGAATTATATAACTTTCACCAATTTTGAAGCAATTGAACACTTGTTTCTAGTGTTATACGCAACTAAACTGACACTCTACGTGATTCAATGAGCCATGAGGATCTTCACACCTAAGATTATCCAAAGTTTTTACTGCCTTTGTAACATTTTAAATGTCACTCTTCCCTTTTTAATCCATACCCAAAAAAAAAAAAACACCTTTCTCATTTTGGAATTGTTTACCTTTTTTCGATGAAGTAAAAGCTTCAAGAAATTGTTTACTTATCATATTTCCATTCTATACTTGATGCAATACACATATAGGAATGACATGGCATCTTTAAGACCAAATGATACACGGTAACTTTGGTATGTTACAAACATTTATCTTATGTAAGCATCATCTTTGTCTTTATTAACCTCCAAGTCCATACAACACATGGAAGGAGTACTTCTTTCTTGAAGCTTAGACAACACAAAAGAGCCTTTTTCTTATGAAATATATAAATAAATTCTGTCATGAATATTTTGACTTGTATTTACATAGCATGTCTAAGAAATAAACCTTGCATAGCAAAATTACTTGCTAAATATAAGAACAACTATGATAAATCGGTTCCTTTTACACCAATCGGGAAACACAAAAAAATGCCATCTCATTTCTAATAGAGCCACACATATTTCCAAACCTGGTGCTCATAAGTAGGGCAATCATGATTTCAAACATTCATCAGACAGAGAATGTAAACAACTAGGGTTTTCACGTCATTCTCATAACATAAAATGTGTCCATAATGGATAGTTCATGCAAAAGTTACATACCACTACTTTAATCTTTGCCACATTGTTTTCCCTTGTGTTGCTTTCCTTTTCAATTATGGGTATTCCAGCTGTAGTATCAGAGTCTGGTTGTGCTTTTCGCTGCCGATGGGTCAGAGAATCAAAGTCACTGCGAAATGCTCCATTCGCCTCAGGCATGAAAGGTGACGGTTCAAATGGTTCTGTAGTTACATGCTATACAGAAAATAAAGCAACAGTTATTACACAACAATTGCTCTCCAGACAACAAGTATCAGGTATGGTTTTCGCTCTTCACAAAAAGAATGACTCTAACCCCAATAAGCTCACTTTCTTTTTTGATAACCGAGAAATCCTCGAGGGTCATTGGTGCATGGTCCAAAACTAAGTCCACCTCTCTACTCTTCTTCCCTTAAATAAATACCAGACTTATGTCTGCAGAAAGGTTCTAACCTGTGGTGTGCCTCCAACCCAAACATTCACGCACAGTACTATTACACTAGACCAAAGCCCTGGGGTCATCCCCACAATCCCACATTTCTAGATCTTATACCAGTACGAGAAAACACTTCCAACTCTTTCACCCAATAATAAATGCATGTTTGATTTCAGTATAGTTTACTGTTAAATAAAACCTAAATAATTAGAATTCATGTGCCAACTGAATGTAGTAATCCAGATAATCTTATATATAGACAAGGTACCAAGATGGTTCCTCTATTCTAACTTCTAAGAGAGCTGACAAGAGAATGGATAAAAAGGCTCCAAACAGAGAACAACTATGTTCTTTAATGGTAAACATACTCGGTACACCTTCTTTCTTGTCTCGTTACTCCTTTCTCTTTTAACCAGAGGATGGAGATGGAGTGTGATTGGTGTTAGAGAGCACTATCAAAATCTATGCCAGCTAGAGGATTGCTAGTCTAACTGATGCTCCCAGCAAACAATGTACTTCTAACAGGAGCAGTGGAATGGGAAACTATGCGCTAAATATCATCACTCCAAATTAATACCATACCTCAGGTAAAAGCTCTGTGTCATCCATAGAATGCAGATCCAGAAGCCCAGCACCAAAGTCTCCTCTGAATTCAGGAGAGTAAAAACCATCTGATGCTCCGATCCCTCCTGAACCTTCGGCAATAGGAGTATATGGCTCGGATGCAGATTCCCCGTTAAAGTTGAGGTTTCTCATTAATTTGAAAAGCCTTTGTTTCTCTTCCATAGACTGAGCTCCATATCCCTTCAAACAACATCACAAGCTTCACAATTATTAATAAAAAACTTGATATGGAAACATCTAAACAAGACCCCGAATGCCAGATTAAACTACATTACGCAGAACCATAAGAAAGAGAAAGTGCGAGGGGCATAAAATGCTCAATATTGACTGATCCGTTAAACCTCCTTATTACCCTGACTCCCACTAACCAGAATCGCAATTGTCTAACTAAGGCCACTGAAATTTAGTGCTTAAGACTGAAGTTATATCACTTTAGACTCAACAGTCAACACCAAACAACATGCAAGGTCCAGCTCTTTGTGAATCCCAAAATATTGGAAACGACTTCGAAGAAGATCCTTTAGACACTACAGTAATCTGTGATGATTCAACTTAACTAATGTAGCTATTAAGCTATTGACTGTTGCAGTGCCTTGTACCCTAACTATAAAATCCAGATTTGAACAAAATGTATGCAACATCATGTAACACTTGAAAACTATTAATAATATTATATCAACTAAGCTTCAATCACATTACAGCGGCAGATCCACTATTTGAGCATTATGGGTTCTGGATCCTAAGACAGCGACGCAAGTGCTAGTAACTGGGCTCTCAATTTAATTAGGGTCCATATTTAGTGAATCTTTTACCACATATACAAGGTCTAGGCCAAAGAAACCTTACTATCTGCCCAAGAATCTACCTTTACATATGCAATGCTCTATGCAAGACCATTCCAATATTAAATAATATGTGAAAGGCGATCACTACGGGAATATTACCTGCATAAGTAGGAGGCGTTGATCCACACCAGTAGTAGAAGCCATTGGAGAGGCCAGATGCTGCAAGCCGGCAGACTGAAGCCATCGCGCCATGACAGCATCTCCTGCATCAGCACCAGCAGCAGGACCCGCAGCATTGCCGCCCTGCTGCTGATCATACAGAGCAGCAGTATTCTGCTGCATCTGGCCACCCATGTGGCGCTGCGATCTGCGTTGCGGCGCCAATTTCACTATCTGTTATTACACACTTCAACAACAAACATTTCAAAACACACATTATCAATTTTCACCAATTTCACCAACACCGATCCAAAAACAACATCAGATCATAATTGAAGGACTAATCTGTAAAATCAAAAACTTACAGGGAGGCGTAAAATCGGAATCGAAACAGCACATTTACGTGCTAACACGTAATTCAAAATGTACCGCTTCAAATTATCCTAATAATACATAATGCATGTTAAAAATTATTAAAAATATAGAAAATTTGCAGAATTAAAGTTAGGGAAATGTAGTACCTGATTGTAAGGAAGAAATGAATAGATCTGAGAGAAAAAGAAACCCTAAATTGTTAGGTTGGTTGGATTTAATGTTAGGAGAATTTGGTGGAATTGCTTAGAAGCAATGATAATGGAGGAGAGAATAGACTATTATTATGCCTTTTATTATCAAGCTACTAATTCATTTTCAATCCACCGAGACTCTATCGAAAACAACATCTATCTTTCATTTATAAGTAGTAGTTATTCATTTTGCAAGTTTATATGTTTTTGTTTTTGTTAACAAAAATATAGTATCACCAAATATTGTGGTGTGATATTAAGAATTTGTTTGGAAAATTTTTTAAAAACTGTTCGTTTTGATAAGTGTTTTTCTTAGAAATATTTTTTGTAAAAGTATTTTTGGAGAGTATTAATTTGTATTTGACCAATTCATTCGATAATCACTTTTGTCAATAGTTAAGCAGCAATTTGTGTTTGTCAAACTTTTTCAAAAATTATTTTTGAGTGTTAAACTACTAGTATGGACAAATAGAAAAATAATAAGGTATTATTTATAACCGATAATCATTAGTTTATAAATAGGGGTAGTTCGGTAAATGAATATTTTTTTATAAAGATAGTTTTGTGATGAAAATAATTATCAATAGCTTCTGCTTCTGCTTTTAGGAAAAGCTTATTTCCCATTAAAAAAAATCGTTGCAAAATACTTATTTTTTTTCTAAAAACTTGGCCGAACACATCAATTTTTTAAAAATAAACATTTTTTGAAAAAAATATGCATTTTTAACTTCCCAAAAGCTTGGCCAAAGAGGCTCTGTACACATCCAATATCCATCCTTAATTAGAACTTTTTTGGACCGAACTCAAATATTGAGTAGTTTTTTATGGAGAATGTTCTATCCAAAAATAAGATTTTTTGTCCAAATTTTCGTTAGTTGGGTCTCATAGTGGTATCTAACATATGTCAGAAACAAAAAAAAAGTGTAAATTCTCTAAATTTTGCAGGTGGACTGACTAATCTGCCCTTGTTTTGATGCATAATTCAGGTTACATTTGTGTTCTTCTCACATGTAAAACTTACTCGATGAAAGTTTGGATAATAAGTTACTATACACTTCTGTATTATAATTCATTGCATATTCATACCTTGTATTTTAAATCAAAATTTATACCTCATATACTATGGAAATACGACATAAATATTAGCTTGAATAGTATTATTCATTTTACTAGGTTGTTAAGTGTTTAGGTTTGAAGAACATGGGGTATGTATAGTACACACTTGCCAGTTTACACTCCTGAAATATTTATATTTTGGATCGAATGAGGAGAGGAGAAAAGGATATAAGCTTATAGTCAAGAAATACAATCAAGAAAAATATCTCAAGTACTCGTTACTTTACATACAATCTTGGCGAAGACAATGATTACTCAACGTGGTTATTGGATGACAATTATGTGCTGACATAAAAAAGAATTTATTGATAAATGTCTGAAGAAAATACTATTTACGAGTATAGAAAAATAGTTGTATTTTATATTCTTTTGGACTTTGAATGCTTAGCACGTCAACTGGTACATGTTGTTGGCCCCAACAAACACATGAGCTACTCCTTAGGGAGTACCAAAGGAGAAAAGAAAGAAAAATACACGGAACAAAGAAATAGTAGATATTTAGCCTAATTAAAGAAAAATAAGAAGAGAGAGATAAGGTATAGTTTGACCTTGTTATTAGAGTAAAATTTAAATATATTATTAGAGTTTAAGCAAAATATATTGTCAGTATAGAAATTTTTTTATACTTTAATCGTCTAAATGATATTATATAAGTAACTTATAAGCCTCTGTCAAATATAATCTTGCAAATAAGTCATATAATCAGTGGCGGAATCAAAATTTTTATCAAGGGGTATCAAAATTTAAATAATTAAACATATAAATAAAATTAAGGGTACTCAATATATGATATATCTACATAAAAATATTTTTTTTACCTACTTGTGCCATACAATTGATACCCCTGAGCACTGCCTAGGTCCGCCTATGCATATAATCTAGTGCAATTGGCAAAAATAATTTGATATATATATATACACACACACACTAATTTTGTATCATTTTCATGCCTGGTGCAATGTGTTCCATGTTAAAAGTTTATTGTTATAGACTTTAGTTTTAAATAGGTTATAATAATGGAATTATACCCAAAAAAGTTATCTTTACTATACAACAAATAGCTTTCTTTTAATTTGTTATTGAGAAAAAAAAAAACAGTAACAATATAGTATTATTTAACAGAATTCTTTGACAATGTTATGGCTAAGCTGAAGGAGATCAGGAAACCTTCCAATTGTTTAGCTAAAACTAATAACCAAATCGAGAAAAACAAAAAGGAAAGTAAAAACAGAAAGGCCAAAATAGTGGAGCTGCTTTAATTTACATAGTGCTTGACATGACCTTATATATAATTATATCATTTCCCAATTAATTACTTGATTAATTAAAAATGAAATGAACTTAGTTTCCATCTACTTTTGATTTCCAGTGGAGAAAAATAAAAAGCCAAAAACAAATAATCGTAGGCATGCATGATTGCACTATATTTTGGTATCTAGATTAAGTTACATATATTTCAGGCAATAATCTAACGATTTGTCTAGCCTATGCAAATTAATTAGGCTAGCAAGGTATTTTTGTTGTGATATACATATTCACTAGTCAATAGTGTAATCACACATATATAATATGAACTACACTATAATAGTCACAATCTATGATTATACATATTACCATAGACTTCCAATTCGTAGAATTCTTTTGGAAATCTTCCGTCCATATATAGTTCTTCACCACGAAGAAAGAGTTTTTCTTTAGTTGGAGGACGTTGGGTTAAAAAAAAGATAAGTTTCAGTTGGAAGAAATATCCTTATAGTCCTTAAAGGATACAACCCTTCACGAAAATCCAAACGGTTATGTCCCATACGTTTATATATATATGTGTGTGTGCGCGCGCACGCGAGAGAGAAATTTTCAAAGTTGTTATTCTTATTAGAATTTGAACAATAATGCATCTTAATATCATAGATAGAATTCAACTAAAGTGGGGGAAAGGTCTGCGTACATCTCACCCTCTTCAGACCCCACTTGTAGGATATTATTGAGCATGTTGTTGTTGTAATAACATAGACAGAATAGTGACACGATCCGAATTTTCGACTAGGCCGTGCGGACACCCGACATTCTCCCCTAGACCCGTGGAGCGAACCCTTTTTAATTAAATTCACAAAAATAAACATAAAATCAACTTATTGATAAGAAATAAGACCTAACAAGACACGAACATAATTATACGTAAGTTGTACAGAAGAAGTTACAGCTGTCTACCCAATGTACTAGATTCAGGGCTATTCAGCCAGGCATCTAAGAATATAAATGAAGTATAAACATCTCCTGAAGGGAGCAAAATATGACTGAGATGTTAAACAGAAAACTGGTGGCCACCTTGAACAAAAGCTGGCTCGCCCTGACAGCTGAAGTCGTCTTCGCTCCTCAACCACGTGGCGAACTTAATCTTGGAGCGAATATGCCGAAACGAAATAAATAGACAAGAAACAAACAGAGGGTGAGTTAAAAGGACTCCGTAAGAGGGGGCTAGCTAGCCACCTCGAAGAAGCAGATATGCTAGCCAGGGAGAAGAAAAACATATAAACCAAATTCATCTTATTTCAACTATAAAAACGGCAGAGCCAGATAATAACTGAAAACACGTATGAAATCATAAAGTCATCGACAACCAGGGACATAAGATCAACAGAAACATATAGGTAACCCGAAACATACCAATAATCAGAAATACCCAACACATACTTAACACATCGCACTACAATCACACAATACACAGCAGCCAGTGCAATAAAATGGGATGAATGCAGTATGATGTAATGGGGTCACATGTGCCTAATGAATGGAGCGTAATCCTCTTATCCCGAGAAGAAATCCTCCTTCCCTCAATGTGATGCAAGGAGCGGAATCCTCCTGCTCTTAGGGCGGAATCCTCCTGCCCTCAGATGACATAACAGTCTCTCCGGCGCGGGACTCTCATCGTTTGCCAGGGAATACATATCAAACCCATCAGTGGAGTACAAACTTATATGCTTAAATCTCAGCCATGAAGATGTGATATGCAATGCCACACAATTCGAACAATCACATAATAAGTAATCCTTGTGATCCTATAAGGATTTTCAACCTATAGGATAGTTCTATCTTCTAATTTATATTCATAATCATACAGGGGCTTCCCTTCTCAACTCAATTTTAGGCTTATAGATCAACAATAGATATTCCTAAATATACTGGAGCCTCTATACTCAATGTGACATTCACGCATCGAGGCCTAATAATTCACATTCATTTTCCAACAAGATACTTCTATTCGTAACTCAATGTTGAGCCTAATATGATATACCTATCATAAGGTTGCATATCGCAAAACGATAAACTCTTATTCAATCAATTTCCATAGTCTAGCCTAACCATTGTATTCTATTCATAATCTTAGGCTTATAGCTCCTCAATTAGTGTTCATAACAAATATAACTCTCTTATCCATAACTCGACAATTATTACGGTACATCTTAGAACACATACCAAACAAACAGAACATGTTACGCTTACAGCCGGAGTATCATACTCCCAAGTACACTGTATACACACAACAACACTTAACAACATAATAATAGTTATTCACAAAGCTCTAGCGTAATAAGTACGCTTCTTTGGCAGCTACACACGTGAAGGAAACATGCGTAGAACATCCATAAAGGCCTAAGGCCATCAAAGAAAGGATGAAACCACTTACCTTTTAATTTCAGGCCAAATCGACTATCGAACGAACTCCTTTCCGTCCTGACGCCTCTTGAACCACTTTCCTCTAAGCCAAAGAAGAGAAATTGCTTACATAAGCACTCACAAATTGGTTCTTTAGTTATTAGCCGGATATAGAAGAAAATTACGAAAATGCCCATGGCCAGCTTAGCCAAATGCCCACAAACTTTATATTTTCGGACTCCACATAGTCTCACGAGTCCAAATATACTATTGGATTACATTGGCAAGTTAAATTCGACAACTTTTCCCAATTTAATAAGTTTAGGATTCTAACCCCAATTCCCTTCAATCCATTTCATGAATTCCCACTTTAATCATTAAAATAACATTAAGACTTGAATTAGAATCGTTACCTGAACAATTGGAGTAAATTGGTCCCAAGAAATCACTTTGGAACTGATTGGATTTAACTAGAAACGAATTAGGGACAAAATAAGCCGACATGAGTCTTTTATACCCAGAAACCGGCGCGTTTGCGCTACCCTGCACACCTACGCGCCACCCCTAATTTGCGGTCACGCTTTGGGGAAGCAAAAACCAGCACGCACGTGCCCCCACGTGCGCGATCGCGCAGGCTGTACCAGAAGGTACAGAATTCTGCACTAGCACTTATTGGTGTTGCGATTTGGGTCCGAATGTGATTCTACAATGCTCGGAATGACCTCAAATTTTGTATACAAGTCATAAAACACTTGTATGACATGCTCGCAATGACGGATTGTAAATCAAATCTCCGGAACTCAATATGTGGGTTCCACGTGAAAAGGTCAATTTCTTGACTTTCGGGACACTAGTGAAAACTATCGAAACGACTTCGGATTTCACTTCCGAAAGTTTCCACATGTCAAAATGACCATACGAACCTAATGCAACCTTTGAATTTTGAATCGGAGCTCATTTACTCAAATCGAGCTCGGAAACCTCTTTTAGGCTTTACCGATAATCGAAACGGCAACCTTATCAGAAAACCTACCAAACAAGGTTCGAATCAGTTCAAATTTTGTAAACAAGTCCTCTTGGACCTTATAGAGCTTTTAAGATTGTTGGCACATCAATCGGAGTCCTAATCCCGAAACGACTAATCGAGGTCGTTTCAAATAGTTACTGTGGAATTCAAAAATTGGAGTTAGAGAAAATCTAGCTAGCAGGGTATGTATTGTTGTTCCATTCTTACATAGTACTAGTAAATGTTAAGACAAACCACTTTCATACTTAAATGCTTTATAAGTGGTCTGAACTTGAAGGAGTCGTTTGGTTGGCGGGACTAAAAACTAAGGATAACCCAAAAATGTGGGATTATATTTATCCCGGATAATTGGACTCGTAAGATTGTAAGGAATCCAGAAATATATAATTTATGGGTCTTCGGCTAAGCAAGACCCATGGATATTTTGGTAATTTTTATTTTTTCTGTATAATGGTTAGATACTCCTTTCTCGGGCACTTATAAGTGCAAATATGTTTCTTTGGCTCAGAAAAGAATTATTCGGAGAGGCATCGAAAAGGAAAGAAGATCATTCCGTAGCTATTCTGACTTAGGACTTGAGGTCCCACCCCTTCTATTGGATAAGTTAGTACCATAATTTTGGTAGAAAATCTATTCCGAATTATTAATCTCACAAACCAAACGTCGGATAAATATTATCCTAAATTTAATACCGGGATTATTATCCCAATGCCACCCAACCATACATAATATCGGGATTCCTTAATTAATTGCATCATGTTCTTTTTATATTTATTTATATTTTCTTTTGATTTGAAGAAATTTAGTTTATACTAGAGCAAAGTAACAGTACAGGGAGGTGGGTGCTTTGGCACCAAATTACGAAAAAGCAGTTAAACTAGGAGTAGTACTAGTACTAGGTGCAGTTTCCAAATTACAATATGGACTTTTGTACGAAAAATTTTGATCCTTGAACAGTTTGAGTCCACCGCACGTGGCAGGAGCGTGCGCCTGTTTGTCCGCCATGAGTAGATCCATCACAAAGCTAGGTGGTTGGACAAAAAGTTGAGTAGAAGTGCCTTCTTCCATAGCTAATCCATGCTGAGCTAACCTATCTGTAACTCGATTCTACTACCTGTACGTATGTTTAATATAGCAACTTTACTTTGACTTAAAGCTATTAGTAGTACTATCTGAGAAGGAAATGCAGCACTTATTGTAAATTAAAAATTAATTTTAAGTCCCAAATCATTAATAGAGTAATAACTATCTACTAGTCTTTAACCATATTTTTCTCACTTATTCACATGCATACTCTACTTTAAATGTTTTAAGAAATGTCTTTTTAAAAAAAATGCTATAATCCTTTTATTAAAAAAAAAAATCATTTAAAAGAATAATCACTTGCATACATGTGGAGGCAATTCATTGATTAACTTCCATGGTAGAGGACTATTTTGTATGTCCAAACTCCTAATTTTCGAACAATACTTGTACCCCTAAAAAGGAAATGGTGTAAAGTACCTCATTACAATTTGATATTTAGAAAATGACTCTTCCGTATTTAATCTTTATATTTTATTTATTTTTATTATCAGATTTTGCTAAGGAGCATCCTACATAGCAAAAAAAGTATATGTTTGCAAAAGTAAACTTAAAAAAGTAATGACATATAATGTAAATATATACATGCAATTAGAATAGGTTTATAGGGTGTTTGTGTAATTAAGAAAATAAGTACTTAGTTTTGATTTACTTTTATAGTGTCTTGGGCGTGTAGGGTTAGGTCATTTACATATATACACATGCCACTTTTTTAATGAGAAAAAGTGAGAATT
Source organism: Petunia x hybrida (assembly GCA_037355625.1). Lineage (NCBI taxonomy): Eukaryota > Viridiplantae > Streptophyta > Magnoliopsida > Solanales > Solanaceae > Petunia > Petunia x hybrida. Next base: position 256,900 of record JBBBVM010000504.1, on the reverse strand, counting down.
TTACCCTAAAACCATTATCTTCTCTTTGGGTTTTAACATGGTATCAGAGCTAGTGGCCAATCTGCTCTTTCTTTTCACAAACTATTTCTCCATATAATACTACCTCCAATGATAACCCAGGATTCATCATCACCCAGTTAATTTTGACGGGTGAAAATTATGATGAAGGGGGCGGTTAATTCGGGCAACGCAGAGAGCCCAGAAGAAATTCGTCTTTGTGGATGGAACAATTAAGAAGTAGGATGAGGATTCACCAGATCTAGAGGATTGATAGACCATAAATTCATTGTTAGTATCATGGATCTGGAACTTCATTGAACCCATTCTATGGACCACTATGGAGGTGGCCCAAGATCTTCGGGAGAGTATTCGAAAAATATTCTCCGTTGGAAACGGACTGCGTATTTAAGAATTAAAGGTAGCAAAAAAGGTATGAGTTTTGTGAATTATTACGGAAAGTTGACATCCCTTTGGAAAGAACTCAAAAACTATGAGCAGTTTCCTACTTGTTCGTGTGGCGAGTGTACATGCAATCTCGAGATCGTCTTGAAAAAAAAGAAGGAACAAGAAAAGGTGTATCTCTTCAGTATGGAATACAGTTAAAAAGTTAAACGGTATCTGGATTGGCGGATCCATCTTTCTATAAAGGAGAACAAGCATGGTGTTCATGGTAAAGGTATGAAGAGAATTCTATAATTGGTCGTGGTCGTGGACAACAACCGAGGCAGAATGGGTTGTATGCTAGATACAAATGTGGTGGTACTCATGCTAATGTGGCTCAAACAGAGCACAAGTTGGGTATGGAATCTGGACAAACCAGTGTCCCCAGACTAAGCAGTGGGCAATGGCATTGTTGAATTAAAAAAGGAGGACACAACCAGCCGATTGAATAGTAAGATATTTAGCTCGATTCCCATGGATAATTGATGAAAGGGCCTCAAATCATATGACAAGAGAGTTGAATATTTTAGGAGGCCTAAGTTTTATAGCTACAAGAAAAAAATCAATCAAATTCAACAAGAATATGACCCTACGAGAAGTTCTATATGTTGTCGGAATAACATGTGATTTGATTTCTGCGTCTCAATTAATTGATCAATTTGATTATAATATGTAATTTATTAATAACTTGTGTGTTATTCAGGACTAGACCATATGAACTTTGATAGATGTGGGTGAACGAAAGGATGAATTTTATTATTTCTGCACTGTACCACGCATGAAGGCTTTGAAAGTGGATGTGTTGGATTTATCACATCAGAGGTTAGGACACCATTTGGTTCAACTAACAAAATCTACTCCAGTTAGAAGTTAGGAATTATAGTAGTAGTTTTAATAAAAAAGTATGTGATGTATTCCATCAGGCAAAACAAACAAGGAATGTATTTTCTTTAAGCGATAATAAAGCTTCTGAAATTTTTGAGTTGACATACATTACATTTTGTGGGGTCCTTATAGAACTGAATCTTCATGTGATGCTTTGTATCTTTTGACAATTGTTGATGATTGCTCTTGGGTTGAGTGCGCGTTTCTATTAAATATTAAGAAAGAACTAAGGGATCAAATATTAAAAAATATCTTTGTTATGGTGTCATACCCGATTTTAAACTCAACTCGGAACGAGTCTGGTTTCAGGTTTGACTGGGTAACTCGTTTGAGTTAATAGTTGGAGTCGCCACCTAATATAGATTTCTAAGGTGTATTAGGTCACCTAAGCGTCTAAGGTCAAGTCTTTTGTCAAACCAGTCTAATTTCAGAGATTCAATGAGTAAGAAGTCCAAGTGACTCGGAGAAGAAGGTGTTAGGCACTTCCCCAAGTCCCACGAAAGATAGTTCCCGTCCGAGCCTATATTTTGGGATGTCTATACAAAGTATGTATTATGTATTACAAACTTATGTGGCCAAATTCACAATCAATTTATAAAACTAAGTCTAATTAGATAAGTCTAGATAGCAAGCATATATTTGGGCTTCATATTTTACACACACGGCCTATATTCCACGCCTACTCGCGTTTATGGCCTCTAGTATAAATGCCTAATCAAAACATGGTCAAATCTGCAAAGAGTGTCAAAAGGCAGCTTATTTATGAAATTTCAACATCTAAATCATGTTTGCACAGATAAGCAGTTTTAGCAAAACGATTTCAGATTTTATCAAAAATCAAATAGGGGTTGTTTTTGAAATAAAATGTTAGCCATTTAGGGTCGGTGTCATTAATTGTCGAGCCCTAGCCTTAATGGCTATTTGATGTGGGGATCATTTTTTGAAAGTATATATATGTATAAAAAGGTTGTTTTGGAAAGGGTGGTCACGAAACAACAATAAATACACATAAGGGGTCATCGCACATAATATATAGGTATAGGCACGCAAAATACATGATAGTTTTAATTTAAGCTTTTCAAAAATACTTATAAACATAGTATGGTTGATCCCATTAACCCATACACCCCTATACACTATTAGATTAGTGTATAAGAGCTTAGGAGTTTTAAAAAAAATAGTTTAGACATGCGAAAAAGGGTCAGGTTTGAAAGGGGTTTTGGGCCCAGCTTATTTACTCAAAGGGGCGGTTTTATCTTTTGCAAAATCGATCCAATTTAGGCAAGTAATCACATAATCAGCCCCTGTTTAACAAATATTGCGTGTTCTAACAGTTTATGCGCGCAAAACAGTTTAATATCGAATTCAAGAGTTAGATAGGTTGCATTTCAGTCGACTAGGAAGTAAGGGATAATCCTGTTGTCAAAAGAGTGTCCCAATTTTATGCCAGACGTCTGTTTAAGTCAAAATCACAGCATACTTGTCTAAACTTTGGTCTATATACTAGTTCTAATGCAGAATCCCTATTTTCTCTAAAAAAAAATGATGCAACATATAGGGAGTTAAGTTCAGAGAATGCCCCTGTATGGCTAAATACATAGATTTCAGCTATGTAGCCTATTTTAAAGCAACTAAGGTACATGCAGGTGTTCATAATAAATACAAACAAAGTGGGGAACTAAGGGGGATAGAGGGAAGGCAATAATGGCGCCCTGTATGCACTCATAACAGAGCCTACTTAGGCTTCAACTTTCCAGAACAAAGAAAGCCTTTACCAACACACAAAAGACCTGCAAATTGAACTCTGGTATAGGTCTCAAAGCTATCCACACAGGCTGCAAGGAAAGAGTTAGCAGGGGAGGGTGTATAACCTCCCAAACAGGTCACACATACATATAAAGCATCAAATAGATCATGTATACAGGCATGCTACAAGTAAGGGCAAGTTCATAGTGGTTATACCTTGTTAAGTGCAGTAACTAGCAAGTAGAATAGACTTAAGTAGTGATTGATGCTCCCAGAAACTAGTGCAAGAAAAGCAGTGAAAGCAAGATGATGCTCCCAGAAACTAGTGCAAGAAAAGCAGTGAAAGCAAGATCTTTTCCATAGATTTGAGAGTGAGAAAAAGAAGCTTTTCAGTTGTGTGTGTGTATCCCTGTATTTTTTTTGCAGGAATGTGTCTCTTATGTGCAATAGGAGTCCAGTTTATATAGGCGTGGTCTAGGGCCTTTTAAAATTCAAATCATACTGTGAAAAGGTAAAAATTTTAAAGAATGAAAGGAAAAAATCATGCGAGTAATCCAAGGGAATCAATTTCTCTATGTTTCTCATAAATAAAGTCAGTTTGAAAATCAGAAGAATAGGGAGAAATCTACTTTTCAGAATTATGAGAGTTTTCCTAACACATTGCCATGTATAGTTTAATTAGGATCCTAAAATCAAGGTAAGCCATATAGACAAGATTTTAGACAAACAGGCCTTCCCCCTTTAGCTAACAATGGAGTCTAGGTTCACAAAATCAGGCAAACACCTCCCATTTAAAATCAAATAACCAACTTTCCATCAAACAATCATGATTAGGCTTAAAAAATGATCTGAACAGATTCAAAAGGATTTCAATTGATGCTAGGACAATCAAATAACCAATTTCCAATCTTGTTCCCTAGTTAGAATCACAAATTGAACTGATTATGGTCCTAAAATCACATAGACATGATTCTGAGTTGTTAGGCCCTTTTTTTTTAAATAACAACACGACCAGGTTCAAAATTAGTGCCAAAAGGTGTCTCAAACTAATTTAAGTTCAAAGAAATCAGATAACGGATTGAAACACCCACTAATTGATACCATGTTAATCATTGAAATAGGTTCTATTCAAGTGTCAATCAGAGAGATCAATTGAATCTAATCAGGATTCCTTAATTCATCAAAAAAATCACCATTTCAATTTGACATATAATCATAAGAATCAGGCATTTCGACAGAACAAAGAAGCAAATACACTATAATACATGGATAATCAACAGCCAAGTCATAGGTCGTCATTGTTTCTTCAATTTAAATTAATGGGGGTGGCCTAAGGCACTCAAACATGCAGTAGCTCAAAAAAAAAGTTCAGCTAAATCAATGAAATCACTAATTAATCATACGAGTTTCCAACACATAGTAGTTGATCGACTGAGCATGTTAACACATAAGAAAATGAAAGTAAAAAGGATTACCCATTTAATCACGGTCGGAGATTGTCACGACCCTTTTTGAACTTAAAGAATTATAAGTAGTTTAAAAAGGCGGTGACGGTGTTAAAGGTACACAATTTATTAAGAGATTTTCGGAGTCGCCACTTGACAGGTTAAAGGTGTGCCAAGTCACCAAAGTGGTGTACCTAGAACACCTTTGACTCGTAAATGGTCTGCGTCAGAGTTCCGGGTAAGGATCTCGGTTGACTCTCGGGAAGGTGTTAGGCACCCTCGAGTCCTGTGTCAACCACAGTTGCTTTATTGATGCGCTCCGACTTTGTGAATTATGTTTGCCGTTTATTGCCAACTTATTTATTACGCTTAGATTTTAATTTGAACCGTCTGACCAAATTTCGAGTTAAGTAACCCACGTGGTATACTTTAAATCAACTTGTACCAATTCACCCGCTGGGTATACCTTGGCACAAGTCGGCTTTTCTCAATTAAATTTTCTTACAAATTGGCTTCTCTTAATTTAATTTCTTTTTATCTAATAAGCAGATCACAAATCATACTTATCGATTCCTAATCGAGTTTTGGCCAAATTTGAACTACAATAGTCCATTTCTTGCATATTTTTTTTTAACTGTATTTATTAACTTTCAATTTTAAAGAAAACGACGTGCAGATTACACATGAAATTAAGTTGCTCCTCTCTTTAATTTGCACTTGGTAGTCCTCTGTTGCCTATATGTTTCATCTTGTAACTTCGGCACAAATTATTCAAAATTTTAATTTATACCCTCATTGTCCTAAGTTGCAACGTATAATCACTTAAACATGGAAGTAACAAAATGGCCAGCTTTATTAATTTAAGTTATGGACCAGCTTTAGGTTTGCCAAGTTATGGGACTTGTTTTCTTTCAATATTGTCAAATTCAATTTCTTAACTTCTACGAAATTTGGTTTTTTTTGCATTTTAAAGTCCAAAGTTTGACTACGTTTCAGTTTTTGTCACTTTTGCAAGTGGTAACATTCACTTTTGCCACGTCTAATTGTTTAAAGAAATGCCTTGCAATTATAATTTTACTCCAAATAAAATCATTTCATACAACATAAAGGGAAGGACAAACATGGCAGTAAGTAAACGATTTTTTTTTTAGCTTAGTCCAAACCCTCAGCTTCCATAAATCCTTTCCACAAGCTAAATTTACAAGTTTGGGCCCTTAACGGGCCTGAATCTCATTCAAAACAGCAGTAACATCATATAAAGTAAATATAAAGTAAATAGAGAGTACCTATTGGCCGGAAGATCCTAATACTCAACTTTGAAGACCAAGCTAAGCCCCAAACTCATAAAAATGCAGTAACACAGCCATCAACAGACAACAAACAACTAGACCTTTAAAGCTAACCAAGAAACTCCACAAGCTAGTGAAGATAACAACAACCAAAACCAAGTCAAAAGACAACCCCAGCAACAACTTGTACTTAAGCCAACATATCACTATTTTGTTCTCTCTTTCTTTTCAACTTTCTCTATTTTTTGGCTCTCAACTCTTGATAATTGGAGAGTATTTTTTCAAATCTGATTTCTTAGGTGTTTTTTTTTTTTAGAGTGTTTCAGATCTTCTCCCTGGTGAATCTGATGTCCCCTCCTTTTTTTTTGTGAACCCGAAATGGCCTCTTAAATAGACTATAAAGTAGAGTGAAAAATATTGGGTAAAAAGGACACAATCACATGTGTTGTTTTACTTTTCAGAAAAAGTAAAAGAAACCATGTGAAAGTTCCTATTTTGGTGCTGAATTTTGTACCTTCTTTGACTCTTTTAACTAATTCAAAAGGGGCTCAAAGCCCAACAGATTCCAAAGACAAACTAACGACTCACCCTAGTCAAGTTTCAAACTCTTTTGAGTTCAAAATCAGTTACAGATCACTATTTAACTCTCAAATCCTAATTGATCAAACAAAGCTAATTTAGCAAGCAAAATGACCAAAAGAACTGCTGAGCATTCATACTTGAACAATAAGTTCAAGACTAGACTAATTAGACAAAATTCAAACAAGTTTTCAAGCTCAACTAGCATCAGACAACATCCCATCAGAAACCAACTACAGCAAGTCTAGGTCCACGTTCAGGTTGAGGCGAAACAGAACTGTGACCAGTTTTAAACGAAATTCATGCTCGAAGAGATGAACAACTGCTAACAACATTGGCCGAACTAGAAACATGATTGACGACACTAAAGAGAAAAAATTACACAATACTAGAAAACATTTTACTACTGACGAGACAACTTCATATTCAAATTGAAACATTAACAGATTCATACTACATAACACGGAACAAATAACATGTTAACACTTTCAAAAACTAAACTTCACTTGTACAAGAACAAGGCTATTCCAAACAATCTATGCATGATATTCATATTCGATACTGAACCATTGACTAAACTATGACAGTAAAGGAAATAAAGAAAACAAATTGGGGATCTACTTCTAACCCGTCATAGCAACACCAACTGTCATTGCCTCGCCTATACAAAATCATCACCACCACTGGATTGGCTTTACGCCACCATTACAGATGCGTCTGCCACTGCTTCACTCGCCGCTGCCTCGAACATCACCATTGAGTAGTTACAACATCACGACAGTACCAAGAAAATCATCACAGCAGCTTCACACAGCTAATGAAACAGAAGGAGCATCATCATTGCACCAGCCACCCCATTGCCTATTTTAAACTCCTCATCGCGAGCAATCACAGTCACGCTCCAGCTCCGACATCGGAACTCTAGCGTCTCCATACCAACACAGCATTACCGAACCACCACCAAATAATATCGCCGCTGATTTTGGGGTTTAACATGGGGTGGGGTTTTCAGGGGGTAAACGGCTTCAAAAACAAGTAGAAGACAGTGAGGGAAAGCCATTGACGTATATATTGACTGGAGAAAAACTTACCTTCGCCGGAGTTAGGGTTTAGGCCGAAGTTTGAACCTCGATCTACACCAATTTGTTGATTTTCCGGTGAAATTGATCTCGGAATGGGGGAGAGGACCTCGAGACGCACCCGTACATGTAAAATGTTTGGCCGAAAGGGGGTGGACGGATGTCGCCGGCGACGGTGCTCCGGCGGCCTGGAATTATTTTTGACAGAACTTCTTTTGTTCTAATGAGTTTTTTGTTTGGGAAAAAATTGTACCAAAATAGCAAAATTAGGTTTATATATCAAGGGCTTGGGCCGGGTCAAGTTTGTGTGGACTGGGCTACATTTTTTATCTTAATTTTACAAATAGCCACTAAAGAACGTCCCGAACTATTTAAAACCTACACTATCAACTAGGATTAGAAACTACAAAAAGCACAACATTATCGCAATCAAACATAAAATTACAATTAAACACATAACAAGTATTTTTAGTATTTTCATATTTTTTCTCCTAATTAATTAACTAAACTAGCAAAATAAAACAGTAAATTAGGCAAAATTCGCACAATATTTAACACAGCTATTTTACGTAATTTTGGTGTTTTGGTGCCAAAATTAGGTGATTACAGAGATTTTTCCGACGACTGGAGTTCTTGTCAGCACAAGGTCAATTTTGACCTTTGTCCAAATGTCAACAAAAGTATAGGGGTTTTGCAATGGATGACGAAAGGAGCACAATGATACCATTTTCTTTGAATTTTGCCGGTTGAATCGATCGGAAAACGGTGCAAACAGTGGCGAGCTTCGCGAGGGAGAGAGAGAGAGTGTGAGTCGGCTGAGACGAGAGGGGAGGGGGAAATGGGAAAGGGTTGTAGGGTTTGGGTGTGTTCGGATAATTAAAAAAGGAAAGTCTAATCCTGGCCGTTGGATTGGTGTCGTAGACGACCATGATTTAACCACGTAGGTGTATAGGTGGCACAGGAACGCTGAGGTGTACGCGTGTGTGAGTGTATACGTGTATGTGTGTATAAATTGTATATAAATGGTATATATTGTATAAAAATAGTATAAAATATGTATAAGGGTGTATAAAATACGTATAAATGTGCAGAAGAAATTGGAAAATTAATCTAAAAATGTTATAATGACCTAAAGATGTGTGGGAAATATTGATATGAGATTTAAAATAATTTTGGGCAATTTTGTTGAAAATAATGTAATTGCGAAAATTCTTAACTGAACGTGCGAATTTTGTAAATGGCCGTAGTTTGTGCCGGTGTTTTGCAAAAATGGCCTAATTGATGTGCGTGTGTGAAGTAATAATTTTGAATAGGGGTGAGTGTGGGGTAATCGTATGGTTATTAGTGCAATTTTGTCTGAATAATGGTTATCGAAACATGAGGGACAAAATTAGGTGTCAACATATGGGTGGAACAACAATTTAATAAACAAGTCAAGATTGTCAGGAGTGATAATGGAACAGAGTTTTCAGGTAAATTATTTCCTTAAACAACAAATCATTTTTCAAACATCATGTGTCGAGACACCACATCAAAATGAGAGAGATGAAAGAAAACATCGACACATTTTTAATGTAGTCAGGGAACTTAAGTTTCAAGCCCACTTTCTTTACTACTGAATTTTGGGGAGAATGTGTCTTGAAAGTCTGTTAATTAATCATATTATCTTTTTGAAATTGCAACGAAAGACACCTTAAGATATATTGTTTGGCATGACTGATATGTTGGTATTTTGTGCTTAGTTGCAACTCATTCCGACTAGCTTTTATCCTTTTTAGTGATGTTATTAAAATGAATCTTATGTTATTCTTCATGTTTCAGGTTTTTAAGAGAATTGATATACAAAGTCAAAGAAAATATGAAAAAGAGTAAAATCAAGTGTACTTTGGCTACAAATTGAAAAATATGAAGATAAGGTAGCGGTTGGATCGGCGCCTCACCGAATCTGTGGCTCAAGAGGTCAGCCATCTGCCGAAGGAGGAAAGAGTTCTTGACAATCAGCATCTGGAAAGGCAGATCACCTAATGGAGTGCTGAAGACCACCGACGATTCCGCAGAAGAAGCGGCGCACCCGCCGCTGTTCACAGAAAGGTCTTGAAGTCTGCGAAGCTTAAAAATCGACCGAAGTTACAAGGGCGCCCCGCCGAACCTGCACTGCAAAAGAAAAAAATAAAGCTTAGCAAAACATGAAGGCGGCGAGCCAGCACCTAATTGGGCAGTTCGCCGAACAAGCGGCGGCCTGGTGTAAAAACAAGGAAAATGACAATTTTGTAAATAATAGCATAGTTTTGAAAGCCATGCCTATAAATAGGCTGTGATGCCTCCTAGAAAACAGACCATTTTTCAGCTTAGAATATTACTTTATGCTTTTTGAATATTCTTGGAGAACAAGGAGGGTTTCTACTTGAATCTTTGTAATGATTTTATTCTTCAATCCAAATTCTTATATGATTTTTGCTATTTCATCTTTCATTATATGTTTGTTAGACCTAGTATGAGTAGCTAAACTCATACTCGCGGTTTATTCATAAAAACATGATTGTCTTAGCTTAAATTTTGTACTTAATCGGTTAACATAAATCTAGCTCTCCATCGTACTTTCTTAACTAGGGTTTAATGTACGACCATACTTGAACCTAACCCTACTTTGCTTTTATCACCCGAAAGGGGTTGAAGGCGTAGGTTAATGGAGACTAGCGAGAATTTGGGTTACATTGGTTGCGACCTACCCTATCTAAAGGGGAAGACCTAAAAAGGTCATACCCGTTCGGGTCTTTGGACTAGGGTTTATAGCGCTTTATTGTTGACCTGATAGAGCTTGATGAGGTAAATCTTCCCTATCCCGAGAGGGTTTTGAGGAATACATTAGATGTCCGACTATTAGTGTTACCCATGAGATTTGTAAGGTGAATGCAAGCATTTAGTTAAGAGAATCTTGTTGAAATGGATAAACCCCTAGCTCATTCTCATCGTTTACACCCATCGTCACTATTTAGCTTGCTTTACATTAATTGCTAGTTGTAGTTGTAGTTGTAGTTTTAGTTAAAACACTTTTACCCTTATTTATTAGGAATTTACGGACAATGCTTAGAACCCATTATTATTCAATTTAATTCTAATAGATTACTTCGCTTAGCTCCCTGTGGAATCGACCCCGACTCTTGTTGGGTACTATTACTTTTTACGACCGCCCCATCATCCTTAGAGGTGAGTGGATTGAGCGTGGATCAAATTTTGACTCCGTCACCGGGGAGCTATGGTACATCTATTAGGTTGAATATTTCATGTTCTAGTCTTGTTATTTGTTCCTGCATTTTACCTCGTGCTTTGTTTTACCGTGTGTAGGTGAATTAAAGTATGAGAAGGAATCCAGATAGAACTATGAGGAACCCTCTATACAATCGTGCTAATGAGGGAGTTCCATTTCCAAATGCTCCAATTGCTCCGAATGATTATTATGAAGAGTCCGAGGATGATTATGATGACACTTCTCTTAGTGAGGAGAGTTATGGAATTTATGGCTTCTTTGAAGAAAATGAAGACACTCAAGTGGAAAATGCAGCCCCAAGTTATGGAATTCCTCATGGAAATACTCGAGCCAATGAGAGAGTTCGTGTTGGTAACAATGATCGTGTTGCGGGCAACGCAAACCGAAGAGGCAACAATGCTAATAGAGGAGGCCGAGGTGCAAACCGAGGAGGCCGTGGTACTCAAGCTAATAGGAGAGCCAATGCCAATTGGGTGAAAGTTCGCAATGACAATCGGAACCAAAGGAATGCAAGGGGTGGTCAAAATGATAATCAACATGTTCAAGAATTGGAAGATTCGGAGGAGGAAGTAAATTTGGACACTTTTGCAAGTGCCATCATGCCACCACCAATTCATGGGAATGTGACTTTCAATACCCCACAAGTGATTCTTCATGAACTTGATCAAAGTGGACTTTTTAGTGGAGGAAAGCATGATGACCCAACGGAACATTTGAGGAATTTTGTGCAAACGTGTCATCTCTAGAAGTCGGCACATTGTACGTAAGAGTCTTTGCGCCTAAGAGTCTTTCCCTATTCTTTATCGGGGAAGGCCAAGACATGGTTGAACAAGCTACCAAAGAATTCAATTTATACTTGGGAGGAACTTGTGAAGCAATTCTTGGAAAAATTCCTGCCCAAAGGCAAACAAGCATCAATGAGAGATAAGGTGTATATATTCAAGCAAGATCATACCGATTCATTATATGAGGCTTGGGAAGCTTTCCAAGAGGTTTTGCTACATTTCTCAACTCATGGTTTTGAATATGATATGCTCTTACAATGTTTCTACCAAGGGCTCAACAAGAACAACTAATCGGCCGTGAACAACTTATGTGGAGGTGCTATCATGGACCATACTTTTCAAGAGGTCAAAGAAATTCTCAACAAAGTTGCCAAACAAACTCAAAATTGGCAATCAAGAGCTCAAAATTCAAGTGGTGAAGGAGGAATTAACCAAGTGATGATGAAAATATTTAAAGATCAAGCGGAACAAATGGCTCAAATCATCACCAACATTGAGCTTCTTAGAGGTGCCAAGGAAGAAAAAGAGAAAAAGGCAAGCAAGGTAGAAAATCTTCAAGTTACAAATATGGGCCATCAAGTGGCCCCAATTGGATATGTCAACCCCGGAGGCCCACCTCTAACCCTTCTTCAAAGAGGGCAAGAGGAGTATTTTTCAGAACAATGTTTCAATGTCCAAAATGAAGAAGAAGCTAACTTTATGACTTACCAACAAGGTGGTTAGCAAAGGCCTTATCAACAAGGCCAATGGAGGCAAGATCAAGGTGTCGCACCCCACTTTAATAGTAAAGTGGTTTTCGACTTGGGGTAACGCGTTTGAGTTAGAAGTTTTGGAGTCGCTACCTAATAAATTTCCTAGGTGTATTAAGTCACCTATTAATTTCTAATTCCATTTAAAGAATTAACTCTGGGTTGGTCCACTAGTCAGAGATTCGGGTAAGTGTTCGAAATAACCTAGAAGGAAGGGGTTAGGCATCTCCTAAGTTCCACTAAACGTGGTTCCCGACCGATTTCTATATTGGGTTTAACATATTGCTTAGAAAAGGACGAAAGCTTAATAAAATAAATAGAAGGGATATGAGATGCAAAAATAACAAATAGGCAGTTTAATATATATGCATAAGCAATCTAAAATAATAATTATATTGCACAAATAGCCGCAAATTAATTAAATAATAAATAACCGTTTAAACATTTGAATAAATAACCGTAGGTTTTATTGTCCTATTCGGATCAGAACCCGGCTATCGTAAGGGACGATAATTTCAAAATCCACTATCAATATATAGCTCGGGTAATTTTCATAATTTCTGACGGGCTTAAATTACCCTTAACCCCCATACCCTCTTTAAGTATTTTACTAAATCGCATACTAACATTTTAAAACGTCTTAAAGGTTTACTAGCGTCCCACTTAAAGTCTCGGAGGCCATTGAGACTACTAATTTAAATATCTAGACCCCTAAGTTTATTGTGTGTCCCAAATCTAGACATCTAGGCGCCAAATAATGAACGGTCATGTCAACACATAAGCAAATAATTTCACTAATTAAGATTTAGAAAGCAGAATAGACCTTCAAGTTAATAAAACAAGTGAAATATAATAAAAATTTAAAAGTTTAAATACCCGCTACTAACTCAGTTACGTTTAAGTTTCAGAATATAAGGTTTACAGAAACAGCCCAGTTGTAAAGCAGTCTTGCACTTTTAGCCTTTACAGAAAATAATTTAGTTTCCTGTACACCAGGGTTGCACAAATAGCCTAAAACACGTTCAATTTCAGTTTTAACCTGAAAAGACACTACTTCAATTTTCCAGAAAATTAGTTTTGCATAAACAGTCTAGTTTTCAACATGTATGACAACTTTAGCCTTTTTCCTAAAATTTTGCAGAAAACAACCCCTTGATAATTTGATTTAAAACTTGCATTTTTAAATAAAATTCAGATTCTATTCACGAACACATAACATAGTCAAAAGTAGAGAAATGGCCCCTGGGTAGCCGACTTATAGCAAGCAGCTTTTGCCACTTTCTCACCACTGTTTGCTGCAGTGGTTCTTCACCTGTTTCACTGTATTTCCTAAGCCATGTCGCTTACATTCCCACAGTGGTTTTGTACGATACATATGTACATACGGGGGGCCCTAACGAATACAAACATATGGGGTCTAAAAGAAGGAGGAAAGGGAAAGAAAATGTGCCCTGAATGCACTAATCAATGAACTATTATGTTTTCCTTGCCTTTTACAACATGAGAAAGCCTATTAAGACCTGAAATATAACCTGCATATATGTGAATAATGGTATGGCCTTCAAGAGACCATCTAGAAACTGCAAAAAAGGGGGTTAGCTAGTAGCCATATGAGGCTCAGGTAAGCAAACACATACATATGCATAAGATCATAAGATGTTATCCATGGTGTCATAGGTTAATGTCATATGCAGGTTGTTTAGACACTATACCTCAGCGAAATAGCAAACTACAGTAGAACAAAAGTGTTGCTCCCAACGCACACACAAGTATACGTGGTCGACAAGTAATAAAGTGATAAGTAGAGTATCGTTCCCACGAGGACTATTCAGACTGGACTCCTAACAAACAATTTCTAACTAACTACTCAGGAATCTTTTTCCAATAGTGATGATTTAGTTAACTAAAGAACAGTAATTAAGAAGGTAAAAGTGAATTCAAACAATGGAGCAAAACTTGGTTGTTATCAATAATAAGGAGACTGTCCAGGGTCAGAGTTACGAACAATCCAGTTGAGTTTTTCAATTGATTCCACTTCTCAAATCCCGGGTTATTAACTGACAGATTAAATGTACCTGTGAAAACCTTTCGATTCTTCACAGTCTATGCAGGCTACTCCAATCCCTATATGTCTATGGGTTGAATCACGTGCACACATTAACGAATTCTGTAATTAGTTAAACTAGGCGAGCAAGTATATGTCTATCCTACTCACGAATTGGTTCCCCGATGCCCGGGTTCACAAACTAGTCCTATTCTTTCTTATTACGTAATTAAATTCTCTCTTTCGAGTTCAATCTAAAAACCATAGATAATGCGTAATAATCGGGCCCTGATAATTACACAAGTGAAATCAAGAAAGAATAAGTAATCCGTTATGGGATTCAATTAATGGGAATCAATCTTCAAGCATCAACCTTCATGAAATACTCTAACCCTAGAACTAGAGAATTAGCTACGCATACTCATAATAACAACACAAGGATTTGATGTAATAATGAAATAATGATGTAATAGATTAATGGAAGGAAGAAAAACCCTTGTTCTTGATGTTATGAGCTCTCCAATTGCTCCAAAGTCTGAACTCCCCTCAAAAACTAAGTAAAAGAGTATTTATAGGGTTTACAAACACCTAGTAATAAGTTAGACCCAAGCCTAGACGAAATAGGACGTAAAAACGCGCACAAGGGGCGCTATAACGGGCGCCCCGCGCCTCGTAATGCACGACCTTGGACAGAAGACGTCAAAAACTCCCCGCGTTTGGCGCGCGCCACGCAAGGAACCGCGCTACAGGCTGGCCGCTTTGCCTGGCGCGGCGCGCCACCTGTGGCGCCTAGCCATTTTTCTGTTTCGTTTGCTCCTTTGCTCGCTCGTGTCGTGCCTTCGTGTGCTCGATCCAATCCTCAATCAATATCCAATGTTTTCTTGCTCAATCATGATCTATAAAGCTCCAAATGCACTTCATAACAACCTACATACACACGACATAAAATTAGTGTAAAACCACATCCATAAACTATAAAACGAGCGAATAACAAGCTCAAACATGCAGAAATATTAAGGCAATATAGGCATAAAATGCCAAACATCAAAAAGCAAAAGAGAGTTGCCAGCAACACACAAGAACAACATGCAAGTTTCTTTATGTATTTTTTGACGTATTTCAGAGTATAGAGTGTAGAGAAGACCTGTGAGGGGGAGTGACTATATTCAGTGTATGAAAAAGTGTTTAGAGCTGCTTTTCAGTGTGTAGAAGATTGTAAAGGGGGGTGTTTTTCTGCTTGTCAGTTGAGAAGAGAGTAGAGAATAGGTATTCAGAAGTGTATCAGTGTGTGTAGGTGTTCTTTCAGAGCTCTCTCTATCTTTTCTAAAGGATGAGGACGGGCAATTTATATAGGTGTAGGGAGTGAGCTTTCAAATCTCAAAATCTTATGTTAAAAGGAAAAAATACTTATAAGGAAAATAGAAATAATCAAGTTCCCCATCTAATTTGATTAGGAGAGATACTATATTACATAGCCATTTGAATTTTGAAACTAACCAACTATTTTCCTTTTCAGTTTAATGCTAGAAATCAGTAAGATATTTGCAAGGAAAATAGGAGATTAGGCCACCAATTTGACATAATTAGGGGATATCACAGTTAGCACACTTCCATTAATAGAACTAGTCAGTTGAAACTTGAAGATGACATATTTTATATGCTAGTAATCGTAGCTATAAGCGAAGCGCAATGTCAATGAACAATCAGCAAATTTCATACAACCAGTTTCTTCTAGCTTCGAACAGTTTCAAAGATCGACTAATTCGAAACCCTTAAATTAGTTAAGGTATGAGGCGAATTTCAGAATCACTGGACCAAACTTAAACTAATCAATTAAACTGTTAAACTTTAATCTTGAACACTTTAACATATAGTCATGGAATAAAATCAAGGATAGGCATGTGATTCATAATTTCAGTATAAGAAAAATGAAAATAAAACAGAAACTGAAAAAAGGGAAAGACGGTACCATTTTGGCGTCGGATCGGGTCAAATCTGACCCGTTTTGCTCTGATCATGGAGAATTGTGTTTGAAAATTCCCATTTCTTGCCTTATATGTGTGATTTTCTTGATTCTCGCCATGTTTGTTTCAGATTTGCAGGGATTCGTACCCGATTCCTTGTTCCTATTTCAGATTCCACGAGGCAAAAGAGAGAGGGGGGGGGGGGGGGGGGGGGAGGGGGGATTCGTCCCCGTGTAATAAGAGATAGGAAAGAGGAGAGGGGGTCGTGACTGCGGCGGAAATGGCGTTGTCGACGGCGGAGAGGGGTGTTGTGTGTATGCGGACAGGTTTGAAGGGAAGGGGAGAGAGAGGGAGTTTGGAGGTGGTGGCTGGTGTTATTTTAGGAAGGGGAGGGTAATGTTTTAGGGTTAAGGATGTTGAGGGGTGAAGTGTAAATATTAAAACGTACAGGGTGATCTGATCCATTGGATTAGGCGAACGAACGATGGAGATCGAGCCACGTTGGACACGTGTACATACGCGTGTAGATGCGTATATACGTTTATGTATGTGTGTATAGCTAAATGGAAAGGGATACTATGCTTTGAGGAGTTGTACCACGTACTAGCGTGAGTTGTACATATGTGTTAGGAGTGTATACTTTGTGCTATAAGTGTATTAAGTGAGGTGTAAGCTTAGGTAGACCTTAGGTGGCGTACACGTGGGTAAAATGTGATGACGAGGACTAGATGTAATAGAAATGAAATTGTAAAACAACAAATTGGCTAGTATTTAATTAAAATACTTATAAATATAAATAATTAGTATAAAAATAAGAAATTTTGTAAATAATTTTAAATAAATATATTTAAACACAAATAAATATAAATGATCATAAGTAATACTAATTAGATATAATTAGTCATGTATAACTATTAAATAGTACAACAATGCGTTAAATTGCACGAAATATCATACGTATTTTAGAAAATAGCCTAAATGATGCAATTACGTAATATAGTCGCAATTAAGTAAGGAATAATATAGATAGAGGGTTTATAATAGTATTATGCACATAAATGCAGGTTATCTAATGCAATTTTGTCTGAAAAATTACTATTATCGATTTTAATTAAATATAGCCAAATTGCGAAAAACGGAGGGACAAAATTGGGTGTCAACATAAGGAAGACAAAATTGGAAGAACAATCAAGGTGGAAGGGGAGTTGGTGCTTCTCAAAATTATGCACCAATAGCTCCTTACAAGCAAGGTGAGAATGAAGGGAGAAGTAAATCAAAATTGAATGAAATGATGGGAGAAGTCCTCAAGAATGAAGAAAGTTATATCGGTGACATCAAGGAGATTAAGCAAACGGTCAATGTTCATAGTACTTCCATCAAGGCTCTTGAATCTCAAATGAGCACCCTTTCTCACCAAGTGAACCAAAGACCTCAAGGAGCACTACCAAGTAACACGGTGGTGAATCCTAAGAGGAATGGGAAAGATCATGTGATGGAAATTATGACAAGAAGTAGAAAAATATGGGAAGATCTTAATTCAAAAGAAGATGTGGATGAAGTAGAAATGCAAAAGAGATAGCAAAACAAGGAGGAGGAGTTACACCAAGATAAAGCAAATGATGTGGAAGTAGAGATTTCAAGGCCTGAAGTTGATGATGAGGCAATCCCTCAAGAACCAATCCCCGAAGTCACTACCCCTCAAAAAAGCAAACCAAAGAAAACTCCACCACCCAAACAAAGCTTTCCTAGTCCAAGCTCCATTCCCAAAATTTCACTTCCTTTCCCACAAAAGTGAAACGACCTTAAGTAGTCGTTTCGAGAATTAGGACCTTGATGGGCGTGCCAATAATTTGAAAAGCTTCGTAAAGTCTATTAGGACCTGTCTGTGAAATTCGAGCTAAATCGGACTTCGTTTGGTAGGTATCAGAAGAAGGTTTCAGTTTGTATTGTCGTTAAATCTTAAAAAGAGGTTTTTGAGCTCGATTTTGGCGAATGAGATCCGATTCAAAATTCGAAAGCGCCGTTAGGTTCGTATGATTATTTTTGACCTATATAAACTTTCGGAAGTGAATTTCGAGGTCGTTCGGATAGTTTCCGCTAAATGCAGAAAGTTAAAGAATTTGAACTTTTTCATTTTAATTTGTATCTTGAGTTTCGGGAATTCGATTTGAGATCCGCCTTATCGAGTACGTCACATAAATTTTGTATAACTTGTATGCAAAATTTGAGATCATTTCGAGTTTCGTAGGGTTACGTTTTAATTTTTGTCACGATAGCAACTTTTTCAAAATTAAAAAAAAAGAAATAAAATGAAATAAAGGAAAACTAATGGCGGTGGCCAAAGGGATAAGCCACCAGATTTATTCCTTAGCCTTATATAGGCAAATCGAAACAGAAACATAAGAGTAGAAATGAAATCGAGGCAGTGAGAAGAGGAAATACCAGAAATTGAGAAAAGAAAGAAAAATGAGCAGGAAAATAGTAGAATTTTTACCATGAAACATCCAGGTAATGGTGTTAATCCATTATTTCAGTTTATTACGTGTGTTTGAATATATTTCAACGGTAAAAATTGGGATATTAGACATTGTTTTAATAAGTTCAATTGATAGTTTTAAGGGTTAATTAGACCCCGATAATGGAATTGATTATATATTTATACTCAGGAAATTATGGACAACCCATAAATGTAATTTATTTAGGGTTTGGTTATGTAATTTTGAACCCTGTACACAGGCCTGGCCTGCGTATTGCGTATGTGAATAGGGTATCAGGTTCCTAACTAGATTGTATTAAGATGTAGGGAATGAAGCCTTTAACCTAATTTGAGATATTTTCTGCTTATTGAATAAGCAGGATTGTTTGACAATGAATCCAAAGGACAAAGCGGTTGTTGAGTAGGAATTTTTAAATAAGGTAAGTGTTGTATCTATTTTTTTGGAGGCCCTTGGCCTTGTGGATATTCTACCATGCGTTCCTTACATGTGTAGCTGCCAATAGGCGTACTCATTACGCCTTAACTTTGGATCTACATTGTATATTATATGTTATCCTCTGTTGTTGGTATTTCATTGAGCATATAAGCATTGTACTTTATTTTTGAGCTTGACATATACTTCCCGGTAGTCGATGAGATTCCTGCGCCGGTGAAGGGTGATTATTGCTTCATACCACATTCATATGTACTATGTTTTCTGGTTATGGGCTGCTATGACATATACTGAGTGCAGGAGTGTTCCGCCTCAGCTTTATATTATATCGGAGCAGGAGGATTCCGCCCTAGGAGCAGGGGAATTCCACTCCATAGCATCATATTGAAGATAGGAGGATTCCGCCCTAGGAGCAGGAGGATTCGGCTCCATTACATCATATTGAGGGTAGGAGGATTCCGCCCTAGGAGCAGGAGGATTCTGCTCCATTGCATCATATTGAGGGTAGGAGGGTTCCGCCCTAGGAGCAGGAGGATTCCGCTCCATTGTATCATATTGAGGGTAGGAGGATTCCGTCATAGGAGCAGGAGGATTCCGCTCTATTGCATCATATTGAGGGTAGAAGGATTTCGACCTAGGAGCAGGAGGATTTCGCTCCTTGCATCATATTGAGGGTATGAGGATTACGCCCCGGAGTAGGAGGATTTCGCTCCATCTATTTGGCACATGTGACTACATTGCATCATATTGCATTCATTCCATTTCATTGCACCGCATGCCGACTATAGTGTGACTATTATGTTGTGTTTTCTGTATGCAATGTGTATACCATGTCGTGGACATATTTTAGTTTGCCTATATGCTCCTGGCTATTTTGTGTCCCTAATTGGTTTATACGATTTAGTTGTATGCGTTTCTGGTCTGTATTTTCTTAGCTCTTCTCCCTGGCTATTGTTTGTTTCTTGTCCATTTATTTCGTTTCGACATGTTCGCTCCAGGATTGAGTTCGCCACGTTGTTAAGGAGCAAAGACGACTTCAGCTGTTAGGGTGAACCAACTTTTATTCCAGATGGCCACCAGTTTTATGTTTATTATTTCAGTTATATTTTGCTCCCCAGCTTTTATTCCAGATGGCCACCAGTTTTATGTTTATTATTTCAGTTATATTTTTCTCCCTTCAGTAGGCGTATGTATTCTTTTGTACTCTTATATGTCTAGTCTGGATAACCCTAAACCTAGTATGTTGGGTAGTCAGCTGTAATTTTTTTTGTTTAGCTTAGAGGTACCAGTATGTCTGTGTTTTTTAAGTCTGGTTCTTGTTTATGAGTGGGCCTTATATTTATTTTCCTAATTTAGTTGTTAAGCACCCAACAGGTCTAGGGGAGGATGTCGGGTGCCCGCACAGCTTAGCCGAAAATTCGGGTCGTGTCAAAAAGAGTATGAAACAAAAACAAGCATCTCAAGCTAAGAAAATTTGGGATAAGATAGCATCAACATCCATCAACCTCTCTTTGGTTGATACATTGAGCCAAATGCCAAATCTTGCAAATCTTGTGAAAGATCTTGTGACCAAGAAGAATTATGAGGATTATGAGCGAAGCAAGGTGACTCATCAATGTAGTTCAATTGTATCAAATCATATGGCAAGGAAAATGGAGGATCCTGGAGCCTTCACGGTTCCATGCACATTGGAGGGACACATTTCCCTAAAGTTCTATGTGATCTTGGAGCTAGCATCAATTTGATGCCGTATGCGGTCTAAAAGACCTTGACTACCAAGGAAGTCCCCAAGGCTACAAATATGAATTTGCAAATGGCCGACCGCTCCATGAAGCAACCAATTGGAGTGGTCACCAATGTTCTAGTGAAGGTGGAAAAATTTATATTCCTAGCGGACTTTGTGATCCTTGATTGCTCAGTGGACTTTGATGTCCCCATTATTCTTGGGCATCTATTTCTAGCTACCGGGAGAGCACTTTGTGATGTGGATAAGGAGGAACTTACATTTCATTTCAATGGTGAGAAGGTTGTATTTCTTATATGCAAAACATTGAGACAACCTATGGAGGAGGAAGCCACTTGTTCTTATGTGGATATGGTTGTGGATGCACTTGTGGAAAAAGAGAGTGTCCTAGTGAGTCAAGCGGATGAATTGGCCGTGGTGATTTGGAACATGGATATTGATAGTGAAGAAAGTATTGCCGAATGTGTGAAAGCATTGGAAGGACTTGACACTAAACTCTATGTTCCTAAAAAGTTTTCCCTTGATCTTGAAAATCGAGCCACTCCTCTCACAAAACTCTCAATTGAAGAACCTTCGAAACTTGAACTCCAGGTACTCCCAAGCCACTTGAGATACACTTTCCTCGGCCAAAACTCCATTATTTCCATAATCATCTCTTCCCACCTAACCAAAGAAAAAGAAGATCAATTAGTTAGAGTGGTGAAGAGAAGAATTAAAGCAATTGGGTGGACTCTTGCGGACATACGAGGAATTGACTCGGGAGTATGCGTTCACAAGATTCTCCTTGAAGAAAGATTCTCCTTGCACTCTTCCATGACATGGTGAAAAATTTCTTAAAAGTGTTTATGGATCATTTCTCCGTAGTGGGTGATTCTTTTGAAGATTGTTTGTCCAATTTGGAGAAAGTCTTAGAGAGGTGTGAAGAAACCAAACTTATGCTTAATTGGGAGAAATGCCATTTTATTGTTCAAGAAGGAATTGTTCTAGGGCACAAGGTGTCTAAGAAAGGAATTGAAGTAGATCATGCAAAGATTGAAGTCATCTCCAAACTTCCACCTCCTACAACCGTCAAAAGGAGTGAGAAGCTTCTTGGGACATGTGAGATTCTATCGCTGCTTCATCAAAGACTTTTCAAAGATTATCAACCCATTGTGCAAGTTGTTGGAAAAAGATGCTAAGTTTGAATTCAATGAAGCATGTTTGAAGGCCTTTGAAGAGGTCAAATTGAGATTGACAACCGCACCGATAATAGTGAGTCCAAAATAGGATCTCCCATTTGAGCTTATGTATGATGCTAGCGATGTTGCATTGGGAGCCTGTGCTTGGACAAAGAGTTGAGAAGATATTTCACCCTATCTATTATGCTAGCAAGATCATGAATGGAGCTCAACAAAATTATACGGTGACAGAGAAGGAGTTGCTAGCCATTGTCTTTAGCTTTGCAAAATTTCGATCTTACTTTATTGGATCTAAGGTCATTGTGCATACCGATCATTCCGCAATCCGATATTTGATGGCCAAGAAGGATTCAAAGGCAAGGTTGATTAGATGGGTACTTTTGTTACAAGAATTTGATCTTAAGGTACTTGATAGAAAGGGAACCGAGAATCGAGTGGCAGACCACTTATTCCGTTTGGAGGAGGAGGGTCGCCCAAAAAAAACCCTTGAGATTAATGATTCTTTCCCAGATGAGAGGTTATTAGCAGTATCTTGGGAAGAAACTCCTCGGTATACAGATTATGTTGCATGTGGAGAGATCTCGGAAGATTTCTTATTAAATCAAAAGAAGAAGTCGATCAAAGATGCACGACAATACTTTTGGGATGATCCCTTTCTTTTCAAAGTATGTGTCGATGGAATGATAAGAAGATGTGTGGCCGAAGTCGAGCAAGGAGCTATTCTTGAAGGATGTCACTCCGCTCTTTATAGAAGACATCATGGAGGTGTTAGAACAGCAGCAAAGGTACTTGAGTGTGGTTTCTTTTGGCCTACTTTGTACAAGGATACTTATGAATACACAAAGAGTTGTGATCAATGTCAAAGAACTGGGGGAATCTCAAGAAGGTATGAAATGCCCCAAAACCATATTGTGGAAGTTGATCTCTTTGATGTATGGGGAATCAACTTCATGGGTCCTTTTTCAAGTTCTTATGGTATGAAGTACATCCTTGTGGCGGTTGATTATGTGCTTAAATGGGTTTAGGCAATGACCTTACCGAACAAAGAAGCTAGAAGTGTCACCGCCTTCCTAAAAAAAACATTTTCACAAGATTTGGCACCCTCGCACCATCATAAGTGATGGGGGTACCCACTTTTGCAATCGGGCCTTTAGCTCTTTGTTGGAGAAATATGGGGTAAGACACAAGGTTGCTACACTTTATCATCCCCAAACAAGTGGCCAAGTGGAAGTGTCGAATCGAGAGATCAAGCGAATTCTAGTCAAGTCGGTTAATGTGAACCGAACGGATTGGTCGAAAAATTTGGATGATGCCTTATGGGCATATCGCACGCATACAAGACTCCTATTGGGATGTCACCGTTCCGGTTAGCCTTTGGCAAAGCTTGTCATCTCCCTGTGGAGTTGGAGTATAAAGCTCTTTGGGCGTTGAAAAAGCTCAACATGAATTAGGAAGAAGCTTCCAAGTCCCGGGTGGACAAGCTACATGAACTTGAGGAAATGAAGTTTCTTGCCTATGAAAATGCAAAGCTCTACAAGGAAAAGATGAAGATCATCCATGACAAGAAGATATGGAATCGAACATTCAAAGCGGGGGACATGGTGCTATTGTTCAATTCAAGATTGCATCTATTCCCTGGGAAGTTGATATCAAAGTGGAGTGGACCTTTCAAAGTGGTGGAAACATCACCTATGGATGGGCCGAGTTGCAAGAAAAGGGAAGTTCTACAACTTTTCGAGTAAACGGTCAAAGAGTAAAGCATTACTTGGGATGTGAAGCCGAGCCTAGGAAGGTCGCTTGCATCTATTTTATGGATCCTTGAAGGTTGAGGTAATACCGTCGTGCTGCGACATTAAATCAAGCGCTTCTTGGGAGGCAACCAAAGTTTTACTTTTAGCATTTTTAATTTTAACAATGTAGTTAGTGTGAAAATTTCATGTGAAGTTCTGTGATGAATGCATTTGATCTTGGTTGAAGTGGTGTTAATGCAGGAAATTACAAGGATTGATAAGTGAAAGAAGTTGAAAAGTGGGAAAGGGCCGCCGACTGAAGTGCGGAAGCAAAAGGGCGGCCCAAAAAAATGAATTGCGGGCCGCCGGTGCAAGCAGTGAGGAAATATTTTCTTCGGAGTGGAGGATTACTCAGCCGTTCATTCGGCGAGTTGCCCATTCAACTCCGCAGACCAGTCTGCGGACCAACCCCCTTGTGCGCACTTGGAGGACTTAAGTCCTATACGCCTTTAATTTGGCGACCCTCCAAATGAGATGCGGGCCGCCACTTTCATGGGCCTGACAGTTTTTTACTTGACTATATAAGGCTCCAAGGTAAGTTTCTTTTACACTTTTCACCCAAACGTAAAAATCAAAGCAACCACCACCGGAAAACACTGTTAATCCCTTAACCCGGTTTGAATTTCGTCACATATCCGGTAAGAACTCAACTCCTCGCTTTAAAATTTTCATGTTTTATACGTGGGGTAGTTAAGAACTTCATGTTGGGGGTGGGGTTTGGTTGATTAAACTTTTTATCCATGATTAGGTTGATTTTAGGGTTTGTTCTTAACTTTCATTTCATGAAATTGGAACCCTAGAGTGTTTAAATTTGAGTTTACTTTGTTCCTAAGTGAAGAAATGAGTAGAAGAAGAGAGTAAACATAAAAAGGACCAATAATTGAACTTGAATGACACCATGAACATACCTTGTTTTGCTTGAGATCATGAAAAGCTTTGAACTTTGTATGATTCTTGGTTGACTTTTCATGAATTTTAGTTGAAATCGTGGTCTCGTTCTTGAGAGAAAGTTTGAAAGAAGTGAGAAGTTGAAAAGACCACTTAGGAGCGTGTTTGGGAGGTGTTAAGGGAAGTGAGAATTAGAAAACTTGGAATCTGTGCACTGTAGGAAAATTGGACCAAAGATTCGGCAAGCCGCCGATGAGGTAGAATGCCGCACAATTAAGTGCGGAGAACACTCGGCGTGCCTGCAAAACCAAGTGTGAGGCCGCCAGTGTGATCAGTAAGCTCAAAAATTAGGCGAGTGAGGCTTGCCCATCGCAGGTCAAAGGGCGACTCGACGACCCATTTTGTTAAAAGTTATGCGAGTCGCCAAAGCTAAAGTGCGCCTCGCAAAGTAAAGGGCGGAATGGGTAGGCGGTCCCCCATTTTCAAATGTGGGCTGCCGACTCTCACAGAGGGTTGAATTTTTCTGCGGCTTGAGCTAAATCCTCGCACTTCATGTGGCGACCCACCGGTGCTTCTCAGCACTTGCTTCTGCGGGCTGCATCTTCATGTCTGCGAGCCCGCCTCTTATTCTGCTGCCCGCCTTTTCTTTTGCACCCTATGAATTGTTTGAATTTTTCAAGTGTTTCATTCTATTCCATGAACTTCATATGTTAGTTTAGTTTAATCTTAGCTTAGTTAGGAGTAGGATAGTGTATTAATTTAAAGACTTACATTGCTCTTGGAGTTGATTTTGTCCAGGTAGTAAAATGGCACACCAAGCACCATAAAACGAGCAAGGATGGACACTCCCCCACCACTCCGTTCTTCAGAGAGTGACCCTTCTAGCAATGATTTGTCTGATGATGAACCATGTGAAGCAACTTTCAGTACAGATGGAGAGTATGGGGTGCTCATCTGTGAGAAAAGAGTAGCACTTGATAGAGTTGGGGGAGCTTAACCCAACATTTTACAAAGCTTTCCGTGAAATAGGATGGAGTAACATCTTCACAAGAAGACTGGGAGCAGCAGTGGTAGAGCTAGTTCTGGAATTCTATATTGCACTAAGTGAACAACAAGAACCAGAATGTGTGCTCGAAGTCAGGGGCACAACAGTGTAAGTGTCAGCGAGAGCATTAATTCAGTATCTCCAAATCCCAAAATTTATTCCTGAAGAATACATGGCCAAGTTGGAAATGAGAGAGAAAATGCAAAGAAGATGGTTGATTCCCATTATTGGGCGAGAGAAGAGGCCAGCATGGAGTACAGTTGGTGCAATAATTACGACCCAATATCTTCACTTCGAAGCCAAGGGTTGGAATGCTATTGTGAGCTCAATAATCTTATCGACAAGAGAGGAACACATAGTTACCCTCCGAAGGGCAATTATCATTGGGTGCATAATGAGCGGGATACCGATTAATCTGGGAGCTGAAATGGTGTAGGCAATGTTTGATGCTGCAAAAGCTGGTGATGGATATTTCCTATTTGCCAATACCTAACAGATTTCCTAATGGGTCGGGGGTGTGAAACTCTGGATAATGATGACTATGCATTTGCAAGAAGGGATTTTAATTAGTAAACCATTGGAGATGAAAACAACCCACTTCACCCAACACCTGCTGCACCCACTCATAGGGCAACATCACGAGCTGATCGACCATCTTATTCAAGAGCTCCTCTATCTCAAGCGCATCAAGCTGAAGCAGCTATTACAAGTCTTACTGGTGAACTCGAGGAACTACAAGGCAAGATGCAAGAGTTTGGAGTCCAATTGGGCAACATGCCAAGGATGTAACCACCTCCACCTTCTTCACGAAAGGTCAATCCCACTATCGATGCACACTCAAAAGACATCTTGAAAATCAAAAACTGCATTCATGTGTTTGCAATCACGCATCGGGACATGTAAAACAGCATGAACGTATTGTGGAGTGAAAGGGAGCAGAGACAAGAAGAGTCGAACCATCCAACAGCCCCAGAATCTACACACCAAATGAACATGAGGAGAATGCAAGAAGAGGCACTTGGAGATTTGGGTGTACTTAGAAATAGGGAACTTGATGAAGAAATCCAAATGGATATAGATAGAATGGCCTCAATGGAGGAAGCAATAAGATCAAGAGCAGGGAGAGGGCAAGGAAATCGACAAGCCCCAAAAAGACATGTTGAAGGAAAGGGCAAAGGAATTGCTCGAGATAAATAGGGAGTTCTTCTCTCCCTCTTTTATTACCCCATTAATTTTTGTGTTATTGTGTTTAGTTGCTTGGGGACATAGCAACTTCTCATATTGGGGGTGGTGTAACTATTTTGTTTGCATATGTCCTAAACTATCTTTATGTTATGTTTGTTTTATGTTGACATGGATGTTTAACTTAGGATGTTTAATGTAGGTTATGTTTGTGTTGTTTATATTCTTGTATTTAGTTATGTCTTTAAATTTATAGTGTAGTTGTTGATATCATTAAAAAAAAGAGAAAATCCAAAAACCCAAATAAATTGAAAAATTTTGAAAAATCCCAACAAGAAAAAGATTCCAAAGGTACTCCCGTGAACTACGCTTGGGATGTTGCCTCCTTTCCTCTGATTTGCACTTGTTGCGATACGTAGGCAACCCTTGTGAAACTCATTTTTACTTGGGCCCGAAACAACAACAACCACCCCATTGTAAATACCACTTGTGTAAATAGTATGAATTAGTAAATAACCTTCTTGATTTTCTTTGACTCGATTCTTTTCCCAAGAATGCAATTCTTTTGAACCGGACACTTTTTAGGACTCTAATCATAGAAGTGACATCCTTGTTTTGTGACTTGTTTGATACCAACACATTAGGAACACATATGAGAAAGTTTGTGGATTATTTGTTGAGAGTCGCACCTATAACCTTTAGGTTCTTTTGATGACTTTATGCACGTGTAGTATAGGATAGATCCTCACCTTAAGTGTTGGAAAGTTGATGTTCTTGTCTCTTGTCCCGTATGCTAGTGAGGTGAGTTCTTACTCAAAAGCTTGTTAATTGCATATGCATGTTAGAACTTGGCTTGTGTGTCCTTGAACTGAATAAAGTGTTAATTTAGTGGTTGGATATGATGATAGGCATTTCTTTGACCCGTTTAAGCCTTTCAAGACACCAAATAAAATTAATCCTCCGTTAGCCAACTTTGAGCCTTAATATCCTTTCTTTTGATAACCATGTAATTAGCCAGAGCCAATTCTAAGTGCTTAAAGTACTAGCCCTTCTCTTGACCCTACCTCCTTGAGGCATTGAAAGACGTGCAACTTAGACTAAACTCTAAGTTTGGGGAGGGGAACAAAGAAATGAAAGCTATGTGGCTCTTCAAAAAGGAAGATGATTGTATAAAGAAAAGTTGCAAAGGAGAAAAGAAGAAAATCAAGAAAAGTACAAAAAAATAGCAAAAAAGCAAATTGAAAAGACAAAAATAGAAAGAGAAGCATGTGAAAGAATAAGAGCCATAAAAGCAAAGATCAAGAATGAAAATGGGAATAAGAGCTCAAATGTGAAATGAAAGCTCAATGTGAAATATTTGGAAAGATGATGTAGTGCCCAAGGAGGGAATTTAGTCACTTTTTATCCAAATTATACCTTACCTTTATCCAAAAGCCTACATTACAATCTTAGAAGACCTATTTGATTCTCCATGAATTGATATGATGATAAGTGACACTAAGGCCAAGCTTATGACATTGTATGTGCTTAATTTGCATTCATTTTTGAGAGTGAGAGTTTAAAAATTGAGGGTCCCTTTTGTTTGCATTAGATTGAGAGATAGGGACCCATTCTTTGTGGTGAGAGCATTAAGGGACTTGAGACTTGAAGGTGCAACCAAGAAAATCTTAGGTGAGTCGAGAAAGCAGATGTGCTATACATGCTCTAGCCCTCACTAGAAGCTTTAGTAGATATAGTTGTGACTAAGGCTCTTGTGGATTGATTGGTTGGATTCTCATGTGTAAAATTAAGTGTTAGTATCAACCAAAGTCATGAACTCCTCTTTTACTCCATTCCCTTGTTGAACTCAATCCCGGTACTAAGAAAATGAAACATAAGTTAAGTTCTTAATGTTGCTTGAGGATAAGCAAAAGCTTAAGTTTTGGGGAGTTGATATGTTGGTATTTTATGCTTAGTTGCAACTCATTCCAACTAGCTTTTATCCTTTTTAGCGATGTTATTTGAATGAATCTTATGTTATTCTTCATGTTTCAGGTTTTTAAGAGAATTGATATACAAAGCCGAAGAAAATATGAAAAAGAGCAAAAACAAGTGTACTTTGGCTACAAATTGAAAAACATGAAGATAAGGCAGCAGTTGGATCGGCGCCTCGCCGAATCTGTGGCTCAAGAGGTTAGCCATCCGCCGAAGGAGGAAAGAGTTCATGACAATCAGCATCTGGAAGGGCGGATCGCCTAATGGAGTGCTGAAGACCACCGGCGATTCTGCAGAAGAAGCGGCGCACCCGCCACTGTTCACAGAAAGGTCTTGAAGTTTGCGAAGTTCAAGAATCGACCGCAGTTATAAGGGCGCCCCGCCGAACCTGCACCGCAAAAAAAAAAAAAAAGAAAGTTTAGCAAAACATGAAGGCGGCAAGCCAGCACCCAATTGGGCGGCTCGTCGAACAGGCGGGCGTAAAAATAAGGAAAATGGCAATTTTATAAATAATAGCATAGTTTTGAAACCCATGCCTATAAATAGGCTGTTATGCCTCTGAGAAAACAGACCCTTTTTCAGCTTAGAATATTACTTTATGCTTTTTGAATATTCTTAGAGAACAAGGACGGTTTCTACTTGAATCTTTGTAAGGATTTTATTCTTCAATCTAAATTCTTATATGATTCTTACCATTTCATCTTTCATTATGTGTGTGTTAGACCACCCTAGTATGAATAGCTAAACTCATACTAGGGGTTTATTCATGAAAATGTGATTATCTTAGCTTAAATCTTGTACTTAATCTTATAAAATTAATGGGTTAACATAAATCTAGCTCTCCATCGTACTTTCTTAACTAGGGTTTAAGGCACGAACGTACTTGAACCTAACCCTACTTTGCTTTTATCACCCGAAAGGAGTTGAAGGCGTAGGTTAATGGAGACTAGCGAGAATTTGGGTTACATTGGTTGCGACCTACCCTATCTAAAGGGGAAGACCTAAAAAGGTCATTCCCACTCGGGTCTTTGGACTAGGGTTTATAGCGCTTCATTATTGACCCGATAGGGCTTGATAAGGTAAATCCTCCCTATCCCGAGAGGATTTTGAGGAATACATTACAGGTCCGACCATTAGTGTTACCCATGAGATTTGTAAGGTGACTGCAAGCATTTAGTTAAGAGAATCTGGTTGAAATAGATAAACCCCTAGCTCATTCTCATCGTATACACCCATCGTCATTATTTAGCTTGCTTTACATTAATTGCTAGTTGTAGTTGTAGTTAAAACACTTTTACCCTTATTTATTACGAATTTACGGACAATGCTTAGAACCCGTTATTATTCAACCTAAGTCTAATAGATACTTCGCTAAGCTCCCTGTGAAATCGACCCAGACTCTTGTTGGGTACTATTACTTTTGACGATCACCCCATCATCCTTAGAGGTGAGTGGATTGAGCGTGGGTCAATGACACCAAGTTATGAAAATTTGATAATGACACCAAGTTCAAACATTTTTAAATGTTGCAAATTAAACATTTTCAAGCATTAGCCTGTGATGTTACAATTTTTTTTTTTAATTTTTGTTTATTTTATTAGTTATCTAAATCTCTATACGCATAACAATTAACGAATCGTTGTAGGTTATAAAAGTGTTCATGTTGAAAATCCAAAGGTAACTACCATTGTTTTCATATATAGTCCCTTTATCTCTTCCTTTTGGAGATTTGTCTCCGTGATGGACCAGACAAACTGAAAGATTTAATAATTTCGGTTCTACATCACCTAATTTTTAAAAATTAGCACCACACACCCTAATAGCTAAATTACAAAAAAACATTAATACTTTTACAATATTTATTAAATATAGTAATAGTTTTTCATAATTATCCTACATACCACTTTCTCATTTCCCCCTCCCCAAACATAATTTCTTCTCCATCTCTCTCTCCCCCTCCTTCACCTACCCACCCGCCGTTCCCCTTCCCCATCACCGGTCACCTTGCTGTTGTTCCTCTGGCGAACAAAAGTAGCCACCGTGTCTCTGCTGCTGCTGCTGCTGTTTGCTTCCATTTTCGGCTGACGTCGTCGTCGCTGCTGCTGCACTGGTGGTTTCGATCTCTGTTTTTCGGCGTAGTTTTTTTCGATCTTCTCCTATTTTTATTGTTTTAATTTTGTATATGTATATATGTGTATGTTTATGTATATATTTGTATTTTTTATATACATATTCAGATCTGCTTCTCCCTCTTCTTTTTTGTTTTTGTTTGTTGGTTTTGTATATGTATTTATTTGTATATACACATATAAGGTTTGTATTTATGTGTATGTGTATGTTTTAGTACATAAATACACTTAAGTTTTTTTGAATATCTAGTTGCTTTTATTTGTATATTGTTGTATGCTTGTATATTTTTGTATTTGAATTGTATGTTTGCCAATATTTTTGGTATGTATTTGTATATTTTTGTATATAGTGGTATTTATAAGTATGTGTGTGTCACATTTTTGTCCATCAACCCCTTTGTATGTCTTGTATGTGTAGTGTAAGTAAGTGTATGTTCTGTATATTTTAGTTTTATGTATATTTTTATTTTTATTGGTTAAATCTACTCTTTTTTTAAAGTATGAATGTGTATTTTGTATGTTTTAAGCTTCTTTATATTTTTTTTCAGATTAAAAAAAAAACTATTTCTGACGACCTGCCGGCTGCGGTGATCGGCTGCCGGTGACTGGCGGCGAAGCTACAGTGTAGCACTGGGCAAGGGAGAGGGGTAAAACCGTAATTTATATGGTTTAAATGAGTTTTGTATATAATAGGTAAAAAAACGTATTGATATTTTTTCTAAAGTGGTATAGTATTGATATTTTACTTTTAATTTTAATGTTAAGGTTGTATATATTTGTAATTCTCCCTTTTTTCTTCTTCTATTTTCGGCTTAGCTTTTGTGAAGCTGCTCTCTTTCACCTTTATATAATTTGGGTTTTCATCCTAAAGTACTCTTTCTGTCGCTCAAATCTACTAATATGTTTCAATTATTTTCTACTTTAGTAAATGATAATTTGGACTAGTACTACTTTAATAACATATATGGGGACCGTGCAATCACCCACTTAGTTTAAATATAAGTGCTACTACTACTACTACTTATTAATTTATTTCAGCTGAATTGTCTTATGTTATTTTTTATTATTTTGGGGTAGCTCTTTTCATAGGGCCCAATTAAGCAACTCAAAATTCAGCTTCTCCCATTATTAAGTCCTGATTTCTCATTATTATAAATAAATACACATTTGAGGTCAGTTCCTACTTTCTTTCCATCTCAACTCAATCTTTTGATAAATATGCATGGAGGCTGTTTTCACATACTCCTGCCCTCCCATCTCATGTGCACGAGCCGTAATTCAGCAGCTATATCACCAGAAGAACAAGAATCAATAACAACAACAATGATATTATTGATTCTTTAGTCATTCAATTTGAAAGGCTAAGCATCAATGATAGTGATAGTAATAATTAACCCACTTTATCCCTTGAATTTGACATTCGGCGAGAAAAACATGTTTAAAGCCTTGTTTTGCCTCATATTTGTAACCTTTGTGCATTAAATGAGTTTATATCTTAGTGTTCTTGAGCTTGTTACGTATTTTTAATCGTGTAGGAACACACTTGGAGAAAATTGATGGATTTGGAGCTTAAATGAGAAGAAATGGAGCTTCGAAGTCTGAGTAGAAGCCATAGACTTGATCGAAAATCAAGGCGTGGATGAAAAATAATAAAAAAAAATGAAAGAGCAGTGTATTAAGTCTGTCGCGCTGCGTTGGGCACTGCATAGCGCGACGCGACAGGGTCGAGTTCCATAGAGTTGAAATTTTGGAAATCCTGTAGAAAAAGCCCTACCGCACTGCGCTATTCAATGCGCTGCGCGACGTGGTAGGCTTAATTTCCTAACATGTTGATTCCGAGTTTATTTTGGATTCCTGGGCTAAGTGGGTCTTTTGGGACGATATAAAAGGCATCAAACACGCCAAAAAATATAACTTTTTGACCTGGGAAGGAGCAAAAGGAGGCTAGAGCTTTTGAGACTTCAATAACACAAGAGTTTTTCTTAAATTGTTCCTTTTTTCTTGTAATTTATTCATTCATGATTTATCTTGACATGATTGTGATGAACATAAGTGGCTAAGTTACCCCATCTAGGGCGTGACAGAACCATTACAGGAGGATGTGCTGAATATTAAACTATGTTTTGATTGCTTTCGATTGTAGAGCTCACAATTGAATGTGCCCTTTTATTCTTGTAAACCCTTGGAAGAGTGTTTTGAGTTATGGTTAGTTATAGTGATACTTTAACCCAATAAGGAATTATTTAGGGAAGAAGAGCTGGGTGAGTTTAGGAACAACGAACTCTTATCGTGGTCATGTGGGTAGTCCATCCTTATCATCATGTGTTAACTTGGAAAAGTAACGCATGATAGTTATGCTTGTTATTGGAGGATACTAGCGATAAACTAGGAGCTCACGATCATTAGGGATAGTCAAGTGAGATTGAATGCGTAGTACACGGTACATCACTCCGATAATTGGGGAAGTCTAGCCCTAGGTCTTTCATTCTTGAATCTCTTCTAGCCATTTTACTACTTGCTTTTAGTTATTTGTTATTTAGTTCTAGTTTTCATAAAATTACCGTTATAAATCGCTCCTAAAATTATTTGAACGAAAACTTGGTAAAACGTAAGGTTACAAACTAACGTTGCTCTTTGTGGGATTCGACCCCGAACTTGTTAAATCAGATTATATTTGCAGTGACCGCTTAGTCCTTTTTAAAAGGCATAGTTGGGCGTGATTCAAATTTTGGCGCCGTTGCAAGAGAGCATCGGTTTAGTTTATATCTGTAATATTGTTAGATTGTTAGTTTAGACAATTTTTAGGTCTTGTACATATTTTTCTTATTTATAAAAAAAAAAGAACACTCTACATGACATCTAGAAATTATGTGAGGCTAAGTAATAGTTATTCCTTTCGTACACCTTATTATTCTAAGTGTGGAGGAAATCATCTATGACAACATTATCAATCTTATTTTTGGAATAGATGCAATATGTGCGGGTATAAAGGTGGTCACTTTATTGGTTGTTCTTATTTATCTTACCCTTCCCCGAGCCCCTATTATGATAGTTCTGCTTTCCCTTGTAATGTTAATAGGTGCAACGAAGTGGAGGATGCTGATAGGAAATACAAAAGCTGACTTGCAGAAGATTGAAGGTATGTTCAAGCTCTTGTTGAAGAATGATGAGCAACAACTCCATGTACAAAGACATGAAGTGACTATCTGTAACCTTAAAGTTCAATTGAGTCATTTGGTTGAAGTTTTTAATGCTCAGCAAGCAGCTGTTGTGGATAGTGATCAAGGAGAAATTAAGATGAAGGAAAAAGTGGAAGTCCCAATAGTGGAGTTAAGAGCTGAACGCCAACCACCTAGCCAAATAAACTTTGATGATATTCATGTTGAAGAAGTGGTACTAGAGTACGTCAGACACGAACATTGAAGATGAAATTTTAGCTGACTTTATCATGTGCCAAAAAAAGGATGTCAATAATCAATTGGAGTTTGAGCATATTGTACCTCATTCAAGACACTTGTCAACATTGTGTTTGTATGAAGATATGAAAATCGTCTATCCTTCCGAACCAATGGAAAAGTCAAAGGAAGAGGTTCATGGTGCTTACATTCTGGAGTGTGCATTACCGTCTAGGCAAGACGACAGTCCACGGTTGAAGGCCAAGTAGTATATGAGGCGTCATATGTTGCTTAGTCCATTGAGATTCTTACCACCACCCAAGAGCACAACCAAAAATTGGAATCAAAATTGGGGATTCAGTTCATAAGCTCGAGGTGGAGGAAAAAGTGAGGATGTTGGAACGCGTCGTGCCACGACTTTAAATAAGGCGCTGATTGGGAGACACCTCAATTTTCTTGCTTATTTTTTCTTTGTTTGTTTTGACAGAATATTACTTGGAGAACTTTTTGTTTTGCAGGTTTCGAATAGTATGAATTTGAAGTGTGAGGTGCTTGCAACCCCTTATGTTTGAATATGAAGTCCTGCTTGGGGGAAAGTATGAGTATCCAATGCCCTAAAGAAGCTTGCAGGGATGTTCTTCGGGCTTAGAGCCCCAGGGAGTTTCTCTATGACCCTTATTTTATTTTAATGCATTGAAGGCAATGCATGATTTTAAGTGTGGAGGTGAGAATTTTCCAATTTGTCATAATAACCCCCTTTGGTTTTTCTTTGAGCCTCGTTTCTTTTCCAAGGGATTTAGTTTGAACCGGGTGTAGGGTAATTTTTTTCTTTCTTTTAGAATTAGGATAGTAGGAAGAATAACTCTTGTGATCTTCTATTTGTGGCGTGTTTTATATAAACACTTGAGCCGGGATATGTAGACTACATGCATTCTTCATGACTTGTATTGTTATGCCTTGATAGCTGTTGAGTACCCTTGTGTGACGCGTAGGCTCAGGTTTTGACTCTCTTATGTGTTATACTTGAATGCATACTTGCTTGCTTTAATTTGAGAGCTAGAGTTGAACCATCTTGAGTAAACCGTGTGCCATGAGTATGTGAGATTTTCCGTTGCTCTTTGCTTACATTACGATGTCTAGAACTTGCCCTGAGTGTGTGCAAAGCGAATGATAAGTCTTGCTCAGTGTAGGAAGTGATATACACATTTCTTTGTTAGCCTATAAATTATTTGTCTACCCAATAAAAGTTGACCCTAGTTAGCCTATTTGAGCCTGAAAATTTTTCGTTGGTAACCATATTACAAGCTGAACTCTTTTATTTTGAATTGATTATATATTGAACCCTTTTACCTCTTTTGAGCATTTGTGATTCTACTGAGCTGTGACCACTATAGTTAGAGTTGGTTGTGGTTGATACCAGTGAGAAGAAAAAAAGGTGAATTACATGGGAGAAACAGCTGGTAAGGACTGAAAAAAAAAAAACAAAAAAGAAGAAAAGAAAAAAATATGAAAAAGAAGAGAATAACTAAAATATAGTCCTTTACTAGTGGTTACTCTTGAAAGCTTAAAGAAAAGCGAAGCTTGGATGATAAAGAATTGGGAGATTATGAAGAGTTGGGTGAAAAAGAAAGTGTTTAAATTATGTGATTTATTAAAATGCTCAAGGGAGATTAGTCACTATTAATAAATGTATCCTACTTGGTCCTGCAGCCTACATTGCAACCTATGAAAGTCCTATTGATCTTAGACCGAGTGAGCTTACATTAGTCGAGACTTACACAACGGGTAAGCCTATGGTACGTTTAGTGTGGTACATGATTTTTTTCTGAGAGTGAGTGAATCTTGAATTTGTTAAGTTCCAATGTTACTTGAAACTTTATGTGTGAATGAGATAGTTTTCTTGTTATGAGGGCACATGGTTTATGAGGGATTGGTGAAGTTATTAGGCTTCTCAGTTAGAGTAGGTGAGTAAGTAGGAGGGTTGGTGCTGATGAGTTGACTCTTGAGGTTAGGAAGTTACGCGAGGGAACTTGGTAGTTTTAATATTCTTGGTAGTCATATATTTGTGAAGAATAGTGTGAAAAGTGCATATACACCGTTTTAAGTTTTCCTATAAAACATGGCCGTAGGTAGTTTTGTCATTCTTAGCTAAGTCCAGGTTTTGCTCGAGGAGGAGCAAAGGTTCAAGTGTGGGGTATTGATATTTAGGGAGAAACACATGTTTAGAGCCTTGTTTTGCCTTATATTTGTAACCTTTGTGCATTAAATGAGTTGATATCTTAGTGTTTTGTTGAGCTTATTGAGTGTTTTTAATCGTGTAGGAATGCACTTGGAGAAAATTGATGGATCTGGAGCTTAAATGAGAAATGGAGCTTCGAAGTCTGAGTAGAAGTCCGAGACTTGATCGAAAACCAAGGCGTGGATGAAAAATAATGAAAAAAATTGAAGAGCAGTGTATTAAGCCTGCCGCGCCGCGACCGGCACCGCATAGCGCGACGCGACACGGTCGAGTTCCCGAGAGTTGAAATTTTAGAAATCCTGCAGAGAAAGTCCTACCGCACCGCACCATGCAACTGTTCACCCATCAAAACACTTTTAATTTAGTCTTGAAATCGTTTGAACATAAACTTGGTGAAAACAAGGTTATAAATTCCAATTTGTGACTTCTACTATTATAGACCTGCACCCCATGACCACCTTGGACAGTTACAAGGACAGTGAACTCATCGCAAATCACTCTATCTCAATCTTGACGCTTCAGTAAACATGTCATATGATGAGTTTTACTCTGTCATGCAAGCACATCTCCTTGATGATAGTTGGGGTGAGGAGTTGGTCAGGAATATCGTCACATTGTTGTCCATGATATGATAGGAAAAGTACGTGAAATTGTCACTACAACAAATGTAATATTTAACTACGAAACTTTTAGCTACGAGACAAAATTTGTCACATTGTCGTCCATGATATGATAGGAAAAGTACGTGAAATTGTTAATCATGAGTCTAACAAGGGTCTCCAAAACTTGAAGGTGTTGGTTGCTGTATCTTTAGGCATTGCCCATTACATTGATGAGAGAATAGTTGTGGGTGCTCACTCAATACATATTAAATATTTTGCTAAATGCCTATGTAAATATACTAAACCTAGCTAAAGACAATGGGTGCTTGAGCACCATATTGCTTCATGTAGATCCGCCATTGACCCTCGCCCTTCTTCAATGGGATGGTACCTGCTAGTAAGTCATCAGTATTGCAATTGCAAGAGAATGGAGGTTGATGGAATTATGAAGAATGCTGATTGTGTGATATGTTTTGAAGAGTTTGGATAGGAGAGAGAGTTGCTGCGCATGCCTTGCTCACAGATCTTTCATGGAAATTGCATTACAAAGTGGTTAGAGAATGATCATTGTTGCCGGATTTGCCGTTATGAGATGCCAACTGCAAGGAATTAGACCACCAATAGTTTTAGGATTTGTACTTTGGATATGTATTGTTTTGTTTTGTTTTATCTGCTCCAATGGATGTGTAATGTAAATATAGAAACCTCGAAGAACTTGTGTACGTAGGAAGTCGCCCGCACGTTGGTATATTTTAACATGTGTGTTTGTATATGGAAGATTAATAGTATATGACTTTTACATTTCTTCCTCTGTTGACCTTTTTTACTGCACAAAATTTTCTTACATTATCATATTACATGGATTTACATTTCTTCCTTTGTTGACCTTTTTTAGTGCACAAAATTTTCTCATATTATCATATTACATTGACCTACAAAGCGTAATTATTATTCATAGCAAGACATACATGATAAAAAAGTAGAGCATTCCATGTTATTTCATGAATTTGTGACACGTACTTCTCTAGTAGGCACCCCTTTAATCTACTTCCTTGACCAGGTATGTCCAAAAATTTGTTAGATCCATTTCTGACGGATCACTATACTAATGTAGAAATATAGCAATATATATAATCCTTCAATATCATCACTGTTCCTTATATATACAACCAAAAGACGTAGATTGTTTTCATCTAACTGCATTGTGTATAGCAATGGCAGAAAAACAAGTGATGATCTTTGCCCTTGATGATAGTGACCATAGCTTCTATGCACTTGAATGGACTCTTGATCATTTCTTCCCTTCCCCCTCAACTTCTAGTTTTAAGCTTGTTATTGTTCATGCAAAACCTAATCCAACTTCTGTCATAGGACTTGCTGGACCAGGTACTTGCCATCCTTGTACAAGTTGCTACAATATTTCCATGTGTAGTTCTTTCTTTAGGCTTTCTTCCATTATTGAATGAAAATTTAGAGTATAACTCCAAATCATTTCTTTGCTCAGCTAATTATCGTCAGAGTTCAATGGAGTAAATTTTCGCATTTAACTAATCGTAATTATGAAATTAAGGGTTCTATTTAATACAAATTGAAAGTTTAGCAAAGCATATGTCTGCTCTATGTAACAGAATACCGAGTTCCATAAAAAGGTTAATGGCCACCCTTTTTTCATTATTCTTTTCAACTTTTCGGATTTACTTATATTCTTTTATTGGCAACTATCAACATTTTATTAATTACCAAAATTCTTTTATAAAGCATTTGACTATACCTCAACCAACAATAACCTTCTGTTTTGCCTCACAATACTACAGTAGTACTCCTATTACTACAATTTTGAACTAAGTACTCCCTCATATAATGCTGTAAAATTTTACGTGTAAGTAAATTTGCTCTAATATTACAGAGACAAGCCACCTGATTAGCAACATTATAAGATTGTTTCTCTCTATTCTCAAATATCCTTGCATTTCTCTCCTGCCACACTACTGTGAGTGAACTCTACATACACGCAGCATTAACAACTGCGCATGCATGCTGTGATTCCGTTTTGCCTTCTTTAACACCCAGTTCTATTGCATCTCCCGTATTCAGCATGTGACTTTGGATCTTCACCCATTGCATTAGCATATCCCACGCTGATCTAGAGAAGCTACATTCCGCAAATATATTGATCCTTAATGACTGCTCCAATTTTGCAAAGTTGACATGTTGTATTAATAAGAACACTCCACTAACTACTTCTATATATATTCTCTCTTATATGTTATCTCATTCATTGAACTGTCAGTATCAACATATATTTGAAATGTTGGCTAAGTGTAGACTAGTCTGTTTTGACAATTACAAATTTGTTAAAGCTAAAAATGGAACACATCTAATTCATTAAATTGTGCAGGAACAAATGACATGTTCATGATGGTAGAAACAGACATTAAAAAGACTGCCCAGAAAATCATTGACAAGTCTAAAGAGTTATGCAAGACTAAAGGGGTTGTTAATGTAGCATGTGAAATCCTTGAAGGTGATGCTAGGAATGTTATTTGTGATGCTGTTGACAGATATCATGCCTCTATCTTGGTCATGGGCAGCCATGGCTATGGAATTTTCAAAAGGTACAAAAGAAAATGACAAAGAAAAATAGAATTATTGCTCACGCACTTTGTTCATAATTTTTTACACTTTTAGCTTTCTTAATACGAAGAGATTTGCAACATATTACACTTTTTGTCAAGTTTCTCAACATCTTATTTCTTTAATGAAAAATAAACTAATTGACTTATCTAGTGAAAAGTGTCAAATAAATTAGGATAAAAAGAAAGTACCATAATTACTCGAGTATCTAATACTTTTCTTGGTTATATTTCTTCATTTATATTAGATAGATTGTTGATCGAATTTCATTCTCTGATGTTACAGGGCTGTTTTGGGTAGCGTAAGTGACTACTGCTCTCACCATGCTCATTGCTCTGTGATGATTGTGAAGAAGCCAAAGCCAAAAAATTGAAGAGATTAGCTAGGACAGTGTTACCATATACCGAATACTTCTATAAAACAAATTAAACAACTTCTGATATCTCTTCAGGAGTGGATGATATCGATAAACACTGGACTGGGCCTAGTATTAGCTAGTAATATAGTTTGCACTAGCTCCTTTTGTTTTTCTTTTATGGCCATTTTTTTTTTGAACAATACGGAAATATATTAATACTAGAATAGTTCAAAAGTAGTACAGCTCATGCTCCGCAGAGCATTTAAGTTGCCATATTTGGCTAGCTCATTACATACATTTACGGATATTTCCTTAGCAAAAACAGACACTCCATGCCTATCTGATGATAGCATGTCATTAAGATAAGTGGGGGGAGTGGGTAGAGTAACTAGACTAGTTAAATTTATACTACTAGATGCTGCCTTCTTGGCCAAAAGATGAGCTGCACCATTGGCTTGTCTGAAACTATGCCGCACCACCGGCATTCCCATTCTCAGCATCAACCACCTGCATTAAAAAATAATTGGGTTATAGATGGCCATTTTTATTTGCATTAAAAAGTGTATTCAAAATTTTGAATTCTTTGTACTATGGGAGTACTTTAAATGACAATATAATCCTCCACTTAGTATGATTTGCCTTGTTTTTATGCAACTGTTCCCCGGTACTTCTAGTCATTTTTGTCTCACCTGCTTTGTGACGGTTGTTGAAAATAATATATATATATGGATTTTGCTAATTTACTACATGGTTGTAGTAGGTTAGTATTGTATACACTTTTGAGTTCACTAAAATATCCTTATTTACACATTGACTTTTCATTAATAGGGAGGACAGTTTTATCTTTTCTCATAAAAATGCCCCAATCTCCCACCCACTTCACGTAGCTCTTGTTCATTTGTTTCAACAAGTTAAACTGTCCATTTCTTCTCCAATCTAGTTGATCTGATGGTGCAAGCAAACCCGAAGGAATTGCTAAACACGAAACGTGGAAGAATTAGACAAGAAAAGTAAAAGATAGAAGCAAGACAAATCTTGCTTCGATTCGAAAGAACAGTGAGGAACCTGTCTCAAAGCTCGATCGAAGGGAAATCAAGACGCACCTATACTATGCAACAATCCTCAAGAAAGACCCGCTTCTTGCAAATTGAATGATCAAGAAGAATTTGTTCAAACGAATAACACCGGTTGGCACAAGTTCTTTAAAGGCCCACGTCGGGGTTCGGCTCCATCGGAGACTCACAATAGCACTTGCTATGTTTTTCATATACTAAAAACTGAATCCTTTACAATGAAGTAAAATGGACTATTTATAGACTATGCTAAGGATAAAGTAGTAAATAGTCACAAGTGACCAATTAAAACAAGCCACGCAGGGCTGAGCTAAGTTTGTGTTTGGCAGCCTTGACTTCGGTGTGTGGTCGCTTGCTCGAACTCATTGTCCTCGGACGCTCACTTGTCTTCGAGCTCAATGTCCTCGGTCACTTTGTCTTCGGGCTCAAATCTGAAGATAATGCCTTCGGTTCTTGAGCCCGGCCACTCAGCTTCGGGAAAATGGTTTTCCTTCGGCCAGGCTAAGTGAATGTGCACATCGAGCAGCTTGGCTTGACTTCGTGTCATCGGTCTCCTCGGTGGATCGAACACTAGATCAGCACGTGTTCGGGCTGCATCATCCTCCCCTTCTTGAGAAGATTTCGTCCTCGAAATCGAGCCTTCTTCATCCTCCGAAGTTTGACCTACAACACAAGGAGCTAAGTCAGCAACATTAAAGGTGTTGGACACGTTATACTCACCAGGGGGGTCGATCACGTAAGCATTGTTGTTGATCTTAGTCAACACTTGAAATGGACCATCCCCTCGAGGAGCCAACTTCCCTTTCCTTAGGTTCGAAAAACGCTCCTTTCGGAAGTGAACCCAAACCCAGTCTCCCTTCTTTAATTCCAGCTTTTTACGCCCCTTGTTTTTCTTTAAGGCGACCTTTGCATAGGCTTTCTCGAGGTTCTTCTTCACCTTGGCATGCAGTTCGATCAAAGCAGCTGCTCGTCGAGTACCTTCAAAATCAAGAACAGAATCTCGAGGCAATGGGGTTAAATCAAGTGGAATCAAAGGATTAAAACCATACACACCTTCAAACGGAGTCATATTGATCATTCTATGCACCGTTCGATTGTATGCAAACTCCATCATGGGCAATCGATCAACCCAGCTTCCAACCTTGCCTTTGGTCATTGCTCGAAGCATCGATCCCAAGGTTCGGTTAACTACCTCGGTCTGTCCATCAGTCTGAGGATGGTGAGACGTCGAGAATAGTAGCTTGGTGCGGAGGGCACCCCACAAACACTTCAAAAAATGACTCAAGAATTTTGAGTCTCGATCACTCACAATAGTACGAGGTACACCATGCAATTTCAACACATTAGAAACAAACAATGTAGCTACATGCTGTGCATCATCACACTTTTTGCAAGGAATAAAGTGAACCATTTTTGAAAAATGATCAACCACAACAAAGATGCTATCATGTCCTCCCCCCGACCTCGGTAACCCCAAGACAAAGTCCATGGATATATCAACCCAAAGTCGATCAGGCACAGGCAACGGGGTATATAAACCATGAGGGTTGGACTTCGATTTAGCTTTCTTGCAAACGAGACAAGCATTGCAAAGCTTTTCCACATCTCGTCGCATTTTGGGCCAATGGAACTGCTCGGTCAAGATACCAAGAGTTTTGTCGACACCGAAGTGCCCCATCAGTCCACCGGAGTGAGCTTCTCGAACTAAGAGCTCTCTCCACGATGACACTGGCACACAAATCCTCCCATTCTTGAAGAGGTAGCCATCGTGCCACTGATATTTCTCAACTCTTCGGCCACTCAAGATTGCGTCACGAACGCATTTCAGCTTGGGATCGTCTTCGTACATCGACTTGATGCTTTCAAATCTCATGAGCCTAGAGGCGAGAGTGGTCGCTAAGGAAAATTTCCTTGATAGCGCATCGGCCACAACATTGTCTTTACCCTTTTTGTAATGAATTACATAGGGAAAGCTCTGAATTCAACCCACTTGGCATGTCTTCGGTTCAACTTCTCCTGTCCTCGGAGATGCTTCAAGGACTCATGATCACTTTTGATCACAAACTCTCGAGGCCACAAATAATGCTGCCAATGGGCGAGTGCTCGAACGAGGGCATACAACTCCTTGTCATACGTAGAGTAGTTCAAGGTTGCACCCTTAAGCTTTTCGCTAAAGTAAGCGATTGGCTTCGATTCTTGCATCAGCACTCCTCCGATCCCAACTCCAGATGCATCACACTCGACTTCGAATGCTTTTCCGAAGTCAGGGAGTTGCAACAACGGGGCAGAGCAAAGCCTCCGTTTCAACTCTTGGAAAGCCCTTTCTTGGGACTCTCCCACACAAATGGATGATCTTTCTTAACCAGCTCAGTTAAAGGAGCTGCCACGGTGCTAAAGTTACGAACAAACCTTCGGTAAAAGCTAGCTAAGCCATGGAAGCTACGAACTTGTGATACCGAGGTTGGTGTTGGCCAATCTTTGATGGCTTCGACCTTTGACTCGTCGACTTCGACACCATTTGCACTGACAACGAATCCTAGAAAGACCACATGCTCGACACCAAAGGCA
This sequence comes from Petunia x hybrida, assembly GCA_037355625.1. NCBI lineage: Eukaryota > Viridiplantae > Streptophyta > Magnoliopsida > Solanales > Solanaceae > Petunia > Petunia x hybrida. Next base: position 212,897 of record JBBBVM010000504.1, on the reverse strand, counting down.
CACTTCTTGAAGTTAGCATATAACTTCTCTTCTCGAAGCTTATCAAGCACAAGCCTTAGGTGTTCGACAAGTTCATCCATGGTTCGGCTATAAACAAGTATGTCATCGAAATAAACGACAACGAACTTGTTTATGAACGGTTTGAGCACATGGTTCATCAATCGCATGAATGTGCTTGGGGCATTGGATAAGCCAAATGGCATTACCAACCATTCATAGAGGCCGAATTTGGTCTTGAATGCGGTTTTCCACTCATCTCCGGGTTTCATTCGGATCTGATGGTAACCGGACCTGAGGTCAATCTTTGTAAAGCATGAAGAACCACTTAATTCATCTAGCATGTCATCTAGTCGAGGAATAGGATGACGATACTTTACCATTATTTTGTTGACTGCTCGACAGTCAACGCACATTCGCCATGTTCCATCCTTCTTCGGGACAAGAATAACGGGAACGGCGCAAGGGCTCAAGCTTTCTCGAACGAGGCCCTTGTTCAGCAACTCATCAACCTGCCTTTGGAGCTCTTTGGTGTCTTCGGGATTACACCGGTATGCAGGTTTGTTGGGGATTTGAGACCCCGGTATGAAGTCAATTTGGTGCTCGATTCCTCTCAACGGGGGTAATCCACCCGGCATTTCCTCAGGAAACATGTCTCTGAAGTCCTGCAAAACACTTTGTACAGCACTAGGCAAAGGGTTATTGTTAGAAAAATCATCATTAGAGTTTAGAAAAATACCCTTGTGCACGAGGCAAATCATCATCTGACCGTTGTCGTTGCCTCGAAGAAACTCACCCGGTTGCATGATTGCACATATTCCTTTCACTTCGGGCAGGGAGTTCGTCTCTTCGGCCCCCGATTTTGCTCCCATCGGAAGCATAGCTTTGGCCGCTTCTTTTAATTCTTTCATCCGTTTATAGTCCTCGGTGACTTGCTTTGGAGACAAGGGTTTGAGTATGAAACTCTTCCCTTCGAGCTTGACAGTGTAAGTGTTGGATCTCCCATTGTGAACAACTGACCGGTCATACTGCCACGGTCTTCCCAACAGCAAATGACAAGCTTGCATTGGCACCACATCGAATATCATTTCATCTTGATACTCGCCAATTCTAAACTTGATCCACACTTGTTTGACAACCCTCAACTCTCCACACTCATTCAGCCATTGTAATTTGTAAGGGTGGGGATGCTTCATCGTAGATAGTCCCATTTGTGAAACCAAGGTTTGGCTCACCACATTTGCACAACTACCAGAGTCAATGATCATCGAACACACATTTCCCCTCACTCGACATCGGGCATGGAAGAGATTTTCTCTTTGGTTGTCCTCTTCTTCAAGAGTCATTCAGCTCAAATTCCTTCGAACCACCAGAAACATTTCTGGATGATTAGCTTCGGCAGCCTCATGATCATCATCACCTTCAGCTCGGTCAGCCTCCTCGATAATTTCCTCCTCGGTGTCACTCGCTTGCTCATGGACGGTTCCATCTTCGAGCAGAAGCATAACCTTGCGAGTTGGACACTCTTTTGCCATGTGACCATAACCCTTGCATTTATGACACTGAATATTTGAAGCACTAGGAGAGTTTAGTTGAACTTTACCTCCCACTTCTCTTAGTTGGTTACCGGTCACACCCCTTTCGAAGGGTCTCTTCGAATCTCGAACAGTGTTGGCACTTGTTTGGTTTGGACTCTTCCATTCTTTACCTCAGTTCAAGGGAGTATAAGTAGTGACCCCTAAATACCGGTATGCCTTATCGTCCTTCACCAATTTTTCAGCTTCGGTTGCAGCATCGAACAAATCTTCCAACGTGTGGTACAAATGTAGCCTCAATTGAGATGACACATCCTTAGCCAAGCCATTTTTGAACCGGATGTGGCTTGCTCTTCGTCTTCAACCAGATCAAGATTCAATCGAACCTTTTCGAACTCATCATGATACTCTTGGATTGACTTGGACCCTTGCTTTAGCTCATAGAGCTTTTGCATCTGAGTTTGCCTGTACTTGGCACTCAAATACTTAGCATCCATTGCTCTCTTCAATTGTGGCCAAGTAGTGAATTCGGGATAGGCATTCCTTCGTCTATGCCTTTTATCAGCTTCCCACTACGTAGATGCATAAGCTTCGAACGAAGCAACGACATGGGCAGCTTTTCTCTCATCAGTCATCTCATTGGTTTCAAAGATGCGCTCCATTTTAAGCTTCCATTCGAGATATTCATCTGGGTCACTAGTTCCTTTAAAGGGTGGAATAGTGACCTTGACACTGCTCAAATTGAGTCTCGAACACCACGAACTGGTTCGGGATACTCATCACAACGATCATCAGCCTCACGCTCAATATTTCTTTCAACATTTACGCCTCGGCCTCGACCTCGAAAATTTCCACGACCTCGGTGAGCTTGCCTTCGTTGAGCGAATGGCGGCTCATGCTCATATTCATCCTCGGGAAATTCCTCTTCATCAACCTCTTCGGTTACAGCTCCAAGGTCTCTTCGAGCCTTTAGAAGTGGTACCCTATCTCCTCGGGGAATGCCCAAGTTTTGATATCCAGCTTGGGGATTGCCCAAGTTTTGTTGCGCTTGGGGATTGCCCAAGTTTAGTTCTCTTCGAATTGCTTCACTCGTCAACTGATGTTGTCGAACAAGCTCGGCATAAAGCTCAGGTTTCATCGGAGTGGAACTACTCGTTCCAGCGCCGGACCCATGCATGGCCACGGACGCACTCCCTTGCTCGAGGTTAGCTACTCGAGCACTCACTCCTCTTACTTCGGCACTGATGCCTTGTATCGCAGCCATGAGATCGGCTAACGACACTTCGGGCTTCTCAATGCCTTTGCCATCGCCTCCATTCCCAGCCATAGTACCTGCACAAATCAAAGACCAAACAAATGTTAAAGGTTAGAAATCACCTCACATACTCCCTCACCTTTGATGGGTAGCACTCGAGTCCACTCAGTTTATGGGTTCGATTTTTGGTCACTCAAGAACTCGTAGCCAATGGCTTCCTTGGTTGATCAACTTCTCTCAATTCCTTCGAATTTGACAAGTTACGATGTCTTACTTCGGGAAGAGTGAGTTGATTTGACTCGATCGGAACGGACAGCTTTTTACTCTTGCGCTTTGGGAAGTCAAAGAAATTTCTACGATGTTGGACTTCGGTTACCCACGCACGAGTTCCTATAAGCTCAAATGAGTTAGTACGACCTCGAGTAGGATGAGTTACTCAAAAGATCCACTAACTAGAATTTTCGAACAGAAGAAAGTAAAAACCTAGGAGAATCTACCCTTTGATTCCCTTTTGGAATCCTTTTCGAACACTCCAACTCCTGTCCGTACAAGAGTGGTCCCTCCTTGGTACGGATAGGGTTTTACCTTATCCACTTTCCCTTTCTCAGCCGCCAACCTTTCACCTGGGGTTTTGATGTTCACTCTTTACCCCTTTCTTCAATGGAACAGTGAAGATTTGCTCCGGTGTACGGACAATTTAGCTTCGATTCACTGACCACAAGTAACAACAGAATCTGGGTTGTTTTTCGACTCCGGTTTCAAACAACAACGGAGGAAATCAAAGTTCTTGAGCTAAGATTTCAGCTCCTTCGTGTCGTACACTGTTACAACTTGTAATAATTTTCCGGCGTACGGACAACAATTCAAACACAGAACTTCGAGTTTTAAGCACAAAACAATCCCAAATCACTCAAGAACCACCAATCTTCATCGGTTTCAACCAAACACGACGGGGTTCGAGTTCCAGTCACCAACAAACTTCCAAAACAGTCCAAATTTCACCAAGAAACCCTAGTCACGAAAATGGTACGTCGGGTACTGGTTGGAATCAGGAATCGATGGTGAACAAGAATCTATGGTTGTTTAATCCAAACAACCAACAATCAAACACAATTTTTGAATTTTGGTTTTTCTACTTTTTTTTTTTTTTTTTGGTAAAGTAACAACAACAGTAACTCAAACAAAATCAAGAACACGAAACGGAAAACAAAGACACAAACGCTTGAAAGTAAAGATAACTTGAACAGGATTTGGGGTTGTAGAAACAAGCCCAAACCGTGCTCTGATACCAAGATGGTGCAAGGTAACCCGAAGGAATTGCTAAACACGAAACGCGGAAGAGTTAGACAAGAAAAGTAAAAGATAGAAGCAAGACAAATCTTGCTTCGATTCGAAAGAACAGTGAGGAACCTGTCTCAAAGCTCGATCGAAGGGAAATCAAGACGCACCTATACTATGCAACAATCCTCAAGAAAGACCCGCTTCTTGCAAATTGAATGATCAAGAAGAATTTGTTCAAACGAATAACACCGGTTGGCACAAGTTCTTTAAAGGCCCACGTCGGGTTTCGGCTCCATCGGAGACTCACAATAGCACTTGCTATGTTTTTCATATACTAAAAACTGAATCCTTTACAATGAAGTAAAATGGACTATTTATAGACTATGCTAAGGATAAAGTAGTAAATAGTCACAAGTGACCAATTAAAACAAGCCACGCAGGGCTGAGCTAAGTTTGTGTTCGGCAGCCTTGACTTCGGTGCGTGGTCGCTTGCTCGAACTCATTGTCCTCGGACGCTCACTTGTCTTCGAGCTCAATGTCCTCAGTCACTTTGTCTTCGAGCTCAAATCTGAAGATAATGCCTTCGGTTCTTGAGCCTGGCCACTCAGCTTCGGGGAAATGGTTTTCCTTCGGCCAGGCTAAGTGAATGTGCACATCGTGCAGCAGCTTGGCTTGACTTCGTGTCATCGGTCTCCTCGGTGGATCGAACACTTGATCAGCACGTGTTCGGGCTGCATCATCTGATTACCTCTTTTGAGTTTTTCTTGTTGACTATACCATGTTATGAATTGGGTCGTTAGTATAAAATAAGAACCCATCTTCATGAATTGATTAAAAGGAACTAGAAAAAACACATAAAAATAAAGAATACTAAAACTGTGAAGAAAAGTCAAGCATGAGAAAACTCATGCAAAATCAAGAAATGAACGTGATTTGAGAACTAAATTTGCTATACAATTTGTCAATCTCTTCCACTTAGGTAAATTGATTTTCAGATCCCAGCCCCTAAATCCCTGTCACTCTTGTCCCATAGACGTTTCAGTTCTTCATCTCTCTAATTTCTTTATCTTTTTCATCAAACTTTTCTTCCTCTATAGTCTATAATGGTGTTGGCCGGATTGTACTCACTGATGTTGGATGTCGTGGTAGAGTTTTAGAAGGAGAGAGGATTAGGGTCCGACATTGCAAAAGCAAAGAGGGAAAATTTTGATCAATGACAAAAATACTACTCCCTCCGTCCCAAAATGAGTGTCTGGGTTTGACTGGGCACAAAGTTTAAGAAAATAAGGAAGATTTTTATATCCTGTGGTTTAAAATGAAAGGTGTGTGTAGTGTGGGCCAGTGTCTTTAAATCCTGTGGTCCAAAACAATTCTTAGATTTAAAGAGTTTCCATAAAAAGAAAGAGGCACACATTTTGGGACAAACAAAAAAGGAAAGGTAGACACTCATTTTGAGAAGGAGGGAGTACTACATTTAATGTGTTGGTAAGGAATATTAAGGGTATTTTAGCGAACTCAAAGGTATATATAATGCTAACCTACTACATGGTTGTAGTAGGTTAGCAAAATCCATATGTGAATAAAAAAACTTGGCCCACACATATATTATTCATTATTTTGTCTCCGTTTGAAAGATTTGTGTAAATATAATCTTCTAAGCATATAACTTGATAAAAAAAGCATATACATTGCTAGAATCAGCTTCCTTATTTTAATTTACCTCTAGAAAATAATATAGTATTTTTTTGTGTAGAAATAGATATTATATTAAAGCTAAGGTAAAAACCAACAACCAATCTCCCCAGTTATTTCTGATGACTCCACCAATGCGCCTTATTGATGTTAACATTACATAACCATCAACATTGAGATGTTAACATTACATGACCATCAACATTAAGAATAAATTTACCTTTGCAAGGGGGGCGCTTAGTTCAACTTAATAGTAGATGAAGCATTATCGAGAGTAGCAGCACTAGTTAAGAAGAAGAATTCAAAAGTTCTCACAAGGCTTTTATTAGGTGAAGTTGTTGTGACGGTTATGACTTCTATTTACCCAATATTATCTAGAAGGGAAGAAGCACATTTTGTGGGAAAACAAAAGTTTCCATGATTTTCATTGCCTTGAATTCACTGTACAATGTTGTATATATACTACTCTATGTGTAACCAACTAATTACAAGTGTCCTATTTCTATTGAATGAGCTGTAGCCATCACTATGCTAATAAAACAAAAGAATAAAACAATATTTGTACAATATTCTCTTTTGCCTATTTCTTTCTCACGTGCAAGTCTTGTGGCATTGTTTTAGAAAGAGCTGAAGCATTCTTATGTGGCTTACAGCTGTCCACAACTTGTGACATCAAGGGCACTGATCTCTCCACATCTTCACTAACGAACGGCTCAGATTGTTTTGACTGGTTTACTTTGTTTAAACTCATTTTTCTTCCAAAGGCTTTGACTGATTGTTCTTCTCCTTGTTTCGTCTGTTCATTTCCTTGTAAGCACCTATGGAGAATATCAGTGCCAACACCCCCCCTCAAGTTGGAAGGGGTGGAAACCACACCCAACTTGTTCAAAATACAGTGATGAAGAGGACCCGACAGAGGTTTTGTGAATATGTCGGCGACTTGAGAATGAGAAGGAACAAACGATAAGGATATCAATCCTGCAAGATATTGTTGTCGAACAAAATGACAGTCTAAGTCGACATGTTTGGTCCTCTCGTGAAAAATGGGATTTTTGGCGATGTGGATAGCCGCTTGGCTATCGGAATGAAGAGGGACAGGGAGAGTCGGAGAAATACCAAGATCAGAAAGGAGACGAACGAGCCAAGTAATTTCAGCAGTGACTCGACGCATCGAACGGTATTCGGCTTCAGCAGAGGAAAGGGAGATCAAAGATTGTTTCTTTGATTTCCATGAAATAGGAGATCCACCAAGGGTGATGTAGAATCCACTTACAGATCTCCGGGAGTCCAAACAAGATCCCCAATTGGAGTCGCAAAAAGCAAGAAGTTGAAGCGATGAGTCAGTGGTCATAAAAAGACCAAGGCCAGGATTGGAAAGAAGATAGCGAAGACAGTGAATAGCAGCATCAAAATGAGGTTGACGAGGGCTTTGCATGTATTGGCTCAAATGCTATACAGCAAAGCATAGATCCGGCCTCGTATGAGTCAAGAAATTCAACTTCCCCACAAGACGGCGATAAATTATTGGATCTGGAAGTAAAGGGCCTGAATCTGCTCGAAGTTTACAAGAAGGCTCAATAGGAGATTTGGCTGGTCGTGAATGCAAAACATCAAACTCTTCCAGTAAGTCCAGTGTAAATTTTCTTTGACTAATAATGATGCCTTGTTGTTCTTTGAATAATTCCATGCCCAGAAAATAATGTGCCTGCCCAAGATCCTTAATTTTAAATTCAGAATCTAAAAATTCTTTGAGTTGATTGAGCTCCATAGGGTCATCTCCTGTGAGTAAAATATCGTCAACATACACTGCGACAATAGAAATATGAGAGGCAGTCTGTTTAAAGAACAATGAGTAATCGTTTAAGGAATGTGTATAACCCTTAAAATTCAGGGCTGCTGTAAGCCTGGCATACCACTGCCTAGAGGCTTGCCGCAGCCCATATAAAGACTTCTTTAACCTACAAACATGATTAGGATTGGGAGATTGCATGCCTTGAGGAAACTTCATGTACACCTCTTCCTGCAAATCTCCATGAAGAAAAGCGTTATTAACATCTAATTGGAAAAGATCCCAGCATTTATTAATTGCAATGGCAATTAAACATCGTACAGTGGTCATTTTCACCACTGGTGAGAATGTTTCTGTAAAATCAATTCCTTCTCGTTGAATATCACCTCTTATGACCAATCTAGCTTTATAACGCTCAATTGTACCATCTGATTTATATTTAACTCTGTATACCCACTTAGATGGCAAAGCCTTCTTGCCCTTAGGTAATTCCACCACTTCCCAAGTGTTATTGGATTGCAAAGCCTCAAACTCTTTGGACATTGCATCTTGCCAACATGGGTAAAGTGCAGCCTGACCATAGGTGGTGGGTTCTGTGATGTGGGAAATAGAGGTAAGGAGGTGCTGATTTGATTGAGATAGGGCAGAAAAGGGTAAAACTGGGGGGGGGGGGGTGTGTGATATGGGCTGCAAAACATGAAGAGGTTAAGTCAGTCAACTACAATGCACCACACACATAGTCATTGAGATATGTAGGAGTAGTAATAACTCTAGTGGATCTTCTCTGAGGAACCGAAGCAGTAGGAACAAGAGGAGAGATAGGAATAGGAGAATGAGAAAATTTTGAAGTAGAGGAGTGGTCCAGCCTGTTAGAGGAACTAGAAACAGACCTTAGGGAAGAGTGGGTAGGTGAAGTAGAAGACTGGAGAGGACCAGGGTGAGGAGGAGAGGAACCTATAGGATCAGCAGAAATAGTAGAAGTAGGTAAAACATCAGGGGAAGAGGGAGTAGAGTGAAAAATTCTACTATCAGCTTGAAGACCAGAAAAGGGGAAAACATCCTCATAAAAAATGACATCTCTAGAGATGAAAGTTGTCATTGTGGACAGATTTAAAAGCTTGTATCCTTTCTTGTTAAATGGGTATCCAAGAAACACACATTTGATAGCCCTGGGATCAAGCTTGGATCTGTGAGCAGACAATGTAGATGCAAAACATAAGCATCCAAAAGTCTTTAAAAATTGATATGAAGGAACCTTGCCAAACAAAATTTCATAAGGGGATTCGAAATGTAAAACTCTGGAAGGAAACCTATTAATAAGGTGAGTGGCAGTGAGTAAACAATCCCCCAAAACTTTGTAGGTAAACAAGATTGATATAAAAGAGCCCTACAAGTTTCCAAAAGGTGTCTATGTTTGCGTTCAACTACACCATTTTGTTGTGGTGTAGCAACACAGGTAGTTTGATGTATAATGCCAATGGAAGATAAATAAGAAGAAGTAGAAACACTGGTCCCTAATTCAAAAGCATTATCGGATCTAATAATTTTGACTTTGGCACTGAACTGTCTTTCCACCATTGACAGAAAATTCTTTAATACAGGGAAAGCATTGCTCTTAGTCTTAAGAAGAAAAGACCAAGTAGCTTTAGTATAATCGTCTACTATGGTGAGAAAGTATTTGTGTCCATCATAGGTAGCTTCCTTATAAGGACCCCAGGTATCAATGTGGATAAGTTTAAAAGCTGAAGTAGTGGAGATTGAACTACCAGGAAAAACTAACTTTGATTGCCGAGCTTTTGCACAGATTTCACAAGGAGCAGGCAAAGCTGATAAAGAACTGAAATTCAAAGTAGATAGATTCTTCATATTTGATACTGGCATATGCCCTAATCGTTTGTGCCAAAGGCTTACATCAAAACTAGAGTTGAAACAGCAAATTGAATTGGAGGAAATACTGTCACTAGGATTAATACATGAGAGAGTGGACATTGAAACTGAATTATTCTTAAGACTTAAAGCTGAATTAAGCAGATAGAGACCATCCTTCACCTCACTAAGAACCAGTGGCCTCTTCATTGAAGGGCCCTGCAACATAACACCATTAGGAGAAAAGATTAGTGAACAATTTAGTTGAGTGGTGAGCTTTTGAACAGAGAGTAAATTGAAACATAGAGCACATTAGTAAGAAACAGATCAGGAAGAAGAGCAACAGACCCTACTTGACTGACTTTAACCTTAAAAGAATTGGGCAAATTGATGTGTAAAGGCTTGATGAGGGTCTTAATGTCAAAAAGAGCAGAGTATTCATATGTCATGTGCTCTGAAGCTCCTGAATCTATGACCTAGGAGCTTGAATCTAAATGAGAAAAACAGGAAATAGAGTTTGTGCCAAGCTTAGCTATACCAGCAAAATTAGCAGAGATGGATGCCTCAGAAGAGTGATCTTACTGTCCCAATTGCACCTGTTGAATCAAATGATATAGCTGTGAGTACTGGGCCTGAGTGATAGGTCTGAAACCTTGTTGGGAACACTGTGGTTGAACATCTGAGTTAATGGTGGAATTTTGACCCTTATCTTCATCTGTAACAGCAACATTACCATGGATGGAAGATTGTTCCTGTTTGTTAGACTTAGTGAACCTAAAATCTACAGGGAAACCATTTTTCCTGTAACAACGCTGAGTAGAGTGATTATCCATCTCATAGTGAGAGCACCATAGCTTTTTCTTTCCATTATACTTCTTAGATCTGTTACCATAATTTTGAGAACCAAAATTTTGATTTGCAGGTCTTTGATTTGTAGCTAAAAGAGCAGATTCAATAGGGTGAAAGGTAACATGGCTTTGCCTCTGCCTCTCATCTTGCATAAGCAATGAATAGGCTTGAGTGATACTTGGAAGAGGAGAAATCATTAGTATATTGCTTCTCACTCCAGAATATGTGTCATTAAGCCCCATAAGAAACTGAATCAAACGACCATCTTGAAGAGATTTAAGAGTTTTAGCTTTACCTCCACAGACACAGTCACATGAACAATGGTCACAGGTATTGAGAGAGTCTAACTCATCCCAAATCCTTTTGAGCTTGGTGTAGTATCCTGCTATGTCACTGGATCCTTGACTGATATCACGGAGTTCTTTTTGTAGATGATAAAGTTGTGCACCATTGCACTGACCAAAACGATCAGCAAGTTCTTTCCAGATCTGACGAGCAGTGTTTGAATATAAAACACTGTCTGCAATTTCCATGGATAAGGAGTTAAGAAGCCAAGAAATAACCATGTCATTGCATCTATTCCAAGATGCATAGAGAGAAGAAGTTGTCTCTGGTTCAGACTGGGAACCATCAATGAAACCAACTTTATTTTTAGCTGAGAGAGCTATGTACATAGCACGTCTCCAACCTCCATATCCTTTTCCATCAAACACAGTGTTAACAAGGAGCATCCCCGGAGAATCAGAAGGATGAAGATAGTATGAGTGTGAAGCATCAAGTGTGATGTAAGTCTTAGAAGGTTTAGATGAATCAGTGATTTGAGGTTCCATTGTTGAAGCAAAGTGAAGAAGAAAGATTAAGAAAGAAAAATTGAGGAAGACTGAAGAAAGGTTGAAGAAGACTAAGAAAAATTACTTGGAAAAAAAGAAACAAGATGCAGAGCTGGAAGATTCCCTAGGCTCTGATACCATGTGGGAAAACAAAAGTTTCCATGATTTTCATTGCCTTGAATTCACTGTACAATGTTGTATATATACTACTCTATGTGTAACCAACTAATTACAAGTGTCCTATTTCTATTGAATGAGCTGTAGCCATCACTATGCTAATAAAACAAAAGAATAAAACAATATTTGTACAATATTCTCTTTTGCCTATTTCTTTCTCACGTGCAAGTCTTGTGGCATTGTTTTAGAAAGAGCTGAAGCATTCTTATGTGGCTTACAGCTGTCCACAACTTGTGACATCAAGGGCACTGATCTCTCCACATCTTCACTAACGAACGGCTCAGATTGTTTTGACTGGTTTACTTTGTTTAAACTCATTTTTCTTCCAAAGGCTTTGACTGATTGTTCTTCTCCTTGTTTCGTCTGTTCATTTCCTTGTAAGCACCTATGGAGAATATCAGTGCCAACACATTTCAAGGAGGATAATTTTTATAAGATGAGTTGTTGCTCTGGAGAAGAAAATCTAGCCAATGTTATAGGTATCATGATGGTTAGGATTAGATAAGACCAATGGTAGACCAAACTTTTTGTGTTAAGGTATATGAAACAAAAACGTGTTCGACAATTTCCCCCATGTTTCCGCAGAGAGTGTTGTGTAAGATTATCTGGACTTGCACATATATAAATACATAAATAATTAAATGTAAGTTGCTATTATTAAAAGGTTGGTCCAGATTAAACGTGATCTACTGTAGTTTAAAGTTATGTGGACCTAATTAGACACCTCGTAAAGTATGGGGTAATGTATAGATACCCGGATGTAATTCTAGTTTAATGATGGGCTGAACTAGAATTACATAAACTATATTCTACTATAAAAGGGTTATGGTCCCCAAAGGATTTTCTTTACTGATATCCCATCGTCAGTTAAAGAGAGAGTGACCTACGTAATGGTTTGGAAGACCAAAAGACCGTGAGACTGAAGAGTCACAACCATTGCTATGGATTCAGGTACGCTTCCGCAATCTAGTATTATTATTCTTGATGATTTGACATGATAGGTCCTGGGTTAATTGTAGTTTAATCTACACTTTAGTTCTAACAAGTGGTATCAGAGCCTTTATTGTGTTAAATCATTGAGATTCATATTATTATTTGTGCTCTAAGAATATTAAGAAAAATTAATCATAATGAGGGTTACTGTGGGCATGTATAGATTGTCTATGTATAATAAGGATTAAGAAGTTACATAGAAGTTACGTTGTTGTCGCTCCAAAACAGCGTCCACATGAAACAAAACCAAATTGTGGAGTAGAGGTTCTGCTCCTTAGTGCCACCAGAGAAGTATCCATGCTAAAGTGTTCTATCATATGTTTATTTATCTCCTTTTTATTTTTTTTTAAGTGTTACTTGAAACAAAACCAAAAAAAAAAAAAGGATAGAAGACTTTTGATGGAAGACAAACTTAGGATGCCTTTGTGATCGCAGCGTCCAAATTGGTTAAGTTTTGGAGGTGAGACCTTTACGGAGTAGTGCCAGAATACTTCATTAAAGTTCCTTTTTTGATAATTCTTTTTGGGGTGAATTAATTCGTTTTTATTTTTATAACTTTAAGAAAAGTAAAATTAACAAAGAAATTACTGGTGCACCGCTATGCTACTGCTGCGTCATATATGATTTTGAGAATATAATGGAGATTTACTCCAATTGAGTTTTCCACCAGAAAGGATTCCTAAAAGGCATAGGTAAGGTATGCATTCATAAAAGACATCTTTCAGTTTATTACACGAATAAACTAGTACTGTATTTAGATATATCTTATTTGGCTTGTGGACAAAAGTTCACTTCAGCTATGAAATGGTTGATGCATGCCGTAAGATGTGCTGCAAGAAAAGTTCAATAATTGGATTCTTATGTTTATTTTATTTTAACTTCGAAATTACTGGCAGTGTTTGGTTTACAAGTCAAATTTCAAGTTTACTGGTTAGACAATTCAATTCGGCCCACCATAATTTAGTTTGGCTTGAGTTTATATATTCTAATTTGGTGAATTTAAATTTGGATATTGGTATGGTTGTATGTATTTTGAGATGAATAAATTGAAGCTAGACGTCACCAAAGTGACCTCTCTTGTGGAAATTTATTTATTTTGAAATATAAAAAGTTGTGCGCTTGGAACCTATGTGAATATTGATCGGCCCAAAAGAAGGTCAATATTTAACAGAATTACATGTGCACTCACGTGGTAATAAACACGTGGTGATTATTTAGTTTTACGTGTAAATAATAAATCGGCTCAAAGAAAGATTTACTATTCGACATGTTCTTTATTACCAGTGTTTGATTAGATTTACTATTCGACATGTTCTTTATTACCAGTGTTTGATTACTACGTCAAGATATCACTTACCAGTTAATGTTTTATCCAAAGATGAAATATTAATAGAGTGTCTGGTATCTTGAGATGGGGTTTACCTTTATTCAAATTTATTTTCAGTATGGTTTCAGTCTTATGTGAGCTTGTTTTGCTATTGGGTTGTTCTCTGATTAAGCTAAAATTACTCATGCAACATTTACTGCCTAACATCAACTCAATTCTTAAGTTAAATGGAACTAACTTAAAAATCATGTCAAGAGAACCTTAATAGTTCTTAGAGTAATGAATCTTGACATTGTGTTGAAGATAGATTATCTACCACCTTTTACGGATAAGATTACCTCTTACAAAAGGAGGAAGATGGAATGGTGGGAGAGATCGAATCGCGGGTCTATGACAATCATGGAAAAGTCATGCCAAAATATTTAGGGGCACTATGTCTGATAAGATAAAGAAAATTAAGAAATTCATTACCGAAATTGAAAAAGAAATTTGTCAAGAATGAAAAGATAGAAAATTGTACACTCTAAATCATATTTCAATAAAGTACATAAAGAATAAGGAAGTTGCGGTTAAGGTGATAAAGAAAAAATAATATAATAATTAACTACAGATAGTTGTTTCTTAAGTAGAGCTGCAAGTCATAAAGATATTTTTCTTAACCTTGTCTGTTATGGGGTTAGTCTGGTTTCATTGCCAAGACACACATGCTGGATAGATTCTAGTACAACGACTCACACTAGTATGTCTATGCAAGGACGTATGAATTGTCGAAAGTCTAATGATGGTGAAAGATAAATTTATGGTGGTGACGGAAAGTAAGTTAAGGTTGAAACTATTTGAATGTTTAGATTATTGTTAAGAACTGATTTTATTTGAAACTGAATGAAACTTATGATGCACTGCTTCTTTAGAAGGAATTTAATTTTCATTTCAAGGTTGGACAAGTTTGGTAATTATTGTTCATTTGAAATGGAAAATATTGTCTCATTCAGACTTCAAAACTGGTTAGTCTCGGTTCTTTATGAGGTTACAATAATCTAAATTTTCTTAATATAATTACTCCATTTAAAGAATCCTTGCATGTTAACTATAACTTGTGAGATTTTGCTTCGTTATGAAACAACATATTAAGTCATATCTCTAAACGGGAGAAAAAAATATTCGTGTCCAATAGTATTCTCGATCCTGTTGATTTTATCCAGTTTTTGATATATGCGTAAATCACATAAAAGGAAACAAACAAATGTTGAGAGATTTTTTAGCTGGCAAAATTAGACGTCATAGAACTTTTACAGACTGATATTTGTGGACAATTCTGTATGGTTTCTTTGAATTGCCATCTACATCTCATAAGGTTCATAGACAAGTTTTCACGATATGGCTTTCCTTGTTTAATTCATTAGAAAAATCGCAACTTATTACTTAACAAAGTTCCGACTAAAGGCAACTGAAAAGATCATTTATGTGTTTTGGATAAGCATTGGTCTTGTTTAAAGTATTTACACATTTAGGGATGTCCAGCTGAGGCAAGACCTTCTAGGCCAAAAGAAATAATGAAACTAAACAAAGAAACTTTCAGGTGCTATGTTGGATACTCTGAAAAGTTCAGGGATTACAAGTTTTAGGATCCCACGGCTAAGGCTCTTATGTGACAATAAATATACAGTTTTTTGAGGATGTTGAGTTTAGGGGGGGGGGGGGGGGGGAAGAAAGAATAAAAGACATTGTCTTGGAAAAGGAATATGTTGATATTCCTCAGATTGCAATTGACTAAGCTCAGGAACAGTTTTCTATACATGAGATAGTTCAAGAAACAACTTCGGATTAAGACAATATCGTTTCGAACATCACGTTCAAAAAGTTATTCCTGAAGAACAAACTCTATAACCTTAAGAACCAATGTCATTAAAAAGATATATATATATATATATATATATATATATATATATATATATATATATATTGAGAGAGAGAGAGAGAGAGGAGAAATGCAATTTCAGATAATTATATTGTGTTTCTCTAAAAACATAAAGTTGGCATTGGAATTATGGAAGATGATTGAATCAACTTCTGTCAAGCCATGAAAAGTTCTGACTCTCAAAGATATATTGATACCATGAATAAAGAGATAAAGCACATAAAGGACAATGATGTGCGAGACCTTGTCCAGTTGGCTGAAGGTGCGAAACTCATTGGTTGAAAATGGATATTTATAACCAAAAGTGATTCGAAAGGCAACGTGGATAGGTATAAGACACGTCTTATCGCTAAAGACTTCACTTAGAAATAAGAAGGCATCAATTATAAAGAGACTTTCTCTTTGGTTTTATTGAAAGACTCTTTCAGGACTATAATGCCATTAATCAAATATTTTGATATTGAGCTACATAGATGGATACAATATTATTGTTCTCAATGGTTATTTTGATGAAGAAAGATGCAACTAGAAAACTTTGTGTTTTATAATGCAAAGTCAATGATTTGAAAATTAAGGAAATTCATCTATGGGTTTAAACAAGCGTCTTATCAATGGTATCAAAAATTTCATTATGTTATTGTCTCATTCGGTTTTGAGATAAATCTTGATGATTATTTTATATACCACAAGGTCAGTGGGAGTAAGCATATTTCTCTGGTCTTGTATGTCTATGATATATTTCTTGGTTCATACGATATAGGCTTGTTGCATAAGACCAAGATACTTTTGATCTTGGTGATGCAAGTTTTGAATAAGGATTCAGATACATCAAGATTACTCTCGAGGTACTTTTATATTATCACAAAAGCCTATATTGAAAAGGTATTGAAGATTTGGTATGCAAGATTGTAAGTTAGACGATACCCCTATTGTTAAAGGAGAAATGTTCGGTCTCAAACACTGTTCTTAAGAATAATTTGAAACTAACGAAGTTCAAAAGATTTCTTATAGTTTAGCTATTGGAAGTCTAATGCATACTCAGGTTTGTACGCATTCAAATATTGTGTGCATTATTGGGATGTTAGCCATATATTTGAGTGATTCTAAAATTAATAATTAAGCAGCAGCCAAAAGTTCAAGTTGTATTTACAGAGAACAAATTATTTTAAGCTCACATACTAGAAGTCAAAAAGGTTAAAGTATTAAGATACCGACTTTACTAGACGCCAAGATAGTGAAAAGGCTATATTTGTATACTTGGTGGATGAGTTATATCAGGAAGAGTGTGCAATTTACATTCATAGCTCATTTTATCATGACAGTAAAGTTTATGGTGCATTATAAGGCATTAAAGTTATGGAATATGACTGCAGAATCTTGTCACTGGGCTGCGAATTAAGGATAAAGTTGAAAGACACTAAGATTATTTTGTGACAATAAGTTAGCAGTCTCATATTCCAATAACAACAGGAGTTCGGTAAAGTCAAAGCACATTGACATAAAGTTCCTGATTGTTAAAGTTAGAGTTCAGAGTGGTCAGGTGTCTTTAGAACATAACGTAACAAACTCCATATTGTGGATCCACAAACTAAGGGATTACCACCGAAGGCTTTTCATGAGCACATTGCTCATAGAGGTGGCATGTCGGTTAAGGATATTCAGTTTCAGTGGGAGTTTGTAACCTTTCAATGTTCTTTTATATAGACACACTTCAGTTTTGGTTTACGGTTTCAAGTTTACGGTTTCGGTTTACAGATATTTTGAGGATATTTCTGCAGAAATAAAGTATTCAGTTGAGTTTCCACTCTGACTTGTTTTTCGGTTGGACCAGTTGGAAATAGGCATGCTTAGATCACATTGCATGTAATTTTCACGCTACACATCCATACTTGATCTATATCATTTAGTTATATTGGTATATGTGATCAAGGAAGGTTTAGCTGCGATATAAATGCAGCGAAAGCCGCCTTGGTTCTATGCTGCATAATTGATGGATGAGATTGTTTATAGGTACTTCAGTATATGATAGCAAATATTTGGAGCTCATAAGGTGACATACAATTATAAGGTTATGTGTATGTATATATGTGTAGTCCAAGTGGGAGATTGTAAAATTATATGGACTTGCACATATATAAATACATAAATAATTAAATGTCAGTTGCTATCATTAAAAGGTTGGTCCAGATTAAACGTGATCTACTGCAGTTTAAAGTTATGTGGACCTAATTAGACACCTCGTAAAGTATGGGGGTAATGTGTAGATACCCGGATGTAATTCTAGTTTAATGATGGGCTGAACTAGAATTACATAAACTATATTCTACTATAAAAGGGTTATGGTCCCCAAAGGGTTTTCTTTACTGATATCCCATCGTCAGTTAAAGAGAGAGTGACCCACATAATGGTTTGGAAGACCAAAAGACCGTGAGACTGAAGAGTCACAACCATTGCTATGGATTCAGGTACGCTTCCGCAATCTAGTATTATTATTCTTGATGATTTGACATGATAGGTCCTGGGTTAATTGTAGTTTAATCTACGCTTTAATTCTATCATGTTGACATTGATACCAATATTTCATAAGTAAGCTCTAGCGGTAGGAGTGTCAATGGTTCAGTTCGGTCGGTTATTTCGAAAATTTTGTACCATACCAATTTTTCGGTTATTCAAGAATGTATAACCAAAATTTAGATTTTCGAAACCGTCCAAATCATATCGGTTTCTCTTTAGTTTCGGTACGGTTCGGTTAATTTTCGGTTTTTTTTTTTTAAATATTGTGCCATTTTTGTCGTACAAGACAACAACTTTGAAAAACAAGTATTGCTTTCATTGCAAAATTCATACGATTCTAGTGATTAAATTAAAATATAAATATCATCTTACTAGAGTACTAAAAGATATTAGAGATAACAATGATATCACAATTATTTGAATATTTGGTGAAGTGTGCTTAAAATGATTCATTACAATATATGACAGTGAAACACTTTACAATACCTACTCTCTTGATAACATTATGAAATAGTGGGTAAGAATAAATAAACAAAAAGTTAGATAATTATTTACATTATTTCTACTGCTAAACTCATGTTCATTTAATTTTTAATAAGGTATTTGATTATGATGTATTGTTCTATACTAAATCAAAGTTCAAAATAAACATAAGTCTACATAAAGAGATTAAACCTTCATCCCTGGATAAAATTTACAAGACGAATGAAAAAATAGTCCGCGAAGACCTTCTACAATAAATGTTGACACTACTGCAGGAACTAGATTTTAAGGAATTTATAGTTTAAAATGGCGAATGCAATACACTATTGAAACATGCTAGTTTCAACTTTTAGTAGTAGTAGTATTAATAGAATTAAGTAGGTTGGGATGCTTAGTATTACTAATATCACCCTAAGAATTAACTGTCAAAAAATATCTACTTTGTTGATTTTATAATTAATTAAATTATATATATGTTTTCATATATAAAGTATATTTTATGCATATAAATTTATTCGGTTCGGTTCGGTATTTTTTCGGTTTCTTTTTATAAAATAAAAAACCTAACCTAATAATCGGTACGGTTATGACTTTGCATAAGAACCTACAGTTTTATTTTAAAGAACCTAAAATTCGGTTCGGTACGGTTCGATTCGGTCGGTTGTATCGGTTTTTGAAAAACCATTGACACCCCTATCTAGCGGGTAGTCTGTTATGGTAGCAAAACCAAAGAAAATATTGAATTAGGGACTTTAAGTTTCCAAATCCATTTAAATTCCTGGGAGGGGAACCTTGGTGATTTGATGATATTGTAGACAGACTTGGTGTTGAATGGTCCATTAGAAATTAAAGATCTGGAGGTATGTAAACAGCTCTGATCTTGTCCAGAATGGAGTCGGGCAAACTGAAGGAGATAGAAGAGAGATTTAGGCTTTCATTTCTATAAGTCTACTAAAATGAATATTCCTTTCATTGGGGATGAAAGGGCCTTGAATTAGAGATATCAAAGAGGGGACATTGGGAATCTAAAAAGATGTCTGAAGATTGATATTTCCCCATTTCTCACGCTCCAATAGCCACCCTTGGAGCAAAAAGACCATCGATGTAGAATGTTTTTCCAAAGGTAAGTAGGATTCTTATAAGCTTCGTAATTAGGGTTACGATATCTATTCAAGAAGAATTTTGCCCACAAAGAGTTAGGGTTTTTGAACATTCTCCAAGCAAGGCTGGCTAAAAGAGCCTACTGATTCTATAATGCCAAGTTTCGTGGTTATGGGAAGCTAAGGGAGATCAATATAATTTGCATGTGATGATTTGGAATGAAGTTTAAAATAGAGGCAGCAAGAGTAGTCCTACCAGCCTTATTAAGAAATCTTACTTTCCAAGAAGAGAGTTATTGTTCATTCTATCCAGGATGAATTGGAAATCCTTGGCGTTTGACATTTTATTAAATAATGGGAAGCCTAAGTAGGTACCTAATTCTCTAGTTTGCTTGATGTTAAAGAAGTTACAGGTTTGAGTTCTAATAGAGAAGTCATTGCAAGAGAACATGATTTTGGATTTATCCAAGTTGATCTTTTGGCCAGAGGCTTGACAGAAAGAAAATAAAGTGTTATAAATAGAGGTGCAACTGCCAATATTTATTTAGAAGAAATGTGTTAGATCATCTGCAAATGATAGATGAGATATACCCGAGCCATTTCTGGAATATTTTATAGGGTCCACTGATGATTCTCTAATTCCATACAAATTGATCTAGAAAGTTTTTCAATATACACAATGAAGATATCAGGCAACATAGGATTCCCCAACATTATATTTTATTGTCTGCCTTTATGATATTGTTGATATTTCATTGTCCTCTTTCAAATGTACTCAATATAGGATACATCAAGCTCCTGAAAACACTTGAATCTTCACCTTTCGCAGAGCTTTCATGGGTTGCATTCATTCATTCAAAAGCATTGCAAATTTTTCTCTATGTACATTTTTTAAGATAGACACGGTAACTTCTTGGAATGATTTCTTTGGATTTAACTTCAAGAATGTACTCTGCTTCACCCATATCCTTTATGTCAAATGACCTTGAAAGTCATGACTTGATAGTCTTTAGATACTCCGAATTATTTCTGGTTATCAAAATGCCATCCACTTGAAGAAAAATAATTGCATACATTTAATCAGACCTAAATGCCATGGTCTTCATCAAACATAGTGAAATGATATGAGATCATTTCTTCATGAAATCTCGAATACCAATGTCTGGAAGACTGCTTTAGACCATAAATTGATCTACTCAATTTATTGACCTTCTTTTCTTGGCTTTTAACAAGGAAACCAACAGGTTGTTCCATGTAGATCTACTCGTTTAGTTCTCCTTTGAAAAACGCTATCATAACATCCATTTGGTGTAATTCTAAATTCAAACGAGCAACAACAACCAAAATAATTAGTGAATTAAGGTAAACTTCACAATTGGTGAAAAAGTTTCCTCATAATCAAATCATGCTTGTTGAGTAAAGCCGTTTGCCACCAAGTGCGCATGTATCTTTCTATTGATCCATCTATTTGCGTTTAATTTTGAGAACTCATTTGTTCCTAAATTGCTTTACGCCCAGGCAGAAGATTAACTAAGTCCCAAACTTTGTTAATTTCCATGACTTTAATTCTTCTTTCATTCATCTATTAATCCCTTTCAAGGCTCGATAAAGCCTCATCTATAGAATTTGGATTTTCCACTTCTGTTTCCTATACAAAAAAAAACGTAATCCTCAATATCATGAGTACGTTTAGGTACACTTTCATGGTACTCCTTCATAATTGAGATTCATATTTTTTAGAAGGTTTTTTCACTTGAAAACTCCCACTCGGATCAGCACCATACTCGTGATGATTTTCAAACGTGTTAGAGGACACTCGCTGATCATCTTAGTTCAAGATTCCAAAGAAGCTCTCCATCCTTTGCTTCAACCTTCTTTGAAAAATCTTTTTCTAAAAATATGACGTCTCATGATTTAATTTCAGTACACTTCTATCCTCCAATTCAAAAATGAACACATATTCTTTTGAGTGCTCTGAGTATCTTATAACGATATATTTCTTTCCTTTTGGGTCTAATTTACCCACCTTATTAGAAGAATCTTTAACAAAAGTGGTACGACCCCATTATTGTAAATCATTCTAGTTTAGTTTCTTACCGGTCGACAGCTCATTAGAAGTGGAAGGAACTAACTTAAAGCCGCTCCATTCAATACATAGGCTACAGTCAATAACTCATCTCTCTAGAAGGAGATAGGTAAATTTGCTTGTGTCATCATGGACCAGGTCTTGTCCAATAGCGTTCTATTCTTTATTTAAACTACATCATTTTGTTGAGGTGTATAAAGAATAGTTAATTGTTTGGTAATGTCTTGTTCACTACACAATTTATTAAATTATAAAGTTTTTATTTGAGGGGTCAGCATAGTTGATGAGATGACAATATTTAGCCGTTAGATGTATATGTTGTCACGCCCTAAAATTTACTAAAAATAATAAAATAAGGTTGTGACTTAGGTGTTTAAGGTACAAAATTATTGAGATTTTCGGAGTCGCCACTTGACATAGTTCAAAGGTGTGCCAAGTCACCAAAGAGGTACCTTGGAACACCTATGACTCGTAAGTGGTCTGCGTCAGAGTTCCGGGTAAGGATCTCGATTGACTCGCGGGAAGGTGTTAGGCACCCTCGAGTCCTGTGCCGAGCACAGTTGCTTTATTGTCGCAATTTTAACTTTATTAAATATGGTTGTATTATTTTGCCGTTTGAGTTTAAACTTTAATTCAGAAAAATTTAAAGTGTTATTCTTATCCAACTTCACGGAAGATCGGACGGATTAACACTTTAACTCATAATAGCTAAAATATATTACGCATTTCCAACCTCACAGAGGATTGGTCTATTTTTACGGATTTTTACATGTACCGCATTTGCTTCCGACGTTTTAGATTGAATATGGCTTAAATTAATATCTACACAAGCGCAATTCAAATTAAATCAAGAAAATTACTAAATTTACGTTTAAACACTATTGGGGCTTAACGTTAAAGGACTGAAATTAATTGAGCTAGGTTCGCAAAATTCTTGGTCCACTTAGTTTATTGTAGCCTTAAACTTAAAGGCTGGAACTAAAAAAGGCCAGATTTGCAAAAGTATGAGGCCCATTTTATTCAAATTCACACCTTTATCAGAATCGCACTCATGTTCTCTTTTGCCCACTTGCTTCAACATTTGGCCATTTAGAAATTTAATTTAGTTTCAACCCACTGTGTCGTTCACAAGATTTGCATAAATGTACTTTATTTTATTTGCTCTTACACATGTATCATATCTGTCAATCTACTTTAAAATATGGCCAGAATTATCAAGGTTTTTGTAAATCAAGTTTTGTCCAATTTTTGTCCATTTTTTCCTTTTTATTCCATAGTAACTTTTCATCAAAAGAACTCCTAACATTGATTGGAGCACACATTTTTATGAATATAAAGTGCTGATACGTTGTTTTAAGCTTGTTTCAGAAAACATTTTTTGCGCAAACAATCACTTTTCGCTCAAGTTTTTCAGGTCTGGCCTTAGTGGTTAAGATGGTTATTATTAAGCTACAGGAACATACAATCAACATTTAGCCGAGGATTTAAGCACATTCATGGATAGCAAACACAACATGATACATAAATAGGCTTTGAGTAAGACATTTCACATAGCCATAGATTTAATACATATAAGATTTGAGGAGTACCTAATAGCAAAATGAAACTCCAACTAGCCAAATGCGACAAGCAGCCCAGCTAACAGCCGCAACCAGAAGGAAAACAAACAAAAACAAGACCTTAATTCAACCCCCAAGTTTCAGTTACAAGCCAGAACTAAATCAAAAAAATTTTACTGCTTTTCTTTTAAAAAATAGAAAACTCACAGATCTCTCTTCTTTTTTTTTTTTTTTTCTGGAGGGGTTGTTGAGAAGTTAATGTCTGTTTTAATGTGTAGTAAATGCATGTATATATAGGAGAGATGAAAGTAAAAAAAAATGGGGGGAAAAATCTAGGTGAAAATGATGTAAAGAGGAGGGAAAAGGGGCTGTTGGGTGTAGAGTCCAAGGACATTAATGCAAAGGTGAAGAATTGCCATTTTTATGCTAGCTTTCTCACCAACCCTTTAAAGGAAAAGCTGAAGCTTTCCCTTTTGATGCTAAACTTTGTCCCAAGTTTGACTCCTAAAATTTCCTATCTTTTTTTTTTTACCTTTTACTTCTCTACTTTTCCCCTTTTTTTTTAATTTTCAGACTTTAACTCAAACCAAAAACAAAACCACACACTACTTTACACAACCTCATACTTTAGATAATGGCCAAACATCAGGATCCTAAATTTAAACTTTCAGTCCAAATTAATGTATCAAAGGTTCCCATAACAGATCATCTAGTGACTAAAAAAAAAATCCAAAGACTAGACAAGCTCTTAGACAATACTATAGGATTCATACAGATCCTAGGTCGGACACTAATGCCAACGAGAACAGGGACACGATTGATATGGCAATTCATTCAGACAACTATCCTTCATGAATTAAACAACTAAACTTCAAAACTTGGAATTACTTACCTACTAAACCAAAAGAACCAGTTCAAATCAATCATGAAAAGCTAATTAGACAGCCCACAAGATCACAGTTATGCTTTGTAAAAGAGACAACGTCCAAGTGCATTACTTCCACAGATTTGAACGGACAACAATACATTTAGGCTCAACATGCTAACAAGGAATCAGGCCATACAAAAGGGTTTCAAACAAGGAGACGATCATAGCAAATATACATGTTCAAATACTTGGGGCCAAAACCGTGTGTGTGAATACGAACGTGATCTAAAATTCAACTCCATTCACCGATTAAACAAGAATAAACTTCAAACTACATAACTAGCCAACATCCGTTCACACATACGCGAGTTAAACACCAAATTGATATTTAACACACTAAGCACTACACTAAAACATGCCTATCTAACTGAACAAACTAAAACAATAACTATCTTAAACACTAGCAAAATCTAACAGCCCAGAAAGGAAAATACAGAGCCAGATTCTCACCCGTCGAGCAAAGGGCTAAAGCGCCATTGAAACTGCCTTGCCATTGCTGTTTCAGCCTCGCCGTAGATCGTAACAACGCCACCACGACCTCGTTGCCATTGCTGAACCATACCAAAATACGGTGCCAAACAACCTCGCCATCACAGTTTTACACCCACACACAGCCCTTAAACTCGTAACATCACCTCAAACCATCATCACTACTACAGACCCGCTGCCTCGCCAATGTTCGCCTCGGATCAGTACACAGCGTCATCAACATTGCCACAAGTTTCCCGTGTCCTCAACACCAAAACAACAAAACAACCATTGAATCCCTAGCCTAAATCTCCACTCCATGCCATCGTCACTGCCTCGACTAACAGTCATGTCCGCGGCCTCACCTAAAATAAACCTCACTGCCCCGCTTCACTTCCCCTAGCGTCACTGTCAAAACACTTCCCTCGTCACCTCCACAACATCGTCACTTTAACCATCCCATAAACCTCATGAGAACAAATCAAAACAGAAACAGAAAACGGAAATGAGAAGAAGAGAAAGAACAAACAAAAGAAAGAAAACGAGAAACAAGGAACGTGTGAAACTGGACGGGGAAAAAACAAAGGGACGGGTTTTGGGAGATGGGGTGTGGGATGTACTAGGGAAAGAGAGGGTAAGAAGAAGAAACAAGAAAACTTACCGGAAAAATTCAAAGGAGTCGCCGGAAATGGGACATTTGAAACCCGATCTACGCCGAATCAGTGTGTTTTCGAGAAAACCATGGGTGAATCGGGGTAGAGGGGATCGAGGCGAATCTGGAGGTGTAAAATTTTGGCCGGAAGGTGGTGGCCCGCCGTCGCCGGTGGCGGAGCTCCGACGGCGGCGGAAATTTCGCCAGGGCTTCGCCCATTTCTGTGATGTTTGAGTGTAATGGACAAAATGAGTGGTTTAGTGGCTTTTGTATGTGAAAGTGATGGGTGAATATTGATTGTTGGATCAAAACAAATGAACGGCTGAGATCTCACCGGGTCAAATGGGGTGGGCTGAGATTTTGGGCTTCATTAGCCCTCCTTTTGGGTTTCACAAATAGTCCTAATTGTAGGTTACACATTAACTAACGCACACGCAATTAACAAATAAACTAATTAAACAACAGTTAAAATTATGCAAATACTAGATTATCACAGTCAAAATGTAAAGACACAGTCAGACACATAACAAAATTGTATATATTTTTTTTTGATAATTTTCTAGTATTTTTTTCTCCTAATTTAATTACTAGAATTAGCTACGATACAGATAAAAATTGAGGAAAATTAACACTACCATTTTATGCATTTTGGTATTTTAGGTGCCAAAATTAGGTGATTACAGCTGCCCCTCTTTGTTCGGGAACACGAAGAGTTTTCGGACAAAGAAGTAATCGACGACTAATTTTGGCTTTTCGGTTCTAGCCGAGAGCATGCTTGCAAAATTGTGACCGTACCTTGACTTTTGGTTCTAACCGAGAACAAAGTTACCTACATATCCCCGGACTAAGGAATCAGGTCAGTGTAGTTCCTCACGTGCGGTAGCTGGGACTACCGCATTCAGATAGACACTAGACTCTCCTAGACTAACACTAAGCACTCTCTAGACGCTTCTATGCACAACAGGACTAACTCTAGAAGCTTTCAGAACTAACTGGGACTGACTCGACGCTCCTAGACTTACCCCGGGCTGACTCAAGACACTTTTGACACACTAGAGTTGTTGTTGCTGGTCACTGTCGCTGGTTGCTGGCTAGCTGGCTGGTGGTCACTGCTTTACAAAGGAAAATGAAAGTACAACATTGAAAATGAAAAATTACAATTCCTAAGCTAACTTCTTCATGCTTCCCAAGCTGATAAACTGGTCCGAAGCTCCCACTACTAAAGTAGTCTTGAAAACTTGAAATTGCCGCTCCGGCGGGCTTTGCCTCTAAAGTTGAAACTGCCGCTTTGACGAGCTTTGACTTGAATGCTGAAATTGCCGCTTTGACGGGCTTGACTTGAAAAAAAAAAATTGCCGCTTTGACGGACTTTGACTTGAAAATTGAAATTGCCGCTTTGACGGACTTCTTGAATGCTAAAATTGCCGCTTTGACGGGCTTTGACTTGAATGAAATTGCCGCTTTGACGGACTTTGACTTGAATGAAATTGCCGCTTTGACGGACTTTGACTTGAATGAAATTGCCGCTTTGACGGACTTTGACTTGAAAGATAAAACTGGAACCACCACTCTAGTGGGTCTTGTTCGTGTTGAATTGAAAACCATCACTCTGATGGGTCTTTCTTATGCTGAAAATCTAAAACCATCACTCTGATAGGTCTTGCTTTTTGTTGAAAATTAGAAACCATCACTCTGATGGGTCTTGCTTCTGCTGAAAATTGAAAACCATCACTCTGATGGATCTTGTTTGACTGGAAATTGAAGACCATCACTCTGATGGATCTGGTTCTGAAAAGCTGAAAACTTTAACCCATTATCCCAATGGGTCTTTCTTCTTTTGGAAATTGAAAAATTGCAACCCATTATCCCAATGGGTCTTGACAGAAAGCTGAAATTATAAACCATCACTCTGATGGGTCTTGCTTTTTGCTGAATTGAAAACCATCACTCTGATGGGTCTTGCTTCTTCTGAAAATTGAAAACCATCACTCTGATGGGTCTTGCTTCTTCCTGAAATTGAAAACCATCACTCTGATGGATCTTGCTTATGCTGGAAATTGGAAACCATCACTCTGATGGGTCTTGCTTTTGTTGAAAATCAGAAACCATTACTTTGATGGGTCTTGCTTCTTCTGAAAATTGAAAACCATCCCTCTGATGGGTCTTGTGTTTAGAGTTGAAAGTTCTATCCCATTATCCCAATGAATCTTGTCTTGAAAGTTGAAAACCACTGCTCGCTGCTCGGATGGTCCCTGATTTCTTTCTTTATTTCTTTTTCTGCTCTTCAAGTTCGTCCCCGACGAGCAACTGACTTGATGTAGTTGCGTTCTCACACTTCCCAACCCAAATTCTCATATCGGTCTTTGGTCACACCTTTTAGAAATAACAAACCATTTCCTGGTGATCTTCATGGTACAATCTCGGTGTTGGACTCCCATTCCCGACTTTTCTGGTACAACTGAAACTTGTAGACAAGTTTTGCAAACCTTTCTGAATGCCCAAAAATAATGAGAAAGAAATAGATGAAAAGGAAAATGAAGAAACTCAAAAGGAAGACATCGAATAAAAGATGTCTCTAGTAGATAGAAGAAACTTATTTGGAGGTGAAGCGACAATCTTAGTAAAACATGACATGCATCTGGAATCAACACTTGATCCTTTCACCCGGTCTATCCCTAAACTTGCTCCCAGTTTGACAACCTTGCTCAACCCGAACTTGATGACGACTTCCACAACCCTCATTCGACTAGTAGTGCCCCTTGGGGTTTTCACCGACTAGCCTCTCTCATTGTTCTTTTAACTCACTATTGCCTTGCAGCGCCTTTTCAGGTTTTCACCAACAAGACTTCATTTTTTTTTATTTTCTTTCATTTTTTCGCTATCTCCCAATCGACCTCCCATCTCTCCTTGCTGCTCAACCCCGTCTTTCCTTTCTTTCTTCAATTTCGGCCTTTATCTTGATTCCCCGGAGAATTTCTCCTTTAATGACCTTAGTGCTCCCAGCTCCTAAATGTGATTGTCGGCTTATAAGAATGCGACTTTACAGCGTGGAACTTATCCCTTGATACCCTACTCGGCTTGACATTCTCAATGATCGGTCAGAAGGGTCTTTATTTGGACTGTAACATTAGATTTGGTTAGTTTATAAAGAAAGGGGTTCAACATAAAAGCTCAGAAACATCTCATGAGACAATCAGACGAATATCACAAACTATGAAATCACCGCTTTTTGAAAATAAAACAAAATTATTTCCCCAGTTTAGGCAAATTGGGGACTGTTTCTCTTCTTTTTCTTTTTTTCTTTTTTCTTTTATCTATCTTTTTTTTTTTTAGTTTTTCTCTTTAGTTTGAAAAGCGGTATGAAAGCATCTCATGAAATGACTTGGTGAATGGTACAACCCTTGGAATCATTTTTTTTTTAAAATAACAACAAACTGAGGCCCCCATTTATTGAAAACCCGAGGAATTATCTTTTGAATTTTCTGATATGCAAACATGGGGAATATCGAGATTATCCCCCGAGATGAACACGATAAAAGAAAAGGGATGTTGACTTTCTCTTCTTTCTTTTCTTTTTTTTTTTTAAAATAAACTTCTGTCCCAGTTTAGGATAAACTGGGGCGCTTTGAGTTTTTTCCTCGACTTCGAGACTGATATACCAAACATCTAATGAAACAGACGAATATATGGTATGATAAAATAGAAGTTTGTTTTTATTTTATTTTAAAATAAAAACAAACTTCTGCCCCAGTTTAGCATAGAATGGGGGACAAAATTTCTTTTGACGTTGGCCGCAAACTTGGAGGCAAGTTTTGCGTCAATATGAACAGGGAACAAATGAACTTTTCCCTGTTATGACCGCACCCAAATGGTTGCCTACGTATCCTTTTGAGAGGAATCAGGTCAGACGTAGCTCTACCAACTGAGGTAGATTTTGTTGTTTCTTTTTCAATTCTTTTTTTTTTCTTTTCTTTTCTTTTCTTTTCTTTAGTCACATCAAATTGATTCCAAGGGAGGGTAGGCCAAAGAAAACAACAAAAGGGCTGACAAAAGATATAGTGTTTGGGTAGAAGAAACGAAAGCCGTTCGTCATCCCCGACCCGAGAATGCCTCGCACAAATAATGACTCAATCAATTGAGCTGGACTGATCCACACGTATCCTCGACTTCTGCTTCACTGATGATTTTCAAACGGGTATTTCATCTTCGGTCGAAGCGACCGTGCATGATTTGAACTTCTCACCGATCTCCCTTATCGGATGACTACTGATTAATTTCCAACTCATTTCAATCCCTCTTTTATCCCTCTCTACTACTCATATAGCTCACAATGCCAGAGCGTGTGTCTAGATCAAGACGTAAATTCCGCACGCATGTCATGTTATTAAGGTCGACAAAACATAAAACAGAAAACTAAGGAGGTAAGAACAGGAAACATAAAAGGCCGAATATTAGGACGAGATGGATCTCTCTTTCATTGAATTGAAGATATAAGGGTTTGAACAAACAAAACAAGCGAAATAATGCACTTGGATTACAACCCTTGAATAACCAAGTACATAGAAAGATTAGCAAAACAAGCTACAATATTTCACAGTCACTCAATTGCAAGTCAGGGCCAGTTTCCTGCTTTTCATTCATTATTGAGCCCTTCACAAGGATGCACCATGCTGACACCAAACAAATTCCCTGAATCTGGCAATTTCTTCTTCTTTTCCTTATTTTCTTCAAGTCCCATCGGGGTGGACTTCACTTCTTTGGGACTGATGAATGATCGAGTAAGATTTGGAATTGGCTTCTCAAGAGACATGTTCGTCTTCTTCATTTCTTCACCCCTCACTCTGTCTGCTACCCCAAACTCGATTTCAGGAACACAGTTCACTGTCACAAGCATTTGGTTAGCCCAAATTGACACATCACCAACAGGTACTATCGGCATTGCAGATTCAGCTCTCAACTCTTCTCCACATACCATTCCCACCATATATACATCATCATGGATGGGCAATGAGTTCTGGTTGATATCTGACGCATTTGAGCCCTCGATTTGGATTAGACCATTATCTATCAGAGCTTGGATATCCTTCTTGAGAAAATGGCAATTCTCAGTGTCATGCCCCGGTGCACCTGAATGGTAAGCACATTGACGAGAGTCGTCAACCCTATCCCTAGGATGCATTCCTCCATTGATCGATTTTAGTATGTCCAAAGCTTGCAACTTCTGAAAAAGTTCGGCATAAGATTCTCCAATTGGCGTGAACTCATTCTTTTTCACTTGATGCACCTTTTTATACTCAACTTTCGGGCAAAACCCTGGGGGACTTCTTGGTCGGTGGGAAAGGTTCGGTGTAGGCTGGAATTGGTTATGTGGAGTTTGGTGAATGGGATATATAGGATGTGGGACTGGAGCGCGCCATTGCGGATAAGACGATATTGGAGCATATGGCTGCACTTTATGGATTGAGTATTGGGGTGGAGGGACGGAATACTGCGGATTTTGTGAGGTGTAGTAGTGTTGTGGAGGATATATTTGTGGAGCTTGGTATGAATGGGTTTGATTGTATCTTTTCTCGCTCCACTTCTGTGAACCCGAACCCACCATGGCTACATCATCTTGATTCTTCTTCCCCAAGGCTCCTGCCTGAGCTCGCAAAGCTGTTTGGCTGACAATCTTTCCAGTCTTGATTCCTCTATCAATCATTTCCCCAATTCTTACTGCTTCACTGAAGTGCTTCCCAATGGCAGAGGCCATCGCTTGGTAGTATGTTTCATCGAGCACTTCGACGAACTCTTCAACCATCTTATCATCTGGGATCAAAGGGCTCACCCGCGCTGCTTGTTCGCGCCACCTGTAGGCATACTCTCTGAAACTTTCACTTGGTTTCTTTGTGATCGTCTTCAAGGAAGAACGATCAGGAGCAGCCTCCATTTTGTAAGCATAATGGTTTAGAAAAGCGCTGGCCATGTCATCAAAGGTGACCCACTTCGAAACATCTTGTTGTACAAACCATTCTGTTGCCGGTCCTCCCAAACTGTCAGGAAAGTATGCCATCAACAATTCGTCCTTCTCAATCCCCCTCATTTTGTTAAGGTAGATCTTCATGTGGATCCTTGGATCACTTTGCCCAATGTACAGATCAAATTTGGGCACA
The DNA here is from genome assembly GCA_037355625.1 of Petunia x hybrida. NCBI lineage: Eukaryota > Viridiplantae > Streptophyta > Magnoliopsida > Solanales > Solanaceae > Petunia > Petunia x hybrida. The sequence goes on along the minus strand of JBBBVM010000504.1, from coordinate 181,446 downwards.
ACAAAACCTTCAGGCAATGGCACATGAGGGAACAAACACAGGTCTTTGTATGAGACATTGATTTTACCCCCTTGACCTTGTATGTTTTTCACAGTTTGCTCCAAGCTTTTCAATTTCCGAGCAAAATCATTCTCTTCTGTCTTTCCCAGCCTTTCGATATCCGAATGTGATTCTGGGTGGTGTCCCTGATCATACGACTCGGTTTGGCGGCACACATTACCCTGAGCTTGGTCAAATTGTTGATCACGAGCCCTTAACTGTGGGTCACTGTTCGATCTTTGCAAAGTGTGCCCTGCAGGAACGGTGAATGTTGCGGCAGGAACCTGGGGTTGGCCATGTTGTCTTTGTTGTGGGAATTGTGCCCCCGGTTGTATAGTAGAGGGTCCGGCTGCATTGTCAGTTGCCAGATGTGGACCAAATCCCGGAGGGTGACGGGGGTCCACTGTGGATTGCCCTTGCCCTGGCGGCTGAGTATTTGCCATGAAACCAGCAGCACCTGACGGAGCAGGAGGTGCCTGAACTGCGGCCAAGTTGTGAGTTAGCTGTGTCATCATTTCTTTCATGGCTGCAAAGTCCTCGGCCATCTTGGCCTGTTGCTCAGCTAAACGAACCAGCTCGGTGTTCTCAATTTCCTCAGCCATCGTTGTTTGAGTGCTTTCCTGAAGAGGAACTTCAACCACTTCTGGTACAGGCGGTGGTCCCTTGATTCTGGTGGAGTAGGAATGTGGGGCCAGCACGGCAGTTGCTCAAGCTAATGAACCAAATAGGTTAGCACAAAAGAAACACAGATTGCAGCCTAAGGTTGTTATGCGTCATCCCGAAACGGTTAACAGCGTAAGCCGAGTGTACCGACCGTATCCCCCAAAGATCGCTCACGTGCCTTGAAAAAAATCAGAACAAAACTGTAACTGGCACGTAATTAGAACAAGGACAAACATGGATGATTTTCTTTTTTGATTTTTTTGATTTTTTTTTTTAACCTCTTTTTCTAGCACAAAAACATAATTTAGATAAACGACACGAGACAGACTCAAAATAAACTGCTTGACATGATGCACGAGTCAAAGATATATACAAACTGACACATTGGGCGGGTACACTGGATGGTGAAAATAATGAGACTCGACTTTTTAGCGGAGTCAAATTATTCTACCAGGATCAACGCAAAATACAACTTAACTGATTGCAATTTATCGTATGCACCCTGACTTGACCTTAAACAAAATAGATAAAGTGGGACCCTGAAATAAACATTTTTTTTTATTATATTTTTTTCGGAGATTCGAAATGGAACTAAAGAACAGATTATGAAACAAACTATTTTTCTTATCCGAAAGGTGACTCCAAAATCGGACATTACGACAACACAAAGACGGACACAATTTTTTTTTGTTTGTTTTGTTTTTTGTTGTTTTTTTTTTTTTTTGGTTTGAAACAAACTCTTTAATCTAATTCGAGAAAGAATCTTTAGAGTATTTACAAAATCTGGCAATTAGGATGACACAAAATATTACACAAATTAGACGCAAAATTGATTTCTAAAATTGGCCATTTTGACGGCGTAAAACCCCGATAAATTAATTTCAAAATATGAACCTGACTTGGACACAAACACAAAAGGGTCCAAAATTTCGCCATTATACCGGCGCAAAATTATGACAAATTATTTTCTAATACTTGAGACCGGCACAAAAATTAGACTCTAAGAGTTCTTGAAAAAATTCGCCATTATAACGGCGTAAAACGACAACTAAACAAAAATATTTCGAAACACGGGACTAAACCTAATTTTCTATCGTTTTCCTTTTTTTTTTTTTAATTATTATTATTATTTTTTTGACACTCGCCCCCCGGTGATCGGTCAGCATAACAACCTTTCGAACATATGCAACACAGAAAATGCCATAAATGTGTCTTTTTAGGACGTGGGTCTCGTCCTGACACGAAGGAGGTCAGCCTAGACAAGTGCAGTACCGGTGTACCGCACCTCGATAAGTCATCGAATGAAATGCAGATAAATCTGGCCTAAAGGTTCAACTCTAGGTGACACAACTGACTCAGTGTCTAGACTGGCTGAAAACCCGGTGGACAAACCGGGCGGAAAGCGCATCAGGGCCATCCGGAGACAGTGTGTCCGGCCTAAAACCCCGTCACGCCTTCCTCCTAAATCATGGGCAATTTAGTAAGAAGTCCCAGATGCCACAAGCAATCTGGTATATATATATATCAGAGACTCAGAGGGGTTGTGCGAGAGAAGACAGTTTATATACAGTTCAAATAAATATTAAAGCAGTAACATTCAAAACATGGCAAACAAACAAACAAATATTCACAAGCCTAAAAAGCGACAATGATTAAAGCCTGAGATTCTAATTTTCCCCAGCGGAGTCGCCAAGCTGTCACGCCCTAAAATTTACTAAAAATAATAAAATAAGGTTGTGACTTAGGTGTTTAAGGTACAAAATTATTGAGATTTTCGGAGTCGCCACTTGACATAGTTCAAAGGTGTGCCAAGTCACCAAAGAGGTACCTTGGAACACCTATGACTCGTAAGTGGTCTGCGTCAGAGTTCCGGGTAAGGATCTCGATTGACTCGCGGGAAGGTGTTAGGCACCCTCGAGTCCTGTGCCGAGCACAGTTGCTTTATTGTCGCAATTTTAACTTTATTAAATATGGTTGTATTATTTTGCCGTTTGAGTTTAAACTTTAATTCAGAAAAATTTAAAGTGTTATTCTTATCCAACTTCACGGAAGATCGGACGGATTAACACTTTAACTCATAATAGCTAAAATATATTACGCATTTCCAACCTCACAGAGGATTGGTCTATTTTTACGGATTTTTACATGTACCGCATTTGCTTCCGACGTTTTAGATTGAATATGGCTTAAATTAATATCTACACAAGCGCAATTCAAATTAAATCAAGAAAATTACTAAATTTACGTTTAAACACTATTGGGGCTTAACGTTAAAGGACTGAAATTAATTGAGCTAGGTTCGCAAAATTCTTGGTCCACTTAGTTTATTGTAGCCTTAAACTTAAAGGCTGGAACTAAAAAAGGCCAGATTTGCAAAAGTATGAGGCCCATTTTATTCAAATTCACACCTTTATCAGAATCGCACTCATGTTCTCTTTTGCCCACTTGCTTCAACATTTGGCCATTTAGAAATTTAATTTAGTTTCAACCCACTGTGTCGTTCACAAGATTTGCATAAATGTACTTTATTTTATTTGCTCTTACACATGTATCATATCTGTCAATCTACTTTAAAATATGGCCAGAATTATCAAGGTTTTTGTAAATCAAGTTTTGTCCAATTTTTGTCCATTTTTTCCTTTTTATTCCATAGTAACTTTTCATCAAAAGAACTCCTAACATTGATTGGAGCACACATTTTTATGAATATAAAGTGCTGATACGTTGTTTTAAGCTTGTTTCAGAAAACATTTTTTGCGCAAACAATCACTTTTCGCTCAAGTTTTTCAGGTCTGGCCTTAGTGGTTAAGATGGTTATTATTAAGCTACAGGAACATACAATCAACATTTAACCGAGGATTTAAGCACATTCATGGATAGCAAACACAACATGATACATAAATAGGCTTTGAGTAAGACATTTCACATAGCCATAGATTTAATACATATAAGATTTGAGGAGTACCTAATAGCAAAATGAAACTCCAACTAGCCAAATGCGACAAGCAGCCCAGCTAACAGCCGCAACCAGAAGGAAAACAAACAGCAACAAGACCTTAATTCAACCCCCAAGTTTCAGCTACAAGCCAGAACTAAATCAAAAAAATTTTACTGCTTTTCTTTTAAAAAATAGAAAACTCACAGATCTCTCTTTTTTTTTTTTTTTTTTTTCTGGAGGGGTTGTTGAGAAGTTAATGTCTGTTTTAATGTGTAGTAAATGCATGTATATATAGGAGAGATGAAAGTAAAAAAAAATGGGGGGAAAAATCTAGGTGAAAATGATGTAAAGAGGAAGGAAAAGGGGCTGTTGGGTGTAGAGTCCAAGGACATTAATGCAAAGGTGAAGAATTGCCATTTTTATGCTAGCTTTCTCACCAACCCTTTAAAGGAAAAGCTGAAGCTTTCCCTTTTGATGCTAAACTTTGTCCCAAGTTTGACTCCTAAAATTTCCTATCTTTTTTTTTTTACCTTTTACTTCTCTACTTTTCCCCTTTTTTTTAATTTTCAGACTTTAACTCAAACCAAAAACAAAACCACACACTACTTTACACAACCTCATACTTTAGATAATGGCCAAACATCAGGATCCTAAATTTAAACTTTCAGTCCAAATTAATGTATCAAAGGTTCCCATAACAGATCATCTAGTGACTAAAAAATAAATCCAAAGACTAGACAAGCTCTTAGACAATACTATAGGATTCATACAGATCCTAGGTCGGACACTAATGCCAACGAGAACAAGGACACGATTGATATGGCAATTCATTCAGACAACTATCCTTCATGAATTAAACAACTAAACTTCAAAACTTGGAATTACTTACCTACTAAACCAAAAGAACCAGTTCAAATCAATCATGAAAAGCTAATTAGACAGCCCACAAGATCACAGTTATGCTTTGTAAAAGAGACAACGTCCAAGTGCATTACTTCCACAGATTTGAACGGACAACAATACATTTAGGCTCAACATGCTAACAAGGAATCAGGCCATACAAAAGGGTTTCAAACAAGGAGACGATCATAGCAAATATACATGTTCAAATACTTGGGGCCAAAACCGTGTGTGTGAATACGAACGTGATCTAAAATTCAACTCCATTCACCGATTAAACAAGAATAAACTTCAAACTACATAACTAGCCAACATCCGTTCACACATACGCGAGTTAAACACCAAATTGATATTTAACACACTAAGCACTACACTAAAACATGCCTATCTAACTGAACAAACTAAAACAATAACTATCTTAAACACTAGCAAAATCTAACAGCCCAGAAAGGAAAATACAGAGCCAGATTCTCACCCGTCGAGCAAAGGGCTAAAGCGCCATTGAAACTGCCTTGCCATTGCTGTTTCAGCCTCGCCGTAGATCGTAACAACGCCACCACGACCTCGTTGCCATTGCTGAACCATACCAAAATACGGTGCCAAACAACCTCGCCATCACAGTTTTACACCCACACACAGCCCTTAAACTCGTAACATCACCTCAAACCATCATCACTACTACAGACCCGCTGCCTCGCCAATGTTCGCCTCGGATCAGTACACAGCGTCATCAACATTGCCACAAGTTCCCCGTGTCCTCAACACCAAAACAACAAAACAACCATTGAATCCCTAGCCTAAATCTCCACTCCATGCCATCGTCACTGCCTCGACTAACAGTCATGTCCTCGGCCTCACCTAAAATAAACCTCACTGCCCCGCTTCACTTCCCCTAGCGTCACTGTCAAAACACTTCCCTCGTCACCTCCACAACATCGTCACTTTAACCATCCCATAAACCTCATGAGAACAAATCAAAACAGAAACAGAAAACGGAAATGAGAAGAAGAGAAAGAACAAACAAAAGAAAGAAAACGAGAAACAAGGAACGTGTGAAACTGGACGGGGAAAAAACAAAGGGACGGGTTTTGGGAGATGGGGTGTGGGATGTACTAGGGAAAGAGAGGGTAAGAAGAAGAAACAAGAAAACTTACCGGAAAAATTCAAAGGAGTCGCCGGAAATGGGACATTTGAAACCCGATCTACGCCGAATCAGTGTGTTTTCGAGAAAACCATGGGTGAATCGGGGTAGAGGGGATCGAGGCGAATCTGGAGGTGTAAAATTTTGGCCGGAAGGTGGTGGCCCGCCGTCGCCGGTGGCGGAGCTCCGACGGCGGCGGAAATTTCGCCAGGGCTTCGCCCATTTCTGTGATGTTTGAGTGTAATGGACAAAATGAGTGGTTTAGTGGCTTTTGTATGTGAAAGTGATGGGTGAATATTGATTGTTGGATCAAAACAAATGAACGGCTGAGATCTCACCGGGTCAAATGGGGTGGGCTGAGATTTTGGGCTTCATTAGCCCTCCTTTTGGGTTTCACAAATAGTCCTAATTGTAGGTTACACATTAACTAACGCACACGCAATTAACAAATAAACTAATTAAACAACAGTTAAAATTATGCAAATACTAGATTATCACAGTCAAAATGTAAAGACACAGTCAGACACATAACAAAATTGTATATATTTTTTTTTGATAATTTTCTAGTATTTTTTTCTCCTAATTTAATTACTAGAATTAGCTACGATACAGATAAAAATTGAGGAAAATTAACACTACCATTTTATGCATTTTGGTATTTTAGGTGCCAAAATTAGGTGATTACATATGTATGATTAGGGGTGGCTAAATAAGATCGGAGGCCTAACATTTAATAACATGCATAGTTTACTTTAATAACATTTAATAACATGCATGTATAGTTCACTTTAAAATTTACGGTTCTAGTTCTTTTGAGATGCAACTGTATAAATAAACCTTTTTCGAATTAATTTCTTCAAATATCTTTTTAATGAATAAATAAATACGGTTGATCTAGATCTGTATTGTAAAGACATTAATAATGTGGTAAATCTTCTTTCGAAAGCTTTTAAGTTTTATTTTATTTCTTTAAAAAAATTCAATTTTTCTATAGTAGAATATTATCTAATATTTTAGAACTCTAAATTTATATCCGTCAATAATATTTTCGACAACTATAATCAATAATGTAATGTATTGAAACAATTGACTAATATTTCATTCACTTAAAATAACTCTTACCAATATTAATAAAATATACTCCCTCTGATCCAATTTTAAGTATCTTACTTTCCTTTTTGGTCTGTCCCAAAAAGAGTATCTCTTAATATATATTTAGTGACAATTTCAAACATCATACATGACAAGTTTAAAATCAGAAGACTTCTTCCTATAAAAAGGACAACGATTAAATGAATATATTTATCATACATAAAAGCTCCAAAAAGTATAGTACTTACCATAGCTATCACTATGAGTTTCTTCCTTCAGCTTGCATTCAGGCACTACGATCGTCATGCTGAGAATCTGGCAAAAAAACTGAAAAACAAATCTCTCAACACCAAAATTTCATGCTAATGCCCATTAATCTGAAATTTAGACAAATATATTATTGTCTGGTTTATTGAAAATTATAAAATTACTATGACCTCCTTTCATTTTATCTTATATTTCTAATTTGTATAAAAGCTTTTGGCTTTAAGAACCTGTTGCATCTGGATGTCCCATGAACGAGTTATTCAGTACACGCTTCATAGAGCTTTGTGCTTAAAGCATCAACAAATTTTTACTTCTTTTATATGATTTTCACCTTTGCCAACTAAGAGTTAGCCTAGAAACCTTGTGAACAGATTGAATGAAACTAGGTTTTCAGTTATGGAGCTGCCCGAAAGCTGATCAGAGCTGGTTATTACTGGCCGAAAATAGGAGAGGATGTTAAGGCCTTCGTCTAGAAACGTGACAAGTGCCAGCACCACTGGCACGTTCTCCATCAGTAAGCTGAGCCACTTCATTCGGTCATGGTATAAAGTGGGGATGGATATAGTCGGGCCGCTTCCAACTACACTTGGTCAGACATGTTACTTGCTTGTTTAACTGACTATTTTTCTAAGTGGATGGAATCAGGTGCACTTTCCAAAACAAGGGAGAAGCAAGTGATCAATTTCATCTGGATGAATATCATATGCCGCTTCGGAGTGCCCAAGGAGATAACTCGCGACAACTGCCAACATTCCGTTGGTGCTAAGGTCACAGAATTCTTTGCAAAATGGGGGATCAAGAGGATTTCATCGACACCTTATCACCCAAGTGCAGATGGACAAGCTGAGTCTTCTAATAAGACGATTATAGAGTACTTGAAGAAGAGGCTGGAAGTAACAAAGAGAAAGTGGCATGAGGAGCTCCCTAGCGTGCTATGGGTTCATCAGACAATGGTGAAAAATAGCATCTAGAAGACACCTTTTTCCCTTGTTTGTGGATCAGAAGCCTTGATTCTGGTGGAAGTAGGCGAACCATGTCTTTTGTACACTTACAACCGAAAAATCAACTAATGAGGCTTTAGCGATTGAACTAGACTTGCTGGAAGGAAAAAGGGAGCTAGCTTTAGTCAAGATGACAGCACAAAAGCAAATGATGGAGAACTATAACTGAATAACAAGGCTAGATTTTGGAGCTTTAACAAAGGTGATTATGTTTTGTGGAGGAAGATACCCCGACTGGGAGAGCCTAACGATAGCAAACTTGGCGCCAATTGGGAAAGACCCTTCTGAATTGCCAAGGTAATCGGAATTGGGACTTACCAGCAGGAGAAAATGAACTTAAGGGCACTTCCACTCAACTGTAACGTATCTAAGCTCAAGAAATACTATGTTTGAGTAAACGATTTCGTATATTCTTCCCTTTTCAATTTCTTACAATCGAATATTTATTACTATGTTTATATTAACACTTTAAGGCCAAGTTTGTTCGAATAATGACAAACATCACTCACAAACACTTGAGCCTCAATTGCTCTGAAATCTGGATAGATAAGTCTGACGAAACGTTTTAACTCTGTCTTTATCTTTAAGGCAATCCCCTGGTTCCCTCTTTTCTTCCTCGTTTCATGAAAGTATATCAAAGGGAATTCAACGGGAAATCAATCTTCAGTGTTCGGCTCTTCATACTTCACACCCAAACACTGGTGGGATGGAGAGGTAAAAGCTGTTCAAACGATCAACTAGGGAATGCCCAAGTACCGGGGAATGCCCACGAGAAGCCAGAGATATGATAACATAGGAAATCGTTTGAAAAGAGTGCACTCGAAGCGATACTCACACTGGGGACTACTCATCTAAGAGACACGAACACACCCACACTGTGGACTGTTTGTCTTTAGAATCGGACTTATAAATTCTTAGTCGAATAAGAGCTTCACTGTAGCCACAATCCAATAGATGTCGAATGTATGATGTGTCGAGCAACCAATAAGCGGGGCCGAGATCTCTATGTAAGTGCCCAGTAACGGCCGAATATTCATTATAATAAATGCCTCATTGAAGTCGATTTTATAAATTTTTGTGCCTCAACACTTAGCGCATTTTATCATAAAGCTAGTTTGAATGACTAAATTACACTTATTAAACTAAGTGCTTTCTGAACCAAGTGATAAAAAATATTCGTGCATATACATGACAACGAGACGTTTAGGGTTTTCGGGTTTTAACTTGTCAGAAGCACGTCTATTTTTCAGGAAGGTGGGCCAATAATGATACTCAAGAAAGGCTTAATCCTGTCAGAAATAATTATCAATACAATTTTATAAACAGTGTTGCAAAGACTAATTGGATGAAACTTTTTAAGAATGTTATTACTACTTTGGAATTTAGAAATAAGACATAGGTATGTTTTATTTAAAATTCTGGCATAGATGAAGTAGCACAAATATTTTGGCATGTATGGATTACTGAAGAAATCACAAACTTCCAATATTTTTGAAAAAAGAAGGGGTTAAGTCCATGATCCATCAGCCTCCTCCTGAAAACAATATTACATCATAGTTATTTTTCTCCAAAAGTAGTTAATTGTATATGTATTAATATCATGACCATACTACATCCGAAACACGTTGGTAACGTAAAAATTTCGGGGGCCTGTTTGGCGCGCGCTAATTGATTTGTAACCGTCAAAAATAAATTCGCTGAGAAATAGCCATCTTCAGACAAGTCCCAGTATAAATACTGGGAAGCTTCAGTAAACTAACCCCAGTATAAAATACTGGAGCTTTGAACAAGTTTGTTCAAAGCTCCATTATTTTGTTATGGGACTTTGTATAAAGCTTCAGTCCCATAACAAAATGCTGGGGCTTTGAACAAACCCCAACATTTTGTTATGGGACGAAGCTTTATGTCCATAACAAAATAATGAGATTTATCCCTTTGATGGGACCTTTGTTATGGGATAAAGTCACATAACAAAATAATGGGACCTTTGAATATGTTAGTTCAAGGTCCCATTATTTTGTTATGAGATTATTTTGTTATGGGACTTTGTATAAAGCTTCAGTCCCATAACAAAATACTTGGGCTTTGAACAAGTTTTGTCCAAAGCCCCAGTATTTTGTTATGAGACTAGTCTGGGGTGTTTTTCCAACGGTAATGGAGCGTAAGTGTGTGCGCGAATTTTTGGCTATTTCTCAATGAATTTTGAAACGGTGGATAAAACTCTTTGGGTGCGTCCAAAAATGGCTACGCATCAAAATTTAACGTTGGTAACTTAGAAGAAAATTTTATATTATCACATTACGTAAACGATAATTAAAAGTTATATATATATATATATATATATATATATATATATATATATATATTAACAGTGGAACTAGTAATCTGATAAATAAATAATGACATAGTATAACAAGTGAATTGATACTAGTACTTGATAAAGAAATAGTTAAAGATTTTTCACATTGCCACTATTTAAAAGTTGCATCCTTCATTGATTTATCGTTATTTTGAGTTTGAGTTTAATATGCAGTGTGCATGAAATCGATGAATTAGATAGAACTAAAATTAATAACCAATGTGAACAGGATTTTTCCCTTCTTTAGCAACGGGATAACCACTTAAATTTTACAGCTCAAATTTTTAACGGTTCCTCAAATAGTCATAAAAAAATAACAAACATGTGTTCTCATTAACTTTTTCTTATCATTTAGTTAAAATCTAAGTTAGTCAAAGAAGGATCTAACACAAGATTACAATCCTTGAAGGTCAATTAATATTTATTCATTTTTCTGTTAATAGTGATCTAACTTGGTCAAAGAACTTGTTTGGCCAAATTTTTAAAAGCTGTTTATTTTGATAAGTGTCTTCTTTAAAATTGTCTTTCGCAAAAGTACTTCTGAAAAATATGAATATGTGTTTGACTAACTCATCTGAGAAGCACTTTTATCAACAGTTGAGTAAGAATTTATTTGGCCAAATTTTTCAAAAAGTATTTTTAAAAATTAAATTATGAGTAAGGACAATGAGAAAGATAATAAAGTGCTAGTATTTATGACTTATAATCATTAGTTTAAATAAATAGAATTAACTCAATATATTAGTATTTTTGTAAGAATATTTTTGTAATGCAAAAAATTAAAAATAGCTTCTCTTTGTGTTTTTAGGAAAAAAAAAACTTTTTTCAACTTCTTCTCCTTAGCAGAAAAACAGCATCTGCTGCCACTCAAAAATACTTATTTTCTCCTAAAAGCTTAGCCAAACATATCAAATTTTCAAAATAAATGCTTTTTGAAAAAAAAAAAAAACTTTTGGCTTCCCAGAACTTGACCAAATAGGCTCTAAAACAACTGAGCTCTAACATATCAACATACTACCACAATCTAGACCATTAATTTTTTCTGTTCTAATTTGTCCTATCTGCATTTTTCACATGAATCATATCTATCTGTTCGAGATATGAGCTTATTACCTGTAAATATCATTTTTCCCAAAGTTTTCCTATACTATATATAGACGGTTGATATTAGCACTATTACCTCACCTTGGTTTTCACTTCTCCTTCAAAATATTATTCTAAGGCTGCCTTTGTTTAATTAATTACCTAGCTATGGCCAGTTCTTCTAATGCATCAGCTAAACCTGTAACTGATAATTCTTTTCCAAATGACATAAAAAATGCTCCTGAATGCTCAATTTGTCTTGAAATTGTTCTTGATAATGTTGGAAGGTCCATCACCAAACTTCACTGTGGTCATTTCTTTCATACTGGTAGGTAACATATATAGATTCGAAATATTTATAACTCCTAACGAAAAAGGTACTTTTTAATTCATTCATGTGTATTGTTACTAGTTTTTGTGTTTAATTTGCTTACCAGATTTTTTTGTGCCATTTAATTGGCTGTGTAGGTCAGTCTCCTCTAGCTCTACTCTTTGGTTAAGTAAATGTCATTTTCTTTACATGGACGTGGAGACATTAAACTAAAATTGATTTAACTCTTGAGGTTTTATTTTTTTTTTTTACTTTCACTCTGACTGGGTGGGTAAGTAAAATAACTGATTTTAAAAAATAAACACTCCGAGATTTGTGGTGGAGTCTACAGGTAAAAGGCAAACAAAAAGAAAGACTCGACATAAGCAATTACTAGAAGAATAGACAAAGTAGCGAAAGTTGGTTAAGGAACGACTTCAAAAATATCCTCGATTATCACCATGTAGGGTCAAAAAAGAGAATTGGTTTTGCGGATTGGTTATTAGCTTAGAAATTATACATCCCTCTCTCTCTCTGACAAATTATACATCTCTCTTTCTCTCTCTCTTAATGAAGTTGGTTCTGAACCTCTTATACTTTTTGGGTTATATATGCAGATTGTATTGGTTCAGTATTCAATTCGACGGGCAAAATGATTTGCCCTAACTGCAGGCAAAATGAAGAAGATGGAAACTGGAAGCTATTTGCAGGTCCTGAATATGAAGATCCTGATGAACTGCAACACATTACTGGCATCATTGACTTAACCAGCAGCGATGACGATGATGATGACGACGAGGATGATGAACTGGTAATTTCTTATGAGTTTGAATGATATTTGTTGGCTATCACATCACTTTTACTTGATGTAAGCTTATACCATGTAACATTTCTGATTTTGAAGATTGCAATTCCTTACATGTAAAATACTATTAGTGTGACATAATATATAAAAGTATTTACACATTGTTTCTCTACAACTTTACAATCTTAAGCAATATTGATTAAACAGATTTGTCATTCCTTATGAGGACTTTATTTTAATTTTCATCAGCCACTATCGCTTGATGAAGAGGAGTTAGGTCTTCATGCAAGCACTGAAATGTGTTATCAAGGTGTTACGGATATGAGGTAATACTAATTTACCATCACTTTTCTCGAGATTTTTATCAACCTCCCTAGTTTTTTTTTTTTTCTTTTACTTTGACATTTTATACATTGATCAATCTAAGGATTTATTAAAAAAAATTGCATATATAACTTAGGCTGTCCTATAGGTTAATCGAGATGCACATACTGAAAATATTATGAGTAGCATTCTTAGGGTTGTTTATGAATGTTTTTTTTGGTTTGTTTCTTGAATCACCTCTTCTTTGCTATAAAATATTTTGTAGAAGACCTAATAGGAAATAAGGAACAAATTAAGTCGACCAGGCTACTTTCAATAAATATGTATGATCATGACTAGTTTCTTGAATGTTTTAATTTTTTAGGAAAGAAAAAGGAAGGGCTTCCTATAGCCCATATATATTACTATATATATAGAGTAACAATAGGTATCGTCTAGGTAAAATTAGCCTCTAATTAATTAGTCACTGCAGTTCGAATTGTAAATTCTTGATCACTCAGACCATGTCTTTAAAAAGGTCTTCTAAACTAAGGTAATTTCTGAATATTTTTATATGAATGATATATTGATAATAACATTGTGGTGGCGTTGTTTCCGTTGTTTTGGAATGGTGTACAAACATATAGTGCAAGCTGGGAAGAGAATTTTGATGATTCCGGAATGTTTATGGGAAGTGGGCTCCTGGACAATCATCAAACACTTCAACTTGATGGCAGTCTTGATCAAATGGCGAGTGACGGCAGTACCAGGTTCTCTACTGTTGTTGTGGATAACGACATCAGTGTTGGAAATCCTACTGTCCCTGAGAATGAGTAAGATTATTGCATAATTAAGGCATTCTACCCTAATCTTTTGGTAGTTCTTGTTTATTACACTTTCATGTTCTGATTTATGTAACATAGTTTAATACTTCATCCAGTTTACGAAAAAAATAAATGAGAAATTTTGAAACTTATGGTCTTAAACAAGATATTATTTGTCAGTGGTTTTAATTCTTATAAAATTAACTTGTGGTCTCAATCATGTCAGCAATGTTTACTTGTCTCTAAAAATGTCATCAAGAGTTAATTGGGAAATGAAAGTTAGAATATTTTCAAATACAAAAATTTTTCATTTTTTATTAACTTTGGTACTTCTATTGGAAATAGATGGATTCCACACTTTCAGCAGCAATTTCCATTGCACGACGACTCTCCTCCTCCGATTGTAGCTTCCATGTTGGCTTGCCAAATACAGGTTACCACAATTTCTTCGGTCCAGGTGGGGCCTGTTGCAGCCAGTTATGAACCACCACCACCACCATATTACGAGCAAGCCCATTATGAATTACCATCGCTGGAGCTTACCCTAGCTACTGGTACTTCAGTTGCTGCTGAGGAATATCAATTGCCTTGTCCGTACTGTCATGGTTTCTGTCAGTCTACAAGCACCAGACGCTATTGAAAATGTTCTTATCCATCAAATGCAACATCTGTTGATGGTTGTTTCATTTAGGATATTTCTATCTATTAAGTACTTTTGGATCAATTATTTCATATTTTAGCCTTTTGAATGGGTAGATCCCTAAAGTCTCGTCCGTTTCATGTACTCTTTGTTCATCCCAACACTAAATCCTTGAATTTGTGTTGGCTCGGAGAAATGAATTTTGTCATACTCCTACTTGCTAGAAGCTTTATTAAATTTTGATCACCCAAAGCAAAATTCGAGAAAAAAGAGAGACTATTATTCTTGACTTCCTAGATTAATAGAGAGAGAGAGAGAGAGAGAGAGAGAGAGAGAGAGAGAGAGAGAGAGAGAGAGAGAGAGAGAGAGAGAGAGAGAGAGAGAGAGAGAGAGAGAGAGAGAGAGAGAGAGATGGTTCAATTCTAACTGTAGGAGTATTAAGAGATGTCTGAAGTTAATTTCTATTACGAAAATAAGACAAAAGCTTGAGATGTCGCAGAGAAAACAATAAAAAATAAAGGGGACATCGAAGACTAATCACCAAAGAGAACCTTAGTGTTTGGAGTAAATTTTTCAAACATTCGCACAACTTTGAATTAGCCTACCAAATTCATTTTGTTTTGGTTGATCACAATAAAGTCACTCACTTTAGGGTAAATCTCTCCAAATATAATTGATCTTGCCGATTTTTGCACTCTCATTTGCCAAAAAACTGACGTGGAAATTATTATTATTATTATTATTATTATTATTATTATTATTATTATTATTATTATTATTATTATTATTATTATTATTATTATCTCACTATCTTGCCAAGTAGAATTTTTAATAAAATAAGATCCAAACCAGCTATAACCTTAACATAAAAAAGACCCAACCGGGGTTTCCCATTTCTGAAAACAACTTTCTATTTCTAAAAAAATTTCGTTCTGTTGAACAATTTTGAAATAGGACTTGTTGGGTTTTAAATTTAAATAATCAAGAATGGGTGAAGATGTGTAAGAGAATAGAGATTAAGAATTTTTTTTTTTTTTTGAAAAAGAATGTTTCAGAAAGGCATTATGTTTATTAACATGAAATTTTTTTAAGGCTACAGTTAATTAAAGAAAGCTTTATGCACTTCTTGGGGGAGAAGAGGACAACTTAATGTATTAAAATATAGAAAAGATTGGGCAATTGTTGGCTTTGAGACAGACATCTAATTGTGTGAGCAAAAATACGCTATCTATTGTTATGGGGATACAAGTCCAGCTGGCGAGACTAGACTTATTCTACAAGTCACTGGGCACTGAAGGTATACGCCTGCTCCTAGAGCCAGCAACCGTTTAGGCGGTTTGGCCACAGGGCGCAGGGCACACATCCCGTCGCCTAGGGTTTACGGTCTCCTAGTTAGGGTTTAGTATACCACTGCCTTGAGTTGTAGGCCCATGACCCTATTAGTATTTGTATTTTACCTTATTTAGGACTGGGTATCACTACTATAAATACCTCTCCTTACATTGTATTGTACATATCGCTGGATATGCCAACAACTTCGGCTACTCTCGAGGAATAAGATTTATATTGCTATCTTCTATTATTTCTTGTCTATTTACTTGACTTTATTTTTATCGTACTTTATTTACTTTTCTGTCTTAATTTACCGTATTGCTTGTGACCTCATTCATAATTAATTGTTTAACCTAGACGTACAAATTTAGGCATAAACACGAATAATCCAAAAGACGTGCTGATATATAAAGATATACTGAAAAGCTGTTCAGAAAGAGGTACATCTGCCATCCTATATACTAGGTTTAAGGCTATCCAGACTAGACATCTAAGAATACAAGAAAAAATATACATCTCCCGAATGGAGCAAAATACAACTGATATAATAGAACCTAAACTGGTGGCCATCCTGAATAAAAGTTGGCTCACCCTGACTGCTGAGGTCGTCTTCGCTCCTCAATCACGTTGGTAAACTTGTCGAAATAAAATAAATAGACAAACAAACAAAGGGTGAGTCGAAAGGACTCCGTAAGTAAGGGCTGGCTAGCCACCTCGAAGAAGCATTATGCTAGCCAGGGAGAAGCAAAGCAGATAAATCAAACTCACCTTATTTCAACTATATAAAGGCAGACACAGATAATAACTGGAAACACGCATGGAACCATAAACTCATAAACAACCAGGGACATAAGATAGACAGAAACATGTAGGTAACCCGAAACATATCAACAATCAGAAATACATGACACATACAAAAAACATCGCACTATAATTATACAATACATAGCAGCTAGTGCAATAAAATTGAATAAATTTAGTATGATGTTTTTTTTTTTTTTTTTTTTTTTTTTTTTTTTTTTTTTTTGAAAAAGAATGTTTCAGAAAGGCATTATGTTTATTAACATGAAATTTTTTTAAGGCTACAGTTAATTAAAGAAAGCTTTATGCACTTCTTGGGGGAGAAGAGGACAACTTAATGTATTAAAATATAGAAAAGATTGGGCAATTGTTGGCTTTGAGACAGACATCGAATTGTGTGAGCAAAAAAACGCTATCTATTGTTATGGGGATACAAGTCCAGCTGGCGAGACTAGACTTATTCTACAAGTCACTGGGCACTGAGGGTATACGCCTGCTCCTAGAGCCAGCAACCGTTTAGGCGGTTTGGCCACAGGGCGCAGGGCACACATCCCGTCGCCTAGGGTTTACAGTCTCCTAGTTAGGGTTTAGTATACCACCGCCTTGAGTTGTAGGCCCATGACCCTATTAGTATTTGTATTTTACCTTATTTAGGACTGGGTAGCACTACTATAAATACCTCTTCTTACATTGTATTGTACATATCGCTGGATATGCCAACAACTTCGGCTACTCTCGAGGAATAAGATTTATATTGCTATCTTCTATTATTTCTTGTCTATTTACTTGACTTTATTTTTATCGTACTTTATTTACTTTTCCGTCTTTATTTACCGTATTGCTTGTGACCTCATTCATAATTAATTGTTTAACCTAGACGTACAAATTTAGGCATAAACACGAATAATCCAAAAGACGTGCTGATATATAAAGATATACTGAAAAGCTGTTCAGAAAGAGGTACATCTGCCATCCTATATACTAGGTTTAAGGCTATCCAGACTAGACATCTAAGAATACAAGAAAAAATATACATCTCCCGAATGGAGCAAAATACAACTGATATAATAGAACCTAAACTTTTGGCCATCCTGAATAAAAGTTGGCTCACCCTGACTGCTGAGGTCGTCTTCGCTCCTCAATCACGTTGGTAAACTTGTCGAAATAAAATAAATAGACAAACAAACAAAGGGTGAGTCGAAAGGACTCCGTAAGTGAGGGCTGGCTAGCCACCTCGAAGAAGCATTATGCTAGCCAGGGAGAAGCAAAGCAGATAAATCAAACTCACCTTATTTCAACTATATAAAGGCAGACACAGATAATAACTGGAAACACGCATGGAACCATAAACTCATAAACAACCAGGGACATAAGATAGACAGAAACATATAGGTAACCCGAAATATATCAACAATCAGAAATACATGACACATACAAAAAACATCGCACTATAATCATACAATACATAGCAGCTGGTGCAATAAAATGGAATAAATTTAGTATGATGCAATTGGGTCACATGTGCCCGGCACTTATCTCCGTCGCGGGATCCTCACCAGGAGATATATGCAATAATAACCCTTCACCGATGCGGGACCCTCATCGATTACCGGAAAGTACATGCGATAATAACCCTTCACCGGTGCGGGATCCTCATCGACTGCAGGGAAGTACATATCAAGCTCACAACCAGAGTACAATGCTTCTATTAATGCAGTACAACAACAACAATATAAATCCAAAGCTGAGGCGTAATAAGTACGCCGATAGGTAGATACACACGTAAGAAACACTTGGTAAAATATCCACAAGGCCAAAGACCATCAAAGAAATGGATACTATCACTTACCTCAAACCCTGGATCAGATAAGCTACTGGATAACTTCCTTTCCTTTTCGATACCTCTCAGAATAATCCTTTTCTGAGCCAAAAAAACATATTTGCACTTATAAGTGCCCAAAGAACGAGTATCTAACCTTTATACAGAAAAGAAAAAAAAATTACAAAAATACCCCAGGGCCGGGCTTAGCCAAAAGCCCATAAATTATACATTTTCAGACTCCTCATAGTCTCATGAGTCCAATGGTATCATTAGTTTCATATTTGATGTCATATACCCGTTCAATTTCATAAAGTACTATTCTATACTTTGGTCTAAAACTCTAGTTAACCTTTCAATCTCTCGGATAATCGTTTAAATCAACTAAACATACGTAATAATCATAATAAAAATACTGTAGAAATAATTACCTTTCTCCTTTTCCTTTCTCTTTTCCATTTTCATTGCTACTCATATGAAAATGAAGTTCAATTAGAACAATGCTTTACATTATGTCTGATGAGGTGTGTAGGAAAGTTTCACTTATTTATTATATCGATAAGTTTTCTGAAGTCCACCACCTAGGTACTTGATAAGGATTAGTTGATTAGTAGGCTTATATAATTAAGAAGTTCTCTACTTTAATATATAGGGTGAAAATCATTTTGACCCCCAACTTTGATTTAAAAATCAAACCCTCCCCCCTCCTCCTCTTTCCAATTATAAACAATGATCAAACTTCCCCCTTTATCCTATACAATGTCCATTTTGTCCTTCCCATTTTGAAACCCCATCTATGTGATATATTTTTATATATAATTTTTTAATCAAAATATTTTACCTATAATTTAAATAATTTATAGCTTATGATAATAATTTAAGTTCATCAATATCATCAATATGTTTAAATATGAATTTGCCACAAAGTACATTTTCTCATTCTCTATCATGTAAATAGATTTTTGAGTTTTAGTTATCATTGATGAAATAGAGGCGGACTGAAGAATTGAAAGTTACGGGTGCCACTATTTATAATGTATGAATAAAAATAAAATAAAGAAGAGAGCTGAGGAATTCAAAATATGGCGGGTACACTAAAAAAAGATGAAAGTATTGCAGGCATATTTGACCAATGCACTAAAAAATAATTATGTTCTATTGTTGCAACCTTAATATATATGTCTACTTTCAAGGAAACACATCAATACAGAAAGTTTGGTCAAGCTGGCGAATACCAGTGCACCTAACCCACCATTTGGGGTCTGCCTCTGTGATGAAATATAATCTATATTATTATTTAAAATTTGTTTCATATAATAAATAGATTTATTTTATATAAAATATACTTCTATCTTCAATAATTTCTTCTAACACTTTATGCATTAAAATTTTATTTTCTATTGTGCAATAGATTAACTTTGAGTTTTATTTTTTTATTCGTAAAGTACTAATACAAGTAAAATTATTTCTATAATTTATTCTCCTCATATATTTTATTGATGAAATCATTAACTTTTATGCTTTAATTATTATTCATTCTTTTTTATTTTAATTATAATATGTTTTTGTTATATAAGTTTAGAACATAATAAAGTATATTATGATATTAATGAAAAAGAAAAAAAATTTAAAAGATTTGATACTCTTAAGGGTAAAGTAGGAATTTTTAAAAGTTTATTGAAAAAAGGGAGGAGTTTGATCATTGTTCATAGTTGGGGGGTGGGGGGGAGAGTTTGATTTTTAACTCAAAGTTGGGGATGTAAATAATTTCACCCATATATTTTATATATATTATTATTGTCTATATCTATATATATCTATATATATATAAAAGGAGGATAGTAGTTATATTAGTTAGGGTAGTTTTTAGAGAAGTAGTTAGGACAATATTTGTAATGACATTTGATTCAAATTTAAATTGAGAGATAAGAATACTTTTTTTTTAAAAAAAAATCTTGAATTAATAAGATAAATCTTAAATTTTGAATTTTAAGTTGAAAGCAACTACGAGTAATTTTTTTTAAAAAAAAGTTTAGGTTGTTAATTTTCCCCCATGGGGTTAAATTTTAACTTGAATTGGTGATAATCTTTCATTTTGAATTTGAAAAGAGCATAGACACATTCAGATAAAATTATTAGTTAGGATAAGGTGCTTTTGCTGAAATCGTGAAAATGAGATAAGATGATTTTGTTAGTTACAGCCAATCATTCAAGTTTGAAAATAGTAGTTATCGCTAGACTTTTAAACTTTACATACGGCAACAGTAATAACAGATACCAAACTTTACATTTACTAAATTTAAAATCATTACATAAATTTAGATGGATAAGTATGTAATACTTTGAATTCAAATATGAAGTTTATGATAAAAAGATAAAGTAGTTGAATTTGAATTGAAAAATATCAATAACAATTATTTTAAATTTATAAAATTTCCATCTCCCTCCTCATTTTTCTCTATTTAATCCCTTCAAATCTAAAGTGAGAGTGAGACATTCACAATGCCCATTGTGTTCTTCGTTTTTATTTCCTTTTTATATTATGCCTCTTTTTTTCTATTCTCATATACATGTTTATATATTCGTAAAATCTTTTCTGATGTAAAAATATTGTCGTTTAAATCTCCATTTTTGCGGTAAGTCATTCTCTTCTTTTCAAGTTAGATATTATGATATTCTATAGTTATCAATATTTATGGCCTGTGATCCTTTTTAATATACAATGTTCTAATATCCAAGCAGATGCTTTATTGTGTAAACTTCTTTGTAAATGTATTTATGTGAAGCTATTCTCTCTTAATTTTTTTTTAAAATTTTAGGATCACGCTTCTAATTGTGTTTCTTTTGTATACCTCTAATTACATATTTCAACCAATAAATATTATTTTAATGATGAACTGTACAAAATCTTCTTCTTCTTCTTCTTCTTCTTCTTCTTCTTCTTCTTTTTTTTGAGATTTTAATTTGAGATATTGACACCTGGTGTTTATTAGTAGTATTAAGATTAAGAGTAATTTGCTTCTTGCGTATCGAGAATCATTAATCTTTTGCCATATTGTAACTTTAGTTTCTTCTGTGCATTTCAAGCATACAATATTGGTTTTTACACAAATGGGTGCATGGCAACTGCCTTAAACATAATAGCGATAGCTAAAGGGAAGACTGGAGTTCAACTATTGAAAATTATACACAAACAATTTGGCTACTAGCTATAGAGTTTAATGATAGTAACAATCATAAATTGTTTACAGCCATTCGTGCCTTTTGAGGCAAGGTTAGTTAGTAAAACTATTGAATATAATGTAGTTCTTTTTGAAAATAAATTATAAGATAAAATATGTGGTTAAAATTGATTTTTACCAATCAAAATCTGCTATATATAAAGTCCTTAGAGAAATGGATTCCTCAAATCAAATTTAACGATAAAGTATATTGTTAAAATTGATTCATATCACTAAAAAAGATAAGCATTATCATAGATTGGGTTAATTTGGATTATCAATATAAATGCTTCAAAGAGGAGTATCACTTCAAAGGCTTTGTTAACTTATATATGTAGAGGGACAATTGTAACTAAATAAATTTTTTGGATTTGGAGTTTATCATAGTACAGTTCAAACTTTTGAATTTTAAATGATAGTCATCAATTATTAATTTTAATTTTTATCATATACTTATAGGTGTAGACCTCCAATCTACTTCTTCAAAGTATTCAAATGAACTCATGGAATGTAGATACAAGGGTACGATCGAGGATTATGTACAACTTTTCATGAATGATATTGACAAAGTTCATTAGTTCTTAATCTAGGATTAGTTGAGCAGCGAAAGGATAGGGTTGGTTCAATACCAAGCCCTGATGATGTTTCGTTTTCGTTTTCATTGTCCTTTTTTATCCAACTTTTGTTTATTGTTCAAGGTGCGTCATATGTTAAACTGGTTTACACCATAATCTCAAAAAGAGATGTGACGAAGAGAGAGAGAACATAATAGGTCAATTTCAAAACTAGAACAAAATTGAAAACGTAGCAAAATAGCAGCTGATTTTGGTTGTGTCACAAGATTTTACATAATTCTATTTTAGATTTTGTATAGCTAATTGAATCTTTTCTGTTAAATTCTTTAGGAAGAAGCATTCTTTTCAAAGCGCCTTAGGTGAAATGGAATCCTAATTATTTAAAAGACGAATTTGAGGAAGTTATGGCTTAACTTTGCTGGTTCTTTTCTCTTTTCCCTTCCAAATAGTATCACATGAAGAACCCAAATTATATAAATGTAAGTTTGGAGAAATGATCCTACTGTAACTTTTAATGATTGGTTTACTTATTCACATGATAACTTGTACAATTAATGTAATGTCAAGATGCAATCGACATATTCTCTTGGCTTAATTTATCCAATATTTTATTCTTTTGGCTCGAATTATATTATGTATATGGAAATTACAATAAAATACATATAATAATTTGGTGTTGGAACAGAATAGTGGAAAACTATCTATTCAACTCCAATTTTCTAGGAACATAAGGAATGTGAATTGGAAGATAAATTTTTAACTAAGTTTTGTTATTTTTTAATTTGACTTGAAATATAGAACTCTTGAATTTGAATTGAAAAAATATCTGCTCAAAAGATAAATATTTAGAGATATGTATTTAGATGTATTTGAAGAACTTACCGGTTTGTTCTATGGTTTTTTTCCTTTTGTGCTCTAATTTATTAGCCTAATAATTTTATGTTCCAAAAATTAAACTGTTAGTATTGCTGAGATTTTGAAGATGAATGTACCATCTTTTTGGCTGTTTGGCTTATTCCATGCTATTAAGATTATAAGATATTGTGAAAGTATAACTTAGGTTGTATTTCAGTTATTATGTTAGCACAAATCGTTATGCCTTGAACTTGAAGCCAAGATTGTTAGGCTACTGAAAATTGGAATAAGTTAGCTTTCACATTCTTTAAAATTTACTTGCTCGCAATGTAAAACAGATGTTAGCTCATTATATGAATGCAATTGTAACAGTTTATACAAAGTATATCAAAATATGTTGATGCTGAGAAGGTAAGTTTCGAGAATCGAATAACATCGAGAAAAAAAGAGAAGCACCAGAAAGAGTAACCAACTATATGGGAGCACTCAGAACTATATCCAAACATTGTAATTTTGCTTTTAATTATTCCAACGTAAGAGTGTAAATAAATTTTACAGTTTATACATATACAACTTTATGTTGCGCTTTTACAGTAAAAAGTTGAAAGGAATTGAAGATGGTAGTTTATTATGATAATAAACATAAAGGAAATGAAGCTAGAAATGTACTGTACAAAAAAGTTATTCTTAATATAATTTGAGATGACATTATCAAATCGGGTTTTCATCTAATTATTATGTCTTATTATTTGTTTTCAATCAAAGTTATTCGAATTATTTGGGTACTTTTTTATATCATTCAAATGCTGCAGTATTGAATTACATATATTTTAAATTAAAGACTTTGCAGGCATACGAATAGTTGAGTTTCAAGCCAGAAATAACGTGTAGTATTTCTTATTTTTTCTTTCAAATTCTTCTATGTCCTATCATACGGTCCCCTACTGCAGTATAAATATCTTACAAGGATCAGTATCACAGATTAAAAAAATATGAAACACATCAAAAGCCTAAGAATTTCACATGACCATAATAATACCACGACAAGAAATTTTTAGTATCTTTTTACATAATCCAATAGTTGTACTAACGACTTTGTCAACATCAAAATACATCAACACCAATATTTTCTAGATTAATGTCATGTTCGCACAGATCAACACTATTAATCTAGCAAGAAAGATAACAACTACAATTAGTTAAATCGTTATAATTTAAAGTACTGGAACAAAAAAGATAATTATTTGCTATGATTACTTTCAATTGATATCAACCGCGCATCGCGCGGGTACTAAGACTAGTATATATATAAAAATAAAGAACGCTTAGGACAAAATGTAGCATAGGACATTAGGACAATAGTTGTAATAATATTTAATTTAAATTCAAATTCAAAGTAGAAGATAAAGTTTTATTTTTTAAAGAATTGAAAGATAGTAAGAACTATATTTTTAAAATTTTGTCTTGAAAGCTAAACTTTTTCTCTACAAAATTTTCTCAACAAGAGCATTGAAAATTGATATAATTAGGATTATATACAACTGGAGATTAGCGATACATATTCAAATATAAAATATAAAAATTTCAAATCAAATACAACTAATGAATTGATAAGACCGACACAAATTTGGGAAGATAAGATATACACTTTGTATAATCATTTTACTCGCAAGTTTTAGATTATATCATTGAATGGTAATACAAACATTAATAAAAAGGAGGAAGCATTGTAAAGGAAAATTCTAAAATATGCTACGTTATCCTGCATGTGATAGATATTATCAATTGAACTGTTATCATCTTGAGTTTGAAAGGATAAGATTCTAAATTGTAATGTTAGTAATAGTTGTCAGTTTCAATTTCAAAAAACTAGGAACATGAGTATATCCACATCTATGTTATGCCTCTTTAACTTAAATTTACCGTGGTAAATTGTAGAATTGAATTAACACAGTACATGCTTTTACTAATTTGAATTTGAATTGAGAGATAAAATCATTTAGTTTATATTTATCTATATCTATCTTTTATAGCCCTTTTTTCTCCCTATATAATCCTTCAGATTTGCCAATCCACGCAATTGTTGCTGCTATATTTAAGTACTGTGTTCTTCTCTCTAAGCGATGAAGAAACTATGCAATGCATTTCATTTATCTTTCTATATCGTTATATTAATAAATTATCTGATGCATTTTCAATTATCAAGATTCTTTTTTCTATTTCAAATATTGCCAGCTTTGATGTATACATATCCTCTTTCTCCGTGATTCTTCAAATTGTAAAAAGTTTTGTTTTTTTCTTCTTAGATTTCATTGCAAAAATGTGAAGAGGAAATAATGCATTTATGGCCTTGGTGAACGGGTATGTCATCTTTATTTTGAAGAAATAGATATATCTACTTTGTTCATGTATTTATTTCTATTCTTTTGTTATTGCGTATGTTTTAGAATTGGAATTCTACAAATCTTATGCAAATTTATATCATATAGGTTTGATTTTGAATTTGTCGTCTACTAATTGAAAGCAATGGATTGTTGAGTTCGTAAGTAAACAGAACAATATAGGTATGTTAATTGTTGTTCATATATAGGTGAAGGGGTAACCTGCCCCATTCTATAGGTGAAGGGTTATACTTAGTGAATTTTTTACTCTTATTTTTCTACTAATTGCAGCTAGTAAATTATCAGGTTCATAAGCTTTGGGAGCATAACAGTTTGGAGTACATTAATTTTTTCATTTGATGTTGTATAAAATGTAAATCATTTCGCCAACATTGACGCAAGCATAGCTTTAATTTGCGTGATTATTTATGTCCGAAAATTTTTCCTTCGTTGATGTCAAAGCATAAATTCGAAGAGAAAATATGCATTTAAAGCTTCGATGAAGAGGTAAGTCTTCTTTCTTTGGAGATGTATATATTTCTCTATTCTTCTTGTGTTTATTTCTATTCTTTATGTTATTGGACATGTTTGAAGATCAAATCTCAATAAAATTTATGCGAATTTCATCAGATGAGTCCGACTTTTATTTTTTTACTTATTAATTGGAGGCATTGGTGGACTCATAAGCTTTGAGAGCTTAACAATATTGATGTACGATAATTTATCTTCACTAATTGCAGGCATTATATTATGGATAATAGGAGCACATAATATTTAAATATATTAATTGTTTCTCCCAAAACTAAGATTTTCCTTTAAGAGAGTAGTTTTATTTGAATTCTTGACATTTTTGTGCTATTTGATATATCAAGAGTGTTGTCTAATGAATACTATGCTAGATTTATTTTGGAAAGCTTGTCTTCAGTTATTCTCAATTACAATGTAAAGCAATTTTGTGTTGTCGTATTATATAAATGTGCATAATCAAGTAAGCATGAAATATTTCAGTTGTTCATCTGCAATTTTTATGCGTTACACGTGTTATTGCCACTTTCTTGCATCTAGCAGTGATAAAGCCATTGTGGTACGAAACCAAACATCTATTATTATCGCAAAAATTGTACAAGTACAAGGTTATAAAATGGATATAGAGAAAATTTCTATAAGAAAATGTAGCATCCGCTCACTCAGTCTCTTTGTGACTTGAAAAAATTTGAGCTTTTCTTTTTCTTTCAAAGCTAAAGAAGTGGTCCGTGTCACTAGCTATTATCAGTTAAATGTAGTTGAAAACACAGATGGTTAAATGACATCAATGCTTAAATAGAATAGCCTAAAATGAAGGAAAGCTTACGGAACAAAAACTTGAGGCATTGTGAAGGGTCGCCACTCTTATTTCGCTCTATTTAGTTTATTGGATATTAACTTTCATGTATTTTCTTAATACTACCAAACACTTCTTCAGTATTAAAGGTTAATATTATTATTGTGGTCCAATTGTCATGAGTTATATATTTAACCAATTATGAACTCAAATAATCAACTACCAGCTAATCTTCTTTTACATTTGAGAAAAGAATCGGTGATTATCTAAATAAAATTGAAAAATACAATTATAGTGTGGTAATGGATATATATGTGAGATCTTCAATAATTTTTTCGAAGGATGAAAAAGATAGAGCTTTAAGTAATATTTGTACATAAAATGGAATCACATATATATTAGGCCTTTTATTACTATAAAACTAAAAGCTACATTAGAATCTAAAATTAATTCTAAAATCTGAAGATCTTTTAATCAATTCCATATATACACCCAATGATATTTGTTTTTTCATTATTAGAAAGAGAAAACATAAAATTAAAAATATTAGCACCGTTAGATTTTAACTTTCTGTGTTCTCAATCTAGCTTCATGTACACTTAATACCCATAAGCGATTATAAATGAAACGGAGACTTAAGGATATAAATGTGCAAGGAGATACACAAAATATCAAATAACACGATTAAATAAAAAATGCTTCATTTTGGAAGAAAAAAAAGATCAATTTGAGACAAAAATCATCTAATAATGATCATAAAATAAAAAAGTTTCTCACATCAATAAGTAGTGTGAATAAGGAGAGATGTGGACAAAGATATTAAGCTAATAATAAGCAAAGAAGTTATATTATCAATGTAATAATACTAAGTATTATATAATATAATATTAAAAAATAAGAAAATGATTTAGGTGCAAGAAAACTTGATTCCACTTTAATTTTGACAAATCCAAAGTCACAATTTAGTAGTATTAAATGTGACACAATTTATTACTTTAAAGCTATATTTACCTATTGTGGTGGTTGGGTGATTATTTAATTCAAATCCTCAAATCTCATTTTTTTTGGAGTTATCAATCTCTTGGGTGATGTGATGGCGTACAATATGCATATATTGGTAATGCACAAAATTTAAACTCGATTTTAGATAATATTGACACGACCCAGAATCCGGCTAGGCCGTGCGGGCACCCGACATCCTCCCCTAGACCCATCGGGTGAACCCTTACCAATTAAATTAGGAAAATAAATATAATAATTCATAAATAAGGACAAGACTCTAAAAAAAAAACACAGAGATACTGATACATCTAAGCTGTACAAAAGAAATTACAGCTGACTATACAACATACTAGGTGTAGGGTTATCCAGACTAGACATCTAAGAGTACAAAGAAAACAGATACCTCCTGAAGGGAGCAAAATGCAACTGAAATAATAACCAATAAATTGGTGGCCATACGGAATAAAAGCTGGCTCACCCTGACAGCTGACGTCGTCTTCGCTCCTTCACAACGTGGCGAACTCCATCCTGGAGCGAACCTGCCGAAACGAAATAGATAGACAAGAAACAAACAACAAACAAGGGTGAGTCAAAAGGACTTAATAAGTGGGGTAGACTAGCCACCTCAAAGAATAGGATAGCTAGCCAGGGAGAAAAGAAACAGATAAACAAAATTCCTCTTATTTAAATTATGAAAAGGAATAATAACTAGAAACACGTATGGGATCACAAGTTCATTAAATCAAGGAACGTAAGATAGCCAGAACATATAGGTATCCCGAACATATCAACAATCAGAAATACATCCTGTTGCGGCGTGCAACCCGATCCATATATTCATCCTGTTGCGGCGTGCAACCCGATCCATATATTCATACTGTCGCGGCGTGCAACCCTATCCATATATTTATACCGTTGCGGCGTGCAACCCGATCCCCGTAACTCAGAATACGAGCCAGAAATACGTAGGCAAACTGAAATATGTCCACTATATGGTATACATACCGCATACACAAAACACAGCATGATAGTCACACAATAGTCAGCACGCGATGCAATGAAATGGGATGAATGTAGTATGATGCAATGGTGTCGCATGTGCCAAATAGATGGAGCGGAATCCTCCTGCTCCGAGGGCGGAATCCTCCTACCCTCAATATGATGCAATGGAGCGGAATCCTCCTACCCTCAATATGATGCAATGGAGCGGAATCCTCCTGCTCCGAGGGCGGAATCCTCCTACCCTCAATATGATGCAATGTGCATACGAATGCAACATGATGCAATAATAACCCATCACTAGCGCGGGACTCACATCGACATCTGGAAACTATATACCAGCTCACAACCAAAGTACAATACTCAGATTCTCAATGCAATACCAATAACACGACATAATATATAATATAGAATATAAATCCAAAGCTAAGGCGTAATGAGTACACCTATCGGCAGCTACACATGTAAGGAACACGTGGTAGAAAATTCACGAGGCCAGGTGCCTCCAAAGAAATGGATATAAACACTTACCTTGTTACAAAGTTAGTACATCCACTCAATAACCGCTTGTCCTTAGTTTCATTGCCAAACGATCCCACTCTATTCAATAAGCAGAAAAATATATCAAATTAGGCTAAAGGCTTCATTCCTCACATCTTAGGGCAATCCGGTTAAGAACCTGATACCCTATTCGCATACGCAATACGCAGGCCAGGCCTATATACAGGGTTTAAGGCCACATAACCAAACCCCAAATAAATTACATTTATAAGTTGCCCATAACTCACTGAGTATGAATATATAATCAATTTCATTATCGGGGTCCATTTGACCCTTTAAACTATCAATTTACGTCATTAGGGCGATGTCTAATATCCCTATTTTTACCGTAAAAATATATTCAAACATATGTAATAAACTCAAATAATATATTAGGATCATTACCTGAATATTTCAGGGTGAAAATTCTACTTTTCTCCGGCCCCATTTCTCATTTTCTGGCATTTTTTTTCCTGCATATACTCTTTCTGTTTTCGGTTTCTGCTCTGTTTCGTTTTCTGGAATTGTTACTCAAAAGCTAAGGATATATCTTAGCTTTAGCCGACATAACTCATATCTTTCTTTTGTTTCTTTTGTCATTTTTCTTTTTTTTTTTTGTTTTCTTTTATTTTATTTTCTTTTCTTAACTAAAATTAAAACGGTGCCCTACAATATTCGAAATAATTCCAACTTTTGCATACAAGTTGTACAAAATATATGTAACATACTCTGCGAAGGCGGATCTCAAATCAGACTCCCGAAACTCAAGATGCGAATTTAAATGAAAAGAAGTCAAATTATTTAACTTTCGGCATTTTGGCGGGAACTAGCCGAACAACATCGAAATTCATTTTCGAAAGTTTACAAAAATCACAAATAATCATACGAACCTAACGGCGCTTTTGAATTTCGAATCGGAGCTCATTCGGCAAAACCAAGCTCGAAAAATCTCTTTTTAATATTAATCGCCAATAAAAACTGAAACCTTCTTCCGATGTCTACCAAACGAGGTCTGATTTAGCTCAAATTTTACAGACATGGCCTAATGGACATTACGAATATTTTAAAATTATCGGCACGCCAATCGGAGTCCTAACTTCCGAAACGACTGGCCGAGGTCGTTTCATTCTCCTCCACTTAAACTCTCGTTCGTCCTCGAACGAGCCTAAGACTAAAGCAAGATTCACGCAGATTATAAAAGAACTTGCACGACCTTTATGAGCTATTCCACGGGAATTATTTCCTGATTACAGGATCAGAATTATAACACGCATATCGAACTCTTGGATAAAAACATAGCTGGATAATATGATAACGTCGTTGCCCAACTTATTTTGACTAAACCGACCCTTTCTCAATCATGAGAGAGGAGTTTTATATTTTCGAAACAAAGATACACGAAACTTTGAATGGGTTAACATGATTCAGCCGATAATTACCTCTTCGATATACCTTTCGATATGGAACAGGTCGATGGAACTAAGAATTAACTTACGCTTCAGCAACGCCGTAGAGATTTGATATTATGATTCGGTATCAATTGGAGGAAGACTCCTCCACTTAGAGCATTAACTCATACTGCTAACTTGAATAGAAATAGTCATCCTCGCACAACCTGCTGGATTAAAGAAGACCTAGCTAAAAGCTGAATGTAGGCAGACCTAAGCTACCAACTACCCTTTCGAGTTGCCAAACAGCTGCAACTCTCGAGTTCACAACTCCATACCTTTGCCGTAAACACCACCGCCCGATGGATGGTACTTCTATATAAAAATTTTGGCGGAGTTTTCCCTGAAACTGGATGATCCGCAAAAACAGAACCATCACTATACTATACATGAGAATGGTTACCCGGATAAACTAATATCCAAAACAATAATATACCTACCCGGCTGCAATAACACGTACTCTGGCTCAACACAGGGAACGTCACAAGCGGCTACCAATCGCCCAAGCTCACTAGTACCGGACGAAGAAAAAATGGAAATAGATCGATGATAGAAATAATTAGAGATCAGGAAGTTCATATTCTTATTTGCTTGCCTACCAAAGCTAGACTACTCCCGAGTCAGGCGAGCCAAAAATCGCAATTGAAGAGATAGACATTAAATAAGCTTTATGAAAAAACATCCATACCAATTTTAACCTCCCAATAAGAAGGAAATTCTGACAATTTACCAGAAAACCCTTCTATAACTAAGACAAACTCATAGAATAACATGACTCTACTAGAATCTAGAACCAAGAGGAGAAACATAGATCGAGCATTACTTACCAGCCACTTTACACCGAAAAAAACAACGATACTTCCTGATGGTGACGAATAAGAATCCCATCATCCTACCAACACTGATTTCCGAAGAGAGAGGTAAACTGAATTGACATAATAATAGAAGGTGTCGTAACAAGATGCCAAGCAGACAATACCGACACTCACTCCTAAATCTTTCAAATTTAAATCAGATAAACTAGTAGGGTCATCATAAATGCCAGGAATAAATCATACCAGAAACTCACCCCTCTACCGCAACCCATTCTTAATTACGACTATATCCAAGGAAACCGTCGAAACATGATAAGACACTCCATTTCCAGATCGATCGGAAAGATAAATCTTACTTAAGAAGAAACACACGGGTCTACTACATCGGATGCCTCAGCATCCTGCCAGACTAGCAGTTCATAGAACTGCCTCTGCAGCTGAGCTGAGCCACTACCTTGGTAATCACCTTTTGAAGAACCACTGCCACCGCGCTCTCAATCTCTACTGGATGGTGGCATATCTCTACTTGATTAAGATCTAAATGAAATTCCCTGCGACTGTGCAGGTACCTGATGACAAGAGAAAGGACGGCTGCTAACTTATCGGAATAAGGAAAAATCCTCAAAGAATAGCCAGACTCACGACAATGATAACAGGAAAACTCCTCAAAGGATAATCAGACTCACGACAATGATAACACCTTTTCACTTACTATAGGAGCTGGACAGATTGTGAATAGCTGTAAAGATTGAATCTGATCTTGACGGGCTACCGGTGCACTCTAAGAATCATGTGACACAAGCTGAGATAACCTGGAAGGTGACATCCCAGAATAACCAGAACTCTTACCTCCAAATAAGGTACCATGGTTGCCCACTAGGGCCGTGGGATCTCTTACTTTCCCGCTCTAACTCTTCCAGCTCTAACTTATGGTATGCCTCGAACCTTCGGGCAATATTAACAACAACATCAAATAAAATCCAGACCTCAATTTCTCGAGCCATCTGGAATTTCAAGGAAAAAGAAAGGTCATCAATAAATCTTTGAATCTCTCGAAAGGCTCATGGATTAGTTCTAATGCATATTCAGTCATTCTATAGAATTCAATCTCATATTCTGAAACACCAACAGGCTAACCGACAGGCTACCCTGTCCAATCCACTCGAACTGGCAATATTTTTCATCTTGTTCGCTACTCGAAAGGAACTTTTCCACGAATCTAGAAGAAAAATCGAACAAAGTTGGCTAATAAAGAGCAGTCCACCAATTCAACACTGGACCTCTGAAACTGGAAAACAGAATAATCGACACCATACCGCTCGATATAACAAGAGCCTGAAGGATATGCTGACATCATTTCATTTTAAAAAGAATCACGAGGTTTATCTGATGCATTACTTAGGAATATCGGAAGGTTCAACCGCGTAAAATAATGCAACCTCTTTGGGCACTCGGACCGAACTGTTACATCGGCTGGCTAACCAGCCAGAATAATTAGTGGCGCAACACATGCTGCCTGTGGAACATATTTTACTGGGGCAACATCAAGAACTGGAACAAGTGCTCTCTAAGTCCGAACATCTACATGTGCGCCGACCAGATAAGCTGCCTAGCGAATAATAGGTTCTTGCGGTATCTGCGTCGCCAAAATTCTCGTAAAAGCATCGTAGAGAGCTAAGTGAACCACAAGGCCCTGCTCCCTTACCCATCGCGAGCTCGTACAGCTGGGACCTTCGTAACTAGATCGTCAGCACGATCAAAACACTCGGGGCTTGAGTAACTCTAGCCCCAGGCTAGACTACTTCGTCCTGAACTCCTTCCGTTTGCTGATTTGTCGTACGAGGGTTCACAATTACCACGAAGGAATTAACGAAAATACTTTTGCATCCTAAACCGACGCACGATCAGAAAAGAAGGAAGTGAAACTTCCGAAATGCCATCATAACCCCTCATAGATAAGTACGGACGTCTACGTACCCATCAGCGAGATTCTACTAGACACTGTCTTAGTCTGGATAGACTCTAAACATGGCTCTGATACCAACTGACACGACCCAGAATCCGGCTAGGCCGTGCGGGCACCCGACATCCTCCCCTAGACCCGTCGGGTGAACCCTTACCAATTAAATTAGGAAAATAAATATAATAATTCATAAATAAGGACAAGACTCTAAAAAAAACACAGAGATACTGATACATCTAAGCTGTACAAAAGAAATTACAGCTGACTATACAACATACTAGGTGTAGGGTTATCCAGACTAGACATCTAAGAGTACAAAGAAAACAGATACCTCCTGAAGGGAGCAAAATGCAACTGAAATAATAACCAATAAACTGGTGGCCATCCGGAATAAAAGCTGGCTCACCCTGACAGCTGACGTCGTCTTCGCTCCTTCACAACGTGGCGAACTCCATCCTGGAGCGAACCTGCCGAAACGAAATAGATAGACAAGAAACAAACAACAAACAAGAGTGAGTCAAAAGGACTCAATAAGTGGGGCAGACTAGCCACCTCAAAGAATAGGATAGCTAGCCAGGGAGAAAAGAAACAGATAAACAAAATTCCTCTTATTTAAATTATGAAAAGGAATAATAACTAGAAACACGTATGGGATCACAAGTTCATTAAATCAAGGAACGTAAGATAGCCAGAACATATAGGTATCCCGAACATATCAACAATCAGAAATACATCCTGTTGCGGCGTGCAACCCGATCCATATATTCATCCTGTTGCGGCGTGCAACGCGATCCATATATTCATACTGTCGCGGCGTGCAACCCTATCCATATATTTATACCGTTGCGGCGTGCAACCCGATCCCCGCAACTCAGAATACGAGGCAGAAATACGTAGGCAAACTGAAATATGTCCACTATATGGTATACATACCGCATACACAAAACAAAGCATGATAGTCACACAATAGTCATCACGCGGTGCAATGAAATGGGATGAATGCAGTATGATGCAATGGTGTCGCATGTGCCAAATAGATGGAGCGGACTCCTACCCTCAATATGATGCAATGGAGCGGAATCCTCCTACCCTTAATATGATGCAATGGAGCGAAATCCTCCTGCTCCGAGGGCGGAATCCTCCTACCCTCAATATGATGCAATGTGCATACGAATGCAACATGATGCAATAATAACCCATCACTAGCGCGGGACTCACATCGACAGTTGGAAAGTATATACCAGCTCACAACCAAAGTACAATACTCAGATTCTCAATGCAATACCAATAACAGAACATAATATATAATATAGAATATAAATCCAAAGCCAAGGCGTAATGAGTATGCCTATCGGCAGCTACACATGTAAGGAATACGTGGTAGAAAATCCACGAGGCCAGGTGCCTCTAAAGAAATGGATATAAACACTTACCTTGTTACAAAGTTAGTACATCCACTCAATAACCGCTTGTCCTTTGGTTTCATTGCCAGACGATCCCACTCTATTCAATAAGCAGAAAAATATATCAAATTAGGCTAAAGGCTTCATTCCTCACATCTTAGGGCAATCCGGTTAAGAACCTGATACCCTATTCGCATACGCAATACGCAGGCCAGGCCTATATACAGGGTTTAAGGCCACATAACCAAACCCCAAATAAATTATATTTATAAGTTGCCCATAACTCACTGAGTACGAATATATAATCAATTTCATTATCGGGGTCCATTTGACCCTTTAAACTATCAATTTACGTCATTAGGGCAATGTCTAATATTCCTATTTTTACCGTAAAAATATATTCAAACATATGTAATAAACTCAAATAATATATTAGGATCATTACCTGAATATTTCAGGGTGAAAATTCTACTTTTCTCCGGCCCCATTTCTCATTTTCTGGCATTTTTTTCCTGCATATACTCTTTCTGTTTTCGGTTTCTGCTCTGTTTCGTTCTCTGGAATTGTTACTCAAAAGCTAAGGATATATCTTAGCTTTAGCCGACATAACTCATATCTTTCTTTTGTTTCTTTTGTCATTTTTCTTTTTTTTTGTTTTCTTTTATTTTATTTTATTTTTTTAACGAAAATTAAAACGGTGCCCTACGATATTCGAAATAATTCCAACTTTTGCATACAAGTTGTACAAAATATATGTAACATACTCGCAAAGGCGGATCTCAAATCAGACTCCCGAAACTCAAGATGCGAATTTAAATGAAAAGAAGTCAAATTATTTAACTTTCGGCATTTTTGCGGAAACTAGCCGAACAACATCGAAATTCACTTTCAAAAGTTTACAAAAATCACAAATAATCATACGAACCTAACGGCACTTTCGAATTTTGAATCGGAGCTCATTCGACAAAATCGAGCTCGAAAAATCTCTTTTTAATATTTATCGCAAATAAAAACTGAAACCTTCTTCCGATGCCTACCAAACGAGGTCTGATTTAGCTCAAATTTTACAGACATGGCGTAATGGACATTACAAATATTTTAAAATTATCGGCACGCCAATCGGAGTTCTAACTTCCGAAACGACTGACCGAGGTCGTTTCAAATATTGAATGGAAAAATTTACCATACTCAAAATATCACAAGATGATAGTTGAAATTTTGTTAAAATGTAAGTATCACCTAACGTTCTAAGAAAAACAAATCATAATAGTATTGAAAATGTGATAGTTCAAGAGGAAGTCTTATTTATTTTTATATTGAATCTTACAAGGGACGATAACACCAATTTAACTAATTCTATTTTCTACTCATGGGTTTATTTTATCAAAGAAATTACGTTATCTGTTGATTGCTGAAATAAAAATATATCGTTTAACATTAATCAATTACTTTGATATGAGAATCTAAGCTAAATTATTTTGAAAAAAATATTAAATATAACATCAATCGTTAGTGAGCAAATTATACCAATGGCATAGATAAAAGCTAAAGAAGGTGGTTATATTGAACCTTATAGATTTAATATAGAAATAATTCAATTCATAAAACGAGTTCTCTATTTGAGATTTAAACTATTTCAAATCACCAATTTTTATTTCAGGTTGTTTTTAAGTTATTTCCACCAAAAGGTTATTTAATTATTATAAAATTTATTTACATTAATTTTATATCATTTTCTATTGTGGGTATAAAAATTTTGAATATACATCGCGCACAAAATCAAGAAGAAAGGTAAGGTATTGTTTTAAAAATTAAATTAAAGTGTTGAAATATGTAAGTTCGCAACTTAATTGATAATAAAGAAATGATCAATTGATATATTAAATTATTATTCTGCCATCTTTGGGGCTTCAACCACAATAAAAATGTTACGAAATTACGACGGTAAATACTAAAATCGTATCAAAATTTTAAATAAGCTAATTTGATATATAAAATTTGCTGTAATTTATTTTTCTTTAGATATCGACCGCGCATCGCGCGGGTGCTATACTAGTGTATATAAAAGGAGGATAGTAGTTATATTAGTTGTTAGGATTGAATTAGGACAAAGTTAGTTATTAATGTTGTAATAATACTTTCGAATGGAATTCATATATATAATGAAATGATAAAGTTTTGGAATTTCTAAAAAAAAAAAATAAAAAAAATAAAAAAGTTGAAAGATATGGCTGTTCAGTTGAAAGAAATGCGTAAGATAAGCATGAATGAAATTCAAAAATACTACCTAGAACGATAGAATATTTTTTTTTATATTATTTTCAAATGAAAAATAAAGGTAAAACTATAATCTGAAATTTCTAATAAAAAAGCCTATGTTTATAATGAATGAAGCAACCAATGTTTTGTAAAACAAAAGATAAACCTGTGGTTGAACTTTATTATCCCTTCTGTATTAGATAATTATGCAAAGATTTGAAAGTTTAGATAATAGAAGAAAAGATAACCGTTTACGTAACGTAATGCAGATATATATGATTTGATAAAAGAAAATTGACAAAGAATTCTTATAAGATTTATACTCCTACCAAATTTTTAAAATAAAATTGGAGAAATTAGGCTTACTTATTTGCTGAACCACTAACAGGATAACATATTTTTGTTTTACAAATTCAGCTCAGATCAATTTTTTCAAAATAAATATCTTTTCAAATATTAGTTGGTTTAAAAAAGAGTATTATTCCTAACAATCTATCTATATTCTATATATATATATATATATATAAAAACAAAGAACTCTTAGGACAAAATGTAGAATAGGACATTAGGACAACAATTGTCATGACAATTTATTCTAAATCAAATTTAAATTGAAAGATAACTTCTTTTTTGTTAAAAGTAGATAACAAATATTTTTGAAAGATAAAACTTACTACCTTATCTTAGCTAATTTAATTTCTTTTTATAGGTTGTTAAATTTGATTCTTCTATTTGATATATGAAATCATAATACGAAGTATGGTTAGTTATAAATTAGTGCTTTGAATTAAAAGATGAAGACTTTTCTAAATTGATTTTTAATTTAAAGATAAGTTTGTTCTTCAAAATTTTAAAGATAACTTCAAAAAGTTCAAAACAAGCTAGCTCTCGATATGTAAATCTATGTTTATCCAAATCTTGATTTCAGTGTGGCTGATTTTTGAATTTGAGCTGAAAGCATAAATAGAGAATTTTATGCTCCGGATGTGTTTGATACATGATAGAGTCCTTTTAAACATGCTTAATCCTTATCCAATTTTAAAAATACTTACTAATAGTATTCTTTTTAAATTTTAAACCATAATAACATTTAACAGTTTGGATCACTATGAAGTCTTCTTCTAAGGGAGAAGATAATATAAAAGCTCTATATTTCCATTCACATTGATCAGCAAATTTCACCCCAAACAATCAAGCATCCTCTATTATTCTCTTATAGGTTTTTCTTATTTAGACTTAAATGTTGACACATAGTACTTATGCTAATAGTTTCATGTATGATTATGTTTTAATCGTCAACTTTTACCTTATTTTTCATAATACTTCTTTGATCGGTGTTTTCTGCAGAAGTGTATAAGAGATTCTTTCTCCATCTGAGCGTGCATGAATTACCAGAAAACATCAAGGTTTGTTAGCTGCAATTTCATTTCTATATTACAATTTTGAAGTTGTTAACTTGCTAATTATTCTTATTGTTGCAATTCATGTAGTTATCTAAAAAAAAGTATTTAAGGTGTTCGAACGTGATTTGATTGAAACTTGAAAAAATCATATTTAAAGTTAAAGTTGCAAAAATAGTGTTGGATTTATCCATATCTGAATGTATCCTTAACTAGGGGATGACATAAGTCAACTTTGAAGCTTTTGAACAATGGTAGGATTTGCAAGAAGATCGAGTTAGTTTCAAAAGATCTTCGGAACAAGCTCGACCAAGTATTCCACTGAGATGGCATAAGACTTCAGTATTACAATGATTTTAAAAAGTTTTGTTCCTTTTTTCAGCTTTTTTTTAACTTGTCTTTTGTAGTAGACTAGGGAATGAGAATTAACAATTTAATTTTAAAATTGTTACATTATCATTACTGAAGTGATTTATAACCATACAAATATTTATATTGTGTCGACTCAATCTTTATCACATAAAATAGAAAGGAGGGACTATACTAGATTATGAACCATTTCCTCATTTATTATTATATCATGTAGTTTTTCATGTGACTCGATAATTTTAATTATTTTTCATTATAACATTCAAATAAGAAGTACCATCAGAAAATTACAAGGTGTAGTAACATGGTATCTTACTTAAAAAAAAAAAACTTATAGCAATTACGGGATTTTTGGAATCAAATGTGTATAATTGAGAGTCATGCATTGATGTAGGATTTTTACTAACAGTTGGTGAAATATGTTAGATTCTTATTAACAGTTGGTGAAAATGTTATTCACTGCAGATGTATAGGAGATGATCAATTAGATCCCTTGAGTTGGGATGCTTCGTTTCGGAAGAAAATAAGATCAATTTGAGACAGAGATCATGTAAAAATAATCACAGAATAAATAATTGTCTCACATGAATAATTAGGGGGAATAAGGGGTTATGTGGACAAATATATCGAGTTGTTAAGAAGTAAATGTTGTCGATGTAATAATGCTAAGTACTATATAATGTGATAATGAAAAATAAAAGAAAATAATTAGGTTTTAGAAAATTTGATTCTACTTTTGACAAATCGAAAGTCACAATTTAGTAGTATTAAATATGACACAATTTAATACTTTCAAGCTACAGTTACCTATTGTAATAATTGAACTATTCTATTCTTTCTAAAATCTCAAATATTTTGGGTGACATGATGGTCGGAAATATTGTGTACATTGAAATGCACAAAACTTAAACTTGATTCTAGGTAATACTAATTAATAGAAAAAGTTACAATAATCAAATATTAGTTGAAATTTGGTTAAAACATTAGTATGATCTAACGTGCTAAAAAAGTAAATCATAATTGTACTGAAATGAGGTACTTTTAGAGAAATTCTCACTTAATTTTATATTGTATCGTACAAGGACAAACACAGTTGATTCATAAATAATTCATGATCTACAGAGTTAACTACTATCTCATTCATGTATCAATTCTTAATTCTCTTTGTTCAGGTCTTTGTAAAAGTAAGCTTGTTCAAGCTATTCATTTGGACATGTGTTGTATCTTCTGCATTCGAAAAGTTTGTAAGAATATTTGGTAATTGAAATTTTAAACTTGCGTATCTGTCGTATCTTCATGGCAAATTGATACTTTGTCGACAATGGATTTTGAAAATAAATTAAGGTATTTATTTGGTGATCGCATAACGGTTCTTATTATTGAATATGTACATCACACCATAAAAATAATTAGGGGTTTCTTTTAATCAGGTACTCAAATTGTAAATGATAATTAGAACCATAAAATCTAAAAGTAGTCTTAATCATTAAATCCTGGCTAACATACATCACAAGCTGCCAGTTAATTTGAAAATTGTAGATATTTATAGAGATATTGCTATATGAACTTGACTATTTTTTTATAATATTATTACTAAAAAATAATGACATGAATGTTTTTTTTTTAATTACGAAATTAATATTTATGTATCAAAAAGCCATATAGTCAGTATATGTAGTTTTTTTAAAAAAAATTTTGGGTTATATTAGAGAGAAATAAGAAATCAATAGGAATTTTGATTAAGCAGCTAAGTTTAATTTTATCAATCAAACAACTTCACAATCTGCTATAATTAGCTTCAAATAAAAGGAAATAATGAAAAATAATGAATTAGTAACTTGAAGTATTAGAAGAAACGATTGCACCAATTTAATTAATACTATTTCCTACTCATGTGTTTACTTCATCGAAGATATAATCTTTTCCTTTGATTTCTTAGATTTAAACTACATCTAAATCACCAATTTTTATTTCTGTGTTTTGCAAAAGTTATTTCTACAAAAGATTATTTAATCATTATAGAAATTGTTTACTTTAATTTTATATCATGTTATGTTGTTCGGCATATAATTATTCGATATACATCGCATAGAGAATCAGAAATATAGGTTACATTTTGTTAAAATAATAAAATTAAACGCTCAAATATACAAAATTGCAAATTAATTGATAATTCATAAATGATCAATTGATATATCAAAATTTTCTTATTGTGCCATCTTAGGGCATTTCAACCAAAATAAAAAGTTAGAGAATTAGGATGGTAAATATTAAAACTATATTAGAATTTTATATATGCTACTTTGATATATAATATTTATTATAATTTATTTATTTTTAATATATTGACCGCGCATCGCGCGGATGCTATACTAGTCTATATATTATTAAAAACAAAGAACGCTTAGGAAAAAAATTTAGGATAGGACATTAGAACAACTTTTGTAGTGACATTTAATTCAAATTTAAATTAAAAAAATAAGTATTTTCTTATTTGAATTATACTAAGGATTTAAATTTAAAATTGAAAGATAAAAATCTTTACATTTTGAATTTCAAAGCTTGCAGTAGTATCTATCTATTCTTATCCGAGTAGAATACACGTCTATCCAAATCTAACATTTTTTGAACTTAGTGTGGCTGATTTTTGAATTTGAGCTGAAAGCATAAAAGATAGAAAAGCTACCACCTAAATTTTGAATTAAAAAGGCCGGTCTGATCTGAAACAGCTTTTGATGTGTTTGATACATGATGGAGTCCTTTTAAAAGGGTTCAATCCTCATCTAATTTTAAAAATAGTTACTATTATATGATAGTTTGGATAGTATTCTATTTAAATTTTAAACCATAACAACATTTAACAGTTTGGATCACTATGGAGTCTTCTAAGGGAGAACTGGCCATAAAAGCTCATCTTTCCATTCGCATTGATCATCAAATTTCACCCAAAACAGTTAAGCATCCTATATTATTCTCTTATAGGTTTCTCTTATTTAGACATAAATGTTGACATAGTACTTATGCTAATAGTATCATGTATGTTTATGTTTTAATCTTTAACTTTTACCTTCTTTTTAATAATATTCCTTTGGTGGGTACTGTTTTTTGGTTGTTACAGAAGTGTACAAGAGATTCTTTCTCCATCTCTTTTAAAGTATATATTTGATGTATACTTTTTTGTTAACTGCAAATTTATTTTCGTATTACAATTTCGAAGTTGTTAATTTGCTAATTATTGTTATTGTCTTATTGATTTTGATGCATGTAGTTATCTAAAAGGAAGTATTTACGGTGTTCGGACGTGATTTGGTTGTTGCTTCACAAAGATATATATTTAAAGTTGAAGTTGTAAAATAGTATTGATATTATCTAGATGTTAGAGATCTTTCTTTTGATTGTCTTGTACATGTTCTTATATTTGTAACATTTCTGCTCATATATATGTTTACATTATTATATGATCGTGCAGATATATTCTATCACTTGAAGTACAATTGTTGGATACTGTTTTGGAAGCTGTAAGTAATTCAACCAGCTTTGAAACAAACCATTTCTAATTTGAATGAAGATAGGAGAAGTAGTTATGTCAACATTCTTGGATGTGGACTCTTTGCTCATTGCTGTAAGTCTTATCCTTTTCTTTAAAGCTATAATATTTGAACGTTTTTATTTTGTTTTTGTTAATTACATTATTATCCGCTAAATAGATTATGAACCATTTCCTCATTTATTACTATATAGATTATGAATCATTTCCTCATCTATTACTATATCATGTAGTTATTTGACTTGATAATTTTTAATTATTTTTCAGTTTAACATTTAAATAAGAAGTTCCATCAGAAAATTATAAGGTGTAGTAACATGGTTTTTACCTTACTTAAAAAGAAAAAACAAATTTTTAGCATTTACGGGATTTCTGGAATTATAAGTCATTCTATTAATAATTAAGAGTCGTGCATTAAAGTTAGATTTTTACTAACAGTTGGTGAAAGATGTTAAATTTTTATTTACAATTGATGAAAGATGTTATTCACTGCAGGAGATAATCAATTAGTTATTAGCTTGAAGAGGCAAGACATGCATAAAGTGAAATGATATGTTCTTATGGAGTCATAGAAGTATCTAAGTGAAGGAATAATATCAGTCATGTGAAGAAAGCTATATATAATGGCATAATGACGAAATTATATGTATCGAAAAAGAGATACTATTAGATATATTAGAATGTTTTTGTTTCATTTATTATTCTGGTGTAAAGAAAGTGTACCATTAGTTGGAGCTTGACATATTATTCTATGTTAACAATTTATATGATTTAATAAAATTTTGTTGTCTTTATTATAAATATGTTTCTATAAGTTTAATAAAATATCATTACGAAATGTATATGTTTAGTTATTATCATATTAGTAGCATTTTCTCACTTCTCATATCTCCATAAGCTCTTCTTCTATGGCATTCAACCATAGATATCTTACATGATTGGTTGATAAGCTTGTGCGTGCATGCGCATATCTATATAGAGAGATTCAATTTTCTTTAAATTTGTATGAGAAGAATCATATGAGTATATGATATCAGTTAGAGCTTCTAATGTAGCTTGAAATTTTGCTATTATAATGTCTTAAACTATGAGACTGTTTGGCCAAGTTTTTGGGTGGGCAAAAGTGCTTATTTTGAAAATTTGGGGTGTTTGGCAAAGCTTCTAAGAAAAAATAAGTGTTTTTGAGCGGCAGCAGAAGTTGTTTTCCTCTTGTGGGGAAGAAGCTAAAAAATTAGCTTTTTGAAAAAATAAGTGCTTTTAATTATTTGGGATAAGAATACCCATATCAAACTTCCATATTTAATCAAGTTAATACTGTTATATTTCAATTTTTGTAATTTGGTAATTTTTTCATATATTGATCAAACACAAATTAATAACAAAAGCGCTTCTCTAAAGGTTGACCAAACATAAATTCTTATCTCGCAAAGCACATATTTGGAAAACACTTTTGATAAAAAACACTTCTCAAAATAAGCTGATTTTGACAGCTTGGCTAATCTCATTAGAAAAATTGTTTCTTATTTATAACTTTATTATGCATCTTATTTACTTTTCACTTCTCATTGGTCCATGAAATAATTAAAACGGATAGCTTTGTTATTTCTTTACAATCCTCCTTTTTTACACCCAAAATAAAATTAGAAATCCTCCGTTGAAATAGAACTATAATTACCCAAAGACGAATTTGCACCAAACGATCCTACTTCAACTTCTAATGATTTGGTTCCCTTTTGTGTGTTTTTCATATTAGCTTTCTTCTATTCTTTATTATTTGTTTATAATGATTGATTGATCATCAAAACTATCTCCTTCTCCATGTTTTATATTTTTTGTTTCATCATGAAGAGGTAGCACGTTAATGGATATTCAGGAAACTAAACTGAAATACAAACTAAACTGATCTTCGGCCTCTTATGCTTATATTTCCTTTTCTTTTTTTTTTTGATGGGGTTTTCATAATTGTCTGAGTTATTGAATACTATAATATATGAAAAGAAATCCAATGAATATTCATAGGTATACGAAAGAACTTGGTGAGTGATTCGATCTTTGATCTACTCTTTTTTATATTTTCCATCACTTGATCTCTTGACATTAATTTGACTTTTGATGTTTGTTATTCAGAGAGTGAGAAAGATTCGAGGAGATGGGGGTAGCTAAAGAGAGAATGGAAAAATTCACAATTGCAAGAATGAGAAGATGCAATATGCCAATGATATTCCAAGTTATAACGTCAAAATCATCAGAAATTTGGATCACAAGAAAGATTACAAGTCTGTAATTCTGCTATTATTATGAAGAATATAAGCCATGTGTATCAATCAGTGTTAAAAATATC
The DNA here is from genome assembly GCA_037355625.1 of Petunia x hybrida. Classification (NCBI taxonomy): domain Eukaryota; kingdom Viridiplantae; phylum Streptophyta; class Magnoliopsida; order Solanales; family Solanaceae; genus Petunia; species Petunia x hybrida. The sequence goes on along the minus strand of JBBBVM010000504.1, from coordinate 136,690 downwards.
TCCTTAATGATATTTATTTGAAAAGATACTACACATTTAGTGGAAGTATAAAGTAATATCACAAATGGTTAGTACCATTTATAAGTCAATAGTTACTATTAGTTACTATCTATAAATGTCTCGAACCAATAGCTTATGTAATAACTACGTCCCGTCCATTACTTACTATTTATCCTTACTCCATCCGTCCCATTTAATTGTTGTTTTAACTCATTTCGCGCTTATTGAAAAATATAAGATAGTATAGTTTAGTAAGTTACCACATTTAGTTGTACAGTATTAAAAAGAATTACTTCTTTACACCAAGGGTAAGGTGGAAATAAATAAAAAATTTAGTTTTGAAGTCCTAAAATAATAGGTATTTTTGGGACAATTTCTTTGTGTTATAGCGATAACTAAAATGGGATAAAGCAAATAATAATTCTCTTGGTTGTTCACTAGATAATGTGTTTATTGTTGGTTATTTGAGATCTTACAGATTCAATAGTAAAAAGTAGAATATCAACGTAGAACACAACATTTATAAAAGCTTTTAGGAATAACGATGTGGTTAGCATTTCTTTTCTAGGATGTGACTACTGTAGTTAGTGTTGCGAGCAAACTACTGCCTTATGTTAAGAAATTAAATTATACTGGAGCATGCATATAGATAAGACATTAATTATCACTAATAGACGGAATATCCCTTTTTCCACACCATTTGATAAAATATTCTATGGATCGGCGATTTCATTTTAACATATGATTAACAAATAACAAATAAAGCTAGAAATATAGTTTATAAAAAAAATTCCTAATCTAACTTGATGCGCCATTGAATTTTACTTTCATCTATATATCATGTGTTATTACCATATAATTTCAATCAGTCAATTCATATTGTTTGCATCATTACAAGTTATACTGTTAAATTGTTTGTATTACAAATTACTGTCTATGATTATTTTGTATCAAATTTTTATCTTTTAATTGATTGCATCATTAATTAGTTCCACATTTTTCTTATTGTAGCATCTTATAGGGAGTGGATTTCAACCAAAAAAAATATCTCAGAAAAACACAATGATAACTACCAAAATCACATCAAAAATTTATATTATCTATTTTGATTATAAAATTTGCTAAGATCAATTTCTATTGATATCGACCGCACATCGCGCGGGTGCTATACTAGTTATATATAAAAGGAGGATAGTAGTTATATTAGTTAGGGGAGTAGTTAGAAAATAATTAGGACAAAATATTTGTCCAATGTCTTAAATTGAAAGAAGAATTTTTAAATTGAAAAAAAAAATGTTTAAAATTTAAAATGAAGATAACTATGATATTGAAACTAAACCAACTTTATCCTTTTGAATTTCAAATTAAAAAGTAAACTATCTATATCTATAATAAAACTGAAAAAATATAACAAGGATAAGATATTTTTAAAAAATATTCTAATCAAATAATTTATCTATCCAAATCTATACAAATTGAAATATGATCACAAAGTTGAAGTTCAAATTCTAGAGAATTGATTAAAGATAACACAAATAACATATGACTTCTTCCCTAAGCCAGAAAATCATCAATTTAAAATATTAATTTCTATTGGTCAGTGTAATTTTACAATACAATGTTAATACTACTAAAATTATTAAAACTTGAATGGTAAAATCTTCAGATTGAAATATAAAAGATTTTGAATTTGAATTTCAAGATAAAGTTCATTTTGAAAACATGTAATATATCTTAATATCCTATCTTTTCAAATATATATTGATTTTCAAAAGCAGATCCTACTCCTAACAAGAATTCCATATTAACCTCTGAAGGAACTCAAATATCGAAAAAGTACTTTATTAATAGAACTATAGAGAGAAAGTTAGAGTCTTTGCTCTATCACTCATAAACTCACCACAACTCACCACATATTGTAGCTCCTCACCACACGTAATTATTATTTTTTTATATGTTGGTGAAACTTTAAAGAAGATGGACAGCGTCAAGTCAAGATTGACCCTGGTTGAAGAGAATTTGAAGTTGACGAAAGATGGTACTCGTAATTTTGTCGATGCTACATATTTTAGAGAATTGATGCAAAGTCTAAGGTGGTTATGTTCCACAAGACTTGATATTACTCATGACATGGTCAAGTTTGAAGATCTTGGTTTAAGGGAGGCTATGTTGGAATTAAACCAAGATTAGTATTCCTAAATAGTTTAGGATTGGGTATTTGGTAGTTTATTTAATAAATGTTTAGTTGGATTTTGGTTAAACCATATTAGAATAGATTTTCTAGTTTTAGTCAAAGTTAATCTTATTTGCTACTTATAAATATGGGTGTTGCTACCCATAATTACGTGTGGTGAGGAGCTACAATATGTGGTGAGTTGTGGTGAGTTTATGAGTAATAGAGCAAAGACTCTAACTTTCTCTCTATAGTTCTATTAATAAAGTACTTTTTCGATATTTGAGTTCCTTCAAATTGGTATCAGAGCCTGTGTGAATCCTACACTGTGTGAGATCCTCTATATATATATATATATATATATATATATATATATATATATATGAAAGAGCCGTTGATTTATCATTGTCCCGTTTTTGTGTTTGATGAGAAAAGTAAAAATTTTGAGAGTTGGTATCAACAGATGAAGGAGTTTTTAAAAAATATTGGATTATGGTCCATCGTTGATGAAGGATTCATGGAACCACCAGAAGGCACCATACTAGCAGATGAAGCGGCTGAAAAGTTGAAGAAAAATATACACTCGGATTATAAGGTACGTTACTATCTTGGCATCAAGGTTGAAGTGCATGTATATGACAAAATTTTGCATGCAAAGTCATCAAAGGAAGCTTGGACAATCTTGGTGAATTCATATCGGGATGCTGCAGAAATCAAGAAAGAAAAACTACAAAAATTTAGGAGAGAATATGAGTTGGCTCAGATAAGACCAACAGAGTCTTGTAATGAATTTTTTGCAAGAATTGCAGAAATTGTTGATGGTCTAAAGACCAATGGAGAAGTATTAGAAGAAGTTGAAGTTGTTGGAAAATTATTGCAGTCTCTCAATATGAATTTTCACGGTAAGAAGTCGATGCTTAAGGGTAACAAGGATCTAAGCACCTTGAGACTCGAAGATCTAGAATGTGAATTGGTGACATATGAGATGTCCCTAAAGAAACAAAAAGATGAGATAGTGGAAGAGACATCGCAAGAAAACGATGAACAACTAAAGGAGCTGGATGACAGTTCTAATCTGACTGAAACAAATCAAAAGGATCATATTACAGAAGTAGAGGAGAAAATAAGTGGAGATAAAGAAAAGCTTTGCTTTGGTATTGATGTCGCTGGAAACAAAGAGGAGTCAATGAATATACAAATTAATGGTGCAATAAGTCATGGTGTGGCTGAAAAAGAAATTTTGGTTGCAAGTAGTATTCCTACAAAAGAGGATAGTGTCCCACAAGAAAAACTTTTTGATGGTCAAGAAGAACTGGGTTTTGAAATTAGCAAGATAGATTGTCAAGAGAATATTTATGATGGTCAACCAAATATTGGGGCACAAATAGCTAAAGGTCCGGAACCAATAGGTAAGTGCAAGATTTTTTATAATGAAGATGAGATTGATTTTGAGTCATTAGGCGACATTATACAATTTGAGCAACATAAGAAGTGGTTCATTAGCGGTGAAGTATTTGATCCACCACCTACAAGAAGTTTAATTGGAGTTGAAAGTATTTACAAAACCAAATACAAATCGATTGAAGAAGTAGATCGTTTTGAGTCAAGTCTAATTCGTAAGAATTACAAGCAAAGGGAAAAATATGTTGGTGAAACTTTAAAGAAGATGGACAGCGTCAAGTCAAGATTGACCCTGGTTGAAGAGAATTTGAAGTTGACGAAAGATGGTACTCGTAATTTTCTCGATGCTACATATTTTAGAGAATTGATGCAAAGTCTAAGGTGGTTATGTTCCACAAGACTTGATATTACTCATGACATGGTCAAGTTTGAAGATCTTGGTTTAAGGGAGGCTATGTTGGAATTAAACCAAGATTAGTATTCCTAAATAGTTTAGGATTGGGTATTTGGTAGTTTATTTAATAAATATTTAGTTGGATTTTGGTTAAACCATATTAGAGTAGGTTTTCTAGTTTTAGTCAAAGTTAATCTTATTTGCTACTTATAAATATGGGTGTTTCTATCCTCTATTATATTGTGTGGTGCAAAGAATAGAATTGAGATCAACAACCTCTTATATATACAACCATCGAGTGACACATAAATCAGTGTTACTCTTTCGTCTCAGGATTACTCCCCTTACCATAATGAACTTTTAGTTTTTTGGAAAGCTGTTTATTCTCATCTTTTTTTATTGATTAATCATTAAGTAGCTCTATTCACGCTTATCAAATATCTATATATCATATATGGATAATTCATAATGTCTAATGTCTACTGCCTTTTTAATTGATTGGGTGCAGGAATAAATTTGATGGTACTTTATCCTCAGTAAGAAGACTGATGCCATTACAGCAAATTGATTTTGTTTTATTATCTTTTTATCTTCATTATTTCTGTTTGTTTATGTATTGGATGAGATACTAGTATTCCAAGTCAAAATCTCAGCTTAGATATATTTATATGTGTTAATAGTTATATGAATTCGAGGCTATCTTACTTTTATTATTTGGATCCATGTTGTTGCAGGTAGGAAGCTTGGGATCAAGGGAGATATTCAACTTTATAGTAAGTATTTTTGTTAGGTGTGTAATTGTATTGGTGCTTCCATTAAAAAGGTACAAAAGCTTCTTTAAATAAAAGAAATATCCTCTAATAGTAGTAAGTATTTTTATTAGGTATGTAACTGTATAGGTTATTTATAATTATACTTTATTTATAATCTCTTTATATAACATTCATAACAAGTAATGTTTCAATATACCAACAACTTTCATGTATTTTGGATCCATTTTATGGAAAAGTCAAGACACAACACAAGGGAACAGAAATTATTGTTGGGAAAAGGAGCGGGCAAGGAGCAGGGATTTCCAACGCATGCTGGTAAGTATATAAAAATTAAATAATTTTTATTATATTTTTCTATAGGCTACTTAATATTTCATAGTGATTTGGTTATTGGATTGAGGCTATCATACAATGTAATTGATACTGCAAAAGTTAGTCACGAAATAAAAAAGAGAAAATAAAATACATAAATCAAATTATAGTGTACAAATAAGATATTGGTTTTACATTACTGTACATTGGAACTTTACGTTTAAAGTTTAACTTAGTTGTAGGAGTAAAGCGCATGGTGCCATTGTGACTGATTCAAATTATTGTAATATGTTTGGTCTGTTCAATTTACTAATAAGAATTTTATTTTTCTTGAGTTTGTACTCACTAGAATCGACTCTTATGCTGGGTGTTTTTGGAAAATACAACAAAAGAGTAAATTCTCCATTAGTATTCTCCAACTTCAACACTATTTAAGATTACTCATGCATATAAATATCTAGGCATGAGAACAATGAATGATATATCCGATTTTAGTGAAAGAAAAATCACATGTATTCATTTGTTTTTGCAGTGAGAGTTACTTTACTGATAAATTCTCTATGCTTTGTCAAATCATCTACATAATATTTGTAAGAATATTACACTTGAGAATTTGTTTTATAAGTGATAGTGAAAATTATCCACTGGTATAAACATGCTTCATAATGTCCTTTTCAATAAGAAAAGTTCATTTCAATAATAGTTTATTGCTTCTCGAGTTGAACTAATTAAAGAGGATTTATAGACAGATAATTGACGTTTGAGTCAATAGTTGATAATTTTAAATATATTTACTTTAAAATATTTCGTATACATTCTCAAATATCATTAAGCAAACGAACAATTGAAAATAAGGGACAATTTGGTCAACGGACCAAGTATATGTCCATTCAATTTGCACAAAATATGGAAAAACACAAAAAGAAACACACTAAAGAAAATAACAAATATAATAGATGGAAAACATCAAAGCAAATGAAACATTTGTTTATAAATCTTTGCAACTTTTATCAATTTTTTTTTTTTTTTTTTTTTTTTTTTTTTTGCATTTATTTCATAGCTTACAGGAGTATTTGTTATCTTAACACTTTAGTTTAAAGATAAACTTAAAGATGTAGGAGAATTTGGAAAGTAAACCTTCTATACTTATCTATATTTATATTTATTTGAAGAAATTTACAGGACTTAAGCTGCCTATGAAGATAAGAATTCAAAATGATAAAAGAATTAAAAAGTGAACCAAGGATTATAAATCAAGTTTTAAAATTTTCCTATATCTATATCTTCTAGATAAGTCGCTTTAAAAGTGAGATAAGAAGATACATCTCAATTCAACATAGAAAAAAATTATAACAATTACTTTGAAGTTTTACGGGATAAAGTTTCTTTTTGAGTTACAAGATAAGGTTTTTTAGTTGAAAGATAAATTTTTATTATTTGAAGTTTAAAAGATTGAAATGTGTGGAACTGAGATGAGAACGTAAATCTTAATTCCATATGCTAAAAATTTGGGTGACAATGCTTAACTTGAAGTCTTACATAATAAATCACAAAACTAAAAATATTTCTCCATTAGTATCTAAATTAGGTTTGTATTCTTTAAATAATTTCTTTTAAATACACTGTGTTGGAGTAGAAGCATTATTTTTTTCAAGCTTTCGGCTCAGTTTTCTCTATTGTAAGAGAAAAATATCTCGGTAAAAAAAAAAATTCGTATAGAATAAGGAAGATGAAAAACATAAAGGATCGTAATGTTACTGCGTCATTCAACAACTAAATTGTCAAGTCATTATTTACAAATTGTTATAGTGTTCTATTCTCATTCCAGCGATTGAGGTTTATGATGGTAAGTTTATTTTTCTCTTTGTTCGTATCCCTGCATACATCACATATACATTATTGTTTATAATGTAAAATCAATGTCTGCTGACTTCGTACAATTCCTGCCGTCATCCCATACGAAGTTAATGTCGAGAGATATTTCTTTGCTAAAATCGACGTGAAAAATAAATATAAAGAATTAATTAATGATTGGGCGAGAGTTTATTTGTCCTTTAAAATAATTAAAAAAGAAAATAAATAAAATAATGCAAGAATACTATGCGATATATAATTTATATATTTGATCAACGAAAAAAGTTTCAAGAAATTCTAATACAAGTGTAAAATAATTAAATAGGAGAACAAGAAAAGAATTAGAGAAACCGAAAGAAAAGATATAGGAAAAACAAGCGGATTTTTAAAATATCAAAAGAAAAAGTAGTGAAAGAACAATAATTAGTAAAAGATAAGAGCAAATGATACCGTGATAAGTTAATATATTTTAAAATTTTAACAAATAGATTTTATATATATATATATATATATATATATATATATATATATATATATATATATATATATATATGAAATTGATCAGTTGAGCATTCAGTATGTAGGCGAATGGTTGACTTCTAAGGTTCATTCGTGATTAAATTACATAATTACTAATTTTATTTATAAATTTGTTACGATAAGTTGAATTTCATATTGATGCACGGGTGCTATACTAGTTTAAACTAATAAGTGAAACTTCTATCCATGACAAAAATTAAAATGGGATCCTGCAAAACTTAGAAAGATCTCAAAATTTTCACGCAAGTTATATAATATTTATTTGGCACTCTCTCTAAGACAGATCTCGAATCGGATTCTCGAAACTCAAGATGCAAATTAAACGAAAAAGATCAAATTCTTAACTTTCGAGACTTTAGCGGAAACTATCCGAACGACCTCGGAATTTACTTCCGAAAGTTCATACAGGTAAAAAATAACCATACAAACTAACAACGCTTTCAGATTTTGAATCGGAACTCATTCGCCCAAATCGAGTTCGAAAACCTCTTTTAAGATTTACCGACAACGGAAACTGAAACTTTCTTCCGATACCTACCAAATGAAGTTCGATTTAGCTCAAATTTTACAGGCAGGTCCAAATGGACCTTACGGAGCTTTTAAAATTATCAGCACACCAATCGAAGTAGTAACTCCCGAAACTACTAACCAAGGACATTTCAGTTTGTATGTATATTTATATTGAATGGAAATGAAACAGCCTCTGCCAGAAAATAAACTAATAAGTAAGGAGTTTAAATATCTTGTTTAGAGCTCATGGAGAGGTGGTCCATTGCCTTAGAGAGGCAAACACTGCAGCAGATATTCTAGTTAAGCAAGCTTCTACTTCCGGCTAAATTAGTGTCTTTCAAAGTGTTCAAAATCTTCCTAAGGCTACTATTGGAGCTTTCAACATGGACAAAGCTGAGATTGCTAATTTTAGAATTAGACAGAATAATAACGACATAGGTTAATTAGGAAGTGAACAAATAATGAATCTGCTTTATCAGATTCAATATTTGTTCATACTCCTTTTTCTGAGCTATCACTGTTCAAGGAGTAACCCTCCTTTTATTTTTTGTGCCCTTTATGATGTATTGAAGTGAAATTATTCACTTCTTTCTCCCACTGGCTTTAGTTATAACTACTGGTGGATATTGTATTTATGAGCTTATTTATTCACGGATAGGGATCTGCTAAACTCCCCCTCCATCTCAAGGAGGCTTTTATTAAAAAAAAAAAAAAGTAGTTTAAAAGGAAAAGAAACTACCAACTTAACTTAGCTCTCCAATTCATTTTCTGAATCTAAGCTATATGAAACTTTTGGATGATTAATCTTATCAAACTATGGTCTTTTTTGGGTTAAGGTCATAGCTGATTAGAGTCATTCTTATTAAAAAATTCTACTCGACAACAATTGGGTCCCAGATATTATTATTATTATTATTATTATTATTATTATTATTATTATTATTATTATTATTATTAACAACAACAATTTTCATTTTTTCGATAAGTGAGAGTACAAAAATTGACAAGAATTAATTTTGAAGAAAGTTTACTATAAGCTGAGTGATTTTATTGTGAGCAATCAATGCAAAGTTACTTGTGGCTAGTTTCCTAAAATAGAGTGGCCGTTGGAATTTACTCTTAAGTTTTGCGAAGACAGAGTAAAGATTAGTAGCATCTTAAAAATTATAAGGTGCTAAATGTTTCTCTAGGCCATACAGAATAGGAAAGAACTATCATTGTAAAGGGTTATGTTGAACTATTTTCTAGAATAACTTGTCAAGTGTACATCAATTTGTATTAGAAGTACGTACTAATTATCCAAAAGGTAAATCCTTATAAATGGTAATTATTGTTCAATCAAGACACATGCATAAATACCTGCATGATATCGACAAATTAAAACCCTTGACATACATGCAACACTCGCCCGTGGAGATATAGTTTCATGAAGTATTTTGATATTAGACCACTATGTAGCTGAAAGTCTAATTACCTGCATGATATCGACAATCAATTGATGTTATAAGCATTGATAATGGAAAGATTGTTTTTCACGCTATTGGTAAATTTTGACATAGACTAATCATGGATTGGGATCCTGTTCTTTACTATTTGGTACAATATTATTCAATAGTTCTATAGATTGACACCATGTGTTCACCTACTTAATTCATGGTTAAGATTATTTTAGTACTACTAAACAACTAAATATGATAGTGTAATTTTAAACAAAAATATTTATTTAAAAAAATAACATAACCTAACGATAGCTTTTAAACTTAACGTTTCTGACATTTTTAACTAACCAACGTCAGCCCCGCCAATTTAAATTTTATAGTAATAATCATAGAGACCGCTACTCAATCACTACTAAAAAAATACAGTTTTCCGACCACCAAATCGGTCGCCAGGTCGACCGATCGGCGACCGATACGGGTGGTTCGTTAATTAATGGTAGCAAATAGTCCTGCGACCGAAACTCGGTCGATACTTCGACCACTATTCGGTCGCACAATAGCATACATACAGTGACCAAGTATGCGACCGATATTCGGTCGCATACTTGGTCTCAGTTGTGGGACTATGCGACCGAAAAGCGGTCGCATACTTGGTCTCAGTTGTGGGAATTAATGGTGACCGCTATGCGACCGAAAATCGGTCGCCAAACCTGAAAAAACCTGCAATAAAAAACCTGTTTTCAGGCAGTAGCAACAGCAAAAACCAGCAATAAAAAACCTGGAATCAATAGAAAGCATTTCGAAGACACTAAAAACAGTAATTCACCAATACAACGCAATAAACCAAACATTTCAAAAACATCCAACATCATTAGTTATATCCTAAAATTGTTAACAATAAAGCTTCACAAACATTCAAAAGACATTCAAAAGACTACTCGGTCGAGGCTGAGCTAGACCCGGACTCGGAAGAGGAGTTGCGTCGATGCTTGCTCTTATGCTTTCTTCTCGCTTTCTTCTTCTCCTTTTTGGCAAGGAGCTTTTTGATAAAGTCTTGCATTTCTTGATTTACTCTCGACAGCTGTGCGATCTGCTCTCTCATTTGAACCATTTCAGCAGGATCAACGGAGCTCGACGGAGAAGAAGTAGCTGAAGAGCCCAAAAAGCGAGTATTATGCTTATCCGGAGCAAATAGCGATCAAAAACCATAAGCATACCCCTTCTTAACCCCTCCAACAGTATCGACCCATATTTGCTTTACTTTCTCGAACGTCAAGGGAGCCGGGGTGCTGCTTCTGGCGTCCGATGCTTGGGTCGATGTCCAGTCTTCCACAGCCTTTGTAGCCTTTTCCTGAATAACATAAATATATTAATGATGTTAATAGAAACACTAAACGTTGAAGGTTTGGCGCGACTAAAGATCGAATTTTACAAACTTACCCATGCCTCTTTTGCGCGGGGCTCGACCCACTCTCCACCGCCCTTCTTGGCACCCTTTGTATGTCTGATCTTGTGCAGCTCGAGCACGGGAATAGAGCGCTTTTCTTTCTTTTCCTACAAATTAAAAATCATAATATGTTAGACAAAAAATCAACTGTTCAAGTAAATAATCAATCAATTAAATAACTGTACCAAGCGCATCTTCTGTGTAGCTGCACTAATTGAGCCACCGGTATGGAGCGATCCACCCTTTTCCGACGCTCGCGCAGCCTTGCCTTGTTCGGTCTTCGCCTCGAACTCGGGCGATTGCCAATATTCATCCAGCTCCACCCACTAAGCAGCATCGAGGAAGCCGGGCCATGTACCTTTATGCCGCGCATTGTAAAGTGTTTGTTTGAATAACGCAGCATATTTCTTGGGAAAGATGCTACGAATGTTATAATCCAGACCCTGATGCCAGATACATTTGCCCTGAAAGTATATCAAAATATTTTCTTTAAACATATTCATGGTTTAAAAACTGCAATTAGTTTTAAACCAAATGCATATGTATCACCTCAAAATCTACCAATATCTGCTTCTTTACTTGCTGGGGCACATCGCTCCATTTTCGCCAAGGCTGGTTCCAGTGCGCTCTCATGCACGCAGTCAGTACCTTAGTGGACTCATCGCTTGGGCAAAAGCTACAAAAAAAATTAACAAGAGTTATTCCTAATACTAGCAATTAAAGTAGGAACTAATTATTTAATAGACAAGAACTTAAGAAATTAGGTAGCTTACCCTTTATCCGCCTCGGGACAAATAATCATCCTGCCTTCTACCCGAGTGCCAGGCTCACCAATGTAATAAGGCGAATGGGGATCATACACCATGAGCTCCTGCTGACCCGGTGGATCGTCACAACTATCTAAGGGGAATTCAGGGGGCTGAGTTGGACTGTCATCAGCCTGGGAGGGATCGCCCTGTGTGGGAGGGACCTGTGTCTCAGTACAATCAACGGTAGGGAATGTCTATTGCCAATCAGGAGGCAACTGAGACGGGGTAATAAGTGGTACCTAATATGGGCCAGGGGGTCTGAAAAAAGCTGGATCATAACTAGATGGGGCATCAGTAGACAGCGAATGCGGGACCTGTGGGGTCTGACTGTCATCACCCGCAGAAGCTGAACTCTCGCCCACAGGTCTCTTGCCCGGCCTTCTTCTAAAAACTTTAGGGCATAACTTGTCCATACCTGTTGAAACATTCAAATTAGTTGTGCTTCATTAATTATGAGAATACATAAATCTAAAGTGCTGAGAATGAATAAATTTATCAACTAAGTAAGCACATCACAATCAGAAAATGATATTACATAAATCATATTATGTTCATATGTACATTACAGTAGGTAATTAATAATAAACTACAAAGTACAAATTGGTTCAATCAACTTCATCATCCGATTCATAGTCACTAGCAATTTCATCCTCGGACGGCTCGTCACTATCTATGTTTTCATCAGCCTCGTATGCCCTTGAAGTTCCTTCTCCAAAACTAGCCGGGTTTTTTGCACGACTAAATTAAGATGCAGCCACCGGGTCATACGTCCCATCAATATATCGCAAATTGTCTGCAAGTTCAATATCCGCTATCAAGGGAACAGCTGAGACCTCATTCTGGTATGCAACATCTAACCTATCAGGTACTTCAACTAATCCCACCGGTTTTCCCTTAAGAACCGCCCACCACTTGGATTTGGCTTTTGCTTTTGATGCGTTCTTTGTCCGAGGGTAAGGAACAAACCACACTTGTTTTACATTCTGTGCAATGATGAAAGGATCATAGTTTCCATATGACCTTCTATGATTAACCTCAACTAGCTTTGAACTCGAATCCACCCGCGTACCCCTGCTACCTGGATCAAACCACTTGCACTTGAAGAGAACCAATCTTTTATGAGGCCATCCAACTCTATACTCAACCTCTAAGATCTCCTCAATCACTCCGTAGAACTCAGAGTCGGCCCCCTGGTCACCAGTTCCAGCACTCACGGACACACCGCTGTTGTAGGTTTTTTTACCCTCTGACCAGCTGTGTGTATGAAACTTGTACCCATTTACGAAGTATGTATTGATCTTTTTATACTCGTAATATGGGCCATGACATATATGTCGCAAAAAATCAAAATTGATGCCATTCACCGGATTGTTTACCTATATTAAATTAAATGGATTAGAGTAAATTAGTCAGAGTTCGATGACGGTAGTAAGGTTTTTAAATCAATGGAAAAATATATGAGTTTCCATAACACTTACAAATGACGTAAACCAATCTGTAAAATGATCACTGACTGCATTTGGACCAAATTCAGCAACAAAGTGACTGCGTTATGCAACGAAGAAATTTACATTAGAAAGAATACTTATGTTAGTCACAATTTTGTGGGTACCATTAAAATAAAACATACTTGTAATAAGGCGTGACTTCGGGACAGTTCAACAACACATGTGTTGTAGCTGCTTGCCTGTCTGTATCAGTGAACTGGTATTTTCTGGATGATAATGTACTTCCCCTCCCTGGTTGATTGAATATGGAGAATGCTGGGTAATTGGGATCATTATTATCTCCCACATCATGCCGATCCGGCCTTGTGCGCATACATGGAACATCCTTGTCGAAGTAGTATGAGCAAAAATGTGAAGTTTCTTTAGACAAATATGCCTGGCATATCGACCCCTCGATTTGGCCTCTGTTTTTCACATCCCGCTTACACTTACCAATAATTCTACAAAAAGTAATCTGTTAGTAGAATTATGTTGCGTAAAATATAGAGTACTTGAATAAGATATGGAAGCTTACCTCTCGAAAGGGTACATCCATCTGCAGTGCACCGGGCCTCCTAGCCGAGCCTCTTCAGCGAGGTGAACCGGTAGATGCTCCATCACAGGTAGAATACCCGCCTGCCTGGTCCGCTCATGATGCCACCTCATGTGAGGAGCAGAACTCATGAACAATCCAAACAACAATACCAAAACCCTAACTTTAAATGCATAGCAAGTATCCCAAACACCACAACCCATGACAAGGCATCAACACATTGCAAACAACTCTACCAAACAATTCCAACATATCACAACAATTACCATAATTAATCCCAAACATCACAACCCTATATTTAAAGTTCATCAACCCAAAACAACTTACTCGATATCACATTATATAGAATAAACCAATTATAACTAACAACTAACATGTAAACAACATATATAGGCTCTCCATTATTTTAAAATATATATATAATTAAATTCGGATTATTAAACCAAAAAAAAAAAAAAATTACCTCAACTTTGTATGGGATCCAATGGCATGTAACTATGAGTTACCAATGTGCTATCCACCCAATAACTACAAAAAAAGTGAATTAAAAAGTCATTATATGAGTTTTTAAAAAAATAACAAAAATTACTAAAAAATGAAATTTACCTTGAATTAGTAGGTGTAGATTGTGTTAGATGTTATGTTGGAGGTTATAGAGTAGTAATTTAAAGTTATATGGGGTTTATAATGGTGGATAGTTGGTTATGGGGTGGGGAGGGGGGGGGTTCGGTTTTTAGGGATTGGGTGGGTTTTGGGTATGTTGAAATGGGGGAGAAAGGGGTTCTGCCCCGTTTTTAGTCACAGTTATGCGACCGACATGCGACCGATTTTCGGTCGCATAGCTGTGACTAAAAAAAAAATCCTATTTTCAGCGACTCACAAGCGGTCGAAGTGGCGACCGATTTTTCATTTTATTTTTTCAGTGATTTGTGCGACCGAAAATCGGTCGCACAACTGGACAGACCGAATTTCGGTCGCCTGATGGTGGTCGGAGATCCCGGTTTTTTTAGTAGTGAATTTAAATTTCGTAACACCAACCTCTTTTATAGTTTATGATATTATGCTAACTTCCCTTATTTTCATTTTATTGATAATGATTCTTTAAATCGGATTATTTTGTTAATTTTAAAAATTATGATTGAATTACTTTGCCCTTTCAAATACTCTCTTTTGTTTAACTAATTTTTCATACATCTTTTCTAAGTGATTCAATGAATCACATGGTGGGCCTGTCATTGGTTAGTTAAAAATGTCAGAGACGTTAAGGTTAAAAGTTTCGTTAGGTGATGCTATCTTTCTTTTTCTTTTTTTTTTAAAAAATTTTTTTGTTTAAAATTACACTACCATATTTATTTATTTAATTATAAAATGATCTCAACCATAAATTAAGTAGGTGGACACATGGCACCAATCTACACCATTATTGAATAATATTGCACCAAATAGTAATGGACAAGATTTTGATCCAACATATGATACTACAGACTATATATAGATATCATTTCTATCAGGTTGTCATTTTTTCATTTTTTTTTCGGGGATAAAAGGAGAGTTCTTTTTAATAACTAAGGCAAAATACATGAACAGCCCCTTAAAGTTGGCGTCAGTTGTCAGATACGCACTTCAACTTTCCAGATGACTTTTCAAACACCTCTTCTCACCACACCCTATATCTCGTAAGCCCCCCTAGCTAACATGTCAAAATGAGTATTTTACACGCAAAATTGAGCGCGTGAAGCCTTCAAATTATGTTTTTTCCGTTTTGAAAATTCTTTTTTGTGGGCCCCACATTACAACCTTCCCCATTAAACTCCTCCTTCAACTTTCAACCATCTCCCGCCTACAACATTGAACATTCACCACCATGTTTGTATACACCACCGTTCACTGGCAAACACACGAAAAAAAAAAAAAAATCAGAAATTAGTCCATCTTCAAATTCCATTGAAGCTTTTTCTTTGCATTAGAGTTTTTTCCCCTTTTAATTATCTAAAAGTGTATCCATATGAATTCATAATTGGAAATTGAAACCAAAATCTATACTTTAAGGAGAATTAGACTGGTGGGTCTACAATAAATTTAATTAAAAGGGGTTTATTTTCTTAAGAGCTACGAATCTTCATCAATTAAAGAAGAAACGGGACGGAAAAAGGAGACGCCCGAGATGGTTGGATTCTGATTGTTTGAAGGTGTTGGGGACTATTGTAGATCCACTTTGAATTGATTTACAGTGGTGGATGGTGTGGCTGAAGGTGGGTTGCAATTGACGCCATGAATATGTGCAAGAATGAACCCACCGAAAATTTCATAAATATTGCAGCACTTCAACAACTTGAAATTAATTTTGTTAAGATCCTTTGATTTTGCCATTGTGGTTGCCAAAATAATGCTAAGGTAATTTGGGTTCTTTGGAGTTATCCTGGAAGAAGAAATGAAATTGGGTGGGGGAAGGGGAGTAGCAAGAAGAAGACGGGTGGGGGTGAGGAGATATTGTTCCTCCTTTTATTTTTGTGTTTTTTTTTTTTTCAAATATAGCACCTTCTTTTTGTAATATTTAAGTGTTAATTTTTTCCTAATAAAATGTATTCTTTTCTTTGTTTTTTCTTTTAAATTCCACTTGTCATTTTCTTATTAGTAACTTTACCACGTCACCTGCAATTGCAACTCACGCACAAACTCTGCTGAATGGAGGTGTTTAGAAGTTTCACTTATAAGCTACATGAGGTGCCTGAAAAGTCATCTGAAAAGTTGAAGTGCGTATCTGACAACTGGCGCCAACTTTAAGGGGCTGTTCATGTATTTTGCCAATAACTAAAGACTATATTAGTTGATAGTCCAGATATCCCATTGGGATCATCTTGGCGTTGAGTAGTAGCATCATTACAAAATATAGTGGTTCCTCTAAAAGCATAAACGTTTCCAAGACGAACAAAACTAGTACTACACACAGATAAGAGGGGTGCACGTAGAAGTACCCATCTAATTATCCATGAACAGAAAGCTCTTTACGGACAGATGAGGGGAAGCAAAATAGGTAGTTCTACGAATAGTGGCCTCCTTGGAACATTGTTTTGTTAGCATATGAGCAACCTGATTGCCTTCTCTAAAGGTGTGGTTAAGGACTTTTGGACGCACACAAATTAAAATAACCCAATCACCATTTCAATTTCTAATCACATCACCAATTCCTTCGTAACCATATATACCATCAGTGGCACCATTAAGTTTGTAGCAGTTGTGGGATGGGGAAAATATAGTTTTGAGCATTGAGCTTGAGGCTTACTTCTTTGGGAGAGTAACATATTCTAACACACGCATTTTTAACATATTAGTGAGAGGCAGTTATCACAGTTGTTGATGTTCATTGTTCCTGTTGAGCAAAGATTCCAAAGACTAAAAGGAAGAAAGCTATCACAACTTAAGAGATTGTCAGGCAAATCAAGGTTGAGGAGCCTCAAGGTGTCAAGCTAATTTGTGTCAAGATTAATTTTGGAGATGACTAACTCCAAATTTGACCAGAAAGTAACCGCAATGGGGCAAGTAGCAATTAGTTAAGCGTTCACCAAAAAAAAAAAAAAAGCAATTAGTTGAGTATCAGGTTTTTAATTACGTACAATATTTATCATATAAATCTACTTTAACTTATTAACTGATAGATGATGGTGTTTTGGTCATGATCAGCCTTGGCTAAAGTTCCATTGAAAGAGTCTCTGCCTGCTCTGATATCATATTAAAGTGTGTGACCATCTCAATGTAAAAGCTTAAGCTGTTAGATATGGTACACTTTATTTATTTAATTATTTTCTCAACAATAGAACCTCTCCTCAGTGAATATAAGGTTTTCATTGGGTTGATCTTGAGCCACCATCCGAGCACAAAAACCTTTTTTTTAAGAGATTTTTTTTTTTTTTTTTGTGTAGAAAATCTCAAATCTAGGATCTCCACTGCACGAATTTTCTGAGAAACGAAGTCATAGGCACCAGGGGCGTCGACGGACATAGGTACACTTTAGGGGTATCAATCCGTAACAAGGCTCGAAGACCTCCGGCTGGATTTGAAATGGATCAGGTAGGGCATCCGTTTACGACGTGGGTGGGATTAGCAGTTTTCTCTATTTTCTTCAATGGTAGGAAATACGCATCAGCGGGGGTATATGGGAGGAAACCAGTCTGCAGTAATTCAAATTGCTCCTTCGGATCACTAAGTAAAATCTGATACCCCTTCGTACACAGCTTATATAGGTAAAAAATTATTTTTATATGGATATATACTAGTTTTAAGTCTCCTTAAAAACAACAGATACTCCAGCCTAACAGTGAAGGGGGTATCAAACTTAGGACATATGTTCGAGTCTCATGCACAATATCTATATTTTTTGAGTCCCCTTGACAAAAATTCTGCGTCCGCCACTTATAGGCACGTTAATTAAGGAATGGACTGACGTAAACAAATTTTACAATCGTCAAAGGCATATATTGAAGTGATTGAACTAAATTAAACTCTAGCTTCTTTAGCAATTAGCTACTCGCGAAATCGTCGCATTATAAATTTTTACACAATTCAAAATTTCTAATGTTGATAAGATATTAGTCATAATTAAGTAACATTAATAATATTTTCACTTATTCAAAATATAAGAATCTAACACAAGATTACTATCCTGGAAGGTCAATTAATTTTCTTCCTTTTGTGCGATTAATAGTGATGGGTCTAAGACAGCCAAGCTCTGACTAATTAGTAAAAAAAATTAACACAGTAAGACCAACAAAGTTTTTTCTATTTATATTTCATAGTCCTAATGTCATTTCTTACTTACTAAATACTCCATTGTTTCGTATCTATTTGTTATAGTATTGAATTTTTTACCTTCAAAAGAATCATCGTTTAAGGTTTTCCCATATATAGACAATGATATTAGCACTATATTTTCTCACCTTAGTCTTCAGCTTTTCTATACAATTTTATCTAATCAAGTCTTTTATCATAGCTATGGCCAGTTCTTCCAATAATTCGTCAGCTAAACCTGTAACTGTTGATTCATTTCCAAAAGATATCAAGAATGCTCCTGAATGTTCCATTTGCTTGGAACTTGTTCTTGATAATGTTGGAAAGTCCATCACCAAACTCCACTGTGGCCATTTTTTTCATACTGGTATGTAATTTGATATACATCCAGATCATCCCTAATAACCAAATAACAATTTATTCATTCATGTGTTTCTGTAAGATATTTTCTAGATATATAAGTACATGTGTGTGTAGAGAGTTTGGTTATTTTATTGTTAGGTTTATTGGTCGGTCTCCCTCTTCCCCTATTTTGGGTCAAGAGCATTTTTAATCAATTAAAATTTTATCTGCTTTATTTATGGTTTTACCTATTATTCTTCCTGTTGTAATGGGGCTAAGGTTTGTGTCCTTCATCGTGTTATCAAATAAAAAATCTAGCTAAATGGATAAAAATTTATATTAGCAGTAACATTAGATTATCTTAACCTTTGAACGTCACAATTAGGACATCCACCAATAAACTAAAACATGATTGATTCCATGGTTTGACATGCAATATGATCTCATTCAATAACATGTGCCTTTAACTTTGATATTGAAGTTGGATCTGAACTCGGGAAATGCCCTTTTTTATTTTTGTTATGCAGATTGTATAGGTTCGGAGTTCAACTCCAAAGGTATAATGAAATGCCCCAATTGTCGAAAGACCGAAGAAGATGGAAATTGGATGCTATTTGTAGGTCCTGAATATGAAGATCTTGATGAACAACCAAACAACAATGTCATCGAAGTGATTAGCGATGAAGAATTTGATGAAGAGGTAATATTAAGAGCTAATATAGCAATTTACAAAAATAAAAGAAGGGGGGGGGGGGGGGTGAAAATTAATTAAATTAAGGCCTCACATCAAACAGTTTAATTAGCTGATGCATTTTGTTATTTTTAATTAACTCATGATGTTCAAGCTATACTCTTGTGCTGCACACACTTGTAATGTCATATAACTACTGCTCCCTTTATTTCATATTGAATGACATAGATTGATTTGGATCGAAATTTAACAAAGAAAAGAAGATTTTTGAAGTTTGTGGTCTAAAATAAGACATAGATAATTGTGTGACTATAAATAATCTCATTCAGGCTAAAGTATGTAGTTGAAGTTTAATATATTCAAATTTAAAATTGCACCATTCTTTCTTGAGCAGACTAATAAAGAAATTATGTTATCCTTTTTTAAAACGGATGGATTAGTACATATCGTAGTTTTAATATGGTTGTCATAATTGTAACAGCTCAGTCCAATAATATGTAAGATAGTTTTGTGGTTGCCATAACTGTATCAGAGCCACTCTGCGTGCAACCTTTGACGATGGTGTGGGCAATCCTCAAGGTTGAACTGAGTTTAGTCACTAGAATTGTAAGGAAAACCTCATGAGAACGCTCAGTACTTGAGGGAGGAGTGTATATGACACCTTAAGTACGTAACATCGGCAAAATACAAGAAAAATGTTGGGTAGATGCATGTCTTATACTTTAGTGACTTATTCTAAAGATGTTTGAGCCTAGGCCAAAGCCGATAATACCACTGCACGTGGGATGAACTGTTACAATAACCTTTTGCATGCAAATTAAAATACTATTAGTTCTCCAGGTTTCTATTTTTTAATTTTATGTAAAAGATGCAAATCTTGTTGAGTAATATATTACACAAAAGTCATCGTTTTTATTAGAACACGGCACAGTTTGTTAAATCCTATAAGATGTCTTTAAGAGTTTTTGTTCCTATTTCTCCAAATTTCTACTATTTATATATTTCAGCAGATATTCTGTTAAGGGAGAAAGCATAAGTTGCTTAGGATTTCAGTTGTACTACTAGAGCATTATTTATATATTTCTTTACTTTATTAAATTTTTAAATTTATTTTATGGTCGTGCATGTGGCTTATTATTTAATTATCTATAAATCATAAATCTCAGTTAAGCATTGATTAAACATAATTGCACAATTTTAATGTGAAACTTTCATCAGCCACTATCAGCTCAAGATGAGTTACGCCTTAGTGCAAGAATTGAAATACACAATCAAGCTTTTGCCTATACGAGGTAATTATACTTTTCAGTTTTTTTTTTCACTTATACTTCTAGTTGTGTTCAAATTAGGGGTGTCCGTGGTACGTTACGGTACGGCATTTAAGACTTCGGTTCGGTAATTTCAGTTTTCGATTTTTAAAAATATCATACCATTACCATACCAAACTAATTCGGTATGGTTCGGTATTTTTATGTTTGATTTCGATAAATTGTGTTACGGAAAGACGGTAACCGTAGTTTTCGACTTTGACTTAGATATAGTAGAGCTATATACATATATTGTAAAGACATGCTAAAGGAACTAAGATTAACAATAGAACTTCGCAATGCACTAGCACAAAAGTTAGTAGGCCAATGTGCTATATATGATAAACTAGTGTACTTTTTACTCAAAAACAATAAGCTTTTGAGTTTTGATGGTGTTCGGAAGACAACTCTCTGTTAAGGCATTAAATGAGAATTGATGGTATCGATAATATTCTATTTAGTTTATGAATATTTATTAGTTTTAATTAAATATATGATCGTATCACAAGTTTTATATATTATATGATTTAAGATTTTTATTAGCTCATATTTAAATTAATTAAATTATTATGATTTATATAAATATTATATATAATTTATTTATGTAATTAAATATTTCGGTATTTTCGTTAGTTCGGTATTTTTTTTTAATAAATACCGAATACCGTACCAAATATCAAAATTTTAAAAATCTATACCAAATACGGTATCAAAAACCAAAATACCGATACCAAAGTAAAAAATATTTTTGTTTGGTACGGTGATTCGGTAATTACCATACAATGGGCCCTAGTTCAAACGGGATTCCATTGAAATAAACTTTCATAGCTTTACGTAGTTTAATAGGGATGATCGATAATATGACGAATGAAGTTGAATCTTTTTTTGTTGTTCTAAAAGAAAATTTAGTGAATAACACCTGTGACAGACGTACAATAGTGACAAACTAAGGGTAGGGCTTTATAGTTAAGAATGACATAACATGTAACGCGCCTCACGCGCCAAAACAAAATCCTTTTCCCCCTTTTTTCAAACCACGGCGATCTTCAGCTTTGAATCCCCCATGGAACAACCGGACGACGCAGATCCGGCGCGTGGAAAAGCTCATCTTCATCTCCCAGCTGATGCGGGTCAAATATCAACAGATTCAGTTTGTAAGATTTCCTATGCTAACTCTGTTATTACCACTCCCATTCCAGCTCCAAACACCATCACTCAAGAACCCATTACCGCAAGGAAAACTCACACAATAGAGACTTTCTGGCCTCATTTTTAGAACTAAAGACTACTATGGTATAATGGTTGTTGATTGTAAGAGAACCTTAGTGAGCAGATTCTTAAAAGCTAGGCCTCAAAGAGAACAAATTAGATCAAGATTCTTGGAGAAATTCCCATTGAAAGGATCAGTCAAGTTAGGAGAGTGTGAGAATTTCAATGTATTCATTGATTTCTCAAATAAATATGATTTCAATATGGTATGGTTCAAGAGAGTGGTGGAGATTCAGGGGATCCAAATGTGGCTCCAAAAATGGACACCAGATTTCAAATCTGAGGAAGATTTGCCCCTAGCACCTGTTTAGATTCTTCTTGCAAGGCTTCCATTTCACATGCATTCCTGACAATATCAGGCAAATTGCAAATGTAATTGGTGCTCCACTGGAATTAGATGTAGCAACAAGAGATAGAATAAGGCCCAACATGGCTAAAGTTGACCTACTTAAAACTCTGCCTAGTACTGTTTGGGTAGGTACTGAAGATGAAAATAATGCATGGATTTGAACAAAAGATAGAATATGAAGGTATCCCAAAGTATTGCAGAATGTGCAAGAAGCTGGGCCACTCACTTGCAAACTGTAGAATCCTAGAGAAGAAGAGATCAGCAGAAAAAAGGGAGGAAGAAAGGATTCAAGCTCTTAAGCAAGCTGAGAATCTAGAACCAGTGCAAGAACAAGACAAAGAGGAGGAGAAAAATGATGCAACAATAGTTGGCAGTACAAGGAGAGATGATGCAGAAGCTCAAGAGGATAATGCAATTGTCCATGCTAATGACATTGCACCAGATATCAGGGGAAGTGTTCAAGAAGTGGAAACATATCAAATGAGAGCCAAAACCAAGAAGATGAAGACTAATAAGATAAAGAAATTAGCAAAAAGGAAACACAAGGCGACTTTCAAGCCAGAAGTCATACCACATCTGATTGAAAAAAAGAAAATAAAGAAGAAGAAGCAACATGAAGTCCTAAAAGATAATGAAGGAGAGGTAGAGGAGAAGAATTCTAATAGAGCTAATCAGATAAGCAATAGTTCAAGTACACGGCCTGATATAGGGGTCATCTACAAAGGAACCTGAATGAAGCAGTATTCAAAGAGTATCTGAATCTAACATGGAATCAGCAAGCTTGGCTTCTGCAATTAAGAATCAGAAAGGTGTTGATCTAGTGGTTGACATTCCAGTATCACAACCACTACCACAATTTGTCCCATTATAATTACAATCTTATCAGCAAGTAGAAGAGTCACCAATTCAGTCAGATAAGGATAACTTGGCTCGCATCTGATAGATGCATTTTTCTCCAGCAAAGGGTGCAACAAATGAACTTGATGATCCCTATCAAAGTCAGTTAAAAGAGGTCATAGGAACCAAGAAGGAGAGGCAGAAGCAGGAACAGAAGCAAGAAAAATGAGAAGCAAGGAAGCAAGTAAGTAAGATTCAAGTCTAACCCTGAAAAGGGGGGGCACAAAAAATAATGTCATCCTTTTTAATGATTAGTTCCATATTTTGCAACATTAGAGGGATGAGATCTAAGAAAGCCAATCACAGACTTAAAAACTTAGTAAAAAAGAACAAGATTCAATTTACAGCTGTATTTGAACCATTTGTTCACAAAAATAAAGTTGAAGGATATAAGAGGTTTCTGGCCATTCAACATTGTTTATCAAATGATTCTGGGCAAATATGGTGTTTTTGGTCTGATAACTTCTCAGCAGATGTAATAGGGATGAAAGATCAACAAGTCACACTAAAGCTAATGGATTGTAATGGAGTAGATGCAGTGTACATGACTGCAGTGTACAAACTTCCATTCAAGTTCTCCTTTTTTCTCTGGAGGTTAATCCAGAAAAAGCTACCATATGATGACATAATTGATAAGTTTGGAGGCAATATTGTCTCAACATGTGTGTGTTGATATAACAAGAAGAGTGAGACAATTAACCATGTATTCATTGAGAGTGAAGTTACTTGTAAAATCTGGAAATACTTCAGTGATCATTTGGGAATGCCAATCTCTCACAATTCTAGCTATCAGTGGTAGGCTAAGAGAGTTGTGGGATGTTAAACCTATAAATATGGTTCACAAAATGGTTCTTCATATAACTCCAATAGTGATCTGCTGGGAAATATGAAGGCAAAGATGCTCTTGTAAGTATGGGGAACAAAAGAAAATCTGGCATAGAAGAATGGAACAACAATTGAGGTAGAACATTAAAATGACCATGAATTTGGCATATGCCAGTTGCTAAGGGCAACACTTAGGGTGAGCTCTGTTATACAGTGCATTGGCTTAAACCAGTGCTAATATGTAAAATAGTCAAGTGGATCAAACCAACGGCATATATTGTGAAAATTAACACTGATGGAAGTTTTTCAGCTAATAAATCTAGGATTGGAGGCATTGTAAGAGATGAAAAAGGAGACCTAATCATGGCTTTTTCAGTTCATGTGACCTAATCTTCAAATAATCAAGTTGAAGCAATGGCTGCTAAGTTTGGATTTTAGTGGTGTATGTAGAATGGATTTAATGACTGTGTGCTGGAAATGGACTCTCTAATAATTGCTGACATATTGAGAAATAGAAGCTGCAACAACTTGAAGCTGAAACCTTATGTAGATGATATATTTCAGATCCTATCCCAAGTGAACTGTGAAATCATGCACGGCTTCAGGGAAGCTAATTTTGTAGATGGTAGCTTACTTAAAAATGTTCTAAGTTTGGATAGTTCTAAACTGTATTATCATTGGCAACATATTCCAATTGATACAATAGGATTATATCAGATGGACAAATGACAATTACCAAGTATTAGACGTAGGTACAACAAGGCTAATTTCTATGTTAGTTGAGCTTTGTTTAGTTAGGCTGCTTCAGTAGCACCTTTTGTGTGATGGCTCTTCATCACAGTGTAAGCTTCCAGGAATGAAATAAACAAGCATCCAGTTAGGGTGTTTATTAAAAAAAAAAAAGGGTAGGGCTTTAGTTTTATGAATCACCTCCTCGTTCGTTATGCAATATATTTTGTACAGTATCTAACTTTATCTAGTTCCTATATATCTGTATGTAGTAGTTTTTATTATAAAATTCCTTTTTAGCAAAACATATTAAAGAGGGGGTGGGGGGTGAATAGGGCTTTTGTAGCCATCCAGATGTTTTTTGAAAAATTAAATTTGCTTGGTTGATTAGAGATCTGATGTTGCAGAAATATTGTTCTCTTTAAAAGGTTAAACTTTATGATTAGATGATTACGCCATTTATCATGATATAAGAGCAGGTGAGAGGTTCTTGGTTCGGGTATAACCGCCACCAAAAATGCAAAAATAGTTACACGTGTTTGGCTCATGAAAAGAATTAAAACCGCGCGTGAGGGAATGTATTGAGATATAATATAGAAGAAGTAATTGAAAACGTTTTCTCCTGTAATCACGGTTAATTGACATTATATTATTCAAAATTTTCAAATGTTTTGATATGAATTACTAGTACTATTTATTTAATTATAATGACTTTATGTTTGGTTTCCTTTGTTTTGGAAATGCAATATGGAAACATATACAAGCTGGCGAGAGAACTTTGATCCATCAAGAATTTTTACAAGTGACGGGATCCTAAACATGATTCGCCCACCAACTCTTCCACTTTATAGTTTTCAAATCGGGAATGATGGCTACACCAGGTTTCCTACTAATGTTATAAATGCTCCTGGAATCACTGTTATGAATAACATCAGTGCTGGAAATCCTATTCTCCTTGGAAATGAGTAAGGCCTTTTTATCCTATTCTTTTTTTAACATCAAAATAAAATACATACTAAGTTATCTACGTAGTTATAATTTTTTACTCCATCTGTTCTAATTTATGTGACAGCATTTGAATGGGCACGAAGTTTTAAAAATAGTTGAAGTTTTCTTAAATTTGTGATCATAAATAATGCTATAATATTTGTGGTACAAATATGCTTCTCATTAAAGGTAGAATGAGAATAACTACAATTGTTACGAATTTTATACAACTGTTATTCTTTTTTAAACAACTAAAAATGAAATGTTGTCATATAAACTAGAACAAAAGGAGTATGTTATTAATTGGAAGAAAGGAGGGTATGTTATTTTTGAAGTTTAATTTATTTTTTGCAATTGGAAATGGAAGGGTTCCATACAGCTTTGAGGCGCAGGAATTACCATGGTTCAATAACTCTCCTGATCATCATCGTCCAGCTACAGTTTCCAACATGGCTGGTCAGAGGCAAGCTGCAGCTGCAATTTCCTCCGTTCCGGTGGGACCCGTTCCGCCATACGAGCAAGCTTATGATCATCCATTACCATCAATGGATAATTCGTCCCTAGATCCTGACGATGGGTACTTAGGACCATGTCAATGCTTTGTCTCTACCGATGACGGTGATGTTGGTGGTAGTACTTCAGCTAGTGAGGAGCATTAGTTGCCATCTGATCATGACAACAATGGTTTCTGGTGAAACTGATGAAAGATGGCTCATGCCATGCATGGATCATTTGAAGTGTTGAATTCAATTATCTTTTTTAAGCTTAAGTAATAGGTATGATATTACATGGTCATACAGCCAAGGATTGCTATGCTTATGAACTAAGTATTATTTGGTTTTTTGGATTTTTAATTCTCGTTGTTTCCTAAACATTGCAGTTATGATTATGCAAATTCTCTGCGTTTATTAAGAAGTGTTTGTCACATTTTCAAAATATTATTCCTTTACATTACCTCTTTATAACGTGAGCTTTATGAAGAAAAGATCTTAGCCAAAAGATCCTACCAAGTCTTGAATGGTAAGTGATATAATTTGTTTACTTGTTTGAGTTGGAGTTTTTGAAGTTATCTTGAGTTGAGATTATACCTGTCAATCGGGCCGGGCTAGCTCGGTACCGGACCGGACCGGACCGGTAAAAGACCGGACCGGACCGGACCGGTTCATTATAAGCGGTCCGGGTCAAGGAGGAAGCGGGTTGCGGGCCGAGCCGGGCTTAAGAAAAAAGACCGGTTAGCCCGGACCGGTAAAAGACCGGTCTTTGGCCCACGGTGGACCGGACCGGACCGGTTTTTTCATAGAAAATTATACTATATATCGAGGAAAATTGAGGCATGTTTTTGCCAAGAATCATACAAAATATAATGTAGCATTTAGTCCTTTTTAAATTCCCTCAATATGCAATAGTACAAAGATATTTTTAGCTTCATTAAGTACAACGAATGAACATATTACTATTTTTTCATTGCTAATCAAGAATATATATTAATTAAGTATTTTATACAACTTATCTTCTTGGTTGTAAGAAAATTTGATAGTCTCAGTTTCTCACCTTTGAGTTGTAGTATTAAAGTTATATCTATTTGACTAAGCGTACTATAGTAATGATGAGATAGTACTTACTTAAAAAAATAACAGTGATCTTTTACTTCATGAGTAGTGCATCAAATTAACATAGTAATTAAACTTGGTTTCCATCAATGAATCAAAGTATATGATTCTCAAAATGTTTGATCCTTTTCACCTTCCTTCTCTTTTTATATAGGATTATATGTCCTTCCAATTGCAAGTACAAAGTGATAGGTTTAGCTAAAATATGAAAAAGAAAAAACAGAAAAATAAAAGGGCCCGGACCGGTCCGGACCGGTCCGGTGCTTAATGGGCTAAGGGCCGAGCCGGGCTTCAATTTTTTGGAAAAAAGACCGGTTCGGACCGGACCGGTAATGGCCCGGACCGGACCGGACCGGTACCGGAACCGGTGAGCCGACTCTTAACGGGCCGGTCCGGGCCGGTCCTGGCCCAATTGACAGGTATAGTTGAGATACCCCAAGATGGCTAACGTACGGCCATGCATACTCATTTCTCCCTGTTGCATAACTATAAAACGTAGCTAAGATCTGATTTGGGTTATAGATCGCATACAGATTAGTTATTGTAAGTAGGATAATCCTTGTTTAAAATTAAATATGTAATTTGTGGTTGTGCTTTTCATAGATCTAGTTTAAGTATTGTTTAGATAGTGTAAGTTTTGGGCATTGATATTTGATCGTGCAAATGCCGTGCGGTTACTTGTCCTCCCCTCTAACAGATGAAGCCACCAAACTCCTACACTAAGATAGTACCATAAAGTAAAGGGGTTAACATTTGTAGTGGCTAATGTGTTGACCCTAACATTGATTTTCACGATTCATACCTAGTTACTAACTTTTGAGATTTAAGTGTTTATCTTCATAACAAGATATCATAATAGACTGCTATCTCTGATGTGATGTTATCGGATATTGAACCTCATGGTATGATACAGACGCTTCAAAATTGAGGTTGAACCTAACTAAACCTCTGCTGATGGTGGACCAACGATTTGCTGCGAAAGTGTGTTTTGGAAATTCTTTCTGTTCATCTTATTTTCTTAAGTTGAGGTATACTTTCACTGTCCAATAACATGCACCACACTCTCTTCTTTTTTTTCATGCATCTGTTCGAAAGTCCGCCCGAAAAATTCAACAAAAAGAGAAGATAGTAAAATATTTGTGCTAAATACATTATTATTATTATTATTATTATTATTATTATTATTATTATTATTATTATTATTATTATTATTATTATTTTCTTTCCTTTCTCAAAGACCAATTTCTTCTTCCAGACAACCCCTTCTATTTTCTTCTCCACACCCAAAGCTCATCAGGCTTCAATTTCCATAAAAGGTGAACATCTTTCTATTCTAATATTCTTTTAGAATTTTGTTCTCCTTCAAAAATTACAATTGAACGTTTATTAGGACAGCATTTATATTCCATTCACGTATTAATTTCCGTATCTCATATTCTTTTGTGCAACATTGACGAAGAATATAAGTTTTTCAATTACATACTATTTGTGTAACATAAATCTTTGAGTAATTTGTAGGCTTTTTATTATCATGTGAATTTACATTGCCAAACAAAACCCTGGATTTATCCCTTCGCATGCAGGGGTTCAATCAAATGCAAATCCATTGTTTTGGGCTTGATCATGTATACATATTGAAAAAAATTATATACCATGAATAACATATACTCAAATCTACTGACTGTAAATTTTGGATTCGCGCCCATGTTTTCCTGTGTGCACATAAATACTAGCTATCCATCTAGCCCACGTCGAACCATCAAGATTAAATAAGAACCTTGGTGCCTATACTTTATCCTGGCAAAAGATTTTCTACTTATATATATTGAGTTCAAATTCATCGTGTGAAGAGGAAAGAGACTCAACTGTCTAACTGATTGAAATAGAAGTCCCGGTTAAAATTAAGTATTTTCATTGTGGTCTTTGATCTATAATGCAATGGTTTATAATTCAGAGATTGATGTTTCAATTTCAGGGCTTGTAATTGAATTAGATTGAAGCTGATGAGCTGAATGTTACAATGGATAGTAACAAGGATGAGGCTTTAAGATGCATTCTTATTGCCAAGGAAGCAATTGCATCAGACAATAAGCAGAGAGCCCTTAAATTTATTGGAATTGCACGTCGCCTTAATAATAATCTAAACGTGGATGATCTTTTAGCTGCTTGTGAAAAGCTTGATTCGTCGATCCCTGGTTCCTCTAGTGATATTCAAAATGATGTTGCAGGGGTGAAAAATATGACATGTGATGTCAATTTTGATGAGGTTGTTAACACGGAGAAGAAATATACAGAGGAACATGTGGAGTTAATTAGAAAAATTAAGAGTAAGAATGACTATTATGAAATTCTTGGTTTGGAGAAAGGTAGTTCAGTTGATGAAATTAGGAAAGCATACAGGAAACTATCATTGAAAGTTCATCCTGACAAAAATAAGGCACCAGGTTCTGAGGAGGCATTTAAGAAAGTCGCGAAGGCGTTTAAGTTTTTGAGTGATGATGATTCTAGGAAACAATATGATCAAACGGGATTTGTTGGCGAATTTGTGTATAGTCAGCAGCATACTGTTAGACATCGGAGGGGAAGAACCGGGCATGAGTATTTTGATGATGAATCTGATCCTGACGAGATTTTCAGGTCATTTTTTTGTCAAAATGACATGTTTAGGACATCTTATGTTTACAGGACAAGAACTGCTAGTGCTGATCAGCTGAGAGTGGAGTTAGGTCCTGCTGCGCGTAAATTAATTCTCTTCCTTCAGTTGTTATTCTTTTTGCTTATTATTCTACTTGCATATCGTCCTTCCTCGGAGCCTAAGTACTCCTTGTAGAATAACCACTCATATATATCAGGTTAAGATGCTTACAGATAAAGGACTAAAATTGTTTGTTAAATCACCTTACTTTGATCAGACGTATCCCTTGATAGCCCTGCTCAAGATAACATTGAAGACCATTTTATGAGCGATTATAGAACTTCAGAGGCTACGATGGGGCAGGAACCATCGAAAGGCTAGCTGACTGTGCAGCTACAGCCAGCGAAGGGTCATCAGTTGAATACTATTTGGAGGAAAATTATAATGTGTATATAAGTTAAATATTATTTTTTTAAGCACATATATTTAATGCGGAACACCCTTAGCGACATATCTAGCTTCATCACTGGTGCGCCAGCCATCAGCATTTTGGAGTAGCATGAGGTTAGCTGAGTTTCTTCATTCTCTGTATAATTTTTTATCTGCATAGAAACCTTAGCTGCCAGAGTGGATTTTATGGTGTTTATAAAGTATGTAATGAATTAGTGGATTTGTTTCTGTTAGAAGCAATACTCTCACTACTAAAAAAACCTGAAATTCCGACCACCAATCGGTCGCACATCAGTCGCCAGGTCGACCGATCGGCGACCGATACGGGTGGTCCGATAATTAATGGTAGCAAATAGCCCTGCGACCGATTTTCAGTCGATACTTCGACTACTGTGCCACCGAATTTCGGTCGCACAATAGCTCACATACAGTGACCAATCATGCGACCGATTTTCGGTCGCACATCCTATGCGACCGAAAATTGGTCGCATAATTGGTCTCA
This sequence comes from Petunia x hybrida, assembly GCA_037355625.1. Lineage (NCBI taxonomy): Eukaryota > Viridiplantae > Streptophyta > Magnoliopsida > Solanales > Solanaceae > Petunia > Petunia x hybrida. The sequence continues at coordinate 105,620 of JBBBVM010000504.1, read as the reverse complement.
GTTGCTGGAATTAAATGTGACCAATTATGCGACCGAAAATCGGTCGCATAGGATGTGCGACCGAAAATCGGTCGCATAATTGGTCACTGTTGTAACATTAATGGTGACCGAAAATCGGTCGCATAGCAGTGGAGACCGAAAATCGGTCGCATGATGGTGGTCACTGATCCGGTTTTTTTTTAGTAGTGTCTTCAACTATCCAAGTTTTTTGTACATTTGCTTAGAAAACTGATGTTGGGCATATTTCCTATATTTTTAGCAATTGTATTTAACACTTTTAGATGGTTTTCATAGCAATACATGCCCAACAATGCTAATTTGTGACATGATTTTAACTTGGTGTGTTTGAATGGTTTAGGTACGAATTGGTGGAATTTGGAGCTAAATGGCTACATTTTGTGGAGAAGTTCGAAGTCAAAGATTGAAGTAGAAAAACGAAGAATTAGAGTGTAAAAATCAGCGGACTAGGAGCTTTGTAAGCTCATTGTATGAGCCTTACAACAGGCGTACATTGTATGAGAAGCTGTGAGACCTGAGAATTGGGGCATACAAGGATTCTTATATTATATGGGCTGCTGTACGACTGGGACTTTCCTACCCGAGCTTGGACTAGCCTAGGGCGTGTAGTACTCCTATTATTCCGTATTAAAACGCGGAAAAACACATTATTAGACATTCTTTTACGTATTTTTGGAGGCAAGAACCATAGTAGAGGCTAGAGAACCAAGATTCATCAATTGAGTTCTAATTCCTCTTTCCTCTTTATTGTTTCATGAATTATAGATTATTTTATGAGAAAGCTAACTTGTCTATGAGTAGCTAAACTCTATTATTCTAGGGTTATGGGTTAACCATGAAAGTTGTACTCTGAAGTTAGTTGAATTCTATTAAATTTATCAGATTGAGTTGTTTATTTAATTCTGCTCTGAATTACTTAATTTCCTGGCCAGTTGTTGAGTATTACCCATGAACCTAAGGTTGAACTCGAAAGTGGGAACCGTAGGTTGCAATAGAATTAAATAAAGCGTGTTCTTGAACCCGGGCATCGGGGAATGGTTTCGCGGTTAGGATAGAAATATACCTAACAGTCACGCTTAATCCGTTTACAGGAGAAACACATGCATTCTTGTTAATTCTAATTCCATAGACATATAGGCGTTAGGTTGGCTTGAATAGGCGAGCAGAGTATCGAAAGAGCTCTGTGAGTATAATTAACCCTGTGATTAGCAACTCAGATAAGTAAAATCAATTCAATTAGCGGATGAGTGCAACTGGATTGGTGATCGTCCCATAATCCTGGAATATTTCCTCTCACTGATATCTAAAATTCTTGAATTGTCTTGCATTCCATTTACTTCAATTACTTTTAGTTAATTAGTTAAGTAAACACAACTTGAAATTTGGTTAAACTCTCTTGGACAATACTTGAATTGAAGTTTGTCTAGTTAATAGTTAATCAATAGTCCTCGTGGGAACGATACTTTCTTATCACTTTATTACTTGATCGACCGCGTATACTTGCGTGTGCGTTTGGAGCGACAAGTTTTTGGCGCCGTTGCCGGGGACTAAGATTTAATTAGTTTCTAGATTAGCTTTTATTTGTTATTTGTTCAAGATTAATTTTTGTTTTAGTTGTCTTTGGGTGTTTCAGGTTGTAGCTTGAATGCGAAGGAGCAAGAGTGGTGATAAACTCTACACTTTTGACTCGGAACCTGAAAGACTTTTTCACAGGCTAAGGAAGGAAGCCAGACTCAAAGCAAAGCTAGAGAAAGCTCCTATTTCTGAACCTGCAGAGATGGCTGGAAATCAAAACCGCGCGATACTGGATGTGGCCAGACCTACTCTTGATAACACGGCCAAGGCCATTGTGAGGCCCACCATTACTGGTAAATTTGAGCTGAAGGAGAGTATGATCCGACTATTCCAGTCTAATGGTCAGTTCGCGGGACTGTCAAATGAGATCCTCAGCAGCACATGCAGAACTTTCTGGAGATCAGCGACACTTACAAATATGTTGATGTGTCGGATGAATACATACGGCTGACGATGTTCCCATTCACCTTGCTGGGTAAAGCAAAGAAGTGGCTCTTGGTCCAACCACCGAACTCCATTAACTCTTGGGACGAATTGGCAAAGAAGTTTCTGATCAAATTTTTTCCATCGGGCAAAACTGCAAAGATCAGAGGTGAGATAGTGTCATTCAGTCAGAATTCATCAGAGGAGATAGGTGAAGCATGGGAAAGGTTCAAAGCATTGTTGAGAAGCTGCCCACACCATGGTCAATCAAAGGAGGTGTTGGGTCATATTTTTGTTGAGGGACTGCAGTCACATAGTAAAATCCTGCTAGATGCTTATTCTAGCGAACCAAGTCTAGAGAAGCAGTATGATGAGCTTGAGATCATTCTTAACAAAATTTCAGAAGGCAGTCAGCATTATCATGGTGACTCAGGCAGAGGTAAAAATCTCAAGCTAGGTGGAAAGGTGGAAGTGGATGTACTGACAGCTATGAGAGCTGAAATGGCAGCAATGCAACACTCTGTTAAGCAGAAACTTGATGCAGTACTAGTCCAGGTAAGCAAGCCACAACCACCAGCTCCACCCCAAGTTCAACAAGTGCAAGCAACTCCATACTGTGATGTGTGTGGTGGATCTGATCATATAAGCAATGTTTGCACGGACAACCCAGAGTCTGCATTTTACGTGGGTCAGCAGGGCAGAGGTTTCAACCAAAATGCTCAGTATGGCAACACTTATCCACCTAACTTTCGCAACCACCCTAATTTCTCATGGGGCGGTAATCAAGGCGGACAAGGCAGCAGACAACCTCAAGGTAATACTCAGCAGGTACAGAATCCACCACAGCAGAAACAGCCTGAAACGTCGAAGATAGAGGCAATGATACAACAACTGGCTGTCGATCTGAATCAGAAAATTTCAACTCTCCAGCAAAACCAAGACAGTGCCATTCGCTCTCTAGAAAAACAAATGGGACAGCTTGCTAGTAACCAAAATACAAGGCCACTTGGTGCTTTGCCAAGCACTACTGATCCTAATCCCAAGGAACAAGTGCAAGCAGTGTCATTACCAAATGGAAGAGAACTGGAAGAATTGCCAAAGAAGCCAAAGCAGTCTTACCCTGACAAAGGAAAAGAGCCAGAGCCAGAGCCAGTAGTCGAAGTCGAGAAGGAGGCAGAAAAGCAAGAGGCAGTGATGGCTGCTAAACCACCACCTCCCTTTCCTCGAAGGTTGCAAAAGAATCTGCAAGATCCTGCAGTTACAAAGATCTTGGGCACACTCAGTCAGACTAGTATCAATATTCCATTGGTAGATGTGCTCCGGGGAATTCCAAAGTATGCTAAGTATATCAAAGATATAGTGTCATCAAAGAGGAAGCTCAATGAATTTGAAACAGTAGCACTTACTGAAGAGTGCACATCCAGAGTTCAGAACAAACTCCCTCAAAAGTTGAAGGATCCAGGTAGTTTCACCATTCCTATCCGTGTTGGCAACGTAGCAGTTGGTAGAGCCCTATGTGATCTGGGGGCTAGCATAAATCTTATGCCATTGTCTGTGTGCAACCAACTGGGTCTCGGCACTCCAAAGCCAACAACAGTCTCACTTCAGTTAGCTGATCGGTCTACTACTTATCCTGAGGGGGTGATTGAAGATGTACTGGTTCAGATTGGTCAATTTATTTTGCCCGCTGATTTTGTTATTCTGGACTATGAGGCGGATAAGGAAGTTCCTATCATTTTGGGACGACCTTTCTTAGCCACTGGTGATGCTGTGATCCGTGTCCGAGAGGGAAAGATGACAATGAAGATGGATGATCAGGAAGCAGTTTTTAATGTGTACAAGGCTCTAAAAATGCCTAACCATCATGAAGAGTTGTCTATGATCACAGTGAATGACCCGGAGGAGAAGTCGACTGACCCAGCTAATTATGTCAATGATGACTTGCAGCGAGCACTAATGTTGGGAGAAGAAACTAGTGAAGATGCTGATATAGAGGAGATATTGCAGCTCTTAGACTGTTCTTGTGAATTTATTACTGGGTTTCCCAAGTTTGAGCCTTTAGATAGACCGCTCGGGCCACCACCCAAGCCATCTATTGAAGAGGCGCCAAAGCTTGAGCTCAAACCTTTACCTGCGCATCTTCGGTATGCTTATTTGGGACAATCTGTCACTTTACCTGTGATTATTTCTTCTCTGTTGTCTGACTTGCAGGTAGAAAAGCTGTTGAGAGTGCTACGAGAGCATAAGAGTGCTATTGGCTGGACCATAGCTGACATCAAGGGAATAAGTCCGGATTTCTGCATGCACAAGATCTTTATGGAGGACGGTTACAAGCCAAGTGTGGAGCATCAGCGTCGCCTTAATCCAATCATGAAAGACGTGGTAAAGAAAGAGGTGATTAAATGGTTAGATGCAGGTATAATTTTTCCTATCTCTGACAGCAAGTGGGTAAGTCCAGTGCAATGTGTCCCTAAAAAGGGAGGGATGACAGTGGTGCAGAATGAGAATAATGAACTTATCCCCACAAGAACTGTTACGGGGTGGAGGGTGTGCATTGATTATCGAAAATTGAATAAAGCCACCCGAAAGGATCACTTTCCCCTCCCCTTTATTGATCAGATGTTAGATAGGTTAGCCGGCCAAGAGTATTACTGTTTCCTTGACGGTTACTCTGGCTACAACCAAATATGGATTGCTCCCGAAGACCAGGAGAAAACTACTTTTACATGCCCTTACGGTACCTATGCCTATAGGAGGATGCCGTTCGGGCTATGTAATGCACCTGCGACTTTTCAAAGGTGTATGATGGCTATTTTCACTGATATGGTGGAAAAGTTTGTCGAAGTGTTCATGGATGACTTTTCTGTCTTCGGATCTTCTTTTGATGCTTGTGTAACTAACCTTGGTCTAGTGCTTGCTAGATGTGAAGAAACTAACCTCGTTTTAAACTGGGAAAAGTGTTATTTCATGGTTCGTGAAGGTATAGTTTTGGGACACAAGGTGTCCAGTGCTGGAATTGAGGTTGACAAGGCAAAGGTGGAGGCGGTTGAAAAATTACCCCCACCCACATCTGTGAAGGGAGTCCGAAGTTTTCTCGGACATGCTGGCTTCTATAGGAGGTTTATTAAAGATTTTTCTAAGATTTCTACTCCTTTGTGCAGGTTACTTTCGAAAGAAGCAGCATTTGTGTTCGATGAGGCCTGTCTGAGGGCCTTTAATGAGCTTAAAGAGAAATTGGTCTCTGCGCCAATAATAGTGGCTCCTGATTGGACTGCACCATTTGAATTAATGTGTGATGCTAGCGAGGTCGCTATTGGTGCAGTCCTGGGGCAAAGGAGGAACAAGGTGTTCCATTCCATTTACTACGCCAGCAAAACTCTTAATCCTGCCCAATTGAATTACACAGTTACTGAAAAAGAGTTGCTGGCAGTAGTGTATGCCTTTGATAAGTTTCGGGCATACTTGGTTGGAACCAAAGTTATTGTCTACACAGACCACGCAGCAATCAGGTACTTAATTGATAAAAAGGATGCTAAGCTTCAACTAATCCGTTGGGTGTTATTGCTGCAGGAATTTGACTTGGAAGTCTGAGACCGTAAGGGAACGGAAAATCAAGTAGCTGACCACCTATCTAGGTTGGAGAACCACAAGCATGTGGACGAGGGAGGGTTGATCAGAGAAACCTTCCCGGATGAGCAACTTTTTGCCATCATCAATCACTCGGAACCATGGTATGCTGATTATGTCAACTATTTGGTAAGTGAGGCAGTGCCACCACATCTGACTTCAGAAGGTAAGCGTCGGTTCTTTCATGACGTGAGATTTTATGTTTGGGATGAGCCGTTTTTGTTTAGAGTGTGTGCAGATCAGTTGGTGAGAAGATGCATTCCTGAGGAAGAGACGGAGGCTGTTCTGCAAGAGTGCCATGCATCCCCTTATGGGGGTCATCATGGTGGTGATAAAACAGCCGCCAAAGTACTTCAGTCTGGTTTCTATTGGCCGACACTGTTCAAGGACGCTCACGCTTTTGTAAAGAAGTGTGATCGGTGTCAAAGGACCGGCACAATCACCAGGAAGCAAGAGATGCCTCTACAAGGCATTCTAGAGGTGGAAATTTTTGATGTGTGGGGGATCGACTTCATGGGTCCCTTCCCCTCATCGAATGGTCACAAGTATATTTTACTGGCAGTGGATTACGTGTCTAAGTGGGTAGAAGCTGTTGCTCTTCCTACTAATGATGCCAAGGTGGTGGTGAGTTTCGTCAAGAAGAACATTTTCACCAGGTTCGGAACTCCGCGGGCTTTGATTAGCAATGAAGGTACACACTTCTGTAATAAGTTGTTAAACAACCTTCTAGCTAAATACGGGGTCAAGCATAAGGTCGCCACCGCTTATCATCCGCAAACCAGTGGACAGGCTGAGGTATCCAATAGAGAGGTGAAGCAAATTCTTGAGAAAACTGTCAGTGCGAATAGGAAGGATTGGGCTGCCAAGCTCGATGATGCACTCTGGGCATATAGGACAGCTTATAAGACTCCAATTGGGACTTCACCATACAAGCTGGTATATGGGAAGGCGTGCCACTTGCCAGTCGAGCTTGAGCATAAGGCCTATTGGGCGATAAAGAAGCTAAATTTTGATATGAGCTTGGCGGGTGAGAAGAGATTGTTGCAACTCAATGAACTTGATGAGTTTAGGTTGCACGCTTATGAAAACGCCAAGTTATATAAAGAGAAAACTAAGCGGTGGCATGACAAGCGCATCCAGCACCGTCACTTTGAGCCGGGCCAACTAGTTCTTTTATTTAACTCCAGGTTGAAGCTCTTCCCTGGTAAGCTCAAGTCGAGGTGGTCTGGCCCATTTGAAATCGTTAAGGTTATGCCTCATGGAGCGATTGTACTGCGAGCCCCGGGGCTCGGACAAGTCGTTTCTAGTGAATGGGCAAAGAGTGAAGCGATATTGGGGAGGTGAAGTCGATAGGCTTAAATCCTCCATTTCTTTGGTTGACCCTTGAAAGAGGGGTGTAATTGTCGTGCCGCGACGTTAAATCAAGCGCTTCATGTGAGGCAACCCATGGTTTATCGTTTTTGGTAATTACTTAGTTAGTTAGTTTTATATAAAAAAAAAATACAAAAAGGATTTAATTCTTGGAATTAATTGTTTGTTTAAGTGTGTTATGGCAGGGAATGAGCATGGGAATATGGAGAATTAAGCATTCTGGAGTAAGCAAAAATATGCAGGAAAGGAGCAGAGTTCAGGCTCTTACAACAAGTCTTACATTGTAAGACCTGTTGTAAGGCCTATAGCACATGGAACTTCAAAAATCAGTGGACTGCAAGCATTGTAAGGATATTGTATGAAAAATTGACTCTCCAAGTTCAAGTCCACACTTTAAAAATCAGTGGACTACATGGATTGTAAGGATATTGTAAGACATACTTCTTTTTGGTTTTAAGACCTATACACAAAGACTTCACAACAGATACGCTGCTCTATTCACAAAAACACGCTGAAGAAAAAAAAACAGAGAAACTTAACAACAAAACACGCTGCTTTCTTTTCCATAACGCTGGTTCTCTAGCAAATTCCCAGGTATGATTTCTTCTCCCTCGACTTTTCTCTCTCCCATAGGGTGTGCTACTCGCCCTTAGCACTGCTGCGTGCAGTTTTTCTTCCCCACCCCTGTCTCCTTTAGGCATAGTTTAACTTCAAGTTTCATGGTAATGATTTGGGTGTAAACTGAATAGTTTTCTGCTTGGTATCTGTTGTGGGGGGTGCGGGGATGCACCATGATGAGTATTACATGAAAGCTCCCGGAGTTGGGAGGCCGAAATACAATCGAATAGCTTGCACACAAGCTGTCCAGTTTTCCGCACATATGGTGTTCGATGAAATCCCCCAATGAAAATTTAAAGCATTCGGCCAATTCTGAGTAACCGAATCAATTATGGGGCATAAGTTGAACGTATATTGGTTAGAATTATGGCTTTGGGGCAGCGTTTGAGGCACTTTAACTTGAGCGAGACTCATTGCACGTCGCAAGCGCTCGTTGTGCGAGTCGCTGCCCCGTTGTGCAATTCAGGGGCTGCCTTGATTGATTTTCTTAATTGAATATTACTCCATATTTTTGTGATGAAGAGATAGCTTGACACAAGTGTGGGGTGCTTGCACCCCGGTTGCGTGCACTAGTTAGTTTAAATGAGTTTGTTGGCTTGAAATATAAATTGTGCACGCTAGTGAGGGAAGTCTGAGTACCTCGATTTACCACCTCTTGTCCTTAGTGTCGTGCATTGAGGACAATGCACCATTTTAAGTATGGGGTGGGGAGCCATGAAAAAAAAAATAAAAAAAAATTAGTTAGTTTAGATTAGTGGCCGAGTCCTTGGGTTTTCTTCAAGCCACGGTTCTTTCCCGAGGATGCCTTTTGTTTTGAACCGGGTGCTTTTAGATTAAAAAAAATAGATATTTAAAATACAAAAAAAATTAGGAAATAGGAGTAGCTAAGTGGTAAGGACCTGTGCCTTCTCTGTGAATTGTTTGATACTGACATATTTAGTCCTTTACATGCGAGTTGAACTTCCCTAAAGATTTTTTGTGTGAGTTATATATTGGATTGATAGTCAGTCTTGTTAGTGACTCCTCGGCTCAGGTTTCTGACTCTGAGTGCTGACTGAATAGCATGACTTGTCTCACTTGTTTTTGTTAGGTGTTGGAATTGTTTCGCCTTGAGTAGTTCATGTGCCATGAGTGGTGAGGTGCTTTTCTTTATTCTCGTGCTTGCATTATTGGTCTAGAACTTGCCCCGCGTGTGTTCAAAGCGAAATCCTAGGTTTGCTCTAGTCGGGAGATGATACAGGCCTTCTTTAATAAACCCTTTCTTTTGCAGCCTTGATTAGCCTACCCGTTCATATATATCCCTTGTAATCCTTTTTGAGCCTATTAGTTTTTGTTGACACCCACATTACAAGCCTATTCCCTTTGTTCTTAATTACCTTCTTTTTGAACCCGTACTCCTTAGAGCACTTTAATTGAAAAGATTGTTGTTAGTGGAGTTGTGGTTGGTGGAAATTGATGGCTTTTGAGTGGAGTCAATAAGAATAAATTTATGATGGTATTTTTGAGGAAAAAGTACATTGGCAAGGTTGAGGAAAAAGTGACAAATGTTGAAAAAAAAAAGAGAAAAAGTGAAAAAAAATAAAAAGAAAGCAAAGAAAAAATTCTCAATCCTTGCTAGTGTTGTGCACATTGAAAGAAAAAAAAATAATACTTAAAGGGAGGGAAGTGTTTGAGTTGATGTTCGGATGGTAGCTCGGTTGTTTTTGTGAAGAGTTGAGCTATAAAAGTGGAAGTGATGTATTAAAGTGCTTAGGGAGGTAGTCATTTAACCATTACCCGTCCTTTGGCCTACATTACAACCCTTAAAGTCCTAGTTAATCCCGAATAGGAGCGAGCCTACATTAGTGGAGTCCTACACTACGAGCAAGCCTATGGTACCATTGTGTGGCACTGGAGATTCTTTTTGAGTGTGAGCGTATTCTTCCTATCTTGAAAGTCCCTTATAATTCAGTTGATATATTTGTGTGTGATTGGGACTAGACTTTGATTGGTGAGGGCACATGGATTATGAGAGGTTGGAGCTTTTATTAGGCCCTAATCTTGAGCGAGTGGACATGTCGTGAGTAAGTTGGTGTAAAGAGTCGTTTCTTGAGGCTTGGGTGTTGCTACTTAACTGCTTGATAATCCTTGTTTTCTAAATGTGTGGTGTGCAAATATGGGGAGTTGTGTTCTTGTAAGTTTAGTGGCTAATTGTTGGTATCAACCTATTTCATAGGCGCATCTCCTTAAAGTTCTTGAGTTGGGTAATTGAAGTCCTTGCGTACAAGTGTGTTGGGTTTATTTGTTCGTGGACGAACAAAAGCTAAGTGTGGGGTGTTGATGTTGGGCATATTTTCTATATTTTTAGCAATTGTATTTAACACTTTTAGATGGTTTTCATAGCAATACATGCCCAACAATGCTAATTTGTGACATGATTATAACTTGGTGTGTTTGAATGGTTTAGGTACGAATTGGTGGAATTTGGAGCTAAATGGCTACATTTTGTGGAGAAGTTCAAAGTCAAAGATTGAAGTAGAAAAACGAAGAATTAGAGTGTAAAAATCAGCAGACTAGGAGCTTTGTAAGCTCATTGTATGAGCCTTACAACAGGCGTACATTGTATGAGAAGCTGTGAGACCTGAGAATTGGGGCATACAAGGATTCTTACATTGTATGGGCTGCTGTACGACTGAGACTTTCCTACCCGAGCTTGGACTAGCCTAGGGCGTGTAGTACTCCTATTATTCCATATTAAAACGCGGAAAAACACATTATTAGACATTCTTTTACGTATTTTTGGAGGCAAGAACCATAGTAGAGGCTAGAGAACCAAGATTCATCAATTGAGTTGTAATTCCTCTTTCCTCTTTATTGTTTCATGAATTCTAGATTATTTTGTGAGAAAGCTAACTCGTCTATGAGTAGCTAAACTCTATTATTCTAGGGTTATGGGTTAACCATGAAAGTTGTACTCTGAAGTTGGTTGAATTATATTAAATTTATCAGATTGAGTTGTTTATTTAATTATGCTCTGAATTACTTAATTTCCTGGCCAGTTGTTGAGTATTATCCATGAACCTAAGGTTGAACTCGAAAGTGGGAACCCTAGGTTGCAATAGAATTAAATAAAGCGTGTTCTTGAACCCGGGCATCGGGGAATGGTTTCGCGGTTAGGATAGAAATATACCTAACAGTCACGCTTAATCAGTTTACAGGAGAAACACATGCATTCTTGTTAATTCTAATTCCATAGACATATAGGCGTGAGGTTGGTTTGAATAGGCGAGCAGAGTATCGAAAGAGCTCTGTGAGTACAATTAACCCTGTGATTAGCAACTCAGATAAGTAAAATTAATTCAATTAGCGGATGAGTGCAACTGGATTGGTGATCGTCCCATAATCCTGGAATATTTCCTCTCACTGATATCTAAAATTCTTGAATTGTCTTGCATTCCATTTACTTCAATTACTTTTAGTTAATTAGTTAAGTAAACACAACTTGAAATTTGGTTAAACTCTCTTGAACAATACTTGAATTGAAGTTTGTCTAGTTAATAGTTAATCAATAGTCCTCGTGGGAACGATACTTTCTTATCACTTTATTACTTGATCGACCGCGTATACTTGCGTGTGCGTTTGGAGCGACAAAAACTCATGCCTGGAGTAAGATGTCCTGCAAACTTGAATGTGGTGTAAGCTTTAGGATCAGTTGTGGACATTTTAAGTACTTAGACGAGTGGTATTGAATGCCTTATTTTTTACCACTCTCTCTCCTTTCTACTTGTGAGATGAGATGATATGATATTGTTTCAGGTAACAAACATTTCATTACATATTTTCCCTTCAGTCCCATTTTATGTGCCGTTTACATTAATCTATTGAAGGGAAAATGTAATTAAATGTGTGGAGTTTTGACCAGGTGGTAATAAACAGTACTTGTCATATATCTTTGGCCTGTCTCACAAGGCTGAAATAAAGGATCACTTCCACAAAGATGATCATCATAGGCAAATCCAAGATTTAGAGTTAGCAGGTTCAAAATGGATGTGATCTAATATTATACAGTTACAATTTTTAAAAATTTCTACATATATGATTCGAGCCAAAAGTAGTGGATTTAGTTCAACCGGGCTAAATCTTCTTTAGATCCGCCTCTGACTACTAGCCATCTTTCTGATGTCATGGATATTCCATTTGCTTGATGGCGGAGCTCAGTGATCAAGACAGCATCAAGGGGCTGCAAGTCTTAATAATGTCATTTGGATTTTTATTATCAATTTTGCAGTTGCCTGTAAAACCGAACACACCAAGAAACCGAACACGTAAAGTCGAACACACTCACACGAGAGGAATAAGATTTGGGTGAAAAATCTCTTACTTTCATTGATGAAGGAAGTATCCTATTTATACAAGAGAAAACCTAAACCTAACTTAGGGACCAAGTAAACTTAACGTTAATGGGCTTGGCCCAATATACAATTTACATAACTAACCTATTTACATATCTAACCTATTCACAGTATAACCTTCATTACCCCTCAAGTTGGAGCGTGAGGGTTCCTTATGCCCAACTTGTTAAGGAAGTATTCGAACTGGGCACGTCCCAGCGCCTTCGTAAAAATATCAGCAAGTTGTGTGGTCGTAGGCACATAGCTGGGACGAATGATTCCTCCGATAATTTCATTCCGAACAAAGTGACAGTCGACTTCGATGTGTTTAGTGCGTTCGTGAAGACAGGATTCCGAGCAATATGTAACGCTGCTTGACTGTCACACTTCAAATTCATCGGAGAATTTTAGATCGATTCCAAGGTTCCATAATATCTCTTTCAACCACTTCAATTCACACACAGTCATCGCCATCGATCGATACTCTGCCTCGGCGGAGGACCTCGACACGATCTGTTGCTTCTTCATTCGCCAAGATATCGGTGAGTCCCCTAACGACACATACCAACCTGTTAACGATCGACGCGTCAACGGACAACCTGCCCAATCGGAGTCACACCACCCGTGCAATCTCAGATCACACTGAGAATTAAATACGATGCCTTGTCCCGGACAGCCTTTCAAATATCGAACAACCCTAAGTGCCGCTTCCATATGCTCAATACGGGGACTCTGCATGAATTGCGACAACACATGCACACTATAGGACAAATCCGGTCGTGTAAAACACAAGTAAATCAATCTTCCAACCAGTCGTCGATAGCGTTCAGGATCTTTGATAAAACGACCAGTCGCAAGTGCCAAGCGATGGTTTTGTTCTATCGGTGTACCAACCGATTTTGCCCCCAACAAGCCTGCTTCAGATATGATATCCAATGCATACTTCCTCTGACACAAGAAGATTCCCTTCGGAGCCCTTGCCACTTCAACTCCCAAGAAGTATTTCAAGGCTCCTAAATCCTTCATATGGAAACATTTTGAGAGATACAACTTAAAAATTCGAATTGCCTTCGAATCATTACCAGATATGATTAGATCATCCACATAAACAATCACATTCAAATGCACATTTCCCTTCTTCATCGTAAATAATGAGTAATCCGAATATGATTGTCGAAACCCATATCGCTTAAGAGCAGCAGACAACTTCGCAAACCAACACCTGGGAGCTTGTTTTAAACCATACAATGATTTTCGGAGGCGACACACAGTTCCTCTTCCAGTCATGCGATGTCCCGGAGGCAATTTCATATATACTTCTTCGTGAAGATCACCATGCAAAAATGCATTGTGCACATCCATCTGATGCAATTCCCAATTTTTGGCAGCTGCTACGGCCAGAAAAACTCTTACAGTCACCATCTTTGCAACCGGTGCAAATGTCTCCGTGTAATCAACTCCTTCAATTTGATGATTCCCAAAAATCACCAATCTTGCTTTGTACCTTTCAATAGTTCCATCCGAGTTGTACTTTATCTTATATACCCTTCGGCATCCGAGGGCCTTCTTCCCCGTAAGTAGCGAACTATCTCCCAAGTTTTGTTCGCTTCCAATGCCTTCAATTCTTCCCCCATGGCTGTTCTCCATTTTTCATTTTTCACCACCTCCGAATAGGAGGTAGGCTCATGTCCTTGCGTTATAGCTGCAAGAAAACTCACATGTTTCGAAGAGAAATTATCACAATTGACATCGTGTGCTAGAGGATAAGGCTTACCAGAGGGTTGTTGAGAAACAGATGAACAATCAGACTTTCGAACACAGGACGATACCCGGTGACTCATCTTTTGGACCGTATTAGTAACAAAGTCTCTCAGCAAGATATTCTCTTTCTTAGTTCTTTTTCCACGACCCATCTCTTCGGGTTCAACTTCGGGAACAACTTCAGGTTCAGCTTCCGAAGTCATCACTTCGGGTTTAATTTCTGGAGTCATGATTTCGGGTTCAACACCCCCCCTTCGTCGCACACTCTCCTCTTCCTCCTCCAATGCTACGGTGATAGGAACCGTATCTTGTCTCCATTTTTCGTCCTCAGTCTCCTTGGATGCGAACGAAAATTCCTTTTCGTAAAACACCACATTCCATGAGAACACAAACTCCTTTGCCTCCAAATCATACACTTTCCACGCTTTCATCCCATTTGGATAACCCAAAAACACGCATCGACGACTCCTACTTTCAAACTTGTCACTTGTTCGTCCTTGATTGTGGGCATAATAAAAGCAACCGAACACCCTCAAATGATCATAATTCGGTGTCACACCCATCAAGATATCGTAAGGTGTCTTCCCATTCAACAACTTAGTGGGTGTCCGGTTAATCAAATAACATGCCGTCATCACACATTCTCCCCAGAAGTCAATTGGTAAATTGGCTTGAAAACGTAGCGCCCGTGCCACTTTTAAGATATGTCTATGTTTCCGTTCAACTCTACCATTTTGCTGGGGTGTCCCTACACAAGAAGTTTGGAACAAGATCCCTTGTTCAAGAAAATACCCTCTCAGACTTACAAATTCGGTTCCATTATCACTCCGAACGCACTTAACCCGTTTATTGAATTGTCTTTCTACCATTGCAAAGAAACCTTTCAACTTTTGTCCGACCTCTCTCTTATCAACTAACAAGAACACCCATACTCCTCGTGAACAATCATCAACAACGGTCAAAAAATATGATGCACCACACGAAGACTCAGTTCTATAAGGACCCCCACAAGTCACAATGAACTAAATCAAAAGGCTCAGCAGCTTTATTATTACTCGAAGGAAATACATTTTTAGTTTGCTTTGCCCTAAGGCATACATCATATGCTTTTTCTTCTAAGCTACCTTTCCCACTATCTTCTAAAACTGAAAGGGATATTGTTACTTGCATCGAAGGATGTCCCAACCTTTGATGCCACAAATCTTCCACATCGACCTTCACAGCTTTCACCATGGGTATCGTCCGAAAGTAGTAGAGTCCGTTCTTTTGTATACCCACTCCAATCAACTTCCCCGTAGCCCGGTCCTGCATAACACACAAATCATTAGTGAAATTTATATTGCAATCAACTTGATTAATTAATTGAGACACAGAAATCAAATTGCAAGTCATTTCGGGCACATATAACACTCCGTGAAGAACTATGTCTTCGTTAAATCTGATGGATCCTTCCTGAGTCGCCATCGTACTGATTCCGTTCGGTAAACCTACCAGACACTTTGGTATTGTTCGTAAATTCTCCAAAGCACTTATCTGACCGGTCATGTGATTTGACGCCCCCGTGTCAATAATCCATGAAAGATAAATTTTCTTACCAATCGATGGTTCACTTGTGCTTGCCTTCTCCTTTTTTAGCAAATCGAACAACATCTACAACTGATCACCTGTTATTCCGAACAAGTTAGTTTGTCCGGGCACACTCAGTGTCCGTTTGCTCCATTCTCGAGCTCAGCTTGAGCAGCATTTGCTCGATTATTGCCACGTCCTCGGCCAGCATTCGAACCAAACTGTTGATGTCCACGACCTCTTCCACCTCTGTTACCTTCACCTCTTCCTTTGCCACGTCCTCCATTCGAAGAACCTTGCTTCGGATAATGCACCCACCCCTCCGGATAACCAATAACTTCATAGCAGCGTTCCGGAGGATGTCCTCCTCGATCACACAAGTGACACTCCTTATAGCCTGTCTTCGGTGAGGGCGATCGTTGTGCAGCAAACGTTGTCACCTCCCTTTGTTCTTCCTGAGTTCGTGCCATCCCTTTGACCCGTTCATCTTGGATTACCTTTTGGTAGACTTGATTCATCGTTGGCAACGGATCCTGAGCCAAGAGATTGGAACGGACGGTTCCATAAAGACTTTCATCCAGACCCATAAGAAATAAGTGAACCCTATCATCTTCTCTTTTCTTCTCCAGTGCAACCGTTAGATTGCAAGTGCAGTTTCCACACGAACAAGTTGGAAACTTATCACAATTTCCTAGTTCTTCCCACAACATAGCCAGTTTTCCATAGTAAGCAGCAATAGTTAATCCCTTTTGCTTACAACCGGCCAAAGCCGCTTTCAATTCCTGAATCCGAGGTCTGTTTCCCATGGAGAAACGTTCTCGAATACTCTCCCACAGATCTTTCGCCACTTCCATGTGCGATATGGTGGTCCGAAGAGTAGGCTCGATCGAATTCCTAATCCACGACACCAGAAGAGAATTGATAGTCCACCAGTCCTCATAATCGATCGACTTTTCATCGGGCATCTTGATCGATCAGTCAACAAAACCAAACTTCTTCATTGCATGCAGCGCCGTTCTAACCGACCGCGCCTATTCCTCATAGTTTTCACTGGTCAACTGGACCTGTGTGATAATCAAACCAGGATTATCATTCGAGGTGATATCGTACGGAGAGATTGTCTTCCGTACGACTACAGCATCACCTTTTGGAGCCTCCATTACTTTTCTACTTGAAGAGTATCACGATGGCTCTGATTCCATGTAAAACCGAACACACCAAGAAATCGAACACGTAAAGCCGAACACACTCACACGAGAGGAATAAGATTTGAGTGAAAACTCTCTTACTTTCATTGATGAAGGAAGTACCTTATTTATACAAGAGAAAACCTAGAGAAAACCTAAACCTAACTTAGGGACCAAGTAAACTTAACGTTAACGGGTTTGACCCAATATATAATTTACATAACGACCCAATATACAATTTACATAACTAACCTATTTACATATCTAACATATTCACAGTATAACCTTCATTATTGCCTTATCAAGCACCTTCAAGCAGGCATATATAATGATTTTACCGGGTAAGCATATTATTGGTAACATATACATGAGCTAGTGGAAGACAATAAATATCCAACTGATTTGTCAGGTACGAGCAAGTAATCCAAAACAAAACACAATTATGATAGAAAAAAAGCCAACGAAGCATTGTTACAACATTGTTCGGGGTTAGACTATCCTTTGGGCACAACTGCATAAAGCCATTGGCCATGTAAAAGCAATGCAAATTCACTAGTGGTTCACACGAGGAAATCTGGATGAAATAGCAAAAAATTTAATGTGCAATTTGATTTTGGAAAGTTGAGGATGAGAATTGGACAAAAGCTTTATGAATAGGAGTTTTGCAGAGAATAAGATAGAATGCAGAGTGCAGACTTCACATTATGTCACAGAGAAGTAGTAGATGCACTTTGAAGTGGTTTTTTTTTTCATCTTAGAACATTCTTATATCCATGTTCAGCGGCCAAAACATGATATTACTAAAATAATATCAAAATCATGAAGAACAGCAAACGTGAATCCACTGTTAGCAACTTAGATGATCTAACAAAATTTATGTCTTAAACCACTAGAAATAAGTACAAAAGCATAATGTATCTTTATCATTCTCCACTAGTGATAGCTTAATATTCATCCTCAATGATCTTGGTACCAAGCCCCTTTAATCCTTCTGGTGGGATCTCAACAACTGTAACCAATGAGTAGAGCTCCTCCTTTGCATCTTCGTCGTCATTCCTCTTGCGAGCAATATGAATTCTGACCCTCCTTGGAGCATTTCTGATTACCCTGCTCTAGACTTGCTTGTTCAACTTCACAACCACTTTGACATCCTTTGTGCCCATTGGTTTATGAATGGTTACAGCGCCCAACTCATAATTGGCGAATCCGTAGGTTCAATTCCTGCTGGATGCATGCCAATGGGATTCTGGATCTCCTTGATGGCTATAGAGGCCTTCTTGAATGTGCAGACATGTAAAAGCTCTTATGGAGGTTGATGATGTACCCTCTGGCAACCACTTATTCCTTTCTTCCTTTTGTTTTCTCTTACAATTTTACACTTTCCTGATGCACTTGAAGAGTTGCTGATATTTTTACAAAGCGCTTATCCTCGTCTTATTATTTTTGTAGATTATACTCTTATCTCATGTACGTTCTGTAAGAATATGGATCACGGGTCATGGGTCGCTCTAATTGGGCTGATCCGACCCGGTTAGGAGAAATAAGAATATGTGGTTAAAGGAAGTTACCACATTCCACCACATCTCCTATACTTCCTCCACTAAAGGAATATGCAAAAGTGGGGGAGTGGGGAAGATAGTGGGCAAGTTACATTTGTTTCTTCCAACTCCTTTACATTATATATAAGAAGAAGAAACAAAAAGAATATGCAGTAACTTTTTCACTCTTCTTATTATTCCACCAAAAAGACACAAAACAAAAAGAAGGCATTTAGTTGGTGACAATTAAACTTTGTTTCCTAGTTCAAAGTAGACTTGGGCAATTGCAAGGTGGTAAATACAATCTTCCGATGTGGTGTTAACAGGTACACAATTCATGTTCCTGTTACCGTTATTTATTTCTAACAATTGGTATCCGAGCCTAGGGTTCTTGTTAATTGTTTCCAAGTCATGGATTGAATGTTAACTGCATAATATAATGTCTGAAAATTAAAATTTAGTCTAGCCCATAACTAATTTTCAGCATGAAATATTTTTTTTTTAGATTGTACTCATTTAGGGCTTTCCGTTGATATATTATTCATCAAAAACGAATTTAAAACGAGTAAGATACGAATTTTTGAAGTTATGATGAAAATTGTGACAGTTTTATGAAAAACTGCGTTCTGTAATTTGATTTCTGAAAATTACTGGTTTAGAATTAAAATATGGGTTATATATTTTCAGAATCTACTCATTACAAGCTTTCCGTTGATATATTATATGATGATAAACGGATTTAAAATGAGTGAGATATGAAGTATTGAAGTTCTGCCTATAAATGTGTTTCTCTTCGAATGACTTCGTAATAGCCAAACTATTATAATGGTATATAACCCTTACATGCAATCTTCTACAAGTAAATGTAGCATATGTTGTCACATTGAATGGTATGTCCATTCTTATTGTTTCATTGTTCCTATTTCAGACATGGCTGAACAGGGACAAGCTCGACTTGCTCCAAGTGGGAGTGGTATTGGAAATCGAGCAAGAGGACAACGTAGAAGAGTACGTCGTCGTATGACATATTCCCGAGGACGTGAAGTCATAAGGAATGATGTTTCCAGGACGATGCAAAATGTGCTAAGGGATGCAAGGGCTATACGAAGGGAAAGAGAAAAGTAATTTAGAGAGCTTAGGGCTTCACTAGCTGATCAAATTGAACATTATCAGTTTACCCGAGATGCACTAATTGATTCTATTGGCAAAATTGAACTTTATGATTGGGAAGCCTTAGCAATTTTAGTAGATTCACTTGGAGAACCTTTAGGTAGTATTTTAACTAATATTTATCACGAGGTTTGGCCAAGTGAACCTTTTTGGGTTTATATTCTCAAATTTGAAGCCGAATGGGAGAATCGTCTCTACAACTACTTGTAATTTTTTTTTAATTAATGAAACTTTGTTATTTGTTTGCAAGAATTCATATTTTTTTATTTGCTTATTTATATGTGTGGCAATTAAAATAAGTATGACATGAAATTAAAAATCTTGACGAAATACACACTATGAGAAATGATTTTATAAAATATTAGTTAAGCATTTAGTTGTAGATGATGAATGGAAACATAGTAACCTTTCGATTCTATACTAAGTGTAAAATTAATATTTTATTTAATTGATTTGCCTAAGTGTGTATATCACATGCGAGAATGATGAGTAATAAAAACACTTGCATTATTGTTTCATTTAACAGACTATGGCATCAAAAACTATCATTGCTGACTTAAACAAGGGTGACAAACTAAACGGAGAAAATTATGATATTTGGAGCCGTAAGATGTGGTATGTGCTGGAAGAGCAAGATGCTCTAGAAGCTATTAACCATGTCATGGTTTGCCCAGAGGAGGATAACACTGCCCAACATAGGAGGGATCTTGAGGCTTACAATTCTTGGAAAAAGAAAGATGCCACTGCACGTGGAATCATTGTAAGCTCGGTTGTGGATGATTTCATTCATGAATGTGAACAATTCCCTACTGCTCATGCCATGTGGGCGCATTTGAGAGAAACATATGGGGGTACTACTGTGACCCGCCTTAGACAGCTGACTATCAAATTTGACACTTACAAAAAGCGTCATGATCACAGTATCAAACAACACCTTAGGGTGATGTCAAATATGATAGCTCAACTCAAAAGTGCTGGTCATATTCTCTCTGATGAGAAATAGGTTCAGGCAGTGATCCGGTCTCTCCCTAACAATTGGGAACATCTGAAAGTAAACTTGACCCACAATGACAGCATCAAAACTTTTGGTGATGTTGCTCGCCATGTTGAGCTTGAAGATGAGTGGCTTGGTGCTGCAAAAGCTATACCCACTGCCTATGTGGCAGAATCAAGTGGTAAAAAGGCTTCAGGATTCAAGCGCAAAAATAACTGGAAAGGCGGAAAGGGCAAGGAGACTGGTGAAGGACCCTCACAGAAATGAAACAAACCAAACCCTAAGAAGGGAAAACGGTTCTTTAAGAAGAAAGACAAGAGCAAGATGAAATGCTACAATTGTCAAGTGCCGGGACACTTTGCTCGTGAATGCACTGAGCCGAAAAAGGTAGCATTTCAAAACGCATCTCTAAGTGCTATATTTGTTTCTAGCACAGTTTTATTAACTGAATCTTATCCTGTGTGGATTGTAGACTCAGGGGCCACCGACCATGTGACCCGTGATCGAGAAGCGTTTGTGGAGTACCGTCGAGTTCCATCTGGATCAAGGTGGATATATGTAGGAAACAATGCGAAGGTTGAAGTCAAAGGTCTTGGCACTTGCAGGATTGACTTGCGTAGTGGCCGTACTTTGATGTTGCATGACGTCCTATATGCTCCAGAAATTCGACGGAACTTAATATCTGTGTCTGTCCTTCTTAATTTAGGTTTCTGTTTGAACTTTAGTCGCAATCTTGTGAGAATTACTCAAGACAATGTTTTTTATGGTTCTGGACATCTTTACGATGGTTTCTTTGTGTTAAGTTGTAATCCTTCTACTTATGACTATTATGTGGACCGTTGTGTTATGGCATGTTCTTATAGTAATAGCGATGTTGACATTATTACATGGCATACTAGATTAGGTCACATTGGGCAAGATCGAATGAATAGATTGGCTAAGGAAGGACACTTGAGTTCTTTCTCAAAAGTTGAAATGCCAACTTGTGAACAATGTCTTGCCGGAAAGATTACACGTAAACCTTTTGGGAAGGCTAAGAGAGCTGACTTCCCATTGCAATTAGTCCATTCAGATATCTGTGGTCCAATGAACGTGAAGGCAAGATCTGGTGCCTTGTATTTCATTACGTTTATTGATGATTTCACGCGTTTTGGTTATGTTTATTTGATTTCTCACAAATCTGAAGCACTTGAGTGTTTCAAACGATACTTGAATGAAGTTGAGAATCAATTAGACAGGAGTATTAAAACTCTAAGAACTGATAGAGGGCGTGAATATCTATCAAGACAATTTATTGACTTGTGTAATGAAAAAGGAATCACCAGACAATTAACTATTCCTTATACAGCTCAGCAAAATGGTGTAGCAGAAAGGAGGAATAGAACTCTATTGGACATGACAAGGTCAATGATGGCGCAACAGCGGCCTATATATTAAATAGAGTGCCTTCTAAGTCAGTTCCTTCCACTCCTTATGAGCTATGGACCGGCCAGAAACCAAACTTGGATTATTTACGACCTTGGGGTTGTGCTGCATTCATAAAAGATTCTTTTAACAAGTTTGGTAAACTGGGTCCTAAAGGCAAGAAATGTATCTTTATAAGATACTCAGAACACTCCAAAGGGTATTTGTTTATTGGTGAAATGGAGGATGGAAGTATTACTGAAATTGAATCACGAGATGTCATATTTTTAGAAAATAATTTTCCTAAGAAGGGTGAAGTACATGATAGAGAGCCTCTTTATGAAATGTTGAACTCAGATGGTCAGCAAGTGTCTTCTGACACATTTGATGATCTAATTGATCAAGAATATGGTGCTGATCCGAGTGGGAGCTTTTCAATACAAGATCCTTCTTGTGAATCTGATTTTCAATTAAGAAAGAGTACCAGGAAAGGTATACCTAAACGTACTTATGATATAGAGGATTACATTTTTCTGGTATCGGCATCGGAAGTGAATGAGCCAAACTCCATTGCCGAGGCTTTATCAAGCCCTGAAAAGGATGAGTGAATGAAAGCAATGAAAGAGGAGTTAGAGTCCATGAGAACCAACAACGTCTGGGACTTAGTTGATCTTCCGCATGAGCGTAAAGCAATTAAGAATAAATGGGTTCTTAAAATTAAACGTAAAGCGGATGGATCAATAGAAAGGTATAAAGCACGGCTGGTAGCAAAAGGCTTCACTCAGCAAGTGGGAATTGATTATGAGGATACTTTTTCACCAGTTGTGAAGTTTACCTCAATTCGCTTACTTCTAGCTATTGTTGCGTGCTTGGATCTAGAATTACATCAAATGGATGTAAAGACAGCTTTTCTCAATGGAGAACTGAACGAGGAGATCTACATGGAACAGCCTGTAGGTTTTATCGTTAAGGGCCAAGAAAATAAGGTCTGTAAATTGAAAAGATCTATTTATGGTCTAAAGCAGTCTTCAAGGCAATGGTACTTGAGATTTCATAAAGAAATGATCTCATACGATTTTACTATGTTTGATGAAGACCATTGCATTTACATTAAAAGGTCCAATGATATGTTTGTAATTCTTTCCCTTTACGTGGATGATATATTGATGGCTGGAAATAATTTAGAGTATCTAAAGATTATCAAGTCATGACTTTCAAGGTCGTTTGACATGAAAGATATGGGTGAAGCAGACTACATCCTTGGTGTTAAGATCCAAAGAAACCGTTCCAAAAAGTTATTGAGTCTATCTCAAGAAACTTATATAAAGAAAATTTTAGAACGCTTTAGGATGAGTGAGTGCAAACCCATGGATACTCCTGTAGCGAAAGGTGAAGCTTTATGCCTTGAAATGTGTCCACAGACTCAGAGAGAAAAGGAAGAAATGTCTCGAGTTCCATACTCAAGTGCTATCGGGAGCTTAATGTACGCTATGTTGCGTACTCGCCCTGATATTTGTTATGCCGTAGGTCTAGTTAGCAGGTATCAATCCAATCCTGGAAGAGACCATTGGAAAGTGGTGAAGAGGATTTTTCGATACCTGAAAGGGACTGCAGACTATTCACTATGCTATGGTGGATCTGATTTGATGTTGAGAGGTTATACAGATGCCGATTGGGCTGGTGACTTGGATTAAAGAAAGTCAACATCTTGATATGCTTTCTTACTTAATGGTGGAGCCATTTCATGGAAAAGTAAGAAACAAACTTGTATTGCTCTTTCGACTATGGAAGCTGAGTTTGTAGCTTATACATATGCAATACAAGAAGTTGTTTGGTTGAAGAGATTCTTTGAGCATCTAGATATTGCAAAGAATCCTCAAGGATCGATAATTTTATATTGTGATAGTCAGGCGGCTATTGATTTTATAAAAGATCCTAAGCATCATGAAAAGACCAAACACATTGACATCGAGTGTAAGTACTTGAGAAACATAGTTGCAAGTGGTGAAGTTCCAATACAATACATGCCTATGCTGAAAATGGTAGTTGATCCTTTTACAAAGGCAATATCTAGAGACCAGTTTGAGAAACATGTTAAGGCTCTAGGTTTGCGTAGGATATGACTAGTTTTATGTATTGTAAAAGGATTTGAATGTTATACTCATCTATATATATATATATATTATTGAGTTTGTATTAAATCTCATGTGCATGTGATAGAATTTATTTGTGATAAGTGTGTCGAACAAGTCACGAGATCGGCTCTCTCACACGAGCGATCGCCTTTGACGTCGAGGAACGTGCAGAGATGAGACCAATTGAATCTTGATTTGAACAAGGTCATGTAAAAAGTTTAAATGGTCGGTCTTGATTAGAGTTTGGACTTATGGATTCAAACATCCTATATGACTTGTTTCGAAAGCCAGATATGAGTTTTTCAGAAGATTGGATTTGAGGATTATCTAAAGAAAAAAAAACTCGGGTTAGACATTTTAGAAGAGTCTAGACCAAGATCTGTACGGTGTTTATATATATATTTAGAAATGAGACACACGCGCCAAATTAGGCAAGAACACTGTAGCACGTGTTTCATACCATGTGTGCTGATCGACCAATAGGGTAATGGAAGAATGGATACCTGCTTCTTCATTGTGTGAGACCCTAAGAAAAATCATTAGAATACCCTTTGACCTTTTACTGTCTCTTGAAGTACAAATCTGTGTTGCTACTTTAGCATGTTAATAATAGCCATGAGTGATTCGGCAATGCGGTGCATGTCTAGGAAAGCAGCTGATTTGGGATGAATAGATTCGAGTAGAAAAGGAAGACAATTAGAATAATTTATAACTTAACTTATATTCATAGGTCGACCATTACACTTCCCATGAGAGTTTCAAGTGTAATTGTGATACTAAGTTAAATAGGAACTCGAGTTCGCCTCAATCGAGGTTGAGGGATAAGATAAGTAGCTACTAGAGTAGCGAATGATGTCTGGGGTATTGCGAGTAATAAGATCCTCATGTTAGTAGTGAATCCTTTTCCGCATGTGATTGGATTTCTTTATGGAGCTATTGTACAACCTTAACAGGTTTAGCTCTTATTAATGCTCGCAGGTCGCACGAACTATTTGCATGTATGATTTTGTTTTGTGTTGTGGATCCAGCCCATTATGAGCGAAGTGGGAGATGTAAGAATATGGATCACGGGTCATGGGTCGCTCCAATTGGGCTGATCCGACCCGGTTAGGAGAAATAAGAATATGTGGTTAAAGAAAGTTACCACATTCCACCACATCTCCTATACTTCCTCCACTAAAGGAATATGCAAAAGTGGGGGAGTGGGGAAGATAGTGGGCAAGTTACATTTGTTTCTTCCAACTCCTTTACATTATATATAAGAAGAAGAAACAAAAAGAATATGCAGTAACTTTTTCACTCTTCTTATTATTCCACCAAAAAGACACAAAACAAAAATAAGGCATTTAGTTGGTGACAATTAAACTTTGTTTCCTAGTGATTCAAAGTAGACTTGGGCAATTGCAAGGTGGTAAATACAATCTTCCGCTGTGGTGTTAACAGGTACACAATTCATGTTCCTGTTACCGTTATTTATTTCTAACACGTTCCTTATCTCATAGGGGCACATATCTGTTAGCATATGTAATTATCTAATATGTATATCTCATTATAAATAGGTGTTATTATGGCTCTCAATTAATTGAGCCGTTAACCTAAACATTCTCATGATTCTCTCTACCGAAGAGCCAACAACAGTGCCTATGGGAACCACTTTGATCTTAACATCCCAATTAAAGGCGAACTAACTAACTCAAATTAGATCGATGTCGTGTTCTAATCCAAATTAAAAAAAAAAAAAAAAAAAAATTGGGTGGCTTTCTCTGATATGTTATTTGCATTTATTAACTTAGAGGTGTATATTGTTTAGACAAACAGGATTAAGCAGTTCCTGCTAAGACATTAGTGCCATAATTCATTCATATCACACTTGAACCTTCAAAGAATAAATAATAGCCACTTAAGCGCCCAAAAATTACTAGTGACCTCTTGAATGATACAGACAGTCTAGCAGCATGCCCCAGTAACAATCTAGTAATGCACTAGGAAAAGACTAGCTATCTAGGGCACAGTTTAGTGAACATACTAAGAGAGTTATGAACCTCTCAACATGGTTTGATGATTCAGAAAGTACAAAGTCAGTGACCGATGCAGCAGATGAATGCTATTAAGGGAAATTTTGATCAGTAGCCATTTTTGGACGCCCTCATTGGGGACTATCCACCGTTTCAAAATTTATTGAAGAATAGTCAAAAATTCGCGCGCACACTTAAGCTCCATTAGCGTTGGAAAACACCCCAGACTAGTCCCATAACAAAATACTGGGGTTTTGAACAAGATTTGTTCAAAGCCCAAGTATTTTGTTATGGGACTGAAGAAGTCCCATAACAAAATAATCCCATAACAAAATAATGGGACCTTGAACTAACATGTTCAAAGGTCCCATTTTTTTTGTTATGGGATAACAAAATAATGAGATTTATTCCCATAACAAAGGTCTCATCAAAGGGATAAATCCTATTATTTTGTTATGAGACTTTATATATAAAGTTTCAGTCCCCATAACAAAATGCTGGGGTTTTGAACAAGTTTTGTTCACAGCCCCAGCATTTTGTTATGGGACTGAAGCTTTATATAAAGTCTCATAACAAAATGCTGGGGCTTTGAACAAAAACTTGTTCAAAGCCCCAGTATTTGGGCTAGTTTACTGAGCTTTCCCCAGTATAAATACTGGGGCTTTGAACAAGGGCTTTGAACAAAACTTGTTCAAAGCCCCAGTATTTATACTGGGATTTGTCCGGAGGTGGCTATTTCTCAGCAAATTTGTTTTTGACGGCTACAAATCAATTAGCGCGCGCCAAACAGGCCCTGCTCGAAATTTTTACTTATAAATGCTAAATTTGAGAGCGAGTGAGGCTATTCTTATCATTGCAATAATTTAAAAGTAAATTTTCAATCACAACAACATTTGAGAAGGCAGAAATGGAACAGCAAAAGAAATTACTAAGTGTAAAACTTTGCACAAACAGGATGAGCAACTCTTGTTGGAGGTATTAATGACATAATTCATATAGCTACCCAAAAGTAACTAATGGCCTCTTGAATGATACAGATAACATAGCCGCATGCCAGTAAATGGCTTCAATGCCAGTGTCGATGCAGGTAGCTGAATGCTAGTCTAACTGCTAGGTTGAAGAGGCCAACGAAGCTACTCTCAGGTGTCATCTCTGATATATAAGCAGCTTTTGAAAAGGCAGAAATGGAACAAAAATAAGAATCAATCTCAGAATTGATAGGTCAGTAGCAAAACACATTCCCAAAACAAGGATGCCATAGTCATTCTACAATGCTAATTTAAGTTGGTATGCGATTACTACTTCTAAGAAACAATCAGGTATTAGCTTTCAAACAAATATCTCCGGGATTTGATCTTTAAAGTTAGTCATAAGCACATAGAACAACAATCACAAAGACAACGTTCTATGAAAAGAGTAATGTAACACCAATACAAGGGGACCAGAATATAAAACTAATGACAGAGGCTACTTTCAGCTAAGTCTATATATACTTGGGAATCAGCTGTACTTTGATCAAGCAGCTGTACTTTGATCAAGCAACACTAGACTCTCAAAATACTTGCTCGATAAGAACGCAATTCTCTCGCTAGGGATATCAACATCCTTAAATTCCTTGCTCTCTGGATCATATGACAGAAGACCTCCACCAGACTTCTCAAATAGAAATTCACTATTTTCCCTAAACCCAATAGCATATGGAATCGCTCTTTCCACAACCACAACAAATTTCTCCATCCAGGAATCCAGTTTCCCATACTGGTTCATAACCCAAAAACAATAGCGTGGACAATGATTGGAATCGGACCAAATCACACAAACTTGTTCCCCACATAAAGTAACAGACAAACTCAAAGGAAACTCATGAAATAGACGTCGTGGCAAGCCCATTTCGCAGAATGTCTCATCACTTAGATTAAAAAGCAACAAGCTATTAGAATACTTCCCACCTACATTCCCACCTACATTCTCATAACTAGAGGAAAGCCAATGCATAGTCCCATTTAAACAAAAACGGGTACTACTAGAGGAATACTCGACTGGTTTATGATGGATGTCCTTTACGTTGGCTGCTTCCCATAAACCCGTACTTAAACTATAGACCTCAACTTGAGAAGCAGTATAAGTTCCTTGCAGATAGGTTATCCTCACCACTTTAAGATCTTGGGTTTTCGGATCAAACCCAAATCCAAGGCAATACACATAGCTACCACGAGGCATATGGAGGGAGACTTTTTTGCGAATGGCGGGGTTCCAGACAATGATAGTATATGTGTCTCCCAATATATTATCATAGAGGCAAAATAGACCATTACAGAAACCGACAATGCTAAGCTGGTTTCCGGACCTAGCCGTGAAAGGGAAGTTGAGTTCTTTAACATGCGTGAGCTGGTTTTCATCAAGATAAATATGGTAGTATTCGTGTCTATCCGGCTGGGCATGCAGATAGGTGGCGGAGAGGGAGTAAGATAGGTGGATGCTGATGAAATCAGGAGATGATATGAGAGAGTACCATTCTTTTGAAACACACCTGCATCTTAAAAGGCTTTCAACGGGCAACCTGCAAAGTATGTCGTTTAGCAAGTTAGCAGGCAAATAGTCCAACATTGTTGCAGTATTTTGCTTCTGTTTGTGGAAGAAGACAACACAGCAAGGCAAGAACCCTAGGAACTTTTTCGAACCTCAATCTCAACTGTGACACACAACATACTGAAGATGACCATAGTAAACTCACTTTGTTTTGTCTTGTCTCAATAAAATTACGAGTTCATTTTTGGGAGATTTACATAAATATACTATCCTAATCTGAAAATTACATAAAATACTGATAGTATACAATTTTTAAAAGATAGCATTATTTTTGTTTCTTTCTTCTTAACTTCTCTTGGCATCACTCCCACTGCCACCACTCACCGCCACTACTGCCGGAATTTATTTTTTTATTTACAAAACGAAACATACAAAAATACACATTAAAACTTTTTTAAAATTAATATTTTGAAACTACATATAACCAAACATACATAAAATACAAAACATACAAAGATATACAAATAATGGTCTTTTTATGGCTATTGTTTAAACAATAGCCATAAAAAATTCTAGAACTTTTCTTGGGACTTTGAATTAAAAGAATTTCCTCTGTGACACCTCAGCTCAGGATTAAGTATCCCACATCGGCATAACACATGAGTGATTCTAGGTATTTAAGTACACATGTCTTAGACCATAGTGACGCATTTTAAAGCCGTGCAGGCCTAGGCCCAAAGCGGATAGTATCACCAGCGGGCTGAGCTGTTACATATGGTATCAGAGTCACTCCATGTCAACCTTGTCGATGTGGGACAGAGTTCAAGACTTAGTCTAGGCAAATTCCGGGTACGCGGGGCAAACCTTAGTGCTGAGTCTAGGCGAATTTCGGCTACATGGGGCAAACCTAAGCGAGGACACTGAGTCCATAAGAGGGGGTGTATGTGACACCCCAGCTAAGAATTAAGTATTCCACATCGGCATAACGCAGGAGTGATCCTGAGTATCTAAGTACACATGTCTTAGACCCTAGTGACGCATTTTAAAACCGTGCGGGCCTAGGCCCTAAGCGGACAATATCACTAGCGGGTTGGGCTGTTACATCCTCGGACTGCAAAATATGAAGCCCCAGGAAAATTTTTAAAACTTTGAACTACATCCAATAACATTTCACCATTTGTACCCCTTATCCTGTGTTATGTCTTTTTGACCCCACTTAAGAATGGTTTATCAAAATGGCCTCGGAGGCAACATTTCAAGTTATTAATCGACAAGTGTCTCCTCTTCAGGAAATATAAAGGACAAGCATTGCCTGCGAAGAGATTGAAGGGGCAAGTGCTGCCCAGGCAACACTTCAAGTTATCTGGGAGAATATGAGAAGAGATAAAAGAACAAGTATTGCATATGCAAGAGGGGGTCAAAGTCAAGTGTTGCGTCCAGTCTTGCCTAATAGGCAACACTTACGAAAAAGGGAGGGCGGGATGCGGGCGTCATTACAAGATTTTGTAGAGGTATTTCCATCCGAAATTTATTCATTAAAATTAAAGGAGGTCATTCTTGTAAAACTACTCTAAACGTGGTCAATAAGGCAAACCACTACCTATGGTCAGGCTTCGAACTCATTACAAGTTGATCGAACTCATTACAAATTGATGCTTTAGAAGATAATGTGGTAAAGCAACTAAACCTTAATCGCCCCGAGGGCTATGATTTAGTGGTAAGAGTCAACGTGTGTTGTGTGTGCTTAGTGCACATCACGGGATTGAGTCTTGCTAATTACAAAAGTTTGGTATTTAAGTGGAGAAGGGTAGGGGTGGGCCCATGATCCATTGAGTTTTGATTTGTGCGCCACTAATTCCAAAGGGATTTTTCGGTTATATAAAAGAAACAACTAAACCTTAATTGTTGTCTTCCAGCAACTTATTGGGATGATATGCAAAACTGTAATATATGCTGGGAATTAAGGGTGGCTAATGGTCCGGTGTGAAACCGGTTTCGTGCCGTTAACCGGCTCGGACCGGCTCAGACCGGTGGAATCCAGACAAAAAAATCTTATCGACCCCGGCCCCCGGTTCCGACACGGTGTAAGAAAAAAATCGGATGGACCGGTATAAAATTGGACCGGAACCGGCCGGACCGGATCTGTCAAAAAAAAAAAATAATTTCCTGAAATCTTACCGTTAAGTAGCCGTTGGCAACGGCTATTTTGACCCCCTAGCCGTTGTCCAACGGCCAAAAACGACCATTATCACCCCTCTACCACCCCATAATCACTCCTAACTATTTTTTTTCTATAAATACCCTATTATTTCATCATATTTGTCATACAAATCATCCAATTCTCTAATATATTGCTATTTTGCTACTTCGACTATTTGTTAAAATTTTATAATTTGGCTACTTTATCAAGTTTTAATTGCAGTTGCTAGAAAAGTTATACTCCCTCCGTCCCACTTTGTTTGTCGTAGTTCGGATTTCGAGGGTCAAACGAGTTTATCTTTGACCGTAATCTTTATATATATCTTTTAAATATTTTGAGAAGTAATTTATTGTGACTTATAGTACTTTTTATATAGTTTTCAAATATGTAAATTTTATTTAAGAAAAGTTAAAGATTTTATATCCTAATTTACGGTCAAATTTAAAAAGTTTGACTCTCGAAATAGTAACTATGACAAACAAAATGGGACAGAGGGAGTATTTGGCTATTTGATGAAAATTGAATTATCAAGTATTGGATAAATTGGAGGTGCTACTTGGTTGAAATATTAATTTGGCTATTTGTTGAAGTTTTTCGATTATCAAGTATTCAACTAATTAATTGAAGTGAAGGTTCAAGTTTCAACTTCACCTTAATTATACGGTTATATTTGGTTGGTCGTTCCTACTTCCTACTCTTTTATAATTTTTTTGTCATATATTTATTTTATTTTCTATAATTATGTCTCAAAGAGGTTCAATTGGAACTAGCGGTGGGGGGCGGGCACGTGGTCGTGGGGGGAATAGAGGTAAAGGAATTGCTAGTAGTTCTAGTCAGTTCACCCACATAGATGATTCTCAATATTATCATGATATTAGCGCTAATAATCCACTTGATAATGATATGTTAGAAGCACAATATGGCTATCAAACCTGGGTTAATTTAGAAGAAACACATGAATTTCACTCTAGTCTACCTGAAGTTCAGTCTGACTTGCCTCCTGCACCTCCTACTAGAGTATCGGTTAAACGTAAGAAAAGATTTGAGGTGTGAGAATTTGTGCAAAAGAAAGTTGAAACGCAGACGACCGTATGCGGACTTTGTCAATTGGAGTGGATTTTTAAAACTGAGGGGTAATGATGGTGGGACGGGTAAAATTAGGACTCACATAAGAAATAAACATCATAAAGAATGGTCAATGCGGGCGGGGGGTATTTATTTAGGGACCAGACATGGGGGAGTAGCGCATAATAAATCTTCGGGTACCCAAACAAAAATTAACCAAACAACAGGAGGGCTTCTTATTTATGATAAACAAAGGAATAGGGAAAATATTGCTAAACTAGTTGCGATATAAGGTTTACCTTATAGTTTTTCTTCTTCTACTGGTTTTGTTCGTTATGTTCAGTCTACATATAATACCTCTTATAAAGGTTTTCCAAGAACTACTGTTAAAAATGATATTATTAAATTTAAGAACGAATATAAAGATTATTTGCGATATTTATTTGATAACTTTGACACTAGAGTATGCCTTACTACGGATATGGGTCGTTCAACTAATAATTGTGATTATATTACAGTTATTGTTCATTGGATAGATCCTGATTGGGTATTTCAAAAACATATTATTGCTTATAAAGTTGTTGATGAACCACACACGGGCAGTTATATTTCAAATAAAATTTCATCAATTTGTTGTACGTACTGTTTAACTAACAAAGTTTTTAGTATTACCGTAGATAATGCTACAAATAACACAGAAGCCCTTAAGAACTTAAGACCCATTTTGAACTCCCCTTTTGAGGAATTTTTTCATGTTAGATATGCATGTCATATTTACAACTTAGTAGTAAAAGATGGCCTTGACTTATTTAACCACATTATCGAAAACGTGAAAGTAACTATTGCTTATATTTTTAGAAATAAAAATCAAGAAAGAAAAAAAGAATGGGAAAGAAAATGTATAGAATTAGGAATTCCAATTAGGAGAGTCCCAAAGGAAGTTTGTACTAGATGGAACTCTTTATATGAAGCGTTGAATGTCGCTTATGAATATAGAGTGCCTATTTCTCAAATGTATAATAAGCATTTTATGGAAATCTATCACCTTAAAGAGGACGATTGGAACCTTGTTCAACATCTCCTTCAGTTTTTATAAAAATTTTATCAAGCTACTTTAGAATTTTCAAGACAATAGTATCCAACTACTCCTACCATGTTATATTATATAGCTGGAATATCGGAATTATTGAAAATATATAGACAATATGAAATATATAAAGTGGTTGTAAAGGCTGTGATTGAAAAATTTAAAAAATATTTTTTCCCAATTGCTTCTCTTTTTTACGTTGCTTCTGTGTTGCATCCTGCTTTTAAACTTAAGTTAACTGAATGACTTGTTAGAGAAATATATAAAAATTTAGAAATTACTCCTATTGAAATTGCGACTAATAGATATTCAAGTGTAGAAGATGCTTGTGCTAAAGTACTTTCAGAAACCGTGGCTGTTTTTGCAAAGTATAGAGCTTGGGCAGACAGTGCTACACCAACTGCACCAATACAATCAACCGGTGAAAGTTCTTCTCAAATAGGCAAAAGACATGTGGGATGAGCACTTTTGGGGGACTTGATAAAAAGTCGCTTTCAGAACAGGACGAGTACGGGGAGGAATACATCGAGTTCCAAGTGTATTCAATATCTAAAGAAACTTACAAATTTTGGAACTCATCATTTGTTGAGTTATTGGAAGAATCAAGAATCACAATTTCCAATTCTTACAAAAATGGCTCGGGATATATTAACAATTCAAGCTTCATCAAATGCATCGGAAAGCGCTTTTAGCCAAGGAAGATTTTAAATTAGAGATCACAGACATTCGTTGAAGGAGGAGGCAATGGAGACAGGAGTTTTATTTAGGGATTGGATCAGAGAAGAGCAAGGAAACTTTGGACTTCCAGAACTTTCTGAGAAAAAAAAGCAAAGCATATCTCGATCAAATTTTGGGCGACGGAACAAGCGAAGAAGGGAGTCAAACCGGCAATGAAGAAGAAGAAGAAGAAGAAGAAGAAGAAGAAGAAGAAGAAGAAGAAGAAGAAGAAGAAGAAGAAGAACCAGACGAAGATGATGAACAAGAACAACAACGACCAGTTCCTAAAGAAAAGCCTACGACTATCATCAAAAAATAATGTAATTTTCTAAATTAGAATTTTGAAATTACAAGTTTGAAAGTTTATCTATGTAGTATGTATTGCACTACTTATGTTTTAAACAATTCAATAAAATTGCTCCAAGTCTTGGAATTCCATCACAACTCTTAACTTCTTATTTTTTTAATTTATTCTTTGCGCAAAAATACTACAATTAATTACTAATTTCTAAATTAGTTTAAATTTGAAATTATAAAATTAATTCAAAGTTTTAATTTATCAAATTAATTCAAAAGTTTGAACTTGTCAAATTAATTCAAGGTTTGAATCTAACTTCAAACTTTGAAATTAATTCAAAGTTTGAAAAAATATTACAAGTTTTTTAATTCTAAGTCTGAACTTTGAAATAAACTAAACATTCCAAATACATATACAAAGTTAGTAATATTTTGTTGTTATATTTTTAAAAATTTAAAATTATCCATCACTTGAAATGAAAGACAAAAAACAAAAAAAACAAAAAAAAAAAAAAACAAAAAAAGAATAATAATGTTTGTATTTCTTTTCCAATCTATCAAAGTTTGTTCAGTGTTTGTCTTAGTAATTTTTTATAGCTCTTCTATTTTAACTTTCATTATATTTTCCTAAAAAACCAAAAAAAAAAAAAAAAATACGAAAATCGGATTGACCGGACCGGTTCGGGCCAAAACCCGGCCTAACGGTTGCCGGTGCCGATTCCGTCCCGGCTTAATTTTTTTAGACCGGTATTGAGCGGACCGGTTTGGCCAGTTTGATCTTTGAAGGTCAAATGCAAATACCAGAGGAGGGCCTCAGTTAAAATTTGTGTGTTGAGAATTTATCTGTCTTGGTACTGTAATCAGGAAGACTATCTGAGAGCGAGGCATAGGTGTGTCAATATGCAAGCTTCCAAACTACCTCATGGACGAGAAACTAAACAAAGAAAAAGAAGAGGGATATAAGCGGTCGTGCTTTCTTTAAACCCTGATCACAGTCTACACTCCCCCACCCATCCTTCTCTAAAACCTCAGCAAATTAGTTCCATATTACTTTTTGGTGAGTATCAGAATTGGAGTACGTGAACCCAGAAGGTGTCCGTTTAGATGGTCGGCGTCCTATGGAGGTTGCTTTATTCTCTCTTTTACACCTCATTATCTAATTACAACACTACTATATTTCCCCTCTTTTTTTACATATTATATTCATTGTTGTTCTTATTTGAACTCTATCATGTACTGATGTGGGGCAATGTTACTTTCAGATGAGACGACTTCGTGCTGAAATATGAGTTCTTTAATTCACTCTGCTTATTATAATCACCATTAATATTTGTTGGCAAAATAGTTATGCGCACCTGATGTCTACGTCAAACTAATTAAGTTAACCTTAGTACGTAAAAATTAAAGTGAAAATATATATTACTTAAACCATTGTTAAGTAATAAATATAAAATATGCAAGACAATTGTGAGCGATAACTGGTTTGGTGTAAATATTAAGTGCAAGGGGTGGAGATGGGATTTTATAAGAGGGAATTCAACAATGACATACTTGCGATTTGAACTAGTGACGTAAATCAATTTTTGAACCCCCTTGTCACTTTATTAGAATTTTTCAACATTTCAAAAGAGATTTGTTAGCTTATATGAAACAACAACTACTACGCCTCAATCCCAAACAAGTTGGGATCAACTATTAATCCTAATGTAATAGCTTATATGTAACAAAAATATTGGTTTTTACCCTATTAGTATAATTTAATAAGGAAGGGATTAATTGAACATTTGAACCCCCCTTCCTAAAGCTAGCTCTGCCTTGCTAAGTGCAGGTGAGTTGTCACCATGTTTACTGGTATTTACGGAAAGGCTGATCTAGGCATCTAGCCATTCATAGTAAGTTAATTGAAACTAGTGCTTTGGCTCTAACCATATATGCATTATATTTACAAACTACAAGAACTGCACCTCAATACCAAACAAATTAGAGTTGTCTCTAAGGCTCTGGTCTAGTGGTAAAAGCACAACTTGTGATGTATAGGTTATGCTTATCTCACACAAGTTCGAATCCTTAAACTAAGTAAATCAAATGATAGCCACGATGCATTGAGATGGGGTGGCGAATAATGGTGTGTTCTCTGTCAAATCCTATTATGAAAAACTTTTACATAGGGAGGATGACAGTTTTTCCATGTAGCACAATGTGGATCCCGGGGAAACTGAGAAAGGTGTCTTTTTTTCACAAGATTAGCATCAAGAGGAGTTATTTTGATGGCTGAGGATCTGAGAAAAAGAAAGCTTATGTATGCTAGTTGGTGCTTTATGCAAAATTTTGGGAGAAGATGTCGACGATCTACTCTTTCATTGTCCTATAGGATCGAGATAATGGTGAGAAACTTTCAGATGGTTTGGCATATGTTGGGTCATGCCAGGCACAGTGAAAAAGGTTATGTTCAGCTGGAATTATGGTATAAGAAAAAGACTGGCATGTAAGTTATGCTGCTAGCACTTATGTGGGTTGTGTCACATAGGAGAGATTTTGACGGTGTAGAAATAAAATTTTATACAGTTAAGGAGTAGCAGTTTTTTCCTTACTCGTCGTGCACCCAAAGAGTTCTAGTATGTATAGAAGATTCAGTGTCATTCGTAGAATATTATCTTTTTTGTAGCTTTTCTACTTTTTAGTATACTTCTTGTATATAGGTAACTTTAGCCTAGACATTAATAAAATCTTAATACTATATAAAAAAGAGTGGAGAAAGGTAGTGTGGTAGGCTCATTACTACCGAGTTTCAAACCGTACACCATATATCTTTGAGGATTTCTCGGTTATAAAAATTAATAATTAGAACCTAGTGCTTTTTGTTGCACTTGGTGCACCTTCGTAAGACACTAGGGGGAGTGAATAGCGTCTTTACCCGATTTTCTAATTCTAAAACTTGCTTTTATTTTGTTCGCCTAACTCATAAAGAACCAGGTTCCTTGCAAGTTTCACCTATCTCTTAAACTTAACACAATGCGGAAACGTAAAGAACACAGAGATTTTTACGTAGAAAAATTCTTGCTCAAGGGATAAAATACCATGACCCAACACTCTTGGAATTTAAACTTTCCACTCAAAGAAACTGAGCAAGTTTTAAATTACAACGCAATGCAATCAAGGAACTAACCTCACTCTGACTAATACCTAGAACCTTCCAAGCCTCACTATGACTTGTAAGGTTGAACTACCTCACCAAAACGTAACCTTAATACTATGCTTCTAAATAAGCTGAATGATTACAACTCGATAACCTATAATAGAAAACTAAGACAAATATACTAGACCTTGTGAAACTCGAACTCCTCCAGATTCTGATGTCTTGCTTCTATTCTTGCACACAATAACTCTTACGATCAATTTGCTCTCTATTTGCTCTGTTGAGATTTCTTGAGAGCGTAACTTTTTCTGGTCAAAACAACTTGTATTTATAGAGTTCATGGAAAGTCTTTTTCATATTTAGCTTGGAACTCCTTTTTCAGTTTGGACTCCATTTCTAATAAGGTTTATCTATATTACCTTATATGAAACCTAAATTTGCCTAAGTCTCCAATCCTTCTCCGCCTGGGAAACAACTTCTTCTTTGGCACAGCCTTCAAAGCTTTTCCTTCTTCTTCTTGGATTGAGACTTCAACTCCAGCAGTTCTCTTTTTCCTTCTTCGACTCGAACTCGAATATCCACTTGAACAACCTGGTTTTCTACTTCAACTGTGAACCTTTTCCTAGTCCACATAGAACCAGGTCCTTTGTCATCTTCAAAACTATCCTTCAACAAATTTTTCCTTTTTGATGGTGACAAACAATGTTGTCTCACCGAGGGTTTTTAGCACAAGAACCTGTATCATCAAATACTAAACAAGAACGAGGATAATAAATATTTAGGAAAAAATTAGGTCACAAACATGAACTGATCTAAACAACATCTAACTTCCCCCTTTTGGCATCATCGAAAAGTTCACAGTTGTATGAACCTACTCAACTTAAATTAAGTCTAGTTGACTCTAGTGCCAAAGGCAGCTAGCCAAACTTTAAAGTCAGGAACCTGTTTCAGACAATAACCACCAGTAATTATAGTAAAGGATATTTAAACATTAAAAGGCACCAAACACATCCAAGCATAACATCCAAAATATTACAAACCAAAAGTAATAATTGTCTTAAAAATAGGCCAACAGAGGAACTAACAAACGAAACTGGGAAAGGGACTGGTTCAAAATTGGGGAATGTCAGGAATGTTTAAATGAGCAAGCAACAAGGCAAGGCGACGCAAGTTGCCTTCTCGTTCACGTTCCAGCTTAGCATCCAGCCTGGTATTTTCTGCATTCAGCCACTCCAGCTCATCATTTTGTCTTTCAAGTTGCCTCATGAACCCCTCAATTCTCTTATCCATCCTAGCAGTGCGCCTCTCCTTGACATCTTCCTCCACATGCTCTGGTTCATCAGCAGGTTCACCATCCAACACATAATCACAGGATATTAAGATGTTCCTCCCAAACACGTCATTTTGATCCAGCTTAGTCCACTTTGCAACAGGTACCCTAAAGAACTCAAACACTTTGCTCAACAGAAACCCATAGACTAAGCATGTTTTCCTAAACCCATATCAGCCACCCTACCAATGTGCTTTATCATCAAGTCGGGTAGATTTATGCGAACCTCTCTATCCAACAAGTCCATATAGGTCAAATAAGAAAGTTGGCCTCACTACGCCTTTCTGACCTCTACAGTAGGTTCTTAAGCACAAATTTAAACAACAACTGATAGAAGGGTTGCATAGTCTTCTTCTTAACTTGAGCGGCCCTTCCCAATCTGGGTCTTCCAACAAATTTATGAGTTACCTCCAAAGCAGATACACACTATAGCCCTGAGAAGGAACACCTAAAATCTTTCCAAGTTCATTTCAGTCGAACTGGATCACCAAACCCTTGACTATGGTCGTCACAATTCCCTCACTCACTGTGCAATTAGAATAAAATTCTCTTACTTCCTGCTTTCTCAGCTGCCTTGTCTTATCAAAAAATAAGTTTAACCAACCCTGAGCACTCAACTTAATCTTTGAACCTTTCCTACGAACCTCAGGTTCCTCCAGAATTCTCTCTTGCTGCTCTCTAATAGAACTTTGAGTAGCAGGTCTCCTAGCAAGACTCACAGTCTTCCTGCTATTTTTCCCCATAACTTCAGCATCACAAGAACTACCAACTTTAGAACTTCCCACATGTTCACCTCCCTTTAGAAACCTTCGCTTCTTCGCAGCCTTAGTCTGAACCTCAACCATAGGATTTTTTCCCCAACTACCTCTGTTCCTCCACCACCACAACTTCAGGCTCACTGGAGGAACCCTCACTAGCTTAAGGGGTTGGATTTGCCTCAGTTCCCTCAGGATGAGCAACATTCAGGGGTTCAGTATAGCCTACTCCTTCTAGATTCTCCTCCTCATAGTCATCTATTTCTCTCAGATCTGCGTCATCACCAGCCACAGAACCAGAGAACGAACCAGATCCTTTCTCAGGTTCCTTGGGAGGTTCAGCAAATTTCTCTATATCTCTCTTCTTTCCAACAGAAACTTCATTCAACGACACAGTTACAGGGACAGGTACCTTAACAGGTTCCTCTAACACTTTCTCCCTTACATCACCCTCTGCATTTTTTTCCTTTTCAACAATTTCTATCACCTCTGTTTCTTTTTCAGGTGCGTCAAGAACTATCTTATCTCCTAATTCTCCTACAGACTCAGTAGCTTTATCACTAATGATATTAACTGTAGCAGTAGAGATATTAGGGTTTGCCTTGTCGACTTCTTGAATAGTTTCTTGATTTGTTTCAACCCTTTCCTCTGCAACAGTGCTTGGAACACTTTCCCCCTTACTCGTAGCCTTTTCTGACAATTTCTTTTGCCTCAATTTTGCAAATTTCTTCGCCACAGCAACGGAATTACTTGCCGCAAGTTGCTTTGCCTTTTGGTTGAGTTTAGAAATCTTGAGTTTATGAGAAGTAGGGTTTTCAATGTTTTTGGAAGTGGTTGACATGGTGAGAGAATTTGAGAGTGTTTCTTGAGAGAGATGATGAAATTTTTTAAAGAGAAGTGTGTTTTGATTATTTTGACAAACGATAGAAACAATGCTTAAACAAATGACTCTCTGATGACTTAAGGGAAGAGGGAAAGGTAGTAGTTTTATCGGGAAGGGAAACGGGGGCTGATGGGATGTGAAAAAACAGCTTACCATAATTATGTATAGGGACTAATGTCACCGGATTCAAAAATTTTGAATTTTAAATTTTACTACAAATAATCTGGCGCCAAGTAAGGTTAAGTGGTAACAAAATTGGCCACGTAAGACAAACATTACAGTCAGTAAGTAAATTTGAATGTGTACCTGAACTTCTATGCACCAGGTTCTTAGACGTTTATCCTCTACAAAAAAAATTTTGCCAGCATCTAAGTCATGAAAACAGGTTCCAAACAGGTTAGCAAGAAAAACAATTAAGTTTCGAAAGTAGAGTCAACTAAACAAAGTTAAGCTAGGTCAAACAAAGGAAACTTCTCTAACCAATCATCAGGAGAACCAGATGCTGCCTCCATCAGTGTATCTTGGTCATCCTTAACTCAAGCATGTTCTTCTCAAATTGTACCATGTTCAAAGCTTTAGTGAAGATGTCTGCAATTTGATCCTCAGTCCTGCAAAAATTCATAGTGATTAGGCCTTTTCCAACATTATCCCTTAAAAAGTGATGCCTAATATCAATGTGTTTTGTTCTCTTATGCTGGACCGGGGGCTATATTGACTGCACTGGTATTGTCACAAAAGATTGGAACTGGTCCACACTTAATTACGAAGTCCTCCAACTGCTGTTTAATCCATAAAAGCTGTGAATAACACAAAGCAGCTGCTACATATTCAGCCTCAGCTGTAGATAATGCCACTGAATTTTTCTTCTTTGTAGCCCATGAAACAAACAAGGACCTAGGAAGTGTGCCATTCCAGATGTACTTTTCCTATCAACCAAGTGGCCACCATAGTCAGCATCAGCAAAACCAATCAGATCAAAACTTCCACTTCTTGGATACCATAAGCACAGATTTTGAGTTCCTTTCAAATATCTTAAAATCCTCTTGGCTATTGTTAAGTGTGACTCCTTTGGTTTTGACTGGAATCTTTCGCACAACCCAACACTATAAATAATATCTGGACGACTTGCAGTCAAGTACAACAAGGAATCAATCATTCCTCTGTACTTAGTTTCATCAATGAAAGCACCAGGTTCATCTAAATCCAATTTAGTTCCAGGAGCTATAGGTGTGTTCATGTTAACAGTTTACATATCAAACTTCTTCAAACGTTCCTTGATGTACTTCTGCTGATGGATCATTGTGCCTTCCTAAGTTTGCTTGATTTGTAAGCCTAAGAAGAAATTTAGTTCACCCATCATACTCATCTCAAACTCGCTTCCCATCAGGTCGGCAAACTCCTTGCAAAGGTTTTCATTAGTAGCTCTAAAGATGATATCATCTACATATACTTGCACAATCAGCAGGTCCTTGGCTTTCTTCCTTAGAAACAAAGTGTTGTCTATTTTTCCTCTTGTAAACCCATTCTTCAATAGGAACCCAGACAACCTTTCATACAAAGCCCTAGGAGCCTGTCTTAAAGCATAAAGTGCCTTGTCAAGTTTGTAGACATAATCAGGAAACTATGAACTTTCAAAACCAGGTGGTTAATTCACATACACCTCTTCATTTAAATAACCATTAAGGAAAGCACTTTTTACATCCATCTGATACAGCTAGAATTCCATGTAAGCTATAAAAGCTATCAGCATCCTAGTGGCTTCCATTCTAGCAATAGGTATAAAGGTTTCATCATAGTTGATCCCTTCTTCTTGACTGTAACCTTGAACCACCATTCTTGCCTTGCTCCTTGTTACTATACCATGTTCATCTACATTGTTTCTAAATACCCATTTAGTTCCAATGATGGACCTGTCCGAAGGTCGAGGGACCAGGTGCCACACCTTACTTCGTTCAAACTGATGAAGTTTCTCCTGCATAGCAATCACCCAATCTGGATTCTCAAGTGCTTCTCATACATTCTTAGGTTCTACGGCCGACAGAAACGCATAGAATGCACAGAAGTTCTTCAAGGCTCTTCTAGTCACAATCCCAGTATTCAGATCAGAGATAAGATTCTCCAAAAGGTGGGAACTTTGATGTTTACATGGTCTGAGTTGAATCTGCTGAGTAGTAGTATCAGAGGGACCAGTTGCATTAGTATTGTCTTCTCCTGGTTCTTCTATTCCCCCGGCTGATTGTCTCATTGTTCCTTCTGAGTCTGACCATTATCATCTCTTTGGTCAGTTCTATCTTCTACCAGTCTCACAGGGTCTTCAACAGGTTCATCTCTAGTTAAACCAATTTCTTGATCATCATCTTCTCCTTTCTTTGCAACAGTTTCAGATTCATCAAATGCTACATGCACATTTTCTTTTACAGTCAAGGTTCTTTAGTTGAACACCTTATAAGCTTTGCTTTGTAAAGAATCTCCCAAGAAGATGGCCTCGTCACTTCTAGCGTCAAACTTTCCAAAGGTTCCTTCCCATTGTTATGCACGAAAGACTTACATCCAAAAGCTCTCAGATGTGCAATATTTCGTTTTCTACCTCTTATCAGCTCATAGAGAGTTTTCTCTAATAAGGGACGGATAGAACATCGATTCAGCAAGTAACATATGGTGTTAACTGCTTCAGCCCAAAAGTTCTTAGACAAACAGCTTGATAACAGCATTGTTCTAGCCTTATCCTCCAAGGACCTGTTCTTTCTTTCAGCTACTCCATTTTGTTGAGGGGTCCTTGGTGCAGATAAGTTATAGTCCACGCCATATTTATTGCAATACTCAGTAAATTTAGCATTCTCAAACTCAGTTCCATGGTCAAACCTAATGCACACAAGTTGGAACCCTAGTTTCTTCTGAACAACCTTTGCCCAGTCCTCGAACATATCATAAGCTTCATCCTTAGATTTGATAAACAAGGTCCTAGTGTATCTGGAGTAGTCATCAACGATCACCATCACGAACCTCTTGCCTCCTCTGCTCCTAACCCTCATAGGTCCATACAAATCCATGTGAACCAGCTCAAGTGGTTTAGAAGTACTAACCACCTTCTTTGACTTGAATGAAGATCTTACATATTTCCCCCTCACACAAGCATCACATATCTTGATGTCATCGAACCTTTTGGTTGGAAATTCACGAACCAGGTCCTTTGACACCAATTTATTCAGCTGAGTCAAGCTTTTATGTCCTAATCTCTTGTGCCACAGTTGTGCATCGTTTTCAAGTGCATTCAGATAAGTCAAATTATTTTCTGGAAGAGAACCTAACGTAGCTTTGTATACAATGTTTGCTCGTTTCCCTTCCAGTACCACTTCACCAGTCTGCAGGTTCTTCACAGTGCATCCTACAGACGTGAAACTAACTTGATTTCCTTTATCACATAGTTGGGAGATACTCAGAAGGTTATGCCTCAATCCATCAACACAAAGTATATTTTCAATTGCATGATTGAAGGACCTCCCAACCTTTCCAATACCAACAATTTCTCTATTTTTACCTCCTCCAAAAGCCACACTACCCCCTTGAAATGCTGTGAGTGAGAGAAAGTTTCTTCTATCTCCTGTCATATGCCTGGAACACCCACTATCAAGAATTCAGCTTAGGTTGTTCCTTCTCACAAGAACCCAGACTAGCTTGGGTCCCTTTTTTTGATAGAATGGATAAATCAAATTTTTTCTAGCCCAGTAAGGTAAAACAGACTTAAGGTTCCTTTTAACAGCCTTTGATGCAATATCACATTCTTTTCTATAGTGTCCAGTTTTTCCACAAATGAAGCAATGTTTATTGCAAGGAAGTCCTACATACTTACTATTTGGATTCCAGGCTGGTAAAGGTTCCCTATGTCCTAATCCATTCTTACCTCTATTATTATTTTCATGCAACCATTTTAAAGCTTTTGAAGACTTGTTCTATTTAGTAAGCCTGGTAAGTTCATAGTTGGCCTTATCAACCTTTTCCTGAAGAACTCGATTTTTCTCAGTTTCCTGATGCAGAACCT
This sequence comes from Petunia x hybrida, assembly GCA_037355625.1. NCBI lineage: Eukaryota > Viridiplantae > Streptophyta > Magnoliopsida > Solanales > Solanaceae > Petunia > Petunia x hybrida. The sequence continues at coordinate 61,810 of JBBBVM010000504.1, read as the reverse complement.
TGTCTTTCCTTTTAAGCTCAGATTCAAGGTTGATTTGAGAATCACCAACTACTTGCTTACCCAGGACTTTTTTTCCAGTTTAAGATTATCAAGTTCAAAAGTTGAAACTTTCTTTTGCTCCTCAAGCACCTGTTCTTTTAATTTCAGGTTTTCAAGTTCAAGAGCTGAGACTTTCTGTTTAAGTTGAAAAACTTGCCCATTAGTTGAAGCAGATTCAATTTGCAATTCAGTTTTAGCTTCATCTAAGTTTTTATTCTTAATTTTATAATCAGACACAACTGAGATCAGATGGTCCTTTTTCAGAAAGCAATTGTTCCTTCTCAGTGCTTAGACTTTCAATACCTTCAATTAAATAAGTGCAAGCATGTTTAACTCTCTTAAGGAACAGTAGGAATTTTCAATTTCAAGTCATCGAGACTTACCTCATGAGGGTCATCAGTGGGAGGTTCTTCATCAAGAGCCATCAGTGCAAAAGGAGAGTCATCATCTAATTCTTCTACTTCTGAGTCAGTTTCGCTTTCGGATGGTCCCCATGTAGCATAAAAGGCTTCTTTCTTCTGTCTCCTCATAGCTCTGAAGTTGAGTGGTTGTTTTATTTTTTTAGGTTCACCTTCCTTAGCAACACTCTCTTTCTTCCACTCCATCTCCCACACAGAACAGTCTTTCACAGCATGATCCTTTTTGTGACACTTGAAACAGCCTGAGTAGTCCGGATTATCAACGATATTCCTCTTGTTTGGATTAGCCTTGGCGGACCTTCTATTCTTTTCTAAGCTTAACGACTTCCTCACTGTATTTACCAAAGCTATCTCCTGTTCAGAAACTCGATACCTTGATCCTTCAGTAGCCTCCAGAGCCAAAGTTTTTTCCTTCTTGGGTTCCACTTTCACTCTTGACTGTTTCATTAGTTCATGAGTTTTCAGACTACCAACGAGTTCATACAATTGAACCTTGTCCAGCTCCTTTTCTTCGATGATAGCTATGACTTTGGATTCCCAAGAATCTAGGAGAATCCTTATGACTTTTTCCACCAAGTCTTCATTAGTAAGAGTCATACCCAATGACTTCATCTCATTGGTTATGATTGTGAACCTATTCATCATATCTTAGATGGATTCCGTTTCTCCCATAGCAGACAATTCAAACTTTCTTTTCAGCAACTGGATCCTTGATTTCTTAACCTAAGTAGTTCCTTCATGAGCCACTTGGAGTGCATTCCAAATCTCTTTGGCAGTCTTGTATGAAGAAACTCTATTGTATTCATCTGGGCCAAGTCCACATATGATGAGTCTCTTAGCTTTAGCATTATTTTCAACCATCTTAAAATCAACATCATTGTATTCATATTTCTCCTTAGAAACAATTTTCTGATTAGGTGGTTGACCAACAGTCTTGGTAGGAATAAGAGGTCCATCAGTCGTGATGATCCAAAGCTGATAGTCTTCAGCTTGAATGAAATCTTCCATTCTACCCTTCCACCATCCATAGTACTGGCCATTAAACTGAGGAGGCCTGTTGATGGATTGTCCTTCAGTGATAATCGGTGGTGCACTCATAGTTCAGATCCTTCTCAAGATGTTAATCTTTATATGAGAGAACCTGCTCTGATACCACTTGTTGCACTTGGTGCACCTTCGTAAGACACTAGGGGGGTGAATAGTGTCCTTACCCGATTTTATAATTCTAAAACTTGCTTTTATTTTTTCGCCTAACTCACAAAAAACCAGGTTCCTTGCATGTTTCACCTATCTCTGAAACTTAACACAATGCGAAAACGTAAAGAACACAGAAATTTTTATGTGAAAAAATCCTTACTCAAGGGATCAAAAACCACAACCCAACACTCTTGGGATTTAAACTTTCCACTCAAGGAAACTGAGCAAGTTTTAGATTACAACGCAATGCAATCAAACAACTAGCCTCACTCTGACTAATACTTAGAACCTTCCAAGCCTCACTATGACTTGTAAGGTTGAACTACCTCACCAAAACGTAACCTTAATACTATGCTTCTAAATAAGCTGAATGATTACAACTCGATAACCTATAATAGGAAACTAAGACAAATAGACTAGACCTTATGAAACACGAACTCCTCCAGGTTCTGCTGTCTTGCTTCTGTTCTTACACACAATAACTCTTACGATCAATTTACTCTCTATTTGCTCTGTTGAGATTTCTTGAGTGCGTAAATTTTTCTGGTCAAAACAACTTGTATTTATAGAGTTCATGGAAAGCCTTTTCCATATTTAGCTTGGAACTCCTTTTTCAGTTTGGACTGTGTTTCTAATAAGGTTTACCCATATTGCCTTATACAAAACATAAGTTGTTTTTAAGTCTTCAATCCTTCTCCACGTGGGAAAGAACTTCTCCTTTGGTACCGCCTTGAAAGCTTTTCCTTCTTCTTCTTCTTGGATTGAGACTTCAACTCCAGTTGTTCTCTTTTTTCTTTTTCGACTCGAACTCGAATATCCATTTGAACAGCCTGGTCTTCTACTTCAACTGTGAGCCTTTTCCTAGTCCACATAGAACCAGGTCCTTTGTCATCTTCAAAACCATTCTTCAACACTTTTGGCTCTAACCACATATGATATGCAAATGCAAGATAACAAAAAACTACAACTACTACATCTCAATGCTAATTAGTTGTAGTTTCCCTAGGGCTTTGGTCTAGTGCTAAGAGCCCAGCTCCTGATGTGTTGGTTAGGCTGCACGTCACCGATTTGAAATCTTGCCGCAAACAAAAGATTGTTGTTTAAGTATATAATGGTATAGGGGTGGGATCATTACCGCCAAGTTTCATACAGTATAACACTAATCCTCGAGGATTTCTCGATTATTAAAAAAATACTAATCAGAACCTAGTGCTTTTGGCTTGAATTGCATATGCTAATACAAAATTGCGAGAAATTACCCTCTAACCTATTTGATTGAGCATCAAGTTTAAGAAAGAGTCACATAAATTGGAAGAGAGGGAGTACAAACTACAACAATGACACCTCAATACAAAACTAGTTGGAGTTTCCCTATGGCTTTAGTCTAGTAGTAAGAGCACAATATGTGATGTGTAGGTCAGATGCACGTCAGAGGTTCGTATCCCGCCATAAATGAAAAGCCTCGTATTCAAGTGGAGAAGTCGAGAAGGATAGCAGACAAGCTCATTATCCACTGGAGTTTTGAAGATTGAGCCATTGGCTCTTGGGAATTTCCTTATCAAAGAAAAAACAAATACCAAACTAGCTGGAATCGGTTTTGAGTCATCTATATTTTATTTCCATCCATTTAAATATGGTTTCCTCGTTTATATTTATGCACCATTTTTTAAAACATAATCTACATATGTGGTAGGAAATTTATCCCTGATCTAGACTAAGGCTGATTAGTGGTTTAAAAGATAGAAGGCATTATGGAATGTTCATGGTTAGGATGGATAAGAAAGAAGATTTTGTAACGTAATAGAAAACTTTGGGACTCTTGACTCACTGTTACAGTCATGAGTGGTGCTGCTATAAAAGTAATGGTAGTAGAAATAGAATTCTAAGAATACTGATAGTTCCCTGAGGATAACCTTTTATGGTAAGGCACCCCCAGGGTTCTGGTTCAATTCCAAAGCTAGTGCAACGGGGGATGCGTTGTAGGCTCAAGCCACAAGTTCAAATCCTGGTATTTAAGCGAAGGGTAGAGGGCAAACTCATTATCTACCAACTTTAAAAGCTGGAAACGTTGGAGTTCTTGGTTTTTTTAAAAAACAAAAAAAAATATGTAAGGTGCATATACCACCAAAGAACAAAATTTTCACAAACGATGCGAAATTATCTTAAAATAGAACAAGGTGGTTGACATACAGTTCATGAATTATTGTTCTTAGTATGTCCATATGTAGCTGAAAATTCACGATTAACTTATTGTGTTAGATAACAAGAATTTGTTATGTCTATGTGTGTTCTGGTTATGATCTCATTTTGATGATACCTCTTGTTTTTCATTTGCAGGAGATCCACAGAGATATCTCTTGTTATTCGCCAGACAATGGAAGCTTGCTTATTGACACACCTAATGCCTCGCTCTCAGGTTCGTGTGCCACATAATATATCAAACTTGAATAAGTGATATATTCTGAGCTTTATTTACAATTTCTTGAAATTTTGCTTTTCATATAGCCATTTTTGTCCAAGTTCTCCAAGCAGATGAAGGTAAGCTGAACTGTGTGGATAGTGTTTGTTAATTCACATTTTAGTGTTCTCCTATTTTTCTTTGTTTTCTTCAACCAATTAGACGATATTAATTATCCGGTGAAGCCGATATACTGTTGCACGTTTATTTTATGTTCCCTTTAGAATTTTAGGATAACCGAGATTTTGCCAAGTGAAGGTACTAGATCAGTATGCATAGATGCTGCAACACTGGCACTAGCTGATGCTGGGATTCCCATGCGTGATCTTGTTACATCGTGCAGCGCCGGATACCTGAACAGCGCCCCTCTTCTTGGTAAACTAATTCTGAAATTGTTTGTCGAGTTTGCGGTTCTTTATTTCAAATTGGTCATCATTCTTATCCAGTGTTGATATATGACATGAAATAATTAAGATTACTCCAGATCTGAACTACTTGGAAGACAGTGCTGGAGGCTATGATGTCACTGTAGGATTATTACCCAAGTTAGACAAAGTGACCTTTTGCAGGTTCGTTACATTCACAGCTTTTGAAATATGGTACCCCTATTATAGTTCTGTCCTGGTGAATCACTAAATGACCTCTTGTTCGGATGGATGCTAAATTACCAATGGAAATTTTTGAAAATGTCATGCAACTAGCTACTGAAGGATGAAAAGCAGTGGAAAACTATATCCGTGAAGTAAGATTGATAACTTATTGCCTTCTTTCCGAACCCCATATATTTGTTTTCACAAGCATTTTCTTATACAAGCATCTTCTATTGCTTTTGATTTATTTCAGATATTATTAGACAATACCAAGCAGTTAGAGATTCGCCAAGGTGAATAGTTTCCAGCTCTTCGAGGAATTTTGATTGAATATTTTACTTGTTGGTAAGATAGTCTTCCTGTTTACAGTAATGATGAACTCCTCTGGTCAAAATTGCTAATGCTTTCCTCTAGGGAAAGTATAAGCAAAGAAAATCTGTGATACTCTATTGCTTATTTCTTCTGTTATTGAATTGGAAGTAATCAAAGCACCATGAGAAACAAATGAGTTAGAAATAATTGATTACTGGCAGAAAACCATATATTTTACTCCTGAGTAAGAAATAATGCAAGACAATTTATGGGCTATACATACGTAGGTCAATCAACGAGTTTATTCAATTAGTTCAATGGAAAGGGATTACATATAGGAAATTATCGATAAAAGCTTTACTTGAACAAAAGAAAAGCATCACCACTTTTAGTAAACACACAAAAACTAAATCACTACTATATTATAGAACTCATACCTCTCTGCATGATACTGCACTTAGTAGTTTTACCTTTTCTATTTAGTTGTCTTAAAGCATGTTGTACTTTATTCCTTTTGATAACGTAGAAATTGGCACGGCCAATGACTTACAATTTGAAACGTTGTGTACATTGGGCCCACCCCTCTGTCACCTCCTCTTAAATGCCATGCTTTGTTTGCGGCAAGGCGAACCTGTGTATGCGCTTAACCCACACATCATGTGTTGTGCCCTTACACTAGAGCAAAGCCATGGGCAGTTGGTGGTACATATCTATGCAACTTCTAATTTATTTGCGTGTTTCCAGCTTGCTGGAGTGCGAAAGGGTAAAACATGAGTGCTGGTTGTGCTGCTGCACTCTTTCCAAGCAGACAGACAATGGCGGATCAAAAGGTTACCTATGGTATAGACGCTAGAACCTGTGAAGAGATCCACATTAGTCTTAATTTCTTGGCTTACCTAATGTCTTTTCTAATCATATTGCAGTGCCTGTAGGATGTGTATTTCACAGGGTTTTTGTTAGATTTAAAGATTAATGTGCAAGCTATAGTTATTTGGATCTATTGGAAGAAACTTCTGATATCATAGACCATGTATAGGAAAAAGCCATTGTTTATACGTATTGTTGGTCTTGGAAAGGAACAAGACTTTCTGCATATGAAGGCATCTAAAGTTATTTCTCCAATATATCTGGTGTATTGTAGAAAATTGTGAAGTGTGTTTGGTATGGGAGAAGCCATTTTCATTGATAATGCTTTTAGGTGTATGGTTAATGAGTGGAAAAGATTTCTGAAAAATTATATATTAATATTGATGGCAGGATGTATATAGAGGATGCGGACATCGTTCTCTCTCGGCGCACGATAACTAAAATGTGCCTTCCATGGGAAAGAGAGTGTGATTCCCTACTCAGAAGGTAATCCAAGCTCAGACAATGGCAAAAAAATCAGTGACAACAAGGGGAAGGAAGAATCAACACATAATTTCGATAATTACGGAGGAACCTAGCTCAATAGTGAAGAAAATACTAGCAAAAGGGAAAAATATTCAGCAAGCTGAACTAGTTGAGGAATGGGAAGAACTGGTTCAATCCCCACAGAGATCCCCACAGAAATCAAGCAATCGATCTTGGGCAGGTGAAGTAGAACAAAGTGAGGAAGAAGAACATCAAAAATCAATCAATCGGAGTTCAATTTGGGACAAATTTGATATCTCAAAAGTATCAAATGCGGCTTTCGAGCTCGAGTATGTGGCTCCTACTACGAGACCCATTAGTTGAAATTGAACTTGATGACATTAGCTCTGAACTAGAGTACTCGAGAAATACAATTGTTTGCTATGTGTTGGGAGCACACCCTCCGTTCTCTGTTTTAAATGGATACATACAAAGACTATGGAATCAACATAGAATAAATAAAATAGCTATGCTAAAAAATGGAATAGTAATACTGTGGTTTGAAACTGAAATGGGGAAGAATGAAGTAATTCAGGGAGGGATTTACCACTTTGATAATAAACCATTCATAGTAAAAGCTTGGTATGCGGATATGGAGTTCACAAGGTAGGAGTTGTACTCAGTTCCTATATGGGTTAAACTCCCAAATTTGGACTTCAAATATTGGAGTGTTAAGGGTTTGAGCAAGATAGGAGGCCTAATTGGAAGACCGTTGATGGTAGATTAGAACACTGATAGGAAAATGGGGTTAAACTTTACAAGACTTCTAGTGGAAGTGGAGATTGATTCCAATTTACTTGATGTTGTGGTGTTTAGAAATGAAAAAGGGGCACTTATAGAGCAAAGAGCGGAGTATGATTGGAAACCTAATCTCTACAAATTCTGCAAAAAATATGGGCATACAGAAGAGGAGTGTAGGAGGAAGAGGAAACCAAAGGTTGAAATGGAAAGAAGGGAAGCTCAGGTGAAGAATCAGGAAGAATTGAATGAAAAACAGCCAAGACAACAGGAGAGCCAGCAAGTTAGCAGTAAAAAGGGGCAAGAATTAAGCAAAGAGAATCAGGGGAAACAAGTTAAAGAAGCAAAGGACCAGGGTGAGAAGAGTTCATCTACTCAGCTAGAATGAAGCAAACTAGTAAGTCCAAGTAAAAGTACACCAGCAATGAATAGACAACCGGTGACAAAGATAAGCAACAATTTCTAGATTCTGCAAAGAGATGGAATAGGGGACAACCAAGAAAGTCATGTTGAGAATGGGGGAGGCAAGCTGATTTCTTCTTCAGGAAATGGTTAATATCATGAGCTGGAATATAAGGGGCTTGAATGCCCCAAATAAGCATAAGGAAGTTAAATCCATCTCCATTGAACAAGAAATAGAAATGGTAGGTCTACTTGAAACAAAAATAAAGGAAATTAAAATAGAAGAGATTGCCCAGAGTTTGTTGGTAGGGTGGGAGTATGTTACAAATTTGGAGGAGCATTATAATGGAAGGGTATTACTAGCATTGAAACCTGACCTGTATCAGATGGATATTGTGCAAAAATCCAGCCAGGAAATAACATGTAGAGTGCAACAACTCAACACTAAAAAATGGTTTCTTATTACTGTGGTGTATGCCTTCAATACAAGGGAGGAAAGAAAGAGTTTGTGGGAAGAAATTGTGGAAATAAGTAGGAGATGTCAACTGTCATGGTTAGTGATAGGAGATTTCAACTCAATCCTAAGCATGGAGGACAGAATTAGAGAAAATCCAATCACTTTAGCAGAGATTGTGGACTTTGCAAAATGTGTGGAAGAGAGTGAGCTATTGAAGCTACCTCTGCAGGGTAGTAAATACACATGGAATGATAAACAAGGGGAGAGGAGAGGAGAGTTTTCTCCAAACTTGACTGGATTTTCATAAATGAAGAATAGGCAACCCAGTTTCCCTGTCTAGTAATAGCACTACCTGAGGGGGTAAGTGAGCACTGCCCTATCAAGGTATATACTGAACAAGCTCACCCAAGAGCAAGGAGAGCATTCCAATATTGTAACTCCTGGGGGTATAACCCACTCTTCCTGGAAAAAGTTAAGTGTGGGAGGAACTAGAGGAAGGTTGTACAATGCTAAGAGTTGTCAGGAAGCTCAAGGCTTTGAAGAGGAAATTGAAGGAGATGAATTCTCAGCACTTCAGAAACATAGTTACAGAGGCAGAGGAAGCAAAAGCACAAATGCTGGAAGCACAGAGGCTCTTATATCAAGACCCCACAGAAGGAAGTGAAGGAGAAGTCTATGAAATACAAACAATCCTCTTATCTTGCTGAGGTGTTTTTGCATCAAAGAAGCAAAGCAACATGGATAAAACTTGGAGATGATAATACCAAGTATTTCTTCTCAATAAGTAGACAAAGAAAGATGAAGCAAGCCATAGTCCAACTGAAGGATAGAGAAGGTGTAGTGAGAACAGAACTTGGGGAGATAGCAAATATTCTAGTGGACTACTATAAGGAGCTACTAGGCAAACAGGGGGGGGGAGAAGGATATGTGCAGCAACCAGCATTTTGAAGAATGGACCAGTTCTAACAGCTGAACATCAGATTAAATTGTTGTTGCCTTGCTCAGGGGTAGAGGTCAGAAACATTATGTTCAGTACAGATAGCAACAAGAGCCCAGTGCCAGATGGGTATGTGAGTGATTTTTTCAAGAAAGCCTGAGAGATGTAGGGGCAGAAGTAACAGAGGCAGTGCAGGAATTTTTCAGAAATGACAAGCTCTTGAAACAGATTAATGCTACAATGATTGATGTGATTCCCAAAGTGAATGTACCAGAGAATGCCAATTCAGACCCATCTCCCGTTATAATGTACTGTACAAATACATCTCTAAGATCCTGTGTGAGAGACTAAAAGAGGCTATCATATTCTTGGTGGTAGAGAATCAAGGTGCATTTGTTCAGGGGAGATCCTTTGTTCATAATGTTTTAATATACCATGACATTTTGAGACACTACAATAGGAAGACAACACCAAGATGCTTAATGAAGATTGACCTCAGAAAAGCCTATGACATGGTAAGCTGGAAGTTTGTGGAGGAAGCTTTAAAAGGCTATGGATTTTCAGATAAATTTGTTCAGCTAGTAATGATGTGTGTAACTACTACAAGATTCTCAGTGAAGGTCAATGGAGAAGGCCATGGATATTTTGAAGGTAAAAGAGGATTTAGGCAAGGAGATCCCATATCTCCCTTGTTATTTGTGCTAGTAATGGAATATCTGTCCAGAGTCCTAAAGAAGATGAGTAAACTTACAGATTTTAGATTTCATCCAATGTGCAAGAAACTGGAACTCACATACTTGATCTTTGCTGATGACCTGATGATCTTCTGCAAAGGGGATTCAGCATCTGTAGCAAGAGTAACGAAGGCATTAGGCCACTTTACAACTGCTATTGGGTTGGTGGCTAACATGGAGAAATCAAGCTTGTTCATGGCAGGCTTAGAGGGGAGGGAAAAGGAACAGTTGCTTGTTCAGGCAGGGTTCTCCCTAGGGCAGTTTCCAATTAGGTATTTGGGGCTACCACTATCTTCTAAGAGGTGGAGCAAGATTGAATGTCATCAGCTGGTAGAGAAGATCACAGCAAGAATCAAAAGTGTGCAAACAAAAAATTTATCATATGCAGGTAGGCTCCAAGTCATTGATGCAGTCCTATTCTCCATCTACAACTTTTGGGGAGCTGTGTTCGTTCTTCCTCAAAGTGTAGTTAAGGAAATAGACAAGAGATGCAGAGAATTCTTGTGGGGGAAAGCAGAAGAGAAAAGAAAGGTTGCTCTGGTTGCTTGGATTAGTGTATGCAAACTAAAGCAACAAGGGGGGCTGAACATCAAGGGGTGTGTAAATTGGAATATTGCATCAGTGGGTAAGCTACTCTAGCAAGTGGTGGAGGAGAAGGAAATGCTCTGGGTTAAATGGGTGCATGGAATTTATATGAAGCAAGGAGAGGACATTTGGGAACACAATGCACCAGCAGATAGTAACTGGTACTGAAGGAGAATGCAGAAGCTGAAAGTCAAGATGCAAAATTGGTACAATGCAGGGAGGTATACATTGACAGACTCAAGAAAAATACTCAGTATCTAAGAGCTACTATGCTCTGCTAGGGCCACAACAAAAGATGAGTGTGGCACACCTGATTTGGACAGCACTCTCTCAACCAAAGCACAGGTTTATAGCCTAGCTTGCTGCACAGTAGAGATTACTCACAAAAGGAAGGCTGCAGCAGATGAACATGCCTGTGATGGAACCTGAATGTTGCCTATGTGACAAGGGCACATTGGAAACTCATCACCATTTGTTTGCTGAGTGTAAGTGGATATCAAAAGTAAGAGACGAGCTGAACATATGGACAACCTGCAGATTTCCAAAGCAAGGGGTTCAGCCGAAACAATCATGGATCAAGATGAAGATTGGAAGAAGTTTAAAAAAGAAATCCTGGTTGCTGTTTGGACTGCAATGGTATATCATACTTGGATAGCTAGGAACTGGAAATTGTACAGGGGGTGGAGGTAAATAGCAAAACTATAGTTAGTCAAATACAACAAGAAATTAAGGAGAGGATCATGTACTTACATGGGTCAAAGAGGGCAAGTAGATGTAGTAATTTCATTCATACTTTATGTATTTAGTTTTTTTATTTGTCGGAGGTCTGCTATCCTTGGTGTAGCCAGCTGAGGTAGTAGAAGCTCTTTAGGTGTATTGTTGTCGTTGGTTTAATGGTAATCATTTATAGGTTTTACCAAAAAAAAAAGTATTGATGGCAACAAATTTCATAATGCTTTTGATGAAATTGTTTAGTAAGATAATTAATAATGTCTAAGTGCTCTTCAGAGTAAATAACACGAGTTAAGCGTTTTTTTAAAAAAAAAGGAAAATGACTTCTATCCCTCGTAAGGGAAGTGGATTTCTGTCCTACATTTTGTTTTTTCTTGGAAACTGTTTCCAGACAATCAAATATCAGAAAATGAGTTCCTTCACTAGAAACATTTTCCTGGAAAACAAGCAATTAATGGACTGCAGAGTTTTACCTTCTCTTTGCCAAACGATATTGAGTAATCAAAACAGTGTCAGCTGAACAACCCTGAACATAGAAATGCAATGAAGACAAATTGACTCGGCAAAAAACTTTACAAAGATAAAACAACCAAGCAGCCATTCCAAAAAAATGATAGGCCTTGGCGATCCATGACAGCAACTAACGACTCTAATGTATAACACCTCATTACATTGTCCTTAGCAAGTAATTTGCAGAGCTATAGCAAAATGAATAAAACGTAATTGCCCAGACTTTGAAGAATTAAAGATCACAAAAACTCGACGGGACAACCACAAGCTCTACACGGCCGGTCCATTCCTCCCCTGGCTTCAATGTGATGGGTTTTTCTATTGCTGCCCCATCAACACAAAGCATCTGCTTGTACTCCTCGTCACCAAAGTCTGCCATTGCTTTGGATTTCTTCTCCCAAGGATTCCACACCACTGTAAGAAGACAAAGCAACAGACTAAGAAAAAGTTTTAGCTTTGCAAATTAGAGTTGTAAAATTTTTCATGCTTATTTGACAACTTATATCATCCTGCTATAATGCAACAACAGGTTCTATAGTACTACAACATAACTTGTGAATATCTTAAGCCCTTGTATTGATAAAATTACATTCCTTGCTTAGTTATTGCTGACAAAGGAAGTACCTATCTGGAGATAACAGAAGTTACCAAGAGAAGAATGCATGACTCGGAGATAGTAAGTTGAACCAAGTTAAACATATAGCCTTGAATGGTACAGCGGGCGTTAGTGGACACTTCCAAATGACACTGTTACAGACCCACCTCTCAAGACATATTTCATAAGGAAACATAGAAAAGATGATAAAGAGTTGAAGTATAAAGGGTTAAATGGGTGCATGGAATTTATATGAATCAAGGAGAGGACATATGAGATAGCACCAGCAGATAGTAACTGGTACTGGAGGAGAATGCAGAAGCTGAAAGTCAAGATGCAAAATTGGTACAATGCAGGGAGGTATACATTGACAGACTCAAGAAAAATACTCAGTATCTAAGAGCTACTATGCTCTGCTATGGCCACAACAAAAGATGAGTGTGGCACACCTGATTTGGACAGCACTCTCTCAACCAAAGCACAGGTTTATAGCCTGGCTTGCTGCACAGGAGAGATTACTCACAAAAGGAAGGCTGCAGCAGATGAACATGCCTGTGATGGAACCTGAATGCTGCTAAGGGCATATTGGAAACTCATCACCATTTGTTTGCTGAGTGTGAGTGGATATCAAAAGTAAGAGACGAGCTGAACAGATGGACAACCTGCAGATTTCCAAAGCAAGGGGTTCAGCAGACACAATCATTGATCAAGATGAAGCATTGGAAGAAGTTTAAAAAAGAAATCCTGGTTGCTGTTTGGAATGCAATGGTATATCATACTTGGATAGCTAGGAACTGGAAATTGTACAGGGGGTGGAGTTAAATAGCAAAACTATAGTTAGTCAAATACAACAAGAAATTAAGGAGAGGATCATGTACTTACATGGGTCAAAGAGGGCAAGTAGATGTAGTAATTTCATTCATGCTTTATGTATTTAGTTTTTTGATTTGTCGGAGGTCAGCTATCTTTGGTGTAGCCAGCTGAGGTAGTAGAAGCTCTTTAGGTGTATTGTTGTCGTTGGTTTAATGATAATCATTTACAGGTTTTACCAAAAAAAAGTATTGATGGCAACAAATTTCATAATGCTTTTGATGAAATTGTTTAGTAAGATAATTAATAATGTCTAAGTGCTCTTCAGAGTAAATAACACGAGTTAAGCGTTTTCTTTTAAAGGAAAATGACTTCTGTCCCTCGCAAGGGAAGTGGATTTCTCTCCTACATTTTGTTTTTTCTTGGAAACTGTTTCCAGACAATCAAATATCAGAAAATGAGTTCCTTCACTAGAAACATTTTCCTGGAAAACAAGCAATTAATGGACTGCAGAGTTTTACCTCCTCTTTGCCAAAACGATATTGAGTAATCAAAACAGTGTCAGCTGAACAAACCTGAACATAGAAATGCAATGAAGACAAATTGACTCGGCAAAAAACTTTACAAAGATAAAACAACCAAGCAGCCATTCCAAAAAAATGATAGGCCTTGGCGATCCATGACAGCAACTAACGACTCTAATGTATAACACCTCATTACATTGTCCTTAGCAAGTAATTTGCAGAGCTATAGCAAAATGAATAAAACGTAATTGCCCAGACTTTGAAGAATTAAAGATCACAAAAACTCGACGGGACAACCACAAGCTCTACACGGCCGGTCCATTCCTCCCCTGGCTTCAATGTGATGGGTTTTTCTATTGCTGCCCCATCAACACAAAGCATCTGCTTGTACTCCTCGTCACCAAAGTCTGCCATTGCTTTGGATTTCTTCTCCCAAGGATTCCACACCACTGTAAGAAGACAAAGCAACAGACTAAGAAAAAGTTTCATCTTTGCAAATTAGAGTTGTAAAATTTTTCATGCTTATTTGACAACTTATATCATCCTGCTATAATGCAACAACAGGTTCTATAGTACTACAACATAACTTGTGAATATCTTAAGCCCTTGTATTGATAAAATTACATTCCTTGCTTAGTTATTGCTGACAAAGGAAGTACCTATCTGGAGATAACAGAAGTTACCAAGAGAAGAATGCATGACTCGGAGATAGTAAGTTGAACCAAGTTAAACATATAGCCTTGAATGGTACAGCGGGTGTTAGTGGACACTTCCAAATGAGACACTTTCTCCATCCATGTGTAATTGAAGATACTTACCAGTATCTGGCAAACCTTCCTTCCTTATCAGATATGTTCGCTTTCTTTCATGATCAAGAACAGCAACGCTATTTGGAGAACTAACGTAGACACGGTCCATCTGCAAGAAACATGAATACTTCTTAATCTCACAATAAAGGGAACACCTTACAGTGAACATTTCAACTTCTTTTAAATTCAAAAAACAACGTAAGTAAGATGTAAAGCGTCATTGTTCCAAGTGACTGGGAGAGACTGCAAAGACAAAGCTTAGACAATTAGCTTTGGACCTATATTCCAGAAATACTTGTTCAATCTGAAATTGATCTGACCGACCTATGGTCTTGTAAAGCACAAAAACATTCACTTATATTTCTCAGGGCTCATTGTAAGGGGTTCAAGATTGTTAAATACCACGGAAAAGGTCTTATATTGAGTCACTAGATGATACCGTATAAAAGCCACCATGAGTGATGATTAAATTTCATCTCATCTATAATAAAATTTGAGATACAGATTTATAGAATAACATACCTCAGATTCAAAAGTTATGGCATCTCCTTGTTCTGTAAAGCGTTCTTTCTGGCACAGGTTGTCTAGATAGTCCAGTGTCTCTAAGCCTTCAACCCTTATTTCACTGTGGAAAAGATTCATGTAATAGGCTAAGAGATCATGAAAGGAATAGGAATCATCAAATTATTGTGCAATATACGACATACAATGACTATATAAAACAAAATGCCTTATCTTGATCTGCGAAAATTGAATGGCTACAATATTTTTGCAGAAAAAATGCAAGACGCTGGGGAAGTCATAAACTCATAAATGCTTCCAATATCATAAACTGGAAGTAAGAAAATTCATGAATACGTTACAAAAGAACAAAGTGGGAACAAACATACCTTATGTCAGAAACAGAGAAATATGTATGATAAGCAAATGAAAAGCTGAACGGTTTGCCATTGATGTTTCTAACACGAGATATCAAGGACAAGCTCCCATCTGACGTGAGAGAAACCCGAAGGCGAAACTCAAAACTAGAAAATAATAAGAAAGAGATTCATCAGTAACTTCGAAAGCTACACTTGTAAGAAACAAAGTATGCATAAAACTGACTTTTGACATGAAATGTAGTCAAAAGGTCACTATCATTCTAGCATGAAGTACTTTGCTTTCATATCCATCTTTCAAGTCTTGTTGACATCAACAACACAATAAGTACTAAGATTCAGCTGAAAATAAACTCGAGAGCTTCCAGTTTCATGAAACTGAAAGCATCCAAGGTAGCTAAATCAAGTGTGTTGTTCCATTTCCCTTCGCAATCTTAGTTATTTGTATAGGTGTGGATTTCATGACCAGGCTTTTATGAAGTCATAGTCAAATCCAAAGAGAATCTGAGATATGATATCTATATGCATTTGAGTTTCAAAAGTCACAATTTTGATAAAGACAATGAATCACGTTTGATTCAATCTGAATCCATACCCGTGAGGCCAGAACTTCAGATCTTCTTCTGAAGGTTTGAGCAGCAAGTCAATGAAAGATTTTCCTTGTGGGTCATAGGAATATAGAGATGGAGGGTCATCCTCAATGGTCCAGAGTTTGTTTCTTGCAAATCCTAGTTGCTCAAGTGAACCAGCATTTCCATACTGTAGCATAATTGAGATAATCATTTGTTCAGTTACTAATCAACATAAATTTAAGATGATAGGCACTATTGCACATCCATAGGTACCTGCGGAAAGCAAACAGAGATTCCTCCACGTGTAGCTTTTGGAGACTTTACGATGGCCTAAGATATAAGGCCAAATATAGAAACAGGATCAGCTTTTATTTAATTATAAATACTGTTTTTCCAAATGCACAAAGTATTACAAGAGATAAATGATATGATTTGTCAGTATCCAGTCTACATTAAACATCAAACTGCAAGTGCAAGACTAGGCACCCTCAACGAGTCAACTTTGCACATTTTTTTCGAGTTCCCGTACCAACAAGTGATACAGAATATAAAGGAAACTTTATAAAACGAAAAAAGGTTTCGAATTAAAAGAAAAGCTCCAATAACCTTCTGCTATAGATCATTGGTAGCCAAACTACTAGTTTTACTCATAACCATTAACTGTTATTAAAACGGAAAACCCACCTTACTGCTGTTGAATAGCAGCTCTTCCCCACGGCTGTTCCGCCAAGAAGTGACCTGTCCTCCTTGCAAACTAAGCTGAATTAAAGGAAATTATCAATAACTATCTGCTAATTAAAGATCCCATACCAATCTAGGCAGTTAATAACAAAATGATGACTATATAATTGATTTGAGATTTAAAAGAAGATTTCTTGCATAAGTGATTTAACAGATGATTTTAGAATCGTATAATCATTAGATCTAACTAAAGTGATGGTTACAGAATCTAACCCGTATAGAGGCACCCTGAGGATTACGAAGCACAACCTGATCAATCCCATTCAAATCTTTTGTTACTTGAATTGCTGCCGTATGATCCCAGACTGGTGCATAGTGTCCCATTGCAAAACGGTTTTACTCCTTGGTTCACAAGATCTCTAAAAAGAGCCTTGAATACCCTTGTTATTCTATTTAAACTAAAACTGCTGCCAGCGATGTATGGACTGGGACAAATGCCTCTAGTATAACGGATTTATTTCGACTACTTCAAACACAATCCATCTTGGAATCTTGTAATCTACTGAACCCAAAATTTAAAAAAATACCTCAACTGTAATCTACCTTTCGTATTCCGAACTTTGTCACAACTTCTCACATACAATGTACACTTACTCAAAATCAAACTTTTAATTTGCAACAACAAAAAAGTAACATCAGCTTCTTAAGCTACCTCAAGAAACCAACAAAATGTGACATATGGCAACCGCATAGATGTACTCAAATCCAAGCTAAATTCGCGGTAAGGCATGTGATATTTACCTAAAGAAAGAAGACAAATAAATCTTGTAAGTTACTGAATTAACAAACAAACATACAAAAAGGGGAAAACATTATGTTGCTATGAACTTCTTTAAATTCTAACATAACAACAAAAATTCCCAAAACAAGATAATACTCAAAACTTTCAAGTAACATATTCAGTAACATCAAGAAATGTCTTCCATGACATTCATATACATAATATCCCTAAAAAACCATTTGGAAAAACATGAATAAAAGTTAGTGAAATATACCTAAATTGCCAAAAAGTTTCCAACTAAAGCAATAAACTTTAAACGAAAGAAAACCCCAGTTCAAGGAAATAAGAACTATAAAAAACAGTCCCGTACACAAAGCATCCCGCATTTACACAAGGTTCGGGAAAGGCCACACCCAAGAGATGTGTTGTACTCTCTTGACGCAAGCATCAGTAGCTGTTTCAAGCATCGGGGAGGCTCTCTTTAAACAAGAAATATGAAGTAAATAAAGAAAACAATAAAAGATCTAAACTTTATTCAATGCATAGAATGGAAATGGAGTGTAATGCAAACAAGTAACAAGAACATAATTAATTGTGCATTAAATAAACAATTAACACATAATGAAATTGAACAAAAACAACAATAAAAACAACAAGAAGATACACAGTATGATCCTACAAATGGGTCCGTGGAGGGTAAGATATATGCAGGATAAGATGTACTCAAACTTTACCCCTGTCCGAGTAAGGTAGAGGGGCTGTTTTCGATAGAACTACGACACACAATGAAATTGAACATAAACATGAAAATATGAGTGCAATACCTGGCTTAAGGATAATACTGCACCAAAAACTGAATCTTTTAAATTTTGTAGGAGAGAGGAAGGATGTGGAGATATCAAGAAGCACAAGTTGATGTATAAAGGAGTCGAGATTTAGAAAAAAAAAGGAGGGATTTTGTTGGACTGTGACAATTTAATTTTTAATCATTACTTAGAATCTTAGGAAAAATAAAAAGAAATTAAAAAAGGGGAAGTTATAATAATGAGGGATTGCATGAGGCTAAAAGGTGGCTTCAGGTGAGAAGAGGACAGTGACAGTTGGCTGTGGTGGGATCATGTCCATATGATATATTGTGTCATGCAAATTAAATTTCTAGTTAGATCCCTGTCGTGCAATATAAGATCTATCCACCATTATTTAAAGGTATCCATTAATCTTGAAAATAATATTTTAAATTATATAATCATAATAAATTTGTAGCAACGAAATCAGCTTCTCTACTTCTATTGAAATAGAAATAAAATCTACCTACAATTTATTCTCCCCAAAATCCCAAGTTATGAGACCATACTGCATGTGTTTTTTGTTGTTGTTGACTGAACCTGTAACATTTGGTGCAAATATTTTATGTGGATAAAGTTTCATATTTAGAGATTTTTCTAGTTTTGATAAGTTTCATTGAGAATTTTCTAGTTGTTCTCTTTATTTATCTATAAGGACAAAGTTTTTAGTACCACAATGGAATGTACGTATGAGTAAAGCGAAATAGTTACGTATGTCATATAATTCCAGTTTCCTCAAATGATTGATTGATTAATTAAAGAAAAACCAAAAAGAATAATCCATCTGTCTCATAGGTCAATATCAAAGTAAAACAAGTTGGAAAAGGAATGGAAGTTTGTAGTTGGGATGCGTATGTGAAGAAGCATCATAAACACACACCTTAAGCCAATCTTCTACAGAAATGCTACTTATCTTAGTTCATGATAAAATAATACATTAAGGGGTCGTTCGGTTTGGCTTTTGTTTTACACAGGTATTAACTATTAATGCAGGTATTAGTAATATGGGTATTAATAATGTGTGTATTAATAATGTGGGTATTGATAATACGGGTATTAATATGTGGGATTTAATAATGTGGGTATTAGTCACGCATATATTATAACGTAAGGATTATTTGTTGAATCACTGATATATTACAAATTAACAAAAAATATTATTATTTAAAATATTTATTTATTCATTAAATAAAATTTTAAAATATCCTTATTATTATGAGGGTTAATTTTATCATTTTAAATTTTAATACCTGCATTATTAATACCCACATTATTAATATCACCTTCTACCCCGCATAAAATAATACATAGATTCCCGCATTATTAATGCGGAATATACAAAAACGCAACCAAACGTTGCACTAATTTTACGCGGGTATTAAAATTTCACAAAAACCAACCGAACGCTGCGCTAAATTAACGTTGAGTTTTGTGCAGGTATTAATATTTAATATCCGGAACCGAACGACCCCTAAGTGCTTAAGATTTACTGTTATATACTATATATTCGACGAATGGTATTCAATTGGTTAATCCTAAGCGTAACCAATGTTATATAAGACACCATATGCTTGTTTAACGTTAGCCCATGATATATAAGTCATGATTGTCTTGATTTAAATAATACTACTGTAGTTCTTTAGTTCTGATCCATGTTCAAAGATATAAAACGTCCTTTATATATTACTATTTGTTTTCTAGTTTGTTTTAGTGCATACTTCGGTTGACCTTTTTACTTGTGTTTGGACGTTGAATGAATATTCCAAAAGACACTTTCCAGCTAAGAGTTATTGTAGTACTTGCCAATCAACAAAAATTGGGTGTTAAATAGTTACAGTAAGAATTTCACAATAAGTTTACAAAGAAATGTGCTAAAATTGAAACAACCAAAACAATTTTGGAGTGAAAACTTCTCATATTTTCTTATTCATTCATTGGATATATATACAACTTGTAAAGTTAATCCTACTTGGCCTAAAAATTTCACTTAGTGGCCTCCTTAACGACTGGTTGTGGAGATTTGCCCCCGTTTTTAAATGTTTCAATAAAATACCCTCCACATCATTATTTAATATGTAAAAGTACTATTTTTCCTTGCCTAACCTAGTTCACATTGTGTGTTGTTTCTTTCTTTCTTTCCTCCTTTCTTCCTTTTTTCTTCTTTGTAATCTGCAGATTTAGGATTCTAGGAAGTGAATGTTGGGTAAACTCTTGCTCTTGTTGTTGCACCAGAGCTTAAAGTCTTGGCTATAGCCAAGACTTTCAGAGTCTTTCTCTGCAAGTTGCCGAATGCACCCGAGCTGAAAGTCTTGGCTATGGCCGAGATTTGCAGAGTCTTTCTCTGCAAGTTGTCCATTACACCAAAGCTTAAAGTTTTGGCTATAGCCAAGACTTGCAGAGATTTTCTCTGAAAGTGCCCTAATTACATGAATGCCCCTAAAGTATAACCTAATTACATGATATGTATTTACAACGCCATTACCCCCCTTAAGTTGGAGCATGAGGATTCCGAATGCCCGACTTGTCAAGAAAATAATAAAATTGTGCGAGTCCAAAGGCCGTCGTGAAAATATCTACCAATTGAGCATCCGTTTGTACATGTCCGGGATGGATTGTGCCTCCGATGATTTCATCTCGAACAAAGTGACAGTCAACTTTAATATGTTTCGTTAGTTCATGAAACACTGGATTTCGAGCTATATGCAGGGCTGCTTGACTATCACATTTTAGTTGTATCAGGATTGGATGACTAACTCCAAGATTCCACAAAATTCCCTTAAGCCATTTTAATACACACAGTCATAGTCGTGCACCTATATTCTGCTTTAGTAGAGCATCGAGATACTATCTGTTGTTTCTTGGTCCGCTACGAATCGGTGAGTCTCCCAACGAAACATACCATATGGTCAAGGATCATCTTGTCAACGAGCATCCTGCCCAATGAGTATCACACAATCTATATAAATGGAGATCACAATGGGAACTCATTACAATGCCTTGATCCGGACACCATTTCAAATAACGTACTATTCGAAGAGTTGCTTCCCAATGATCAATCTGTGATTGCTGCATAAACTGAGACAATACATGAACACTATATGAAAAGTATGGCCGAGTGAAACAAAGATAAATCAAACGTCCAACCAGTCTTCGATAACTTTCTGGATCTTTCATATTACGGCCACTTGCAAGCGCCAACCGGTGATTCTGCTCCATCGGTGTAGCATTCGGACGAGCACCCAACAAACCAACCTCCGATATTATATCCGGGGCATACTTTCTTTAACATAGAAAAATCCCTTTTGGACCCCTCGCTACTTCATCTCCCAAAAAATACTTCCACATTCTGAGTTCCTTCATATGAAAACATTCAGAGAGACACATCTTGAAGACACAAATAGCTGGCGAATCATTTCCCAAGATAATCAAATCATCTACATAATGAGCACACTCAACTGGATCGTTCCTTTCCTAAATGTAAATAGAAAATAATCTAAATATGATTGATGAAAATCATAATTCTTCTATGTTGTAGATAACTTAGCAAACCAACATCTTGGTGCTTGCTTCAAACCATATAGTGATTTTCGGAGACGCCAAATATTTCTGGACCCATCATTCTGATAACCCGGAGGTAACTTCATATAAACTTCCTCATAAAGATCACCATGAAGGAAAGTATTGTGAATATCCATCTGATGCAGTTCTTGATTTTTAGCAGCAACTACTGCAAAAAAAAAAAAAAAAAAAAAAAAAAAAAAAAAAAAAACACGAATAGTTACCATTATAGCTACCGGTGCAAAAGTCTCATTCTATTCAATTCCTTCAACTTGGTGATTACTTTACCAAAGATCACTAGCCTGGCTTTGTACCGTTCAACGGTACCATCAGAGTTATACTTAATCTTATACACCCATCGGCATCCAAGTGCCTTCCTTCCCGAAGGCAAGCACTCGATTACCCATGTCTTGTTAGCTTCCAAAGCTTTCAACTCTTGTTGCATAGCCGTTTTCCACCTTTCATCTTTCACAGCTTAGGAGAAAAATGTTGGTTCATGTCCCTCCGTTATTGCTGCAAGGAAACTCACATGCTTCAAAAAAAAAATTATCACAATTGATATAGTGTGCTAAAGGATAAGGCGTACATGAGGCTTGTTGAGGCTCGAGTGAACGATCGGATTTTTGGACACATGTTCATACCCAATGACTCTGTTTCCGGACCGTATAATTAGTGACATAATCTCGTAAAAGAACACTCTCATTCTTTGTTCGCTATCCTCGACCCAACTCTTCCTCCATCACCTCTGCTTCCAAGTGTCAGGGAATGACATCCAGGTTCGGATCGTCGTGTTCCGGCCCATCATTCCCCGATTTCATTTCTACTTCCACTTGAGCTGCATCCACAACATGCACTCTGTCCAATGGGATTCATCCATAACTGGGGGATTCTCAACGCCCCTCACTTTGATATTGTCCTTTTCTTCAACCACTCCGTCCACTGGGACATCATTATAACTCAGAGCTCTTTCCCACCGTCCTTTAGTGCAAACGAAAAGTCGTTCTCAGGGGCCGATCCAGGATTTGAAGTTTGCGGGTGCCAATCACTATACCCTTATCCATAAAGACAAAACAGGAAGGACGGGTCGGGTCGAATCGTTCAGTTTTTTGTTACTTCAAGTAGGTTAATTAATCCGCCTTTTATTCACAATAGATAAATAAGTTGGCTTTAATTCAGTTATCCATTACTTTATTTTTAATTATAATGGAAGATCATCGCACAAAAAAATCATGAAAACTCCCCAATTAGAAAATTTTCTTAAAAAATACTTATTAACTATATTGTTTTTATTGACTAGGCTAATTTACCTTCAATAATCTTCTATTAATTTCTTCAACTTAGTTGTTAAGTTTTATAGTAATTTTTTGAGTAACAATAAATTCAAATAAATCTACGAAAATTCACTCAAAAAAAAATTAATCAAGCCACTTAATTTTTCAAAAACCAATAAAAAATATTACTCAACTATCTCCAGATTGACAAAAGGTAAACAATCTGTTAATTGAAATTCAAGTTATTTATGAAAAAATAATTAATTATAAAATAAGTTATTATAGTAGAAATAAATTAAAGAAGACAAAAACAAAAAGAAATAAGGACGAGTAAGGAGAAGAAAAGAGAGAGAGAGAGAGAGAGAGAGAGAGAGAGATTTTTAGAAAATAAAGGATAAAGAGAAAAAGGAGAAAAGTGGTCCCCACTGCCTAGTGGGAACTAGTAGTACTTTTTTGTAAAAGAGCAAAAAAGAACTAAAAAATTGATGTCAGGGGGATTTGATCCTGAGTCTTCTGGGAAATTGGATGATCGCTTTGCCAGTGGCACCAAGCAGCATTTTCTTTAGTGGGTGCCAATTGTAATATATGTACTAATTTGCAGTAATTCTCATATGATTATACCTATATATACAATATCGCGATCGAAGCTAGCGGGTGCCGTGGCACCCCCTAGCCCCAACTTAAATCCGCCCCTGGTCGTTCTCATAGAATGTAACATCCCATAATACCAAAACCTTTTTTGTATCCAAATTGTATAACTTCCATGTTTTTTCCCACTCGGATATCCGAAAAACACACATTGATGACTTCTGCTTTCAAACGTATCACCCGTTCGTCCTTGGTTACATGCATAACACAAGCATCTGAACACTCTTAAATGATCATAGTTCGGTGTCACATGCATCAAGATATCATACGAAGTCTTCCCATATGATTATTGAAGTAACACGTTGTCAAAACACATTCTTCCCAAACTCAATCAGTAAGTGTGTTTGAAATCTTAGCGCCCGTGCTACATTCAAAATGTGTCGATGTTTTCTTTCAACTTTTCCATTTTGATGTGGTGTCCGTACACATGAGGTTTGAAAGAGAATTCTTTTCTCTATAAAATAGGTGTTCAACTTGGTAAATTATGTTCATTGTTACTTCAGACACTTTTGATTTGTTTATGAAATTGGCTTTCCACCATTGCAAATAAATTTTTCAATGTTTGACTGACCTCTTTCCTATCAATCAACAAGAATACCCATACAACTCGTGAAAAATCATCAGCAATTGTTAAAAATAAGAGGCACCACATGAAATTTCATTTCTTCTTAAACCCTACAAGTCACAATGTATTAATTCAAAACTTTCGAGGCTTTATTTTCGCTTAAAGAAAATACATTCTTAGTCTGTTTTTCTTGCTGACATATATCACATACTTTTTCATTTTTCTTACAACTACAATTCCTAACTTCTTGAATTGGAAGAGAATTTGTTACTTGAATCGAAGAATATCCTAACCTTTGATGCCTTAAATCCAGAACATCCACTTTTAAAGTCTTCATTCGTAGTGCTATCCGAAAATAGTACAGTCCATCCGTTTGTTCACCCGTGTCAATCAACGCCCCGTATTTTGATCGTGCATAACAAATAAGTCATTAGTGATTTTCACACTACAATCAAGCTGATCAATTAAATAAGACACCAAAATCAAATTGTAAGTTATTCACAACACATAGAGGACATTTCGGAGGATCATGTGTTCCTTAAGCTGGATTGACCCTACTCTTGTGGCCATGGTACTGCTTCCGTTAGGTAAACCCAACTAAAGCATTAAATGTTAAAAGAAAGAAAACCACAGTTCAAGGAAACAAGACACAAAGCATTTCACATTCAAACAGGGTTGGCGGAAGGCCGCATGCAAGCATCAGTAGCTGTTTACACGACTCTAATCACAGGAAGACAATTTTACCGGTTGCTCGAAGGCTCCCCTCAAACAAGAAATATGAAGTAACTAAAGAAAACTCATAAAAGATCTAAACTTTATTCAATGCATAGAATGGAAATGGAGTAATGCAATCCAGTAACAAGAACAAAGTTAATTGTGCATTAAATAAGCAATTAAGACATAATCAAAATGAACATAATATAAGTAGAATAATACCTGCTTGAGTATAATAACCAAAAACTGAATCTTTTTAAATATGTTGGAGAAATGAGGAAGTACAAGATGATGTATAAAGGGGTTATGATTTAGAAGAAAAAAAAGGAAGGAATTTTCTTGGACTGTGACAATTTAATTTTTAATCATTACTCCCTCCGTCTCAAATTAGTTGTCACTTTACCAATAATCATTTGTCCCAAATTAGTTGACACTTTAGGATTTCAAGACTAAAATTGTTAGTCTTTTCCAATTATACCCTCAATAATTAAAAAAATTCTCAACAAAATATAGTAGTCAAACATTAAATAGAGGTAACATAGTAAACTACACACTCTATTTAATGGTTTTCTTAATAGACGTGAAAAAACTAAAAGCGACAACTAATTTGGGACGGGGGAGTAGATTAGAATCTTAGGAAGAATAAAAGAGAAATAACAAAAAAAGAGGAAGTTATATTAATGAGGGATTGCATGAGGCTAAAAGGTGGCTTCAGGTGAGAAGAGGACAGTGACAGTTGGCTATGGTGGGATCATGTTCATGTGATACGTTGTGTCAACCAACATAGGCCGTTTGGCCATAGTTGTTTTGGTTTTTTCTCAAAAGCTTTTTTGAAAAACTTGTTTGTCCATAAAAGAAAAGAGAGTTTTTAAAGATTTTTGAAAAAGTATTTTTTCAAGTAAAATATATGTCTCAAACACAATTTCAAATATCAAATATAATTTTTTAATTTAAAATATTAAAATATCAAATATTTTTTATATTTATGGTCAAACGGCTAGTAAATTTAGCAAGTTGAGAGGTTTTTCATTGTTGAATAGACCAAATTTTTTCACTTTTAATCAAGGTTCACTATAAAATGTAATAATAATATTTAATTTCAAGGAAAAGAAATAGACTCTTTTTCTCTTCTTATTATCGAACTCAAGGAAATCGTTTCGAAAAACTTATATTCTCCTCCTCTAGTTTTAGAAGGATTTTTCATAATTCCATTTTACTTTCTTATTAAAATGAAATTAATTCTTAATTATGGAAATGGAGATATTCCACACAATGGGGTTAATCGATTATATCTTATGAAATTTTATGATTTCGATCGATAATTTAAATAAACTTTACACTAAGGGTGACGAACGGTCCGGTTTTTACCGGACCGGACCGGATTCGGGCCGGAAACTGGCTCGGACCGGCCCGGACCGGTTGAGACCGGACCGTTGGTCCCTAACGGGCTCCGATAGCCGGTTCCGAAACGGCTTCGCGAAAAAAAACCGGATGAACCAGTATAAAATTGGACCGGAACCGGCCGGTCCGGTCCAAAAAATAAAAAAAATAAAAGAAAAAATCTGTTGCATCTAGCCATTGGGCAACGGCTCTTTTGACCCCCTAGCCGTTGTCCAACGGCCAAAAACGGCCAATTTCACCCCTATACCACCCCATAACCACCCCTAACTATTTTTTTTTCTATAAATACCCCCATTATTTCATCATATTTTTCACACAAATCTTCCAATTCTCTCTAATTCTCTCAAATTTTCTACAATATTGCTATTATTCTACTTTGGCTATTTGTTAAAAATTTATAATTTGGCTACTTTATCAAGTTCTATTTGGAGTTTCTATCAAAGTTATATTTGGCTATTTGGTGAAGTTTACAAATATCAAGTATTGGATCAATTGGAGGCGCTACGTGGTTGAAATATCAATTTGGCTATTTTTGCAATTTTTCGATTATCAAGTATTCAACTAATTAATTGAAGTGGAGGCTCAAGTTTCAACTTCACCTCAATTATATTTGGTTGGTCGTTCCTACTTCTACTCTTTTATAATATTTTTTGTCATATATATTTATTTTATTTGCTATTATTATGTCTCGAAGAGGTTCAATTGGAACTAGCAGTGGGGGGCGGGCACGTGGTCGTAGGGAAAATAGGGGTAAAGAAATTGCTGGTAGTTCTAGTCAGTTCATCCACATAGATGATTCTCAATATTATCATAATGTTAGCGCTGATAATATTCTTGATCACGAAATGTTAGAAACACGATATGGGAATCAAAGCGGGGTTAATATAGAAGAAACACCTGAATTTCAAGCTAGTCTACCCGAAGTTCAGTCTGACTTGCCTCCTGAAATTCCTACTAGAATACCGGCTAAACGTAAGGATAGATCTGAGGTGTGGGAATTTGCATCAAAAAATGTTGTAGAGCAGACGGCCACATGTGGGATTTGTGATAAGGTGTGAGTTTTTAGAACTGGGGGTAATGAGGGTGGGACGGGTAAACCTAGGGCCCACATGCAAAGGAAACATCCTAAAGAATGGTCAATGCGGGCGGGTGGTATATATTTAGGGACGGAACATGAGGGAGTAGCGCATAATGAATCTTCGGGTACCCAAACAAGAATTAACCAAACAACTGGAGGACTTCTTACTTATGATAAACAAAAGGATAGGGAAGCTATTGCTAAACTAGTTGCCCTCGAGGGTTTACCTTATAGTTTTCCTTCTTCTACTGGTTTTGTTCGTTATGTTCAGTCTATATATAATCCCTCTTTTCATGGTTTCCCAAGAACTACTGTTAAAAATGATATTATTAAATTTAAGAACGAATATCAGGATTATTTGCGATATATGTTTGATAAATTTGACACTAGAGTATGTCATACTACGGATATGGGTCGTTCTACTAATGGATGTGATTATATTACTGTTACTGTTCATTGGATAGATCCTGATTGGGTATTTCAAAAACGTATTATTGCTTATAAAGTTGTTGATGAACCACACACGGGAAATTATATTTGTAATAAAGTTTCATCAATTTGTCGTACATACTTTTTATCTAACAAAGTTTTTAGTATTACGGTAGATAATGCTACAAACAACACAGATGCACTTAGGAACTTGATACCTATTTTGAACCCCCTTTTGCTGAATTTTTTCATGTTAGGTGTGCATGTCATATTTACAACTTAGTAGTAAGAGATGGTCTTGACTTGTTTAACGACATTATCAAAAAGGTGCAGATAGCTATTACTTATATTTTTAGAAATAAAAACCAAGAAAGAAGACGAGAATGGGAAAGAAAATGTGTAGAATTAGGAATGCCAATTAGGAGAGTCCCAAAGGAAGTTTGCACTAGGTGGAACACATTATATGATGCATTGACTGTCGCTTATGACTATAGAGTGCCTATTTCTCAAATGTATAATAAACATTTTATGGAAATCTATCACCTTAAAGATGAGGATTGGCAAGTTGTTCAACATCTTCTTCAGTTTTTACAAAAATTTTATCAAGCTACTTTAGAATTTTCCGGTCAATATTATCCAACTACTCCTACCATGTTATATTATATAGCTGGAATATCGAAATTATTGAAAATGTATAAGCAATATGAAGTTTACAAACCGGCTGTAGTGAGAATGATTGAAAATTTTAGAAAATATTTTTTTCCAATTCCTCCTCTTTTTTACATTGCTTCTGTGTTGCATCCTGCTTTTAAAATTAAGTTAACTGAACGACTTGTTAGAGAAGTATATGCAAATTTAGAAAATACTCCTATTGAAATTGCTACTAACAAGTATCTAAGTGTAGACGAGGCTGTTCTTAAAGTTTATGCAGATACCGTGACTGTTTTTGCAAAGTATAGAGCTTGGGCAGACACTGCTACACCAACGGAACCAATACTATCCACCGGGCAAAGTTCTTCACATGCGGGGATGAGCACTTTTTGGGGGACTTGACGAAAAGTTGCTTTCAGAACAGGACGAGTACGGGGAGGAATACAGCGAGTTCCAAGTGTATTTAATTCAATATCCAAAGAAACTTAACAACTTTGGAACTAAGAATTTGTTGGATTATTGGAAGAATCAAGAATCGCAATTTCCAATTCTTGCAAAAATAGCCCGGGATATATTAACAATTCAAGCTTCATCAGTTGCATCGGAAAGCGCTTTTAGCCACGGAAGATTTCAAATTGGAGATCACAGATATTCGTTGAAGGAGGAGGCAATGGAGACAGGAGTTTTATTCAGGGATTGGATCAGAGCAGAGCGAAGAAATTTTGGTCTACCAAAACTTACTAAGGAAAAGGGCAAAGCATATCTCGATCAAATTTTGAGCGACGGAACAAGTGAAGGGAGTCAAACCGGCAATGAAGAAGAAGAAGAAGACGAAGAACCAGAAGGAGATGATGAACAAGATCAACAACGGCCAGTTCCTAAAGAAAAGACTACAACTATCCTCAAGAAACTAGCTAATATGTTTAAAAGAATGTAATTTTCTAAATAAGAATTTTGAATTTACAAGTTTGAAGTTTAGATGTAATTTGCACTACTTATGTCTTAAACAATTCAATAAAATTGCTCCAAGTCTTGGAATTCAATCACAACTATTGTCTTCATACTTTTTATTTTTAATTTATAGTTTGCGCAAAAAATACTACAATTAATTACTAGTTTGTAAATTAGTTCAAATTTGAATTTACTAAAATTAATTCAAAGTTTGAATTTTGAACTTAACAAATTAATTCAAAAGTTTGAACTTTGAATCATCACTTCAAAAATTTCATTACTTCAAAGTTCAAAGTATAAAAAAATACTACAAATTTTTTAATTCTAAGTTTAAACTTTAAACATTGAAATAAACTAAACATTCCAAACATATGTTATATGTACAAGTAAAAACTTAATAATATTTTGTTGTAATATTTTTCAAAGTTTCCACCACTTTAAATAAAACACAACGGAAAAACAAAAAAAAATATATTTGGCCCGAACTGCCGGACCGGCAGTTTGGACCAACGGCTCTCTTTCAAATATAGCCGTTGGCCAACGGTCAAAAACGGCTATATTTGCCTATCAGCCCCCCCCACCTAAACGCCCCCCATACCCTCCCAACCTATTTTTATCTATATATACCCTATTATTTCATCATTATATCACACAATTTAGCATTTTCTATCAATTTATCTCTCAAATTACTCTCAAAGGCTATTTTCTAAATTTCTTCCAAAATCCAAATAAATTATAAATTATAATGGCTGGAAATCAAGCTCCCGTTAATCCCGCTGTTCCTGCTGCTCCACAACGTCCTGAACGAAGATGTCGCTCTGAAATTTGTGAATTTATGGAGTGTAATAGAGAAGATCACAAAGCTAAATGTAGAATTTGTGCAAGTGAGTGGAGCTTAGTGGGTGGAACCCATAAACTTATACAACACTTAGAAAAACAACATAATTACGAATGAAGTCGTCGTGTGGGGGGCATATATCTGCGTAATAATTGAAGAGATGGTTAAGGGAATATCTATGTCATTTCAATTATGTATTTTCGAATTTCTAGTTTATTTAGTATCTTTGTAATTTTATATTTCTAGTTTGTTTTTGTCTTTTGAATCATGAATTTTCCGAATTTTCAATAAATTGTATGTATTTCTTTTCCAATTAATGTTTGTTTAGTGTTTATTTATTTACTTTACATTAATAAATTTAAAAATATAATTTACATAATTATTTTATTTCATTAAAATATATAATTTACCTAATTATTACAAATGGTATTTACATAAATTGTTAAATTTTCAATTTTCAACTTTATTTGCCTAAAAAAAAAAACTAAAAAAAATTAAAAATGCCCGTTAAACCGGCCGGACCGGACCGGTACCGACCGGCTTAACGGTCACCGGAACCGGTCCCGATCTGGCACCAATTTTTTAAACCGGATAGGACCGGACCTGTAGACCGGTAAAAGCCCGGTTTTGAAATTTTTTTGGCTCGGTTCCAGATCGGAACCGGAATCCGGTACCGGTCCCGAACCGGACCGGGCCGTTAGCCACCCTTACCTTACACTAGTGTTGTTACCATTTTTATTTAGCTTCAAAAACTGGAAAGTTTACGACCAATTAATAGAACGTGGCTTTTGGCCAAGATAAACATACGGAAAGCAAATAAAGAGAACTATTTACTAGGATTTATTAGGATGGAAATGTAAGACTAAGAATAGAACACAATGGTTGTAAAGTGAAGCTAGAAATTTTGATGAGGTGAATCAAAAAATTTGAACATGGGGACCTAAAATAATTTTTAAACTATATTTTTATTGTGTCGACGCAATTAAAAAGCTTTTATCCATACCAAATTCTTTTTATCCTATTTACTCATTACAATTTCAACGATGAAACTTAGTTAAACCGAATGAATGAGGCTTCCCCACTGGTTGTGAAAGACCATATAGTAGATATCGACTATAGTTAGGATCAATGTTTAACTGTTGACGACTTGTGTATTTGTATTGGTGAAATTTTGACTCGGACACGTGGCAACCATAGCGATGAAATTCGGAGAATCGGTCATGAAGAGTTAAACCATGAGGATCACCGAAGACAAGCTTCGAAGCTATACCGTTCGAGTTCAGAAAATATAGAGTGTCTGTCTCGCGCAAATCGGATACCTCATAACTGAAGCGACCCCACGATCTTGTTGTTCAATGAGGGAGATCGTGGGTCACCCACTATCAAGACGTGGTTGAATGGGCTAATTAATGCCCATGATCAGATTAGCTTATGTTACTATAAATATTACTTTACCCCATTATAAATGGTGTTCACAATTACATGTCCCAACGCTGTCAAATTATAATCTCATCATATCAATAGAATCTTTCTATATTTTTAACATTATCATCATTACTACTTCTGCTTCGTATTTGATGTTTACAGCTTTGATACAACAAATTACTTGTAACCAAATTACAAATTTAATTGTATTCTAAATTTTGATTTAGAGGCATACAATATTCATATAAGGATAAAGTTTCATATTCAGAGAATTTTACTTTTGATATGTTTCATTGAGAATTTTATATTTGTTCTCCTTATTCGTCTTTAAAGACAAAATTTTATAGTACCACAATGGAAAGTATATGAGTAAAGCGAAATAAATACATATGTTCATATATCCAGTTGCCTCAAATGATTGATTGATTAATTAAAGAGAAAACAAAAGAATGATCCATCTGTCTCATGAAGGTCGAAATCAAAGTAAAACAAGTTGAGAAAGGAACAAAAATTTGGACTTGGGATGCGTATGTGAAGAAGCATCACAGACACACACCTAAGCCAATCTTTTATTAAAATACTTACGTTAACGTATATACATAATACGTTAATTCAATTAATTACCCTGTCAACAGTCAACACCTAACCAGCTATTGCGGTGGCGAAATCAAAAATTTATAGAGGAGATTAAAAAAATACTATAGTTTTACACCTAGTATTTGATGAACTTAATTAGGACCTTAAGCTAGTTTTGATCCACTTTTGCCACAGAGAGAATTTTTTTATGTGAAAAGGATACGATAGGTTATATATAGCTAATATTTTGCAATACAATTTTTCTGCAAGGAGATTCAATAAACCCTATTCACACACTTTAGCTACGCCCCTGCTCTTAGTTCACCATGTGCTTGTCTAACTTTAGCCCATGATACATGAGACGTGATTGTCCCTGATTTAAATAAGAAGAAACTGTTCTTTAGATCTGCTCCATGTTCAAAGATAAAAACTTCCTTGTGTGAATTATGTGTTCTAATTTGTTTTAGTGTAGATACTTAGCTCCCGTTTGGACATAGTTTTTGGAGGCATTTTTTAGAATTTTTTGGGCCAAAAAATATTTGTTTATGCTTTTTGAACAAAACTTGTCCTAAAAACTCCCAAAAACTCAAAAACTGGCCTTGAGTTGTTTTTGAGCCAAAAACTAACATTTACACATCAAATTTCATTTTCATAAGCGCTCAAAGGCTCTTTTGAGCCAAAAAATTTGTTCCCAAAAGTATGTCCAAACACTTTTTTATTTTCATATCAAATTTCACCAAAAAAATGTTTTCCAAAAATTATTTGGGAATCTATGTCCAAACGCTAGCTTAGGTTGACTTTTTACTTTTGTTGGGACATTGAATGAGTAATCCAATAGACACTTTCCAGCTAAGAGTTAGAGTAGTATTATCCAATTAAATTAAAAAGATTGGTGTTATCGAGATACACAAGAATTACCATAAGTTATTATATGAAAAATAGCCTTCTCATGTTAGAAGTTGGCACGATCCTTTTGGTTAAGGGTATATATTAAAAATGACGTGAAAAGAATATTCATCCCAAAACTAGAGATGGGTGTTATTAACTACATTTAATTGATTGTTCATAATTATAATTTAATTTTTAATTTCATTTGCCTCTATGATTGGCTCACTGTGGAATATGTTTTAAAAGGCGGGGGCGCAAGATGAGGCGTTTTACCTATAATGAGGCGAGACGTAAGTCCCGAGACGTCGGGCGTAAGTCCCATGGATCTTATTTTTTAATTAATTTTAAATTAATAAAATAGCATAATGAGCCAAAAAAATATCAAAAGTACAAAAAAATTAAAAATAAGAAAAAAATTATAGAAACAAAAGATCTAACCTTTTTAAGAATGGTAAGAAATTGAATAATGTTACAGTTTTTATGAGATACAAATAAACCATAAGGCCTTAACTTTTAAACAATTAAAAATAAAAATTTATTACTATAGAAAGTGAATAAACAATGAAAATTTATTACTATTATAATTTAAAACATTAATTCTTCATTGATAAATATAAAATTTCTACTAAATTGCAAAATAATTGAAGTCTAACAATTTTGAGTGACTGAAATAAAACATGAAGACCAACAACAAGTGGTGATGCTATAAACAGCGGCTATGCTTTTTTAGATTAAGTATACAGATGATATTAATCCTTATGATATTCTTAATTATAATACATGTAATATTATGTCTCGTTAATTGAGTTATACTCAATTTTTGAATTTCTATAGATAAATATAACTTCATTTTTAAAGAAAATTGTGGATGAATAATCTTAATTAGGGAATTGGACGATCTTTGCATAGGTTCAATAAGACGAGTTCCGAGCGTTGGGCGTGCTCTAGGCGCATCGTCGGGCGCTTGAGGCGTAAGTCTCACGGATCTAAGCCCCGTCCGAGAGTCTCAGGGCGTTTTGCTAGTGCCCCGTCCCAGGGCGAGTCCCGGGCGAGTCCCCGGGCGAGTTTTTTAAAACAGAGCTGTGGATAGTTTCACCTTTCAGTCCTTATGTCCACAAGACTTGTACCAAACTCATGGAAGTGTATTTTTTTGGTAATATTCTTCTCATCAATGACACATGTTTCCATCTTTGACACTCTTAGACGTCACGTCATTGGGTTACAAAATCCAAATGACAATCTAAGTCATTCTCCATGCATCAATTATTGCAATACGGATCAATTAGCTGATGTTTTTGCACTCCACGGCTCTACACATAGTATGTCATCATGCAATAGCTTGCGAATATTAAAAGTTTTCCTGCCTCGTACTGATACTTAACAAAGATTTTATCAGAAACAAAGAAACACAAAAAGAGATTATGTTGGTCAAATGAAATTCTAATGTAATTGGATTGGGATAAGAAACTGGATAAGGAAATAAAGGTTAAATCATCATCATCAAGAACAACATACTCAATGTTAATTTTTCTACAAGTGGAGTCTAGGAAGGGTCAGATGTACACAGACCTTAGCCTCATCAAGGTGGAGAGGCTGTTTCCGATAGACCCTCG
This sequence comes from Petunia x hybrida, assembly GCA_037355625.1. Taxonomy (NCBI): domain Eukaryota; kingdom Viridiplantae; phylum Streptophyta; class Magnoliopsida; order Solanales; family Solanaceae; genus Petunia; species Petunia x hybrida. The sequence continues at coordinate 27,207 of JBBBVM010000504.1, read as the reverse complement.
GCTAGGAAAAATATTTTGAAAACAAACAAAAATATTTTGAAAACATGTTTGAAAACAAACAATGTAAGAAACATCATGATAGCTCAAGTACTCATACAAACTACAACAACCAGAGCAATAACTATGTATAAGAATAACAACTATGTATAACAACTATGAACAATAACCAGAACAAATAGAACACACTAATAGCGAAGAACGCAGGACAAGATAAAACTACTATGAATACGGATAATAAAGCTAATACGCCTACTACCTAACCTTCTATCCTAATCCTCGACCTCTACACTTTCCTGTCAAGGATCATGTCCTCAGTGATCTGGATGTGAGCCATGTCATATCAGATCACCTCTCTCCAATTCTTCTTTGGTCTACTTCTACCTCTCCGAAGACCCAGCACCGCCAGTTTCTCACACCTCCTTATTGGAGCATCTGCGCTCCTTCTCTTCACATGGTGAAACCATCACAGCCTCGCTTCTCTCATCTTGTCCACAACTGAGGCCACTCCTACCTTGTCACGAATGACCTCATTTTTAATCTTATCCAAGCTCGTATGCCCACCCATCCATCTAAGCATTCTCATCTCTGCTACGCTCATATTCTGAATGTGTGCGTTCTTGACTAGCCAGCACTCTGCATCGTACAACAAAGCTGGTCTAACGACCGGTTTGTAGAACTTACCTTTGAGTCTAAGTGCCACTTTCTTATCCCATAGGACAGCGGACGCGAGTCTCCACTTCATCCAACTGCCCATATACGATGTGTGAGTGTGATATCATCATCAATTTCTCCATTACCTTGAAAGATTGAGCCAAGATACTTAAAGTTTCTCTTTTGGGGAATGACCTGAGAATTAAATGCCACTTCTACCTCTGACTCCTGGGATGCATCACTAAACTTGCACTCCATGTACTTTATTTTCGTTCTACTCAGCCTGAAACCTTTAGACTCTAGGGTATGTCTCCAAACCTCCAGGTTATGATAAACTCCGCAGCGAGTCTCATTAACCAAAACTATATCGTTTGCAAATAACATCCACCATGAAACCTCCCCTTGAATGTTCCGTGTCAACTCGTCCATCACTAGAGCAAATAAGAATGGATTAAGTGCTGACCCCTGATGCAATCCCATATCGACCGGGAAGTGATCAGAGTCGCTTCCAACTGTTGTCACGCGGGTCTTGGCTCCGTCGTACATGTCTTTAATCGCGCTGATATATGTCACTGGTACACCTCTTGATTCCAAGCATTTTCACAAGATCTCCCTTGAGACTTTATCATAAGCCTTCTCTAGATCAATAAATAATATATGTAAGTCCTTTTTCTTATTCCTATACTGCTCAACCAACCTTCTCAGAAAGTGGATGACTTTCGTAGTCGATCGCCCATGCATAAATCCGAACTGATTTTCAGAAATGTTTACATCCTTCCTCATCCTCTTCTCAACCACTCTCTCCCATACTTTCATGGTGTGGCTTAATAATTTGATGCCTCTATAATTGTTGCAATTTTGAACATCACCCTTGTTCTTATACAACAGAATCATAGTACTCCAACTCTATTCTTCAGGCATCTTTGCCGTCTTCAAGATGACATCAAACAACCCAGTCAGTCAAGTTAAACCTGCTCTACCTGCACTTTTCCAAAACTCCACTGGGATCTCGTCAGGCCCGGTCGCTATTCCCCTTCATCTTGCATATTGTCTCCTGTACCTCTTCAAATCCAATACAGTTGCAGTGCCCGAAAATCACGACGGCTCTCGAAGTGTTCTAGATGACCCAACTCAATGCTCATGTCCCCTTCTACATTTAGAAGTCTATGAAAGTACTCTTGCCATCTCCGTCTAATGTGAGCATCTTCGACTACGAACATGACATCCTCTTCTTTGATGCACTTTACTTGTTCTAGGTCGCGTGCCAACCTCTCCCTCGACTTGGCAAGCCATTACAATTTCTTTTCTCCACCCTTTTCTACTATCTTTTGATACAAGCATAAAGGTTAAAATCATCCTTTTGGAATATTAATAGAGGTAAATAAATGATTTGTTTAGGTTCGAAATGCGCAAGGAGCGACATTGTTTTCTTTAGGTGTTGGGTATTTACAATTTTTCATAGACAAGAATTTTGGAGGAACACTAAAACCAGGACATAATGGAAGAAAAAGGCTTTAGTTGAGCCTGGAGAATAAAAAAATTATGGTAACAATGCATCCTTCATGATGAGAATCTGGATTAATCTAGGCTAGCTCCAACGCGACTACAGGATGTTGTATGGTAAGCCAAAAAATTACTCAAGATCAAGTTTTAATCGTGTTAATACGTTTTTTTAGATCTATTATTTGCTAGGAGACTTTTTATCAATCATGAGAGACTAGTATATACCAATAAAAATGTAGAGAACTTCTAGTATAATTAAATACACTTTATTTTTTGGGATATTACATAGATGAGGTTAAATAGACTGACATGAGAAATAGAGAATTCATACTCAACTGTTTGTAATTGAGACGTACCTTTTGTTGCAAAATTTAACATGAACAGAAGTAGGAGAATATTTACCAAAATAAAAAAAATTTATTCGGATTACATATATATGTAGGTCAACCCAGATCCTATAAAAGCACATAATAGAGGAAGAAGAAGTAGGAAGTAATAAAAAAAATGACGGACTCTATTGATCAGACTCGTTAGTTCCGCAGCTCGGGGAGAAAGTTCCATAATTCTATTGTTGATGATAGAAGGGAGAACATCGCTTTAGAAAAAACCACCTTACTTAGTACATTAAGATACCCATTTCACAGGAAGGCTATGTCATTCTTGGACTATTGCTAATGAGATTTAGAAAGCCCCAAGCTGGTTGCCAGGCCAATACCAACTTAGCATTTCATGGTCCGCTAGATCACAATAGATGTCTTTCAATAAGGATAGGTCATTCACCACTTCTTCCCCAAAAACCGCTTGGCAGAACTCTATTGGGCTCCATTCTGGTGTGAATTCTTTCCCACTTCCATTCGTTGCTCAAAAAGAGCGGTGATATCACTCAAAACTTGAGTGCTAGTAATATCACCCGAATTGGCGTCTAAGTAATATATATATATATATATATATATATATATATATATATATATATATATACACACACACACACACATTGAGAAAACATAAACAAGAAAATAACTCTCCTTCCAGCTGTAGATTATAGAGAAAAGTAAAAGCACTATATTACACCATCGAAACACAGTTTTGTAACTCAGGTACATAGAGTTGTCATTAACGATTCGTCAATCTCATTGGAGAAACATCAATGAGAAATTATTTCAAAATGAAAAGGAGAGGAGAAATTTAGAACTTTTGAAGGAACTCATAGATGTGCTTGTTAACTTCATCTGGCCTTTCTTGGTTGACATAGTGAGATGCACCTTGCAAAACCACCACTTACTCCAACAAGGGGACATCTTTCTTATACCCACCATCGTGTATGTACTCTTTGGCACTTGGTATATGGTATACCCAGTCGAATCCCCCGATGATAAACTTTGTAAGAACTTTAACTTGAGCCCCCGTCCAGGGTGATTTGAGTTCTCATTTTCTGCATTTTATGTGACAGAGCACTTAAACATAGGATTCCCGACAATACTTTTGGGATGAGCCCTTTCTTTTTAAGTATATGTCGATGGAGTGATAAGGAGATGTATTGCCGAATCCAAGCAAGGGACAATTCTTGAAGGATGCCACTCCGCTCCTTATGGAGGGCATCATGGTGGAGTAAGAGCGACGACTAAGGTGCTTGAATGCAGTTTTTTTTTTTGCCTTTCTTGTATAAGGATGCCCATCATTACACAAAGAGTTGTGATCAATGCCAAAGAATGGGGGGTATCTGATACGAGGCTAGATATTGCTATATTTCATATACGTTTGCCTCGTGTAGATGCTTCGATTTGTGATATTTGTTAGTACTTTGAAAAAAATTGCACTTATTTGATGTGTTTCATGTTGTAGGAATTATGTTGATGATATGAGGTGTTCGTGGAGCAAAATTTAGTCAAAACAAGGGTTTGAAAGTCAGAGTAAAAGCCCGAGGGCCGAGCAAACGAATGCGTGGATGAAAAATGATAAAAAATGGAAGTTCAGTAAAAAATGCCTACCGCGCCGCGTTGGGCGTCGCATGGCGCCTCTCGGTAGGGTCGGTATTCAGAGAGTTTGAAAATTATGCAGGCGTAGGAAATTTGCCTTGCCCGCAGCTCGCTGAGCGACGTGGCAGGCCAAAAATCCTGATGTTTTTATTCCGGGTCTATTTTGGATTTTCAGGTTATGTAAGTCTATCGGGACGATATAAAAGCCCTAAAACACGTCCAAAGCAGTACTTTTGACATATTCCACATCCAAAGGAGGTAAGGAAGATAGGAGATCAAGATTCAAGGCTCTACTTCATCAATCTTTCTATCTTATTGTGATTTTTACATTCTTATAGTTATTTCTTGTCTTAGAACATGACTATGAGTGGCTAAATAACCCATTCTAGGATTGATTAAACTATTCCACATGCTTGTGTGATGATAATTTTTATTTTATGAATGAACCTTGTTAATTCTTCCTATCTATGTTGTTTACGAATTTCTTGCTGATTAATTGGTAGGAACCCCAATTAATTGTCCTCTTTATTCTGGTGATTACTAGAAATAGATTCATGAGTTAGGGTTAATTAAACACATAGCAGTATTCGAACCTAAAACAAAGGCATTGCTTATGTTGTCAAAATGGTGAATTAGGAATATTGATCCTTACTGTGAACCATAAGTGTAGTCCTCTCTATCTTTATTAGTTAATTGAAATAGTTAATTATACTTAAAGGAAGTGGGTAGTTGTAAACTTGAAGCACTTGTTCAATAGGAAGAGTTAGGAAAAATTGATAGCACAATACTTTAGCACAAGTTAGGAGTTTGGGGAAATTAATCCTAGGTTTTCTATCTCTTGAATCAAATCTATCTTTCTATACTCGTTATTTACTTTCTTATTTACTAGTGTTAGTATAAACTCCACCTAAAGATATAATACTCACAGAGTTGATTGGTTAGATAACTTGGCTAGATTAACTGCTAGGAGTCGTGTTCTCTGTGGGATTAGACCTCGGGACTTTAAGTACAGAGCTATATTTTCCGCGGCCACTTAATCCCTTTTATAGGGCGTAGTTGGGCGTGATCAGTATCTCAAGGAGGCATGAAATGCCTCAAAACCCCATTGTAGAAGTGAAGCTTTTTTATATATGGGGGATTGATTTCATGGGTCCCTTTTCAAGCTCCTATGACATGAAGTACATTCTTGTAGAGGTAGATTATGTCTCCAAATGGGTCGAGACAATTGCTTGCCCAACAACGAAGCTCGAAGTCTTACTGCTTTCCTCAAGAAAAGCATATTCACAAGATGTGGCACCCCTCGCACAATCATAAGTGATGGGGGAACGCACTTTTGCAACCAGGCCTTTGGTTCCTTGTTAGAGAAATATGGGGTGAGACACAAGGTTGGTACACCTTATCATCCCCAAACAAGTGGCCAAGTTAAAGTGTCAAATCATGAGATCAAGCAAATCTTAGCCAAGACGGTGAATGTGAACTGGAAGGATTGGATTCGGGTCACATAGGCAGATCAACCCATATCCATGTCCAAATGAATATAAACATAATTTGTTAGACATATTATATAAGACTAGTGGCTGACAGCCCGGGTCCAAGCATAATATAAATATTGAATTATACAAATAGAATGTTACCATTTAACTCATATCGGCATAATTTGGAGCACTTTCTGACATATCTCAAGGAATTAAACTCAATTCTCCATGTTACATCTGGAATAACTATAAATTTTAAGAGTATGATATTTTTTTATATTAGCAATGTGACAAATATTTAAACTATTAGTATATAGTATACAGTATATACGTAGACATTTATCTTTTGAAAATTGTTGTTTAAATATAGGAATCTTTTTCAATGAATCCTACGCCCCAGGTTCAAGTAACAGGCGTAAAACTGGTTCTTTAGTTTGCAAGCTCTCAAACACTATTTCAAAGTTTTACTTACACCAGTGTAAATTCACTAAATTTTTCTTGAAGTTCATGATCAACTACTTAAACATTCATGAATTTCAGTAAAAGAAATTGATTATATTTTAATCAAATAACCATAAAAGTTGGTATTTAATTGGCAAGCTATGCAAAAATGACTTTATATTCAATTAAAGACCCTAAAGTGGTCACTTAGTTTTGTAAAAGTTCGCAATGCTTTAATTTATAGATTTGAATACGGCTCCTTGATCTGCAGGTGATGCGGGGCAAATTGAGCCTAAGGCACTTACCATCAAGAGCGGGGATTGGAGGATGCAAAGGACGAGAGGGTCAAGAGTATCAGGGAAGAGTTTGGGAGAATTTTGAAGACCAAGGCGTTGGCTCCAGGCCTAGGAGCTCCGCCCAGGCAAAACAGGCGCTCCGCCCAAGCAAGGAGCAGCCCAGCGCTCCGCCTAAGCTAGCCACTGCCCAACTTGGCAGGCGCTCCGCCTCTTTCCCAGCACAACCAAGACGGGACTCCTATTTTAGTCTAGTATTATTTACTAGTTTCACCCTATGTGGTCTTTGTTATTATACCCAACTTGTGGGAGTTATTTTAGACTTTATTTAGAAGTGTGGAACACCTATATAAACTACACTTAGCCTTTTCATTTCATTAGTTAGCTAGATTTGAGATTAGAAAATAGAATTTAGAAGAGGCTAGACCCTTCTTGTTGAAGCTTGGCTTCATGTATCTCTTACATGGAGTCCATGGCGGATCAACCTAGTGTGATCCCGTGATTGGTTCAAGTTTCTTTCTCTCTCATGGATATTCAAATCATGATTTGATTCGATTATCCTTTCTTTCTTCTATTTCTGTTTTTCCCCGACCCTTATTTCTTGGTTATCATGTTTACCTTTTTACTTTCGCTACTTTTATTACTTCCACTCGTTTTAGCATTACATCGAGACTGTAGCTTCAATTAGTTACTGCAAAAGTGGCTACTTTATATTCAATTAGCGACCCAAAAGTGGCCACTTAGTTCTGCAAAAGCTGGCTATGCTTCAATTTATAGCTTTAAATGTGGCTTCTTGATCTGCAGGCGGTGTAAAGAGTGACTATAGTTCCAATTAGTAACCATAAAAGCGGCAAATCAGTATAATATAATATATAAAAAATGGCTACCTAGTCAACTAAAATACAAAAAGTGGCTATTTTGGTAAATCAGTATATTATAATATATGGATAAACTGGCTACCTTCAACTGAAACACAAAAAGTGGCTGTTTTGGTAAATCAAGGCACGCAACCATAGGCAGGACGGAGCAACTCGTGAAATTTTTATCAGTAGCCATTTTTGGACGCGCTCATTGGGGACTATCCACCGTTTCAAAATTCATTGAAGAATAACCAAAAATTCGCGCGCACACTTAAGCTCCATTAGCGTTGGAAAAACACCCCAGACTAGTCCATAACAAAATACTGGGGCTTTGAACAAATCAAGTATTTTGTTATGGGACTGAAGAAGTCCCATAACAAAATAATCCCATAACAAAATAATGGGACCTTGAACTAACATGTTCAAAGGTCCCATTATTTTGTTATGAGACTTTATCCCATAACAAAATAATGGGATTTTTCCCATAAAAAGGTCCCATCAAAGGGATAAATCCCATTATTTTGTTATGGGACTTTATATATAAAGCTTCAGTCCCCATAACAAAATGCTGGGGCTTTGAACAAGTTTTGTGCACAGCCCCAGCATTTTGTTATGGGACTGAAGCATTATATCAAGTCCCATAACAAAATGCTGGGGCCTTGAACAAAACTTGTTCAAAGCCCCAGTATTTTATACTGGGGTTAGTTTACTGAAGCTTCCCAGTATAAATACTGGGATTTGTCCGGAGGTGGCTATTTCTCAGCGAATTTATTTTTGACGGCTACAAATCAATTAGCGCGCGCCAAACAGGCCCTACGCGAAATTTTTAGGGTAATTTTGATCAGTAGTCATTTTTGGACGCGCTCATTGGGGACTATCCACCGTTTTGAAATTCGCTGAAGAATAGCCAAAAATTCGCGCGCACACTTAAGTTCTATTAGCGTTGGAAAAACACCCCAGACTAGTCCCATAACAAAATACTTGGGCTTTGAACAAATTTTGTTCAAAGCCCAAGTCTGTCCTATAACAAAATAATGGGACCTTGAACTAACATGTTCAAAGGTCCCATTATATTGTTATGGGACTTTATCCCATAATAAAATAATGGGATTTATTCTCATAAAAAAGATCTTATCAAAGGGATAAATCCCATTATTTTGTTATGGGATTTTATATATAAAGCTTCAGTTCCATAACAAAATGCTGGGGCCTTGAACAAAACTTGTTCAAAGCCCCAATATTTTATACTGGGGTTAGTTTACTGAAGCTTCCCAGTATAAATACTGGGGCTTTTACTGGGATTTATCCGAAGATGGTTATTTTTCAGCAAATTTGTTTTTAAAGGCTACAAATCACTTAGCGCACGCGCCAAACAGGCCCCTACACTAAATTTTTACAAGCAACTCTCCTTCAGCCCATATATTATATAAAAAAAGAAATGGAAGAAAAGACGATGCAACAATTTGAAAAGTTCTTGAACACCTGTATCATTTTAGAAAACAGAAAGTCTTAAACGTTACAATTTTCAAGAAGCAAAGGAAGGCTTCCTTCTTCTCATTCAAAAAAGAAGAAAATAACTCTCCTTCCTGCAGCAGGTCATTGGGAAAAGTAAAAATACCGTCTTTTAGATTGCTGAAGCAGTCTTTTGTAACTCAGCTTCATATAGTTGTTGTCTTTACCATCTCATTGATCTCATTGGAGCAACATCAATGAGAAATTATTTCAAAATTCAAAGGAAAGTAGAAGTTTAGAACTTTTGAATGAAGTCATATATGTGCTTGCTAACTTCATCTGGCCTTTCTTGGTTGACAAAGTGAGCTGCGCCTTCCAAAACCACCACTTCCTCCAACAATGGCACATCTTTCTTAAACCCACCATCATGTATGTAATCTTTGGCACCAGGTATATGGTATACCAAGTCGAATTCCCCGACGATAAACTTGGTTGGAACTTTAACTTGAGCCCCTGTCCAGGGTGCTGTGAGTTCCCAGTTTCTGCATTTCATGTGGCAGAGCACTTAAACATAGGATGCAAATTGTGCCAACTCCAATTTCAGATCTCAAACATACAACAGAAATGAAATTTTCTTGACTAAAGAAGTCCAAGTCATTGACAAAGGGACTAAGCCGAATAGTACATGCATGAAAAGACTGATCAAAACAATTTTTTAGCAATTCTTGACTTTAAAGAAAGCATGAAATTTCGCTAGCGTTTGGACATAGATTTGGTTGAAACTTGACAATTTGAGTTTTTGAAGTTGAGTTGAAAAATAATTTTTGGAACTTGGAGTTGTGTTTGGACATACATTTTACTTGAAGAAAAAGTTGAAATTTGTGAGTGGGAAAAAGTAACTTTCCCAAAAACTCCAAAAAACTGATTTCAATTAGTTTTTTTGAGAATTTGGAATCTTGGTTTCAAAATTTGGCCAAATTTTATAAAGAAACAACTTTTTCCCAAAAAACTATCAAAAAGTGCTCCCAAGTTTTATAAACAAACGGGAGCGTAAATTAACTATACCTTGATTTTAAACTAGCTGAGGTCCGCTATATGAACACATTGTATGGATTGTGTTCTATTGAGGCCTGTTTCATTCTAATACTAAGTAATTCATCTTTTAAGGCAAATTAGAGGCTCTTTTCTAGATCTCATAATCATCTCTTTACGAGCATACAGGTCTCTAAAAAGAATAAAAAGTCCTTGACAAAGATCAGACCTAATGCAAGTGTAAAAGCATCAAATAAAACCTTAATCCAACTAGTTGAGATAAATCTGAACAACACAAGCATGCGATTAGAAGAACACAAGTAATGTGTCCAATAAATATAATCAAATAGTATCTGATATCATAGAAGGTCAAGAAGAAGAAGACTTACATTGGCAGAGCTCGGTAATAGTTAACACCACCAGTGAATCCAGTCTGCTCAAACTTGCTGGTGTAGTAATCCAAGTCTTCCTCAGACAGCCAAGATGAAAGGGCAATTGGAGCATCAGGGATAGCCTCGAGACCTTTGCCTTTAGGAAAATAAAATGGTGCAGTATCGCGGAAACGGAAAAGTTTCTTAAGAACAGTTTTAACACCTATTGGGGCAAGTTCAGCTTCAATTTCTCCTGGTACCTGGTAAGATTATAGTGAACTTTCTAATGCTGACAGACAAATTAATGATATAATTTATTTTCTTGATCTTTTTTGTTCACATCTGCTTCAATAGAGTCTTCCTACTTGGGTTGACAGTTGGTTTACACAACTCAAGAAGACTTGATATGAGTATGACCAATATAATTTTGTATATTCCCATCTTACGGTTTGAAAAGATATATCTTGCACTTTTCCTGGATATTGCCTAGAATATAGAATTTGTTTCTGCAAATCAAAATTAAAACTCAAGAGCGAGCCCGACACAATTGTGCTTCTATAGTTACCTATACGTCACAGGTTGAACAGGGAAAATGCCTCAATTTGGTACCGCTCTCGTGGCCCGCACCAGCTGTGTGCAATGAAAAAGGCAAGCACGGCTTGGGGGGTATGGAAAAGATTGTTTTTACGCTCATCTTCCCAGTACCCTGTACTAGTGGGAAGCATTTTCTGCTTAAATACTAATCTTTTCCCAAGTCGTACAGTAAGTTCATTCTATGCTCAATTTTAGACTAATTTCGGGAAGGACAAGGAGAGTCTTGGCGCAATGTGAAAAATGGTCTATCAGAAGGTGCATGTTCAAGCAATGGAAACACTTCTTGCATAAATACAAGATAAGGTTGCAGACAATAAACTTATTGTGATTTGACCCTTCATGGCCTATTCTACACCTAGTGGGAGCTTACTGTGCCGCTGCCTTTATTTTACAAAGGATCAATTTTGTATATGAAGTCTTTTTCCTTTTTACCAAATTGGTACTCCCTTTACTCCAATTTATGTGACAATATTTCTTTTTTAATCCACTCCAAGAAAAATAACAACTAAATTTGGAAGCACATTTAATTTACGTTTCGTACCCGTTCTAACTTTGTCAAGTGAAACACACGGAGTAGTAATTCTAAAAGTTGTGAGAGTTCCTATGCAAGTATTCAAGTAATTCCCCAAAAATTTGCAGAATCCTAACAAAAAACAAGTAAACATCTACAGGGACAGAAAGAACCTGAAATCTCCAGATATAATGATCTTCACCATAAGCAGCCTTTAACCCTTCAACAGTATTCATCAGTGGATTCCTTGGAAAATAATGAACACTCAAATTCACCAAAGCCTTGACTTTATCAGGTCTAAAAAGGCATAAATGCCAAGCAATAAGAGCACCCCAGTCATGACCAACAACAAAGACCTTTTCTTCCTTCACAGCTATAGCTTCAACAAGTGCTATAAGATCACCCACAATATGAAATACACTAAACTTTGAATGGTCATTAATAGGTGCACCTTTAGTATCTCCATAACCCCTTAAGTCAGGTGCTATAGCACGATAACCATGTTCAGCTAAGTAAAGAATTTGGTGACGCCATGAATACCAAAGTTCAGGGAAACCATGTATAAAAAGAACTGTTGGACCTTGGCCTAATTCTGCTATATGCATGTTTAGACCATTTACAGTTATATTTTTGTGCTCTATCTTCTCCATTTTTTGCTCTCTTGAGTGAAAAATCGTGTGTTTTGATATATTTTGTTTGGACAAATGCAAGATATTTTAAGTAGCTGCAGATAAGTTTATTCGATGATTCTTATGGTTATTATTGAAGTCATTATTAACGTACTATGACTATTATTGCTGACAATAATACAAAACAGATGGTAGTTGTGGGAGAAAGTCCAAACGTGTTTCACCTGCAAAATATTTACTTTAGATTCTCTAATTAATACTGTCTGTATCATCTTACTTGACACACTCCAATAATCTAGAATGGAGCCAAAATTTGAAGTTTATGGATTTGGAGTACTATTGAACTATTAACTATTTGAGTTATTGTGTACAAAATTTAATATTTTGACATATTTAATAGTTTTTCTAACACATACTACCTCCAACCAGATGCAATCTCTCGATGTGACCATATACACATTTCTATATTCAGATAAATTGATAAATTAGAACTGAGGGAGTAACGGTTTGTTGTAAGGTAAATGTTGCCGGTTATTCCTAAGAAATGGTAATTAATCTTTCGAATAAGTGACTTTTAGTAATGAGGAGGTTTCTCGGTCCAAATTGGTTGAAACAAGTTACATTAACTTTTCCTTGTGATAAGTACTTTCTTGCATTGAATCGGTCACATCGCAAAAGTTACTTAAACATATTCTTAATGAGATAATTATAGAGTAAAACTAGGGGTGGGCACAAAACCGAAAAAACCGAAAAAACCGAAATACCGAACCGAACCGAACTAATTCGGTACTTCGGGTTCGGTTTTTCGATTTTTCGGTTCGGGTTCGGTCCTAGAAATTTTTGAACTTCGGTCTTTGGTCTTCGGTTTCGGGCTTCCCGGAACTTCGGGCCCCGAAATTCCGAAAAAACCGAAGTTTTTTTTTTTTCCTTTTTTTAAAACCATTAACAAAAAACATCCACCATTACATATTACGTATATTTCCTAGATTGATTCGTATAATTTCTCTTTTTTGCTTATTGTATTTTAATGTCTAATTAGTGATTAAATGCAACATATATAAAAAATTAAATAATTGAACTAAAAATTCATTAGGAAATGATAAATTAGCTGAACATCCCTTTAGTTTGAATAAATCATTTATGTTAAGTCATCGCGATATGATATTACGAGTATTCAATCATTTATATTTGGTAATTTGATGTATTTTTGTTAATCTTATTTTTTGACTTTGAACAGGTATGTACTTTGCCTTTCCTTTCCCTTTCTTGTTCGGCCTTTTTTTCTTTGGCTATAAACTTTGGTTTAAACCGAAACACCGAAGTACCGAACTAAAAAACCGAACCGAACCGAAGTATAAAAATTACGGACTTTTCTACGCTTCAAACCGAACCGAAGACCGAAGTAACGGACTCCTACTTCTAAAAACCGAACCGAAGAACCGAACGCCCACCCCTAAGTAAAACTATATAAAAATGGTATTTCATAATATGATAATAGAAATAAATAACCTATTACAATGAGTTAAACTATATTAATTAAAAAAATAATTTAAGTTATGCACACGGATATATTTGAATCACCTTCTGTATATTAACCCTGTGACACCATAATGTAACTTGTTTCGAAAAGTATTTTGGTGCATGAGATGCAACCAACAATAGTTGCATGAGTCTCCTTTCATCTGTTGACAAGTGTTCTTTGTGGGATCCATTTACTTTTAATCATTTATTTTCAATAGAAAATAATATAAAATTGAGTTACTGGAAAGTGGACCAACATTTATTAGGACTAAATGAATAAAGAAAAAGTAAATTGGAACGTGGGTCCCACAGAAAAGCCAAAGTCTTTAGAGAAGAATTAGCTAAAAGACCCCTCAAAGTGTTGAATAAAAAGTTTAACCTTTCCATTTCTTTTTATTTTTGGAGAGAGAAAAACTTAAGTGGGTTTAAGTGGGGACCAAGGACTGGATTAGTACTCTTAGAAACTTGTGGGTGCAAAACAATAATTCCTTAGGGTGCAAAATATAAAAAAAACTTGTGAGCTCTTTTTGAAATAAAAAAAAAGTACCCGAGTAATTTAAACAATAACGGATACTACATCTCCTCTGTTTGGTTGATCATACACCACTGCGTTCCATTCCAATTTTCACTCTCAACTTCTCCTATTTTCTCTCTATCAACTGCCTGCACGTCTTCAACTGCTGTGAGTGTCTTTTTGGAGTTATTTAAAGGATCTCTGTGGGTTAAGCACATTATCGACGAACAGCATAAACAGGTACGCATCGAGATTTTGTTAGGGTTTTTATTTGAAATTTAACTTTGTATTTTCTACGATTAATGGCTATTCTGCATCTTTACATCTTGATTTCGGGCAATGGGTGTTGTTATTTTACCGGTTTATACGCAATTTTCGATTCTGGTTTACGGTTTAATTTTTTGGGGTTTTTCTTTAACTTTCGTATTAAAATGTGGTTTGTGTAGGTGTAATTATTGGGGGTTTTTTCTTTAACTTTCGTTGTAAAACTGTGTTGTGTTTAGGTGATTAAATGCCTAGGGTAAAGCACGTCGTTCCGAAAGGAAAAGGTCCGCGAACTTGGGAAGAGCGTAGAGGGAAGCTTTTAGAAGAGAAGAGAGCTAAGGAAAAAATTATGGGTACGCATAGGTGGTCCATGCGCAAAGCAGCACAAGAAGCTTGGGTGTCTTCGAACATCCCCACAGATTTTGTCAAATGCAAAAGAAGAAGGGTGGAGGAATAACATGATGACAGTGATGACACATCAACTGATAAAGATGTTGGTGGTGGGCAAACAGAGGTGGGTGACAACTTGAGTTCAAAAGGTGCATCTGCTGATACCTTTGATCAGATTGACAGATTTCAAGCTGAAGATGGAGTTGGTAGTAGTGCTGCTGCTGCAGCAAAAAGAAGAGGAAAAACTGTTGTGATTGATGATGATGAGGATGAGGGTGATTCTGGGGAGGCAAGTAGGAAGAGTGATGGAGAGGAGGATCAGGCTGGTGATAGGGATGATGGAGTTGATAAAGGGGTTGATAGGGATCAGGCTGGTGAGAGGGATGATGGAGCAGATGATGGAGTTGATAAAGAGGGAGATGAGGATGATGAAGAGGATGTGCATCCTCTTGACAGATTAAGCATTCCACAGAAGGTGATTGACATTGATGTCAGTACCTTTAGGTTCAAAACCTGGTTGTCCAGGTTTGAATCATTTAATGCAAAGATCTCTGTGAGATCTTCAGTGAAAAAATTTAATGACTTCAAGACCAAGCTGGCAAAAATGGGTCTTGAAAAGATGTTTAGAAGATCAGTTTTTGGGGATTTCTTAAACCTTTCTGAGAGCTGGACCTTCAATGGTCAGTTGGTGCACTCAGTGCTTTTGAGGACTATTAGACAGTCCAAGAAAAAGCATGAGATGTGGTTCTTAATAGATGGTAAGCCAGTCTGTTTTGGCTTGAGGGAGTTCTACCTGATGACTGGCTTAAACTGTTGTGAAGAGCCAGATACCAAATTGAAGGCCAAGTTCTTGGCAAATGGTAAAGGATTTCTAGAGAAGGTCTGTGGTGGTGGGGATGTGAGGGCAGAAAATCTACTGTACTTGATGGAGCAGAGACAGTTCTCTAAGGAAGAGAAGCTGAAGTTGGCTCTCCTGTGGTTCCTCCATACTGTCCTGATGGCCAGGGACAAAACTAAAAATGTTGAGAAATGGTGGATCCAATATGTGGATAACCTGGACTTTTTCAGCAAGTACCCCTGGGGCAGGCTTTGTTATGACCTGACAGTGGACTACCTCTACAATAAAGTGGATTTTGCGAAGACTCATCGACAGCATGTAGAGGGTAAAACTGCTGGTTATGCACTGTTTGGATTCCCATGGGCCTTCCTTGTAAGTATTATAATTTTATTTTCCAGTTTTATTAAGAATGATTGTGTGAAAACATAAGTAATGTGACTGTGGCATTCATGACAGGCATGGATATATGAGGCTGTGCCCTTGGTTGGCCGTAATGCTGGGAAATCTGAACAGTCTCCCTTGCCAATCCCAAGGATGCTGAGGTGGCAGCATACAAGAAGAAATGTGGGAGATGCTGATGCAGGCCATCAAGGAGCCAGACAGGTATGTACCTATTCAATTTATTAATTATGTTATCATTTAATGATTAATTCATTTATTAATTATTTTATCATTTGATGACAGGTTTTGCACCCTTTCTTGATCCCAACAGTGCAAGAAGTTGAGGGTTGCAAAAAATTTGTCTCTCCTCATGCTGATGAGGTCGAGGATCCTGCATTGGACAGGGTAAGGGCTATGCTGGAGGGGGTCACTGGGATTAAGTACATTGTGGAGGAGTATGCTGATGAAATGCACAAAACTGAAAGCCAGGAAGATAGGGTTGATGATGTTGATGATGGTGATGATGGTGCTGGTGATGGTGTTGATGGTGGTAGCAGGGGAACTTGCAGGCACTGTGGGCATGTGCAAGGTGTTCTGACAAGAATGTTGGAGGTGAGTGAGGAGATTTTAAAATTGTTGAAAGAGAAGAAGGTGAACAGTGAAAGGAAAACAAAGTCCAGGAACTTGATGAAGAGGAAGCTGTTCAAGCAAAGGAAGCTTGTGAAGAGGAAAAAGAAAGGTATCTATATTCATTTTAATGATAATTTGATTATTTTTGTCAGTTTCTAAGTATTTCCTTTTAGTTGTAGTGAATGAAGGGAATAATGATGAAGAGAAGAATGAAGATGTGAGAGAAGCAGCTGCGGCAGTCGATGAAGAAGAAGAGGTTTTCCATGATGCTCAAGTTCATGGAGCAGATGAAGAGATGACTGCAGATGCTGCAGAAGCCAGAAATGAAGCTCAAGTTGACGAGGTCGATAAAGAGATGTCTGAAGAAGGAGACAATGCAGAGATTGATGAGGAAGCTAGAAATGAAGAGACTGTTGAAGAAAATCGCGAGACACAGGCGGCATTGCATGTGGATGAAGCTAATGTTGCTGTGAATGAAGTTCTTGCAAGTCTGAATGTTGAGTTTCCTTCAGAGAATATTGGAACAGATAATGTTTGACGGGTTCAGTATTAATGATTGGTTTCCTCGTTTTGTATAAGTTGAATGTTGAACTAGTAGTTTATGACAGTAATTGATGGTTAACTTTAAGTTTGTTAAGGCATATTCTATTGATGACAGTCTAGTATATTCTATTATGGTTATCTCTGGTTATCTCTAGTGTATGGTGGCTGACCTTGTTTTTGGACATGAACTGTGGGTTTATTAATGCAGGGTACTTGTTAGGAGAGAGCTCATTTCATTCATTGTTCAATGTTTCAATTATGGTTTGCAACTAATAACATGTTTCATTGTTCAATGTTTCAATTATGGTTTGCAACTAATAACATGTTTCTCCTTATGTGCTCGCAACTCAAACAATAACGAAGCTTTTATAACAAAAACAAAACAGAGCTTTCCCGACTACATTATAATATCGATGCTTTTATACAAAAACAGCCAAATTATTGGCCTTAAGTTTATACAAAAACAGCCAAGTTATTGGCCTTTATACAAAAACGGCCAAGGTATTGGCCTTTATACAAAAACGGCCAAACGATTGACCTTATGTTGCACTGCGTCAAAATAATAATACGCATATCCGGATTATGAACAAAATTTACACAGCTAAAAGATAATACACATACTAAAAGAAGCGAACTAATAGGAGATCCATTTAAAAACGGAGCAGATAACACAACCAGCTACCATCGACTTAATCAACACCTTCAGTCGATGACTCTTCTGCTCAGCTTCTTCCTTCTTCTTCTCAGCTTCTTTCAACTTCATTTCAGCATCCCTCAGCATGATTTTCAGAAAACTATTCTGCTCTTCACATTCACTCAGTAGTTGTCTCAGTAAAACACAGTTGTCTTCGGTATCCTTAAGCTTTCTAACCAGATTCCCACTCACACTCGATGCTGCTACAGGCAGTGGTCCACCATCAAACCACCGAAAGTAGTCGCACCCACCACTTGACTGCATTATTTAACAAAACCCAAGAAAAAATCAGTACATTAACAAATAATCAAAAACAAAAACAGAAATATAATGTATGAGTAACACACCTTTGGAGTTTTACAACTCCAAAATCTGCGGCCAGGGTTTGTATTAGTGCGGGATGTCCTCAGCTTCGTGCTTTTGCCGCAGAAACAGATATCGGCTTCCTGGGCTACGTTGGAGCTGGACGAATCTTCACTCATGATGTTCTTTGAGTTGTTTGATTTTTCAGCTGGTGAAAGAGTGGTCGTGAAAGAGAAGGTTTTGAAGAATTGGGTGGGTTAGGTTAGAAATTGGGGTAAATTGGGGTTCTCTAGAAATTATTTGGGGAACCGTTAAATCAGCTTTTATATATTTGGGGATTTGTTTTAAAATATTAAAGTTAATGTTTAAGTGAGGCGGGAAATTTGGGCTCCATTTTCCGCTCAAACTTTTTGACTTTTACCTAAGCCACGTGACCAGGGGCGTGACGTGTTCCGTGTTTGGGTTCAGGGTTTGGGGATTTGGGGTTGGGGGTTTGGGTTTAGGGATAATCGACATATAGTGGTCGATAATCAACTTTGTATCTTGAAAATTAACATATGGAATTATTCTTGAATCCAAGAATAGAAATTAGTAGGCTTAACAAGAATAGACATAGTAGGCTTATATATACATGAGATTTTCCCTTGTAGGCATCAATGAGTTGTTATAATGTACTAAATTGGTCATACTCAAATGGGGTCCATATACCATCACATATGGTGTAACAAGACATATGAGTCATAACACTAAGGCATTGCTTAACAAGAATAGACATAGTAGGCTTATATATACATGAGATTTTCCCTTGTAGGCATCAATGAGTTGTTATAATGTACTAAATTGGTCAATAATACTCAAATGGGGTCCATATACCATCACATATGGTGTAACAAGACATATGAGTCATAACACTAAGGCATTGCTTAACAAGAATAGACATAGTAGGCTTATATATACATGAGATTTTCCCTTGTAGGCATCAATGAGTTGTTATAATGTACTAAATTGGTCAATAATACTCACATGGGGTCCATATACCATCACATATAGTGTAACAACACATTTTAGTCATGATTTTTTTGATTTTATTTGAAATTACACTAGGTCGATAATCAACCCTTTCGCGGTTGATTTGGTTAATAGTCGATTACCTTTGTCCAGTCAAGTCCCGACTTCAGAAAATTCTGCCATTACTTAAATATTTTTCGTATTACTTAATATTTATTTTATTTACATTTTCCAGTAAATATTATTATCGTAATTTATTACTTTACTTTTATCTTTTTCTATTTATATTTTTGTTTTTGGTCATTTTCTGATTATTTCTATTTTTGCGAACATATCTATCGATTTATCTACTTGGTGTTGGTTGATTATACACCAAAATGGAGTACGGATAGTTGGTTAATAGTCGATTGCATTTGTCCAGTCAAGTCCCGACTTTTTATTTTTCTGATACGTTTCCCTTTTTCAGGAAATTCTCCCATTGACTTAAATATTTTTCGTATTACTTAATATTTATTTTATTTACATTTTCTAGTAAATTTCACTTTTTCTATTAATTAAATATTATCGTAATTTATTATTTTACTTTTATCTTTTTCTATTTATAATTTTGTTTTTTCTCATATTCTGATTATTTCCATTTTTGCGAACCTATCTATCGATTTATCTACTTGGTGTTGGTTGATTATACACCAAAATAGAGTATGGACTGTTCATCAAGAATACGCAAAAAAAATGGGGGAGCGGGAAACTGAACGAGAAATTAAATGCACAATCAGAGTTAATAATAACCCAGGGGGCTTTTCATATATAATATTTTTAAAGAAAAGAGCAATCATAATGAAAACTCTTTTCTTTTTACATTTAAAAATTTAAAAAAAAAAACTAATTATTACGAGGGGAGGGGGGAGGGGTGATGTAGTTGTCCAGATCCTCCCCTGCTCGTTCCATGAGCACCCTCAACATCCTAGCAGTACGACGGATGTTCATCTCCTGCCTTCTGCGATCTTCACACAGGAGGCGGATAAGCCTGTCTGTGTCAGCACGGATCAGCAGCACCTCTGGGTAGTTGTTCCTGAGAGTGACATTGCCATTGTTGTTGTTTCTGGTGGCACTTCCTGGAGCTCTTGCCATTATAAGATGAGAGCGATTCTTGAGTTGTGTTGTGGATTGTTGGATCTAATGCCTCTATTTATAGGCTCCAAATCGATGCAACCTTTGGTGTTCCCAGAAAAAGAAAAGTCTCATCGTTTCAGGTGGCAATTATGAACAGCCACTTCGAGTCTCATCGTTTCAAGTGGCAATTATGAGCTGCCACTTCGTTTAACCCAATTCCGGCTGCTTTCAATGACGGGGCGCACGCGTGTATTAAATGCGTTCAATCACTTTATCAACTGCATTGGGTCAATTAATCTACGTTATTTTTTTTTCAATAATCAACCCATATATTGTCTATTAATCGAAAATGTAAATACTCAACTGGTTGTAAACATGTCCAGCATTTGCTGAACTCAAATAATAGTCATTCTTATATACAAGACACTTAAAATAGAAATAAAATACATTAACGAAACTATTACAATCAGTTCAAATTGTTCCAACAAATAACACAGTACCAAATTAAGACAACCACATCTAACACTACTTAAACACACCAAATTATCACAACTTAAGCTAATACACCAAATCAAAATTGCAAGGTTGATTATCAACCTCGTACCAAAGCAGGGCAGGTTGTCCTCTTATGGCCACTTCTCTTGCAGTTTGAACATCTATTTTGCCTCTTCCTTGAGAAAAAAGTTTCACCGACTGAGGGAAAACGATTAATTCTCCTTCTACCCTTTTTGGGATCGACCATCGCCGGAAGAATTCTTCTATGAACTACCTCTGGAGGAACCATCCATTCTTGCTCCGGTGGCATTGGATAAACATTTTCTTCATACGCACACATGTAAGTCTGAAGCCTATAAAATGGACAAGTGTAATGGTACGCGCTAGCACCATATTCATCTCCATACCTTATCCTTAACACTGCAAACGCATGCTTGCATGGTATCTTGTCCAGGTCAAACTCCCTGCATGTACACGTTCTGAAATGAAGATTGACAGTGTGGGATAGGCCATCTCCAACCACAGTGTACTTCGGTACTTCCACGTTCCCGCCTGCATGATAAGCAATCAATTTGTTTCCTTCAAGTATATTCTGATTCAATTTTGTTTCAGCACTGGGCACCAAAATGGTGTTGTGTTTCTTCATCTCCTCACGCCTCTCATTGAACTTGTCAGTAAACCTTCAAGTAATAGCATTGCACAGTCCCAGGATGAGGTATTCTCTCTCGTCCTTGAACATTGCGTTGAGGGACTCGGAAAGGTTTGTCGTCATTACATCATACCTGTTTCCTGGAAAAAATGCTCTCGTCCACCTATGGAAGCCCACTTCATCCTTAAGACAAGCAGCTGCGGCAGGGCATTTTGACGCGAGCTGGTTAAAAGCATCGCTGAACACTTCAAAACGGTACGCCTTCGCAGCGGTGTAATAATCCTTCAAAAATGATCCACACTTGAACCTTACGCATGTTCTCAGCAAGGTGCTTGGTGCAATAGCCATAAGATGCTAAGGTATACACCCTTCTAATCCCATTTGCTATGGCCTTGGCGCGATCGGAAATTATGCACAGGTCCGGTGTATTGGGGACTACGTGAGCCAGCTGTTCAAAAAAGAATTGCCATGAGCTATCGCACTCCTTGTCTACCACACAGAAAGCCAATGGATAAATGTGGTTCTCCGTGTCCTGCGCGACAGCCGTCAATAAAACACCGCCGTAGGTGGACGATAAATGTGTCCCATCGACTGATATCACCTTCCTCATATATGTAAACCCTCTAACCCAGGCTCCGTAAGCTACAAAAAAATACTTGAACCTCCCCTGTTCATCAACCCTTAACCCAGTCTTGCTACCAGGATTTAGGCTTTCCAACACAAAACTGTACGCATCTAAAATTGCGTAACTGTGCTCCGGACTGCCCCTAACTAAAGCCTTTGCAATTTCTCTTCCTTTCCAGCACTTCCAATAACTTACCTTACTATTCAGTTGTTGATCCAAAGCGCTCTTGATATCTTTTGTCGTCAACCCTTTGCCTTCGATAAACCTGTTCTTGAAATATTCTCCGATGACATCCGCTGAAGCATGTGGATGATGGCTTGGTAGATGTTGCACCCCACATGTGTGCTTTTTAAAGTATTTGGTGATCACAAACCTGTTGGAATTAACATACTTCATGGCGCGCACCATCCACCTGCAGCGCGCTTCTACACATGCCACGACATACAGGGATTTAGTACTCTTCTTTGTTTTGAATGTGAATGGCTTCTTCATTGAACCCATCTTCAAAGCCACAACCATGCTCTTCTTGGTATCGAAGGTTTTCCCAGTATGAAAACCTGTGTAATCATCAACCACATCACCTAAGTTGCTGCCTTGAGTGGGAGCAGATTCGGCAACACAGTTGCTCCCATTTACAGCGGGTTCTCCAACCTCTGGATCTTCAATAGCATTTTCTTCTTCACTATCCATATCACCAGCAGTATCACCAACTCCAGCATCACTGCCATGATCACCCGTACTCTCATTGAATAGTGGTGGTCGTGGTGGTCTTGCAGAATCAGCTGCACCATTAGTGGCAGCATTT
Source organism: Petunia x hybrida (assembly GCA_037355625.1). Lineage (NCBI taxonomy): Eukaryota > Viridiplantae > Streptophyta > Magnoliopsida > Solanales > Solanaceae > Petunia > Petunia x hybrida. The sequence goes on along the minus strand of JBBBVM010000504.1, from coordinate 4,646 downwards.
GAGCCTGCTTGAGAGCTCTCGCCAACAAATATCTTTAAAATAGGCCTGCTACCATTATTTCCAACATCGAGCATATAGATATGCAAATCATTATCATTCCTTATAAAAGAAGGAGCCACCTTACCCCTCGTAGGAGCAGCACTAAAAACATAGCTAATTGAAAGCTCGCTGCAATGGCACGTTAAGTTGCCGCGATCGATTAATTGGTCAATTAACTGATCGTAGGTACATTCCACATTTAATGCAATAGGGATTGTTGTCTTTGTCCTAGATTGCCAATTCCAGTATTTTGGGGTCTCAATTCATTCACCCATAAAGTCAGCACCTACTACTACGAAACCCCCCATCTACTTCAACGAAGTCGATAATCAGCCAAATGTGGTCGATGGTCGATGAAATAATGCAGCAGTTCTGCAACAATGGCGAACGAATAAAAAACAGCTTGAACTTCTTACCAGTTGAAGAAATGAAAGGATGTATGTGCAAAGACGGAAGCCCAGACCAATTCACCTCAGATTTCCATCCACATTACTCGCATCGAGACGTTACAGCCGCAACAAGAAATTTCAAGAAAAACGGGTTCGAAAATATAAAACAGTTATAGATCGAGATGACGCAGTTCTTGATGGGAGAAATGGAGCAAAAAATGAAACTCAAACAGCCATTGAAGGCGCAGGTGGTTCTGGGCGGGAAAGCTTGGAGGGAAGAAGAAGGCAACTGGGGGTCTAGGGATTTTGGTGGGAAGATTTAATTATTTTTTGCTATTTTAGGTAAATAATAATTGTTTATATAGTAGACCAAAGTGTAGTTTTTGTAACTTGGGGGCTGGGGGTTTGAGACTAGAGAACTTGGTTTAAGATCATTAGTGTTAAATGGTCATTAAGCAATTAAAGGGTTATACACCCAATTTTCAAGACTTGAGGGTTATTCCCTCTATTTCCTTCATTGCAGGGGTCTTTTAGCCAAGTCACCCAAGTCTTTAGCAGTAGCACTTTTCATTTTAAACAACGTCACACACTTCAGTTGAAACAAGAAAGTAAGTACATAAATAAGTAAAAGGCAAAAATTCACATCCATATTTATACACAAGTCAACAATGAACAGTGCACAAAAAATGGAGGGGAAAAAAAAAGAGAAGCCACTTTCCCTCCTTAATTAGGGTCACATCTAAACCAAGCAAAACATCCATCCAAATTTAGATACAGTATTGCTCAACTACTTCATTCTCAAAACAATAAATCTGGTCACAAGTAAAAAATCAAGATATATTCTAAATGTAATAACTCTATGAACTTAATTCTCTCTTTCTTTCTTTCTTTCTTCCATAGTTCTTGGTATTTTTGTGATCACCTTTTGTTGTCAGTACCTTAAATTGCTAATCTGTACAACCTGCATGGAAATTAGAAATTAATGCTAGGTCATATTCAAATTTATTTTGAATATAGACTTTATAACATCACAAAAAAATATGTCAATATCTCTAAACTAAAGTAGCTTTTTGACATAAGCTCATTCTTAATGCTACAACTTTTTTCCTTCTTTCTACAGATTGTCTATGCTTCTTCACTATAAATGGAAGATTTAAATGTTGAAAATGGGCTTTCTAACCAAGAAGGTAATATTCCATTTCTTCTTAATTATTTACTACTATTATTTTTATTCTTAATTATAATCTAAATATATTTTTGTAGATTACACTGTTAAAGACCAACAATTATTCACAAAAGTGCACAATGTTTGCAACATCAACAAGAACTTTGTCTTTGAGATTGGCATGAAATTTGGCTCGGAAGAGGAATCATATAATGCATACAATTCTTATGCCGTGGAAAAAGGTTTTGGTGTTCGTAAAGGAGTAAAGGCTCATAATCGAAACAAAGAAATAACCAGGTGCTTATTTCTCTGTTCTTGTGAAGGAAAATCTAGCAAGCTTTCACCTTATGAAGAAAGAAAGCGAAAAAGGTTAGAATATAGATGTGGTTGTATGGCTCGCATAAAATTCAGAATTTCAAATGGGATATGGGAAGTGTGTGAATTCAATGATATGCACAGCCATCCCATGATAGAAGACAATTTGAGACATTTCATACAATCGGGTAGAAAGCTTACAGATGCTACTAAAAACATTCTTGGTTCTATGACTGATGCGGGTATTCGCACAAAAAAAGCTGTTCGATATCTTCAAAATGAAGCTGGTGGAATTGAAAATGCAGGGTTTATCGAACAAGATGCGCATAACTTCATACAATCATATAAGAGGAACATGATTAGAAGTGGAGATGCTCAAACATTAGTAAATCATTTTATGCACTTACAATCAGAAGACTCAAATTTCTTTTATTCTTTTCAAGTTGATGAAGATGGCAGATTGTGCAATTTCTTTTGGAGAGACAGTATATCTGAATTTGTAAAGCACTATGAGCAGCGGGCAGCTGATATGCGTGATATTGAGGCAAATGAGGACTACAAATGTCGAGGAAAGCCTAAAATTCCCATAGAAGATTGTGGTATATTAAAGCACGCAGCTAGTGTTTATACAAGAAAAATTTACACAAGGTTTGAATATGAATTTTTGCAATGCGCAACAAAAAAAGTGATCACTGTTGAAACTAATGAGACATGCAGCAAATATAGAATTTCAAAGGGTGAGAGTGAGCAGATTGAAACTGTCCAGTTTAACTCTCTTGATAATTCCATTGTTTGTAGTTGTCACATGTTTGAATCCATGGGTTGGCTATGTTGCCATGCTCTACGAGTTTTGTTCTTTAACTTAAATTTTCCATGTATCCCTGAGCAATACATTTTGAAAAGATGGACTAAGAATGCTAGACATGGAAATGGATTTGAGGAGTACACCAAGAAGGAAACATCAAAATCCTCTATGTCAATTCGCTTAAATGGGTTAATGAAAGAGGCGTTTGCTGTTATGACTTTAGCGGCAAATGATGTTGACTCTGAGAAAATTGCTAGAAAGTATTTGTATCAAGCAAATGTTGAAATTACTAGATTCCAAAGTAAATTATATGCAGAAGGTCGTGATAAAGGTGTGCATAAGTTCAATTCAATTGTTGATCCTTGTCAAGACAGTAAGGATATAATTTTGGATCCAATCAAGAAAAAAGGAAAAGGGAAGGGATATAAGAGATTGAAGCCAAATATTGAGAAAGGAAGGAAAAAGGCATCACAAAAGACATTAAAAGATAAAGTAGGACATCCAAATGAACAACAATCTTTCAGTACCATGGCATCAACTGTTAATGCGCAATCATCTTCGATGTCACAAATAAATTCAAGTTTTGAGGTTTAATCTCTATCATTCAAGTCACATATATTTTTGTTGCTTGTCTCTCTACTTTTAATTGATCTATTAATCTTAATATCTATTTTCTTTTGAATTCAACTATGCAGTTCTATGGAGAGTCGAGCAATACTTTCACCCAACTTTTGACTCAAGACTCAACTTTGTGGACAACAGGTTACAACCAAAACAGAGGCTTAAACAATATCCAATCGAATATTGGAATCTGAAATGATCAATTTGCTACTAGGAGTCTTTTATATTCTTCTTACAGCGGTGTCCTTCACTATGAATATGCTAATTTTGCTACAGAATATTGGACTTATAAGTGAATTTTTGTATTTATCTCAAGTGAATTTTGTATTATGCTAAATGTCAAGTGAAGAAGATCCAAACAATATTCTATAAATTTCAGCTTTAACCATTTGAAATGTGCTTTATGTTTTTTTTTTTTTTTTTCGCATGTTGTGTGAAATATACGGAGAAGCAAGCAAAGATAGGAAAAATTTCATACCTTAAATCCTTGGATGAATGAAAGCATCCAGCAGAAAAAACCTTAACATTTGAACTTCTAATGGAATTAATAGCCTCGATTTACCCGGTATGTGGGTTGAAATAAAAATAATTGCATCTAATAATAAAGTAGGAAAACATATGGATTGGGTAATTGCATTTTAGGCGGAAGAATCAAGAACATAAACTTCAATGAACAGATGGTCATGGATAAGAAAATAAAATGGTTAGATTACGCTTGAAGGAAGAGGTCTGACGTTGTTTACAATGAAAAGTGCTACTACTAAAGACTTTGGCTTTTCTGGGGGACCCACGTTCCAATTTACTTCTTCTTCATTCATTTAGTCCTAATAAATGTTGGCCCACTTTCCACTAACTCAATTTTATATTATTTTCTATTGAAAATAAATGAATAAAAGTAAATGGGTCCCACAAAGAACACTTGTCAACAGATGAAAGGAGACTCATGCAACTATTGTTGGTTGCATCTCATGCACAAAAAAAAATTTCGATTACAAGTCATCCGAAAGAATAAAATTAAGGGACAATTACATGGAGAGACACTCCACTCATGAAAATTACCAAAAAAGACCCTTATTTCCTTACTTTACCCGACCTAGCACCTTCCTTCCTTTTTTTATTTTTTTTTCACTCTATAGCACTCTCCCTATTTAAAGGGGAAAAAAAACCCTAGCCCTCATTTTTCCTCTCTTCTCTTTCCCTCCTTCCCATTTGTCCCCCCTACAATATCACGCCCCCCACCCCTTCCACCGCTGCCTCACCTCTATTCCCTCTCCTCCAAGCCACTGCCTCCGTCACTGCCGCTGCTTCTTCT